>CM045991.1:74950398-76299345 GCA_025175895.1 Wurfbainia villosa | reverse complement strand
GCTTGTTTACTTCATGTCGGAGCATCATTTAGGAGCGCTTTGGAGCTCGACAGCTTCGCTGCTGATTCGATCTCGGTAATCCTCATAGGTGGAGGAGGATGAAGGATTCGTCAAAGCGGTGGGTGAATACCTCTCCGGAGAAGCGAGTTTTTGAGGACTCGTTTTGGATCCGAATTTTGATTCGGATCGTGATCTTCTCGATCACATCATCTTCAACACGAGGCTAGTAACTCGCGAAGAGGAGGCTTGTGACTTTGTGAAGTCATCCGAAGATACTCGGCGTGGATACGGATAGAGCGATTCTAGCGAGGATCGTTTCGGTTGATGCCTTTCCCGCTACACGTGATACGTCAGGTATACGTAGTATAAATTTCCTTTTATTACAAAATTTGAATTTACGGTTATGTCTACACATGTTGTACTATGCATGTGTGTGGTGTGTGTGTTGTAATAAATTATATTTATTATTTTTATTCCTTCCGCTGTGCACATGTTTACGAAACATGTTCGGACACACACTCGCCCCGGTGCCGGAAACCCAACAGTGGTATCAGAGCTCAGGTTGTGTTTCGACATAATCATAAAATTGTTTTGCTATAGTCATAATGGTATTTCTAGAAATTTTCTACTTTTGGAAAGTTAGAAGTATTTATGAAATTTTTTAATTTTGGAAAGTTTATAAGTATTTATGGAAATCTTCTACTTTTGGAAAGTTGGAAGTATTTATGGAAATTGATATTTTCCATAAATAAAATATTTGATTATATTTGGAAATTTGTTTTCTAATTTAATCATTATTTGATTTGAGAAATCAAATCTTAAAATATTTTATTTCCATAAGTAGTTTTGATGTTTTAGGAAATTGGTTTCCTAAATTGACTTTCCTTAATCAACACTTTCCACAAATAAAATATGTGATTAGTTTTAGAAATTTGTTCCTAATTTAATCATGATTTGATTTGGAGAATCAAATCTTAAACATATTTTATTTCCATAAATAGTTATGACATATAAGGAAATTTTGTACATGACATAATTGTATGCAATGTAATTGCATTAGATGCATATCATTATGTCATGCGTGTCGTGACATGTAGATGTATGCCATGTATGTCATGCCATGTAGATAATAGTTACTTGCATGCAAAGAGGATGAGACATAAAAACCCTTACTCAATATTAAAGCCTACACCTTCCATTAATATGGTTAGAACCAGAGTTCTGTTCCTTGTTCGGGTTGTTGGACTCTCTCCAAGCCCGGCTCGAACTCGAACATGTTCAAACCATGGAATAGTTTAATACTAATCTGGTAAGAGTCACAGGTCAATCGTTAGCTTTGGTTGTTGGACTCTCTCCAAGCCGGGCTAATTGGTTGAATGCGCTCTAACCATATTAAAACTATTTCTCGATTAATGGGTTGGCTTTAACCTGGAGCATCGGCTTGTTGGACTCTCTCCAAGGTCGATGTGAAGGGAGGTGAAGTTGGGTGCTATGCATATGATGCATACTTGTTAATGTGTTAACAACCCGATGTATGTGTGAACATTCAATAAGTTGATAGCACATTGTGATAGTTGCATATATGTGATATGCAATCGGTATATTTGATACCTACCATCGTAGTTATGAATGGCTTGTTGGACTCTCTCCAAGGTTGTTCATATCTATGTTGGATATCAGCCCATTCGGAGATGGACCTACGATCTCCCGAAGTGATTTTGGGGTTTTTGAAATTCGAAAAATAAATGGGATTTATGAATATATATTGATGCATTTTAAAATCATTTTATCATATATGCTTGTTTTGTATTTCTAGGTTAATCGATTGATCATGTTGTCTTTGAATTTGCGCACTATTTTGGATTCAAACAAATTGACTGGGCCTAACTTCCTGGACTGGCTTAGAAACTTGAGAATTCTTCTCAAGGTAGAAAAGCTAGCATATGTCCTTGAAGAGCCTCTTCCCCACCATCCTAGAGACGATGCAACTCTAGACCAAATGTTGGTCTATCAGAAACATGTGGCAGATTCTGAACTGGCGAGTTGCATCATGCTAGCTGCGATGGTACCTGAGCTGCAAAAGCAGCATGAGCATATGGATGCTAATACCATGGTCTTCCATCTTCATGAGTTGTTTGATGAGCAAGCGAGATCCGAAAGGTTCGAAGTCTCCAGACTCCTCTTCACCACGAAGATGCAAGAAGGTTCATCAGAGTGCGATTTGTGCTAAAGATGAATGGGTACATCGAGCGGCTAGCCACCCTCGGGTTTGTGATGGATCATGAATTAAGTATTGACTTAATTCTGCATTGTTTTCCCAAGAGTTTCTCACAATTTGTGATGAACTATCGGATGAACAAATTAGAATCCACTATTCCTGAGCTCCTCAATATGCTGAAGACTGTGGAGCCTTCTGTGAAGCATGAGGAGAAGGCGGTTCTGTTAGTTGATTCCTCAAAGAAAGGTTCTAAGAGGACGTCAAAGGAATAGAAGAAAGGGAAGAACAAGAAGGCTAAGAAAGGCAGAACTTGTCATCACTGTGGCAAGGAAGGCCACTGGCGAAGAAACTGCAAGATTTATCTTGAGTCCATGAAGAAGAAGAAGACATCCGATGCCCCATCCTCTTCAGGTATCTTCGTTATTGATTGTCATTCTATTTCCTTAGACACTTGGGTATTGGATACTGGGTGTGGCTCACATATATGTAATGACATATAGAGGCTAAGGAATAGAAGAAGACTCGTCAGAGGGGAGTTAAATTTGTGAGTTGGCAATGGAGCAAAGGTTCTTTGCGGTGCCATCGGAACTTATTTGTTGAAGCTCCCTAGTGGACTAGTCTTGGAACTGGACAATTGCTATTATGTTCCTTCTCTAATAAAGAACATTGTTTCTATTTCCTGCTTAAATAGAAATGGTTACCATTTGACATTTAGTAACAATTGTTGTTATATAACTTTAAATGGCTTACTTTATGGACCTAGAACTTTGAGCAATGACATTTATACGTTGGACATATCCAGTGACATTTTCAATATCGAAGCGAGCAACAAGCGTGCTCGAAAGGATAATCAATTACACTCCTACATGTGCCATTGTCGTCTTGGCCATGTAAGCAAGAAACGCATGTCCGAATTACACCGATGTGGAATTGCGGAATCGTTGAATTGGATTCATACGATACATGCGAATCATGCTTAAAAGGCAAGATGACTAAGTTACCTTTACAGAAAAGGTGAGCAGTGGGAGAGTTACTAGGTCTAATACATATTGATGTATGTGGACCTATGTCAAATCAAGCTTTAGGAGGCTATAGCTACTTCATTACCTTCACCGATGATCACTCACGGTTTGGGTATGTGTTCTTGATGAAACACAAGTCTGAAGCCTTTGAAAAGTTCAAAGAATTCAGAAATGAAGTAGAGAAACAACATGACAAGAGTATTAAAATACTTCGATCGGATCGAGGTGGTGAATACTTAAGTCAAGAGTTTCTTGATTATCTAAGAGACAATGGTATATTGTCTCAATGGACTCCGCCATATACACCACGGCATAATGGTGTATCGAGGCGTACGGACCTTGTTGGACATGGTCAGTCAATGATGAATCATGCGAATCTTCCCAAGTCCTTTTGGGGCTATGCATGAGACACATTTGTTTACTTGTTAAGCAGAATGCCAAGTAGTCTCTACTACTCCATATGAGATATGGAATAGTAAGAAACCTCATGTATCTTACTTGAAGATATGGGGTTGTCCTGCTTATGTGAAGCGGACTGTATCAGACAAATTGGATGCTAAGTCTGATAAATGTCTATTTATTGGATACCCTAAGGAAACAAGGGCCTACCAATTCTATCATCCTGTGGAACAAAAGGTGTTTGTTTCAAGGCATGTTGTGTTTCTAGAGAAAGAGTTTCTCTTGCAAGAAAATAGTGGGAGTGTCGTCGAGCTTGAGGAGGCTCGAGAGACTCAAATAGACATTGATGAGATACCTGGTGAAGCACAACAGCCGACAACTCATAGTGATGAGCAATCGGCTGGACCTATTGTAACACCACATCTTCGTAGATCTGGTAGAACACACAACATTCCTGAGAGATATGGATTTCTCGTAAGTGAATCGAACGACGTGTTACTCATTGATGATGAGGAGCCTACCAGTTATGAAGAAGTGCTGACAAGTTCAAAAAGGGATAAGTGGCTTGAAGCCATGAAGTCGGAAATGGATTCCATGTATGAAAACCAAGTTTGGAACTTGGTTGACCCACCTGAAGGCATAAAGCCTATAGGGTGCAAGTGGGTTTTCAAGAAGAAAACCGACATGGATGGTAATGTGATTACCTATAAGGCTAGATTGGTGGCGAAAGGATATCATCAAAAGCAAGGTGTTGATTATGACGAAACCTATTCGCCTGTAGCTATGCTTAAATCCATTCGGATGCTCCTGGCCATAGCGGCTCATTATGATTATGAGATATGGCAGATGGATGTGAAAACAACTTTCCTTAATGGAAACCTGCTCGAGGATGTGTATATGATACAGCCTGAGGGTTTCACATCGGTTGATAAAACCAAGGTATGCAAATTGCGACGGTCCATATATGGATTGAAGCAAGCATCCAGGAGCTGGAATATCCGTTTTGATGAGACGATCAAAAAGTTTGATTTCTCACAAAATCCAGACGAACCTTGTGTGTACAAGAAGGTTAGTGGGAGTGCATTCGTGTTCCTAGTATTGTATGTCGATGACATATTACTTATAGGAATGATGTTTTGATCTTCTGATCGATTAAGATTTGGTTATCCAAGACATTCTCCATGAAAGACACAGGAGAAGCAACCTACATCCTCGGGATTAAAATCTATAGAGATAGATCGAAACGGTTGCTTGGTCTTTCGCAGTCTACATATATAGACCGAGTGCTAAAGAGGTTTAGCATGTCGGAATCCAAGAAAGGTTTCCTACCCATCAGGCATGGGATACACCTTTCGAAGTCTATGTGTCCGCGCACAGAAGACGAGAGGATTTGCATGAGTAAGATTCCCTATGCATCCGCAATAGGATCTATCATGTATGCTATGTTATGTACGAGGCCTGATGTATCATATGCTCACGAGTGTCATGAGTAGATACCCAGTCGATCCGAGGAATGGATCATTGGGTGGTATTAAGACAATCCTTAAGTACTTAAGAAGAACTAAGGATGTGTTCTAATATATGGAGAAGGGACATGGTGATACGCGGGTATCGGATGCGGCTTCAGACGGACAAGGATGATTTCGTCTCGATCACGGATCGTGTTCACCTTGAATGGGGCGCGCGATGAGTTGGAAAAGTTCCAAACAAGATATCGAGCGGATTCTACCAGCGAGGCGGGAATACATTGCGTTGAGCGTGAAGAAGGCGGTTTGGATCAAGAAGTTCATTTATGAACTTGGTGTGTTTCCAGCCATTGTTGAAGCAATACCAGTCTACTGCGACAACAATGGAGCAATTGCACGGGTGAAAGAGCCAATGTCTCATCAATGATCCAAACATGTGCTTCGTCGCTATCATCTGATCAGAGAGATGATTAGTAGGAAGGAAATACAAATCGAGAAAATCCCCACTGAAAGGAACTTAGCGAATCCTTTGACTAAGTTATTACCTCAAAGTAAGTTTGAGGGTCATGTTAAAGCTTATGGTATTGGATACTGTAGCGATTGGCATTAGGCCAAGTGGGAGTTTGTTAGTAATATATGAGAGATGTCCTAAGGCAATCGCCTTATGTTTGAACCATTTATATGATAGATGAAGATTCACTATTTGAGTATACATGTTTTCATGTATTTGATTGGATCTTAAACTAATTTACTGAATGTCCACGATACGATTCATAGCATGAAAGAATTTGTGATTGGATCACAACTAGTGAGTATCTCTACATGTGTAATTGTGATGTATTGGAATTATCCCTAGTCCATGAATTGATGGATTTGGACATCATTGATTCTGTTGAGACTAGAACGAGGTATACTCCTTGGTGTATCCAAGCAGCTGATTCTCACTAGTTGGAGACATTGTGATGTCCGGAGTTAATCGTGGATGCTAGTTATGGTAACTAGTTCATTGGAGTGACCAATAAGACTTCATATGGTTCTCTGCATATATAGATGTCAATGAAGTTCTTACTGCAGCTTAAGTGCGATGTTCCTTTGACTTGCGGTGTTCAAGTCATCTTGATCATGAAGACTTATGCTTTGACATCTTAAGCAAGCATCTTTGAGGAGATGTGGACCCGGGATGATTGGGTATAAGTCGAAGTGATCGAAGGTGTTTGAATAGCCTATAAAGGATTCACCACTCCTTGCGAGGAGATGTATACCCATGGCCTCTCATCGGATTGTTACTAAAGTCTTTGGCCAAAGCATTACATGTTTAGAGTAAGGTACTCTTGGATACATGTGCGAATAAGTAGGACGAGGAAATGATACTTGGGCTAGGTGTGACATAGTCAACCTAGTGAGGAGACACTATAGACCATGTCACTGAACCAAGTGGGTATAAGATGAGTGAAGGAATGGGGCACGATTCATTCGAGCTATTTGAAGGTTTGAAATAGTTACGGATCAGCGTTGATCTTTTGGTTAATTGAGGATCATGATGTACTACTAGGTGCCACTCATGATCGTTCTATAATGGTTAATTATAGATGGCCAACATAAACCGAGAACCTATTTGGTCACACGCACAACGAGCGTAATCCAAAGGATTTAAAACGAGCTTGAGAATGAGATTCTCAGACCGAGAGAAACTAGGTTTGGTTGGACCAAACATGGGCGAGCATGAAATCGTTTGATCACAATGGAAGTATGGATGGGCCGTGTCTTATGAAGACATGATGGATGAACCAAAATGGTTTGGTTCTAATCCAATGGAGGAGAATAAACCAAAGGGTTTGGTTTGTTTTAAACGAATGAACCAAAGTTGGTTTGGTTCGTTTTAACTTAAAATAAACCATCATGGTTTGGTTTATTTTAACTTAAATTAATGGAGCGGGTTAACGGGCCTTTGGTTATGATCCGATAACCATTAAGAGAATTTGTTCTCTATAAAATAGGGCTTAAGGGTTTTTTTAATCCCTAATCCTTAACCCTAAAATTTCGCCCACTTCTCCTTGGTGTAGTCGGCACCAACTTCTTGCCGCCGCCACCCCTTGCCGCGTCCAGCTGCCGTCCTCCCTCTTCTTGGCGTCGAGCTGTGGAGGAGCTCCGGTGATCTTTTTGGTCCGTGACAAGGTGAGCATCAAGCTTCCTTATTTGGCGGCCTATTCCTCCACCAAAGTTGTCCAGTTTTTGGACAGCTTGTTTACTGTCGGGCATCGTTTAGACCTCGTTTGGTGCTCGGCAGCTTCCTTGGGGATTGATCTCCGGTAATCCTCTAGGTGGAGGCGAAGGATTCGTCAAGCGGTTGTGAATACCTCTCCGGAGAAGCGAGTTTTGAGGACTCATTTGGATCGAATTTTGATTCGGATCGTGATCTTCTTGATCACATCATCTTCAACACGAGGCTAAGTCGTGCGAAGGCGAGGCTCATGACTTTGTGAAGTCATCCCGAAGATACTCGGCGTGGATACGGATAGATGATTCTAGCGAGGATCGTTCGGTTGATGTCTTTCCTACGTGATACGTCGGTATCGTAGTATAAATTTCCTTTTATTGCAAAATTTGAATTTATGGTTATGTCTACACATGTTGTACTATGCATGCGTGTGATGTGTGTGTTGTAATAAATTAGATTTATTATTTTATTCCTTCCGCTGTGCACATGTTTACGAAACATGTTCGAACACACACGCAGGTGTGAAACCCAACACTTGATTTGCAACTTTATAAGAATCTCGAAAGGTTTTCCCAATGCTTCTTGAGGCTATTTCAAGGGAATTCTGCTACAATCCAAACCTTCAAGGCATAAGCAACCAAGGTCAAGCACTCAAAGCATTCTTGTAAAGTGTTTTGCTTTACTTGTATTTTTGTTTATCTTTATAATCGCTTGTATCTTTGTATTACTATTGTAATCCTTTGTCAGGTTTCTCCACCTTGTGTCATAGAAGGAGATTTATTAGTGGTGTGTGCCTTGAGCTCGTTAGCTCGCCCGTGAGTAAAACCTTAAGGTTCGAATCATATATCTTGTCTATTGTGTTCTTGTATTGTGCATTTGTTTCTACTATTATATATTCTTGCATACACTAACAATTGTAGTGATCGATTGAATTCCATCTCAGCAGGCGTTATTCATCTCCCCTCTAGCATGAACGATCCTAATAGCCTCAGTGAAAGAGATGAGGTTGAGTCCTCTGAGGGGACAAAGCTAGCGTCAATCGCGGATAGTCCATGTGGGACTAAGAAGTCAAGATCGAGCGATATTACTCTGCCATTGCATTTCATACTATATATTTTTGATAATCTCGTTTATAGAGAACTCGACTAAAAGGTTTCTGACTTAGGTTGATTGACTAAGTATCCATCGGGTACCTGAATGGCAAGATAAGTTGGTGATCGATCGAAGATCTAACAACCAAGATGCAAGCTCCTCTAGGTCGATGGAAAAAACCGCGAGCCATGTAACTGGAGTCGATTGACAGTCCAATAGTGGAAGGTGATGTACTAAATCGTGTGATTTGGAGTTGACTAGAGGGCGTTCGATCAGAAAAGGCTTCTAAAAGAAATACACGACCAACAAACATAGATCTCTACTATGTCCAAGTGTTGTTACAAGTGTTTTTCGTCTGAAACTTCATGTCATTCGAACTCTAACACTTCGTGATCTATTTAACTATTAAGTGTCGATACATTTTAATTTGGTGTAATAATTTCGTTATCTACTTTAATTCAAAGAGAAGGTAGTTTGTTACCATTCTCTAAATCATTGTAAAAAGCGAACACCTCCGAAGTCGAGAGTTCTTGAATCGAAGGGTCATTTAGTGGATTGCCTATCGAGGTAGCTCTTGGAGAGCTCGAGTTGTAACAACCCTAGGGTTGTGAACCAAGTAAAAGATAATTGTCTCTTTATTTTTCGTTTTATTTAATTTCATACTCTTGAAAGAAAAGTTTTAATGTTTTAAAAGAAAATTTTTATATTTCAAGATTCATCTCTCGGAAAACTCCGATAATTTTTATATTCAAATTCACTCTCTCGGAAAACTCGATCCTACAATTGGTATCGAGCAGGCGCTCAAGTTTTGTGCAACCAATGAGATCATTAAAAGTTTTCTTTAATTTTAGTATTTTTGTCTTAGAATAATTTTTGCATTAGTTTTAATATTTTCTTTTGCACTAGAATAATGTTTTTAATACTTGTCCATCTTACTTTAGTATAAATTCATTTTTTTTACAAGTATAATATTGTTTCATTTATAACTCTAGGAATATTTCTAAAAAAATAATTAATTAATTAAAAATAAAAATAAAAACTATTTTTATAAAATTATTTATGTCACACTAGAAGGAACAACACTCATTAGCCTCATCTAATAGAGGACTTTTCCTATTGGAAGAGGCGAATGGAGTGCTTCTCAAAAATACCTCGGTGTCGTTTTCAATTAAGAGTTTCATTTCTCGTAGGCGACTCGAGTTGTTTTAATAAAATGGACCACAAATGTAAGGAAACAGCTCAAGTCGATTATAAGGCCCGAACACCTTATGCGGACTTACCAAGAAGAGCTCAATAGAGTCGGACCCTTGAATTCTAGGCTGTGGGATAAGTTAATTGAATTACATGAATACACTAATGACACTATAATAGCTAAAAGAGATATGCTACTTAATAAACTATTTAATTGTAAAATGCTTGAAAATGAAAATGCTAGTCAACTTCACACTAGAATAAAAGACATACTAAATGGACTTCATCTAAGAGGTCATCAAATGAAAATAAGGATGTAATTAGGTAAACACTTAAGGCATTCGAGGAGCCCTTATGGACTTCCATCGTTGATGCCTATAAGGTCTCCGGACCTTTCCTTAATTAGACTACGAACTATTTTGCGTACTCAAACTACGAACAATGACTCAATCAAAGAATGGTATTGCTTTAGTGGCGGGTTACTAAAAATAAAGGAAAACCAAGAGTGAGTCCAAGGCGAGTCTAATTCGGACCTAACGGAGAAGAAGAGATTGTAAACATGGTATGAAAATATTCAAGCGGAGAAAGAGATTTACAAAGAAGGATGCCGGTCATCGACAACAAGGATATCGAAGTGACTTGTTATGAGTGCAATAGGAAGGTCACTACAAGTGAGTGCAAATCTAAAAGGAAGAAAAACTAAAAAGTGAAAGAAGAAAGCACTCAAGGCAACTTGGGACGAATCATCTTGGAAGAGTGGATCACGAAACCAGAGGAGCTTTGTAGCATTTTTGACAAATCAAGTTACGAGGCGAATCAAGTTCCAAGTAGAGTCTAGGAGAAGCCATGGATCCACATTCGTTTAAGAACTAGGCGAGATAACTTCTCCATTAGAAGATAAATTATATAACATAATTGCATGCCTAGGTAGGAAAATAGCTAAGTTCAAGAGCAATGATTCACTCCTTGGAAGTTCAAGTACTTGGAGCAAGTAAACTCGATTTCAGTTGAGGATTGAGACTCAAGTCAAGTTGCAAAGCTTGAGGAAGAGAACTCGGTCCTAAAAATGCAAGTAGGAGATTTCAGGAATGTTGGAATGGTTCACCTCGAGCTCAAGTATCTAAACATGATGCTTGGATCTCATGTTAGTGTCAACAAGTATCGGACTTCGGACACAAGACTAAATCCTCATATAAATCATACATGTCATTACTTAGTGACACTAAGAGTTGAGTCCAAGCATGGGTTCCTAAAGCTAACTTAGTCAACTAAGTTGGATCAAATCAATTTTGGGTTCCCAAGAGTCAAGTTCATAGTGAACAAAGGAACCAAGTTATCACTTAGGGGAGAAAACACTTTGCTTGTTTCTTTATTTAATTAAACTCTTGCATGTCTTAGTTTTCTTTACTTGCTTAATTTAGAATGAACTAGATAGGAAACAAAGTAGTTTAAACTTGAATAACCTAGTACTAAAATGAAGTGAAGCTGAGTTTGAGAAGCTCTTCAAGATGCATGTCTAGGAAGTGGTCCATCCGATATCCAAGAAGGTCATATGCCTCATACGACTGGTACACTAAGTCAGTGGAACTAACGAAGCTAACTCACTAAGTTTTAACTAGTTAGACCAAGCTTAGTCAAAGTGAGTCAATTATTTGATTCCTTCATTGACTTTGTCTAGCAAATGGTCCATCGATATCCAAGAAGGTTATATGCTAGCCATGACCTAGAAGTCAATTTTGGAAAAATCTAGTTAATTAGCTCATCTTGAACTTGAATCTAACACAAGTTTAAAAAACTTTGAAATTTCTCATTAAAATTAAATAAGATAAAAATAAATCATCTTCTCACAAAACCTATAGGATTAATGTGTATTGAAAACTTAGATTGTGGAGATGAATTAGAACTCAACATAACCAATTTACTCAACTCAACTAAACTAAACTTAACCAAATTAACTTAATCAACTCAATCAACTTATTCAACTAAATTTAATCATCTTAACCAAATTAACTTAATCAACAACCAACTTATTCAACTAAATTTAATCAAATTAATTAAACAGCAATTTAATCAACTCAATTCAATTTTAACAACTTTGTTGGTGCAATCGGCCAGTCACGATTAATCGGACTCAGTAATATTTTGATGTTTGACATTGATGTCGACAATGTATTGGGAGATTGTGTAGGGATGTATCAAGTCTATCTTTTGTATGAACATCTTTATTTTGAAATAAGAATCACATGATCATTGTTTGCATATTTTATGGTTATGCATTGTCTAATACTTTATATTGTAGATAACATGTGTGTGTGTCACCGAGATCATGTTATCTTGAAAAGTATATGTAAAGACTCTAGATGACTTTGGACAAACCATCTAATGATTGTAGTGATTTGGTGTTGGTTTGTCTTGACCATAGAATCACACTAGTGCACTTTGTGTGTATTGAGCGACGACTTAGAGGTGATTCGATTTATTGCGACTACATAATCGAATCGGATCTCGGATATTATTTAGTACATACTCTTAATCGATATAATAATGCACATATACTTAGTACTCATCTCTTTGATTTACATGGCAGATTTATAGATTAAATCGATAGGCTCGATAAGTTAGGAGATGATATTATTTATATGGTGTGTAGTTGATTATAGGATGGCGTGTGTCCTATATATTAGGATGATGATGTCCCCTTGAGGAGCTCATAAGGTTCATCATGTAAACCTGCAGTGGACTTGGTCGGCATGATGAAAAGGTTGAGTGGTACTACTCAGGAGTTAGATGTTGATTAATTAATGGTCATAAATTAATGTCGATGGACATTCGAGATCTTAAACATGAGAAAATGTACAAATAATATAAGCCCATATTATCATATGGGGGTTGGTGAGGTAGATCAATGATGAACCTTTAGTGGATTGGATCATCATTAGTGGATCGGACTTTATGTGGGCTTGATCCATGGGTGGCCAAGACCCAACTCCTCCTCATGGTCCCTAATGTAGCTTATTAACACCTCATAAAGCTTAGATCCAATGGATAGAAACAAAACTTTAAGATCCATAGGTAGAGATTAAATCTCTAAGATCCGACGGTTGAGATTAAATCTCTAGATCCGACGGTTGAGATTAAATCCCTAGAACTAATGGATGAGATTAATTCATGACTTATCCCTAACTCTATAAAAGGATGACAAGAGAGTTGGCGTGGGTTAATTGATGAGAGCTAAGGTTTTTGGGCGGCAAGGAAGAGGAATCCTAGTTGAGATAGGATTAGGATTAGGGTTTGGAGGCAAGGGTGGCACCAAATAAGGAAGGTATTCTTCTCTTCTTCTTCCTCTTTTGGCCAACGTCCAGCACCTCTCCAGCCTCTTTTCCAGCCTTGGCCGGTGCCCAAAAGCTCCCTTCTTCTTCTCCTTAGGTGGTGGAAACAAGATATAGGGCTTCCCTTGGTGTCTTGGTTGTTTTCCACCATCTTCTCCTTCACCTTGTTGGCCGGCGGCAAGGATCTTCTTAGTTCCTTGTTGGTTGGTTTTAGGGAGGAGAAGAACTTTGTTTCTATTCTTTCTCTTGCTTTGGAAGAGCAAGGAAGGAAGATTTGCGATCTAGGAGCTTCGACTTTTGG
The DNA here is from genome assembly GCA_025175895.1 of Wurfbainia villosa. Lineage (NCBI taxonomy): Eukaryota > Viridiplantae > Streptophyta > Magnoliopsida > Zingiberales > Zingiberaceae > Wurfbainia > Wurfbainia villosa. Next base: position 76,286,109 of record CM045991.1, on the reverse strand, counting down.
TAGAGCGTCGCCCACACTACGTCCAAAAGGAGGAAGGTCATACATTAGAAGATCAAGAGGTATATCTATTCTTTTTTCTCTTTTGTTTATTGCTTGTATTTGTTTTCCAATTAAAAGCATATTATAAATCTGTAAATGGCTAAATAATACTTGGATCCCGAGCATAAACACGAAAATTGGCGATCCGGACATCGTCTATTCCGCGGCTACTCGTAGAATAGAGGATGGTCGCTTGAACAACTAGTTTGTTCAAGTGACCTCTCTAAACGAATATCACGACGATGGCTTGGTGGTTTGGGCAATCCCTTTTGTCTAGGATTAAAAAATTTTATCCGGGGACATCGAAGGGATCGCCATGGACAAGCTACCGAGGTGAAGTGGGAAGCGAAGTTTCCCCTCACGAACTCGATAAGCAAAAACCCTTCAATTGGTATCAGAGCCAAGGTTTCCGGTTTTGTGTGTTTAGGATTTGGTTAATTTTATGCACTTTTTCATATATTATATGTGCGGGATAATAGTAGGATATGCGTAGTTTAACTCTTTGGTTGCAGGCATAAGATCTGACTATTATGGCCATATGTGTGTATGTGATTGTATGTGTGTAAATATTTATTTTGTTGAATCCTCGCGGTTGATGAGGCTAGTATTTGATTTTTTTTTTGTAAATTAAATATGACATTGTTTAGCCACTCTTTATTTTATTTTACTTTCGATCTAGATTTCATGTACACTCCCTTGTGGAGTATAGGATCGATAGATGAAAATTAAAATAGGTTTTTGTCTCGGCTCGGATCTCCGGATGGCTCGTACATGGCGTAGGAGGAGCGGACGAGATGACGATGCGACGGGAGTCATATTGAAGACAAAATCCATAATAGTTGGAAAATAATTTATTTTTCATATTTATCGCTTTTTGTTTGATATACATGTCATAGGCTAGGAAAATTTCTCAATTTCAAATTACTAAGTGGGAGAGGGATATTTTTATAAATTCCCACGGCCTCTATTACGATTTGAAAAGTGATGCAAACAAACTTGCGCGTCGGCTCTGAGTGCCTTCCTCCCCATCGGATGGGTTTGTTTGCGGATCACAAGGTCGAAGATGGTTATAGGAAATTATTAAGGAGCGTGTGTACTTGCCCATCGTAAGGCACATAACCTGAGATAATTACCTCGGTACCAAGTAATGGTGAACACTTAGATACAAATATAAGTATCCTCCCCATCGGAGTCACTGCTTTTATTTGTAGGGCCGAAGAGAAACCAACTATTAATTTTACTTGTCATAAAGTTAGGTTGACAAGATAGTAAAATTAATGGGTAAAACCTCCTCTTACAAATACAGAATTTGTATACGTCCACACTATCGTGGCATACGATATTCTCGGTGTTGGTTGATTTAAAATTTTATTGTTTGAGGAATCAATAATTTTTTAAATTTACAATAATGATCTATGTGATTCTTAAGATTTTCAAAATGACTTTCAGTCCACTTGCTGTGATACTAAAGGAAATGAACTTATTGTACATGATTATGTTGATTGGAGAAAGGAATCTTGACATTGTCTTAACTGTTGAGGAGTACAAATATGTACTCTTGAGAGTGTCCTCCTAAGCCTACGAATGAGTGAAGTCCTTGGAGTGAGATCGATAAACCAGTCGATATCATTCTACAAAAAGGCTTGCTCAGCTCAGCCATGGTTGCTAAGGTTTCTACAAGGCAGAAGAAGAAGAAACAAGGTGGAGCAAAAGTGGTGGGAGGATCTCGGGCAATACTTCACTTGCAAGCAGAATGGACATTGGAAGAAGGAATGTCCCAATCCGAAGAAGAACAAAGGTATATCCTTTGGTCTAGTCGTTGAAACAAGATTAGTGGTGTTACCTACCGACACCTGGTGAGTAGATACGGGAGCCACTGATCATGTCTGCAATACTTTGCGTTCCGAGAGCAATGACAATGAGGAGAGATTACCATTTACTTGGGCAATGCCATGAAGGTGTCGGCTATTGCATGGAGAAGTTTATTTATCTCTTGAAAAATAAAATTTTAGTTCGAAAATTCCTTTATGTACCTTTATTTAGAAAGAATTTAGTTTCAGTTTCTAAATTGTTTATGTATGGATATTCTATTTCTTTTAATGTACTTGTTATAAAAGGAATAGGGAGAATATCTGTTAGTACATTGATAGGAAATTTATACACTTGAACCAAAACCTCCCACGATGCAAATTGAGATTAATAACTCATCTTCTAATTCCAATAAGAGAAAAGAACCTTCGAAGATAAACCAAACATATCTTTGGCATCTTAGGCTTGGTCATATTAACCTAAGAAGAATTCAAAGGTTGATAGCTGATGGACCTTTTGGGTTCATTAGTGGTGGAGGATCTCCCAACTTGCGAATCTTGCTTGTAGGATAAAATGACCAAGAGGCCTTTTAAGGCCAAGGGGTATAAAGCCAAAGATGTGTTAGAATTGGTTCATTCTGATATGTTTGGTCCTATGACTATCCAGGCTAGAGGTGATTTTGAATATTTCGCCTTTCTCATAGACGATTATTCAAGATATGGATGACACTACGATCTGCTCGTAGTGGCGAATAGGGAGAGTTTAGGAATTACTTATCGTGAGATTCAATCCCAATTGCACACGCACACCCATGAGCGGTGTGTAGAAGAATAAGACTCTTATGGAGATGGTTAGATCGATGATGAGTTACGAGTTGCCAAATTAGTTAGGATATGCTCTAGATCTGACATTGTATTGAACTTGGTTCCATCTAAATCAGTGTCTTCTACTCCCACAGAGTTGTGGACTAGGAGAAAGCATAATCTAAGACATATTCAGATATGGGAGAGTCCAGACATGTCTGAAGCGAATCTTTATAAGTTGGAACCTCGTCTGAATCGCTTGTTAGTTAGCTATCAGGAGCCATAGCCCTAGAACCAATCATGTGATGGTTGAATAGGGAACATTTTGTATCATATTCTATAAAGGCAAAGGATTGGTTATTATATTTACATCTTGCTTGTGCCCGCTAATTTAAATATAATAATGTCCTCGAAAAGTAGGTTCTTATCTACAGCACATCAATTGGCGAATTGATTATGAGAGGCTATGAGAACACTTTCCTAAATGTTCTAGTCAGTATTAATATGCAAGGGCAATATTAATACATAAAGACTACATGTAGGTCAATTGATGACTTGATCTCACAAGTCATGGATATATGATATCAAGTTGACACATGGGTATATATTGGAGAATATATCTTTGGCCTGACACTTGAGAGAAAGTTTCATGGATCGTTATATGAGTGTCATAAACTTTCTCATGTGACTATTGGTATGAATAGTCCTTAGACACGAAGTCACTATGGTTCCCTACATAAGGAGTTATGTACTTTGGTATCGTCAAGCGTCACATGTAAAGGTGGACCATAAAAGCGATTCTTGGGTATGTAACAAATTATGCGGAGGATGTGAGTGATGTAGATGGGATCTATCCCTTCCATATGGCCAGAGTGATATCGGTGGGCCCCTTGATTGAGTAGAACTACTAAAGCGCATGGCCATGCTCGAATGAGTCAATATGAGATATTGAGCTCATTTGTTTGAGTTAGTTTACTCGGGGATCAAGAAACACATAGATTGATCGAGGATGACCACGGTCTATGCCTCATTGATCAATCGATATCAGAGATAGAAGGACACGGTCATATATTATAGTAGTCACGGAAGGTTAGTCGGATCTTGACTTATCTCGTAACTTAGGTAGCAATGATGTATTGCTAGATGCGCTCATTGCTTGTGTATCTAAAAGAGTTTAGGTCCACTCTTAGCGTTATGAGAGCCTATAGGGTCACACACAAAGAGCATGATAATTAGAGGAATTAGAGTATTCTAGTTTGACTAGAATAATTTGGGAATAAGCTTAAGTACAAAATGGTTTTTGGACTTTAAGCTTAATGAATTTTAGCTAATTGATTTAATGAGATTAATTCAATATGTTACCTTATTGATTTAATAAGATTAATTCAATATGATAACATAAGCTTAATTGAATTAATAAGATTAATTCAATATGATAACATAAGCTTAATTGAATTAATAAGATTAATTCAACATGCATGAATGCCACATAAGCATGCCACATAAGCATGCCACATAAGCATGCCACCTAAGCATCCACCTAAGCTAGATAAGGTGGAAGGGGACAAAATGGTTTTTGTCTCCTTAAGTGGCCGGCAAAACAAAGGGGTCTCAATGCAATGGATTGCATTAAATTGTAGGAGGTGAAAGGGTTTTGCCAACCCTATAAAAGGCCCCATGGAGTGGCCGGCCAAAGCATCATTTGGATTGTGATTGTGGTGGTTGTGAGAGAGCTTGGTGGAAGCCTTGGTTGTGTGGTGTTTGTGAGTGTAGGCTAGCAAGAAGAGGAGTCTTCTTCTTCCTTTCTCCTTTTCCCTCTCTCCCTCTCCTTTAGGGACTTCTCTAGCAAGAAGTAAAGGAGAGCTCTTCTAGTTTTCCTTTTGTGAGACAAGAGCGTGCTCGTGTGGATACATATAGAGGCACGGACACTTGAACGTGCTAATGATCCAACAAACCGAAAGGAAAAGCGGGATTAACAAGGGCACGCAACAAAGGTAATCCTCTCCTATAAGATAGGTTTGGTTTAGAGAAATTTATTTTATACGAGTTTGCTTTCGCATGGATCACTTGGAAGGATCCTATTTTCCGTTCTTGCATATGCCATTTGGCATAAAGAATTCCCTACGATTGGTATCATAGCCACTTGCGAAAGATCGTATAAAAATAGGTTTTCTCTATTTTATATGTGATATAGAAGTAGGATAAATTTTATTATGAGTTGATAATTGCATTAGCAAATTTTCAAACATAATAAAATATCCAATGTCTTTTAAAAGTTAAAATGACATGGTGCATGGTTATGGCCTAGTCCCAAAAAGTTTGTGATTGTGTGTTGTAATTCTTAATACGCTGCGTGTCGTGCCTTTCTCCTAATATTCTTGTTGTAAAATTAGTTTTAGACTCGAATGTAACTCGAGTATTTCTCCTTTTGTAATGTACAAAACAAGGATGGAGGGTCCATTGGAAGATGAGGTTACAAGGAGGAAGTCAACACACAAGACAACCAAAAGGAAGCACTTAGGAGAAGATGCTATCCCTAGGTTGACCAATCAATCTTTTCATTGGCTTGAGAAGATTGTAGAATAAGGGCCATAACCATGACACGTTAGTTTAATATGTATGTGATGCATGTTAGTTTAATATGTATGTGATGCATGATTAGTTTAGCTTATATGTGATGTATGCTAATATGTATATGATACATGTTTATTTCTTAATAAGTCTAAACGATATGCCTACCAAAGTTGGTACTCACTACTTCCTCGATCATTTGTTATTGGGTTTGCCAAAGCAAAGCAATGCATTTTATCTTGGAGGGGTGCGAGTGGACAATCGTGATGTCCCGCTATCAGTCTTGGTTAAGACTTAATTAAGTGTTTTTCTTAATTGGTTAAGAAAGTAGAGGCATATATTAGCTTTGAACATAAGTGTTAAAATTAGTTTTGTGTGAATTCCGAACATCAGCTTTGTCTTAGAAGTGGTCGTTGCTCCGATATCCAAGAAGGCCTCTGTGCCTCGCCACAGCCTGGAAGCTGGTTTAGGAATAAACACTAAACTAATCTAAAACTTAACCAAAGCTATTAAAGAGTTACATCAGATGTAATTGGCAAAAGATTGCCTACCTAATTATACTACGTCTTGGGCGATTAGCCAAAGCTAACTCAAGACGAATTATGATGTGGATCTTTATCCCATATAAATTTATAGCTAAATAGTAGCTATGAGAATTTAGTGGGAGCCTCATTTAATTAAAGGCCTAATTAAATGATTAAGGTATGATACTTAACTTTGCATTTTAATGTTGTAGATCACCATGACATCTAACACGACACACCCCCTCAACTTGCGATCGTCCTTGAGAAGGACAAGCTTAATGGAGCGAACTTTCTTGACTGGTATAGGAACTTGAGGATTATCCTCAAGCAAGAACGCAAACTGTATGTCCTAGAGCGTCTACCTGAAATACCCGCCTACGCCAAAAAGGATGCTTATAAGAAGCATCGATAGCGCATTAGATGTGTCATGTCTTATGCTTGCCACCATGAACTCTGAGCTTCAGAAGCAACATGAGAACATGGATGCCTATGATATGGTTGAGCATTTGAAACAACTATATCAAGGACAAGCTAGGCACGAGCGTTTTGAAGTGTCTAAGGCTCTTTTTGCATGCAAGATGCAAGAAGGAACACTGTAGGAACTCACGACTCAAAATGATTGGATGCGTTGAGAACCTTGAAAGACTAGGTTTTCCACAGGCCAAGAATTGGCAGCGATGTTATCCTGCAATCGTTGGAAGCATACAATCAATTCGTCATGAATTATAACATGAATGAAATTGATAAACCTGTGCCTGAGATTCTCAGCATGTTGAGAACTGCTGAACCAAATCTCAAGAAGAAAGTTAGTAATGTACTAATGGTCAAGAAGGGCAAAGGTAAGCGCAAAGGCAAGGTAAGACCAAGCCAAAGGCAAGGCCAATTCATCCACTTCAAAGGGTAAAGGTAAAGTACCTAAGGAAGGGATTTGCTTCCATTGCGGTGATGGACCTTTAGGCGGGCTGCAAAGTCTACCTTGAGGAAGTAAAGAACAAGAGAAGTGGGACTTACGCCTCGGTATACACGTTATAGAAGTTAATCTATCTATTTCTTCTACATGGGTATTAGATCGGATGTGCATCTCACATTTGTACTAATGTGCAGGGGTGAGAAATAGTAGAATAATGGCAAAGGGTGAAGTGGACCTACGAGTAGGCAATGGCGCAAAAGTTCTTTCTTTGTATTTGTAGGAACATATGCTTTGTCTTTTTGCCCCTTGGGCTTATCTTAGAACTAGAGGTGCTTCTATGTACGCATTAACAAAGAACATAATTTACGTATCTTGTTTAGACAAGAAAAACTTTTCTTTTATAATAAAGGACAAATGTTGTTCCATTTATTTAAATGAAATGTTCTATTGTAATGCACCACTTATGAATGGTCTCTATGTTCTAGATTTAGATAACCCAATTTATAACGTAAATACCAAACGGTTCAAATCGAATGATTTGAACCAGACATATCTCAACCTTTATCGCCTAGGTCACATAAATGAAAAAGCATATCTGACTCCATAAAGATGGATTATTGGACTCATTTGATTTTGAATCATATGAGGTATCGAAGTCTTGTCTTTTAGGAAAGATGACTAAAACTCCATTTAGTGGACATGGCGAGAGAGCGACGGATTTGTTAGGACTCATACATACTGATGTATGTGGCCCTTTCAATGTCGAAGCCAGAGGAGGCTATAAGTACTTTATTACTTTCACTGATGATATGAGTAGATTTGGCTACTTATATTTTATGAGACATAAGTCAGAATCCTTTGAAAAGTTCAAAGAATTCAAGAATGAAGTACAAAACCAACTTGGTAAGCGTATTAAGCTACTTCGATCAGATCGAGGTGGTGAATACCTTAGTCAAGAGTTTCGTGATCACCTGGCTGAGTGTGGTATAATATCCCAACTCACTCCACCTGGAACACCACAATGGAATGGTGTATCTGAGAGGATAAATCGTACTCTATTAGATATGGTACGATCAATGATGAGCCAGTATGATCTACCTACTTCATTTTGGTGTTTAGATATAGAGACAGCCGCTTTCACACTTAATCGCATTCAATCAAAAGCCGTAGAAAAGACACCATATACGATATGGACCGGGAAGAGTCCCAAAATGTCTTTTATAAAGATTTGGGGTTGTGAAGCTTACGTTAGACGTCAAGTCTCAGATAAACTAGGACCCAAATCAGATAAGTGTTATTTTGTAGGATATCCCAAGGAAACTAAGGGATATTACTTTTACAATCCCACACTTGGCAAGGTGTTTGTTGCGAAATCTTTGTCTTTCTAGAAAGAGAATTTATTTCTAGAAATACTAGTGGGAGTAAAATTCATCTTGAAGAAGTTCAAGATGATGATAACACTAAGGCCGATGGAAAATGAGCAGGCACCACAAGTGTTGTGGATGAGGAATTTGTTGCCCAAAGAGTTGTGGAGCAAACACCTGTTCAAGTAGACCAACCTCTTCGTAGATCTAATAGGATCCGTCGTCAACCCGAGAGATATTCTTTTCTCTTGACTGACAATGGTGAAGTATTGCTTGTCGATCTTGACGAGCCTACATCCTATCAAGAAGCTATGATGAGCCCAGTTAGAAATGGCTAGAGGCCATGAGATCGAAATGGAATCCATGTACACTAACCAAGTATGGACTTTGGTTGATCCACGAAGGGTAAAACCCATTGGGTGTAAGTGGGTCTTTAAAGTAAATACTGACATGGATGGTAATAAGCATACCTATAAAGGTAGATTGGTGGCTAAAGGATTCAAACAAATTCATGGTATTGACTATGAAGAAACCTTTTCACCGATTGCGATGCTTAAATCCATTCGGATCATACTTGCTATTGCGACCTACCATGATTATGAGATCTGGCGGATGGATGTCAAAACTGATTTTACGAATGGAAAGCTACTCGAGGATGTGTACATGACACGGCTGAGGTTTTGAAGATCCAAAGCATCTGGAAAGGTATGCAAGCGCAAGGTCCATTTATGGACTAAAGCAAGCCTCTCGTGGAATCTTGATTTGATGATGCAATCAAAGAGTTTGGTTTCATCAAGAATGAAGATGAGCCTTGTGTCTACAAGAGAAATAGTAGAACACTTGTATTTCTTGTCTTGTATGTAGATGACATACTTCTCATCGGAAATGATATTCCCTCACTCCAGTCTGTGAAGATGTGGTTAGGGAATTGTTTCTCGATGAAGGACTTAGGTGAAGCTGCCTATATTCTAGGCATCAAGATCTATAGAGATAGATCTAGAAGATTACTTGGCCTAAGTCAGAGTACATACATTGATAAAGTGCTAGATCGTTTTGCTATGCAAAATTCTAAGAAAGGGTTTCTGCCTTTATCACATGGTGTGAGTCTTTCGAAGACTCAATGTCCCTCTTCTAAGGAGGAGAGAGATCGCATGGATAAGATCCCTTATGCATCTGCTATAGGGTCTATCATGTACGCCATGCTTTGTACTCGTCCTGACGTCTCGTATGCTTTGAGCATGACGAGTAGATACCAGTCAGATCCAAGTGAAAGTCACTGGATAGCAGTCAAAAATATTCTTAAGTACTTACGAAGAACGAAAGAATATTTCCTGATATTTGGAGGCAATGAGGAGCTAACTGTAAAGGGTTACAGTGATGCAAGCTTCCAAACAGACAAGGATGACTATAGATCGCAATCGGGGTACGTGTTTTGCCTGAATGGTGGAGGTGTGGTGGAAGAGTTCAAGCAGACACGTTGTTGATTCTACAATAGAGTATATTGCGACATCGATCCGTGAAAGGAAATTTGGCTCATAAGTTCATCGATGAACTTGGGGTAGTTCCTAGCATTGCGGATCCAATAGACCTCTATTGTGACAACAATGGGGCTATTGCGAGCTAAGGAACCTCGATCACATCGTGGACCAAACACATCTTTCGGCGCTTCCATCTCATTCGAGAGATCATCGATAGAGGAGATGTGAGGATATCTGATGCAAGCGAAGCTAACATCGCAGATCCATTGACCAAGGCTTTGGCACAGAGGAAGCATGATGGTCACACTAGGTCACTAGGTATTAGATATCGTAGTGATTGGTACTAGTGCTAGTGGGAGATTGTTAGTTAAAGCCCTAGAACCAATCATGTGATGGTTGAATAGGGAACATTTTGTATCATATTCTATAAAGGCAAAGTTGGTTATTATATTTACATCTTGCTTGTGCCGGCTAATTTAAATATAATAATGCCCTAGAAAGTAGGTTCTTATCTACTGACACATCAATTGGCGAAATTGATTATGAGAAAGGTAGAGAACACTTTCCTAAATGTTCTAGTCAGTATTAATATGCAAGGGCAATATTAATACATAAAGACTAGCATGTAGGTCAATTGATGACTTGATCTCACAAGTCATGGATATATGATATCAAGTTGACACATGGGTATATATTGGAGAATATATCTTTAGGCCCGACCCGCCATGAGAAAGTTTCATGGATCGTTATATGAGTGTCATAAACTTTCTCATGTGACTATTGGTATGAATAGTCCTTAGACACTGAAGTCACTATGGTTCCCTACATAGAGTTATGTACTTTGGTATCGTCAAGCGTCACGTCAGGTGGACCATAAAGCGATTCTTGGGTATAACAAATTATGCGGAGGGATGTGAGTGATGTAGATGGGATCTATCCCTTCCATATGGCGAGTGATATCGGTGGGCCCCTTGATTGAGTAGAACTACTAAAGCATGGCCATGCTCGAATGAGTCAATATGAGATATTGAGCTCATTTGTTTGAGTTAGTTTACTCGGGGATCAGAAACACATAGATTGATCGAGGATGACACGGTCTATGCCTCATTGATCAATCGATATCAAGGATAGAAGGACACGGTCATATATTATAGTAGTCACGGAAGGTTAGTCGGATCTTCTTGACTTATCTCGTAACTTGGGTAGCAATGATGTATTGCTAGATGCCGCTCATTGCTTGTGTATCTAAAAGAGTTTAGGTCCAGCCAGCGTTATGAGAGCCTATAGGTCACACACAAAGAGCATGATAATTAGAGGAATTAGAGTATTCTAGTTTGACTAGAATAATTTGGGAATAAGCTTAAGTACAAAATGGTTTTTGGACTTTAAGCTTAATGAGAATTTTAGCTAATTGATTTAATGAGATTAATTCAATATGTTACCTTATTGATTTAATAAGATTAATTCAATATGATAACATAAGCTTAATTGAATTAATAAGATTAATTCAATATGATAACATAAGCTTAATTGAATTAATAAGATTAATTCAACATGCATGAATGCCACATAAGCATGCCACATAAGCATGCCACATAAGCATGCCACCTAAGCATCCACCTAAGCTAGATAAGGTGGAAGGGGACAAAATGGTTTTTGTCTCCTTAAGTGGCCGGCCAAAACAAAAGGGGTCTCAATGCAATGGATTGCATTAAATTGTAGGAGGTGAAAGGGTTTTGCCAACCCTATAAAAGGCCCCATGGAGTGGCCGGCCAAAGCATCATTTGGATTGTGATTGTGGTGGTTGTGAGAGAGCTTGGTGGAAGCCTTGGTTGTGTGGTGTTTGTGAGTGTAGGCTAGCAAGAAGAGGAGTCTTCTTCTTCCTTTCTCCTTTTTCCCTCTCTTCCTCTCCTTTAGGGACTTCTCTAGCAAGAAGTAAAGGAGAGCTCTTCTAGTTTTCCTTTTGTGAGACAAGAGCGTGCTCGTGTGGATACGTATAGAGGCACGGACACTTGAACGTGCTAAAGATCCAACAAACCGAAAGGAAAAGCGGGATTAACAAGGGCACGCAACAAAGGTAATCCTCTCCTATAAGATAGGTTTGGTTTAGAGAAATTTATTTTATACGAGTTTGCTTTCGCATGGATCACTTGGAAGGGATCCTATTTTCCGTTGCGCATATGCCATTTGGCATACGAGAATTCCCTACACGAACGGTGGATTGTTTTATAGTCCTAGAGATCAGAGGGTGATCGTTAGCACGAATGCCAGATTTCTAGAGGAAGACTATGTGATGAGCCACAAGCCCAAGAGTAAAATTGTTCTAGAGGAGTTAAAAGGGGAAGTCACTTCTTTAGTACCACCGGTACAAGAGGATATTCCACATGTCACTGCACCGCGTGTAACAGAGGATACACAGGTGATACCTTGTCGTAGTGGGAGGTTTGTGAGATAGCCTGATAGATTCAAGTTCTTAGGAGAATCTTCTCAATTTGGTCCCTGGCGAACATGAACCTGATCCCTGGACATATGACGAGGCAATCCAAGATAAAGATGTAGTATCTTGGCAAAGTGCAATGAATGCTGAGATTGAATCTATGGATTCAAATCAGGTCTGGGAGCTAGTAGAACCACCCGATGGTGTAAAAACCATTGGATGCAAGTGGATCTACAAGAGAAAGAGAGGAATAGATGGGAAGGTGGAGACCTTCAAAGCGAGACTTGTTGCAAAGGGGTATACTCAGAAAGAGGGTATCAATTATGAGGAGACCTTTTCGTTGGTAGCCATGATTAAGTCTATTCGGATTCTGTTATGCATAGCAGCTCATATGGATTATGAGGTGTGGCATATGGATGTCAAGATAGCTTTCCTTAATGGAAGTCTTGAGGAAATCATCTACATGAAGCAACCAGAGGGCTTCATTGCTAAGGGCAAAGAGCATCTTGTATGTAAGCTTAATCGGTCCATTTATTGATTGAAGCAAGCTTCGAGGTCTTGGAACATCCGCTTTGAGGAGGTAAATTAGTCATGGATTTATTCAAAGTTCGGATGAGTCTTGTGTATACAAGAGATGTCACAGAAATGTAGTGGTATTTCTTGTACTATACGTAGATAACATTTTGGTGATTGGCAACAATATCAAAGTGTTATCGGACGTAAGGGTATGGTTGTCCAAACAGTTTGATATGAAGGACTTGGGAGAGGTGGGACACGTCCTTGGGATCGAGGTTATAAGGGATCGCAGGAAAAGGATGTTGTGCTTATCCCAAGCTTCATACATAGATATGATAATGGATCGTTTTAGCATGCAAAACTCCAAGAAAGTTTTTCTACCTTTCAGGCATGGAGTTCCTTTATCTAAGGAGATGTGTCCTAGATCATCTGAGGAGATAGAGGAGATGAAGGTGGTTCCTTATGCTTCGGCAGTAGGAAGCCTCATGTATGTGATGCTATTTACGAGACCAGATATTTGCTTTGCCGTGGGCATGGTCAACAGATATCAGAGTAATCCAGGACAGGGATATTGGACTGCGGTAAAGCATATATTGAAGTGCCTGAGAAGGACTAGGGATTATATGCTAGTTTACCATGCAGATCAATTACTCCCTGAGGGTTACATGGATTGCGACTTCCAATCAGATAGGGATAACAGTAAGTCTACCTCAGGTTTTGTGTTTACTTTAGGAGGTGGAGCCATTATATGGAGGAGTGTCCAGCAGAAATGCGTGGCGGACTCCACCATGGAAGCTGAGTATATGGCAGCCTCTGAGGTAGCCAAAGAAGCTGTGTGGCTCAGGAACTTCCTAATGGACTTGGATGTGATTTCTGATTTGCCCAGAACTATCACAATTTATTGTGATAATAGTGGTGCAGTTGCAAACTCGAAAGAACCACGAGCCCATAAGGCTAGTAAAACACAGAGCGCAAGTACCACCTGATACGAGAAATCGTAAAGGAGGTAGAAGTTGCTGTTGCCTAGATTGCATCAGAGGATGACCTGGTAGACCCTTTTCACAAAGGCCCTTCTAGCGAGAACTTTGATAGGCATGTGGAGGGAAGGGGAATCAGATGTATGACAGTATGAGGACAGCATAGTCTTTTAGTATGAGTGTGAGATTGTATTGATGTATACTGAAAAGTCTATCTTTTGTATGAACATCTTTATTTTGAAATAAGAATCAAATGATCATTGTTTGCATATTTTTATGGTTATGCAATATTGTATAATACTTTACATTGTAGATAACATGGTGTGTGGTGTCACACAGGAGATCATGTTATCGGCCCCTTGAAAAGTATAAGTAAAGGCTCACAACCGAGATGACTTTGGACAAACCATCGGAATGGTTGTAGTGTGATTTGGTGTTGGTTTATCTTGACCATAGAATCACACTAGTGCACTTTGTGGGTATTGAGCAGGACCGACTTAGAGGTGATTCGATTTATTGCTGACTACATAATCGAATCGGACCTTAGATATTATTTAATACATGCTCTTAATCCCGATATAATAACGAGAACATATACTTAGTACTCATCTCTTTGATTTATCAATGGGCGAGATTTATAGATTAAATCGATAGGCTCGGTAAGTTGGGAGATGATATTATTTATATGGTGTGTTGTTGATTATAGGAGGAAACCGTGTCCTATATATTAGGATGATGATGTCCCATTGAGGAGCTCATAAGGTTCATCATGTAAACCCTGCAGGTGGACTTGGTCCGGCATGATGAAAAGGTTGAGTGGTACTACTCAAGGAGTTAGATATTGATTAATTACTGGTCAGTAAATTAATTAATCGACGGACATTCGAGATCTTAAACACGGGGAGAAAATGTACAAATAATATATGGAGCCCATATTATCATATGGGGGTTGGTGAGGTAGATCAATGATGAACCTTTAGTGGATTGGATCATCATTAGTGGATCGGACTTTATTTGGGCTTGATATATGGGTGGCCAAGACCCAACTCCTCCCTCATGGTGGGACTTATACATAGTGATGTATGTGGTCCTTTGATATTCTTGCTAGAGGTGATTCTGGTGCTTCATTACATTTACTGATGACTTCAGTAGATATGGTTATGTGTATCTTATGACACATAAATCTGAATCCTTTGAAAAGTTCAAAGAATTCAAGAATGAAGTACAAAACCAGCTTGGCAAGAGTATTAAGATACTTCGATCAGATCGAGGTGGTGAATACCTTAGCCATGAGTTTCGTGACTATCTAGCTGAGTGTGGGATTCTATCCCAACTCACTCCTCCTGGAACACCACAGTGGAATGGTGTATCCGAAAGGAGGAATCGTACCCTATTGGATATGGTACGATCTATGATGAGTCACACAGATCTTCCTATCTCCTTTTGGGGATATGCTGTGGACACAGCAGCCTTTACCCTTAGCAGTGTACCATCATCTAAGGTCTGTGGTAAAGACACCATATCGATATGGACGGGAAAAATCCCAAGATGTCTTTTATGAGGATTTGGGGTTGTGAGGCTTCGTTACGTCAAGTCTCGGACAAGCTGGGACCCAAATCCGATAGGTGCTATTTTGTTGGATATCCCAAGGATACAAAGGGATATTACTTCTACATTCGATCGGCTAAGTGTTTGTGGCAAAGGCTGGGTTTTTCTAGAAAGGGATTTTGTTTCTAGAAAACTAGTGGAGTACCTTCGATCTTGAAGAAATTCAAGATAAGGACCATATGAGGCCTTGATGGAGGTTGAGCAGGAACCACAAAGTGTTGTGGGTGATGAGGTTGTTGCACAAGAGTTGTGGAACAACCACATTCAAGTAGACCTACCTCTTGGCAGTCGATAGAGTGCGTCGTCGGCTGAGAGATACTCATTTCTCTTGTCGACCATGATGACGTTATGCTCATTGAGAATGAGCCTACCTCCTATCGAAGGCTGTGATGAGCCCGGTCAGAAATGGCTAGACGCCATGAGATCAAGATGGAATCCATGTACACTAACCAAGTATGGACTTTGGTTGATCCACCGAAGGGTCAAACCCATTGGGTGTAAGTGGGTCTTTAGGAGAAAGGCGACATGGATGGACTTACGCATACCTATAAGGGCGATTGGTGGCTAAAGGTTTCAAGCAAATTCATGGTATTGACTATGATGAAACCTTTTCTCCGATGGCGATGTTTAAGTCCATTCGGATCTTGCTTGCTATTGCATACCACGATTATGAGATCTGGCGGATGGATGTCAAAAGCGTATTTTTGAATGGAAACTTACTCGAGGATGTGTACATGACACAACGAGGGTTTTGTAGATCCACACATCTTGGAAGGTATACAGTGCAAAGGTCCATTTATGGGCTAAAGCAAGCTTCTCGAGCCGGAATCTTCGATTCGATGATGCGATCAAACAGCTTGGTTTCATCAAGAATGAAGATGAACCCCGGTTCTACAAGAGGGTTAATGGGAACACAGCTTGTGTTCCTTGTATTGTATGTGGATGACATACTACTATTGGGAATGACATCCTTCGCCATACCGCTGAAGACTGGGGACGTGCTTCTCAACGGAAGGACTTAGGAGAAGCAGCCTGTATTATATGCATCAAGATCTATATAGATAGAACAAAGAGATATCTACGCCTAAGTCAGAGTACATACAAAGACACCGTATTACTTTTTGCCATGCGTAATTCCAAGAAAGGACTTCGCCGATGTCACATGGTGTGAGTCTTTCAAGACTCAAAGTCCTCTTCTAGAGAGGAGAGAGACCGCATGGATAAGATCCCTTACGATCCGCTATAGGATCTATCATGTACGCTATGCCGTACTGCTCGATGTCTCGTGATGCTTTGAGCATGACGAGTAGATACCAATGATCCGTGAGCGCCATCGATAGTAGCCAAGAATATTCTAAGTACTCAAGAAGGACTAAAGAATATTTCTTGATATTTGAGGCGATGAGGAGCTAGTCAGAAGGGTTACAAATGATGCCACTTCCAAACCCACTGTGATGATTATAGATCGCAATGTGGTTCGTGGTTTTGCTTGAATGGTGGCGCTGTGAGTCGGAATAGTTCCAAGCAGATACGCTTATTGATTCTACAACAGAGGCCGAATATATCGGTGCTTCCATCTTATTCGAGAGATTATCGATAGCAGAGAGATGCAGATTTGGAGAGTACCCACTGAGGCTAACATCGCAGATCCTTGACCAAGGCTTTGTACGTAAAAGCATGATGGTCACACTAGGTCATTGGGTATTTGATACTACGATGATTGGCACTAGTGCTAGTGGGAGATTGTTAGTCCTAGAGTCAATCATGTGATGATTGTTGTATGGATTTTATTGTATCATATTCCTATTTATAAAGGCATGGTTATTATATTTACTTGTATTGGTGCCAAATAACTAAATATAATAATGTCCTTGAGTAGTAGGTTCTTATCTATATCAATCGATTGGTTGAATCGATAATGAGATGATATAGAGAACACTACTCTTAATCATTCCTAGTCGAGTATTAACATTCAGGACAATGTTAATGCATAGAGACTAGCATGTAGGTCAACAAGATGACTTGATCTCACAAGTCATGGATATGAGATATCAAGTTGACACATGGGTATGCATCGAGAATGTATAACGAATGACCCGCCATGAGAAAGTATCATGGATCGTTATATGAGTGTCATATACTTTCTCATGTGGCTATTAGTATGACTATTAGTCCTTAGACCTGAAGTCACCATGGTTCCCTACATAAGGAGTTGCATACTTTGCTTTCACAAACGCCACCCGTAAATGGGTGGACTATAAAGGCGACATCGGGTATGTAACTAATTATGCGAGGGATGTGAGTGATGTAGATGGGATCTATCCCTCCTATATGACGGGGTGACATCGATATTCTTGATAGAGTGAGACCAATGGCGTATGGTTATGCCCAAATGAGTCAATATGAGATATTGAGCTCATTTGATTAGAGTGAGTCTACTGAGTTCAAGATTTAGATTGTACCGAGGATGACACGGTCTATGCCTCGATTGGTCAATCTAGATGTCAAGGATAGAGGGACATTGTCACATATTGTGAGAGTCACAATTAGTAGTCACAAAGGTGATGTTGGAGCTCAACATTCTTGTAACTTTGGTAGCAATGATGTGTTGCTAGATACCGCTCATTGCTTATGTTCCTAAATCGGTTTAGGGACATTGCCAACGTTACAAGAACCTATAGGGTCACATACATAAGAGCAATTAGATGGAGATTAGGTTCATATGATGAACCATTAGGATTAGGTTCATGGGATGAACCAAATTGGATTAAGAGTAATCCAAATTAGACTAATTGAGTTAGACTCAAGTTGATTCAAGTGTTGAATGAGTCTAATTGAGATTTGATTCATCAAATCAATTTAAATTAATGAATAGAGATTCATTATATTAAATTGACTTGAGTCAAGTGGTTAGATTTGATCAACCATGGGAGATTAGAGGTCAAGTTTGACTTGACTTGAGAGAGAAGATGAAAGGTCAAGTTTGACTTGACCAAATGCCATGTCATGATGATGACTAGGCATGGCCGGCCAATGATGGTGCTCCACATCATCATTGACTTGGTCAATTGGTGCCACATCATGAGGGAGACCAAGGGTCATGGGAGTTACATGCATGCATGTAACCCCCCCTCCATAATGTGGCCGGCCAACACTTTAGGGGTTTCATGGGTGAAATTCATTTTGTGAGTAACTCTCCATTACTTCATCTTCAACCTTGGAATTTTTCCTCTCAAGCTCTCCCTCTCCAACCTCATCTTGCCGAGACACCATAGAGGAGTGCTAGCACACTCAAGTGTCTTTTTCTCCACCTATTGCTTGTGTGGATACCATAGAGGAGTGTGCACTTGACACTCTCGAGTTCCGGCGGACTTTTGGACGAGCGGGATAAGCGAAGGGCGTCGCTACGAGGGTAACGTTCTAACCTCTTAGATCTAAGGTAGATCTAGGATTTTTTGTAAGCACATACATGTAATTATAATTTTTATACTTCGCACGGATCCGTGGCCGGGGCTTCCGAGGTTTCCGCAACGCAAAAAGCGGTTTTTGCGGCTCGGAAAAACCCAACACTGCCACCTCATGGCAGTCGACTGATGGTACATAATCTAGACTCATATACCAGTCGAGTCACAGTCGACTGATGCCGGGAAAACCTCTAACTTAACATCCGTTTGAGCATCCGACGGTCGGGTAAACCTCAACCGTTGCGGTTAAACCTCCGACACTTAGCCATTCGGCCAAGTTCACCTAATGAGCTACTTACATTTCACTCATTCTCTCATCTCACTCGAAGTTCCTCGCCGAAGCTCTCTTCGTTCGCGGCCACGTCCCTCGACAGCACCAAGCGCACGACTCTGCAATGCTCCTTCGCGTCTCTTGCCCTCAAAGTTTGCTTCCTTGGCTTTGCTTCAAGTCATCTCGTCTCGCAGTCCCTCGGATGCATCAAGCGCAAGGCTTCGCAATGCTCTTTCGGCGACTCAAGCACAAGGTTGTGAGTTGGTGAAACTTGCCAAAGCTCCATGTGCGAATTACTAAGTCCTGCAAGACTCCAACGCACATATCAAAACAATAACAACCTAACTTAAACCCTTTGCCTCATACATCAAAACCATATCACATGGGTTGATTGCCCTAAAAATCTTCCCCTTTTTGATGTGTGGCAATCCGTTTAAGTTAGGTAAACAATATAACAATAACAACATAAGCAAGGAAAGCATGTAAATAATATGAGCATCAAAACTCCCCCTTAAACATGCAACTCCCCCTTAAGACTTGCTAAATTTCCCCTTTTAGCATGATTAACTTAAACCTATCGATTCTCCCCCTTTGACACCATCAAAAATATTTTCTAAATGTTATACACACATGGCATCATCTCTAAGGACGAAAAATACCCAAAAATCAAACAAGACCTGATAAAATTAGGTTCGTGTTAGACAATACATCACCAATCGTTGGACTACCCGATCAGCACGCAAATTTCAGGTTTTCTGATTTTCGAAATCCAATTTCAGAAATGCATTAAAAATTCTAGGAAAATAGAAAATTCATGAAATTTGAAATACATATTTCTTGAGAGTTCCTTTATCAGTGAAAAATTATTTTTCATGAAAAATCATTTTATTTTTGAAAGTTTGGCAAAAACTCAAAAGTTACAAAAATATCTAAACTTTGTATCCACTTTTAAAACTAGTTTTGCCTTGTAACTTTTGAAAACATTAACTCACTGTTTGAAAAACATAAAATGGTTTTAAAATCATTTGAAATATCCAACCATGATCTTTGAGCAATATGTCTATGAATTAAACATATGCTTTCCCCATGATTGGTCTATTATTGCTCTATTGATACACTTAATGACCAATCTAAATGCCATGAGCATTAGTGGACCATTTGTATCATCCTAACATCTCACCCATGCTAAGTTTTCAATCATGGTTATCCTTATGGTGATTGTGAGATGTTCCTAAAGGTATTTATATACTTAACCTTCAAATTCATGCAATTCTACACAAGGCTAAGTATCTCACTAACATACCACATGATCATAAAGGCATATATGCATTGATTTCACATTATGATCATGAAACAAATGTATCAATCAATTTGTAATCATGCATTTGGTATAAAATTATGATAATAAGTCAAGTATCACCCAAAGCATGATTTTATCTATTTATGGGTGCATTATCATCACCCAACACTATTTCAAAAATTAAGTCCACACCATCCTAAGTCAACCAAATAATGTGATATTTGTAAAACCCTTATGGTTGACTATCCTAGGGTTTTCCTAACCCTTAAGGATGGATCTATAAACCCAATACAAGTTCTTTCCTATAGGGTTCACTAAATATTCTTTAGGGATCCATTTTCTAGCTATTATCTTGTTCTTGGCTTGACCCCTAGCAATCAAACATTTATAGGCCTTTTCATTTGTCTTTCCCTTATAACCTAGGCCTTTCCTATTGAAGCTTGCCCTTTGACTCCCTATGATCATGTTCAAAGTATTTGAGCCTATTGTGAATTTTTCTAGGGCTTTAGTCATGGTCTACTTTTTCCCTTAAAGCCTTATTTTCTTTAATACATGCATCATTAACATCAAAAGGCATATAGTTATCATGTGAGGATGCATTTTCAAAATGAGAAGAAATATTATCATTAATATTTAAGCATGCTTGTTCTAATTTTTCTTCTAGGGCTTTAATTTGATCTAGCATGCTCTTATTTTTCTTTTTTGCCCTAAATAAATCCCTAGTTAAGCTAGAAATCATGGCAACTATTTCTTGAGTGGGAAGATGTTTTACCATAGTTTCCATGTCTTCTTCTTCGGATGATGAGGATGATGATGAGCCTCCCCCTTCACTAGAGCTCTCCTCACTTGAGCTTACTTCTTTTTCGGAGGAGGAGGTGGAGCCTAGATCATCAAATGTCATTAGGGCAAGGTTTGAGTAGACATGTTCTTCTTCCGATGATGAAGAAGAAGGATCATCCCATGTCCTTGCTTTGAGTGTTTTGGCCTTCCCCTTTTCTTTAGTCGTCTTCTCTTCTTCCTTTCTCTTACTCCCCTTCTTCTTTTCTTCTTTCTTCTTCCTCTCTTCTTTGCTCTTGTTCAAGAGGGGACACTCATCTCTTATATGTCCCTCTTGTTGGCAATTATAGCAAATGATCTTCCTCTTGTGCCTTCTCCTATCATAAGATTTATTAAATTTTAAATTTCTTAAGGCACGCCTTACCTTCCTTACCATATAAGCATCTTCATTGATATTCATGGACGATGAGGATGATGCTTCATCGGAGGAGGAGGAAGTCTCTATCTTCTTCTTCTTCCCCTTGTTGGCTACTAAGGCTACTCCTCTTGATGGTTTGATGCTTGATTCTTCAATTACTCCCTCAAGCCTTGTCTCATGCAACTCCATGGTTGAGAAGAACTCTTCTAGGGTGCTCACTTCTAGATTCTTCGAAATGTAAAAGGAGTCCACCATTGAGCTCCATTTTGATGACCGGGGAAAGGCGTTGATCGCTTTCATAAGTATATCCCGGTTCGAAAGTTTTTCTCCTACACTCATTAGTCCAATTAAAATTTCTTTAAAATGAGAGTGTAATGAGGTTAGCTTTTCTCCCTTTTCAAGTATGATATTTGTTAGTTGGGAGTGAAGGAGGTCTCTCCTTGCAAGCTTGGCCTCGAGGTACCTTCATGAAGCTCTACTAGCTTCTCCCACATCTTTTTTTCACTTGCACACTCTCCAATCCGGTTGATCTCTTGTTGGGGGAGTACGTTGTACAAGTGATGCTTGGCCTTTGAATTTGCCAAATACTCCTCTCTTTGTCTCTTTGTCCATCTTGTCTTCTCTATTTGCTCCCCATCTTCATCCCTAGGTATCTCAAAACCATTTTCCATTATCAATAAAATTTTAAAGTCGGTTTCGAAGAATACCTCCATTCTCTTCTTCCACCAAGAGAATTCTCCTTCAAACATCGGTGGGTGAATGTTAGAGTCAGCCATCCTTGATGTAGTGCTTGTTGCGGCGGTTAGTCCTCGACAAGCTACCTTGGCTCTGATACCACTTGTTGGAATGTAGGTGGCCGGCTAGAGGGGGGTGAATAGCCCTCTTTCATCGTACGATGGAATTGCTTGTCTACAAACAATATTAGCGCAACAAAAACAAAACTAAACAAGCAATTAAGACAACACAAAGTAAAATCAATGCTAACAAAAGATATAACGTGGTTCACGGCCTCGTCGCTAATCCACGGTCCGATTCATCTCCAGTGAATCACTCCGAAACCAATCCAATATCGGTCTCTCCCTTTAGCCAAAGCAAGGTAGAGGTAAACCTTCTTACAACACAACACTCTTTCTTACAATAGATTTGAAATAAGATCAAGAGAAAGATTTGGAAACTTGTGGAGCACTTGGATGATCACTTAGAGCATAAGCATTAGCCATCCACAAGCCCACACCTTCTCTATTTATAGAGAAGGTTGTTTTCTTCCCGTTGGGCACTACACGATCCGTTCCCAATAACGGCTTCTTTCACGTTGGATTTCATCCAAAGACTCCCACATCACGATCGATCTTCCCATCGGTCGGTGATGGAAACGCTGATCGATCAGTTTGGCGAGCACTCGACTGATCACCATTCTGTTTCTAAAACCCTCGTGACCAGTCGACTGATGGCACATAATCC
Organism: Wurfbainia villosa; assembly: GCA_025175895.1. Taxonomy (NCBI): domain Eukaryota; kingdom Viridiplantae; phylum Streptophyta; class Magnoliopsida; order Zingiberales; family Zingiberaceae; genus Wurfbainia; species Wurfbainia villosa. The sequence continues at coordinate 76,263,382 of CM045991.1, read as the reverse complement.
AGACTCGTAGACTAGTTGAGTCATAGTCAACTTGGAGCAATCAACTGCCATGACATGATAGTCGACTGATGTCGGGTAAACCTCAAACTTAACATCTGTTTGAGCATCTGATGGTCAAGTAAACCTCAACCCTTGCAGTCGAGCCTCCGACACTTAGCCATTTGACCAAGTTCACTTAATGAGCTACTTACATTTCACTCATTCTCTCATCTCACTTGAAGTCCCTTGCCGAAGCTCTCTTCGTTTGCGGCCACGCCCCTCGACAGCACCAAGCGCACGACTCTGCAATGCTCCTTCGCATCTCTTTCCCTCGAAGTCTGCTTCCTTGGCTTCGCTTCAAGTTATCTCGTCCGGCGGTCCCTCGGATTCATTAAGCACACAGCTTCGCAATGCTCCTTCGCCAACTCAAGCACGAGGTTGTGAGTTGGTGAAACTTGCCAAAGCTCCATGTGCGAATTACTAAGTCCTGCAAGACTCCAACGCACATATCAAAACAATAACAACCTAACTTAAACCCTTTTCCACACACATCAAAACTATATCACATGGGTTGATTGCCCTAACAATTATGATGAAGGACTTCGAAGATTGGTCCACCTTGATGGATGGGTTTGATTTTCCAAGAGGGTCAAAAGGAGGATTCCTAAAGATAAAGAAATGGATCGAGGAACAACTTCAAGAGTTTAAGAGAAATCAAAAGGTAATAAAATTTTTGGTTGAATTAATACCTAACAATGTTGTGTCCAAGTTAGGTGAATACAAGGATGCAAAGGAATTTTTGAGTGAATTAGCTAAGCTCCATGAAGAACCATCCATGGCTCAAGTCGAGAGAGAGCTCAAAGAAGAAGAAAGTTCTTCCTCACAAGAAAGTGAGGAGTCAGAAGTTGAAGAGGAGTCAACTTCCGGATCGGTGGAAGAGGAGGTGGAAGAAGTAGAAGAAGCCTCCACCTCTAGGATTGAGGGGGAGGAGAGAATTTCCACTCCGGAGCATGATCAAGTGGAAGCATCCACTTCCGGTCGAGAAGATGAACAAGCTCAAGAGGCTTCCACCACGGACTTAGGTAACTCGAGCATGTCAATTAAAATTAAAATCCATATAATATGCTTTGAGTGTAGGGAATCCGGGCACTACAAGAGTAAGTGCCCGAAAAGAGTAAAGAAAGCTCCTCCGGCACCAAAAGTCAACGAAAAAGTCAAGGATGCCGGTGTCCCCACCAAGAAGAGCAAGGAGCACGTGGTGTGCTTCAAATGCCGACAATCGGAACACTATAGGAAACAATGCCCTAGGAGAAAGGAAGGAGCATCACATGTAGGGGGAGCCTCTAAGGCAAACCCTAAGGTACATTTTAGTAATGCACCTTCTAGTTTAAATGTCAAAAAGCATGCTAGGAATTTTAATTCACTTGCTATTACTAATGAAAAGAATGTTAGTAAAAATAGATTTTATTGCCTAGGAGCTAAGAATGTTCACTTTGGAACTAAGGAGAAATTTGGGACTAATGTCCCTAGAAAAATCTTACCTAGGGCAAGCATTAAGAAAATTGAGGACCACCTAGGGTTTAACCCTAAATATACTAGTCATATGCTTAGGAAAAACAATGTCCAAAGAATAGATGAAAAATAAAAAATTGGACAATTAGAGCTAGAAAACCAAGCCTTGAGGTCAAGGCTTGAGAAATTGGAGAGGACTCTTGCAAAGATGCAAAATTCAATTATAAGGGCAAATGATCAAAAATCTAGGTCTAAGAGTCAAGGTCTAGTTTTTAGGAAGCAAGGTTCACTCAAGGGCAAGAAAGGTTTGGGTCACAAACTTAAGCTTAAGGATACCTACCATAGTGTTGCATTCGATTATAGAACACAACCTAGGTCTAGAAAAACCAAGGTTACTAGGGAAGTCATCCCTAAGGGTAACCAAGGTATGTGCTTAGTGGCTAGGGTTTCAAGGAAACCTAGGGAGGCCACTAAGAAGGTTACAAGGGGAGTCACCCCTAGAGTTAACCTAGGCAAGACCCAAATGACAAAGGCTACCAAGCCTAGGAGGGTCATTAGGAGGGTATCTAGGAAGTTATCCTATGGAATACCTAGTAAACCCAAGGAGCTCAAATAGGTTTTGGGTTCCTAGGAGCGTGATCAATTAATGCTAAATGAGTTTAGGTGTGCCAACCTTGAATGGATGAGTAGTCAACCTAACCATAGTAAAGGTGGCACTTTAGGTTATTTTCAAGGTTATGGATACCTTGGCACAACTTAGGATGTTTCAATATTATTTAAGAAATTTGATAAATCAATCAAATTGGCATAACTTAGGTTTAGAAGTCATAGTGTGTCATTTTGGATTTTTGGCACACTTGGGGAATAAATGACAATATGGCAAATTGAGACTTAATAATAACAAATGGAAATTAATATTAAAATTTAGGTATTATTATACCTATACATTTTACTTGTCATGCTTTGTTTGTCATATAATATGCCATGACATCATATCTACTTTTAATCATTTAATATGTCATGATCATATGTAGGATTAAGGTTAAATGTCATGTATGCGTAGATTCCATCTTATGTCATGATATTATAATTATGAGCATGTGTTTATTTATACAATCATTAATGTCATAATCATTCATGCATTAATAAAAATTGAGTTAAGGATAATAGCACAACTTGAAGTCCAATTTATAAGGGAATCAAGTAGTGTTGCCTTAGAAAATGCATGAGGCCTTAGTTTAAGATAAACCAAAACCCACATCTCACATCTAAATTGACATGTATGTGTATTTATATACCCTAGATACGTGTGAGATGATAGGATATGAGTTAAGTTCAAGGTGGATAATTTTTGCATCTAGATGAACTCAAACTCATTTAAAATCATGTTATGGATCATGGGAAAAGCTAATGTGCAAGTCATGTACATTGAGCCCAAGGAACAAGATCCAATATAGGTTTTCAAAAACATTTTAAAATCATTTTGAAAAACCTTGGTGAAGTCTATCTTTTGATAGCAATCACTATTGATAAAGTTGATACAAAGTGAGCTAAAACATTGAAGTTTTTCTTCACTTTTGAACTTTGTGTCAATTTCATTATTTTATAGGTAAAATATTTTTATAACATTTTTCACCCATTGTATTTGTCATAAGTATTATACGTATGAAGTTTCACTATTTTTCAAATTATGTATAATTACTTATGTATTTTTGAAATTTGAATCTGAAGTTTGAAATCTGTATTTCGCATATATCAGTCGACTGCCCTTGTTGGCAGTCGACTATTTCCTGATAAAGTCGACTGCCAATGTTGATTTTGGGAAAACAAGATTTGTTTATCCCAATTTCAGCTATGTTAGGGTTCCCTAACTACTCCTAACCCAAGGATATGCTTTAGGAAGCATTATAAAGGGTGAAAATCCATTGGATATGGATTAGGAGAGTTGTTAGGGTGATGTATCAAATTTAAGGTGTGGTAAAGTTTAATGTTGAACTTTTAACCTTATTTTTGATGGTTTGGAGTTCCCATTGGCTTAGGGATTTCCCAAAGACATTGTTGGTGCAATGGTCAAGGGGGAGCAAGCCTTTAAGGGGAGTCATCCATCATGGGATGATGGATGTGTTCTTTCTCATGAGAGAGAGAAATGGGAATTTGAGATGCCCAATTTAGAAATTGGGAGAATTTGTAGGATTGCCTCTCTCAAGTGGTATGAGACTTATCACTAGGAAGACTATAGGCATCCTAGATGTTTTTGGACCAAGGGGAGATTGTAAGATCTCATTGGGATATAAGACATTGACCTCCTTGGAGAGAACCTTTTTGATGTTAGTAAAAAAGGGGGAGAAAGGTAAAAATTACTAATTTGGGATAATTGGTAAGGGAATTTGAGTTAGGGGCCTAACTCAAGGGTGTTTTTGTCAAACATCAAAAAGGGGCAGATTGTTGGTGCAATCGGCCCAAGTCATGATTGACCGGACTCGAGTGATGTTTTGATGTTCGACAAAAATATATGACAATGTGATTGTCATGGTAAAGTCCAAGTCATGGGTACTTGGCATGGAAATTCCATTTGAGACACTTGACATTGAGAAAGTCTAAGTCTTGAGCACTTGGCATGTAAAGTCCAAGCATGGGTCTTGGCAAGGAAAAGTCCAAGCATGGGTCTTGGCATGGAAAGTCCAACATGGGTTGGCAAGGGAAAGTCCAAGCTTGAGGCTTGGAATTTGGAAAGTCCAAGGGGAATATTGGCGGCGTAAAGTCCAAGGGTGAAGTCTAGGCAGCATAAGTCCAATGGTTGGCGGCATAAAGTCCAAGAGGGAGTTTTGGCAGCGTAAGTCCAATGTGCCTTGGTGGTGTAGACACCGTTAGCATGACAATAGCCGATGGAAGAACCTGAAGGCTAGCATATGGATGAACAAGTCATGGATGACTTGGAGGGATCCGATAGGCGCGAGGCTGACGGAGGTGGCTAGAAGGCTTAGGTCTAGGCTAAGGGTGGTCTAGCAAGTATGGGAGCACCGTACTTGGGTTAAAATCTCATGTTTGAGTTGTATCAGTCGACTGGGACCATGATTCAGTCGACTAGTGGGAGTCAACTAGGGTTTGACAGTGGGAAGTGCCATCGCATCAGAGGTGGGCAATGATCGTTGATCGATCGACTCGATCGGTGATCGATCGTGATGCTCGGGATCTTGGGCACAGAAGCCTCTCCAGTCGAGTGATCGGCCCAAACACTCGAGTGATTGAGCCATCAGTTGACTGATGGGTATGATCAGTCGACTGATGGTGTATTCGTTAGACTTATCCGAGGTGTTTCATGCCATTGTGAGACAATGGCTACAGGGGCAGTCAACTGATGGTCCCGATCAGTCGACTGCTAGGCGGAATCTAGCCCAAGAAGAAGCTTTAAATGGAGCTCGTGGAGGAGGGATTTGGTAATGGTTCTTTGAGGAGTTTTGGGGCAAATTGCTGGTGTAATTCAGGGTCTCCAAGTGCAACTCAACCAACCAAAAAAGCAAGCTTCCAAAAGATCGATTGTAAAGTTTTCTTTTCATTTCTTTTGTTGTATTTACTTGTATTTGCTTGTTGTATTTTGTATTACTATTGTAATCATTTGTACGAGGTTTCTCCACCTCCAGATTGTTCCGAGAAGGAGTATTTGTGATTAGTGGTGCATGTTTGCATTGCTAGGGCTTTTAGAGCCCAATCCGTGGAGTATGAATCATTCGGTTCCGAACCACATTTTATCGTTGTGTAATTGTGTGTTTGTCTTTTGTTATTGCTTTTTATTATTATTTTGCTATGCACTAACCGAATTGTAGCAAGCATGTGATCGCGAAAGATTTCCTCCATCTACGTCATACCCACTATTCACCCCCTCTAGTGGTCATGAAGGTCCCTACACAATGGTTGGCGGCGTAAAGTCCAAGCGGAATCTTGGCAGCATAAGCCAATGTGCCTTGGCGGTGTGGACCACATTAGCATGACAATATCTTATGTAAGCACCTGAAGGCTAGCCTATGGATGAACAAGTCATGGATGACTTGGAGGGATCGGATAGGCGCGAGGCTAACAGAGGAGGCTATAAGGCTTAGGTCTAGGCTAAGGGTGGTTTAGGAAGTATGGGGGCACCATACTTGAGGTAAAACCTCATGTTTGAGGTGTATCAGTCGACTGAGACCTATGGTTAGTCAACTGGTGTGAGTCAATGGGAGTTCGACTGCAAGAATTGGCTTGGCGATCATTTGCCGATTGGCGATCAATTCTTGGCTGAGTCGTCGATCTTGAGATCGATCAATCGAGAATTCGAGCAAAGAAGTTTTCCGAGTCGACTGTTAGGGTTTAGAAATCGAGTGAAGGCTCGATCAGTCGACTGATGGTCTATCCGTTGGACTTATCCAACGTGGTTCATTCTGTTGTGAGACAATGACTACAGGGGCAGTCGACTGATGGTCCCGATCGGTCGACTGTTAGGCGGAATCCAGCCCAAGGAGAAGCTATAAATGAAGCTTGTTGAGGAGGTTTTCGGCAATGGTTCTTTGAGGAGTTTTGGGGTGAATTGCTTGTGTAATTTGGGGTCTCCAAGTGCAACTCAAGCAACCAAACAAGTAAGCTTCCAAAAGATCGATTGTAAAGTTTTTTTTTGCATTCTTTTATTGTATTTCATTGTAATAGCTTGTATTCATTTCTTATTATTGTTAGAACAGTTGTAAGAGGTTTCTCCACCTCTAGATTGTTCCGAGAAGGAGTTATTGAGTAGTGGTGTGTGATTGGCATCGCTAGGGCTCATTCGAGCCCAATCCGTGGAGTAGGAACCATTCGGTTTCGAACCACGTTATATCGGTTGTCTCTTGTGCTTGTTTTGTCTTTTATTATTGTTATTATTATTTCCGCTGCATTAACAAGTGTTGTAGAGATGAACGCGATCAAATTCCATCAAGCAACGTCGAATCGCTATTCACCCCCGTCTAGCCGGCACACATGTCCTAACAAGTGGTATCAGAACTACGAGTTCTTCAACGGACTAACAACCGGGAGCAAGCGCACTAGAGGAAGGAAGATGGAATTTCAAGAACAATTGGGATGGGACATCAACACACTGGTCCCCCCGTATGCATTTTATGGATGAGAAGGCTTCAACTCATGGAAGGGAAGAATTGAAGACTTCTTGATGATGAGGGGCCTTGAGGAGTGGTCCGCTTTGATGGAAGGATTTGAATATCCAAGAGGGTCAAAGGGAGGATTCCTCAAAATGAAGAGATGGAGTGAGGAACAATCCAATTATTCGAGAAAAAAAAAAGGTAGTAAAATTTTTTATTGATTTGATTCCTAATGACATCTTGTGTAGCTTAGGTGAATACTTGGATGCCAAAGAGCTATGGAGCAAAGTGACAAGTGTTAGTTATATATGAGAGATGTCTTAAGGCAATCGCCTTATGTTTAAATCATTTATATGAAAAATAAAGATTTGCTATTTGAGTATACATGTTTTCATATATTTGATTAGATCTTAAACTCATTTACTAAATGTCCACAATATGATTCATAGCATGAGAGAATTTGTGATTGGATCACAACTAGCGAGAATCTCTACATGTGTAATTGTGATGTATTGGAATTATCCCTAGTCGATGAATTGATGGATTTAGACACCATCAATTCTGTCGAGACTAGCACGAGGTATACTCCTTGGTGTATTCAAGTAGCTGATTCTCACTGCCTGGAGACATTGTGATGTCCGGAGTTAATCGTGAATGCTAGTTATGGTAACTAGTTCATTGGAGTGACCAACTGTAAGACTTCATATGATTCTCTACATATATGGATATGTCAATGAACTTCTTACTGCAGCTTAATTGCGATGTTCCTTTGACTTGCGGTATTTAAGTCATCTTGGTCATGAAGACTTATGCTTTGACATCTTAAGCAAGCATCTCTAAGGAGATGTGGACCCGAGATGATTGGGCATGAGTCAAAATGCCCAAAAGTGTTTGAATAGCCTATAAAGGATTCACCACTTCTTGCGAGAAGATGTATCCCATGGCCTCTCATCGGATTGTTACTAAAGTCTTTGGCCAAAATATTACATGTTTAGAGTAAGGTACTCTTGGATACCTGTGCAGTAACTAGAATCCGTAGGATGAGGAAATGATACTTGGGCTAGGTGTGACATAGTCAGCCTAGAGGGGACTGACACTACAGACCATGTCCTGAACCAAGTGGGTATAAGATGAGTGAAGGGAATTGGGAACGATTCATTGTAGTTGCTGAAGGGTTTCAAAAATGGTTCTGGATCAACCGTTGATTTTTTGGTTAATTGGGGATCATGATGTACTACTAGGTGCCACTCATAATCGTTCTATAATTAATGGTTAATTATAGACGGCCAATATAAACCGAGAACCTATTTAGTCACACACACAACAAGTGTAATCCGAATGATTTAAAATGAGCTTGAGAATGTGATTCTCATATCGAGAGAAACTAGGTTTGGTTGGACCAAACAAGAAGTGAGCATGAAACTATTTCAGACGCAACGGAAGCATGGATGGGCCGAGTCTTATGAAGACATGATGGATGAACCAAATTGGTTTGGTTCTAATCCAATGGTGGAAAATAAACCAAAGTGGTTTGGTTTGTTTTAAAAGAATGAACCAAAGATGGTTCGGTTCGTTTTAACTTAAAATAGACCAACGCGGTTTGGTTTCTTTTAACTTAAGTTATTGGAGAGGGTTAACGGGTTTTGATTATGAACCAATAACCTTTAGGAGAATGTGTTCTCTATAAAACATGGCTTAAAAGTTTTTCGTGGATAAGTTGTTTTTGGAGAAACCCTACCCATCCAAGCCCTTCTCCTCTTCTAACCTTTCTTGCATTCTGTCGCGGCCCCGACGCTTTGCCTGACCACTGCTACTACCGGAGAACCTCTGGTGACATTCCTTGGCTCTTGTGACCAAGGTCCAGCCGACCTTCCTCCTTTAGGCCGGCGCAAATCCTCCAAAAAGCTGTCCTATTTTTCTGGACAGCTTGTTTCCTTTCATGTCGGAGCATCGTTTGGACGACGTTTGGAGGTCCGACAGCGGCTACCTTCCCGGGGAATCATTCTTCGGTAATCCTCATAGGTGGAGGACTAAGGATTCGTCAATCTGTTGACGAATACCTCTCCGGAGAAGTGAGTTTTGGGGACTCGTTTTCTAATCCGAATTTTGATTCGGATTGTGATCTTCTCTCGATCACATCGTCTTCGACACGAGGCTAATGACTCCTACGAAGACTAGGCTCGTAGCTTGGCGAAGCTATCCCGACGGTACTCTGCGTGGATACGGATAGAGGCAATTCTAGCGAGAGTTGCTCTGGTTGATGTCATTCCCGCTGCACATGATACGTCAGGTATAACTAGCATAATTTCCTTTTATTATAAAATTTGAAACTATAATTATCTCTACACATGTTGTACTATGCATATGTGTGATGTGTGTGTTGTAATAAATTAGATTTATTGCTTTTTAATTCTTCCACTGTGCACATGTTTACGAAACATGTTCGAACACACACTCGCAGGGGTGCCCGAAATCCAACAGTGGTATCAGAGCCCAGGTTATGTTTCGACATAATTGTAAAATTATTTTGTGATAGTTGTAATTTTCATTATGGAAATTTTCTACTTTTGGAAAGTTTAGAAGTATTTATGGAAATTTCCTAATTTTGGAAAGTTTTGATGTGTTTATGGAAATCTTCTACTTTTGGAAAGTTTAGAAGTATTTATGGAAATTAACACTTTCCATAAATAAAATATGTGATTATATTTGAAAATTTGTTTCCTAATTTAATCCAGATTTGATTTGGGAATCAAATCTAAAACATATTTTATTTCCATAAATAGTTTTAACAATTTAGGAAATTTGTTTCCTAAATTAAATTTGACTTTCCTTAATTAAGACTTTCTATAAATAGAATATGTGATTAGATTTCGAAATTTGTTTCCTAATTTAATCATGATTTGATTTGGGGATTCAAATCTCAAACATATTTTATTTCCATAAATAGTTATGACATATAAGGAAATAATTGTACATGCCATAATAGTATGTCATGTAATTGCATTAGATGCATATCATTATGTCATGTGTGTCATGACATGTAGATGTATGTCATGTATGTCATGCCATATAGATAATAGTTATTTGCATGCAAAGAGGATGAGACATTAAAACCCTTACACAATATTAAAGCCTACACCTTCCATTAATATGGTTGGAACCAGAGTTCTGTTTCTTGTTTGGGTTGTTGGACTATCTTCAAGCCCGACTCGAACCTAAACATGTTCAAACCATGGAATAGTTTAATACTAATATGGTAAGAGTCAGGGGTCAATTGTTAGTTTTGGTTGTTGGACTCTCTCCAAGCCAGACTAATTGATTGAATGTGCTCTAACCATATTAAAGTTATTTCTTGATTAATGGGTTGGCTTTAACCAGAAGCATTGACTTGTTGGACTCTCTCCAAGGTTGATGTGAAGGGAGGTGAAGTTGGGTGCTATGTATATGATGCATACTTGTTAATGAGTTAACAACCCGATGTATGTGTGAACATTCAATTAGTTGATAGCACATTGTGATAGTTGCATATATGTGATATGCAATCGGTATACTTGATACCCACCATTGTAGCTATGAATGGCTTGTTGGACTCTCTCCAAGATTGTTCATATCTATGTTGGATATCAACCCATTCGGAGATGGACCTACGATCTCCCGAGGTGATTTTGGAGTTTTTAAATTCGAAAAATGAATGGGATTTGTAAATGTATGTTGATTCATTTTTCCATCTTTCTCATATATGCTCGATTTTGTATTTCTAGGTTAATCGATTGATCATGACGTCTTTGAATTTGCGCACTATTTTGGATTCAAACAAATTGACTAGGCCTAACTTCTTGGACTGGCTTAGAAACTTGAGAATTGTTCTCAAAGCAAAAAAGCTCATGTATGTCCTCGAAGAGCCTCTTCCCAACCGTCCTAAGGACGATGCAACTCCATACCAATTGTTGGCCTATCAGAAACATGTGGCTGATTCTGAACTGGCGAGTTGCATCATGCTAACCGTGATGGTACCCGAGCTGGAGAAGCAGCATGAGCATATGGATGCTAATACCATAGTCTTCCATCTTCATGAGTTGTTTGATGAGCAAGTGAGATCCGAAAGGTTCGAAGTCTCCAGGCTCCTCTTCACCTCTAAGATGCAAGAAGGTTCATCTGTAGTGCAGTTTGTGCTAAAGATGAATGGGTACATCGAGCGGTTGGCTACCCTCAGGTTTGTGATGGATCATGAATTAAGTATTAACTTAATTCTGCATTGTTTGCCCAAGAGTATCTCACAATTTGTGATGAACTACCGGATGAACAAACTCGAATCCACTATTCCTGAGCTCCTCAATATGCTGAAGACTGTAGAGCCTTCTGTGAAGCATTAGGAGAAGGCAGTTCATTAGTTGATTCCTCAAAGAAAGATTCTAAGAGGAGGTCAAAAGAATAGACCAAAGGGAAGAAGAAAAAGGCCAAGAAGGCAGAACTAGCACAAAAGGGCACTTGCCATCATTGTGGTAAGGAGGCCACTGGCGAAGAAACTGTAAGATTTATCTTGAGTCTGTGAAGAAGAAGAAGGCATCCGATGCCCCATCCTCTTCAGGTATCTTCGTTATTGAATGTCATTCTATTTCCTTAGACACTTAGGTATTGGATACTGGGTGTGGCTCACATATATGTAATGACATACATGGGCTAAGGAATAGAAAAAGACTCATCATAGGGGAGTTAAATTTGCGAGTTGGCAATGGAGCAAAGGTTGCTGCGGTCGCCATCGGAACTTATTTGCTGAAGCTCCCTAGTGGACTTGTCTTAGAACTGAACAATTGCTATTATGTTCCTTCTCTAAAAATGAATATTGTTTCTATTTCTTGCTTAAATAGAAATGGTTACCATTTGATTTTTAGTAATAATTATTGTTATATAACTTTGAATGGCGTACTTTATGGGACTGGAACTTTGAGCAATCGTATTTATACATTGGACATATCCAGTGACATTTTCAATATCGAAGCGAGCAACGAGCATGCTTGAAAGGATAATCAATTAGAATCCTACATGTGGCATTGTCGTCTTGGTCATGTAAGCAAGAAACGCATGTCCAAATTACACCGATGTGGAATTCTAGAATTATTTGAATTAGATTCATACGATGCATGTGAATCATGCTTAAAAGGCAAGATGACTAAGTTACCTTTTATAGGAAAAGGTGAACGAGTGGGAGAGTTGCTTGGTCTAATACATACTGATGTATGTGGACCTATGTCAACTCAAGCTCTAGGAGGCTATAGCTACTTCATTACCTTCACCGATGATCACTCACGATTTGGGTATATGTTCTTGATGAAACACAAGTCTAAAACCTTTGAAAGGTTTAAAGAATTTAGAAATGAAGTAGAGAAACAACATGACAAGAGTATTAAAATACTTCGATCGGATTGAGATGGTGAATACTTGAGTCAAGAGTTTCTAGATTATCTAAGAGACAATGGTATATTGTCTCAATGGACTCTGCCATATACACCACAGCATAATGGTGTATCTGAGAGGTGTAACCGGACCTTGTTAAACATGGTCAGGTTGATGATGAATCATGCGAATCTTCCCAAGTCATTTTGGGGCTATGCACTTCAGACAGTTGTTTACTTGCTAAACAGAATGTCAACCAAGGTAGTCCTTACTACTCCATATGAGATATGGAATAGTAAGAAACCTCATGTATCTTACATGAAGATATGGGGTTGTCCTGCTTATGTGAAGTGGATTGTATCAGACAAACTAGATGCTACGTCTGATAAATGTCTATTTATTGGATACCCTAAGGAAACGAGGGGTTACCAATTCTATCATCCTGTGGAACAAAAGGTGTTTGTTTCAAGGCATGTTGTGTTTCTAGAGAAAGAGTTTCTCTTGCAAGAAAATAGTGGGAGTATCGTTGAGCTTAAAGAGGCTCGAGAGACTCAAATAGACATTGATGAGATACCTGGTGAAGCACCATAACCGATAACTCATAGTGATGAGCCATCGGCTGGACCTATTGTGACACCACATCTTCGTAAATCTGGTAGAACATGCAACATTCCTGAGAGATATAGATTTCTTGTAAGTGAATCGAACGATGTGTTACTCATTGATGATGTGGAGCCTACCAGTTATGAAGAAGTTCTGAAATGTTCAGAAAGGGATAAATGGATTAATGTCATAAAGTCGGAAATGGATTCCATGTATGAAAATCAATGGTTGACCTACCTGAAGGCATAAAGCCTATAGGGTACAAGTGGGTTTTCAAGAAGAAAACTGACATGGAGGGTAATGTGATTACCTATAAGGCTAGACTGGTGGCAAAAGGATATCGTCAAAAGCAAGGAGTTGACTATGATGAGACATATTCACCTGTTATTATGCTTAAATCCATTCGGATGCTCCTGGCCATAGCAGCTCATTATGATTATGAGATATGGTAGATGGATATGAAAATAGCTTTCCTTAATGGAAACCTACTCGAGGACATGTATATGATATAGCCTGAGGATTTCACATCGGTTGATAAAACCAAGATATGCAAATTGCGATGATCTATATATGGACTAAAGCAAGCATCCAGGAGCTGAAATATCCATTTTGATGAGACAATCAAAAAGTTTGATTTCTCACAAAATTCGGACGAACCTTGTGTGTACAAGAAGGTTAGTGGGAGTGCAGTCGTGTTCCTAGTATTGTATGTCGATGACATATTACTTATAGGAAACGATATTTCTATCTTATAGTTAGTTAAAATTTGGTTATCCAAGATGTTCTCCATGAAAGACCTGGGAGAAGCAACCTACATCCTCGGGATTAAGATCTATAGGGATAGATCGAATCGGTTGCTTGGTCTTTCATAGTCTACATATATAGACCGAGTGCTAAAAAGGTTTAGCATGTCAGAATCCAAGAAAGGTTTCCTTCCCATCAGGCATGGGATACACCTTTCAAAGTTTATGTCTCCGCATACAGAAGATGAGAGGATTTGCATGAGTAAGATTCCCTATGCATCCGCAATATGATCTATCATGTATGCTATATTATGTACGAGGCCCGATGTATCGTATGCTCTGAGTGTCACGAGCAGATACCAGTCTGATCCAGGAATGGATCATTGGACGGCTGTTAAGACAATCCTTAAGTACTTAAGAAGAACTAAGGATGTGTTCCTAATATATGGAGAAGGCGACATGGTGATACGCGGGTGTACAGATGCCAGCTTCCAGACAGACAAGGATAATTCCAGGTCTCAGTCTGGGTACGTGTTCACCTTGAATGGGGGCACAGTGAGTTGGAAAAGTTCCAAACAAGACACTGTAGTGGATTCTACCACAGAGGCAGAATACATTGCAGCTTCGGAAGAAGCAAAGGAAGCGGTTTGAATCAAGAAGTTGATTCATGAACTTGGTGTGGTTCCAACCATTGTTGAAGCAATACCAGTTTACTGTGACAATAATGGAGCAATTGCACAGGTAAAAGAGCCAAGGTCTCATCAACAATCCAAACACGTGCTTCACTGCTATCATCTGATCAGAGAGATTATCAGTAGGAACGAAATTCAAATCGATAAGATTCCCACTGAAAAGAACTTAGCGGATCTTTTAACTAAGGCCTTACCTCAAAGTAAGTTTGAGGGTCATGTTAGAGCTTATGGTATTGGATACCATGACGATTGGCATTAAGCCAAGTGGGAGTTTGTTAGTTATATATGAGAGATGTTTTGAGGCAATCGCCTTATGTTTAAACCATTTATATGATAAATGAAGATTAACTATTTGAGTATACATGTTTTCATGTATTTGATTAGATCTTAAACTTATTTACTGAATATCCATAATACGATTCACAGCATGAGAGAATTTGTGATTAGATCACAACTAGTGAGTATCTCTACATGTGTAATTGTGATGTATTGTAATTATCCCTAGTCGATGAATTGATGGATTTGGACACCATCAATTCTGTCGAGACTAGTACGAGGTATACTCCTTTGTGTATCCAAGCAGCTGATTCTCATTGGCTGGAGACATTGTGATGTCCGAAGTTAATCGTGAATGCTAGTTATGGTAACTAGTTCATTGGAGTGACCAGCTGTAAGACTTCATATGGTTCTCTTCATATATGGATATGTCAATGAAGTTCTTACTGCAGCTTAACTGTGATGTTCCTTTGACTTGCAGTATTCAAGTCATCTTGGTCATGAAGACTTATGCTTTGACATCTTAAGCAAGCATCTATAAGGAGATGTGGACCCGAGATGATTGGGCATGAGTCCAAATGCCCGAAGGTGTTTGAATATCCTATAAAGGATTCACCACTCCTTGTGAGGAGATGTATACTCATGGCCTCTCGTCGGATTGTTACTAAAGTCTTTGGCCAAAGCATTATATGTTTAGAGTAAGGTACTCTTGGATACATGTGTAGTAACTAGAATCCATAGGATGAGGAAATGATACTTAGGCTAGGTGTGACATAGTCAGCCTAATGGGAACTGACACTATAGACCATTTCCTAAACCAAGTGGGTATAAGATAAGTGAAGGGAACGGGGCACGATTCATTGTAGATGCTGAAGGGTTTCAGAAATGGTTCTGGATCAACCATTGATTTTTCAGTTAATTGGGGATCATGATATACTACTAGATGTCACTCATGATCATTCTATAATTAATGGTTAATTATAGACGGCCAACATAAACCATGAACCTATTTGGTCACACGCACAACGAGTGTACTCCGAAGGATTTAAAATGAGCTTGAGAATGAGATTCTCATATCGAGAGAAACTTGGTTTGGTTGGACCAAACAAGGAACGAGCATGAAATCATTTCAGGCGCAACGGAAGCATGGATGGGCCGAGTCTTTTGAAGACATGATGGACGAACCAAATTGGTTTGGTTCTAATCCAATGGTGGAAAATAAACCAAAGTGGTTTGGTTTGTCTTAAACGAATGAACCAAAGTTGGTTCGGTTCGTTTTAATTTAAAATAGACCAACGTGGTTTCATTTATTTTAACAAAAGTTATTGGACCGATTAACGGATTTTGATTATGAACCAATAACTGTTAGGAGAATGTGTTCTCTATAAAACATGGCTTATGGGTTTTTCGTGGATAAGTTGTTTTAGAGGAAACCCTAGCCACCCAAGCCCTTCTCCTCTTCTTGCCGCCCAACAAGGTTGCCGCCTCTTGCAGCTGCTTCCGCCGATGCCACTGACTGTCTCCGACCACCTGCTGCTGCCAGCGACCCTCCGATGACATCCCTTGGCTCCGGTGACCAAGGAACAATCGGCCTTCCTCCTTTGGGCTGGCGCAAATCCTCCACCAAGCTGTCCAATTTTTCTGGACAGCTTGTTTCCTTTCGTGTCAGAGCATCATTTGGACGACGTTTGGAGCTCCGACAGTGGCTACCTTGCCAGGGATTTGATCTCCGGTAATCCTCATAGGTGGAGGACAAAGGATTCGTCAATCGTTTGACGAATACCTCTCCGGAGAAGCGAGTTTTGGGGACTCATTTTCAAATCCGAATTTTGATTCGGATTGTGATCTTCTCTCGATCACATCATCTTCGACATGAGGCTAGTGACTCCTACGAAGACGAGGCTTGTAGCTTGGCGAAGCGATCTCGACGGTACTCGGTGTGGATACGGATAGAGGAAATTCTAGCAAGAGTTTATCTGGTTGATGTCATTCCCGCTGCACGTGATACGTCAGGTATAACTAGCATAATTTTCTTTTATTGCAAAATTTTCAACTACGATTATGTCTACACATGTTGTACTATGCATGTGTGTGTTGTAATAAATTAGATTTATTGCTTTTTAATTCTTCCACTGTGCATATGTTTACGAAATATGTTCGAACACACAATCGCCGCGGTGCCGCAAACCCAACAACAAAATTCCATGAAAAGCCACATTCGGCTCAAGAAGAAGAGGAGGCCGAAGAAGAAAGCTCTTCCTCACAAGAAAGTGAGGATTCGGAAGTTGATAGGGAATCAACATCCAGATCGGAATCAATGGAAGAGGTAGAAGTAGAAGAAGTCTCCACCTCTAGGATTGAGGGGGAGGAGATTAGATCATCTACACCGGAGCAACCTCAAGAAGAACCATTCACCTCTGGTCAAGAAGAGGAAGAAGTCCAAACTTCCACCACCCTAGGTAACTCAAACATTGTAATTAAAATTAAAAATCATATAATATGTTTTGAGTGTAGGAAGCAAGGATACTACAAGAGTAAGTATTCTAAAAGGGTCAAGAAGGCTCAACCGGCTCCAAAGGTCAAGAATGACGGTGTCCTCACAATTAAAGGCAAGGATCACGTTCAAGTGCAATCAACGGGGCCATTACCGGAGTCAATGCCTAAAGGGGAAGAAAAAGACCCAAGAAGGAGCTACACATGTAGGGGGAGCCTCTAAGGTAAACCCCAAGGTAAAATTCAATAATGCACCTTCTTTAATTAATAGGCAAAAGCATGC
Source organism: Wurfbainia villosa (assembly GCA_025175895.1). NCBI lineage: Eukaryota > Viridiplantae > Streptophyta > Magnoliopsida > Zingiberales > Zingiberaceae > Wurfbainia > Wurfbainia villosa. The sequence goes on along the minus strand of CM045991.1, from coordinate 76,246,305 downwards.
TAGGAATTTTGTTGCTATTACTCATGAAAAGCATGCTAGTAAAAATATATTTTATTACTTAGGAGCTAAAAATGTCAACCTTAGGAATAAGGAGAAATTTGGGACTAATGTCCCTAAAAATATTCTACCTAAGGCAAGTATTAGAAAAATTGAAGATCATCTAGGTTTTACTCCAAAGAAATCTAGACATATGCCTAGAAATAAGAATATCTTAAGAGTTAATGAAAAATCAAAAATTGAGATATTAGAAAAGGAAAATCAAGTCTTGAGGTCAAGACTTGAGAAAATGGAAAAGACCCTTAGGAATATACAAGATCAAATTAAAGGGTCAAATGATCAAAAATCTCGGTCAAAAAGTCAAAACCTAGGTTTTAGGAAGCAAGGTCTAATGAAGGGCAAACCTAAGCCCAAGGAAACCTACCATAATGTTCCATTCGATTATGGAACTCAAGTTAGGTCTAGGAAGACCAAGGTCACTAGGGAAGTCATCCCTAAGGGTAACCAAGGTGTGTGCTTAGTGGCTAGGGTTTCAAGGAAAACCTAGGGAAACTATTAAGAAGGTTACAAGGGGAGTTACCCCTAGAGTTAACCTAGGCAAGACCCAAATGACCAAGGTTTCAAAGCCTAGGAGGGTCATTAGGAGGGTATCTAGGTAAGTTATCCCTAGTGAATACCTAGTTAACCCAAGGAGCTCTAATAAGTATTGGGTTCCTAGAAGCGTGATCGATTCACGCTAGATGGGTTAGGTTGTGCCAACTTTAAATGGATGGGTAGTTAACCTAACCATGATAAAGGTGGCACCTTAGGTCATTTTCAAGGTTATAGTTACCTTGGAAATGTGTTTTGATTATAATCCTAAAAGATTTTCGGATGTGCCAATATATTTTGAATATTATGATAAATCAATCAAATTGGCACAATTTAGGTTTAGAGGTTGAGATGTGCCATTTTGAGTTTTTGGCACACTTAGGAGAAAAGTGATAATATGGAAAAATAGATTTAACCTTAACAAATGACAATTAATACTAAAATTTAGGTATTATATACCTTTACATTTTATTTGTCATGTTTGATTTGCCATATAATATGTCATGACATCATATTCATTTAAATCATATAAATGTCATGAATATGTTTAGGGTCTGTCTTTTTAAATGTCATGTATGCTTAGATTCCATTTTATGCCATGACATCATGATTATGACCACATACTTATTTATATCATCATTAATGCGATAATCATTCATGCATTAATAAAAATTGAGTTAAGGACAATGACATGGTTTGAAGTCCCATGTATAAGGGAATCAAATAGTGTTGCCTTAGAAAAATGCATGAAACCCTAGTTTAGGAGAACAAAACTCACATCTCACATCACATTGACATGTATGTGTATTGATACACCCTAGATACATGTGAGATGCTAGGATATGAGTTAAGTTCAAGGTGCATAGTTTTTGCATCTAGATGAACTCAAACTCATCTTATATTATGGATGGATCATTGGAAAAGCTTATGTTCAAGCAATGTACATTGAGCCCAAAGAACATGATCCATTATAAGGTTTTAAAATCATTTTGAAAAACCTTGGTGAAGTCTATCTTTTGATAGCAATCACCATTGATGATGTTGATACAAAGTGAGCTCAAACATTGAAGTTTTTCATCACTTTTGAACTTTGTATCAATTTCACTTTTTTATGGGTAAATTATTTTTCATATATTTTTCACCATTGTATTGCTTATAAGTAATGTACGTATGAATTTTCACAATTTTTCAAAATATGTAGAATTGCTTATGAATTTCTAAAATTCATTTCTGATAATTGAAATTCAGAAATTTTAGTTATCAGTCGACTACCGCTTGATGGAAGTCGACTGATGTATAGGGTAGTCGACTGTTGACTGATAGAGTCGACCGTCAAGTCTGATTTCAGGTAAACAAGATTTATTTATCCCAATTTCAGCTATGTTAGGGTTCCCTAACTGCTCCTAACCCTAGGATATGCTTTGGAAAATATTAGAAAGGGTGAAAATCCATTGGATATGGATTAGTAGAGTTGTTAGGGTGATGTATCAATTTTAAGGTGTGGGAAAGTTCAATGTTGAACTTTGCACCATATGGTTTGATGGTTTAGTATTCCTATTGGATTAGGGACTCTCCAAGGACATTGTTGGTGCAATGATCAAAGGGGAGCAAGCCTTTAGGGGGAGGTATCCATCATGGGATGATGGATGTGTTCTTCCTCATGAGGGGGAGAAATGGAATGTGAGTTTTCCATTTTGGAAATTGGGAGAGTTTATAGGATTGCTTCTCTTAAGTGATATGGGACTTATCACTTGGAAGAGTGAAGGCATCCTAGGTGCTTTTGGACCAAGGGGGCGATTGTAATATCTCATTGGGATATGAGACATTGACCTCCTTGGGGAGAACCTTTTTTATGTATGTCAAAAAGGGGGAGAAAGTGAAACTACCAATTTGGGATAATTAGTAAGAAGAGTTGAGTTAGGGTTTAGGCCTAACTCAAGGGTGTTTTTGTCAAACATCAAAAAGGGGAAGATTGTTGGTGCAATCGACCAAGGTCACGATTGATCAGACTCAAGTTTGAGTAGTATTTTGGTTTGAGTAGTATTTTGATGTTTGACATTGATGTATGACAATGTATTGGGTAGATTGTTGGTGCAATCGACCCAGGTTATGATCTTGATGTTTGATGATGGTTTGACCATTGTCATGGGAGAAGTCCAAGTCTTGTGTACTTGGCATGGAAAGTCCAAGTCATGGGTACTTGGCATGGAAAGTCCAAGTGGAACACTTGACATTTGGGAAAGTCCAAATCTTTTGTACTTAGCATGGAAAGTCCAACATGGGTTGGCAAGGAAAGTCCAAGCATGGGTCTTGGCATGGAAAGTCCAACATGGGTTGGCAAGGGAAAGTCCAAGCTTGAGTCTTGACAATTAAAAAGTCCAAGGGGAATATTGACGACATAAAGTCCAAGCGGAGTCTTGGCAGCATAAGTCCAATGGTTGGCAGTGTAAAGTCCAAGCGGAGTCTTGGCAGCATAAGCCCAATGTGCCTTGGTGATGTAGACCACATTAGCATGACAATAGCTGATGGAAGCATCTGAAGGATAGCGTATGGATGAACAAGTCATTGATGACTTGGAGGGATCCGATAGGCGCGAGGCTGACAGAGGTGGTTAGAAGACTTAGGTCTAGGCTAAGGGTGGTCTAGCATGTATGGGGGCACCATACTTGGGGTAAAACTTATGTTTGAGGTGTATCAGTCGACTAGGACCTATGGTCAGTTGACTGGTGTGAGTCAACTAGAGTTCATTGCGAGAATTGATTAGCAATGATCACAAGATTGGGCAATCAATCGCTTCGTCTCTGGCGTGACCGATCCGAGATCAATCGACTATTGGTCAGGAATTCGGGCACAGAAGGTTCCTGAGTTGACTGTTAGTGTTTGGCAATCGAGTGAAGGCTCGATCAGTCGACTGATGGGCATGATTAGTCGACTGATGTTCTATCCGTTGGACTTACCCGACGTGGTTCATGCCATTGTGAGACAATGGCTACAGGGGCAGTCGACTGATGGTCCCGATCAGTCGACTTCTAGGTGGAATCTAGCCCAAGGAGAAGCTTTAAAGGAAGCTCGTGGTTAAGGTTTTCGTCAATGGTTCTTTGAGGAGTTTTGGGACGAATTGCTAGTGTAATTCGGTGTCTCCAAGTGCAACTCAAGCAACCAAACAAGCAAGCTTCCAAAAGATCGATTGTAAAATTTTCTTTGCATTCTTTTATTGTATTTCATTATAATAGCTTGTATTCATTTCTTACTATTATAATATCTTTCTCTACCTCCGGATTGTTCCGAGGAGTTATTGACTAGTGGTGTGTGATTGGCATCGCTAGGGCTCGTTCGAGCCCAATCCGTGGAGTAGAAACCATTTGGTTCCAAACCACGTTATATTGGTTGTATCTTGTGCTTGTGTTGTCTTTTATTATTGTTATTATTATTTCCTTTGCATTAACAAGTGTTGTAGAGATGAACGCGATCAAATTCCATCAAGCAACGGCGAATCGCTATTCACCCCCTCTCTATCGGGCGCACAAGTCCTAACAAACCCAACTCAAATTAACCAATTTTAACAACTCTCTGAGTATGACATGATAGGTTCTAAACATTTTGCATTAGCTAAAATAGGGTTAGATGAAAATAACGTCCTAACATGGAGGAGAAATTACCCTCAGCCTCAGCCTCAGCCTCAGCCTCAGCCCCAACACAAGCTTGAGCCTGAGATTAACCCAGAGCATCAAGAAGAACTAGGATTTAATAGTCTATATTCTTTTCTTGGGCTTCTTACACCTCCCACAGTAGCAGAGATTATCCAGATTGGAGAATGCTATGCAGCATCAGGAGCAACTGCATTAGGCACGTCATCTTGAGATGATGCAGATGCTTCAGACGTAGAGAGAGGATTATAAAGAGCTGATGTAGGTGCTCTAGACACAGAGAAATGATCATCGAGAGATGATGGAGATTTTTCGATCTTGGAGCATGAGTCATCCACCTCCTCTAGCTCCTTCTTCAGATTAGGACTGTATTAGATACACTAGTTGATATAGTTTGAACTTATGTACTTAATATGGTAACTTTCAAATTTTGGTTATTCTTAAACATGTGTTGGGTTATGCTTAGTAGACTAGGCTACTTTATTGTTTCATTATTCAAAATCTATTTTGTTTTACTAAGCAATATTATTTATTTAAAGGAAAATTAAAAATTGATCTAGCCTAGGTCAAGTTTAGATTTTACGATCATATAGACCTAGGTAAGCCTTCGCATCTCACAAACACCTAGGACTACTTGTTTGTATATTGAGCCACAAAGATGGGCGTGAGATGTTAGTATTGTACCACAGGTTCCAGATGTAGATTCAGTGCATCGACATGAACCACAACTGATGTGAACTTGATGAGAAGATAGTCTCAAGAACCCACAACAAATTGAAGAAGAAATAAGGAAAGTTAAATCGATAAGATGGATGGAAAGAACCTCTGCCCAATGCTTAAGAAAGCACGAACCTTGGTATAGGAGATGGAAGATGCCACAACCTTGGGATTGAGGTTGATAAGTCTTTGAACTCCACAAGGGAATGCCTTGATAAGTTCTAGTTCAATAAAGAACCAACAAGTGAGAGCCTCACCATGCTATAGATTGAAAATAACCAAAGATTACATGTGTGGCCGCCGCCCTCTTTATTTATAGCTTTAGGGTGTCCTCAAAACCCTAAAAGGCCAAAAGGAAGCCCATTTAGATAAGGCCTAAGTAGACTACATAGCTATATTGGCCTTAAGTCACCATTACAACCCAAATAAGAATAGCAATTGAGCCTAAAAATTAGAATTATATCAAAATACGACTTGGAGGCTAATAAGCTCATTTTATGGCTTAAATTAGGTTGACTAAGCCAAATGATTCGCTCTTGGTTAAATCTGCTTCAATTGTAGCTTTGGCCTTAGAATCTTTAATTAACACATTTAGTGCTTCCTTCATCTTTCTAGCTCTAGATCTTGTAATTAAACCTTCAATTATCTGTAATGGTTCATCAAGAACATCTTTGACTCCATCATTCCCCCACTCCTCAAAATGATTCGTCCTCGAATGTTCATCACCTATATCAAAGGGAGAAAGATCATAAACATTGAATGTAGTGCTCACATTATACTCACCTAGCAAGTCTATCTTGTAGGCATTATCATTGATTCGAGCAATGACTTGAAATGGTCCATCCCCTCGTGGATGCAACTTAGTATGACGTTTAGATGGAAATCTCTCCTTTCTCATATGAACCCACACCCAATCTCCAGGTTCAAAGATCAATTTCTTCCATCCTTCTTGGCTTGCTTAGCATATTGTTCAGTCTTCTTTTCAATTTGCAACTGAACTATCTCATGCATTTGTTTCACAATCTCTGCTTTTTTATACCATCTAAATTAGCACGTTCGGAGATAGGCAAAGGTGACAAATCCAAAGGGGTTAATGGATTAAACCCATATACCACTTCAAAAGGTGAAAAATTAGTAGTAGAATGCACAGATCTATTATAAGCAAATTCAAAATGTGGTAAATGATGCACGCAAATGCGACCGCAAAACTCACGATAGAGATCGCCGAGGACTCAAAGCACACGCTCACGCTCAACGTCTGCAAGTGCACGGGTGTCATCAAGTAATAAAGATTTATCGATCCCACAGAGACTGAGATTCAAATACTAATCTATTCGGTGGGCGTTATTGTTCGAAAATCCATTCTAATGGTTGCAGTTCAAAGGGTTGACAGCGATCTTAACTCTAGTAAGGTATCACACGGAGGAAGAGAAGGGACGCTACGAGTCTTTGGATGGATTCTAGGATTTCGGTTTCGTTTGTGTGTCGCAGAACACGTTGTCAATTGGGTTTTGTCTAGGTTTCTTGCTACAGTTTTGTGGAAAGGACATAATACACTCCCCCGATGAGGCTTCGCATCTATCGAAAGCTACCTCTGCCATACCAAGTCAACCCCTGGCTTTAGGATGGGATAGTCGGTACGAGGATGCCGAATCGATCCTTGCGATGAGTCGAAAATGGGGCACATTTTCTACTCTATCGCATCCTTCTACCCACAATTATCCGCGATGAGGACAACCCCTGGGTTCCTCTTTAAATTCCCCTAAATCTTTGATATGAGGGTTGTCACCCCTCGTATCGGCTAAGCACAGTGACTAGAAAACCAAAAGAATAGCTATAGATCTAAACCAAACACCAATTGCAAATATAGATTCAAGAACGAAAAGATATTTGAACCAACATGTTCTAACTCAACACAAACAACTCCCTAGTCCTAGAATTAGAGAATCTACTCCATGAATGCGAGAAAAGAATCACAAGGCATTGTCGAATTCATATATACAAGATAAAGTATGGAAAGAATATAGATTACAATGCGTTGAGGCTCTTCTCCTTAGCATTAAGGGGCAAAACTTGGATCTCGAGCTGCTTCCTTCCTCCCCGTTGTGAGTTTTCGAAGCTTTTTAGGGCTTCGGAGTGTTGTCCCAGTCGTCGTGCCTCCCCGCTAGGGTTTGGGCGTGACTTTCTTTATATAGACATGAGGTTGGCTCTTCACGAAATCCAGAAAAACATCTAATCGTGCCAAAATGCTGGGCCGCCACACGGCCGTGTGTTTCCACATAGTCAGGCCATGTGTGGCCCTGTGGTGGCCAATCTCGAGCTTCAGACACGGCCGTGTGTAGCCACATGCCCTGGTCGTGTGCCCCTACTGCATCAGCTACCAAATGCTCTTTTTCGCTCTGAAAGTACATCATTATCCCCATGAAATGCTATCCTGCACATAAAAGTACAAAGACCAGATCTCCGAACCAGAAAATAGGAAATGCATGCAAAACAAAATAAAATATGCATGAAACAAACATAAAACGAAATGAGATGTGAGCAAAAACTACTCCTAAAACCCTATATGTTTTGCTCACATGAATTCCCCCAGACTTAGATCTTTGCTTGTCCTCGAGCAAACCTCAGTGCCATGAAATTTTAAAAATGTATCGTTCCATACTTAGCATGTTAACTAGATTTATCAAGTGGTATTTTCAATCAAAGCAAAATAGATGTGTTCAAAAAATTCACTAAGTTACCTCCTCGTGCACGTGCCAAGCGAATCTTCTTAGGGGATACATGTTCCATGGTAAGTTAAGTCGTCATTCTATAGCTTTCATAAGGTCTCCAACTCTTAGGCACTTACCTACCCAAAACGAGGGCCATTCCCTAGATCTAGCATAAAGTCTCAAAGGCATGCTCGGTATTGAGAGAAATTGGTAGGTGTTTCCTTAGTAACCTAACTCGGTCTCAAAGGGGCACCTAACCATTTACACCCACGACAACTATTTTTTATCACTCATAATCTCTTTTTTTCAATTTTTTTTCTTACTCTCTTTTTCTTTCTTTTTGTCTTTTCTTATTCCATTTTTTTTCTTTCTTTCTTTTCACTCTCTCTTGGGATTTTGAATTTTCCGAATGGGCTTCCATAATCCGAGCATCTCCAGTAACTAAAATGTTAAATCTAGAGTCACCTATGGATTCCAAAGTACTAAACTATTGAGATGAATCATAACTAGGTACGTACTAGATTTTCCCTTTTAGAATGTTCGTCATGTGTAGGTGTAAAAATAAAATCTAACTAGTGTAAGTCTAGAACATTCATTAGAGCAAATAAAATACCATGAGGTAAATGAAGTTAAGCTACCCATGGAAATAACTCATGAACAAACTTTAGAAATACTACTGAGACAGCTTTATAGATAACAAAAATTAAGTGCTGAAAGCAATGAAACAACTTATGGATGAACAAATGAATGCTAACCATAATGCTAATATCAGGAAAGAAACTACTTCTAGAAACAAAATAAATCAAAACTTGAGGCCCCCCAGACTTAAGCGAAGCATACCTCTAGTATGGTGGACGAGATGGAAAGTCGGGTAGCCTCGACATCTCGAGATCCTAGGAGAATCTGGTGTTGAGTCATTGATGCGTCGTTGATGCCACATGTACATGTGGTCGATCTGAGAGCTGGTGGATGCAGCGTTTACTCGGTGCTCCTCCTCCCTAGCCCACTGTGCCTACTGGGCACGCATGTGCTGCCGCATCTCCTGACGGTGGGTGGCCTCCTCCTGGCGACGGGCACCCTCCTCCTTGAAGTAGATATGGGCCTTGTCGTAGAACACCTCGGCCCACTGGAAGTGCTCCCGGAAGCCCTGAAACTCTACCTGTGTGTAGGCACTCTACTCCTCCCATCGCTACCTTTGCGTCTACTACTCAGTATATATGTTGTCGAGGCACAATTGAAACTCTGAAAAATCATAGGCAGATGTACCTGCATCCTGCTCAAAAGTAAAAAAAGGTGGCGGTGCAGGTACAGACTCATGTCGATGTGGACTAGGTCGGCTCAAAATGATCTTTACTTCTTCCTAGAAGGTTTTCCCTAATCCTAATGTGCAAAGAACAAAAGTGAAAATAAATCAAAGTCTAAATTATACACATGAATGCAAAAAGATTAAAAACATGTAAAATTAAACTTGGGTTGCCTCCCAAGAAGCACTTTATTGTAGGTCTTTTAGCTCAACCACACTCCATTATTCCAAATTTGCTCCAGAAGTTCTGTAAACCTCCATTCATCTATCTCGAATACTTTATCTACGCTATCCTCTATAGCTCTGGCTGGAATGACATACTTTCCTAACACGGGTCCCTGACGTGCTGTGCTAGTGATGTGAACGAAACATATAGGGTTTTAGGAGTAGTTTTCGCTCACATCTCATTTTGTTTTATGTTTGTTTCATGCATATTCTACTTTATTTTGCATGCATTTCCTATTTTCTGGTTCAGATATCTACTCTTTGTACTTTTGTGTGCAAGATAGCATTCCATGGGGAAAACGGCGCACTTTCAGAGCAAAAATGAGGCATTTGGCAGCTGGACACAGAGTCGAACATGGCCTGGGCGTGTGGCTACACACGACCGTGTCAAGGGTTCAGATCTACTCTTTGACAGGACCAGGGGGTTTTCCAGATTTTGCGAGGATCCGGCGTAATGTCTATATAAGGAAAGCTACGCCCAAACCCTAGAGGGGGGCACGACAACTGGGATGACACTCTGAAGCCCTAAAAAGCTTCGGGAACTCGCAACAGGGAGGAAGAAGGCCACCGGAGATCCAAGTTCTGCACTTCAACATAGGAGAGAAGACCATATTACATTGTAATTTCTGTTCTTTGCATGTTATTGTTAGAATGTATACTGAAAGCCTAGCTCTTTTTGTATGAACATTTTATTTTGAAATAAGAATCACATGATCATTGTTTGCACTTTATATATTTATTATATGTGTGTGCATATTGTCTAATATTTTACATTGTAGATAACATGGTGCTTGGTGTGGCACAGAAGATCATGTTATCAGTCCCTTGTAAAATATAAGTAGAGGCTCACAACCAAGATGGTTTTGGACAAACCATTGGCATGGTTGTAGTGTAGCTTGGTATTGTTTTATCTTGAACATAGAGTTACACTAGTACACTTAGGTGTATTGAGCAGGACCGACATAGAGGTGATTGATTTAGTGCGACTACATAATTGAATCGGACCTCGGATATTATGTTGTACATGCTCTTAATCCCGATATAATAACGGGCACATGTACTTAGTATTTATTTCTTTGATTTACAGTGGGTGAGATTTAGATGGATTAAATCAATATGCCCGGTAAGTTGGGAAATAATATTATTTACATGGTGTGCCGTTGATTATAGGAGGAAACCGTGTCCTATATATTAGGTTGATGATGTCCCTTGAGGAGCTCATAAGGTTCATCATGTAAACCCAGCTGGTTGACTTAGTCAACATGATGATAAGGTTGAGTGGTACTACTCGAGGAGTTAGATGTTAATTAATTGATGGTCAGTAAATCAATTAATTGACGGACATTCGATATCTTAAACACGGGGAGATAAATGTACAAATAATATATGGAGCCCATATTAATTTATGGGGGTTGGTGAGGTAGTTCAATGATGATCCTCTAGTGGAATGGAACATCATTGATGGATCAAGTTTGTGTGGTTCCGATCCATCGGGTGGCCAAGACCCAACTCCTCCTTATGGTCCCTATCGTAGCCTAACATAATCCTTGTGAAGTCTAGATCCAAGAATGTAAAACAAAACCTAGAACCAACGGTTGGAATAAATCCATAGATCCGATGGTTGGGATGAAACCCTAGAACCAACGGTTGGATTAAATCCATAGATCCGATGGTTAGGATGAAACCTTAGAATTGATGGTTTGGATTAAATCCATAGATCCGATGGTTGGGATGAAACCCTAGAACCAACGGTTGGATTAAATCCATAGATCCGATGGTTAGGATGAAACCCTAGAATCGACGGTTGGGATTAAATCCCTAGATCCGACGGTTGGGATAAAACCCTAGATCCGACGGTTGGGATGAAATCCTTGATCCGACGGTTGGGATGAAATCCTAGATCCTATGGTTGGGATGAAATCCTAGATCCTACGGTTGGGATGAAATCCTAGATCCGACGGTTGGGATAAAACCCTAGATCCGACGGTGGAGATTAAATCCCTAGAACCGACGGTGGAGATTAAATCTCTAGATCCGACGGTGGAGATTAGAGGAGGCTTAAGCCTAAATTCTAAAATTAGGGTTTGGCTCATCCATGTGTTGGGCGGCAACAAATCTTAAAGGAGATAAGGTTGGTTGGGCGGCAAGAAAATAGGGATTAGTTCCTATATTTTAGGCTAACCAACTTTCTCCTAAATTCTATAAATAAGGGCTTAGGCATTGGGCGGATAGATGATTTTTGGATTAGAGAATTAGGGTTTGGCTCATCCAAGTGTTGGGCGGCAACAAACCCTAGAGGAGCTAGTGTTGTGGGCGGCTAAAAAGTGGGCGGCAAGGTTATTGTTCTCCCTAGTTTTTGGCCGGCGCCCCTCTTCTTCTCCTCCTCTCTTGGCCGGTTCTCTTCTTCCTCCTCCCTTGCTCCGTGGTGGCCGGCGGCTCTCCAACAATTGGTGGTCGGTGCTTCTCCAACATCTAGGTGGCCGGCGGAAACAATACAACTAGTTGGCCGGCGCTCATCCAATCGTTCCTTGGCCGGCGGTTGCATCAAACTCTCTTGTTTGGTGGTCGGTTCTAGAAAGGAAAGGTTTCGTTGGTTCTTCTCTTTGTTCGCAGCGGACAAGGAACAAAAGAACGTGATCTAGAAGGCTTCTACTCGTGGAGGATCTTCGTCCACACGTCGTCCACGAGAAGGATAGGACATACGGTAGAAGATCGTAAGGTATAAAGTTTTATAACTTTAATTTCAGATCTAAGCATGTTCTTATATATGATGATTATGCATGTGTGTGTATGAATATATATAGTATAATTATGGACCCCGAAGACAAACACAAAAATCGGCGATCCGTCCGTCGTCTCTTCCGCGGCTAACCAACTAGAAGAGTTGTGTTGCTTGAACAACTAGTTTGTTCAAGCGACCACTCGAGTTGTTAGCATGATGAAGAAATGGTGTCGTTAAGGAAGCTCATCCCATCCGGATTAATCCTTTCATTAGTGAAAATTTTAATCCGGGGACATGGGAGCCAATGAGCCTCCGAAGCGACAATTCCACCATCAGTTATCTATTGTTTAATCGAATATGAATGTGCTTTGTGTTTCTCCTCTCATATTTATGGAGTAGTTTCTTTGATTCTAGGATTAGGGAGTAGTTTGTGTGCATAGAACATGTTATGCCAAATTGAATTCTATTCTTGAGTTTGTATCTGCAATTGTATTAGTTTAGACCGATATCTATGTGGTTTGGTTTTCTATCTACTGTGCTTAGCCGATACAAGGGGTGACAACCCTCGTATCTTAGATTTAGGAGAATTTAAGAGGAACCTAGGGGTTGGCCTCATCTCCTGTAATTGTGGATAGAAGAGTGCAATAGAATTAGAAATGATTCGTCACAATGATTGATTCGACATCCTCATACTGCCTATTCTGTACTTGTAAGGCAGAGATAGCTACCGATAGATGTGAAGGCTCATCGGGGGAGTGTATGATGTCCCTTCCACAAGGCCATAGTAAGGCGTTTAGACAATGCCCAATTGATAGCATGTTTTGCGACACACAAGCAAAACCAAAATCCTAGGATCCCTTCCATAGACTCGCAGCAAGTCTTTTCTTCTTCCGTGACACCGTATTGAGTTAGGACTGCCAACAACCCTCGCAATCACAATCAATAGATTTGGCTTCCGAACAATAACGTCCATCGAATATATCGGTACTCAAATCTTAGTCCCTGTGGGATCGATAAATCTTTTAATTACTTGACGACATCCGTGCACTTGCAGGCATTGAGCGCGAGTATGTGCTTCGAGTCTTCGACGGTCTCCATCGCGAGATTTGAGGTCGCATTCGCGTGCATCAAGTTTTTTGGCGTCGTTGCCAAGGACTGATTGATTCGATATCGAATCAAGAAGTGGATAATTGGATTGGACTTAGGATTAGATTTATTTACTTGCTTTACTTTCTTTTTTATTTACTTCAGTTTTAGATTTTCCATATCTAGATTTTAGTTTTTATTTTATTTTAGCAGTAGTTCTACATTTTCTTATTGCCTCTTTGATTTAGTTATCTAGATTAGTTTATTTCCTATTTCTAAACATTAGGTAAATACTCCTAATTTTGTGGCTCGGTTCTTCTTATGCTTAGATGCCTAGGATCAGAAGGCCTGATTCTGATCGATCTAGAAATCGAATGAACCTATCATTGCCAGAGAGCTGAACAGAAGAGCATGGAGGACCAAGCTGCATCTGAAGTGAATATAGGTAGCTGACCTCTGCGGGATTATGAAGCCCCTGGTGCTAGAGGATATAGGCTGAGTATAGTTGGACCGTCCATTTTGGCAAATGACTTTGAGCTTAAATCGACACTCATACACATGGTTCAGCAGAGTAAATTCGGGGGAGCTGTGACTGAAGACCTGAACCAACACCTGGAAACATTTTTGGAAATTTGCTCGACGATGAAGATAAATGGAGTCCCTGCAGACATGATCTGACTGAGCCTATTCCCATTCTCATTGTGGGATAAGGCTAAGGCATGGCTTCACTCCCTGCCTTCAAGAAGCATTACTACATGAGAGCAATGTGAGTAGCAGTTCTTGAATAAATACTTCCCACCAAGCAAGACTACTCACATGCACCATCTAATCACAAGCTTCCGTCAGAAGGAAGGGGAGTCCCTATTTGAAGCTTGGGATCACTACAAGGGGTTACTTTACCAATGCCCCCCCCCCACCATGGACTGGAAAGGTGGCTGGTGATCTACATCTTCTATAATGGGATCACGTATGCCACAAAGATGTCCCTCGATTCTGTTGGTTCAATCAGCCCAGGTTGACTCGAGTTTGACTCAAGCAGTACTTTGATAGTATTTTGATGATAGACAAAACTCATGACATGGGATTGTCATGGGAAAGTCCAACATGGAGTTGGCATGGAAAATCTAAGCATGGAGCTTGGTGTGGGAAAAGTCCAAAGCATTGCGAAGTCGTGTGCTTGGTGCATGTGGAAAGTCTTGAGGACTTTGCAAGTTCACTAGGCTCGAAGTCCTTGAGTCGGTGAAGGATGGCATTGCGAAGTCGTGCGCTTGGTGCATTCGAGGGACCGTCGGACGGGGAGAGAATGGAGTGAGACCAAAGGGAAGCATACTTCGAGGGAAAGAGACGCGAAGGATGGCATTGCGAAGCCGTGCGCTTGGCGCATCCAAGGGACGTAGGCCGAGGGAAGAGAGCTTTGGTGGGGAACTCCATGAGGGATAAGGTGGACTTGGCCAAGTGGCTAAGACGGAGTGTCGGAGGCTCAAACTTGATGTTTGAGGGTTTACCCGACGGTTGGATGCTCAAACAACTTAGTGTTTGTGGTTTTTCCCGACAGCAGTCGACTGGCACAGGTGCCAGTTCGGCTGATCCAAGTCGACTAGGGTTTGACTGGTGTTAGACTGTAGTTTTGTGGCTAGTAGTCATTATCATGGATTGGCGATCGGTGATATCGATCTTGATCATCGGCGAGGATGTGATCGGCAATGATCGATGGGAATGTCCCAAGCACAGAATGCTCCATAGCCGACCGGGAAGTCGACTACTAGGTCACCAGCCGACTGATGGGCATCATCAGTCGATTGGTAGGTGATCCGTTGGAACTTATCCAATGTGGATCTGGCTGTTGTGAGACAACGACTATAGGGGCAGTCGATTGGTGCCTTTTGGCAGTCGACTGTTGGGCGCGAAATCAGCTTGATGCAGGTTATAAAAGGAGCTCAAGAGTGAGGATTTCTCCAAGTCTTTAAGGAATCTCTTGGAGGGGAATTGCTGCTGCATTCCAGTCCTTCAAGAGCCATCCAAAGCAAGCTACAAGCAAAGGGTTCAAAGCAAGCATTATAAAGTGTTCTTTACGTGTATTTTGTATTTGTCTTTGTATTGCTTGTATTTCATTACTTAGTGTAATTGCTTATGAGAGATTTCTCCACCTCCGACGTGTTGTCGAGAAGGAGTGGTTTAGTTAGTGTCGTGCACATAACTAGAGCTCGGAGAGCTCGCCCGTGGTGTAGGAACCATTCGGTTCCGAACCATGTGTATTGTCGTGTCTTGTGTGTGATTGTTTATTGTTGTTATTTCTATTGTTATTTCGCTGCGTATATTAACGATAATTGTAAACAAGCACGCAAGAACGAGTAAATTACATCATCGTACGAAGAGGGCTATTCACACTCCTCTAGCCGGACAACCACATCGATCGTCCCAACAAGTGGTATCAGAGCCAAGGCACTTGTCGAGGACTAACCGCCGACACAAGCACTACAAAATGGCAGGCTACAACCTTCAACCACCAAAGTTCGAAGGAGATTTTCTATGGTGGAGAAGAAAAATAGAGGTATATCTAGAAACCGATTTTGATTTTATGCTAATCTTAGAAAATGGTTTCGAATTGCCTAAGGATGAAAGAAATAGGCAAATCGAGAAGTTAAGGTGGACCCAAGACCAAATCAAGGACTTCGAGACAAATCTCAAGGTAATCGAATTACTTAGTGATTTGATTCCTAACAATATTTGGTCTAGGTTGGGTAATTTTAGGGATGCAAAGGAATTATGGAATAATGTAATGAAATTCCAAGAAAATTCCCAATCGGCACAAGTAGAGGAGAATGCCAAGGAAGAAGCACCCACCACATTTGAAGATGTTGATGATTTGGTGGAGACCTCCACCTCTAGCATTGAGGGGGAGGAAAGGATTTCCATTCCGGAGCAAGATCAAAATGAAGCTTCTACCTCCGGAAGAAGTGAAGAGGCCTCCACCACCTCCCTAGGTAACTCAAGTATTATAATTTTAAATAAAGATCATATAATTTGTTTTGAGTGTAGGGAGAAAGGGCATTACAAGAGCAAATGCCCAAAATTGGCTAAGAAGAAAACACTGGCACCAAAAGTCAACCCAAAGTCAAAGGATGTCGGAGTCCCCACAACTAGAAGCAAAGAGCACATTGTGTGTTTTAAATGCAATCAAAAGGGGCACTACCGAAGCCAATGCCCTAGGGGGAGGAAGAAAGGGCAAGAAGGTGTATCTCATATAGGGGGAGCTCCTAAAGCTAACCCTAAGGTAAATTTAAATTATGCACCTGTAATTCCTAAAGTTAAAAAGCATGCTAAGAATTATTTTATCTCTCTTGCAATCATTAATGAAAAGCATGCTAGTAGGAATAAATATGTGTGTTTAGGTGCTAAGCATGTTAGTTTCTCTAAGGACAAACCTAGGACCAATAACACTAGACCAATCATGCCTAGGGAGTCAATTAGGAGAATTGAAGAAAATTTGGGTGTTAATCCCAAGAAATCTAGACACATGCCTAAGAAGAAGAACATTTCCCAAAAGATAAATGAAAATTCAAAATTGGGAAGATTAGAGATGGAAAACCAAGCCTTGAGGTCAAGGCTAGAAAAACTTGAGAAGACCCTAGCAATAATCACAAATTCGGTTAAGGGGTCTAATGGCCAAAAGTCAAGACCTAGGAAACAAGAACGGTCTAAGGGTAAGAAAGGTTTGGGTCACAAACCTATGTCCTATCACAATGTTCCATTTAATTATGGAACAACATCTAGGTCTAGAAAAACCAAGGCTAATAGGGAAGTCATCCCTAAGTCTAGCCATGGTATGTGTTTAGTGGCTAAGGACTTAAGAAAATCTAAGAAAGCCACTAGGAAGGTCTTTGGGGGAGTTACCTCTAGAGTTGACCTAGAAAAGACCCAAAAGACTATGGCTTCAAAGCCTAAAAGGGTCTTTAGGAAGGTATCTAGGGAAGTTATCCCTAGTGAATACCTTGTTAACCCAAGGAGCTCCAATAGGTATTGGGTTCCTAGGAGCGTGATCATTTCACGCTAGAAGGGTTAGGGTGTGTCAACCCTAAGTGGATGGGTAGTTAACCTAACCATAGTAGAGTTGACAAATTAGGATGTGCCAATATGCTTTGAGAAGTTAAAAAATGATTAAATTGGCACAATTATGTCTTAGAGGTATTGGTGTGCCATTTTGGGTTTTTGGCACACTAGGGGGAATGATGGTATTAAGGCAAAATGGGGTTAATTCCTAGAAATGACATTTTGGATTTAACACTTAGGTATTTTATACCTTAGCATATTTTACTTGCCATGATTTATTTGTCTTGCCATGCCATGACATCATTTTCATTTTTATCTATAAAAATGTCATGATCATGTTTAGAATTATTTTTAGATGTCATGTATGCTTAGATTTCTTTCACATGCCATGACATCATGATTTTGGCATATGCTTTTATCTATATCATATTTATGCCATAATCATCATCATGCATATAACTAAAATGAAATTAAGGACTATGACATGATTTGATGGGAATCAAATAATATTGCCTAGAAATATGCATGAAACCATTAAAAGAACAAAAACCCACATCTCACTAAAAACTTGACTTGTATGTGTTTTACACATCTAAATATAAGTGAGATGTTTAGGAAAAAGAAATTAAAAGTTTCAATAACATTTTGAAAACATTTTGAAAAACCTTGGTAAAGTCTATCTTTTGATAGTTATCACCATTGAATGGGATGATACAAAGAGGACTCTTTATTGAAGCTTTTCTTAACTTTTGGACTTTGTGTCAATCTCTTAATTTAGTGGGTAAAATAATTTTCAAATATTTTTCACCTATAGTGTTTATGATAAGTATTATACGTATGAATTTTCAAGATTTTTAAAACTACGTATATTTACTTATAAATTTCATAAATCCATTTTTAAAATGATGAAAACTGCAAATGCAGTTATCAGTTGACTGCCATGTAGGTCAGTCGACTAATGGGGGTGGCAGCCGACTGATTTCTGAATTCAGTCGACTGCCCAAGTTGATTTTGGGTAAACCTTGTTGGTTAGGCTCATGTTCAGCTAGGTTAAGGTCCCCTAACCACTCCTAACCCTAGGACATGCTTGGGAGAGCATAAGAAAGGGTAGAAATCCATTGGATATGGACTAGGAAAATTGTTTAGGGAGAGTATCAATTTTAAGGTGGATGAGAGTTCATTGTTGAACTTTGCCTTAATTTTGATTGGTTAAATGTTCCTATTGGCTTAGGGACTCTCCAAAGACATTGTTGGTGCAATGGTCTAGGGGGAGCAAGCCTTTAGGGGGAGGTATCCATCATGGGAAGATGGATGTGTATTTCCTCATGGGAGGAAAATTGGGTTGCCTCTCTTAAGTGATATGAGATCACTAGAAATATTGAGGGCATGCCAAGGAGATGATTGTAAGATCTCATTGGGATATGAGACATTGAAACCCTTGAGGACCTTTTTGATGTAATGTCAAAAAGGGGAAGAAGTTACCAAGTTACCAATTAGGGTTCGTTGGAATTCTCATTGGGATGTGAGAATTGTCAATATGGGAGAATTGGTAGACTTGAGATGGTAGTTTTGTCAATTATCAAAAAGGGGGAGATTGTTGGTGCAATCAGCCCAGGTTGACTCGAGTTTGACTCGAGCAGTACTTTGATAGTATTTTGATGATAGACAAAACTCATGACAAGGGATTGTCATGAGAAAGTCCAACATGGAGTTGGCATGGAAAATCCAAGCATGGAGCTTGGTGTGGGAAAAGCCCAAAGCATTGCGAAGTCGTGAGCTTGGTGCTTGGTGAGAAATGCATTGCAAAACCGTGCGCTTGGTGCATGTGGGAAGTCTTGAGGACTTGGCAAGTTCACTAGGCTCGGGGTCCTTGAGTCGGTGAAGGATGGCATTGCGAATCCGTGCGCTTGGTGCATTCGAGGGACCACCAGACGGGGAGCGAATGGAGTGAGACCAAAGGGAAGCATACTTCGATGGCAAGAGACGTGAAAGATGGCATTGCGAAGTCGTGCGCTTGGCACATCCGAGGGACATAGGCCGAGGGAAGAGAGCTTTGGTGGGGATCTCCATGAGGGATAAGGTGGACTTGGCCAGGTGGCTAAGACTGAGTGGCGGAGGCTCAAACTTGATGTTTGAGGGTTTACTCGACGGTCGGATGCTTAAACAACTTGGTGTTTGAGGTTTTTCCCGACATCGATCGGTCATCAGTCTTGGATTCGGTGATCAAAGTCG
The DNA here is from genome assembly GCA_025175895.1 of Wurfbainia villosa. Lineage (NCBI taxonomy): Eukaryota > Viridiplantae > Streptophyta > Magnoliopsida > Zingiberales > Zingiberaceae > Wurfbainia > Wurfbainia villosa. The sequence goes on along the minus strand of CM045991.1, from coordinate 76,227,024 downwards.
ACTAGGAGTTCGAGTGTTAGGCTATGATTTTGTGGTGTGCGATTGCCATGGATTGACAATGATCGTGATGATGTCGGCAATGATCGGCGGAGGATGGCGATCGGTGATGGAAATGTCACGAGCACAGAATGCTCCATAGCCGACTGGGAAGTCGACTACTAGGTCACCAATCGACTGATGGCCATCATCAATCGACTGGTAGGTGATCCGTTGGAACTTATCCAACGTGGATCTGGTCGTTGTGAGACAATGGCTACAGGGGCAGTCGAATGGTGCCTTTTGGCAGTCGACTGCTGGGCGCGAAATCAGCTTAATGCAGGTTATAAAAGGAGCTCAAGAGTGAGGATTTCACCAAGACTTTAAGGAAGCTATTGGAGGAGAATTGCTGCTGCATTCCAGTCCTTCAAGAGCCATCCAAAGCAAGCTACAAGCAAAGGGTTCAAAGAAAGCGTTGTAAAGTGTTCTTTACATGTATTTCGTATTTGTCTTTGTATTGCTTGTATTTTATTACTTAGTGTAATTGCTTGTGAGAGGTTTCTCCACCCCCCACATGTTGTCGAGAAGGAGTGGTTTAGTTAGTATCGTGCGCATAACTAGAGCTCGGAGAGCTCGCCCGTGGAGTAGGAACCATTCGGTTCCGAACCACGTATATTGTCGTGTTTTGTGTGTGATTGTTTATTGTTGTTATTTCTATATTTATTCCGCTGCATATATTAACGACAATTGTAGACAAGCATGCAAGAACGAGTAAATTACATCATCGTACAAAGAGGGCTATTCACCCCCCTCTAGCCGGCCAACCACATCGATCGACCCTACAGATTCTGCCGCAGGAGGAGCACTTATGAACAAGACTATCGAGGAAGCAGAGGAGCCGATAGAAGAGGTGGCCCAGAACCACCATCAATGGGCTTCCGAACGTAGTCACCCAGCTCCTGTAGCGGGAAGATATGTTGTCAACTCCGTGGACCATCTAACAGCGAAGATGGACGCGCTTAGTAGATGTTTCGACTCTTTAAATCCTGCATCTGCATGTGCAGCCAATGACTTGGGAGAAGGAGCAGCAGCATACCGGAAGGACTACTATGGAGGGCAGGGAAGCTCAGAAGCGCAGATTGAACATGTTGATGCGATCAGGGACCAAAATGAAAGGCCAATAACTCATACTCCAGTACTTACAATCCCGGTGTTGGGTTTCCCCGGTATCGCAGTGGGTGTGTCTTCGAATATATTTCATAAACATGTGCACAGTGGAAGAAATAAAAGCAATAAATCTAATTTATTATAACACACACCACACGCATGCAAGATACATCATATGTAGACATAATCGCAGTTTCAAATTTTGCAATAAAAGAATATTACGCTAGTTAAACCTGATGTATCACGTGCAGTAGGAATGGCATCAACAGGAGCAACTCACTCTAGAATTGCCTCTATCCGTATCCACGCCAAGTACCATCGGGATTGCTTCGCCAAGCTATGAGCCTCATCTTCGTAGGAGTCACTAGCCTCATATCGAAGACGATGTGATTGAGAGAAGATCACAATCTGAATATAAATTCGGATGCAAAAATGAGTCTCCAAAACTCGCTTCTCCGAAGAGGTATTCATCAACCGATTGACGAATTCTTGTTCCTCCACCTATGAGGATTGACGGAGATCCAATCTCCGACAAGAAAGTTGTTGTTGGAGCTTCAAACGCCGTCCAAATGATGCTCCGACAAGAAAGAAGCAAGTTGTTCAAAAACTAGATAGCTTGGTGGAGGACTTGGCGCCGGCCAAAGGAAAAGGGTCGGCTGGTCCTTGGTCACCGGAGCCAAGGAGGGTCGCCGGAGGATTGCCGACAGCAGCAAGAGGTCGGTGGTAGCAGGTGGCGTCGATGGCAGCAGCTAGCGTCGGCGGTAAGAGCCCCTTGGGCAACGGCGGTAAGGAGAAGAGAGGAATGTAGGCTAGGGTTTCCAAAACCCTTGAACCAATTAATTCTCCTCGAAAAACCCTTAAGTCATGTTTTGATAGAGAACACATTCTCCTAAAAGTTATTGGTTCATAACCAAAACCTGTTAACCCACTTCAATAACTTAAGTTAAAATAAACCAAACTGCATTGGTCTATTTTAAGTTAAAACGAACCGAACCAACTTTGGTTCATTCGTTTAAAACAAACCAAACCCCTTTGGTTTATTTTCCACCATTGAATTAGAACCAAACCAATTTGGTATATCCATCATGTCTTCAAAAGACACGACCCATCCATGCTTTTGTTGCGACTGAAACGATTTCATGCTCGCTCCTTGTTTGGTCCAACCAAATCTAGTTTCTCTCATTTTGAGAATCTCATTCTCAAGCTCATTTTTAATCCTTCGGATTATGCTCATTGTGTGTGTGACCAAATAGGTTCCCGATTTATGTTGGCTGTCTATAATTAACCATTAATTATAGAATGATCATGAGTGGCACCTAGTAGTACATCATGATCCCCAATTAACCGAAAAATCAATGGTTGATCCCAGAACCTTTTTTGAAACCCTTCAGCAGCTACAATGAATCGTGTCTCATTCCTTTCACTCATCTTATACCCACTTGGTTCAGGACATGGTATATTGTCTCAGTCCCCACTAGGCTGACTACGTCACACCTAGCCCAAGTATTACTTCCTCATCATCCGGATTCTAGTTTCTGCACATGTATCCAAGAGTGTCATATACTAAACATGTAATTCTTTGGCCAAAGACTTTAGTAACAATCCAACGAGAGACCATAGGGTATACATCTCCTCGCAAGGAGCAGTGAATCCTCTGTAGGCTATTCAAACACCTTCGGCCACTTCGACCTATACCCAATCATCCTGTGTCCACATCTCCTCGGAGATGCTTTCTTAAGATGTCAAAGCATAAGTCTTCATGACCAAGATGACTTGAATACCGCAAGTCGAAGAAACATCACACTTAAGCTGCTGTAAGAACTTCATTGACATATCCATATATGCAGATAAGCATATGAAGTCTTACAGCTGGTCACTCCAATGAACTAGTTACCATAACTAGCATCCACGATTAACTCTGGACATCCCAATGTCGTGAGGAATAGCTGCTTGGATAAACCAAAGAGTATACCTTGTGCTAGTCTCAACAGAATCGATGGCGTCCGAATCCATCAATTCATCGACTAGGGATAATTCCAATACATCACAATTACACATGTAGAGATACTCACTAGTTGTGATCCAATCACAAATTCTCTCATGATATGAATCGTATTGTGGACATTCAGTAAATGAATTTAAGATCCAATCAAATACATGAAAACATGTATACTCAAATATTGAATCTTCATTTATCAAATAAATGGTACAACCATAAGGCGATTGCCTTAAGACACCTCTCATATATTACTAACACCCGGATGGAGGAACCACCCAAATTTTTCCTATAGGAATAACTCGGGAAATTTCCAACAATCGGGAGAAAATGGGCAGCCGCAGCATCCTGACACCCATTTGGAGAATATGATAGAGAACTTCATTCGAACGCAACGGGAGGCGAATATTGAATTTCAGCGGCAACATTTGCAGATGGATACGATGATCGAAAAGTTAGGATCGTCTATAAGGGATCTTGCCAACAGGCAAAAGTCGCTAGAGATTCAAGTAGCTCAGATTGCCAACCATATCTCCAGGGTACTAGGGAAGCTACTAGGAAAAGCAGAGGTCATTTCGGTAGAGCGGTGCAAGGCAGTGATGTTGCGAAGTGGGAGGACTCTGAAAGAGATGTCGGGCCGGTTGGTTGATGAAGGGGAGCTAGGACCCAAAATATGGGAACCTTTGAGGGAGACCGAGAAGGAAGAAGCTAGAGAAATAAATTGGGAACCTGCCGTAAAAACTCAACCACCCCTTTCTGTATCGTTCCCATAGCGGTTGACCAATGCAAAGAAGGATGATGAGTTTGGTAAATTTCTGGACATGTTGAAGTCGATCTGAGTAGAGGTGCCGATACTCGAAGCGCTGCACCAAATGCCCCAATTTGCAAGATTCATGAAAGATATTCTGGCACATCGTAGGAAGATCGAAAAGTCATAAACAGTGGCCCTCACGGAGGAATCTAGCGCTTATCTCCAAAATGAGACCACTAAGAAACTAAAAGATCTGGGGAGCTTCTATATTCCATGTTATATAGGGACAACCTTGATTAGCAAAGCCTTCTGTGACTTGAGCGCGAGTGTGAGTCTGATGCCCTATACCTTATGCAAAAAGCTAGGGTTGGGAAATTTAAAGTTCACTACTATGACATTACAACTAGCTGACCACACATAGCGATACCCACTGGGGATTCTAGAAGATGTGCCTGTCAAGGTGGGAAACTTTACACTTCCACCCGACTTTGTGGTCATGGAGATGGAAGAGGATCCGAATATACCTATCATCCTTGGGCGACCATTTTTAGCAACTGCTGGAATGGTCATTGATGTAAGGAATCACAAGCTGACCCTAAAAGTGGGAGAGGATAAGATGGATTTTGAGTCTGCTAGTACGGGAAGTCACAAACCCGCATTAGGAAAGTACATGATTCCATCTAGAGCTAAGGAGGAAACTGTATATAAAGTTCTCGAGACAGATGAATGGAGGTTTACAGAACCTCCAAAGCCAAGTTGAGGCAATGGAGTAGGGTCGAGCTAAAAGACCTTAAACAAAGCGCTTCTTGGGAGGCAACCCAAGTTTATTTTGCATGTTTTAACCTTTCTGTATTCATGTGTATAATCTAGATTTTGATTTATTGTCGCTTATTTTCATTGCAAATAGCTTAGGATTAGGGAAAACTTGATCATTAGGAGCCCACCTAGTCCATATCGATATGAGTCTGCACCTGCACCACCACCTTTTTCTACTTTTGAGCAGGATGCAGGTACATCTACCTATGATTTTTTGGAGTTCCAATCATGCCTCGACGACATATATGTTGAGCAACAGACGCAGAGGCAGCGATGGGAGGAGCAGAGCACCTACACATAGGCAGAGTTTCAGGGTTTTCGGGAGCACTTCCAGCGGGCCGAGGAGTTCTACAGTGAGGCCCGCGTCTACTTCCAGAAGGAGGCTACCCGTCCCCAGGCAAAGGCCACCTACTGCCAGGCATCGTGGGCTAGGGAGGAGGAGCACCGAGCAACCGCTTCTTCCACCAGCTCTTAGATCGACCACATGTACATGTGGCATCAATGGCTCAACAGCAGGTTCTCCCAAGATCCCGAGATGCCGAGGCTACCAAACTTTCCACCTCGTCCACCATACTAGAGGTATGCTTCGCTTAAGTCTGGGGGGGCCCAAGTTTTGATTTATTTGGTTTCTAGCAGTAGTTCCTTTCTTGATATTTGCATTATTGTTAGCAATCATTTGTTCATGCATAGGTTGTTTAGTTTCTTTCAGCACTTAATTTTTGCTAACTATAAAAGCTGCCTCAGTAGTATTTTTAAAAGTTTCTTCATGAGTTATTTCCATAGGTAGCTTAACTTCATTTACCTCGTGGTATTTTATTTTATTTGCTCTAATGAATGTTCTAGACTTACACTGGTTAGCTTTTATTTTTACACCTACACATGGCAAACATTCTGAAAGGGAAAAATTAGTAGGTACCTAGTTATGATTTATTTCAGTAGTCTAGTACTTTGGAATCCACAAGTGACTCTAGATTTAACATTTTAGTTACTAGAGATGCTCGAATTATGGAAGCCCATTCGAAAAAATCAAAATCGCAAAAAAAAAAGATTATGAGGGATAAAAAAAATAGTTGTCATGGGTGGAAATGGTTAGGTTCCCCTTTGAGACTGAGTTAGGTTACTGGGGAAACACCTACCAATTTCTCTCAATACCGAGCACGCCTTTAAGACTTTGTGCTAGATCTAGGGAATGACCCTTGCTTTGGGCAGGTAAGTGCCTAAGAGTCGGAGACATTAGGAAAGCTATAGGATGACGACTTAACTTATCATGGAATGAGTATCCCCTAAGAAGACTCGCTTGGCACGAGCACGAGGAGATAACTTAGTGAATTTATAGAACATATCTATTTTGCTTTGATTGCAAATACCACTTGATAAATCTAGTTAACATGGTAAGTATGGAATAATACCTTTATAAAATTTCATAGCACTGAGGTTTGCTTGAGGACAAGCAAAGATCTAAGTCTGGGGGAATTGATGTGAGCGAAACATATAGGATTTTAGGAGTAATTTTCACTCACATTTCGTTTCATTTTATGTTTGTTTCATGCATATTCTACTTTATTTTGCATGCATTTCCTATTTTCTGGTTCGTAGATCTGCTCTTTGTACTTTTGTTTGCAGGATAGCATTCCATGGGGAAAACAACATGCTTTCGGAGCAAAAAAAGAGGCATTTGGCAGCTGGACACATAGTCGGACATGGCCTGGGCATGTGGCTACACACGACCATGTCCATGATTCAAAAATTGCTGCCACAGCCTTACACACGGCCTGGTCGTGTGTTTTCACATGGCTATGTGGCGGCCAGGCAACTTGACGTGACTAGGTGTTTTTCTAGATTTATCGAGGATCCGACGTGATGTCTATATAAGGAAAGCAACGCCCAAACCCTAGAGGGGGGCACGACGATTGGGACGACACTTCGAAGCCCTAAAAAGCTTCAGGAACTCACAATGGGGAGGAAGAAGGTCATTGGAGATCCAAGTTTTGCACTTCAACGCTGGAGAGAAGACCATATTGCATTGTAATTTCTGCTCTTTGCATGTTATCTATTGTTTATTCGAATATGAACATGCTTTGTGTTTCTCCTCTCATATTTATGGAGTAGTTTATTCGATTCTAGGATTAGGGAGTAGTTTGTGTGCGTAGAACATGTTATGCCAAATTGAATTCTATTCTTGAGTTTGTATTTGCAATTGGTATTAGTTTAGACCGATATCTATGTGTTTTTGGTTTTCTATCTACTGTTCTTAGCCGATACGAGGGGTGATAACCCTCATATCTAAGATTTTGGAGAATTTAAGAGGAACCAAGGGGTTGGCCTCATCTCCTATAACTATGGATAGAAGGGTGCAATAGAATTGGAAAAGATTCGTCGCAGGGATTGATTCGGTATCCTCGTACCACCTATCCCGACCTTGTAAGGTAGAGATAGCTCCCGATAGATGCGAAGGCTCATCGGGGGAGTGTATGATGTCCCTTCCACAAGGCCATAGTTAGACGTTTAGACAATGCCCAATTGATAGCATGTTTTGCGACACACAAGCAATATCGAAATCCTAGGATCCCTTCCAAAGACTCGCAGCAAGCCTTTTTTTTCTTCCGTGTGACACCGTATTGAGTTAGGACCGCCGACAACCCTCGCAATCACAAACATTAGATTTGACTTCCAAACAATAACGTTCACCGAATAGATCGATACTTGAATCTCAGTCCCTGTGGGATCGATAAATCTTTTAATTACTTGACGACATTCGTGCACTTGCAGGCGTTGAGCGCGAACGTGCGCTTCGAGTCCTTGACGGTCTCCATCATAGGATTTGAGGTCGCGTTCGCATGCATTAGCTAGCAGGCTCAAATTCCATCTTATCGTCTCCTAATTTTAGAGTCATCTTGTGATTTAACATCAATGACCATTCCCGCAGTTGCTAATAATGGTCGTTCTAGGATGACGGGTATCTTCAGATCTTCTTCCATTTCAATGACTACAAAGTCGATTGGAAGTGTAAAATTTCCCACCTTAACAGACACGTCTTCTAGAATCCCCAGTGGGTATCGGTATGAATGGTCGGCCAGCTGCAATGTCATAGTGGTGACCCTCAAATTCCCCAACCCTAGCTTTTTGCATAGGGTATAGGGCATCAAGCTCACACTAGCGCCAAAATCATAGAAGGCTTTGCTAATCAGAGTCGTCACTATATAGCATGGGATTTAGAAACTCCCCGGATCCTTTAGTTTCTGAGTGGTCTCATTCCGGAGGTACGCACTTGATTCCTCTCTGAGGGCCACTGTCTCAGACTTTTCGACCTTCCTACGATGTGCCAAAATATCTTTCATGAATCTTACGAATTAGGGCATTTTGTGCAGTGCTTCGAGTATCAGTACCTCTACTGAGATCGATTTTAGCATGTCCAGAAATTTACCAAACTCAACATCTTTCTTTGCATGGGTCAGTCGCTGGGAGAATGGAACCGTCAAGGATGGTTGCGTCTTTGTGGCAGGCTCCCGATTTATGTCTTTTTCTTCTTACTTCCCGATTTCCCTCGGAGGTTCCCTTATTTCAAGTCCTGGTTCTGGTCTGGCAACCACCCGGCTAGGCATCACTTTCAGCATCCTCCCACTCCGCAACGTCACTTCCTTACACTACTCTACCAAATTAACTTCTGACTTTCTCGGCAGTTTCCCCGGTACTCTGGAGATCTGGTTGGCAATCTAAGCTACTTGAATTTCAAGCGTCTTTTGCCTACTAGCGAGATCCTTTACAGACGACTTTAACTCTTGGATCATCGTATCCGTCTACAAATGTCACTGCTGAAATTCCACATTCGCTTCATGTTGCCTCTGAATGAAGTTTTCTATCATATTCTCCAGATGGGTGTCAAGAGGTTGTGGCTACTCATTTCCTAGTTGTTGCCCATATTCTCCAGGTGGTTGGAAATTCCCCGAGTTACCCCGATAGGAAAAATTTGGGTGGTTCCCCTATCCGGGATTGTAAGTGCTAGAGTATGGGTTGTTGAGCCTGAGATGGTGGTCCCTAAGCGCATTGACATGTTCGATCTGCTCCTCTAATCGGCCCTGCCCTCTATAGTAGTCCTCCTGATATGCTGCTACTCCTTCTCCATAGTCATTGGCTGGACATGCAGAAACAAGATTTAAAGAGTCGAACCATATGCTAAGCGAGTCCATCCTCATTGCTAGGTGGTCCACGGAGTTGACAACATATCGTCCCACTGCAGGAGATGGATGACTACGTTTAGAAGCCCATTGATGGTGGTTCGGGGGCACCTCTTCTATCATCTCCTCCGCTTCCTCGATAGTCTTGTTCATTAGCGCTCCTCTTGCAGCAGAATCGAGGGACATATTTATAGCGTATGTGATCCCATTATACAAGATGTGGATCACCAACCACCTTTGCAGTCCATGGTGGGGGCATTGGTAGAGTAGCCCCTTGTAGCGATCCCAAGCTTCAAATAGGGACTCCCCTTCCTTCTGACGGAAGCTTGTGATTTGATGGCACATGTGAGAAGTCTTGCTTGGCGAGAAGTACTTGTTCAAAAATTGCTGCTCACACTGCTCCCATGTAGTAATGCTTCCCGATGGCAGGGAGTGAACCCATGTCATAGCCTTATCCTACAATGAGAAAGGGAATAGGCTCAGGCAGATCGCATCTGTAGGGACACCATTGATCTTCATTGTCGAGCAGATTTCCAAAAATATCTCTAGGTGTTGGTTCGGGTCTTCAGTCGCAGCTCCTCCGAATTGACTCTACTGGACCATGTGTATGAGTTTCAAATATTGATCTATTCGATGGATGTTATTGTTCAGAAATCAATTCTAATGGTTGTAGTTCAGAGGGTTGTCGACGGTCCTAACTGTAGTACGGTGTCACACGGAGGAAGAGAAGGGACACTACGAGTCTTTGGATGGATTCTAGGATTTCGGTTTCGTTTGTATCACAGAACACGTTGTCAATTGAGTTTTGTCTAGGTTTCTAGCTATGATTTTGTGAAAAGGACATCATACACTCCCCCGATGAGCCTTCGCATCTATCAGAAGCTACCTCTGCTATACCAGGTCAACCCCTGGCTTTAGGACGGGATAGTCGATACGAGGATGCCGAATCAATCCCTTCGACGAGTCAAAAACGGGGCGCACTTCCTACTAGGACAACCCCTTGGTTCCTTTTTAAATTCCCCTAAATCTTTGATACGAGGGTTGTCACCCCTCGTATCGGCTAAGCACAGTGACTAGAAAACCAAAACAATAGCTATAGATCTAAACCAAACACCAATTGCAAATATAGATTCAAGAACTATAATGCTCATAAAATTCTTAGCGGTTCAAAGTGGTTATATCAATTTTAATGTCGTAAAAGAGTTCATAATTAAATAAATAAATAAAAAATAGTGTTCCCTATACCTAGGATTCGAACCATGAACGTTCTAATTGTGAGATTGCCTTAATACCACTAGTTTATAGGAAAATTCTTGTCTAGGATATATAAAGAATATATAAAGAAAATAAATGAGAAGATGAGGGGTTGTTTTCATTTCCCCATGAGACGATGAAGGGTGTTCATCTCCCTAGTTATTAAAGAGGGAATTAAGAGAAGAGAGGAAGAAAAACCCCACCTTCCTTCTTCATTCTTCCTTCTTCCTCATCTTTGGCCGAAACTTTCCCTCCTTCTTCCTCCTTCTTCACCGAACCATAATCCTCTAGTGTTGGGGTTCTTGAGGGGGTTTTCAAGGGGGGTTTTCTCACAAGGTTTCAAGGCTTGGTATTTGCTAGAGGATCCAACTTCACCTTCTTCCTCCTCCACCAAAACCCCTCCTCCTTCCTCCTTCTCCATCCGAAAACCTAAGGCCTTGGTTTTGGTGTTCTTGAGATGGATTCAAGGGGGTTTTCTCACAAGGGCTTAGTATATGCTAGAAGATCACTCCTAAGACTAAGGAACAAGGGAAGGTCTTCATCTCACAAAAACTCTAGCGGTATATTAGTAAGATAGCGAGAGGATGTAAGTATTTCTCATATGTAGTATAAGTAGCTCTTCTATTTGTGCATCTAGCTTCTATTATCATGTTTTGTTCAGATTTAGATGTATTATAGGTATATTTCTTTTGAAGCAAGATGTAAAGATCACAAAGATGCTTCCCCTATGAGTTTTGGGGACAAAGAGCATGATTAAATGTCTTGAAATGCTATCTAGCTTCTTTTTCCATGTTTTGTTTAGATTATATATTTTGTTTATATTTATAGGCATTATATGTATATTTGTTTGGAAGCAAAACATAAGATCGCAAGGATGCTTCCCCTACAAGTTTTGGGGACAAAGGGCATGATCAAGTGTCTTGAAAGGTATCCTATATGAGTTTTTGGAGTATGATCCTGTTAAATGACAAAATCAATAGGTCATATATAAAGAAAGTATTTTACTTTAAAGTGGCATATACCGGGTCCTTAGATCGCCCATGGTGCCTAGACCGCCCTTAGTAAGTTGCCCTAATAAGTTCGGTGGCTAGCTACCCTAAATTCCATTAGGGTTGTGCACAAATTGGTACTATGTCGGGCTATCCAAACAAGGATGATTAGTATTTTAAAGTATATATATATGGTTTCTAAAGTTAACCAAAGCACAAGGTTTACAAGCTTAAGTATATCTCATGTGCATGTTTCTACAAGCGAAGCATATTTCAAAATCATGTACTGCAAGTTGTGTATTTCAAGTTCATAAATTGTGTTATGTACAAATGTTTCTATATGTTTAATGTAGAAAGTTCATGCATTTCAAGTTGAATCATTGGGTTATGTACAAGTGTTTCTAAATGTTAAATGCAGAATTTTTTAAATGGCAAGTATGAGCATATGTTTGCATGCAAGTATTCTAATAGCATGTTTTTCTTAATGCGATTTTTTGTGAGAATAAGAGGTACTTACTAAGCATCATTGCTTATAGTTTGCATTCCTTATACTGCAGATAAGGGTAAAGCATGGTTTGAGTAAGAGGGGGCAGCAGATGAAGTGCTTGGTGTATGTGGCGGCGGAACAGTGGATTACGATTCTGAACTTGCTAGAATTCTGAGCTTGCTAAAGTTTATGTTATGTCTAAGAACTCTGAATTTACTAGTGATTATGTTGTGTTTAAGAATGTCGAACTTGCTAGTATTATGCTATGTTAAAGACATTTGAACTTGCAAGTGTGCTATTATGCTTTGTTAAAGACCTTTGAACTTGCTAGTGTGCTAGTGTGCTAGTGTTCATGTTATGTGCTATTGTTCATGTTAAGTGCTAGTGTTCAAGTTATGTTCTATTGATCATGTTAAGTGCTAGTGTTGATGTTATGTGCTATTGTTTATGTTTAGTTTTATGTCGAAGATGCATATCATTACTATCGCCATGCATGAGGTTGAGTTACTGAAGAATGTTTTATGTTAGAACTTATGTGCATGCCTAGATATGTTAAGAACTTGTGTAATAGTGTCAACATGTCAATGTAGTTGATTTATTTCTTTAGCTTCCGCTGTGTTTCAAGTTAAGAGTTTGAATTATGATACTTGTTTAGAAACCATGTTTAGATCTTGTTACGAGTTGTTGATACTCTTTTGTTTTAAATCTGGTATTAGTTAGTTTATAAATAGTGTAAGTGAGTTTATGGAATAAATGAGTCATGTTGGCTTATTAACGTAAAGCAAAAGATAAAGTATGATGGTAACACCTCCTCAACTAGAGTAAAGAGAGGGGGGTGTTACAGTATGTTATTAGAGCAAGTTCTTCCCTTTCGCCACACGCACATCGGGCATCAAATCCTCCCGCTTCCAAGTAAGAAAGTACATATATGTTTTACTTTCTTCTATGCTTAGTAAAGAATATTTTTTTGTTAAACATACTTACATATGTAGGTGATGATGATAGAAAGTAAGTAATAGTAGTAGTCTTATATTGGTCGTAAGAGAAGAGTCGTACACCAACCTAAGGCAGAGTATAAGTTTGAATTTATAGGAGAACCAAAGAAAAGAACTAAGAAGTTCTTATCTGCCATAAAAGCTCAAAAGATGTTAGTCAGTGGATGCGCTGGGTATCTAGCATATGTGGTGGATACAATGCAAGAAAGAGGCCAAAAGCTCGAAGAAGTCCGAGTTGTATGTGACTACCCAGAAGTATTCCTTGATGAGTTGCCAAGGTTGGCTCCTAAAAGAGAAATTGAGTTTGAGATTGAACTTATTCTTGGTACCAAACCAATCTCAAAAGCACCCTATCGTATGGCTCCGACAGAATTGAAAGAGCTTCAGGAAGAATTACAGGAGCTACTCGATAAGGGATTCATTCGCCCTAGTCACTCACCGTGGGGAGCTCCAGTATTGTTCATGAAGAAGAAAGATGGGTCTATGAGAATGTGCATAGACTACCGAACACTGAATAAAGTGACAATCAAAAATAGATATCCTTTGCCAAGGATTGATGATTTGTTCGATCAATTGAATGGAGCCACAGTTTTCTCCAAGATTGACTTGCGGTCCGGATATCATCAAGTAAAAGTTAAAGAGCATGATGTACCGAAAACAGCTTTCCGAACGAGGTATGGATACTATGAGTTCATGGTCATGCCTTTCAGAGTGACAAATGCTCCAGCAACATTTATGGAACTAAAGAATCGAGTATTTAAGGCATTCCTTGACAAGTTTGTGATCGTCTTCATTGACGATATCCTTATTTACTCGGGAACTCAGGAAGAACATGCTGAACACTTGAATATAGTGTTACAGACCCTTCAGCAGAGACAATTGTATGCAAAGTTCTCCAAGTATGAATTTTGGCTCAACCGAGTATCTTTCCTGGGTCACATTATTTCGAATGATGGGGTTATGGTAGATCCGACAAAGATAGAAGTTGTTAGTAACTAGAGTCGACCAAATAATGCTAGTGAAATCAAAAGTTTCCTTTCTTTAGCAAGGTACTATAGAAAATTTACAGAAGACTTCTCGAGGATTGCTTCACCACTGACGGTGCTTACCAGAAAGAACCGAAAGTTTGAATGGACTGAGGATTGTGAGAAAAGTGTTCTTGAATTAAAGAGGAGATTAACAACTGCTCTAATTCTTACTCTTCCAGAAAGTAATGAAAGCTTTGATATGTATAGTGATGCATCCAAAATGGGACTCGGAGCTGTGCTCATGCAAAATGGTAAAGTCATTGCCTATGCATCTAGACAACTCAAGGATTATGAAAAGAATTATCCCACTCATGACCTTGAGTTGGCAACAGTGGTCTTCGCTCTCAAAATTTAGAGACATTATTTGTATGGAGTCCAATGCAAGATTTATACAGATCACCAAAGTCTGAAATATTTCTTCACTCAAAAGGATTTAAACATGACACAGCATAGATGGCTTGAGCTGGTTAAAGATTATGACTGTGAAATCTTCTACCATTATGGAAAGGCAAACAAAGTAGCAGACGCACTGAGTAGGAAATCATGCACCACCTTAATGTCCTTATCTTCATTATCCCAACCATTGGAGAAAGAGATGTTGAACTTTGGGGTTGAGATCATTTCTAGATAGCTTTTCTACCCTGACAATAGTGCCAACACTGTTTGATGATATACTAGCAAAGCAAGGTGAAGATCCAAGAATCCAAAGGATCAAGCAAGAGATCCAAGAAGGAAAGGATGAAGGATTTCAAGTCTCTAACAGTGGGGTACTATATCTTGGTGAACGCTTATGTATTCTGAACGATCCAAAATTAAGAAAGAGAATTTTGGAAGAAGCTCATGGGACACCATATTCAATGCATCCTGGATCTACCAAGATGTATCAAGATTTGAAAGAAAATTTCTGGTGGTTCGGTATGAAAAGGGATGTGGCTAAATATGTCAGCACCTGTCTGACGTGTGATAACTACCATTTTGTCTTGTTATTTTGGTCCTTAATATCACTGTTTTATCCTCTCGAGTGATTTATTATTGATTATTATCATGTTTTATGAGTTGGATTTATTTTTGAACCTTATTGTAAATTCTCTTAAATTCTGGACTTATATGCAAATTTTATCTTTGTTTGTAGGAGATCGAGATGAACCACTGGACTAGACTCAAGTTGAATCAAATATGGCTTCATCTAAGGGTCATAATGGACATTTTAAGCTGGAACAATCTGAGCCCTTCATCCAGATCAAAGACAATTTAATCAAGGGTTCAGATCTGTTTAATCATGATTGTCCGATGTGATCTGATTGATCTGAGTCATCCATCTGGATCTGGAGCGATCTGGCCCATACATTAAGATCTACACGCCTTGGTCGTTCATCTGGACCGTTGGATCTCGAGTATCCCTTCATATTTATCAGATCCGTCCATACGAGATCGAAACAATTCTAGCCGTTGGATCACAACCTAGATCATGGATTAATCAGATTCAATTAACCTAGCTTTAATGGACGGCTGGGATTGAAGGGGCTACAATCGGACGGTGGAGATAATCCTTTTAATTTCTCACGCAGCACAAAAAGAATCAGCCTGCTCCGTCCCTTCTCTTCCCACACGCAAGCCCGACGCCACCCGCGCTTCATCCTCACCGCCGCGCTCACCCCTTCCCCACCGGTCGCCGGAGAGGAAAGGGGATTCCCTCCTCCGGTGACCAGTGCCACTCCACCACCGGCAGCCTCAATCACCTCCCCTTTCATGCGCGAGCAGGTTTCCCCCTTCGATCGCGCGCCGGCCATCTCCTTCTCCACCGACTGCGCCTTCACAACTCTGGCCAGCCACCACCACAGCAATCGGAGTGAGGATTCTCCTCTGAACTGTTCCATCCACCAGTAGTCCACTTCCTCGACCACCGGCAATTCCATCAGTCATCTTCTCTGGCCAGTAACCACATCTCCGCCGGCAGCTCCATTTCCACCGTCTGCAGCTAATTACATCTCCGACAGCAGCTCCTATTTTAGATTTCGGACAGCCAATTGCAAGCTCCTCGATGTGTTTGATGATTTTCATTTTAATTTGTGTTGAATGTTTGTAATCGCATTTCCCTTCCATGTTTAATTTGCACATACTTGGTTTAATTTGTTTCATGCTTACGTTTGTTCGATAAAATGCTTCTTAGAGTAATTAGGTTGTAGTTGGTTAGTTTAGATTTAATTTCATATTATGTTTTACTCTTGTGTTATTCTGCATATTTAAATTCATGTACTTTCTTGTTTGAATGCTTAGTTTAGGTTTCTTTTTATTTCATCGCAATCGTAGTTTAATTAGATTAGAGTTTAATTACCTTTCATTGTCTTTCGTTTAGTAGGATTAGCCTTTCAAATTCCAAACCCTGCATTTACATTAGAAAATCCAAAGCAATAATTAGAAATCCTAAGTTTACTATTCTATCGATTATACTCGTTGGAAAATGATTCGGGTCATCCACTATGCTATATTAGTGTAGTTTGGGGGTTTGGTAATTAATTTGTATTGGTGCAGGGGCACTAGATAATCGAACCTTGGTTTTGATGATGGCAAAGATTCAAAGTTAAGTTATTTTGTTATCTCATGTGATATGCTAAGTGTGCAGGAAGTGTTTAAGCTAAGCCAAAGGTCGAGCGACATCCGGAGAATCTCAAGTTGAGAAACCGTGGTGGTCGGGCGACACCAGGAGAACCTCGGGGAGTCGAGGAACCTCAGTGGTGACCGAAAGCTAAGCGACAGGTCAAGAGGACCAAAGGTAAGCTCCGTGTGTGGAGCGGTGGTAAGGACGCGCCCTCGGTTAGAGGACAATCCTAGGCGTCGATCCGACTAAGGCTTCCGGAGGAATGCTGAAGTCGAGATCGGACAGTCAAAGGACTGTCACACTGCATGGCATTATGCATCTATTGTGCTAATCTTGTATTGCAGGAATTCTCAAGTGCAGCAGTCAACTGGAGATGTCAGTAGTCGACTGAAGGCAGTCGACTGCTAAGAGGATCAGTCGACTGATGTCGATGAATCAGCCCAGTGCACAAGGTCAAAGAGATAGAGATTGATGCCACCACCTCAGGATAAGATAAGCCGCCACCTCAGGATAAGATAAGTCGCCACCTCAAGATAAGATAAGCCGCCACCTCAAGATAAGATCCACAAGTTTTGGATCTGGATCGGAACAAATTCCAAGGCGCAAATCTATAAAAAGAGGGGAGGACTCACACCCAAATTCAAGAATCTCCCAAGTGCTCGTGCTCTCTACAACGCTACTCCGACCGTGCGCCATCTTCTAATTAATTGTCGGTATTATTATTATCTTTCTGTACTTAATTTGTATAAGGACCGGTAAGGTTGTTACCGGCCTTATAATCATTGTAATCGTCTTGTCTCTTACCTCCAACGAGGAAGAGACTTTTAGTGATTGCCCTTCGGAAGCGATCAAGGATCGCAGGGCCTTGGATTAGCAGGCGGTGGGCTGTGAAAAAGCTTTGTGTCTTTCTTGTGTTTGTCTTTTAGTTTTCCGCTATGTACTTGGTTTTAATTATCAAAAAAGAAAAGTTTTTATGAATGCTATTCACCCCCCTCTAGCGCTCATATCGATCCAACAATTGGTATCAGAGCGGGGGCGCTCAGATTCGGTGCAACCACCGGTCGAGCATTTTCTTTTCTTTATTTTTATTTTTATTTTTAAATATCTCCCACACTACTAATCCAAGACCAAGTCTTGGGACTTTTTGTTTTGTGTTTTTTTTGCGAGTTTTAGAAAATCATTGACCGAGCCAACCATGGAAGAGTCTATCACAAGGCATAAAGGTAACAATGTCAATTTAAATTTTAAATTTCATATTATTTTCTTTAAGTGCAGGGAGAGAGGACACTATAAAAATAAGTGTCCTACTCGTAAGACTCAAACGACGCAACCGACGGCAAAGGAGACACCATTGCTAGGAATCCGGAAGAACAAGGAGCACAGAAAGATCTTGGTCACTACAAGAATCGGTGTCCGGAAAAAAAAGGTTAGTAAAGTTAATAATTTTGAAAAGTTGAGTTTTATAATAGTTGGTAATTTAGATAAATTGTGTAATTGTTGTCAATTAATTAATACAATTAATAATTCAACTAATAAAAAATTAATTAATTCAGATTTAATTAGTTTAAATAATAATAATAATAATAATATCATGGAAGAAAATGATCAAATTAATCTAACATTTGATAAAATTAACAAAGAGATTAATCAAATATTTAATTTAATCAACATAGATTTAGATCAAGTCAAAAATAAAACCAACCTAGGACTTAATCAGAATAATCAAACCCTTGATCAGAATAATCAAACCATAGGACAGAATCATCAAATCCTAGATCTGATTAATCTAGATAATTCCGAATTAAAAAATTCTGTTTTGAAAAATTCAACCATAAAAAAATCGAAATTAACTTTAAAAAATTCCAAAGATAATCTAAATAATTCTACCTTTAAAAACTCTAACAATCTTATCTTAAATAATTCTAATAATAATTCTACCTTTAAAAAGTCTAATAATCTTATCTTAAAAAATTCTAATAATTCTACTTTTAAAAAGTCTAATAATCTTATCTTGAAAAAGTCTAATAATATTATTTTTAAAAATTCTAATAATCCTATTTTAAATAATTTACAATCTAACTTAATTAAAAATTCAAAATTAGATAATCAAACCAATAAAATTAATTATAATAGAGTACCATTTGATTATACACAAATTAATAATCTAGTAATTAAACCTTCAACTTTAAAAAATTCAACTAATACATATGTAGACTTGGGTTACAAGTCTAAGCTAACCAAAAATCAAGACACTAAAATTTGTAAACCTAATTATAATAAAGTATCTTATAACTATAGAACAAATAAAAGTCTACCCAACAAAATAACAATTTCTTTAAATTGATTGAATGTAGCTTGCTCATGCATACATATCATTATCATGCTTATTTTGTCATGTCATACATACTAGTTTTAAATTTACTCTCATAGAATGGTTAGATAGGAAATAATTAATTAATCTTGACAACATAGTATCAGGATGCGGGGAGATGATAGTACGTTAAGGAAACGAAGTCAAGTGTATCCGAGTTGGATAAGGAGTATCTAGCTTGGTGCATTTAACTAAGTGGAACTAACTGAAGCTACCTCACCACATCCTAAACTAGTTAGACCAGGATGTAATCCTAAGTGAATTAAGTGTGTAATTTCCTAAGTTGGCTTTGTCTAAGGAAGTGGTCATTGTTTCGATCAAAGAAGGCCCCTGTGCCTCGCCACGACTTGGAAGCCCTCTTTAGAAATGTTCACTTAACTAACTAAAGGTGAAATCCGAATCTAACCCAAGATTAATTAATTTCTAAGGCATTAAATTAAATTCATCTCACAATACCTATAAGAATAACTTGGTTGATCATGTAGAATGAGTGAGATGGTAAGGACAACAAATTAAAAATGATTTTGAAAACGATTTCAAAATTTATATACACATAAATAGATTCTTAAAACTATTTTTATTGGTTGCCATGATTATTGTGTGTAGTTATACGTAGTTTTCAAAACAACTATGTTTCTTAAAATGATGGTTAGTTGACCAATACTAAACGTATAAATCCTTAGGTCAACTTTAGATACCTAGACCCTCTGGACACTTAGGTGAGCCTTCCTTATGGCCAACAAGGATGTCCTAAGAGTTTGTCAGACAAAAGGGGAGACCCTCTAGATATGCCTTCCTTGTGGCTAACAAGGATGTTAGGTTAAGGGGGAGGTTCTAATTGGATAATCATCATAGAAGTTGTTAAAAAATATTTTTTTTAAAAATCACCAATACTTTCTAAATTTAAATCCTTCTTTTGATAATATGCCAAGGGGGAGAGAAGTCTTAAGTTGGACAAACTTAGTATCTAGCTACCTCCAGTTTGGCATAAAAACCAATAGACATGAGCCTTTAAAATGTTTTTTTTAATTCTTTCTCAAAATTTTATAACAATGTTAAAAGTTAGGGGGTCACATTCTAACCTAGGATATACATTGTTGGTGCAGGATCTAGAAACCTAAACTCCTAAACTCTTAAGTATTAAAGGGAGTTGAACATATTAAATCAACTTGATTAGCATGTTTAAAAATTCTATTTCTTGGCAATGTACCCAATATAAAGTTATTTTTGATATATGTCAAAGGGGGGGAGAGAATAAAGTTAAGAGGTTACTAACTTTTTCTTTTCCAAAAAGTAATTGTTTTTCAAAACTCACCTAGGGTTAAGGGGGAGGTACCCTTAAGGGGAAGGTTTTGAAAAATGATTGTTCAATGCTTACTGCTTATTTTCTCTTAACTTTGAATTAGTTTGCCATAGATCAAAAAGGGGGAGATTGTTAGTGCAGGGGAACTAGATAATCGAACCTTGGTTTTGATGATGGCAAAGATACAAAGTTAAGTTATTTTGTTATCTCATGTGATATGCTAAGTGTGCAGGAAGTGTTTAAGCTAAGCCAAAGGTCGAGCGACATCCGGAGAATCTGAAGTTGAGAAACCGTGGTGGTCGGGCGACACCAGGAGAACCTCGAGGAGTCGAGGAACCTCAGTGGTGACCGAAAGCTAAGCGACAGGTTAAGAGGACCAAAGGTAAGCTTCGTGTGTGGAGCGGTGGTAAGGATGCGCCCTCGGTTAGAAGACAATACTAGGCGTCGATCCGACTAAGGCTTCCAGAGGAATGCTAAGTCGAGATCGGACAGTCAAAGGACTGTCACACTGCATGGCATTATGCATCTATTGTGCTAATCTTGTATTACAAGAATTCTCAAGTGCAGCAGTCAACTGGAGATGTCGGTAGTCGACTGAAGGCAGTCGACTGCTAAGAGGATCAATCGACTGATGTTGATGAATCAGCCGAGTGCACAAGGTCAAAGAGATAGAGATTAATGCCACCACCTCAGGATAAGATAAGCCGCCACCTCAGGATAAGATAAGTCGCCACCTCAAGATAAGATAAGCCGCCACCTCAAGATAAGATCCACGAGTTTTGGATCTGGATCGAAACAAATTCCAAGGCGCAAATATATAAAAGGAGGGGAGTACTCACACCCAAATTTAAGAATCTCCCAAGTTCTCGTGCTCTCTACAACGCTACTCCGACCATGTGCCATCTTCTAATTAATTGTCGGTATTATTATTATCTTTCTGTACTTAATTTGTATAAGGACTGGTAAGGTTGTTACCGGCCTTATAATCATTGTAATTGTCTTGTCTCTTACCTCCAACGAGGAAGAGACTTTTAGTGATTGCCCTTCAGAAGCGATCAAGGATCGCAGGGCCTTGGATTAGCAGTCGGTGGGCTGTGAACCAAGTAAAAAAGCTTTGTGTCTTTCTTGTGTTTGTCTTTTAGTTTTCCGCTGTGTACTTGGTTTTAATTGTCGAAAAAGAAAAGTTTTTATGAACGCTATTCACCCCCCTCTAGCGCTCATATCGATCCAACAATTTGAAATGGTACCACGACACAAATATCGGCATATCAAATTTTGGCACCGTTGTCGGGGAGTGTAATGATGTTTAGTAGACTTAGGATTGTTTGTCCATTTTTCTAAAAAAAAAAATCAAAAATCAAAATTTTATTTTAGGGCTGCAATATTTTATTTCTTGTATATCCATGTATTTGGTCATATATATTTCCTGTGTCTTTTGATATTATTTGTTAGTATTGCAGGAAAGAACAGGAAATTTCTTTAAACATGGATCCTTATTATCAATGATTTGGAGACTTCAATCAGGCTTTTTATTCAGACCAAAGTGAGCAACCGAGTGTATTTCCTATTGAGCCTCAGAGTTACCCACGACAATATTATCAGCCCCAACGAATTTCAGAGCAGCATGAGTACTGCCAACCTCAACAACAAAATAGGTATGAATCATTTTCAAATACCTATAATTATGGTTGGATGGATCATTCAGGGTTCAAATATGGAAGCACACAACAGAACATTCCTCAACCTTAATTCAACAATTCAGGGTGGACTGATCATCAGAGCTTTGATAATGAGAATGAGCAACAACAACATGATCAAACTTTTCCAACATATCAGAGTCCAATATATCAAGACTACAGTGAAGAAACCCTTGCTCCCAGTTAAGAAAATACACTAGAAACGTTCTTGCAGCTAGCAATATTATAGCAACAAATGAGCAATTGTCATCAGCAGCAACAAGAAAGGATACAAAATTTACAAATTCAGCTAGATCAAATTGCATCATCCATCAGTCAGACACAAGCACAGGATTCCTTTCAGCCTTCATTAGAGACCATTTCTATGGATATCGATGCCTTAGGGAGATGGATTGTAGAGTGAGTGATGAGCATGTCTATGATTTAGCCGCTCCAGGGGACTCCTATAAATCTTTGTGCTGTGATGTTATTGTAGATACTGATGGATGTGAATTTGTAGATGAAGTTACTCCTATAGCAGATGAAGTGGATGATGATACTGGTGGCTTGGATTTATTTTGTGATGCTATTTATGCCACTGATACTGAGATATCTGCAGTGGAAGCAGGGTCAGAAAAATTAGTTGAGAATGATGTTAGTGAGTTGTCAGCTACTCCTATTTGTAATTTTATTGCAGATGATGTTGCAGAGGAGACAGTGCCTACAGAATTTTTATGTTTAGCTGTGAAACCACTTGATAAGCCTAACGGAGGAGTGATGGATAGCTGGGTTTTTTTCCCAGACTGGACATTCCCATCACAGCTGAAGACTCCAAGAATTTTGTTAATGAAGGACCTAACAACAAATGCAATAATCCAACCCCAAGGTTGGACACTTTTTCTGAATCGCCTCCGACCACTAGAGATTACATATGATGAGGCGATCATATTGGAGGGAGCGACATGGAGTTATTCTGATTATACCATGAAGACGCTCACTTCCACTCGATCCACTACACTCCTAGCCTGGCTACTACTCCTGAACCGCCTCCAACCACCATGACCCCAGGGGAGTTCATTCCTTTTCTCATCTTCTATTCTTTTCCTTTGTATATACATTTCTTTTACTTCATTTGTTTTTATTTTAGTTGTCATGTTTTGGTTGTTGAGTTTTCATTTTGTCAAATTTTCAAATAAATTTCCTATGCATTCCTTTATATCATCTTAGAAGTCGTGAAAGCTAGTTAAATTTGATTGTCGAGTTTCGGGGATTTATTGTTATGAATGGATTATTTAATTGGATATGGTTACTACGTGGTGATGGATTTTGTGTTGATAGACTGAGTTGATTATTTTTGTTTGCCTAGTGAGGATTGAGCCTATTTTTATTCCTTGTGTGTGGTGCACTTGTGGTTATTGTAACTCTAGAACTTTCTTTAATTCTTTCGAGACCACACAACAATAGGTTTGCATGATTATTATGAAGGTAATCACATTTGTTTTCCTTCATTTCTTTTATCGCCACATGTTTATTGAATAACATTCTAGTCATTCATCATTTCTATTTTTCTTTCCTTCCATTACTTTCTTGTCCATTTCTATTTCTGGATGTGGAATACTTGGAGGATCCATGATGAGTGTTTTGCCTAGGATGGATAAAAATTCAAGTGTGGGGGTAGAGAGTAGCTCAGGTAAATTTAGTGTTAGCATAGGCAAGTCGTGCTTGATCACCATGAGGTAGCCATGCTCTTTATCTTTTTAGCTGAGCTTGATGTTGGAGCATAGGGAAGTGCACTACATGTTGAAAAAAAAAGTGAAAAAAAAAAGTTTGAAAAAAAAAGCTGAAAAAAAAGTTGAAAAAAAAAATAAATTGGGTACCCATGAAATAAAAAAAAAAATTATTGTGAAAATTTTGACATGTGGTGTCATTCATTTTTATTTATGTGTGATAGTATTTTTGTTAATGACATCCCTTGTTGTAGTTATTGAGAGATTTATTGTATATCATGAGTAGTTTTGTATTGAAGAATATGATAAGGGTTGTTTACATGTTTATTAGGTTGGAAGAAAATTTTTAGGGCAATGATTTCTTGTACTTATCTATGTAGCATTCCAGTATTTCCATATCTTCTTCTTGGATTTCTTTAGCTATTTCATTTCTTATCTTTCTTTCCTTTCACATATATTGTCATTTTTCTTGTATTCATGTTTCCCTTATATTCTTAATAAGCCTTCAGTGATTGTGCATTCTTATGTGTATATAGTGGTGAAGGTAGAAGAAAAGCAAGCATATGGTAGTTCATAAACCATGAGTAGCTTGAGTGAACTCCACTATTACATGCTTATGAGAGCGAGAGAAACCACCACTTATCTTGTGAGGCTTAATCATTCTTAGTCTATTCATGATGGATTGAAGTCACCATGTTTGTTAACCTGTGTAAGATTTGAGTCCATAATTGCTTGAGTTTCTGAAAATTGACAATCCTAGATAAATTTCTTTCATGATTTTCTATGTATGCATGGGAATTGCTAGAGAAATATACTTTTAGTTTATTTTTAGTTTTATTTACTTGCTCGGGACGTGCAAGAATAAGTGTGGGGGAATTGATAACTACCATTTTGTCATGTTATTTTGGTCCTTAATATCACTGTTTTTATCCTCTCGAGTGATTTATTATTGATTATTATCATGTTTTATGAGTTGGATTTATTTTTAGACCTTATTGTAAATTCTCCTAAATTCTGAACTTATATGTAAATTTTATCTTTGTTTGTAGGAGATCAAAATGAGCCACTGGACTAGACTCAAGTTGGATCAAATATGGCTTCATCTAAGGGTCATAATGGACATTTTAAGCTGGAAGAATCTGAGCCCTTCATCCAGATCAAAGACAATTTAATCAAGGGTTCAGATCTGTTTAATCCTGACTGATGAGATCAGATTGATTTGAGCCATCCATCTGGATCTAGAGCGATCTGGCCCATACATTAAGATCTACACGCCTTGGTCGTTCATCCGGACCGTTGGATCTCGAGTATCCCTTCAGATTTATCAGATCCGCCATACGAGATCGAAATAATTCTAGCCGTTGGATCACAGCCTAGATCATAGATTAATCAGATTCAATTAACCTAGCTTTAATGGACGGCTGGGATTGAAGGGGCTATAATCTGATGGTGGAGATAGTCCATTTAATTTCTCACGCAACACAGAAAGAATCAGTCGCCTCTGTCCCTTCTCTTCCCGCACGTAAGCTCGATGCCACCGCCACTTCATCCTCATCGCCGCACTCACCCCTTCCCCGCCGGTCGTCGAAGAGGAAAGGGGATTCCCTCCTTCTCCGGTGACCGGTGCCACTCCACCGTCGGCAGCCTCCATCACCTCCCCTTTCATGCGCGAATCGATTTTCCCCCTTTGATCGCGCGCTAGCCATCTCCTTCTCCACCGACTGCGCATTCACAGCTCCAGCTAGCCACCACCACAGCAATCGGAGTGAGGATTCTCCTCCAAACTGTTCCAGCCACCGACAGTTCACTTCCTCGATCATCGACAATTCCATCAGTCATCTTCTCGGCCAACAACCACATCTCCGCCGGTAGCTCCATTTCCACCGTCTGCAGCCAATTACATCTCCGACAGCAACTCCTATTTTAGATTTGGAACAGCCAATTGCAAGCTCCTCGACATGTTTGATGATTTTCATTTTAATTTGTGTTGAATGTTTTTAATTGCATTTCCCTTCCATGTTTAATTTGCACATACTTGGTTTAATTTGTTTCAAGCTTACGTATTGTTCAATAAAATGCTTCTTAGAGTAATTAGGTTGTAGTTGGTTAGTTTAGATTGAATTTCATGTTATGTTTTACTCTTATGTTATTCTACATATTTAAATTTAGGTTTCTTTTAATTTCATCGCACTCGTAGTTTAATTAGATTAGAGTTTAATTACCTTGCATTGTCTTTCGTTTAGTAGGATTAGCCTTTCTAATTCCAAACCCTGCATTTACATTAGAAAACCCAAAGCAATAATTAGAAATCCCAAGTTTACTATTCTGTCGATTACACTCGTTGGAAAACGATCCAGGCCATCCACTATGCTATATTAGTGTAGTTAGGGGTTCGGTAATTAATTTGATATGGTACCATGATAAAAATACCGGCATATCAATGTGTCAACTAGTCAAAGCGGAACATCAGAGACCTGGAGGAGTTCTGCAACCTATTCAGATCCCAGAATGGAAGTGAGAAGATATATCTATGGATTTCATAGTAGGACTACCCAAAACAACTAATGGTTATGATGCTATTTGTGTGATTATTGATATATTGACAAAATCTGCTCATTTTCTAGCAATCAAAATATCATACTCAATGGAACAACTAGCTCAGTTGTATGTTAAGAAGGTGATCAGATTGCATGGAGTTCCTAAGACCATCATTTCTGATAGGGATAGTCAATTTACTTCACACTTTTGGGAGTGTGTTCAAAAGGCCCTTGGCACTAAGTTACGATTCAGAATAGTATTTCATCCTCAAACAGATTGTAACACCCCAAAATTTTTCTCCAAAATTTTTGAATAGAATTTAATTTCATGTCTAGTAGATTATATATAGAATCCTGGAAAATGATGATAAAAGAATAAAAAGTGGAGAGGTGAGGTTTGCACCTTAAACCTCTTGGTGAGAGTTAACTCTTACCATGCATGTGATGACCAAGTGCTCAGCAGTAGCTTACTGTTGGATAAAGAGGAGAAATTGTAGATGAGTGTGAGGAGGGTAAATGAAGAGGCATGAAAAGAGAAGAGACACTTCTCTTCCTCCCTTTACAAATAAGAGGGAAGGTTTCATTTGCCAACTTCTTCTTCCTTCTTCCTCCTTCCACCGAAACCCTAGGGCTCCTTCCTTGAGTTTCGGCCAAAGCAAAATAGGGTTCCACCCTAGAGAGTTAAGCAAAGAGAAGGGTTCATCTAAGGGGCTAATCTTCATCTAAGGGTCAAGAGCACCAAGAAGGGTTCTAGGGCAAGATTATTTCTTGTCTCCTCTCCAATCAAGGTCTCTCTTATTAAGGGGTAACCAAATTATAAGTGGTAAGATTCCCTCACCTGCAGTATATTTTCTCTTGTAGGACATGATATATGAAAGAAATATGATGCTTGATACCCTACAATTTTCGGCCAATTAGGGTTGTAGGGCTAGGTTTGCATGAAAACACCCCTTATGAAATTATGATATGTTGTATGCCTTCATGTATGAATTTTATGTGACAAAAATAAAGTTTGGGTGCCCCTAATGTTTCGGCCACCTAGGGTTGTAGGGCTAGGTTTGCATGAAAATACCCCTTATGAAATTATGATATGTTGTATGCCTTCATCTATGAATTTTATGTGACAAAAAAAAAATAAGATTTTGGTGCCCCAAATGTTTCGGCCACCTAGGGTTGTAGGGCTAGGTTTGCATGAAAATACCCCTTATGAAATTATGATATGTTGTATGCCTTCACGTATGAATTTTATGTGACAAAAATAAAATTTTGGTGCCCCTAATGTTTCGGCCAACTAGGGTTTTAGGGCTAGGGTTGCATGAAAACACCCCTTATGAAATTATGATATGTTGTATGCCTTCATGTATGAATTTTATGTGACAAAAAAAATGTGTATGAACCCCTCCCTAGTGATTTCGGCCACTTAGGGTACCTAAGCTAGGGTTAAGATTATGTGCTCAAATTGGTGTACAAGAATTCCCTTAGAATTCATGATATGTTGCATGATTGTATGTATGCCTAGGTGATGAACATGTTTATGATTTATTATGCCATGAAATATGCCTATGTGATGAACATGTTAATGATTTAATATGCCATGAATTATGCCTATGTGATGAATATGTTTATGATTTATTATGCCATGAAATATGCCTATGTGATGAACATGTTTATGATTTATTATGCCATGAAATATGCCTATGTGATGAACATGTTTATGATTTATTATGCCATGAAATATGCCTATGTGATGAACATGTTTATGATTTAATATGCCATGAATTATGCCTATGTGATGAACATGTTTATGATTTAATATGCTATGAATTATGCCTATGTGATGACCATGTTTATGATTTAATATGCCATGAAATATGCCTATGTGATGAACATGTTTATGATTTAATATGCCATGAAATATGCCTATGTGATGAACATGTTTATGCTTTAAGACCCCTTTCGGGTATTCTTATGTTATGAATGCATATATGCTATTAAATGTCTAAGAAGATGCTTCCCCTTATTATGTTGGGATTAAGAGCTCTCTTTATGATAAAATAAAATGGAGATGCTTCCCTTTTTATGTTGGGGATTAAGAGCATTCTTTATGATAAGAAAGAAAAGAATAAAAATTAAGTATTTTACTTTGTAAGAGGTTAAGTACCCGACCCGTTAGGTGGTCGTTAATCAAATCCAAGGGACATACGAAGACGTAAGAGGTCTTGCCCTGGTAAGACGTAAGAGGTCTTGCTCTAGTAGGTATAGTGGCTAGCTACCCCAGCCTATTAGGGAACGCGCTTTATGTGGTACTTAGCCTGGGCCCCCCTTCATGTTATGATTATGTTGAAGTATCTATATGTATATGTTTTGAAAAGAAAGGACTTGTATGAAATTGTGCATGCTTATGTTCAAGTTTAAGAATGCTTATGATTATGTCCTTTATGCATGTTTAGGATTGATGATGTCATGAATGTTTATGTTCAAGTTTAAGAATGCTTATGATTATGTCCTTTATGCATGTTTAGGATCGATGATGTCATGACTGCTTATGTTCAAGTTTAAGAATGCTTATGATTATGTCCTTTATGCATGTTTAGGATCGATGATGTCATGAATGCTTATGTTTAATTTATGTCATGCTTAGATTTAATTATGTTAGCATGCTTATGTAAATTTTATGCCATGCTTGTGTTTCATTACATTAGTATGTTGATGTTTAGTGTTGTTATGAAATACTTATGTTATTTATGCTAGTATGCTCATGTTTTCTAATTATTTGATGTAATTTGTGGCTTTTGTGAGTAGGCAAGAATCTTACTAAGCTATATGCTTATAGTTTATGTTGACCATATACTGCAGATAAAGGAAACATGAACTAGAGGAAGTAGTAGGAGGGGCAGAGTGTGTGTGATAGTGGCATGGTGGAAAAAGACCCTATTACTCTCTGCTTTTATTTATATGCTCAATGAACAACTTAAGACATTTGCTTCCGCTTTTATGACTTGTGATTTATTAGTACCATGTTGGATGTTGCTTAGTTTATGTTATTATTCACCTTACTTATGAAAGTTGATATGTTAGAACTCATGAATGGGTCGTGTTAATAATAGTTACATTCTCTAATCTTTATGTTATGCATGTTATAAAATGAGATATGGTGTGGTAACATGCTAATTATGATTATGATATGTGATGCATGTTATAAAAGAAGTTATGATATGTTAACATGCTAATTATGATTATGATATGTAATGCATGTTATAAAAGAAGTTATGATATGTTAACATGCTAATTAGGTCTATGATATGTGATGCATGCTATAAAAGAAGATTTATGACATGATAACATGTTTGATCATGTAGATTGTGAAATGATCCATATAAGTTATGTTATAAAAAAAAAAAGTAGCGCCGCCCTGAGAGCAGATAAGGGCGGGCGCTACACAGATGGACAAATCGAAAGAGTAAATCAAATTCTAAAGGATATGCTATTAGCTTGAGTCTTAGATTTTAAAGGAAGCTGGTGCAAAAACCTATGTTTGGAAGAGTTTGCTTATAATAACAGTCACCAAGCTACAATTGGAATGGCACCCTATGAAGCTTTATATGGAAGAAAGTGTAGGTCTCCTATTTGTTGGTATGAAGGTGGTGAGGAGAAAGAAATGTGCCTCAAGACAGACTTTATAGATGACACCACTAAAGCGATACAGAGCATCCGCCAAAGAATAGAGACTACCGAGAGTCGGCAGAAAAGTTATGCCGATGTATGACGTAGACCGCTTGAATTTGAAGTTGGGGATTCGTTATTTCTTAAAGTAGCTCCTATGAAGGGGGTGATGAAATTTGGAAAGAAATGCAAACCGAGTCCATGATATGTAGGACCTTACCCGATCACAAAAAGAATTGGCAAAGTAGCTTATGAGTTAGAGGCTACCTCAAGAAATGTCAGCTATTCACAACATATTTCATGTCTCAATGCTGAAAAAGTACATTCCTGATGCAGACCATGTGATTGAGCCACAGACGGTACAAGTTTAAGAAGATTTGTGTCATGCCCCGAGAGTATGTCGTGCCAAAAATCAAACGGACGACATCTCCCCTGTACGTGGCAACATTTCGGGTTAATACAAGGCCCGTAGGCCCACAACAACAACATAACATAAATATAACAACCACAACAGAAACATAAACCACATACCCACTACAAACATACTAAAAACATACAGGTGTACACTACCTGACAAGTCCACAGTAATAAAATCGTACATAAAACATTGAATACAGAAACAAAGTCCACGACATCACGACCAAGAATATAATAAAACAAGTCCATAACATAATCAAAATCCAAGACATAAAATGAATTTCTCGGGAGACTCAGAAAATGGAGATGGGATGGATCGTCGGCGCAGCTCCAAGTCGTCAGAAAGATTTCTACCTGTTACTTAGGCGATCGAAAAACCCAGGATCCGTGGTGGTGAGTAAAAACTCAGCAAGTAATAAGATAGAACATGTAAATATATGTATCAATATTACATGCCATTCAACAGTTTAATCTACTCATACAACAGGTATACATCATCATAACAAGTATACATGCATCCATACAATAAATAAACTGAACAACAAACTATGCTGACATACCTGACATTCAGCTACTCTATCCTCATCCAACCTAGGCATATATCCACAACATAAGATATAAAGAATAATATTAACTCACACTACATCCTGATATGGGTCGAAGGTATCACAGTGAATAACCAACAGGTATACAAGTACCGGCCTACTACCATACAGAAAATGCAATAGCATGTATGAATATGTACAAACAAATGCAACAAGTATAGTATATACAAATGCATCATCAAAGTGAGTATACATATAGACTGCATCTGTATGTATACTAATCACCATCATCCATGTATATATATATACAAGCATGTATGTATATATATAGCAATATGCAAAACACTGTATGATATGGCAATGCAGCATGCATGGTCATGCCTGCGCACCCCTACTCGCTACCACAACCCCAGTGTGGCCTAGGTGGCACAACATGACAACTGTCCCAACTCACATCAACCACTGCTCTAGAGTGGCCAAGTGGGCAGTATGATCAAGTAGCATATGAGCATAAAGAGCTCACTACGCAACGGGGGTCCCTACTGCTGGCCACTCCGACTGACACTACCAATGAGTGGTCGAGTGCCACGCACCCAGGACAACTGCACGCACTCCAACTACCACCGTCTATAGTGGTAGAGTGCGACACAACAAATGCTCTGCCCTCACACCAGTTACTCCTCCGAGAGTTACCTGGGAGGCAGGATGACTGACGACTCTCTCAACCCCAAGGGAGACGATGTTGTTAGTATGCATGCAATGGCATGAAGGTACTGTCTCACATACATACATCTACCACAGACTCTCTATTCAACAGAGAGTCATGCCCATTTTCTCAGTACACTCTCTATCCTGAAGAGAGGCGTACTCAACTGATCATGGCAAGCTAGGACCACCGGTCCGTAGCGACACCTTATCCACGACTCACCTGACCATTTACTCAACACGTGGTTGGTAAATAAGTATATAACATACGAGTATTGATATAACTCCTACTTTTAAAGCATTACCTACCCACGGATGACTTTTTTGCCAATTTATAAATTTGATCATCACCCGTACTCTAACATCCACACCCTACTAAACATCTAGGTCTATTTACATCACATCTATAACCCTAAATCATAATAAAGGGAATGTGATATCAACCTTTGAGTAAATATAGCCAACAACAAGTTCAAGCATAAGATAATAAGAGCAGGGTCAAGGTAACATGATCATATAAGATGATCATGCATCTAAATCTGTATGCATTAAAACTACCTGACCAGGGTAGGAATTACCTCCTACTGTAAATGCTCGTAGTACTAGAGTCCTCATGTCCACGGACCCGTCTTGTATCCACATCCTGCACATTTGAAACATTGTGGTCATGTTCAAGCATACAACAATATATAAATTCTCTATTCTATCATTTTTATATTCGCGTCCCTTTATCGAATACGAATTAGAAACACCCCACTTGTACATTTAACACCATAATTAACCCAGTTCACAACCAACAACTACAGCTCTAATACAAGGCATAAATAGAGCATCACAACCGTTCACAACAAGGCCTACACCGAACTTATCCCCCCTTAATTATAGTTGCACAACCGGCACATCCTATTCATAGCCCCTCTAATTCACAGCCAACAGTCACGAAAGGAATTTCACTAAGCTCACAACTCACTGTCCATCCAACGAATCAAAATTGAATTCACAGCACAAAAGGGAGAACTGACCTTGCTTACCAACACTTGAAGCTTCACCGGCAGTTAATCCCCAACAACCGGCAACCCTGTTCACCAGATCACCTACTGTCCAAATCACCGATTAGGTCATACAAGGGAAATCACAGCTAGAAGTTGTATCCTCGTCCCAAAAAAAAAATGATCAATTCTTACCTAGTTCCAGCACTGATTGGCAACGGAGATCAGTAATTGTGAGGAAAATTCGAAGATGGTTGTAACCAAAGAAGGAACGAAATTGGTCGGAGATGAAACTCATCGTAGATGGGAAAGAAGAAACCTACTGATGGAGAGATCCAAGCTCACCTGCCCTATTCGCCTGCCAAGATCTCTGGTTCCCTAGCTTCGGTGCTGATCGGTAGTGAGAAACCCCAACCGACGGCCTCGCCACCGCAAGAATCAATGCCCCGATGCGTAATCGCCTCTAGCTCACACCGAACCTTCGCCCAAACCCCGCCTTTTCCTACCCGAGCACAGTGTCATCGCCGCCGACCCAAGCCTCCAAATCGCAAGCCTCCTTCATTGCTCTGGTCTATCCGTGAGCACCATCGCCTGCCACCGTCCACTCACGTAGAGGAGCCGACAAACTCCAGGCGGCAGGAGTCAAAGAGGTCATGCAGAGGAGGAGAGAAAGTGAGAGAGGGAGAGATATGTTCATGCGGAGAGAAGAAGTTGATCGGAGCTGTGGTCGCAGAAGAGATAAGGAGAGAATGCGAAGATAATGTGATCGGGAAACGCTCACCGAAAAAGGATTAAAGTCAGCAGCACGGACGGATCCATTAATGAACGGGTCGGGTTTGGCAGATAAACGGGTTGAATTTCAGACCTGTTAAGCCCTTTAACCCCTTCTAAGCAAAGAGGGTCTTAGAAATCTCCATTCGAGTCCAGAAAAATTCCTAAAAATTCGTGAAAAATTTCTTAGGGTATTCTCTTAATTACCCAACATTTATTTATTTATATTTTTTTCTGTGGTATTTTACAATTTGAGTTATGAAAGTTGACCTATTCAGATAATAGATCGAGAAATCAAGAAATTGAGAAACAAAGAGGTACCCTTAGTGAAAGTCATATGACAAAATCAAAGGTTTGAAGAAGCAAATTGGGAACTTGAGGATGACATGAAACAAAAGGATCCAGAGTTGTTCTAAGTTTTGAGGATGAAACTTTTATAAGATATGAAGGATTGTAACACCCATAAAATTCTAACCAGTTCAAAGTGGTTATATCAATTTTAATGTCATAAAAGGGTTCAGAAATAAATAAATAAAAATAAAATAGGGTTCATTATAGCTAGGATTCGAACCATGAACCTTCTAATTGTGAGATTGCCTTGATACCACTAGTTCATAGGATAATTCTTGGCTAGGATATATAAAGAACATAAATGAGAAGATGAGGGGTTGTTTTCATTTCCCCATGAGAGGATGAAGGGTGTTCATCTCCCTAGGTATTAAAGAGGGAATTAAGAGAAGAGAGGAAGAAAAACCCCACCTTCCTTCTTTATTCTTCCTTCTTCCTTATCTTTGGCCGAAACTTTCCCTCCTCCTTCCCCCTTCTTCACCGAACCATAATCCTCTAGTGTTGGTGTTCTTGAGGGGGTTTTCAAGGGGGGTTTTCTCACAAGGTTTCAAGGCTTGGTATTTGCTAGAGGATCCAACTTCACCTTCTTCCTGCCCCACCGAAACCCCTCCTTTCTCCTTCTCCATCCGAAACCCTAAGGCCCTAGTTTTGGTGTTCTTGAGAGGGTTTTAAGGGGGTTTTCTCACAAGGGCTTAGTATATGCTAGAAGATCACTCTTAAGGCTAAGAAACAAGGGAAGGTCTTCATCTCACAAATACCCTAGCGGTATATTAATAAGATAGTGAGAGGATGTAAGTATTTCTCACCTATAGTGTAAGTAGCTCTTCTATTTGTGCATCTAGCTTCTATTATCATGTTTTGTTCAGATTATGTTTGTTCAGATTTAGAGGTATTATAGGTATATTTCTTTTGAAGCAAGATGTAACGATCACAAAGATGCTTCCCCTACGAGTTTTGGGGACAAAGAGCATGATCAAGTGAAATGCTATCTAGCTTCTTTTTCCATGTTTTGTTTAGATTATATGTTTTGTTTAGATTTATAGGCATTATATGTATATTTCTTTGGAAGCAAGACATAAGATCGCAAGGATGCTTCCCCTACAAGTTTTGGGGACAAAGAGCATGATCAAGTGTCTTGAAAGGCTTCCTATATGAGTTTTTGGAGTATGATCATGTTAAATGTTTGTTAAATGACAAAATCAATAGGTCATATATAAAGAAAGTATTTTACTTTAAAGTGGCATGTACCGGGCCCTTAGATCGCCCACGAGCCCTAGACCACCCTTAGTAAGTTGCCCTAATAAGTTTGGTGGCTAGCTACCCCGAATTCCATTAGGGTTGCGTGCAAATTGGTACAATGCCAGGCTGCTCAAACAAGGATGATTAGTATTTTAAAGTGTGTGTGTATATATATATATATATATGGTTTCTAAAGTTAACCAAAGCACAAGGTTTACAAGCTTAAGTATATCTCATGTGCATGTTTCTACAAGCGAAACATATTTCAAAATCATGTCCTGCAAGTTGTGTATTCACTACAACAAATATAACTTTCCGCAGCTAATTATCAACAATGCACAATTATAGCACGCTATTAATAATAGTTTTTACAGTGTGCCCAATCTTGTACGCTGCGGATAATATTATATTTTTACAAACAACAACGTGCAAAAATAATACGCTGTCAATACTCATTTTAACAGTGTGCAATGCATGCTGTTAATATTAAATAATAACAGCATGCATTTTTCACACTGTTAAAAATCTCATTATAAAAAATTAAACTTTTCACAGCGCACCAAACAAGTGTGTTGCGGATAATATTAGGTTTGTTAATATGAAATAATAACAGTGTGCATTTTGCACGCCATTAAAAGTCTCATTATAAAAAATTAAAATTTTCACAGCGTGTCAATCAAGTGCACTACGGATAATACTATGTTTGGTAATATAAAATAATAACAGCGTACAATTTGCATGCCATTAGAAGTCTCATTATAAAAAAATAAACTATTTGCAGTGCGCCAATCAAGTGTGCTACGGATAATATTAGATTTGTTAATATTATCCGCAGCGTACATTTTGTACGCCGTTAAAAGTCTCAATATAAAAAATTAAATTTTTCGCAATACACCAATCCAGTGCGCTGCAGATAATACTATATATATTTGTATGATTACAAAAATAAAATTTTTAAAATTTAACAACACATTTGTTATTAGTATTAAACAATTTAAAAAATAGAAAATGAGAACTAAAAAATTTAAAAAAATTTACAAAGCAATCACTTGATGAACTTCTCCGATTTAAAAAATTTTCACTTTTATTATTCAATTGAATTTAATTTAATTTTTATAAATATCAACTCTCGAATCTAACATATTGCGAATAATATTATCCTATAATTCCACAGTGCGTCAATTAAGCGTGCTGCGAATAAAATTATCCTATGATTTTGCAGCACGTTAATTAAGCGCGCTGCGGATAATATTATTTCTCTTAAACCTCCATCCTGCCCTTTTCGCTGCGATTTCACGCACGCCGCACCCCCTTCGTCCTTCACCCTCCTTCGGTCGTTGTCCATCGACCTCCTTTCATCACCCTCCTTCGGTCACCGTCCATCGCCCTTCGTTCGTCGCGACTTTAATATTTGCATCGTATCTAAAGCTAGCCGAAATAAATCTCGAGTGCATAGAGTGGAAAGGGAGGAGAGGAGGGCTCATGGAGGGTTTTCGCAGTTGTAAGATCTTCTTCGTTGTCTTCTTTACCTATCGTCATTCTCGCCTATAAGCCCATGCAGTCTCCCTGCAAGAACAAACTCTCGCTGCCCCGCAAGAAGAGGCTGCCCATCATCGCCGAGGTCCAAAGGACCATTGGCGTCACCAAGGAGCCCTTCCTCCACTCACCCGGCGGATCTGACTCTTCTACTCATTTTCTCGGATTCTTCATGCAGGAGAGCGTGGCGGAGAGGAAGCTCCAGAAGGCCACCGAGTGGATGGTCCAACGCATCGAGACCCAGTGCAATCTAGTAGGGTATTCATCTTGTTGATTTTATTCTACTGCTCCAAAATACTTTTTAAAAAAAAGTGATGTATTTAATTCATATATCTAGTTTTGGTTTATGTTATCTTAGAAATCACTTGCTAATCAAACTCTCAGTTCAATTCATCTTCCACCGAAGAGACTGTCTTGTTTGTGTTATCACTATAAACACACATACCTGTTTTGAAGTAACAATAAAAATCAATGTTTTACCAAAAAGATGATGTATGAGTATCTTCATCGACCACCCTTCAAAAGGTTCTGTATTACTTCTTGGTATAAGAGGGATTTGTATACTCAGTGCATTTGTGTAGATAATGTTTGGCATTTTCAGTTGTTGCCTTGGTATCATATCATGTAAAGTTTCCTAGTGTCTAAAAATGCCATAGCAAATTGGTTGTAGGGGTGTTGCCAAGCTATGAACTCTGGTTTGAACTCAGTTGTATAGATATCAGTCAGTTAAAAATTATGCCTACATAGTTTGGAATGGTTAACTTTTGATGACTGAATTTTGGAGATATTGAATTGAACTTCATGAGCGAGTTGCTCTACTCTTAGGGTGCATTTGGTTCAAGGGGGACATTTAAGGTATTATTTCTATCTCATCGTCTTTATCCCTGTTACTTTTGTTTGTTACTTTATACTAAAGCAATTGCTTAGTGTTAAAACTTTTAGGTGATTAGTTTAGTTAGGACCCATCTAAGTGTTTTTGTTAAGATTTTATATTGGGTCCTAAATATATATGAGATATGTGTATCTTGAATGGAAGGATGATAAATTCTATCGTTCTCCACTACTCCAACAATTTATTTCTGAAATTTGATTTAACCATTTCTTTTAGCTCAGCACCATTTACAAAGATGTGAAATAGCGAGTTTTGCTTCCTTTCATTGCCCTCATCATCATTAAGTTGTCTTTGTTCCATTGTCGCCTAGTTTAGTTTCTAGCCCTTCATTGTTTCATTTAATTTGTGGCCTATAATTTTCCTTTTTGATCTTTCTACTTTTTGTTTCAGTAATTAATCAGTGTTTGTATCGATGGAGCTCTGATACATTATTGAAACATTGCTACACAGTTAGAGATATGATACATTGCTAGAGCATTCTTATATAGTTCATTTTTTTTCACACTGCAGATTCAATGTCCGTCTGGAATATGCTAACAGAGTTTCGCATAAGGCAGGTTCATATGGTTGTAGTGCTTAATGAATATGGTGGAATAGTTGGTGTACGTTCTGTTAAAACTCTTCTAATGATTGTCCTTGAGCAATCCATAGTTATCAAATAACATAATCTTTTAGTAGTTGCCAAATAGTTGAATTCAGAAACAAAAAGCAACTCGATACATCATTCCAGATATGTGTACTTTATTTTAGTTTTGATCTATCTCTAGCATTATTGCTCATTTATGTATAATTTAATTGGATAGATTGTAATCCTAGAAGGTGTTGTTGAAGAGATTGTTGGTGAAATATTTGATGAAAATGATTCAATGGTAAATTTTCATAGCTGACATTTGCAGTGCTTTCGTTGTTCCAGTTAACTTCTTGTTCTCTACTGTTAAAACTGCTTCTCGTTGAAGTATTTCTTCTCATGCATGTAAGAAGTTGCTCCAAGGAGAAAGCTGAGAAAGAAGATGCTCTTTTTCGGTATGGTGAATATGTGCAAGGAGGAAAAGAAGCTGCAGTATCAGGAGCTCTGTGAAATCAAAGAAGACTGAAACAATTTAGAGAAAATGCAACACCTGCTAAAGAAGCAAATTCAAGATGTTAATGCCTAAATGGAGTCTAAAAAGATTGTACATTTGAAGAAATTGGAGGATATCGAGAAGCAGTATCACGAGTCCCAGGAGGATTCGAAGAGTCTATATGAGAAGCTGAAGGAGATAGAGCTGTCTAATTTGAGCTTAAAGGAAAAACTATAGAAGGTCTAGGAGGAAAACAACAGACTGAATGAACAAAGTCTTTCGTCTACTGTAGAAATACTAAATCTGCATAATATTGAACAAAGTCTTTCAGTTAATGTGTATGCGATCTTATAATTTTGTATAGTATTTGTTTGTGGTATTATAACTACATGATATTTGTGTATTGTATTATAAATGTTTCAATTTTTATTTTATAATTATTTGTATCTCGAGAATGCACTTAAGCGCAGTGCATGTCTACGCACTGTGGATGCACACAATCACAGCGCGCGTCTGCGCACTGCGGATGTACTTAATCGCAGTGCGAGTCTGCACATTGCAGATGCACTTAATCGCAGCGTGCCCCCGCACGTTGTAGATGCACTTAAATGCAGCACGCACCCACACACTACGAATGCACTTAAGCACAGCGCGCGTCCGTGCGCTGTCGATGTCTTATGACTTTCAACAGCTTGGCATTGTTCAGCATGCGATGCGAGCTGCGGATAGCATATTTGCGCGCTGCGAAAAGTCAAATTTGTTGTAGTGATTTCAAGTTCATGCATTGTGTTATGTACAAATGTTTCTTTATGTTTAATGCAGAAAGTTCATGCATTTCAAGTTGAATCATTGGGTTATGTACAAGTGTTTCTAAATGTTAAATGCAAAATTTTCTTAATGGCAAGTATGAACATATGTTTGCATGCAAGTATTCTAATAGCATGTTTTTATTAATGCGATGTTTTGTGAGAATAGGAAGTACTTACTAAGCATCATTGCTTATAGTTTGCATTCCTTATACTGCAGATAAGGGTAAAGCAAGGTTTGAGTAAGAGGGGGAAACAGATGAAGTCCTTGGTGCGTGTGGCGGCGGAACAGTGGATTACGATTCTGAACTTGCTAGAATTCTAAGCTTGCTAAAGTTTATGTTATGTCTAAGAACTCTGAATTTACTAGTCATTATGTTGTGTTTAAGAATGTCGAACTTGCTAGTATTATGCTATGTTAAAGACCTTTGAACTTGCTAGTGTGTTATTATGCTATGTTAAAGACCTTTGAACTTGTTAGTGTACTAGTGTTGATGTTATGTACTTTTGTTCATGTTAAGTGCTAGTGTTCATGTTATTTGCTATTGTTCATGTTAAGTGCTAGTGTTGATGTTATGTGCTATTGTTTATGTTTAGTTTTATGTCGAAGATGCATATCATTACTATCGCCATGCATGAGGTTGAGTTACTTAAGAATGTTTTATGTTAGAACTTATGTGCATGCGTAGATATGTTAAGAACTTGTGTAATATCCCAGTGTCAACATGTCAATGTAGTTAATTTATTTCTTTAGCTTCCACTATGTTTCAAGTTAAGAGTTTGAATTACGATACTTTTTTAGAAACCATGTTTAGATCTTGTTACGAGTTGTTGATACTCTTTTGTTTTAAATCTAGTATTAGTTAGTTTATAAATAGTGTAAGTGAGTTTATGGAATGGGTGTTACAAGAACAAAAAGATATTTGAACCAACATGTTCTAACTCAACACAAACTACTCTCTAGTCCTAGAATCAGAGAATCTACTCCATGAATGCGAGAAAAGAATCACAAGGCATTGTCGAATTCATATATACAAGATAAAGTATGGAAAAAATATAGATTACAATGCATTGAGGCTCATCTCCCTACCGTTGAGGTACAAAACTTGGATCTCGAGCGGCTTCCTTCCTCCCCGTTGCGAGTTTCCGAAGCTTTTTAGGGCTTCTGAATGTTGTCCCGGCCGTCGTGCCTCCCCCCTAGGGTTTGGGCGTGGCTTTCTTTATATAGACATGAGGTCGGCTCTTCAAGAAATCTGGAAAAAAACCTAATCGCGCCAAAACGCTGGGCCACCACACGGCCATGTGTTTCCACATGGCCAAGCCGTGTGTGGCCCTGTGGTGGCCAATCTGGAGCTTCGGACATGATCGTGTGTAGCCACATGCCCTGGCCGTGTGCCCTACTGCATCCAGCTGCTAAATACTCTTTTTTGCTCCAAAAGTGCACCGTTTTTCCTATGATATGCTATCCTGCACATAAAAGTACATAGAGAAGATCTCCGAACCAGAAAACAAGAAATGCATACAAAACAAAGTAAAATATGTATGAAACAAACATAAAATGAAATGAGATGTGAGCGAAAACTACTCCTAAAACCCTATATGTTTTGCTCACATTAGTAAACAATTTTCCCAACTTTTTAAATTCTTTTGAATGATAGCTCACAATAAGGTATACAAAATTCGATTTACTACCTCAGTTTGTCCATCTGTTTGTGGACGACAAGTTGTAGAAAACAAGATCTTTGTGCCTAATTTACCCCATAATGTCTTCCAAAAGTAACTTAGGAACTTAGCATCACGATCTGATACTATACTTCACGGTACTCCATGAAGCCGCACAATCTCTCTAAAGAATAGATCTGCAATATAATTATCATCATCTGTTTTCCTGCAAGAAATGAAATAAGCCATTTTAGAAAATCTATCCACAACAACAAAAATAGAATCCATACCTCATTTTGATCTTGGTAATCCTA
Organism: Wurfbainia villosa; assembly: GCA_025175895.1. Classification (NCBI taxonomy): domain Eukaryota; kingdom Viridiplantae; phylum Streptophyta; class Magnoliopsida; order Zingiberales; family Zingiberaceae; genus Wurfbainia; species Wurfbainia villosa. Next base: position 76,186,229 of record CM045991.1, on the reverse strand, counting down.
CAACAAAGTCCATGGAAATATCAACCCAATGTTCAATACGAATTGGTAAAGGTGCATACAATCCATGAGGTAAAGATCTAGATTTTTCTTTCCTACATGTTATACATTTCTCACAAAACTTGACTACATCTCGTTTCATATGAGGCCAAAAAAAATGCTCAACCAAAACATCTAGAGTTTTTATTTCTCCAAAATGTCCCATTAGTCCCCCACCATGAGCCTCTCTAACTAATAATTCTCTCAATGAATAATTAGGCACACATAATCTATTTTCCCTAAAAATAAATCCTTCATGCCTATAAAACTTCCCAAATGTAGCGTGTTCACAAAATTCAAATGTATTTCCAAAGTCAGGATCATGAGAATATAAATCTTTAATGTATTCAAATCCTAATAATCTAGCGCTCAAACTAGAGATCAAGGTATACCTTCGGGATAAAGCGTCTGCAACAATATTTTCCATACCTCGTTTATACTTGATCACATAAGGAAATGATTCAATGAACTCCACCCATTTTGCATGACATCTATTCAACTTACTTTGGCCCTTTAAATGCTTCAATAATTCATGATCGGTGTGAATGAAAAACTCTTTAGGCCATAAGTAATGTTGCCAAGTCTCTAAAGACCTCACCAAAGCATACATTTCTTTGTCATAAGTTGGATAGTTTAAAGCTGCTCCATTGAGTTTCTCACTAAAATAAGAAAGTGGTCGACCTTCTTGTATTAGCACAGCTCCAATACCTATTCCTGAAGCATCACACTCAATTTCAAATGTTTTAGCAAAGTTAGGTAATGCGAGTAATGGCGCAGAACTTAGCTTCTCCTTAAGTAAGTTGAAAGTTGAATCTTGTTCACTACCCCAATAAAACCCAACATGATTTTTAATCACTTCAGTTAATGGTGCAGCTAGAGTTCTAAAAATCTTAACAAATCTTCTATAGAAACTAGCCGACCCATGAAAACTATGTACCTCAGTTAACGTTTTTGGTGTTGGCCATTCACGAATAGCCCTCACCTTCTCTTCATCAACTACTATTCCCTTTGCACTAACAATATAACCAAGAAACTCAATATGATTAGTGCAAAAAGAACATTTTTCATTTCGCAGAACAAGTAAAACTCTTTGTAAATGATTAAGATGTTCATCTAAGTTTTTTCTGTAAATCAAGATGTCATCAAAATACACTATAAAAAATTTTCCAATATAAGCACACAAAACATGGTTCATTAATCTCATGAAAGTACTAGGTGCATTAGTTAGCCCAAATGGCATGACTAACCATTCATACAAGTCATACCTAGTCTTGAAAGTAGTTTTCCATTCATCGCCTTCACGCATACGAATTTGATGATAACCAAATTTCAAATCAATTTTAGAGAAAATGCAAGAGCTATGTAATTCATCTAGCATATCATCTAATCTAGGAATAGGATGACGATACTTTACCATTATCTTGTTGATAGCTCTGCAATCCATGCACATTCTCCAAGTTCCATCCTTCTTAGGCACAAGCAAAATAGGAACTGAGTAAGGACTCAAACTTTCTCTTACATACCCTTTTCTTATCAACTCCTCGACTTGCCATTGAAACTCCTTTATTTCCTCGGGATTGCTCATATAGGCTAGCCGATTAGGAATCGATGCACCAGGGATGAAATCGATCTGATACTCTATTCCCCTAAGTGGTGGCAATCCATCGGGAATACATCTTCAAATTCCTGCAAAAGAGAATCAACACTAGGAAGAGTAGAGTTAAGATGGTTAGTGTTGAAACAAGCCTCCTTATACAATAGTAAAATCATTGGCTGTTGAGAATAAAAACCTCTCTTAATCTCTCTTTCTTTTGCATAAAACCTCTCTTTTTTCTTCTCTTGCTTTTGAACGTTTTCTTCTTTTTCTTTTTCATTCTTTTCTCCACTCCTCTCATCCTTATTTATTCTTTTATCACACTTTTTTTTCTTTTTCACTTTTTTTTTCTTTTGTCATTCTCTTTTTCCTCATTATTCTTTTTCTTCTCACAAACATTTCTTTTTTCACTCTCATTTTTTGTTTTCAATTGATCTTCATATACTTGCCTTGAAGTTAATGGTACAAGAGTGACTCGTTTACCATGCATAATTAAAGAATACTTATTTTTGTACCCATCATGCATGACTCTCCTATCAAATTGACATGGCCTACCTAAAAGTAAATGAATTGTATGCATTGGCACTACATCACAAAGCACTCATCATGATACCTACCAATGGAAAATGACACTAACACTTGCTTATTGACCTTCACTTCCCCGCACTCATTCAACCATTGTAATTTATATGGTCTACGATGTTTAGTAGTAGGCAATCTTAATTTTTCAACCAAGACAGTGCTAGCTACATTAGTGCTAACCATACTACATACCTTGTCTTTAATGTGGCAGCGAGTATGAAAGATGTTGTCTCGTTGTTCTTCATTTTCTTCTTTCACTTGTACATTTAAAGCACACCGAGTGACAAGGGCATCACCTTCAACCGGATATTCCTCTTCATCACTTTCCAATAATTGCAACTAGGCATTATCATCATCTGAATCATTATCAATTTCAATATCTCCATTTTCTCTGAGAATCATTACTCTTTTGTTTGGACATTGTGATGCAATATGACCTCTTCCCAAGCACTTAAAGCATTTGATATCTCTATTTCTCATAGTTTGTGTAGGTTCTTTTCCTTTGAAAGAAGTAGAACTTGCATCCTTATTCTTTGAAAGTTCGGTCTTACTCTTTGAAACAATTTTATCATCTCTTTTGCTCCATCTAGATTTCCATGTGGATGAACTTGAACTATGACCATACTTGGTTGAAGCTTTCCTTTTGAGTTGCCTTTCTACTTTCATGGACATATGCACCATATCCTCAATCTCCACATAATGTTGCAACTCCACTATATTTGCAATTTCTGGATTCAATCCTTGCAAAAATCTTGCCATCGTTGCTTCTCGATCCTCCTCCATATTTTCTCGAATCATGGCAATCTCCATCTCTATGTGATATTCCTCCACACTTTTAGATCCTTGGGTTAAACTCTGCAGACGTTGGTACAAATCTCAATAGTAATGTGATGGAATGAACCGCTTCCGCATAATAGATTTCATTTCATCCCATGTGTCAACTGGTCTCTCTCGATTTCTTCTCCTGGTTAGAAAATTTTGATCCCACCAAATAATAGCATAATCAATAAACTCAACTACAGCAAATTTTACCTTCTTCTCTTCAGAGTAATTGTGGCAATCAAATACTAGTTCCACTTTCTTTTCTCATTCTAAATATGCATCTGGATCACTTTTTCCTAAAAATGATGGAATCTTCATCTTGATGTTTCCTAAGTTTCTATCAATATGTTCATTGAAGCTTCCTCTTCGGCTAGAAATATGACCAGGTCTATCATCAATATCCTCAAAAACACCTTCATCTTCATTTGTGACACGATTTTGATGCCTTGCTCGTTGTGTATGAACTCTACCAACTTGATTCCTTTGTAATCTAGTATATGAAACACCTTGTTGTTCCATTTTGTCTAAGATCTGACTAAATCTGATTTCCATGTGCTCCAAGTGTTTTATCAAGGCACGTTGCTCGAATGATTCAGCCAGTCTAGTTTCATCGCCGCTTGTCACCATTAAAGAAATATGTTGTCACTCAATCACTCAACTCACTAAGATTAGCTCTTTAAAGAACTTAGAATGGAGGCAAACCCCTATAAGCATTCGTTGAGTAATAGAAATTTTTCAAGGGCATGAAGTAAGGATTAGGATAAAAGATAGGAATTGAAAGAAAAAAAATGCACTTAGTAGAATGATAAACTTGAATTAAGTGCAGAAAAGAAATTATTAGAATGGAATATGAGCAGGTGCCAGAATTGAATCTTGGCAGAACATAAAAAAATGTAGAATTGAAAGATAAAGATATGTCAAATAAGTGTTGAAATGACTTTTGCCAGAATTTAATCTAGGCAAGTGGTGCCAGAATTTAATCTTGGCAAAACTTAAATGAAATGTTGAATTGAAAGATAAGGATAAAATAAGTACTGAAAGAAAATTTGCCAAAATTTAATCTAGGTAGATGGTGTTAGAATTTAATCTTGGCAAAGCTTAAAGGAAATACTAAATTGAAAGGCAAGGATAAAATAAGTTCTGAAAGAAATTTGCCAGAATTGAATCTAGGTAGTTGCCATAATTGAATCTAGGCAATACTTAAGAAAAATATGCGGAATTGAAATATTAAAATTAGTAGAAGAAGTATTTCTACCTTTTTTTTCTTTTTTTTCTTTTCTTTTCTATTTTATGCGATTTTTTCCATTTTTTTTTAATTTCGGCTTCCCTTTTTTTCCTCTTCTTTTTGTCTTTTTTTTTTTTTGCCGAAAATCACAACTTTTTTTCCTTTTTTTTTATAGCAAAAATGCAAATAAGACTTGCAAAGATTCGAATAATAAGAAAAAATATATCAAAATATGAGCAAAATAGATGAAAAGTATCGCAAAGATTTTAGCACAAGAGAAAAGATAACCAAATCGATTTATAAAGAACCTAGACTTTGATACAAACTGATGTGAACCCGATGAGAAGAATGTCTCAAGAACCCATAAAAAATTGAAGAAGAAACAAGGAAAGTCTAAATCGATAAAATGGATGGAAAGAACCTCGACCCAATGCTTAAGAAAGCACGAACCTTGGTATAGGAGATGGAAGATGCCACAACCTTGGGATTGAAGTTGATAAGTTTTTGCATGCCACAAGGGAATGCCTTGATAAGTTCTAGTTCAATGAAGAACCAACAAGTGAGAACCTCACCATGCTATAGATTGAAAATAATCAAATATTACATGTGTGGCCGCCACCCCCTTTATTTAAAGCTTTAGGGTGTCCTAAAAACCCTAAAAGGCCAAAAGGAAGCCCATTTAAATAATACCTAAGTAGACTACATAGCTATATTAGCCTTAAGTCACCATTACAACCCAAATAAGGATGGCAATTGAGCCTAAAAATTAGAATTATATCAAAATATGACTTGGAGGCTAATTAAGCTCATTTATGGCTTGAATTAGGTTGACTAATCCACATGATTCACTCTTGGTCAAATCCGCTTCAATTGTAGCTTTGGCCGTAGAATCTTCAATTAACTTATTTATTGCTTCCTTCATCTTTCTAGCTCTAGATCTTGCAATTGGACCTTCAATTATGTGTAATGGTAATCAAGAACATCTTTGACTCCATAATTCACATCTTTTACTCCATCATGATCCTATAGACCTAGGTAAGCCTTCACATCTCACAAACACCTAGAACTACCTGTTTGTATATTGAGCCACAAAGATGGGCGTGAGATGTTAGTATTGTACCCCAGGTTCCAGATGTAGATTCAATGCATCGACATGAACCACAACAAGGTTTAAAAAGTAAATCAATCACTTCGATGAGTAACTCTAATCCAAAGCTTGATGATAATTCAATATCACTTGAGCTACTAAAGAGTTAGAAATTTGCTTTAAGGACCATTTTTAGATGTGTATTTTAACTATATTAATTATGTATAAGAATTCATGCTTGGACATTTCTTATTTCATTTGCATTATTTTAGCTTTATTTAAGGGGTAATTTCGAAAATTAAAATATTTTAGCTTTATTTAAGGGGGGATTTTGAAAATTAAAATATTTTAGCTTTATTTAAGGGAGAATTTTGAAAAATAAAAAATATTTTAGCTTTATTTAAGGGGAAATTTCGAAAATTTAAATATTTTAACTTTATTTGAGGGGGAATTTTGAAAATTTAATAGCTTTATTTAAGGGGGAGTTTTTTAAAATTTAAAATATTGAGGGGGAGAAAATTTTATACTTTGACTTTTGGGTACTTTCAAAAATCTTTCAACCTTTGAAAATTTTAAAAATCTGATTTAAAGCTCACTTTAAATTTGAATATTCATTTTTGAAAAACTTTTTTAAAGCCTATGTATTTTAAAATGCTTTTATATTTTTGAAACACTTAAGTCTTTTGAAAAGCTTAAAGTACTTTGAAATCGATATTTATATTGCAAAGCTTAGCCATTTTTGAAATATTTAAGCATATTTTATCGGAAGTAACTTTCATAAGTTCTTGTGTTGAAAAGTTAATTACTTTGAACTTGTCTTTGAATTTTGGTATTTGGTGTATAATGATATTTTTGATGTATGCCAAAGGGGGAGAGAAGAGATGGTTTAAAGTTAGAGAAGTTCAAAGTAAGGAAACATTTCATGCATATAAGTGTTATACATTTTTAGCTTAATGCATTGATAATATATGTTGAACTTGAATATTGCAAATCGATTCTCTTAACTTTAACTGATGTGTTGTCATATATCAAAAAAGAAGGAGATTGTTGATGCATAGAGCACCAGTCCTTAGTTTTGATGTATGAACCATAGTTAAAGTTAGGAATTACTTATGGTTTAATATATGTTCTAAGTGTGAAGGCTAACAGGAAAACCCTAGTAGGTCAAGAAGACAGGATACTAGGCAATGAGTATTGAAAGTCCTAGTAGGTCGCGTTTGTTGTGTTGGTGCAGTAGGCACCTAAGTCGAACTTGAGTTTTGATTGTAGCAAACGATACAAAGTTAAGCTCATTTTGTTATCTCACGAGCTAAATCAAGTGTGTAGAAAAGTGCTAAAGCTAGAGCTGAAGGTCAGTGACACCCGGAGGGAGCCGTGGTGGTCGGGCGACACTGGGATGACTTCGGAGAGAGCCGAAGGAATCAGGTGGAAGACCGGAAGCAAAAGCTAGAAGGTAAATGTTGAGGTAAGCTCGTGTGAGAGTACAAGGAAGGTCGTGTCCTCCGTACGGGGATGTTCTTAGGCGACGATCCGACCAAGACCTCCCATGGAAGGTCTAAGTCGAGATCGGATGGTATATGACCATTTGATTTACTTATATTAACTGTATTTTCGAGATAACTCTTCGTTGCAGCTGGAAAACCTTCCATCAATCGATTGAGGGCTTGTATCAGTCGACTGATACATCTAGCAGTCGACTGATAAGGGTAGCAATCGACTGTTGGTCAAGGATCAGCTTCGAGGAGAGTCAAAGTCTATCTCCATTTTTGAAGGGATAGGAGGCTTGCTCTCATTGGTTGAAGATGTGAACGTCTAGGGTTTCCAAGGGTATAAAAGTAGGGGTTCTCCACCTCATTTCCATCATCAAAATCTCTCCAAAAAATCCTCCACTACAATACTCTTCTACGACGACGAAGTGCTACCGCATCTTCGACAACAAGTGTCTAACTTTCATTACTTTATTAGTCGTTGGTATTTTCCTTATTGTCGTCTTTATTTCTGTATTTATCGTGCTTTAATCGTAACAAGGAGAGGGGGAGTGTCTCTCTACCTTGAGCTTTTCGTATCGATTGTATTCGCTTACTCCTACCTCTAACGAGGAGGAGTGTTTTTAGTGCTTTGCCCTCCATACGTGGTCTAGGACCATTAGGGCCTTGGACTATCAGTCGAAGGATATGAACCAAGTAAAAACAAATGAGTATTATTTTCTTTCTACTGCATTTGCTCTCACTCGCATTTTATATCGAACGAACGAAAATTGTCTTGCACTATTCACCCCCCCTCTAGCGCTCTAATCGATCCAACAATTGGTATCAGAGCCGGGGGTGCTAAGATTTGGTGAAACCACCAATCTAGTTTTTTTTTACAGATTTATTTTCATTTTTATTTCTGTTTATTTCAAATTTTTTACAAGCTCTTTCGTTCATTTAGATTCTCTCCCACACTACTAATCCAAGACGCGAGTCTTGGTACCTTTCGCTTGTTTTTGTCGTTGCTAGATTTCTTCTTCTTTTTCTTGCTATTTTTTGTATCAATGACCCATCTCGAGGGTTTTGGCACCGTCCGACCTCCGTTTTACAACGGAAATGACTTCCGTTATTGGAAGGGTCGGATGAAGTGCTTCCTTAAGACCTAAATCAAGATGTGGACCATAATCCAAACGGGATTCACACTTCCGACTAACGAAGTGGGTGAATCTTTGGATTATGACCAATGCTACAAAAAGACAAGTTGAAGCCGATGCCAAGGCGACTCAAATTCTCCAATGCGGCTTGTCCAAGGAGGAGCTTAATCGCGTCGTCCCTTTCATTAGTGCAAAGGATTTGTGGACCAAATTAGTGGAACTGGACGAAGGAACCGACAAAGCAAAGGTATGCAAACGAGATCTTCTTTTTAATAAATTATATAATTTAAAAATGCAGAAACATGAGACCACGACTCAACTACATGCCCGGGTACAAGACATCATCAATAATTTGCACGCCATCGGACAAAAGGTCAAAAACCGCGACCTAATAAGGTATGTCTTGAATTCATTTCCTAGGACTACTTTGTGGGCATCCATGGTCGATGCCTACAAGGTCTCTAAGGACTTATCAAAAATTAGGTTAAATGAATTATTTTCAGAATTCGAACTCCATGAACAGTCTAATTCGGTACCCGAGAAAGGTATAGCTCTTATTGTAGGTCAAAAGAAGAAGCCCGCAAGTAAGCCACCCCCGAAGGAAGAAGAAGACGAGTACGAGTCGGAGGTCGATCCGGAGATGGAGCCTGAACTAGTCAACCTAGTTCAGAGGATGATTAAGAGTTGAAAATGACCCGTCACTCAACCCAAGGAAGGTAAATCTAAAGCTAGTTCTAACATTAGGTGTTATGAATGCAACAGGTTTGGACATGTCAAGTCGGAATGTTCGAAGCTCAAAAACAAAGAACCGAAGTTCAAGAAGGTGCTCAATGTTACGTGGGAAGAGGCATCAGAGGAAGAAGATGATGACGTCATCTTCATGGCTAAACCAATCGAATCAGAGCCGGAGTCCGAATCTGAACCCGAGGATGAGTCAGACTACGAATCTTTATTCAAGACAAGCCACGAATACGCATCCGATTCAAGAGATACTCTCAAGGTAAGTCGATCCCTCATTAGTACTTTATACAATACAATTAAGTTTCTAACTAGGAAGTTAGCTAAGTCCGAGTCCAAGGTTGAGACCCTACTCGAGGAGGTTAAACTTCTTAAACATGAGGTGTCCCTAACCTCTTCGACTAGTCAAGTTCAAGAGGAGGACTCAACTCGAGTTGAAAAGCTCGAAGTTGAGAACTCACTTTTAAAAAGTCAAGTTAAAAATCTTAGGAACACGTTGGAAAGGTTCACTTTGGGATCCAAGGGACTTGACCTCTTACTTAGATCACAAAGGGTCGTGTACAACAAGGTCAGGCTTGGGTTTAGCTCAAATACGACTAACAAGTCATATATGTCAATCGTAAGTCGAAATAGAATACATGTCCAAGCATGGGTCCCTAAGACCACTTTGATTTCTCAACTAGGATCTAACCAGTACTGGGTTCCCAAGGACTAAATCCACTATGTGGAAAGACCGTACTGATTCAATGGTCCCGGGGGAGCTAGTACAAAACTTGTTCGTGCTATTACTTAGAAATTGCATGCTTAGTCTCTTTCCTTTTCTTTTTAGAATGGTTAGATAGGGATTATAACTTGTCAATACTTGATAACATAGTACCTGGACACGGTGAGATAATAGTACGCTAGTAAAGTGAATTCTTGGGTACTCGAGCTAGATAAGGCATATCTAGTTCGGTTCACTTGACCGAGTGGAACTTGCTGAAGCTACCTCGCCGTATCCTAGACTAGTTAGACCAGGAAGTGGTCTTATGTGAGTCAAGTTACTATTTTCTAAAAATTGTCTTTGTCTAAGGAAGTGGTCATTTTTCCGATCAAAGAAGGCCCCTGTGCCTCGCCACAACCTGGAAGCCAAGATCTTGAAAAGGTGACTTGATGAGATTAGGGTCAAATCTGAATCTAACGCAAGGTTGACTAGTTTTGATTCATTAAATAATCAAGTAAAATTGAATTCATCTCACAAGAACATATAAGGATAACATGTTTGATCATGTAGAAATGGGTGAGATGACCTAGGATTAATAATCTTCAACTAACACTTAAATTCCAATATCCGATCCAACTACCTTGTGTGTAGGATCAATGGATGTTGGATAGTGGTTGCTCCCGACACATGACCGGGGATCAACTTAAGTTTCAAAGCTTTGATTCAAACGACAAGGATCAGTAGCCTTTGGAAACAATGGCAAGCTCAAAATCATCAGATCAGGTGATATTGAGCTCAACTCAAACTTTATCATTCAAAATGTTTTACTAGTTGAAAATTTCGAATATAATATACTTAGCGTAAGTCAATTGTGTGATAATAACTATAAGGTCATATTTCTAGAAAATGAATGTGTAATTAAAACAAATGAAACCTCTAAAACAATCCTTAAAGGAACTAGGAATAGCAACATCTATGCTATTAATCTACCTAACTCCTCAACCAAGTGTCTTATGACACAACAAGAGGAATCTTGGTTGTGGCACCGACGACTCGGTCACTCGCACCCAAGACTCGTCCACAAGATGAGTCAGAGTAGCTTAGTCAGAGGTTTGCCCAACCTTAACAACTTAGACAATAAAATTTGTAATGCTTGTCAACAAGGTAAACAATCTAGGACACAACATCAACTAACTAATCAAGAATGAACCAAAAGTTTTCTTGAGCTCCTACATATGGATCTATTCGATTCACATGAAGCTAAGTCACTTAATGGTAGTCAATTCTGCTTTGTCATAATTGATGACTATTCTAGGTTTACCTGGGTTAGGTTCATCAAACATAAAAGTGATACCCTAGATCAACTCATCAACTTGTTCAAACTAATCGAAAATCAAAAGAACCTTAAAATTAAAAGACTTAGGAGCGATAATGGTGGTGAATTCGAAAACCACAGGTTTACATATTTCTGTAACCTAAACGGATATCACCATGAATTCTCATGTCCTAGAACCCCACAACAAAACGGTCTAGTCGAACATAAAAATAGAACCCTACAAGAAGCCGCTAGGACAATGTTAAATGAGTATAACCTACCTAACAGGTTTTGGGCGGAAGCCGTTAGTACGGCTTGCTATGTTCAAAATAAGATCCTTTTGGTAAAGAGGCACCTTAAGACCTCGTACGAAATCTATCACGATGAAGTACCTAACATCAAGTACTTTAGGGTATTTGGATGTAAGGTACATATCCTGAACACTAAGGATTACCTAGGAAAGTTCACCTCCAAAACCTCTATCGGAATCTTCTTAGGATACTCGACTACAAGTAGAGCCTATAGGATATACAACCATGACACCCTTAGAGTTGAAGAGACTATTAATGTAGTGTTTGATGAAGGACGCGAACCTACAAAACCCGTAGCAACACCAACTAGCGAACCGACTCATACCAGACTCGACTCTGACCCTGAGATCGAGTCTAGTATTAATCCTAACCCAAGTCCAACAAGTCATCCAGTCGACCAAGTGATAGGTGACCCTAACCCAAGTCAAATTAGGATTCAAACGAATCATCCTATCGACAAAGTGATAGGTGATCCTAGCTTAGGGGTTCGAACTAGATCATCTTATAGAAACCTTAGTCAAATCTCCTTGATTTTGAAAATCGAACCCAAAACCATTGAACAAGCTCTTCTTGATTTCGATTAGATTATTCCAATGCAGGAAGAGCTAGCTCAATTCACTAGGAATGAGGTTTGGGAATTAGTACCACCACCTAAAGATAAATCAGTTATTGGAATAAGGTGGGTCTTCCGAAACAAACTTGATGACAAAGGTGAAGTAGTTAGAAATAAAGCAAGGTTAGTCACCAAAGGTTTTAGTCAAGTCGAAGGATTAGATTACGATGAAACCTATGCCCCCATAGCTAGACTAGAATCCATCCGAATGTTGTTAGCCTACACTGCACATCGAGGATTTAAGTTATTTCAAATGGATATCAAGTCAGCGTTTTTAAATGGACTTATTAAGGAAGAGGTGTACGTTAGCCAACCCCCAGGATTCGAAAGCCTAGATAAACCTGACCATGTCCTTAAACTAAAGAAAGCTCTTTATGGACTCAAATAAGCTTCTTGAGCTTGGTACGAGAGGCTTTCAATTTATCTTAAGTCAAAAGGGTTTAACCAAGGCCTAATCCATCCAACCCTCTTCGTAAAAATCGTAGGTAAGGAAATCTTTATAGCCCAAATCTACGTAGACGATATTATTTTCGAAACAACCAATTTGATCCTACTAAACGAATTCATTTCACTTATGGAAAGTGAATTTGAAATGAATTTAGTAGGGGAATTGACTTTCTTTCTAGGACTACAAATTAAACAAACTAAGGATGGAATATACTTACATCAACAAAAATATACTAGAGAATTAATTAAACATTTTGGAATGCAAGACGCTAAAACCATCAATACGCCCATGGCCACTAATGTCAATATAGGAGAGGACTTAGAAGGAAAACCCATCGACCTAAAATACTATAGGAGTGCGATAGGGAGTCTTCTATACTTAACTGCGAGTCGACCCGACATACTATTCGTAGTAAGTATGTGCGCAAGGTTTCAAACCTGTGCTAAGGAGTCTCACCTAACATTAGTTAAGTGTATCCTTAGGTATTTAAAGGGCACGCTAAGCGTAGGTATTTAGAACCCTAGATCTATCGAGTTTGAACTAATCAGCTATTCCGATTTAGACTACGCCGGTAGTAAACTCAATAGAAAGAGCACGAGTGGTTGTTGTCAACTCCTCGGCTCGAGTCTAGTGAGTTGGTGTAGTAGGAAGCAACACTGTGTTGCCTTATCTACCACCGAAGACGAATACGTCGCAATGGGTGAGTGTGTAGCTCAGCTTCTTTGCATGAAGCATACTCTCCAAGACTTTAACTTAAACTTCAACAGTATTAAAACTCACATAGATAATATTAGCTCCATCAACCTAACCAAAAATCCTATTTGCCATTCTAGGACCAAACATATAGAAGTTAAACACCACTTTATTTGAGAACATGCAGCTAACGGAACCATTAAACTCGAATATGTGGAATCCAAGTCAAACCTAGTCGATCTTTTTACCAAACCACTACCCGAAGCCGAATTTAGTCTACTAAGACGAAAATTAGGCTTATGCGTAATAGAGTAGGACTTACATTCTTTTTATATACTCTAGTATTTACTTATCTTTTCATGTTAATGGAACTAGCTTAGGTCTCACCCTAGATATCATGCACCTATAGATTTAAGGAGCCAATACACCTCACAACACATAGGACTAATGTGTTTGTGTACTTAGCCACGTAGATGGGTGTGAGATGTTAGGACCTTACTCCTGGTTCCAGATGTAGAGCTAATGCATCGCCATGAACCATGGAGTATAATCATATATATATTAACCGACTCTGACCAGGACTTGTTGATATTTCATATCAATCAAGTCAAATAAGAGTTGAACATTCAAATAGATAAGCTTATTTTTAGTATATTATTTTCAAAATAATTTGGAACATGCTTGGACTTAAAACTAAATTCAAAACCATGTTTTCAAACCCCCCCCCCCTGCTCTTTCTGATTTATGGCAAAAGGGGAAGAAAAGGCCAAGTTAAGGGATCACATTGATAACTTAAGTTAGTAACTTAATTCTATATTCTTATGGCCAAAAGTTAATGTTTTACTTAACGTAATGTTTGCAAATTTATTTCTATTAGTTGAAAAAGGGGGAGAAAGGCCAAGTTAAGAAATCTTCTTAACTTAAACTTATTTTTAATACTAAGGCCAACTTTAAGTAATTGTTAATTACTTAAACTCTTCCTAAGTAGCAAACATCAAGGGGGAGGGTTAAGACCTTCTTTCGAAGACTCACCCTAGGTCAAGGGGGAGTACTTGAAAGAAAGTCTCTATTACTCCTACTTAATTTTTAATTCTTCATACATATTATTTCCCTAACTTTGTATGGGTTTTCCATAGATCAAAAAGGGGGAGATTGTTGGTGCAGTAGGCACCTAAGTCGAACCTGAGTTTTGATTATAGCAAACGATACAAAGTTAAGCTCATTTTGTTATCTCACAAGCTAAATCAAGTATGCAGAAAAGTGCTAAAGCTAGAGCTGAAGGTCAGTGACACCCAGAGGGAGCCATGGTGGTCGAGCGACACCGAGATGACTTCGGAGGGAGTCGAAGGAATCAGGTGGAAGACCGAAATCAAAAGCTACAAGGTAAATGTTGAGGTAAGCTCATGTGAGCTAGCGCAAGGAAGGTCGTGTCCTCCGTACGGGGACGTTCTTAGGCGACGATCTGACCAAGACCTCCCATGGAAGGTCTAAGTCGAGATCAGATGGTATATGGCCATTTGATTTACTTATATTGACTGTATTTTCGAGCTAACTTTTCGTTGCAGTTGGAAAACCTGCCATCAATCGACTGAGGGCTTGTATCAGTCGACTGATACATCTAGCAGTCGACTGGTAAGGGTAGCAGTCGACTGTTGGTCAAGGATCAGCTTCGAGGAGAGTCAAAGCTTATCTCCATTTTTGAAGGGATAGGAGGCTTGCTCTCATTGGTTGAAGATGTGAACGTCTAGGGTTTCCAAGGCTATAAAAGTAGGGGTTCTCCACCCCATTTCCATCATCAAAATCTCTCCAAAAAAACCTCCGCTATGATACTCTTCTACGACGACCTTACGACGATGAAGTGATACCGCATCTCCGACGACAAGTGTCTAACTTTCATTACTTTATTAGTCATTGGTATTTTCCTTATTTTTGTCTTTATTTCTATATTTATTGTGCTTTAATCGTAACAAGGAGAGGGGGAGTGTCTCTCTAACTTGAGCTTTTCATATCGATTGTATTCGCTTACTCCTATACCTCTAACGAGGAAGAGTGTTTTTAGTGCTTTGCCCTCTGTACGCAGTCTAGGACCGTTAGGGCCTTGGACTAGCAGCCGAAGGCTGTGAACCAAGTAAAAACAAACGAATATTATTTTCTTTCCGCTGCATTTACTCTCATTCGCATTTTATATCGAACGAACGAAAATTATCTTGCGCTATTCACCCCCCTCTCTAGTGCTCTAATCGATCCAACATGTTGATGCAAAGAGCACCACTCCTTTGTTTTGATGTATGGACCATAGTTAAAGTTAGGACTTACTTGTGTTCTAATATTAGTGTTAAGTGTGCATAATTAACAGGAAGTCCTAGTAGGTCATATTGACTGGATACTAAGCAGTTGACTTGACAGATCAGGAAGACCAGACACCAGGCATGAAGTCCAAATGGGTCATATAGACCGGACATTTGGCATGAAGACTAGTTGGGTTAGGAGACCGGATAATCGGCAAAAAGTCCAGCTGGGTCAAGTAGACCAGACAACTAATGGAAGCTCTAATGGATCAGATCAGATGTCAAAAGTGGTAAATCCGATAGGCAACCGACAGGTAAGCCTCGAGTGGAGAGGTGAGGTCGAGTCCTCTATAGGGGGATAAAGTTAGGCGTCAATCCGACGGATAGTCTACATGTGACTTAGAAGTTGAGATCAAGCATTATTACTACTGCTATCCTGGTTGGTATTATCTATGTGTGCTAATCTCGTTTTACAGGGATCAGTCGATTGAATAGATTCTAATCAACTGAAGTTCAGTCGACTCAGTTTAGTTCTGTTGACTAGATGCACACTTGGCAAGATTAGCTGGTGATTAATCGAAGATCTGGCATCGCAGATGGAAAGAGTTTCAGTCGACTGGGGAAGGTTCAGTTGATCGGATAGCCAAATTTCCCGATGCAGAGCTAGGTGACCTGGAGTCGACTTGGGAGGTTTTAGTCGACTGGAAGACCAAAAGTTCCATATCGATGAGCTAATGTGGAGTCGACTAGAGGGCATTCCAGTCGACTGGAAAAGCTTTATAAAATAAGTGCTCGACCATCTCTGACAAGAATAATACTACTACACCGAAGTGCTACCAAAATATATTCTCGTTCACAAGAGCTTCGATTCTTCACAAAGGCGCTTTTCCGACACCTCGTGCCTACTTCAGAGCTTTCATTTGTGTTGGTATAAAGTAGCTTTTAACTTTCTATAATTATTATTTTCTTATGTACTTAACTTCAAAGAAAGGGTAGTGTGTTACCCGTCTCTTACTTTTGTAAAAAGCAAACCCCTCCGAAGTCGAGAGTTCTCGAATCGGAGGGTATATAGTGATTGCCCATCGAGGTAGGTCTCGAAAGAGCTACGGGCCTTGGAGTAGCAACCCAGTTAGGGTTGTGAACCAAGTAAAAGAAGTTGTCTCTATTTCACTTTATTTCCGCTGCATATTCTCTAAAAATTTGCTTTAAAAACTAAAGAAAAATTTATACTCCGAGATTCCCCCCCTCTCTCGGAATCTCTTGATCCTACAATTGATATCAGAGCAGGGGCACTCCGAATTTTGTGCAACCACATTCTAGAGCATTTGATTAATTTTCTTTATTTGTTCTACATTAGAATAATTTTTTCTACTTAGGATAATTTTTAAATAATTTTTCTACATTAGAATAATTTTTCCTACTTAGAAGAATTTTTAAATAATTTTTCTACATTAGAATAATTTTTAAATAATTTTTCCTGCTTAGAATAATTAAATTAATTTTTCTTCATCAGAGAATAATTAAATTAATTTTTTTGCATCTTAGAATAATTAAATTATTTTTTTGCATCTTAGAATAATTAAATTAATTTTTATACATCTTAAAATAATTAAAATAATTTTTTTGCATCTTAGAATAATTAAAATAATTTTTCTGTATCTTAGAATAATTAAAATAATTTGTTTGTATCTTAGAATAATTAAATTAATTTTTCTGTATCTTAGAATAATTAAATAATTTTTCTTCATCTCGGAATAATTAAATTAATTTTCTGCATCTTGGAATAATTAAATTAATTTTCTGCATCTTAGAATAATTAAATTAATTTTTTACATTAGATTATTTTTTAATTAATTTTTGCACTTAGCTTTATTTTTATTCTAGAATAATTTTTTCTTTTAACTTAGAATAATTTTCCATTAATCTGTGCACTTAGTATAAATTTAATTCTTCCACAATATTATTGAATTTTAAAAAAAAACTCTAGGAATAATTCTCAACTTTAATTAAAAATCAATTGTTAAAATATTTATTTAAGACTGTCACACTTAGAAGGGTATAGCATTGTTCGCCCTCCTCTCTTCAACAGAGAGGATTTTTCCTATTGGAAAAGGCGAATTGAGTGCTACCTGAAAAAGCGACCTAGAGGTTTAGTTTTCGATTGGGAAAGGTTTCGTCTCTCCAATAGATGACTCGGGTGAGTTGTTAGAACTAGAGAAATGGACCGTGAATGTTAGGAAACAGGCTCAAGTCGATTACAAGGTGCTTAACACCTTACAATGCAGACTTACCAAAGAAGAGCTCGATAGGGTGGGGTCATTCGAAAACTCTAAGGAATTATGGGATAAATTAATTGAACTACATAAAGGTACAAATGACACAGGATAGCTAAATGGGACATATTACTAAATAAATTATTTAATTAATTGTAAAATGAACGAAAATAAAAATGCTTCAACTTCATACAAGAATAAAAGACATTTTAAATGGATTACACTTAATAGGACACCAAATAGAAAATAGGGACGTAATTAGGTATACACTTAAGGCATTCCCTAGGAACACCTTATGGACATCCATTATCGATGCCTATAAGGTTTCCAGGGATCTTTCTACAATTAGGCTAGATGAATTGTTTTGCGAACTTGAACAACACAAACAAGCTAACTCGGGTCAAATCGAGAATAGTATTGCTTTAGTTGCAGGTTCAACCAAAAAGGAAAGGAAAGCAAAAAGTGAATCCAAAGATGAGTCAGAGTCGGAGTCAAACTGAGAAGAGGAGATCATAAACATGGTCCGGAAGATGTTCAACCAGAGAAAGAGGTTTACGAAGAAGGACGCTAAGAAAGTCATTGATAACAAGCCGAGACCCCGATCGGAAGTGAGATGCTACGAGTGCAACGGAAAGGGACACTACAAGTCGTAGTGTGCGAACCTAAAAAATGAAGAAAAACCAAAAAAAAAAGGAAAAGAAGAAGAAAGAACTGTAGGGGATCGATGTGTATGTGGTTGGCCGGCTAGAGGAGGTGAATAGCCCTCTTTCGTTCGATGGTGGAATTTGCTTGTCTACAAATAATATTAGTGCAACAGAAAATACAAACGAATTATAATAAAGACAAGCAAGATATTAAACAATGCTAACACCAAAATATAACGTGGTTCACGGCCTCGCCGCTAATCCATGGTCCGATTCGTCCACGGTGAATCACTCCGCAACCAATTCACTATTGGTCTCTCCCTTTAGCCAATGCAAGGTGGAGGTAAACCTTATTACAACCCAAACACTCCTTCTTACAATAAATGTGAAAGAAAACTAAGAGAAGGAGTTGAAAGCTTGTGGGGCACTTGAATGATCGTTTAGGACTTAAGCATTAGCCATCCAAAAGCCCACACCCTCTCTTTTTATAGAGAGGGCTGATTTCTTCCCGTTGGCCGCCACCACGATCATTGTTGCCCTTGGCCGATCGCCACCACTACAACCGCCTCTCAACACCTCGGATCCTCGATGTAGTCCAATGAAACCCTTAGCGATCGATGTATCCATCATCGACTACTTCCTTCGTAGTCAATCGCCGATCGACTACGAGAGGTTCTGTGCTCAAACCTCTCGACCCGGTCATTCGCCGCCATCGGTAGTCGATCGATGGTCTTAGTCGATCGCGCCAAAATATGGCGATTATCGCTGGGCCAAAAACCCATCAATCGGATACCAGTCGAACCCCGTTCGACTCAGAACAGTCGACTAATGTCGAAAAATCTCATCCGACACTTAGCCAAATAGCCAAGTTTCACCTAAGAGCACTACCCCTTCCCGGGTTACATTCGCTCACTCTCATCCCTTGGAGTCCCTCACCTTTGAAGTTGTCTTCATCCGGCCACGTCCCTCGGATGCGCCAAGTGCACGGCTCTGCAGCGTCATCCTTCGCGTCTCGCCCTGAAGTCTACTTCCTCCGGCTTCACTCCAAGCTCCTCGTCCGGCGGTCCCTCGGATGCTCCAAGCGCACGACTTCCACAAAGCCATCCTTCACCGACTCTAAGACCGAGTCATGAGATGTGAAACTCGCCAAGGCTCCATGTGCGAATTACTAAGTCCTGCAAGACTCCAACGCACATATCAAATCACAATAACAACCTAACTTAAACCCTTTGCCACACACATCAAAACCATATCATGGGTTGATTGCCCTAACAATCTCCCCCTTTTTGATGTGTGGCAATCCTTTTAAGTTAGGTAAAAACATTTGATAAAATATTAAGTAAAGAAAGCATGTGAATAACATGATTAGCAACTCTCCCCCTTAATACATGAAACTCCCCGTAAATACATTCCCCCTTACTTAAACATATATCTTTCTCCCCCTTTGACACCATCAAAAAGATTAAATAGGGTTTATATGGCATAGCATCATGTCTAGAGAGAAGAAAAAAAATCAAAAACACTTAAAAACATGATAAAATCAGGTTACTGTGCTCGTGCACAGTAGATCAATCGACTTCTATCAGCATGGCAGTCGACTGACACAAGGAAATCAGGATTTCTGATTTTCTGGATGAAATTCAGAAATGCACTATAAATTCCAGAAAATTCGAAAAATGGTGAAATTTGGGGAACATATTTCTTGTAAGTATATTTATCAATGAAAAATAGTTTTTCATGAAAAATCATTATATTTTCAAAGATTTGCCAAAAATATAAAAGCTTTAAAAATAACTAGGTTTTTGATCAAGTTAGTATCACATTTAACACCTAGTTTTGGTTTGAATTGTTTCAAAACATGAACACATAGATTTTAAAGTAAGAAATTGTTTTGAAAACATATGAAATATCCAACCATGATATTTGGGCAATATGTCTATGAATTAAATATAAGCCTTCCCCATGATTGGTCTATTATTGCTATTTTGACACTTTACATGACCATCTAGATGCCATAGGCATTAGTGGACCATGAGTATCATCCTAACATCTCACTCGTGCTAAGTTTTCAATCAAGGTAGCCTATGATGAGTGTGAGATGCATCCTAAAGGTATTTGTATATACTCAACCCTTAATTTCATGCATTTCTATCCATGGTTAAGTATCATCCTAATATCACACATGATCATAAAGACATATATGTATGAATTTTACATTATGATCATGAAACAAATGTATTCATCAAATTGTAATCATGCATTAGGTATTACATCATGATAAAAAGTAAAGTATCACCCAAGGCATGATTTAAAAACTTATTGCCCATGACTATGTGCCAAATATCAAGATCATAAATCATGATTGCAAACATACATAGCAATTTCATTAACTATCATGATTTAAGCATTATTATCTATTTATGGGCACATTATCATCACCCAACACTATTTCAAAAAACTTGTCCCGCCATCCTAAGTCAACCAAAGTATGATATAGATAAATTCTATATGGTTGACTATCCTATGGTTTTCCTAATCCTTAAGGATGGATTTAGGAACCCAAAATAAGTTCTTTCCTATGGGATTCACTAAATACTCCTTAGGGATCCATTTTCTAGCAATTATCTTCTTTTTGTCTTGACCCCTAGCAATTAAGCATTTATAGGCCTTTTCATTTTTGTTTTCTTTATATCCTAGGCCTTTCTTGTTGAAACTAGCCCTCTGGCTCCCAATTATCATGTTCAATGTATTTGAGCCAATTGTAAACTTTTCTAGGGCCTTGGTCAAATGATCTACCTTTTCCCTTAAAGCCCTATTTTTTTCAATGCATGCATCATTAACATCAAAAGGCATATATTCATGTGAGCATGCATTATTATGACTAGAAGAAGTATCATCATTAATATTTAAGCATGCTTTTTCTAATTTTTCTTCTAAGTCCTTAATTTGATCTAGCATGCATTTATTCTTTTTCTTTGCCCTAAACAAGTCCTTAGTGATACTAGAAATAATTGACATAATTTTCTTAGGGGAAAGATTTGTTACCTCACTTGCCAAATCCTCTCCCAATAATGAGGATGTAGAAGAAGCTCCCCCTTCACTTGAGCTCTCCTCACTTGAGCTTGCTTCTTCATTTTCGGAGGAGGAGGAGTCTAGGTCGTTAAATGCCATTAGGGCAAGGTTTGAGTAGACATGTTCTTCCTCTTCTTCGGATGAAGATGATGAAGAAGAGGGATCATCCCATGTCCTTGCTTTTAGTGCCTTTGTCTTCCCCTTTTCCTTGGCCTTCTTCTCTTCCTTCTTTTTGCTCCCCTTCTTCTTCTTCTTTTCTTCTTTCTTTCTCTTCTCCTCTTTGCTCTTGTTCAAGAGGGGACAATTGTCCCTTATGTGCCCCTCTCCTTGGCAATTATAGAAAATCACCTTCCCCCTTGGTCTTCTTCTCCTATCATTAGATTTATTAAATTTAAAACCTTTTAATTCACGCCTTACCCTCCTTACCATGTATGCTTCTTCCGTGCTATCCATGGAGGAAGAGGAGGATGCTTCATTGGAGGAGGAGGGGGTCTCTGTAGGGGATCGATCGGGCGGCTAGAGGAGGGGTGAATAGCCCTCTTTCGTTGGATAACGAAATTTGCTTATCTACAAAAGATTAGCGCAATGGAAACAACAAGACAAGCAAATCAGGCAAATAAAAACAAAGCAAACGAAACAAACAATGCTAACACAGAGTCGTAATGTGGTTCACGGCTACGCCGCTAATCCACGATCCCGATTCGTCCAAGGAGAATCACTCCTTTTCCAAATCCACTAAGTCTCTCCTTTGCACCAAGCTAGGTGGAGGTAACCTCTTTACAATCCCTCTTCTTACAATTGAATGAGAATTAGCACAAGAAGAAGAGTGGAAAAACCCTTAGAGCACTTTGGGAGAAGTTATGAGTTGAAGCATTAGGTTCCCAAAGCCCCACACCATTCCTCTTTATAGAGGAAGAGGGTTTCTTCCCATTGACACAGGAGCAGTCGACTGATGTCCCTATTAGTCGACTGGTCCTGTAGCCGTTGCCCAATAACTGTTGCTTTCCATGTTGGATTTCATCCAACGGCACTGACATCAGTCGACTGATGCTCGATCAGTCGAGTGCTCCGTGAGCTCGACTCCATTCTGTGCTCGAAACACTTGCGACCAGTCGACTGATGCCTTCATCAGTCGACTGGTGGTCTCGCAGTCGACTGTTGGTACTTGAATCGGACTCGAACACTAGTCGAGTCACCGTCGACTTAGAGTAGTCGACTACCATTAATCATGGTAGTCAACTGATGTCGGGAAATTCCATCCGACACTTTAGCCAACTGGCCAAGTTTCACCTAAGAGCTACTACCCCTTCCCGGGTTACATTTGCTCACACTCATCCCTCGGAGTCCCTCGCCTTTGAAGTTATCTTCGTCCAACCACGTCCCTCGGATGTGCCAAGTGCACGGCTCTACAGTGCCATCCTTTGCATCTCGCCCTGAGGTCTACTTCCTCCAGCTTCACTCCAAGCTCCTCGTCCGGCAGTCCCTCGGATGCTCCAAGTGCACGACTTCCGCAAAGCCATCCTTCACCGACTCAAGGACCGAGTCACAAGAGGTGAAACTCGCCAAGGCTCCATGTGCGAATTACTAAGCCCTACAAGACTCCAACGCACATATCATAATCACAACCTAACTTAAACCCTTTTCCACACACATCAAAACCTTATCATGACAAGAGATTGCCCCAACAATCTCCCCCTTTTTGATGTGTGGCAATTCGTTTAAGTTAGGTAAAAATATTTAATAAAACTATTAAGAAAGGAAAGCATGTAAGTAAACATGATTAGCAACTCTCCCCCTTAATACATGAAACTCCCCCTAGATATATTCCCCCTTACTTAAACTATTCTCCCTTACTTAAACATAACATTTCTCCCCCTTTGACACCATCAAAAATAATAAACAATGTTTATACAAGCATGGCATCAAGTCTAGAGAGAAATACAAACCAAAACATGCCTTAAAAGTGGATAAACGATATTACTGGGCATGTTATCAGACTGATCAGTCGTTGGTTGGACTACCATTCGGTAGCATATGGATTCGAAATTATTTTAAATGCACTAGAAAATCTATAAAATTTGAAAAATCATGAAATTCGGGGAACATATTTCTTTTAAGTATATCTATCAATGAAAAATAGTTTTTCATGAAAAATCATTATATTTCCAAGTATTTGTCAAAAATCCAAAAGCTTTAAAAACCACTAGATTTTTTATCATGTTAGTATCCATTTTAAAACCTAGTCTTGCTTTGGATTGTTTCAAAACATGAATACACAGATTTTAATGTATGAAATTGTTTTGAAAACATATGAAATATCCAATAATGATCTTTGGGCAATATGTCTATGGATTAAACATAAGTCTTCCCCATGGTTGGTCTATTATTGCTATTTTGATACCTTAAATGACCATCTAAATGCCATAGGCATTAGTGGACATTTGTATCATCCTAACATCTCACTCATGCTAAGTTTTCAATCAAAGTAGCCTATAGTGAGTGTGTTATGTATCCTAAAGGTATTTGTATATACTTAACCATTATTTTCATGCAATTCTATCAATGTTAAGTATCATCCTATCATTCCACATGATCATAAAGATACATATGAATTAATTTCATGTTATGATCATGAAACAAATGTATTCATCAAATTGTGATCATGCATTAGGTACTATATCATGATAATAAAGCAAATATCACCTAAAGCATGATTTATCTATTTTTAGGTGCATTATCATCACCTAACACTATTTCAAAAATATTGTCCCGCCATCCTAAGTCAACCAAAAATATGATATAGGTAAAGTCCATATGGTTGACTATCCTAGGGTTTTCCTAACCGTTTAAGATGGATTTTGGAACCCAAAATAAGTTCTTTCCTATTGGGTTCACTAAAAATTCCTTAGGGATCCATTTTCTAGCAATTACCTTCTTCTTGTCTTGACCCCTTGCTATTAGGCATTTATAGGCCTTTTCATTTTTCTTTTCTTTATATCCTAGGCCTTTCTTGTTGAAGCTTGCCCTTTGGCTCCCTATGATCATGTTCAAGGTGTTGGAGCCTATAGTGAACTTTTCTAGGGCTTTGGTCAAATAGTCTACCTTTTCCCTTAAAGCCCTATTTTCATCCATACATGCATCACTAACATTAAATGGCATATATTCATGTGAGCATGCGTCATCATGACTAGAAGAAATATTTTCATTAGTATTTAAACATGTTTTTTCTAATTTTTGTTCTAAATCATTAATTTGCTCAAGCATGCATTTATTATTTTTCTTTGCCCTAAATAAATCCTTAGTGAGGCTAGAAATCATAGACATTATTTGCTTAGGGGGTAGATTCGTTACCTCACTTACCAAATCCTCTTCCGATGATGAGGATGTAGAGGAGGCTCCCCCTTCACTTGAGCTCTCTCCACTTGAGATTGATCCTTCATTTTCGGAGGAGGAGCAATCCAAGTCGTCAAAAGTCATCAATGCTAAATTTGTGACAAAAGCATTCTCCTCTTCTGATGATGATGAAGATGATGAGGAAGAAGGATCATCCCATGTCTTTGCTTTGAATGCCTTGGCCTTCCCTTTTTCTTTGACCTTCTTCTCTTCTTCCTTCTTTTTGCTCCCCTTTTTCTTCTTCTTTTCTTCTTTCTTCTTCCTCTCTTCTTTGCTCTTGTTTAGGAGAGGACAATTGTCCCTTATGTGTCCCTCTCCTTGGCAATTGTAGCAAATAATTTTCCCCCTTGGTCTTCTATTCCTATCATTTGAATTATTAAACCTAAAACCTTTTAATGCACGCCTTACCCTCCTTACCATATAGGCTTCTTCCGTGCTATCCATGGAGGAGGAGGAAGACGCTTCATTAGAGGAGGAGGGGATCTCCATTTTCTTCTTCCCCTTATGTGCCATCAAAGCTACTCCTCTTGAAGGTTGAATTCTAGGCTCTTCAACTATTCCTTCAAGCCTCGTTTCATGGAGCTCCATTGTTGAGAAGAACTCCTCTAAGGTGCTCACTTCTAAGTTCTTGGACATATAGAAGGAGTCCACCATTGAGCTCCATTTTGATGACCAGGGAAAAGCATCAATTGCTTTCATGAGCATGTCCCGGTTGGAGAGCCTTTCTCCTACACTTGTTAGTCCAATCAAAATTTCTTTAAACCTAGAATGCAATGATGTTACCTTTTCTCCCTTTTCTAATTTTATGTTGGATAGTTGGGAGCGGAGGAGGTCTCTCCTTGCAAGTTTGGCTTCCGAGGTGCCTTCATGAAGCTCTACTAGCTTCTCCCACATCTCCTTCACACTAGAGCATTCCCCTATCCAGTTAACTTCTTGTTGGGGGAGTACATTATAGAGGTGGTGCTTGGCTTTTGAATTTGCCAAATATTCTTCTCTTTGTATCTTGCTCCACCGTGCTTTCTCCAATGGCTCCCCATCTTCATTCCTAGGCAACTCGAAACCGTTTTCCATAATTAATAAAATTTCAAAGTCGGTTTCAAAGAATACCTCCATTATATTTTTCCACCAAGAGAATTCCCCCTCGAACTTTGGCGGATGAATATTAGATCTGGCCATTCTTGAATGTGCTTGTTGTGGCGGTTAGTCCTCGATAAGCTTTCCTTGGCTCTGATACCACTTGTAGGGGATCGATCGGCCGGCTAGAAGGGGGGTGAATAGCCCTCTTTCGTTGGATAACGGAATTTTCTCATCTACAAAAGATTAGCGCAACGGAAACAATAAGACAAGCAAATCAAGCAAATAAAAACAAAGCAAAGGAAATAAACAATGCTAACACAAAGTCGTAACGTGGTTCACGGCTACGCCGCTAATCCACGATCCCGATTCGTCCAAGGTGAATCACTCCTTTGCCAAATCCACTAAGTCTCTCCTTTGCACCAAGCTAGGTGGAGGTAACCTCTTTACAATCCCTCTTCTTCAATGCTAGGCATGCATGATCTACTAAAAAATGATCTACTAATATATCTAGTAGGCATGAAAGTATAAAGAGTGCTTTCAAACCTAATCCTATGCCCTCAATAGGGAACCTAATGTCCATACACAAAGTAGAAAATGACTCAGCTTTAATGACTCTTCTTTTACCCCTAATCAAATTACAATTATTTAATATTTTATTGAAAAAATAATTGAAATTAGAGTATTTGTACCTTGGCATTATAGACGATGTTATCAAAGAGATATGACGACCTAGACACTTCGAAGGGTTGAAAATGAGGTTTTCACGGCTGGTTGGGATGGTTGTGAGTCGACTTGGCATTGCCCTAGCTGTAAAATACAACAAATATATGGCTAAAGGGGTAATATTAGTATTGGGAAAAATTAAATAAATAAAAAATGGTTAGGGATTTAATTAAACCTAACCTTGGCTTAATGTTAAATGGGATTAAGTGGATCTAGGTTTAAGTCCTATAGGGTTTTAAACCTAACCCGATATTAAAACCCGATCCATTTTTCCCCTTAACGCCCAGCCACCTTATTTTCATTCTTCCGTTTCTGCGGTTTCTCATCGTGGCTTTATTTTCAAGCGTGCTCCACTGATTCTTCTTCCTACCGCAAAGCTTTTTTCTTCTCATCTCCTCGTTGTCAAATTTCCTCGCCTCCTTCTCATTCCTTCTTCCCTGCAAGCGAAAGCGAGAGGAGCATCCTCAATCGATTCCATGGACAAGCTGATGGCGAGCATGCGACATGAAGCTTGCGTCGGCAGCATCTACACCTAGTTCTGCTCGTGAGCCGTGATTTTCTGTCAGAGCAAGGTGAGGCAGTGTCTTCTTTTTTGATTTCGGATGAGATCCACCCATTAATCATGTTCTCTACCACCATGTTCTCAGATCCCTGCCTGAGAGGTTGATGTGAGCAAAACATATAGGGTTTTAGGAGTAGTTTTCGCTCACATCTCATTACATTTTTGTGTTAGTTTCATGCATATGTTACTCTATTTTGGCACGCATTTTCTATTTTCTGGTTCGGAGGTCTGCTCAT
The DNA here is from genome assembly GCA_025175895.1 of Wurfbainia villosa. Classification (NCBI taxonomy): domain Eukaryota; kingdom Viridiplantae; phylum Streptophyta; class Magnoliopsida; order Zingiberales; family Zingiberaceae; genus Wurfbainia; species Wurfbainia villosa. Next base: position 76,159,171 of record CM045991.1, on the reverse strand, counting down.
TGTACTTTTGTGTGTAGGTTAGCTTTTCGAGTGAAAAAGATGCATTTTCAGAGCGAAAGGACTTTCACAGCTAGACGCAAAGTGGGACACGGTCAGGGTGTGTGGATTCACATGACCATGTCCAATGGGCGAAGATCAGCACCCTAGGGCCGCACAAGGCCTGGCCGTGTGGAAACACACGGCCGTGTGGAGGCCCGACGGATTTGAACGACTAGGGCTTTTTCTGGATTTTGTAGTGGTCCGAGGCGATGTCTATATAAGGATGGCTCCACCCAAACCCTAGGGGAGAGGCACGACGACTAGGACGGCACATCAAAGCCCTAAAAAGCTTCAATAACTCGCAATGGGGAGGAGGAACATCGCCGGAGGTCCACAAATTGCAATATAACGCCGAAGAGAAGATCATGAAAGCATCGTATATCTCTATTTCTACACTTTATTTCTATTGTATTCAAACTTAAACATGTTTTGTGATTCTTCCTTCGTATTTATGGAGTAGTACTTTTGATTCTAGGATTAGGGAGTAGCTTGTGTACATAAACAATGTTGGTTCATGTTAAATTCTGGCCACGAGTTTGATTTGACAATTGGTAGTTGCTCTTTATTATATCTACATGTGTTTGGCTTTCTTTCCGCTGTGCTTAGGCGATATGAGGTGGTGACAACCCTCGCAATCTAAAATTTAGGAGATTTGATTAAGGAACCTAGGGGTAAACCTAATCTCTTGCAACTGCGGGGAAAAGGGTGTGGTGGAATCAGAAACGGTCCACCGTAGAGATTGATTTGGCATCCTCGTACCCTCTATCTCATCCTTGTGGGCAGAGATAGCTCCCGGTGAATGCGGCGGCTCTGCGGGAGAGTGTATGATGTCCCTTCCACAAAACCGTAGGTAAACATCTAGACAACACCAATTGACAACATTGTTCTGTGATACGCAAGTGAAACCGAAGTCCTAGAATTACCTTTGAAGATCTCGGCACACTCCTTTCCTCCTCTGTGTGACACCGTACAGAGTAGAGTCCACCGACAGCCCTCACCAACCATAACCTCCTAGAGATCACATCCGAATAATTATAACCACTAAGTATATTGGTATTCGAATCTCAGTCCCTGTGGGATCGATAATCTTTATTACTTGACGACATCCGTGCACTTGCGGGCATTGAGCATGAGTGTGTGCTTTGAGTCCTCGACGGTATCCGTCGCGAGATTCGAGGTCGCATTCGTGCGCATCAAGTTTTTGGTGTCGTTGTCGGGGACTGATCGATTCGATATCAAATCGAACAGTGGTAAATTGGATCGGACTTAGGATTAGGTTTATTTACTTGCTTATTTTCTTTTAGTTTACTTTATTTTCTTTAGTTTCATATCTTACATATTTAGATTCAGTTTTTAATTTTCTGTTATTTTTATTTTATTCTAGCAGTAATTGTTTCTCTTTACTTATTGCATCTTAGATTTTTATTTGCTAGATTTATTTATTTTCTTCTTTTAGCATTAGGTTAGCACTCTTAACTTTGTGGTTTGGTTCGTCGTATGCTTAGACGATTAGGGTCAGAAGGTCTAATTCTGATCGACTTAGAAATTGAGCGAACCTTTCACCGTCGGAGAGCAGTACATCGAAAGATGGAAGATCAAGCAGCCTCCGAGGTGAACATAGGAAGATGACCTCTGCGGGACTACGCAGCTCCTAGCGCTAGAGGATTTAGGCCGAGCATAGATGGACCGTCTATTTCTAATAACTTTGGCCACTTATACATATACATATAGAGCTAATTCGGGAGCCGATGCAGACCAACCTTGAGGCATTTCTTGAAATCATTAATGAAAATGAAAGCAGTCCCTTCCACGCGATCCGCCTAAGCATGTTCCTGCTACCGGATAAGGCTAAGGCATGGCTTCACTACCTTCTCTTAAGATCACTACATGGGAGCAATGTGAGCGAATTTGAATATTTCCCATCAAGCAAGATCGCCACGCCATCTTATCACGAAGCCACTGTAAGGAGGGGGAGTCCTTGTTCGAAGCTTGGGATCGCTATAAGGGGCTACTCTACCAATGCCCCCACCACGGACTGGAGAGGTGGCTGGTGATCCACATTTTCTATAATGAGATCGCTTACACCATGAAGATGTCCCTAGATTCTGCCGCAAGAGGAGCACTGATGAATAAGACCATAGAGGAGGCAAAGGAGCTGATCGAAGAGGTGGCCCAAAACCACCATCAATGGGCTTCCGAACGTGGTCAACCCACGCCTGCAACGGGACGATACACTGTCAACTCCATGGACAACCTTTCGGCAAGGATGGATGCACTCAACAAATGGTTTGAATCTTTGAATCCTTCATCTACATGTGCGGCCATTGATTTTGGAGAGGGAGCGGCAGCATATCAAGAGGACCACTATGGAGGGCAGGGGATTTCAGACGAGCAGATTGAGCATTGTAACGCGATTGGGGACTATAACCAAAGGCCCCACAACCCGTACTCCGATACTTATAATCCCGGGTGGAGGAATCATTTGAATTTCTCTTATAAGAATAACTCGGGAAACTCCCAACCATCAGGGGGGTATGGGCAGCAGTAGTAGGGCAGTGGGCAGCGACCACAGAAGTCCAGACTGGAACTGATGATGGAGAACTTCATCGCTACCCAAACTAAGGTCAATAAGGAATTTCGTCACCAACATCAAAAGTCTGAAGAATCACTCAGAGACTTAAAGGCCACTGTTGATTGTTGGGGATCGATTGGCCGGCTAGAGGGGGGTGAATAGCCCTCTTTTGTTGGATGTCGTAATTCGTTCGTTCTCGTTGTGTTGCTTGTCTACGATTGTCGTTAGCGCAGCGGAAATAATAAAACAATAATAATACTAACAACAAATAAGCACATGCAAACACACACGATATACATGGTTCGGAACCGAATGGTTCCTACTCCACGGGCGAGCTCCTCGAGCTCTAGAGATGCACACGACAATGCTCAAACTCCTTCTCGACTACACGTCGGAGGTGGAGAAACCTCTCACAAGCAATTACAACAGTAATATAGAAATACAAGCAAATACACAAATACAATACACAAGAAAACTTTCACTGATTGCTTTGATCACTTTGCTTGTTGCTTGCTTTAGATGGCTCTTGAAGGACTGGAATGCGACATTCCCTCCAAATGACAAAAGGCTTGGCTGAAATCTTACTCGGCTCCATTTATAACTGCATCGTGGTTCATATCGCCATCGATCGTTTCATCACCGCTCGGTCTGTCGTGCGGGCGGTCACATCGATCCACGTTGGCTAAGTTCCAACGGGATCATCACATCGGTCGATGGCATCCATCGATCGACGATCATCGATTAGTCTTGGCGAGCTCGACCATTCGCTCATCGCCGCCATCGATCACCGATCCATCCCTGATCGATCCTCCCAATGACGCTCTCTTTGCATTGATCATCGGGTTCAATAACACCGGTCGAACCCATACACAGAGCAACCGACCGCACCTATGCGGATCGACAAAACCTCAAACATAACGATGTTTGAGCCTCCGACACTCCGGATCTTAGCCACTTGGCCAAGTCCACCTTATCCCTCATGGAGTTCCCCACCGGCTCTCTTCCCTCCCTCGTCCCGGATGCGCAAGCGCCGGCCATGCAATGCCATCCTTCGCGTCTCATGCCCTAGAAGTATGCTTCCCTTTGGTCTCACTCCATTCACTCCCTGTCCGGTGGTCCCTCGGATGCACCAAGCGCACGGCTTCGCAATGCCATCCTTCATCGACTCAAGGACCCCGAGCCTAGTGAACTTACCAAGTCCTCAAGACTTCTCACATGCACCAAGCGCACGGCTTCGTAATGCATTTCCCATGCCAAGCACCAAGCGCACGGCTTCGCAATGCTTTGGACTTCCACACCAAGCTCCATGCTTGGATTTTCCATGCCAACCCCATGTTGGACTTTCCCATGATAATCCCATGTCATGAGTTTTGTCTATCATCAAAATATCATCAAGGTACTGCTAGAGTCAAACTCGAGTCAACCTGGGCCGATTGCACCAACATTGATGACCTTGAGAGTCATACTAGGATGTTGGAGACGCAAGTGGCCCAAATAGCCCAATCTGTGTCGCAACCTGTGAAGAGCTCTCCGGTGAGTCAAGGAAAAGAGGAAGAAGTGGGGCAAAGTAGCCAATTCTCCAAGGGGTGTGCATCCATGGTTTCCACCCTACCTGACCAAGCAGAGTTTGAAGAGAAGATTTCCATATAGCTTGAGGACCATAGTGAATTTGTTCTTCCTTGCTCAATTTATGGGGAGAGCTTCGACGAAGCGCTATGTGACTTGGGGTCATCAGTCAGTGTGATGCCCTACGCATACTATCTGAAGATTGGACTGAGCAGGCTCCAACCAGCGAATCTTGGTATTTGTATGGGGGATGATTCAGTCAAGGAGCCCATTGGCCTGCTACCACACGTGCCTATGATAATTGAGGACTTCGTGATACCCATGGACTTCATTATACTGGACACAGGACCAAATCCTCATAATTCCATCATTCTGGGAAGGCCTTTTCTAGCGACTGTAGGGGCATGCATAGATGTGAAGGCACACCAGATCTCCCTGGAGGTAGATGGGGAGGTTATCCTTTTCAGCCTTTCGGAGCACAGATCTTCCTACCTCGATGACTTCACATTTAACAAAATTAAGCCGGAACCTCCAGATGAAGATCCCGAGACGAATGAATGGAAGTTCACTGAACCACCAGAGCCGAGTTGATAGTAGAGTGCGGTCGAGCTTAACGACCTTAAACAAGACACTTCTTGGGAGGCAACCCAAGTTTAGTTTTAGATTTTCCTTTTCGAATGCATTGCATACATTTGTTTGGTTTTAGTTTTGATTTCCATCGCAATTAGAGTTAGGACTAGAAAAGAACTTTTCTAGGCAAAAATGAGACCCATATTAGCCTACACGGCGAAGTGTATGAGAAAATTTGGGTCATGGTGTATAAATAGGCAACAAAACGGCTCAGCCATGTGTCCATGTGTTTCAACAGTCACATGGCTGACTGAGTCACATGGCCAGCCGTGTTTTCACACTACCATGGCGCCGTTAATGCGAGCCGTGTGTTTTCATCCCATTTGCGTAGTATGCTTCAAAAGTTCTTGCCCTAGCCATGTGATTTCATCTTCCCCACCATCTAGAAGCATTTTGAAGCTCTAAAAAAGCCAAAAGAAGCAAAGCTGAGGAGAACCAAGACTGTAGCACCCCGATCTGGTGCCTTGGAGTGACGAACAAGGAGAGTCGATGCCTCAAGTCGAGGGCAATGCCCTACCCATCTACTTTCAATAATGAACATAGAGATAGATACAATATGCTCTACTCTGTAAACTTAGCTACTAGGTACTTAGATGAGGATTTGCTTTAGAGGATTGTTAGGTGATATGCAAACCCTGCAAAAATAGGTGGGATGAGATTATGGGAATAAGACACCTAAGACCCTAACCTAGGATAGTTTGGAATTTTTGAGTTCTTTAGAGGCGGTTTTAAGCGGAAGAGAGAGTGAAGAGGTAGGATAACTTTTAGGCTTTTAACATCGAGCATGAGTAGACCTTCATGGAACTCATGGAGGCTTACTAAGGGAGAGAGAAGAATTATTGGGTCACTCTGAATATTGGACCGAGTTGACGGAGCATGCTTATGACCCTTCTAGGGCGCTCAAAACCCCCGCTGATACTCACCACCATCATGGCCGTCATTTATATTCGTGGTCAGTCGATCGATAGTAGTTAGAGCTAGCGATAAGCTTTGCCAGCTACAAGAAAGGAGTAGCATCGATGTAGGGTCTCACTTCATCAGACACTTAGTGAAGATGGGTAAAGCAGCACGAGGAGAGATCAATGTGGGAGGCCTACTTACCCACTTTTGCTATAGGATGGGATACGATTACACAACATTAGAAAGTATAAAGGGGAGCCCTCAGATCAGGATAGAAGGGTCATGAAGATGATGGAGAGAAGGAGACTTTATGCTATGTAAGGAAATGTAATTAATCTACTCCCTCATAGAATCCTCACCACATCTCTCACACCTTTGTTTACTCTCCCTCGGTCACAATGCGACCACCTCTGCACCGACCACCACCTTTGTCCTTTTAAGGCATCTTAGTGACGATTTCTTGATTGATCCACCTCGGATTCGCACTGCATGGGAGCAGAGAGACCACGTAGCTTTGTTTCATTTGAGTTTTTACAGCCATTAGGTATTCTTCGCAACTGAGAGGAGCGTTGCAGATTTCCTACACATAGAGTTAGCCCGAGGAAGAGATTGTAGGGAGGCACTTTCCACATTTCAAGTGAGGAGAGACCCGTATTTATTTTTGTGGTATTTTATTTTATTTACTCTATTGAATGTTCTAGACTTACACTGGTTAACTTTGTTTTTGCACATACACTTGTCGAACATCTTGAAAGGGAGAATCTAGTACATACCTAGTTATGATTCACTTCAGTAGTCTAGTACTTTGGAATCCATAGGTGACTCTAGATTTAGCATTTTAGTTACTGGAGATGCTTGGATTGTGTAAGCCCATTCGAAAAAATCAAAATCCTGTGAGCCGAAAAAAATAAAAGAGAAAAAAAAAAGAGAAAAATAAAAGAGAGAAAAAGGAATGAGAAAAAAAAGAGAAGAAAGAAAAAAAAAGATTATGAGGGATAAAAAAAATAGTTGTAGTGGGTGGAAATGGCTAGGTGCCCCTTTGAGACCGAGTTAGGTTACTGGGGAAACACCTACCAATTTCTCTCAATACCGAGCACGCCTTTGAGACTTTATGCTAGATCTAGGGAACAACCCTCGCTTTGGGTAGGTAAGTGCCTAAGAGCCGGAAACCTTAGGAAAGCTATGGGGTGACTGTTAGTTATAGCCCTAAGAACCAATCATGTGATGGTTGAATAGGGAACATTTTGTATCATATTCTATAAAGGCAAAGAATTGGTTATTATATTTAAGTCTTGCTTGTGCCAGCTAAATTAAATATAGTAATGCCCTAGAAAAGTAGATTCTTATTCTGACACATCAATTGTGAATTGATTATGAGAGGTATGAGAACACTTTCTAAATGTTCTAGTCAAGTATTAATATGCAAGGGCAATATTAATACATAAAGACTAGCATGTAGGTCAATTGATGACTTGATCTAAGTCATGGATATATGATATCAAGTTGACACATGGGTATATATTAGAGAATATATCTTGAACGACCCGCCATGAGAAAGTTTCATGGATCGTTATATGAGTGTCATAAACTTTCTCATGTGACTATTGGTATGAATAGTTCTCGGACACAAAGTCACTACGGTTCCCTACATAAGGAGTTATGTACTTTGGTATCGTCAAACGTCACCCGTGTAGGTGGACCATAAAGCGATTCTTGGGTATATAACAAATTATGCGGAGGGATGTGATGTAGATGGGATCTATCCCTCTCATATGACGAGTGATATCGGTGGGCCCCTTGATTGAGTAGAACTACTAAAACGCATGGCCATGCTCGAATGAGTCAATATGAGATATTGAGCTCATTTGTTTGAGTTAGTTTACTCAGGGATCAAGAAACACATAGATTGATCGAGGATGACACGGTCTATGCCTCATTGGTCAATCTGATATCAAGGATAGAAGGACACGGTCATACATTATAGTAGTCACGGAAAGGTTAGTCGGATCTTGACTTATCTCATAACTTGGGTAGCAATGATGTATTGCTAGATGCGCTCATTGCTTGTGTATCTAAAGAGTTTAGATCCACCGCCAGCGTTATGAGAGCCTATAGTCACACACAAAGAGCATGATAATTAGAGGAATTAGAGTATTCTAGTTTGACTAGAATAATTTGGGAATAAGCTTAAGTACAAAATGGTTTTTGGACTTTAAGCTTAATGAGAATTTTAGCTAATTGATTTAATGAGATTAATTCAATATGTTACCTTATTGATTTAATGAGATTAATTCAATATGATAACATAAGCTTAATTGAATTAATAAGATTAATTCAACATGCATGAATGCCACATAAGAATGCCACATAAGCATGCCACCTAAGCATCATGAGGTGGAAGGAGACAAAGTGGTTTTTGTCTCCTTAAGTGGCCGGCCAAACAAGGAAGCCAACTCCTTTTTGGATTGTGTCTCAATGCAATGGATTGCATTGAATGTGTGGAGGTGAAAGGGTTTTTCCAACCCTATAAAAGACTCCATGAAGTGGCCGGCCATAGTAAGCATTGTGGTTGTGAGAGAGCTTGAGAGCTTGGTGGAAGCTTTGGTTGTGTGGCTTTGTGAGTGTAGGCTAGCAAGAAGAGTAGTCTTCTTCTTCCTTTCTCTTTTTCCCTAGATTCCTCTCCTTTAGGGACTTCTCTAGCAAGAAGTAAAGGAGAGCTCTTCTAGTTTCTTTTGTGAGACAAGAGCTTGCTCGTGTGGATACATATAGAGGCATGGACATTTGAACGTGCTAAAGATCCAACAAACCAAAAGGAAAAGTGGGATTAACAAGGGCACGCAACAAAGGTAATCCTCTCCTATAAGATAGGTTTGGTTTTAGAGAAATTTATTTTGTACGAGTTTTTTTCTTATGGATCACTAGGAAGGGATCCTAATTTTCCGTTCCATATGCTATTTGGCATATAGAAATCCCTAATGAGCCATCGAAGATAAAAATAGTTTTCTCTATTTTATATGTGATATAGAAGTTGGATAAATTTTATTATGAGTTGATAATTGCATTAGCAAATTTTCAAACATAATAAAATATCCGATGTCTTTTAAAAGTTAAAATTGACATGGTGCATGGTTATGGCCTAGTCCCAAAAAGTTTGTGATTGTGTGTTGTAATTCTTAATACGGCCTGCGTGTCATGCCTTTCTCCTAAAATACTTGTTGTAAAATTAGTTTTAGACTCGAATGTAACTTGAGTATTTCTCCTTTTGTAATATACAAAACAAAGATGGAGGGTCCATTGGAAGATGAGGTTACAAGGAGGAAGTCAACACACAAGACAACCAAAAGGAAGCACTTGGGAGAAGATGCTATCCCTAGGTTGACCAATCAATCTTTTCATTGGCTTGAGAAGATTGTAGAATAAGGGCCATAACCATGACACGCTTAGTTTAATATGTATGTGATGCATGTTAATTTAGCTTGTATGTGATGCATGTTAATTTAGCTTATATGTGATGTATGCTAATATGTATATGATGCATGTTTAAGTTTATATCTTAATAAGTCAAAAACGATATGCCTACCAAAGTTTGGTACTCACTACTTCCTCGATCATTTGTTATTGGGTTTGCCAAAGCAAAGCAATGCATTTTATCTTGGAAGAGTGCGAGTGGACAATCGTGATGTCCCGCTATCAAACTTGGTTAAGACTTAATTAAGTTTTTCTTAATTGGTTAAGAAAGTAGAGGCATATATTAGCTTTGAACATAAGTTTTAAAATTAGTTTTGTGTGATTTCCGAACATCAGCTTTGTCTTAGAAGTGGTCGTTGCTCCGATATCAAGAAGGCCCTCATGCCTCGCCACACTGGAAGTAGTTTAGGAATAAACACTAAACTAATCTAAACTTAACCAAAGCTATTAAAGAGTTACATCAGATGTAATTGGCAAAAGATTGCCTACCTAATTATACTACGTCTTGGGCGATTAGCCAAAGCTAACTCAAGACGAATTATGATGTTGATCTTTATCCCATATAAATTTATAGCTAAATAGAAGCTAATAATGTAAGCAAAATGTGTTTGCCTACATCTATGAGAATTTAGTAGAGCCTCATTTAATTAAAGGCCTAATTAAATGACTTAGGTATGATACTAAATTTTGCATTTTAATGTTGTAGATCACCATGTCATCTAACACGACACACCCTCAACTTGCGTCTGTCCTTGAGAAGGACAAGCTCAATGGAGCGAACTTTCTTGGTAGTATAGGAACTTGAGGATTATCCTCAAGCAAGAATGCATAAACTATATGTCCTAGAGTAGTCTACCCCTGAAATACCGCCTCTGACCACTCGTCTTTGAAAAGGATGCTTATAAGAAGCATCAAGATGACGCATTAGATGTGTCATGCCTTATGCTTGCAACCATGAACTCTGAGCTTCAGAAGCAACATGAGAACATGGATGCCTATGATATGGTTGAGCATTTGAAACAACTATATCAAGGACAAGCCAGGCACGAGCGTTTTGAAGTGTCTAAGGCTCTTTTTGCATGCAAGATGCAAGAAGGAACACCTGTAGGAACTCACATACTTAAAATGATTGGATGCGTTGAGAACCTTGAAAGACTAGGTTTTCCACTGAGCCAAGAATTGGCAACCGATGTTATCCTACAATCGTTGCCGGAAGCATATAATCAATTCGTCATGAATTATAACATGAATGAAATTGATAAACCTTTGCCTGAGATTCTCAGCATGTTAAGAACTGCTGAACCGAATCTCAAAAAGAAAGTTAGTAATGTACTAATGGTCAAGAAGGGAAAAGGTAAGCGCAAAGGCAAGGGTAAGACCCAAGCCAAAGGCAAGGCCAATTCATCCACTTCAAAGGGTAAAGGTAAAGTACCTAAGGAAGGGGACTGCTTCCATTGCGGTGAGACTGGACACTGGAAGCGGAACTGCAAAGTCTACCTTGAGGAAGTAAAGAATAAAAGAAGTGGGACTTCTGCCTCAGGTATACACGTTATAGAAGTTAATCTATCTATTTCTTCTACATGGGTATTAGATACCGGATGTGCATCTCACATTTGTACTAATGTGCGATGAAATAGTAGAAATAGTAGACTAATGGCAAAAGGCGGCTTACTCTTGCAGAACTAGAGGAGTGCTTTTATGTACCGCATTAACAAAGAACATAATTTACGTATCTTGTTTAGGCAAGAAAAACTTCTCTTTTATAATAAAGGACAAATGTTGTTCCATTTATTTGAATGAAATGTTCTATTGTAATGCACCACTTATGAATGGTCTCTATGTTCTAGATTTAGAAAACCCAATTTATAACGTAAATACCAAGCGGTTCAAATCGAATGATTTAAACAAACATATCTCTACGCTTTCATCGCCTAGGTCACATAAATGAAAAACGCATATCCGAACTCGATACAGATGGATTATTGGTCCTATTTGATTTTGAATCATATGAGGTATGGGTTTCTTGGCTTTTTGGAAAGTTGACTTATACTCCTGTTTGTGGACATGGCGAGAGAGCGTCGGACTTGTTAGGACTCATACATACTGATGTATGTGGCCCTTTCAATGTCTAAGCAAGAGGAGGATATAAGTACTTTATTACTTTCAATGATGATATGAGTAGATTTGGCTACTTATATTTGATGAGACATAAGTCAATCCTTTGAAAAGTTCAAAGCATTCAAGAATGAAGTACAAAACCAACTTGGTAAGCGTATTAAGCTACTTGATCGGATCGAGGTGGTGAATACCTCAGTATAGAGTTTCTTGATCACCTGGCTGAGTGTGGGATAATATCCCAACTCACTCCTCCTGGAACACCACAATTGAATGGTGTATCTGAGAGGAGAAATCGTACTCTATTAGATATGGTACGATCAATGACGATCCAGACTGATCTACCTACTTCCTTTTGGGGTTTAGCTCTAGAGACAGCCGCTTTCACACTTAATCGCGTCCCATCAAAAGCCGTAGAAAAGTCACCATATACGATATGGGATCGAAGAGTCCCAAAATGTCTTTTATAAAGATTTGGGGTTGTGAAGCTTACGTTAGGCGTCAAGTCTCGGATAAACTAGGACCCAAATCGGATAAGTGTTATTTTGTAGGATATCCCAAGGAAACTAAGGGATATTACTTTTACAATCCCACACTTGGCAAGGTGTTTGTTGCGAAATGTTGTCTTTCTAGAAGAGAATTTATTTCTAGAAAACTAGTGGGAGTAAAATTCATCTTGAAGAAGTTCAAGATGACTGATAACACTAAGGCTTCGATGGAAAATGAAGCAGGCACCACCAAGTGTTGTGGATGAGGAATTTGTTGCCCAAAGCGTTGTGGCGCAACCACCTGTTCATGGAGACCAACCTCTTCGTAGCTCTGATAGGATCCGTCGTCAACCCGAGAGATATTCTTTTCTCTTGACTGACAATGGTGAGGTATTGCTTGTCGATCTTGACGAGCCTACATCCTATCAAGAAGCTATGATGAGCCCAGTTGAGAAATGGCTAGAGGCCATGAGATCGAAATGGAATCCATGTACACTAACCAAGTATGGACTTTGGTTGATCCACGAAGGGGTAAAACCCATTGGGTGTAAGTGGGTCTTTAAAGTAAAGACAGCATGGATGGTAATAAGCATACCTATAAAGGTAGATTGGTGGCTAAAGGATTCAAACAAATTCATGGTATTGACTATGATGAAACCTTTTCACCACGATTGATGCTTAAATCCATTCGGATCATACTTGCTATTGCGGCCTACCACGATTATGAGATCTGGCGGATGGATGTCAAAACCACTTTTACGAATGGAAAGCTACTCGAGGATGTGTACATGACACGGCTGAGGTTTTGAAGATCCAAAGCATCCTGGAAAGGTATGCAAACTGCAAAGGTCCATTTATGGACTAAAGCAAGCCTCTCGAAGCTGGAATCTTCGATTCGATGATGCAATCAAGGAGTTTGGTTTCATCAAGAATCAAGATGAACCTTGTGTCTACAAGAGAAATAGTGGGAGCACAGTTGTGTTTCTTGTCTTGTATGTAGATGACATACTTCTCATCGGAAATGATATTCCCTCACTCCAGTCTGTGAAGATGTGGTTAGGGAATTGTTTCTCGATGAAAGACTTAGGTGAAGCTACCTATATTCTAGGCATCAAGATCTATAGAGATAGATCTAAAAGATTACTTGGCCTAAGTCAGAGTACATACATTGATAAAGTGCTAGATCGTTTTGCTATGCAAAATTCCAAGAAAGGATTTCTGCCATTATCACATGGTGTGAGTCTTTCGAAGACTCAATGTCCCTCTTCTAAGGAGGAGAGAGATCGCATGGATAAGATCCCTTATGCATCCTATAGGGTCTATCGTATGCGCCATGCTTTGTACTCGTCGACGTCTCGTATGCTTTGAGCATGACGAGTAGATACCCGGATCATCGGTGAAAGTCATCGGATAGCATCAAAATATTCTTAAATACTTACGAAGAGCGAAAGAATATTTCGATATTTGGAAGGCAATGAGGAGCTAAGCGTAAAGGGTTACGGTGATGCAAGCTTCCAAACAGACAAGGATGACTATAGATCGATGAGTACGTGTTTTGCACGAATGGTGGAGTGTGAGTGGAAGAGTTCAGCGGACACGATTCGATTCTACAAAGGAGTATATTCGCATCGATGCAAAGAAAGGAGGCTATTTGGCTCCAAGTTCATCGATGAACTTGGGGTAGTTCCTAGCATTGCGGATCCAATAGACCTCTATTGTGACAACAATGGGGCTATTGCAGAGCTAAGGAACCTCGATCACATCTGACCAAACACAATCTATGGCGCTTCCATCTCATTCGAGAGATCATCGATAGAGGAGATGTGAGGATATGCAATACCGACGAAGCTAACATCGCATCCATTGACCAAGGCTTTGTACAGAGGAAGCATGATGGTCACACTAGGTCACTAGGTATTAGATATCATAGTGATTGGTACTAGTGCTAGTGGGAGATTGTTAGTTATAGCCCTAGAACCAATCATGTGATGGTTGAATAGGGAACATTTTGTATCATATTCTATAAAGGCAAAGGATTGGTTATTATATTTAAGTCTTGCTTGTGCGTGCCTAAATTAAATATAGTAATGCCCTAGAAAAGTAGGTTCTTATCTCTGACACATCGATTGGCGGAATTGATTATGAGAGGCGAGAACACTTTCTAAATGTTCCTAGTCAAGTATTAATATGCAAGGGCAATATTAATACATAAAGACTAACATGTAGGTCAATTGATGACTTGATCTCACAAGTCATGGATATATGATATCAAGTTGACACATGGGTATATATTAGAGAATATATCTTGTGACCCGCCATGAGAAAGTTTCATGGATCGTTATATGAGTGTCATAAACTTTCTCATGTGACTATTGGTATGAATAGTCCTCGGACACGAAGTCACTACGGTTCCCTACATAAGGAGTTATGTACTTTGGTATCGTCAAACGTCACCCGTAAGGTGGACCATAAAGCGATTCGGGTATATAACAAATTATGCGGAGGGATGTGAGTGATGTAGATGGGATCTATCCCTCTCATATGACGAGTGATATCGGTGGGCCCCTTGATTGAGTAGAACTACTAAAACGCATGGCCATGCTCGAATGAGTCAATATGAGATATTGAGCTCATTTGTTTGAGTTAGTTTACTCGGGGATCAAGAAACACATAGATTGATCGAGGATGACACGGTCTATGCCTCATTGGTCAATCTGATATCAAGGATAGAAGGACACGGTCATATATTATAGTAGTCACGGAAAGGTTAGTCGGATCTTGACTTATCTCATAACTTGGGTAGCAATGATGTATTGCTAGATGCCGCTCATTGCTTGTGTATCTAAAAGAGTTTAGATCCACTGCCAACGTTATGAGAGCCTATAGGGTCACACACAAAGAGCATGATAATTAGAGGAATTAGAGTATTCTAGTTTGACTAGAATAATTTGGGAATAAGCTTAAGTACAAAATGGTTTTTGGACTTTAAGCTTAATGAGAATTTTAGCTAATTGATTTAATGAGATTAATTCAATATGTTACCTTATTGATTTAATGAGATTAATTCAATATGATAACATAAGCTTAATTGAATTAATAAGATTAATTCAACATGCATGAATGCCACATAAGAATGCCACATAAGCATGCCACCTAAGCATCCACCTAAGCTAGAGGAGGTGGAAGGAGACAAAGTGGTTTTTGTCTCCTTAATGCAATGGATTGCATTGAATGTGGAGGTGAAAGGGTTTTTCCAACCCTATAAAAGACTCCATGAAGTGGCCGGCCATAGTATGCATTGTGGTTGTGAGAGAGCTTGGTGGAAGCTTTGGTTGTGTGGCTTTGTGAGTGTAGGCTAGCAAGAAGAGTAGTCTTCTTCTTCCTTTCTCTTTTTCCCTAGATTCCTCTCCTTTAGGGACTTCTCTAGCAAGAAGTAAAGGAGAGCTCTTCTAGTTTCTTTTGTGAGACAAGAGCTTGCTCGTGTGGATACATATAGAGGCATGGACATTTGAACGTGCTAAAGATCCAACAAACCAAAAGGAAAAGTGGGATTAACAAGGGCACGCAACAAAGGTAATCCTCTCCTATAAGATAGGTTTGGTTTTAGAGAAATTTATTTTGTACGAGTTTTCTTTCGCAAGGATCACTAGGAAGGGATCCTAATTTTTCCGTTGCGCATATGCTATTTGGCATATAGAAATGTTGGGTTCCGATCCGTGAGGGGAAACTTCGCTTCCCCTTCACCTCGGTTGCTTGACCATGGTGATCCCTTCGATGTCCCCGGATTAAAAAATTTAATCCTAGACGAAAGGGATTCCCAAAGCAACCAAGTCATCGTCGTGCTATTCGTTTAGAGAGGTCACTTGAACAAACTAGTTGTTCAAGCGACCATTCTCTATTCTACGAGTAGCCGCGGAATAGACGATGTCCGGATCGCCGGTTTTTGTATTTATACTCGGGATCCAAGTATTATTTAGCCTATTTACAGAAATATAACATGCTTATATTTTGAAAAACAAACACAAGCAATGAATAAAAGAGATAGAAGAATAGTTATACCTCCTAGTCTTCTAATGTATGACCTTCCTCCTTTTGGACGTCGTGTGGGCGACGATCCACCAAAAGTTGAAGCTCCTAGATCGCAACACTTCCTTCCTTGCTCTTCCAAAGCAAGAGAAAGAATAGAAACAAGGATATTTACCTCCCTAAAACCAGCCAACAAGAAGCAAGGAGTATCCTTGCCGCCGGCCAACAAAAGAAGGAAAAAGAAGGAGTTTTGGGTGTGGCGCCAAAGCTCAAGGAAGACCCTAAACCTTTGTTCCACCGCCAAGGAGAAGGAGAAGGCTTGTTTTGGACACTGCCAAGGTCCTGAAGGAAGAAGATGGGCGCCGCAGGGGAAGAAGAACAACTAAGGAAAATCTTTCCTTAATAGGTGTGCCTAAGCTCCAAACCCTAATTCCTAACCTCACACTCCAAAACCCTAGCTCTCTTCAATTAATCTCCACGCCAACTCCATGCCCTCCTTTTATAGAGTTTAGGGATAAGACATGAATTAATCTCATCCATTGGTTCTAGGGATTTAATCTCAACCGTCGGATCTAGAGTTTTAATCTCAACCGTCGGATCTAGAGATTTAATCTCTACCTTTGGATCTTGAGATTTGTTTCTATCCTTTGGATCTAAGCATCATGAGGTGTTAATAGGCTACATTAGGGACCATGAGGAGGAGTTGGGTCTTGGCCACCCATGGATCAAGCCCACATAAAGTCCGATCCACTAATGATGGTCCAATCCACTAAAGGTCCATCATTGATCTACCTCACCAACCCCCATATGATAATATGGGCTCCATATATTATTTGTACATTTTCTCCCCGTGTTTAAGATCTCGAATGTCCGTCGATTAATTAATTTACTAACCATTAATTAATCGACATCTAACTCCATGAGTAGTACCACTCAACCTTTTCATCATGCGACCAAGTCCACTGCGGGGTTTTCATGATGAACCTTATGAGCTCCTCAAGGGGACATCATCATCCTAATATATAGGACACGGTTTCCTCCTATAATCACGGCACACCATATAAATAATATCATCTCCCAACTTACAGTCTATCGATTTAATCTATAAATCTCGCCATTGGTAAATCAAAGAGATGAGTACCAAGTATATGTGCCCGTTATTATATCGGGATTAAGAGCATGTACTAAATAATATCGAGGTCCGATTCGATTATGTAGTCGCAATAAATCGAATCACCTCTCGTGTCGGTCTGCTCAATACACACAAAGTGCACTAGTGTGATTCTATGGTCAAGACAAACCAATACTAAATCACACTACAACCATTCCGATGGTTTGTCCAAAGCCATCTCGGTTGTGAGCCTTTACTTATACTTTACAAGGAGCCGATAACATGATCTCCCGTGTGACACCACACACCATGTTATCTACAATGTAAAATATTAGACAATATTGCATAACTATAAAAATATGCAAACAATGATCATGTGATTCTTATTTCAAAATAAAGATGTTCATACAAAAAATAGACTTTGAAGTATACATCCTACAATCTCCCACTTATACTAAAGACTATCTTTGTCCTCAAAGTGCCATACATCCGATCCCCATTCCCCTCCACATGCCTATCAAAGCTCTCACGGAAGGCCTTAGTGAAAGGATCTGCGGTTATCCTCCGATGCAATCTTGGCGCACAACTTCTCCTCGCTTACGATTTCTCGTATCGGTGGTACTTGCGCTCTATGTGTTTACTAGCCTTATGGGCTCGTGGTTCCTTCGAGTTTGCCGCACCACTATTATCACAATAAATTGTGATAGTTACGGGCAAACCAGAATCACATCCAAGTCCATCAGAAGTTCTGAGCCATCTGGCTTCTTTGGCGCCTCGGAGGCCGCCACACATACTCGACTTCCATGGTGGAGTCCGCCACGCATTTGCTTGACACTCCTCCATACAATGGCTCCACCTCCCAAAGTAAACACAAAACTGAGGTAGACTTCTTGTTATCCCTATCAGATTGGAATTCGGAATTCGTGTAACCCATAGAGAGTAATTAGTCTGCCCGGTAAACCAGCATATAATCCCTAGTCCTTCTCGGGTACTTCAATATATGCTTTACCATGATCCAATGTCCCATCTGGATTACTCGATATCTGACCATGCCCACGGCAAAGCAGAGATCTGGTCTCGTACAGAGCATCGCATACATGAGGCTTCCTACTGCCGAAGCATAAGGAACCGCCTTCATCTCCTCTATCTCCTCAGATGATCTAGGACACATCTCCTTAGATAGAGGTACTCCATGCCTGAAAGGTAGAAAACCCTTCTTGGAGTTCTGCATGCTAAAACGCTCCATAATCGTGTCTATGTATGAAGCTTGGGATAAGCACAACATCCTTTTCTT
This sequence comes from Wurfbainia villosa, assembly GCA_025175895.1. Lineage (NCBI taxonomy): Eukaryota > Viridiplantae > Streptophyta > Magnoliopsida > Zingiberales > Zingiberaceae > Wurfbainia > Wurfbainia villosa. The sequence continues at coordinate 76,140,962 of CM045991.1, read as the reverse complement.
TCGATCCCTTATAACCTTGATCCCAAGGATGTGTCCCACTTCTCCCAATTCCTTCATATCAAACTGTTTGGACAACATACTTACGTCCGAGTAATACCTGATATTGCGTTAATCAACAAAATGTCATCTACGATAGTACAAGAAATACCACTACGCTTTCACACATCTCTTGTATACACAAGACTCATCCGACTTTGAATAAATCCATAAGACGATCACCTCATCAAACCGATGTTCCAAGACTCAAGCTTGCTTTCAATCCATAAATGGACCGATTAAGCTTACATACAAGATGCTCTTTTGCCCTTAGCAATGAATCCCTCTGGTTGCTTCATATAGATGTTTTCCTCAAGACTTCCATTAAGGAAAGCTGTCTTGACATCCATCTGCCACACCTCATAATCCATATGAGCTGCTATGCATAAGAGAATCCATAGATTTAAGATTACACTAAAAGGTCTCTCATAATCGATACTCTTTCCGAGTATACCCTTCGCAATAAGCCTCGCTTGAAGGTCTCAACCTTCCCATCTATTCCTCTCTTTCTCTTGTAGATCCACTTGCATCCAATGGTTTTTACACCATCGGGTGGTTCTACTAGCTCCTGCACTGATTTGAATCCATAGATTCAATCTCAAAGATTCATTGCACTTTGCCAAGATATCTGCATCTTTATCTTGGATTGCCTCATCATATGTCCAGGATCAGTTCATGTTCGCCAGTGACCAAATCAAGATTCTCCCAAGAACATGAATCTATCAGTTGTCTCACAACCCTCCCACTACGACGCAGGTATCACCTGTGTATCCACCGCAGCGGTGCGATGACATGTGGTATATCCTCTTGTATGCAGGTGGTACTAAAGAAGTGACTTCCCCTTTTAACTCATCCAGAACAATTTTACTCTTGGGCTTGTGGCTTATCACATAGTCTTCCTCTAGAAATCTGGCGTTCGTGCTAACGATCACCCTCTGATCTCTAGGACTATAAAACAATCCACCCTTCGTTCCCCTGGGATAGCCAATGAACATGCGTCTTACATGCGAGGTTCCAACTTACGATATCGCCTTGCACATGTCTTTGGACTCCCCATATCAGAATATGTCTTAGACTAGGCTTTCGCCCGATCCCATGATTCTGGGAGTAGAAGGCGATTTAGATGGAACCAAGTGCAGAATGTATACCGCCGTATCTAGAGCATATCCCCAGAACGAATCTGGCAATTCAGAATAACTCATCATCGATCTAACCATCTCCATAAGAGTCCTATTCCTTCGCTCTGCTACACCATTCTGTTGGGGTGTGCCAGGTGCAGTCAATTGGGATTGAATCCCAGCCTCTGATAAGTAGTTCCTAAACTCTCCCAAGAGGTACTCAGCACCACGATCAGATCGTAGTGTCATCCATATCTTGAATAATCATCTATAAAAGAGGCGAAATATTCAAAATTACCTCTTCCTGGATAGACATAGGACCTCACAAATCAGAATGAACCATTTCTAACACATCTTTGGCTCTATACCCCTTGGCCTTAAAGGCCTCTTGGTCATCTTACCCTCAAGCAAGATTCAGGTTGGGAGATCCTCCACCACTAATGAACCCAAAGGTCCATCAGCTATCAACCTTTGAATTCTGCTTAGGTTAATGTGACCAAGCCTAAGATGCCAAAGATATGTTTGGTTCATCTTCGAAGGTTCTTTTCTCTTATTGGAATTAGAAGATGAGTTATTAACTTCTATTTGCATCATGGGAGCTTTTGGTTCAAGTTATAAATTTCCTATCTATGTACTGAATAGATAATGTCCTATTCCTTTTATAACAACTCTGTCATTAAAAGAAATAGAATTATCCATCCATAAACTATTTAGAAACCGAAATCAATTCTTTCTAAATAAAGGTACATAAAGGAAATTCTTAAGAACCAAAACCTTTATTTTCTCAAAGATAAATAAAACATCTCCCCCTTTATAATAGCCATCTTCATGGCATTGCCCAAGTAAATAGTAATCTCCCCTTCAACTAGTCATCGGGTTTCTGGAACCCCTGCAAATTGTTGCAGACATGATTAGTGGCTCCCGTATCTACTCACACAGTGCGGTAGATAACACGCTAATCATGTTTTGATGACTAGTCAAAAGATATACCTTTGTTCTATTTTGGATTGGGCAGTCCTTCTTCCAATGTCCATCCACCTTGCAAGTGAAGTACTTGCCTTTCGGCTTCTTCACTCCTCCTGAGATCCTCCCACCATCTTTGCTTCACCTTGTTTCTTCTTCTTCTTGCCTTTCGGCTTAAGTAGAAACTCTTTTGAGCAATGATGGCTTGAGGAATTCTCTTGAAAGATTGCATACAAGCGGATAAGACAATATTTGGATTCATTTCCAATCAATATAATTTGGGTACAATAAGTTTATTTCCTTTAATATCAAAATAAGTGGGTGAAAGTCAATTTTGAAAATCCTAAGAATCACATAGATCATTACTTTAGATTTCAAAAAATTATTGATTCCTCAAACAATAAAATTTCAAATCAACCAACACCTCAAATCACCAGAATATCGCATGCCACGATAGTGTGGACGATATCTGAATTCTACATTTGTAAGAGGAGGTTTTACCCATTAATTTTATTATCTTGTCAACCTTACTTTTTGAAAAATAAAATTAATAGTTGGTTCTTCTTTGGCCCAACAAATAAAAGCAGTGACTCCGATGGGGAGGATACTTTTTATTTGCATCTAAGTGTGCACCATTACACGGTACTAAGGGAATTATTTCGGATTATGTGCCTTACATGGGAAGTACACACGCTCTAAATAATTTCCTATAACCATTATTTGACCTAGTGATCCACAAACAAACTCATCCGATGGGGAGGAAGGCACTCGAGCCGGCCTTGAAGTTTGTTGCATCACATGTCAAATTGTAATGGAAGGCGTGGAATTAATTAAAATGTCCCTCTCCCACTTAGTAAATTAAAAATGAGGAATTTTCAAGCACACACAACATGCTTATTATTACTGTAGATTTCAATAAAAATTATTGATTCCTCAAACAATAAAATTTTGAAATCAACCAACACCTCAAACACCGAGAATATTGCATGCCACGATAGTGTGGACGTATACGAATTCTACATTTGTAAGAGGAGGTTTAACCCATTAATTTTATTATCTTGTCAACCTTACTTTTTGACAAATAAAATTAATAGTTGGTTCCTCTTTGGCCCTACAAATAAGCGGTGACTCAGATGGGAGGATACTTATATTTGTATCTAAGTGTTCACCATTACTCGGTAAGGTAATTATCTCGGGTTATGTGCCTTCTACGATGGGGAAGTACACACGCTCTTTGATAATTTCCTATAACCATATTCGACCTTGTGATCCGCAAACAAACCCATCCGATGGGGAGGAAGGCACTCAGAGCCGACGCGCAAGTTTGTTTGCATCACTTGTCAAATTGTAATGGAGGCCGCGGGAATTAATTAAAATATCCCTCTCCCACTTAGTAATTTGAATTTGAGGAATTTTCCTAGCCTACGACATGCATATCAAACAAAAAACAATAAATATGAAAAATAAATTATTTTCCAACTATTATGGCTTTTTGTCTTCAATATGACTCTCGTCGCATCGCTATCTCGTCCGCTCCTCCTACGCCATGTACGAGCCATCCGGAGATCCGAGCCGAGACTAAGTCCTATTTTAATTTACATCCATCGATCCTATACTCCACGAGGGAGTGTACATGAAATCTAGATCGAAAGTAAAATAAAATAAAGAGCGGCTAAACAATGCCGTATTTAATTTACAAAAACTAAATACTAGCCTCGTCAACCCCGAGGATTCAACAAAATAAACATTTACACACATACAATCACATACACACACATGCCATAATAGTGGAATCTTATGCCTGCAACCAAAGAGTTAAGCTACGCATATCCTACTATTATCCAACACATTTAATATATGAAAAAGTGCATAAAAATTAACCGAATCCTAAACACACAAAACCGGAAACCTTGGCTCTGATACCAATTGTTGGGTTCCGATCCGTGAGGGGAAACTTCGCTTCCCCTTCACCTCGGTTGCTTGACCATGGTGATCCCTTCGATGTCCCCGGATTAAAAAATTTAATCCTAGACGAAAGGGATTCCCAAAGCAACCAAGTCATCGTCGTGCTATTCGTTTAGAGAGGTCACTTGAACAAACTAGTTGTTCAAGCGACCATTCTCTATTCTACGAGTAGCCGCGGAATAGACGATGTCCGGATCGCCGGTTTTTGTATTTATACTCGGGATCCAAGTATTATTTAGCCTATTTACAGAAATATAACATGCTTATATTTTGAAAAACAAACACAAGCAATGAATAAAAGAGATAGAAGAATAGTTATACCTCCTAGTCTTCTAATGTATGACCTTCCTCCTTTTGGACGTCGTGTGGGCGACGATCCACCAAAAGTTGAAGCTCCTAGATCGCAACACTTCCTTCCTTGCTCTTCCAAAGCAAGAGAAAGAATAGAAACAAGGATATTTACCTCCCTAAAACCAGCCAACAAGAAGCAAGGAGTATCCTTGCCGCCAACAACAAAGAAGGAAGAAGGAGTTTTGGGTGTGGCGGCCAAAAGCTCAAGGAAGACCCTAAACCTTTGTTCCACCGGCCAAGGAGAAGGAGAAGGCTTGTTTTGGACGCTGGCCAAGGTCTGGAAGGAAGAAGATGGGCGCCGGCAGCTTGGGGAAGAAGAACAACTAAGGAAAATCTTTCCTTAATAGGTGCCGCCCAAGCTCCAAACCCTAATTCCTAACCTTGCCGCCCACTCCAAAAACCCTAGCTCTCTTCAATTAATCTCCACGCCAACTCCATGCCCTCCTTTTATAGAGTTTAGGGATAAGCCATGAATTAATCTCATCCATTGGTTCTAGGGATTTAATCTCAACCGTCGGATCTAGAGTTTTAATCTCACCCGTCGGCTCTAGAGATTTAATCTCTACCTTTGGATCTTGAGATTTGTTTCTATCCTTTGGATCTAAGCATCATGAGGTGTTAATAGGCTACATTAGGGACCATGAGGAGGAGTTGGGTCTTGGCCACCCATGGATCAAGCCCACATAAAGTCCGATCCACTAATGATGGTCCAATCCACTATTGGTCCATCATTGATCTACCTCACCATCCCCGATATGATAATATGTGCTCCATATATTATTTGTACATTTTCTCCCGTGTTTAAGATCTCGAATGTCCGTCGATTAATTAATTTACTAACCATTCGACATCTAACTCCATGAGTAGTACCACTCAACCTTTTCATCATGCGGACCAAGTCCACTGCGGGGTTTTACATGATGAACCTTATGAGCTCCTCAAGGGACATCATCATCCTAATATATAGGACACGGTTTCCTCCTATAATCAACGGCACACCATATAAATAATATCATCTCCCAACTTACCAGTCTATCGATTTAATCTATAAATCTCGCCCATTGGTAAATCAAAGAGATGAGTACTAAGTATATGTGCCCGTTATTATATCGGGATTAAGAGCATGTACTAAATAATATCTGAGGTCCGATTCGATTATGTAGTCGACAATAAATCGAATCACCTGCATGTCGGTCTGCTCAATACACACAAAGTGCACTAGTGTGATTCTATGGTCAAGACAAACCAATACCAAATCACACTACAACCATTCCGATGGTTTGTCCAAAGCCATCTCGGTTGTGAGCCTTTACTTATACTTTACAAGGAGCCGATAGCATGATCTCCCGTGTGACACCACACACCATGTTATCTACAATGTAAGGTATTAGACAATATTGCATAACCATAAAAATATGCAAACAATGATCATGTGATTCTTATTTCAAAATAAAGATGTTCATACAAAAAAATAGACTTTTAAGTATACATCCCTACAAGAAATCCCAACAGTGACGACTTAACTCACCATGGAACGGGTATCCTCTAAGAATGGTTCGCCTAGCACGAGCACGAGAAGCTAACTTAGTGAACTTCTAGAACATATTTATTTTTCTTTGATTGAAAATACCACCTGATAAATTTAGTTAACATGCTAATTATGGAACAATTTCTTTTTAAAAATTTTATGGCACTGAGGTTTGCTTGAGGACAAGCAAAGATTTAAGTCTGGGGGAAGTGATGTGAGCAAAACATATAGGGTTTAAAGAGTAGTTTTCGCTCACATCTCATTACATTTTGTGTTAGTTTCATGCATATGTTACTCTATTTTTGCACGCATTTCCTATTTTCTGGTTCGGAGGTCTGCTCGTTGTACTTTTGTGTGCAAGTTAGCTTTTCGGGTGAAAAAGATGCATTTTCGGAGCAAAAGAAGGACTTTTGCAGCTAGACGCAGAGTGGGACACGACCAGGGTGTGTTCATTCACATGGTCGTGTCCAATGGGCGAAGATCAGCACCCAGGGGCCTACGGCTGGCCGTGTGAAACACCTGCAGTGTGGTGTGGCGACGGATTTGCGCGACTAGGGCTTTTTATATAAGGATGGCTCGCCCAAACCCTAGGGGAGGCACAGCGGCTAGGGCGACATGTTGAAGCCCTAAAAGCGTGATCTTCAATGGGAGGAGGAACGCCGCCAGAGGTCCACAACTTGCAATACAACGCCGAAGAGAAGATCAAGAAAGCATCGTATATCTCTATTTCTGCGCTTTATTTCTATTGTATTCAAACTTAAACATGTTTTGTTATTCTTCCTTCATATTTATGGATTAGTACTTTCGATTCTAGGATTAGAGAGTAGCTTGTGTACATAAACAATGTTGGTTCATGTTAAATTCTGGCCACGAGTTTGATTTGACAATTGATAGTTTCTCTTTATTATATCTACGTGTGTTTGGCTTTCTTTCCGCTGTGCATAGACGATACGAGGTGGTGACAGCCCTCGCAATCTAAAATTTAGGAGATTTGATTAAGGAACCTAGGGGTAAACCTAATCTCCTGTAACTGGGGGGAAAAGGGTGCGGTGGAATTGGAAACGGTCAACCGTAGGGATTGATTTGGCATCCTCGTACCCTCTATCTCGCCTTTGTGGGCGGAGATAGCTCCCGGTGAATGCGGCGGCTCTGCGGGAGAGTGTATGATGTCCCTTCCACAAAATCATAGGTAAACATCTAGACAACACCAATTGACAACATTATTCTATGATACGCAAGTGAAACTGAAGTCCTAGAATCACCTTTGAAGACCTCGGCACACTCCTTTCCTCCTCCGTGTGACACCGTATAGAGTAGAGTCCACCGACATCCCTCACCAATCGTAACCTCTTAGAGATCACGTCCGAACAATTATAACCACTAAGTATATTGGTATTCGAATCCCAGTCCCTGTGGGATCGATAATCTTTATTACTTGATGACATCCGTGCACTTGCGGGCGTTGAGTGCGAGCGTGCGCTTTGAGTCCTCGACAATATCTATCACGAGATTCGAGGTCGCGTCTGTGCTCATCAGAGGTTAGGGAAGCGACGGTTTCTGGCGAACTGAGCAGTTGGGGGAGTGTAGCCAGTGAAGTCACAAAATTCCGGTACAACTCTCGTTTCTTTTTCCTCTTCTACCCAGTGTGACCTATGGATTGGTATCATTCAGTGATGGCCATTGGTGTCAATTTTTGAGTCATGGGAAGTGGCAACAGTGTGATCGGAGGGATGGTTTGGGCTTGAATTGGGGGATTTGCCGGCTGTGATTGAGAAGAGGGATGGAGCGGGGTTATGCTGAGGGTTTGGTTGTATTGCGATGAACCTAGATCTGGTTTTGCAGTAAGTTTGTTGGATATTGTTCTGTTGTTTTGATTGATATATTTCTGGTTGGGATGATCTTGAGTTAAGAAGTGTATTGCTCTATGTTTTGGTTGGGTTGTTGAGTTCAGCGTGGATGAATGTGTGTATGGTGATGCTCTGTATGCTTTGTGTATAGGGTTGTGAAGGTGTCAAGTGTGACTTGTGGTGGCTAATGAAGGTGGGATTATGTAGCATATGTGATTGAGATTTTATTAAGCATTTTGGTTAATTGATTTATGTACAAAATCAGCTTAGGATTCGATTTGATGATGGATCGTATCATAGTACTTAACAATAGTTATGTTGAATGCAGGAGCTGGATACGAGGCAGGTTCACGGTCGTGAAGATTTTATTATTTCGAGCTTTATAGCAGGTGAGTAATATTTCCTACCCTTGTCAGGTAGTGGCTAAACCTTGATGCATGTGATTTCATATTGTTGTCACTTAGATCTTGACTCCACTCTAGTTTCTATTGCTTGATACTTGCCTTTGCACTTTAAATGCTCTGTCATTGTTGTTACCTGTTCATTCATCATTGTTATGAATTATAGAGGTTGTGGTAAGTGGACCTATAGTGGTTTACCTACATGTACGTAGCTAAATTCGATTGTAGATCCGAATTGTGCAATTTAGATAAATTATCCGGGGGTGGGTGATGTCCTAGATGTAAAGTTTATTTTCATATCATATCCTGATATTGTATATATATCTACTACGGATCATGTAGTCGTGTATGGACGTGTGGTTTGTTGATAGAGTGTCGCTATGGACTGGAGGTCCTTACTTAGTTGTTGTCAGTTGTATATGCCTCTCTATAGAATAGAGAGTGTATTGTTGACATATGTATGTGTTGTCGTACATTCATTCCATTTACATGCATGTTGACGACTTGGTCTCCCTTGTGGTTGAGAGGATCATTGATGCACGTGAATGTTACCTCAAATCTCACGACGAGAACCGTCAAGGACTCGAAGCACGCACTCGCGCTCAACACCTGCAAGTGAATGGATGTCGTCAAGTAATAAAAAGATTATCGATACCACAGGGACTGAGATTCGAATACTGATTGGTTTAGTGGATGTTATTGTTCAGAGTTCCATTCTAATGGTTATGATGACGAGGGTTGTCGGCGGTCCTAACTCTAGTACGGTGTCACACGGAGGAAGAGAAGGGTTGCTACGAGTCTTTTGAGGGAATTCTAGAATTTCAGTTTCACTTTGTGTGTCACAGAACATGCTATCAATTGGGTATTATCTAGACATCTAACTATGGTCTTGTGGAAGGGACATCATACACTTCCCCGATGAGCCTTTGCATCTATCAGGAACAACCTCTGCCATACCAGGTCGACCCCTGGCTTTAGGATGCGATAGGCGGTACGAGGATGCCAGATCAATCCCTATGACGAGTCAGAACGTGTCCCGTTTCTGACTCTATCACACCCTTCTATCTATGGTTACCAAAGATGAGACCAACCCCTAGGTTCTTCCTTAATTCTCCTAAATCTTTGATACGAGAGTTGTCACCCCTCGTATCGTTTACACACAGTAAATAGAAGACCAAAACAAATAGCTATCGATCTAAACAATCACCAATTGCAAATATGATTTCAAGTACAGAAATATATTTGAAATAACATGTTATACGCACACAAACTACTCCCTAATCCTAGAATAGGAGAATCTACTCCATAAATACGAGAAGAGAAACACAAAGCATATTAGAATTTATAGAAACAATGTAAACTACGCAAAGAACGTGAATTACAATGCACTTTGGCTCTCCTCTCCAGCGTTGATGTGCATAACTTGATCCTCGAGTGGCTTTCTTCCTCCTCGTTATGAGTTTCCGAAGCTTTTTAGGGCGTCGAAGTGTTGTCTCGGCGATCATGCCTCCCCCCTAGGGTTTGGGCGTAGCTTCCTTTATATAGACATTAGGTCGGATCTCCCCGAAACCTAGAAAATAACAGAATCACATCAAAATCGCCCAGGGCCCCATGACCATGTGAATTCACACGACCAGGCTATGTGTGGCACTGGGGTGTGAGCCATGTGGATTCACGGGGCCAGGGTGTGTGTCCTTCTATTCTAGCTGCCAAATGCCTTCTTTTCGCTCCAAAAGTGTGCCATTTTCCCCCGTAGAATGTTGTCCTGCACATAAGAGTACAAAGGGCAGAACTCTGAACCATAAAATGGGAAATACATGAAAAATAAAGTGAAATATGCAAGAATCAAATATAAAATGCAACGGGATGTGAGCGAAAACTACTCCTAAAACCCTATATGTTTTGCTTACATCAATTCCCTGAGACTTAAGTCTTTGCTTGTCCTCAAGCAAACCTCAGTGCCATAAAATTTTTTAAAAAGGCATTGTCCCATATTTATCATGTTAACTAGATTTATCAAGTGGTATTTTCAATCAAATAAAAATAGATATGTTATAAAAATTCACTAAGTTAGCTTCTCGTGCACGTGCTAAGCGAATCTTCTTAGGGGATACTCGTTCCATGGTAATTTAATTCGTCATCCTATAGCTTTCCTAAGGTCTCCGGCTCTTAGGCACTTACCTGCCCAAAGCAAGGGGCATTCTCTAGATCTAGCACAAAGTCTCAAAGGTGTGCTCGGTATTGAGAAAAATTGGTAGGTGTTTCCCCGGTAATCTAACTCGGTCTCAAAGGGGCACCTAACCATTTCCACCGACGACAACTATTTTCTTATCCCTCATAATTTTTTTTCAATTTTTCTCACTATCTTTTTCTTTCCCACATTTTTTTTCCTTTTCTTATTCCATTTTTTTCTTTTTCTTTTGTTTCTCTCTTGGGATTTTGATTTTTCCGAATGGGCTTCCACGATCTGAGGATCTCCAGTAACTAAAATGCTAAATCTAGAGTCACCTATGGATTCCAAAGTACTAGACTACTAAGATGAATCATAACTAGGTACGTACTAGATTCTCCCTTTCAGAATGGTCGACATGTGTAGGTGTAAAAATAAAAGCTAACCACGTAAGTCTTAGAACATTCATTAGAACACATAAAATACCATGAGGTAAATGAAGTTAAGCTATCCATGGAAATAACTCATGAAGAAAACTTTAAAAATACTACTAAGGCAACTTATAGATAGAAAAAACTAAGTGCTAAAAGAAACTAAACAACCTATGCATGAACAAATGAATGCTAACTAAAATGCAAATATCAGGAAAGAAACTACTGCTATAAACAAAATAATCAAAACTTGGGGTCCCCCCCAAACTTGTATAAAGCTATACCTCTAATATGGTGGCCGAGGTGGAAAGTCTGGAAGCCTCGGCATGTCGGGCTCCTGGGTAAATCTGGTGCTCAGCCACTGATGCCACATATACATGTGGTCAATCTGAGATCTTGTTGCTTGGTGCTCCTCCTCCCGGGCCCATTGTGCCTGCTGGGCACTCATGTGCTGCCGAACCTCCTGGTGATATATGGCCTTCTCCTTTCGACGAGCAGCCTCCTTTTGAAAATAAAATCGGGCCTCATCGTAGAACTCTTCGGCCCACTAGAAGTGCTCCCGTAAGCCCTAAAACTCCGCCTGCATATAGGCGTTGTGCTCCTCCCATCATTGCCCCTATGTCTGCTGCTCTGCGTATATGTCATCGAGGCGCGATCGAAACTCTGAGAAGTCATAGGTGGTTGTACTTGCATCCTGGTTAAGAGTAGAAGAAAAATGGTGGTGTAGGTGTAGGCTCTCGTCGTGGACTAGGTGGGCTCAAAACGATTTTTGCTTCTTCCTAACAAGTTCTTTCTAATCCTAAACTATTTTCAAAAACATAAGTGACCATAAATCAAAGTCTAAATTATACACATGAATGCAAAAAGATTAAAAACATGTAAAATTAAACTTGGGTTGCCTCCCAAGAAGCGCTTTGTTTAAGGTATTTTAGCTCGACCACACTCCATTATCTCAACTTGGCTCCAGAGGTTTTGTAAACCTCCATTCATCTATCTCTGTGTTGTCTTCTGGTGGGCTTGGCTTTACCCTATTGAAAGTGTAGTCATCTAAGAAGGGAGCTCTACACTCTAACAGGTTGTAGATGATGATCTCCCCATCTACTTCCAAGGAGATCTTGTGCGCCTTTATGTCTATACATGCTCCCACAGTTGTCAGAAAGGGTCTTCCCAAGATGATGGGATTTTAGGGGTTTAGTCTTGTGTCCAATATGATAAAATATGTGGATATGATAAAATTCTCAATCACCACAGGTACATGTTCTAGCATGCCAATGGGCTTCTTGATCGTGTCATCCACCATGCGAATACCTATGCACGTTGGTTGTATACCGCCCAATCCCATCTCTAGGTAGAATGCATAGGGCATCATACTAACTGATGACCCTAAATCGCACAACGCTTCATCGAAGCTCTCACCATAAATCAAGCAGGGTATAACAAATTCACCAGGCTCCTCAAGCTTGGGTGGGATTTTATCTTCAATTTTATCCTGGAATGGCAAGGTCGATATCATGGTCGCATATCCCTTGGCAAATCTATTTTTCTGTGCTACTCTCTCGCTGCACACTCCCTCTTCCTTGACCTAACTCGGCTTGGGTAATGATGGAGATGTAATATATTAGAAAAAAATAAAATATCCCTAGTTAATTAATAAATTACCTTATGGGATTTATTAATAATTTTTAGGAATTTTTCTGAATTAAAATGGAATTTTAATTGATATTATATAGGAAAAGATTTTAATAGGCTTTTACAAAGTCTGTTTGGTTTATTTGCTTATGAAGAGTTAAATGAGATTAACTAACCCAAGTTATATAAATATCAAACCTAGGTTTAGGTTTTATTAATCTTCCTTCATTTTATTTTTCCACAACCCTCCTATTCTCGATCCTTTCTGTAACAACCCAAAATTTTAGTTCCTATAATTTTATTTAGAGAAAAATAGAAATAAGAATAGGAAGAAATTTTTTTTGAATAAATGGTTCGTTAGCCGGGGTTTGAACCATGAACCTTTGGTTTGGGAGAATAGGCTTCCTACCACTAAATCATAAGATTACCAATGAGAACAATATAACAGAATATATCTATAGGCGGGAAAAAAGGGAGAAGTTGGTTAATTTGGCTAATCATTTAAAGGGGTAATTAAATTAAAGAAACCCTAGTTTATATATATATTTTTTAATTTTTTTCTCTCTTCTCTCCTTTCCCTAAATTCCTTGCGTCGCCCACCCACACCTCCTCTTCTCTCCAAATGACGACCAATCCACACCTCCTCTTCTCTCCAAACGTCGACCAACTGACGCCTCTTCCCCTTCCGTTTTCCAGCCGCCGAAGCAAGGAAGAAGATTGTCTTTTCTTTGGACAATTCAAGAGGGGATTTTCCAAGAGGGATCTCCTCAAGGACTTGGTAGAGGATCACGCTAAAGCAAAGGAACACGTAGGAGGTCTTCTCTTTACGAAATCTAATGGTATAAATTAGGGGAAAAGCGTAGGAAGTAAGTATTGCTCACCTGCAGTATAAGTAGTTATCTTATGTCATTGATATATTTTTATGTGCATATTATTTCCAGTTATGCATGGTGTTTTTAGTTACATGATTTTACCCATTATGTCATGGTTAATTCAGTATCCTGTTTAGATTCTTGATAAGAATGTAATTTATGATCATGCATGTGGTAGATAAGTTGTAGCTTACAATTATCTGCATGATGTAGAGTAAGATGTAAAAATATTTTCTTTATAAAGAAAATTTAAGATGCTCCCCATTTTAATCGGGAATTAAGAGCACAATGATCTTCAGTATGGTCCCCATTTCAGTTTTGGGGGTCAAGAGCATAATGATCTTTAAGGTGCTCCCCATTCGTGGTTTAGGGGATTAAGAGCATTCTTTCAGTATGTATAAGAATATAAGTATAAAGGAAGTATTTTACTTTTGAAAGGGCATGTACCAGGCATTAGTTTTGCCCATGAGCCAAGGCCCTCAGTTCAATTACTCTAGTAGGTTCGGTGGTTGGCCACCCCGGTCTATTAGGAAAGTGCGCATTGGTACTATGTCGGGCCCATATTCAGGGTGATTATTAATTTGAAGTATTAGTATAAGTACAAGTAAAAATTTTCCAAGTCAATTATTCTAGTTCAGATACACTATTTACAAGTTTTAAAATACTTGAGAGCATGGTTTATAAGAGAGACATGTATTGAGAGTTATGATTTCCAGTTGTGCTTGCATGTGTATCAATGTATCAAGGGTAAGAGAACTAGTTGCATGATTTCATACGTTGCATGTTTTTGTGAGCATAGCAAGTACTTACTAAGTGTTATTTCTTACAGTTTGCATTTCCTTATACTGCAGATAAAGGTAAAGAAAAGCTTCAGTAAGGTGGCATGGCGGACGAAGTGCTTGGAGTGTGTGGCGATGGAACAGTGAAAGTAAAAAAGATCCTAAGTGCAGATGTCTAAACCAGATTTTAAGTTTTTAATTGTTTTCTTTCTAATATTGTTGGAGTTCAACTGGATTGCTTATGGTTGAGACCAAAGAATGCTAGAGTCATGTTGGGTTAGTCTTAATACTCACACATTATGTGAAGATCTTGAATTGGTTATTGTTTAAGTGATGTCAAGGTCCTTATAATCATTTTAGTGGTTAGCATATTGCGTTAGTATATTGCATGAATTTTGGAATGATGGTAATATGGGGTGATGATTAATGTATAGTGTCAGAGTAAGATAAGGTAGAATTTAAGAATAAGACAGTAAAGGAGTGACATCTCCCCTACTAGAGAGAAAGACTAGGGGGTGTTACACTTTCCATTTTCTTCCGGTTTCTCATGTCGCACCCTTCTCATTCGCGATTTCCCCTCTTCTCTGGATTTTTGCCGATCGCAACCTGTGATACTTCTTCTCTGCACAATCATCGTCGCTGCTTGAGCTCGCATCGCCGCTGCCACTTGAGCTCGCTGCATCGCCGTCAGAGCTGTCCGATCCCTCTCTCCCAATTTCTGATAGCAACCCGATTTCCTTCTCCTCGATTCTGATTTTGGAGAATTTCCTCACCAGATAAAGATCTCGAGCATCCTCGTCTCGATTTCTAGAGATAGATCTCTGCTGCCCTCTACTCCATCACTGTGGATTTGCTCCGGTTGTCGCCCGTTGCAGTTGAAGCTCCACCGCCCTATGTTGACGCCTCACCGAGATTCCAACATTTGTTTGCCTCCATCCTAACTATGATCCCTGCATGTGTGCTCAAGTCGATCACTTGCTTTCTGATGTCGTCGGCAGCCCCTATCACTGCAGCTTACGGTGGTTTGAAGGCCAGACTGATGAATCCACCATTATGTTTGCTATAGCTCCACACTCGATTTCTGATTTTGCTGAGATGAGTAACTGTGCAAGTGAATTGATTTGGAGAATTGATGAAGACCATTTGCTGTGACACCTTGCAGAGTGATAGGCAGTGAAGGGGAAATCTAGTATTGAAGCTAGGCTAATAAGTTTTGATTGGTATATTCACAGTTAATATTGTGGATTGATATGTTGAATTGTTTGTGGACCGGCTGAATGTTGTAGGTTGGTTGTGTTGTAATTATGGATTGGATATTTCGGATGGACTGTGGATGATGGGCTTAGGCCAGGTATGTTTTATGAATATGATAGTATACTTATAGTAATCTTGTTGGTGGTGTTTCGGCTTGGTTGATATAGATTGGATTGTACAGAGTTGATTTTCTATTGTGGATCATGAAGTTGGTGCCACATTTTTGGAACTGGGTAAGTTTTGATTTGTATATGATAGCTATATAATAGGTTGATGCAGTAGTGTTAATTAGGGGAGTTGATTTGGAAATGAATGAATGGTATGAGATAGTACCACTGTGGGATTTAGTTGATCGATTAGGGATTAGGATTGGATTAGACTCTTATTCCTATAGGTTGATATGTTTGTATGTTAAATTTACAGGACCTGAATTTAGGAAGGTCTTTTAGACGTGGATATTCTCAGATAAGTCTTCGAATCAGGTGGGTAACATTCTACCCTGGTCAAGTAGTTGATTAATTTTAGTTCATGAGTTTTGTTAATATTGTACCTTGACTCCACTCATGTTAATCTGTGCTTCATACTTAGTCTTTGCACTTTGAGATATATTATTGTTGTTGTCATATTTCGTTCATCGTTGCTATAACTTACCGATGCTATGGTATGTAGATCTTTAGATGTTTAACCATGGGGGGTGTAGCTGAGTATAGATGTTGATTTGACTCGTGTCGTCAGGAACAATCATCCGGAGATGGGTGATGTCCTTAATGTAGAGTTGGTTGTTGTATCATCTTACCTTTCGTTGTATAACTATTACGGATCATATGTTTGTACATGGTAGTGTGGGTGTCGATGGTGTGTCACTATGGACTGGAAGTCTTAGCATGGTCGATGGTTAGTTGTATACGACTCTCTGAGTGACAGAGAGTGTGTTGTGGGTGTACGTATGTGTGGTTGTGCATTCATTCCATTTGCATGCATGCTGGCGACTTGGTCTCCCTTGTGGTTGAGAGGGTCGTCAGTCATCCTGCCTCCACGGTTACTCATGGTAGTAGCAACTGGTGTGAGGGCAGATCATCTATTGTGCCACACTCGACACCTATTGATAGTGGTAGTTGGAGTTGTGTGCTGTTGTCCTAGGTGTGTGGCACTCGACCACTCATGGGTAGTGTCAGTCGGAGTGGCCAGCAGTAGGGACCCCCCATTGTGTAGCCTAAGGCTCTTTAGCTTATCGCTAGTTATTCATACTGCCCACTCAGCCACTCGAGAGAAGTTGTTGTTTTTGAGTTGGGACAGTTGTCATGTCGTGCCACCTAGGCAACACTGAGGTCGTGGTAGTGAGTGGGGTGTGCAGGCATGACCATGCATTTGCATATATATATTGTTAGTGAAAGCCCTAGAGCCAATCATGTGATAATTGTTGTATGGACTTTATTGTATCATATTCCTATTTATAAAGGCATGGTTATTATATTTACTTGTATTGGTGCCAAATAACTAAATATAATAATGTCCTTGAGTAGTAGGTTCTTATCTATATCAATCGATTGGTTGAATCGATAATGAGATGATATAGAGAACACTACTCTTAATCATTCCTAGTCGAGTATTAACATTCAGGGACACTGTTAATGCGTAGAGACTAGCATGTAGGTCAACAAGATGACTTGATCTCACAAGTCATGGATATGAGATATCAAGTTGACACATGGGTATGCATTGGAGAATGTATACTGAATGACCCACCATGAGAAAGTATCGTGGATCGTTATATGAGTGTCATATACTTTCTCATGTGGCTATTAGTATGACTATTAGTCCTTAGACCTGAAGTCACCATGGTTCCCTACATAAGGAGTTGCATACTTTGGCTTCGTCAAACGTCACCCGTAAATGGGTGGACTATAAAGGCGATTACTGGGTATGTAACAAATTATGCGGAGGGATGTGAGTGATGTAGATGGGATCTATCCCTCCTATATGACGGGAGTGACATCGATATTCTTGATAGAGTGAGACCACGAAGTGCATGGCCATGCCCAAATGAGTCAATATGAGATATTAAGCTCATTTGATTAGAGTGAGTCTACTTGGAGTTCAAGATTTAGATTGTACCGAGGATGACATGGTCTATGCCTCGATTGGTCAATCTAGATGTCAAGGATAGAGGGACATTGTCACATATTGTGAGAGTCACAATTAGTAGTCACAAAGGTGATGTTGGAGCTCAACATTCTTGTAACTTGGGTAGCAATGATGTGTTGCTAGATACCGCTCATTGCTTATGTTCCTAAATCGGTTTAGGGACATTGCCAACATTACAAGAACCTATAGGGTCACACACATAAGAGCAATTAGATGGAGATTAGGTTCATATGATGAACCATGAGGATTAGGTTCATGGGATGAACCAAATTGGATTAAGAGTAATCCAAATTAGACTAATTGAGTTAGACTCAAGTTGATTCAAGTGTTGAATGAGTCTAATTTATATTTGATTCATCAAATCAATTTAAATTAATGAATAGAGATTCATTAAATTAAATTGACTTGAGTCAAGTGGTTAGATTTGATCAACCATGGGAGATTAGAGGTCAAGTTTGACTTGACTTGAGAGGGAAGATGAAAGGTCAAGTTTGACTTGACCAAATGCCATGTCATGATGATGACTTGGCATGGCCGGCCAATGATGATGCTCCACATCATCATTGACTTTGTCTATTGGTGCCACATCATGAGGAAGACCAAGAGGCATGGGAGTTACATGCATGCATGTAACCTCCCAAGCCATAATGTGGCCGGCCACTTTAGGGGTTATGGGTGGTGAATTCATTTGGTGAGTTACACTCTTGGATCATCTTCTTCCTTGGTGTTTTTCCTCTCACTCTCTACCTCTCCCAACCTCATCTTGCCGAGATCTTCTAGGAGTGCTAGCACACTCAAGTTTGTCTCTTTCTCCACCTATTGCTTGTGTGGATACCATAGAGGAGTGTGCACTTGACACTCTCGAGTTCAACGAACTTTTGATAGCGGGATAAGCGAAGGGCATCGCTACGAGGGTAATGTTCTAACCTCTTAGATCTAAGGTAGATCTAGGGTTTTTGTAAGCACATACATGTTTTTATATTTTTATACTTCGCACGGATCCGTGGTCGGGGCTTCCGAGGTTTCCGCAACGCAAAAAGCGGTTTTTGCGGCTCGGAAAAACCCAACAGTGGTATCAGAGCCACGTGCGAAGCATGTATGTGTTTCGTCTTTGTAATTTTTGTATTAGATATAAAAATTACCGATTTATATGTTTCTGTAAATTTCCTAATTTTATAGAATTTTTGGGTATTTTTCTCAAAGAGTCGAAGCAACAAGTGTTGGGACACTTGTAGGCTTCAACCGTCGAGAAAAACTCTCCGAAACGGCGAGTTCTCACTTTAGGTTTTTGGGACAGCGACTTAAGTCACTGTAGGATCATAGTAGGGACACTCGCAAAGTTAATTTTGCGAGTATGGGCGCTTCCCTATCCCCGAAAGGGGCTTTGTCCCGCGATCGCACCCGGAAACCGCTTAGCGGGACCGTTACGGAGAGGTGACTCATTAATTTGAAAAAATAAATTAGGAAAAATTATAGAAATTTATATAAAAAATATATAATTTAGAATTATGTATAATTCTGTGATTGTCATGGCCTAATGACCCCAATTTGATTGGATTATGTGTGTTGTAATTCATAATACGGCCTGCGTGCCGTTTTGTGGTTGTGCGTGTTGTATAGTGTATGCGACCTGCGCATCGTACCTCTTCTTTTGATATTCTAGTTGTAATTAGTTTTTAGACTCGAATGTAACTCGAGTTTCATATTTGTAATGTACAAAATGGAGCGGTGGAAAGTCCACTCGAAGACGAGATTACGAGAAGGGTGACGACGACACATGGCGGTCAAAGGAAGCGCTTGGAGAAGCCGCTAGCCTTAGGTTGACCGTCCGATCTTCTCATTGGCTTGAGAAGATCGTAGTAGGGCCATGACTATATCACATTTAATTATATATATATATGTTGATATATATATATATATATATATATATATATATATATATATATATTGCTTGTATGTATGTGATGCATAGTATATATAATACATGTATATGATGCATGCTAGGTTAATGTTCTTGTATGTATATGATGCATGCTAGAATAATTAATGTATGTATATGATGCATGCTAATATAGGATAATAAAGGCCAAAATGCGTATAAGATACACATTACGATTAGATTAGATCATAATCGAATCAACTCGAAAATGCCTACCGAGCCTTGATACCCATCACTACCTCGATCATTTGTTGTTGTTGAATCTGCCAAAGCAGAGCAACGCATATTATCTTGGTAGGGTGCGGAGGGACAATCTTGGTCCCGCCTATCACGCTTGGGTTAGAGTAAGCTCAATTAGATTGAGCAAAACTAGTTAAACTCAATTGGATCGAGTAGAACTATAGGCATATTCCAATAGTTGGAACGATAGGTCAAGATCGCATTTACACTAAATCTTGGGCGATTTAGCCAAAGCTAACTCAAGGTCTTTTGTAAATGTGGGTCTTGATCCTATAAACAAGAGTTGCATAGAGATGTAATCGGTAATGTGTTACCCACCGATCATACTAAGTCTTGGGTGATATAGCCAAAGCTAACTCAAGGCTTAGTATGATGTGGATCTTGTCCCGCAAGAATTATAGCTAGTTTGTATGAATCTAGTAATGTGGTTTGACCACATCCATAACTCGATTCTACAAAATTCCTATAATTCAATGGATGCATCATTTGATTAAAGGCCTAATTAAATAATAAAAGAAATATGATATTAATTTTCTGCATTATGTATGTTGTAGATAACTATGTCGATAAATACGAACACTCTCTCCCTGCGTTCTGTCCTTGAGAATGACAAGCTCAATGGAGCAAATTTCCGGGTGACAGAACTTGAGAATTGTTCTCACCCAAGAAAGGAAGTCAGATGTCATGGAGCAGCCCATTCGAGGCACCTCCCCCACGCCTCGCGGTGACAAAGATGCTTACAAGAAGCATCAAGATGATGCATTAGATGTGTCATGTCTTATGCTCGCGACCATGAACTCTCGAGCTTGAAGCGGCACGAGTTCATGAATGCTTATGATATGGTTGGACATCTTCGTCAACTATATCAAGGACAAGCTAGGCATGAGAGATATGAAGTCTCTAAGGCATTATTTGGGTCCAAGATGCAAGAAGGGACTCCCGTAGGTACATATGTACTCAAGATGATTGGGTACGTAGAAAACCTACAAAGGCTGGGATTCCCACTTGGCCAAGAGCTGGCCACTGACCTGATCTTGCAATCTTTGCCACAAGCCTTCAATCAATTTGTCATGAATTATAACATGAATGAAATTGATAAGTCATTGCCTGAAATGCTCAGCATGTTGAGAACTGATGAGCTTAACCTTAAGAAGGGTAAATCTGACACCATTTTGATGGTGCAGAAGAAGAAAGGCAAGGGCAAGCCTAAAGGTAAGGGAAAGTCCCAAGCCAAGGGCAAAGGCAAAGAACTTAAACCCAAAGGAG
This sequence comes from Wurfbainia villosa, assembly GCA_025175895.1. Classification (NCBI taxonomy): domain Eukaryota; kingdom Viridiplantae; phylum Streptophyta; class Magnoliopsida; order Zingiberales; family Zingiberaceae; genus Wurfbainia; species Wurfbainia villosa. The sequence goes on along the minus strand of CM045991.1, from coordinate 76,120,028 downwards.
GGGTAGCCAAGGAAGGGGCTTGCTTCCACTGCAAGGAAGCTGAACACGGGAAGCGTAACTGCAAAGCTTACCTGGAAGATCTTAAGAAGAAAAGAAGTGAGACTTCTACTTCAGGTATAAATGTTATAGAAGTCAATCTATCTATTTCTTCATCATGGGTATTAGATACCGGATGTGCATCTCACATTTGTACCAATGTGCAGGCACAGAGAAATAGCAGGGCATTGACAAAGGGCGAGGTGGACCTACGAGTAGGCAATAGAGCAAGAGTTGCTGTTGTTGCTGTAGGAACTTATGATCTATCTTTGCCGTATGGGCATGTATTAGAATTAGATGAATGTTGTTATGTGCCTGCCTTAACCAAGAACATCATTTCAGTTTCTTGTTTGGACAAAAAAGGATTTTCATTTATAATAAAGAACAAATGTTGTTCAGTTTATTTAAATGATATGTTCTATTGTAGTGCACCTCTAATGAACGGACTCTACTTTCTAGACTTAGAGAGCCCTATCTATAACATTAGTACCAAGAGGTTCAAGTCAAATGAGTTGAACCAAACTTATCTCTGGCACTGTCACTTAGGTCACATAAATGAGAGTCTCTTATCTCAGCTCCATAAGGATGGGCTGCTAGACTCATTTGATTTTGAATCATATGAGACATGTGAATCTTGCCTTTTAGGCAAGATGACCAAGACTCCCTTTAGTGGACACAGCGAAAGAGCAACAGATTTGTTAGGACTTATACATAGTGATGTATGTGGTCCTTTCAATGTTGTTGCTAGAGGTGGTTACAGGTACTTCATTACATTTACTGATGACTTCAGTAGATATGGTTATGTGTATCTCATGACACATAAATCAGAATCCTTTTAAAAGTTCAAAGAATTCAAGAATGAAGTACAAAACCAACTTGGCAAGAGTATTAAGATACTTCGATCAGATCGAGGTGGAGAATACCTTAGCCATGAGTTTCGTGACTATCTAGCTGAGTGTGGAATTCTATCCCAATTCACTCCTCCTGGAACACCATAGTGGAATGGTGTATCCGAAAGGAGGAATCGTACCCTATTAGATATGGTACGATCTACGATGGAGTCACACATCTTCCTATATCCTTTGGGGATATGCTCGACACAAAGCAGCCTTTACCCTTAACCGTACCATCCAAGGTCAGGTAAAGACACCATAATACGATATGGACAGGAGAAATCCCAAGATGTCTTTTTATGAGGATTTGGGGTTGTGAGGCTTACGCTCGACGCCAAGTCTCGCATAAACAATCGGGACCCAACCGATAGGTGCTATTTTGTTGGATATCCCAAGGATACAAAGGGATATTACTTCTACATTCCCAGTCAGCACAAAGTGTTTGTGGCAAAGACTAGGGTTTTTCTAGAAAGGGATTTTGTTTCTAGAAAAACTAGTGGGAGTATGTTCGATCTTGAAGAAATTCAAGATAAGGACCATAGCACTGAGGCCTTGATGGAGGTTGAACAGGAACCACAAAGTGTTGTGGGTGATGAGGTTATTGCACAAAGAGTTGTGGAACAACCACCTGTTCATGTAGACATACCTCTTCGCAGATCTGATAGGGTACGTCGTCAGCCTGAGAGATATTCATTTCTCTTGTCTGACCATGATGATGTAATGCTCATTGAGAATGAGCCTACCTCCCATCGTGAAGCGCGATGATCCCAGATTCTGAGTAATGGCTAGAGGCCATGAGATCCGAGATGGAATCCATGTACACCAACCAAGTATGGACTTTGGTTGATCCACCTGAAGGGGTCAAACCCATTGGGTGTAAGTGGGTCTTTAGGAGAAAGACTGACATGGATGGACTTATGCATACCTATAAGGGCTGATTGGTGGCTAAAGGTTTCAAGCAAATTCATGGTATTGACTATGATGAAACCTTTTCTCCAGTGGCGATGTTTAAGTCCATTCGGATCTTGCTTGCTATTGCAGCATACCACGATTATGAGATCTGGCAGATGGATGTCAAAACCGCGTTTCTGAATGGAAACTTGCTCGAGGATGTGTACATGACACAACCTGAGGGTTTTGTAGATCCACAGCATACTGGGAAGGTATGCAAGCCGCAAAGGTCCATTTATGGGCTAAAGCAAGCTTCTGAGCCGGAATCTTCGATTCGATGATGCGATCAAATGCTTGGTTTCATCAAGAATGAAGATGAACCCCGTGTCTACAAGAGGGTTAATGGGAACACAGCTTGTCTTCCTTGTATTATATGTGGATGACATACCGCTTCATTGGGAATGACTTCGCCTATGAAGACTTAGCTCGGAGGTGCTTCAATGAAAGACTTAGGTGAAGCACCGTATTCTAGGCATCAAGATCTATAGAGATAGATCTAAGAGATTGCTTGGCCTAAGTCGAGTACATACATCGACACGATATTACTTTTTGCCATGCTAATTCCAAGAAAGGACTTGACTTCGATGTCACATGGTGTGAGTCTTTCAAGACTCAAAGTCCTCTTCTAGAGAGGAGAGAGACCGCATGGATAAGATCCCTTACGATATGCTATAGGATCTATCATGTACGCCATGCTATGTACTCATCCGATGTCTCGTATGCTTTGAGCATGACACTTCGTTCAGTTACGTATTGCTAAAGGCACACTATGTGTGGGACTTGAGTCTTGAAGAAAGACCTTAAGTACTTGAGAAGGACTAAAGAATATTTCTTGATATTTGGAAGCGATGAGGAGCTAGGCGTAAAGGGTTCTGGCGATGCGGCTTCAATGACGGGATGATTATAGATCGCGATCGAGGGTTCGTGTTTTGCTTGAATAGTAGTTGGTGGAAGAGTTCAAGCGAGGACACGATTATTGATTCTACATCGGTGCTTCCATCTCATTCGAGATTATCGATAGAGGAGATGTGAATATTTGCAGAGTACCCACGAGGCTAACATCGCAGATCCCTTGACCAAGGCTTTGTACGAAAAAGCATGATGGTCACACTAGGTCATTGGGTATTAGATACTACGGTGATTGGCACTAGTGCTAGTGGGAGATTGTTAGTGAAAGCCCTAGAGCCAATCATGTGATGATTGTTGTATGGACTTTATTGTATCATATTCCTATTTATAAAGGCATGGTTATTATATTTACTTGTATTGGTGCCAAATAACTAAATATAATAATGTCCTTGAGTAGTAGGTTCTTATCTATATCAATCGATTGGTTGAATCGATAATGAGATGATATAGAGAACACTACTCTTAATCATTCCTAGTCGTATTAACATTCGGGACAATGTTAATGCGTAGAGACTAACATGTAGGTCAACAAGATGACTTGATCTCACAAGTCATGGATATGAGATATCAAGTTGACACATGGGTATGCATTGGAGAATGTATACTGAATGACCAGCCATGAGAAAGTATCAAGGATCGTTATATGAGTGTCATATACTTTCTCATGTGGCTATTAGTATGACTATTAGTCCTTAGACCTGAAGTCACCCTGGTTCCCTACATAAGGAGTTGCATACTTTGGCTTCGTCAAACGTCACCCGTAAATGGGTGGACTATAAAGGCGATTACTGGGTATGTAACAAATTATGCGGAGGATGTGAGTGATGTAGATGAGATCTATCCCTCTATATGGCGGAGTGACATCGATATTCTTGATAGAGTGAGACCACGAAGTGCATGGCCATGCCCAAATGAGTCAATATGAGATATTGAGCTCATTTGATTAGAAAGTGAGTCTACTTGGAGTTCAAGATTTAGATTATGCTTGAGGATGACACGGTCTATGCCTCGATTGGTCAATCTAGATGTCAAGGATAGAGGGACATTGTCACATATTATGAGAGTCACAATTAGTAGTCACAAAGGTGATGTTGGAGCTCAACATTCTTGTAACTTGGGTAGCAATGATGTGTTGCTAGATACCGCTCATTGCTTATGTTCCTAAATCGGTTTAGGGACATTACCAGCGTTACAAGAACCTATAAGTCACACACATAAGAGCAATTAGATGGAGATTAGGTTCATATGATGAACCATGAGGATTAGGTTCATGGGATGAACCAAATTGGATTAAGAGTAATCCAAATTAGACTAATTGAGTTAGACTCAAGTTGATTCAAGTATTGAATGAGTCTAATTTTGATTTGATTCATCAAATCAATTTAAATTAATGAATAAAGATTCATTAAATTAAATTGACTTGAGTCAAGTGGTTAGATTTGATCAACCATGGGAGATTAGAGGTCAAGTTTGACTTGACTTGAGAGGGAAGATGAAAGGTCAAGTTTGACTTGACCAAATGCCATGTCATGATGATGACTTGGCATGGCCGGCCAATGATGATGCTCCACATATACATATATTTATTATATATATGTGTGTGTGAGTGTGAGCAGTATATATAGATACAGTTTATATATATGTTTGTTGTATTGTTGCATTTGTTTATGCTATGATTGGTGCATTTGATTGTACATCATCTCGCATGTTATTTGCATGATCTATATTGTTGTGTGTGGGATACCAGTGTATGACTTGGACCGAACTATTGTATGCCTATGGCCAGTATCATGAGGTTGTATAGGACTGACCAGGTTTGATGATGTTGTTGTTTATAGGTTAGTAGGGTAGTGTGTTGATTACATGCTTAGTGTTGTTCTTTCATGTTGTATTTGTTATATGGTAGTATGTGTGTTTAGGTTATACGAGTTGTATTGTTGCATATCTTCAGGTATGTCAGTACATTATGTTATATACAGTTGATTAGTTGGTTGTTTATCCACTTCTTAGATTCACACTGATAGTTTGTTGGCATTACCTTCACGACTGTATTCCATTGATCTCCATCTATATATATTTGTTCATCTCCATTTGTATATCTGTTGCCCTTTATATCTTAGTTGTTGATCATGCACTATCTTGCATATGACCGCTGAGTTTTCTTGTCGCCCAGGTAGAAGATTCCTTAGTGTGCTCAGCTAGCTGATCCCATCTCACCTTGAGTATTTGGGATTTTATTTCCTATTGGTTCCGCTGTTGTTTCTGGATTATCGTTTGTGTATGTAATTTATTGTATTTGGCTTTTATTTTGCTTTTGGGTTGGAGGTTGGATGTGATCTTATTTTTTTTAGTGTGTTAGAGTTGCACCTGTGCGCATCGTTGCGTTGTTATGGTTGTATTAAATGGTAGTGTCTTCTAATTATGTTGTGTAGTTGTGGCCGAAAGTCTTTGTATCAACAGGGAATTGTATCACGTACAGGGGAGATGCTATCCGATTTTTGGGCTCGACATACTCTCGGGGCGTGACAACTTTATTGGTATCAGATCCAGGTAGTGAAGCCCACTTTCAAATTTTTTGTCGTTCCGATATCGAGTTTTGTTTTACTCGATTTTGGTTTTGTGAGTTCTGGGATCTAGCTGTAGTAGGACATCTTTGAGCTACACGGGATAAGGTATGCTAATTGTTATCTCATATCTTTTGTTAGCTATGCATTTAGTTGATTATAACAGTGCATGACATGTAGTGTGTTAGTTATTATTCATAACCATGGTTTGAGTTGACCTTGGGAATGACATGTTGAGTTTATTAGACATGTACCTGCTTTTGAAAAGGTGAATTACCTTTGAGAGCCGACTGATACCGAGTTGGAAAGCAAGGTCAGGTAGTCACATTTCTTATGGAGATCAGATATTACAGTCTTAGGGATTTTCACCTATTTATGCTAGTAAGATCATTACCCGTGGGGTAATGGACAAACGAGTATACTATTGTTGATGCAGATGGTAGAGGATTAGTATATGGTGTTTCATAGGGATTTTGATCCCTGAGTTATGCGTGTGGGGTTTTATAACTTTGAAAGTACTTAATCTGTGTGATGTAGAGAAAGTAGAGTTAGTTGCATACCATTATCGGGATCAAGCCGGTACTTGGTGGAAGAGGTAGGAAATAACCTTTGGGGAATAGGATGTCACTTGGCCACGATTTAGTGATGTTGGGAGAGAATATTTCCCCCGTGCTATTTCCTTTGACTCGTTGTCAGGAAATTCTTGTGCTTTAAGTAGGATGATTGTTTGGTAATGGGAGTACCATGCAGAGTCGTTAGACATGCAAAGGTTACGGTCACCTAATAGCTCAAGGTTGTGATTGAGTTGTCTTAAGTCACTCACGGTTTATTGGCTTACATTTTGATCAGGATGTTTGGATCTTCTATTAGATCCTGCCAGTAGACATTGGATCGAGTCATGAGTTTAGAAATGACTTCGTACAAGTGTTTAAAAGTTGGAGACCAATAAGCAGATATTACAGGTCAAATTATTAGAATCGGAAGTCTCCAAATGTAGGATAAAAGGAGAAAGATCGTAGTCATAGGTCATGAGCTACTATTGGAGAGTTTTTCCGATCATAGAAGACCAATCGCAGATCATCAAAACTGTCTCATGTTGTCAGCGAAATCAGAAGAAAGGCTCTTAAGGGATTATATGCGTGCAGTGCGGGACACGACGACACACGAAGTCAGATTATCCATTGGATCAATTCATCTGTTGCTATTGTAAGCAACCAGTACATTTGAGGAGGTGTACTTTGAAGACTCAGTTGAAGACTGTAGATGTTGTTTCAAGAGGATGATGCACAATCTCGATAGCAGATATCATCATAGAAGATTGGGTTATCACACCAGCAGCGATCTAATTCCTCAGGCATAATTGGAGTTCCTTGATACTTCCCTCCAGGGGAAGTGATTTACTCAACAACATCAGCAGAAGATATCTCAGAAGACTCATGCAGACAATAGCAACTGTTACCTCCCCAAACATGAATTTGCTTTGTACAGAGGAGAGAGCATACGACGATGGTCGTATCTATTCTGTATTCTTCAGTTGCAGCTATATTATTTGCAGAGTTGGAGCGTGCTACGATGTTGGTAGTTCTTTAGTACCTTACAGTTGGTGGTGTACTCATTACCAGTACAACAGTGTTTACCACCCCCATTGCAGTCGTTTTAATTTGCGTCTTCGTTTTGGCAGTTGATTTTAGTTCCTCCAAGATAGTCTTTTGAACCTACATAAGCTCAACCGCCATGAGCAGAAGTTGGACGAGTTTATATGATTACTAGAGAGAAGATATTGGTGCAATAGGCCCAGGTCACGATTGACTAGACTCGAGCAATATTTTGATATTAGACAAAACATATGACAATGTGATTGTCAAGGGAAAGTCCAATTCTTGAGTACTTGGCATGAGAAGTCCAAGCATGGGTCTTGGTAAGGGAAAGTCCAAGTCGAGTAATTGGCATGAAAAGTCCAACATGGGTTGGCAAGGGAAAGTCCAAGCTTGAGTCTTGGCATTTGGAAAGTCCAACATTGGGTTGGCATGGAAAGTCCAAGGGTGTAGTCTTGGCGGTGAAAGTCCAAGTCATGGGTACTTGGCATTTGGGAAGTCCAAGGGTTGATATTGATGCCGTAAAGTCCAAGCGTGGTCTTGGCAGTGTAAGTCCAATGTGCCTTGGCGGTGTAGACACTGTTAGCATGACAATAGCCGATGGAAGCACCTGAAGCCTAGCGTATGGATGAACAAGTCATGGATGACTTGGAGGGATCCGATAGGCGTGAGGCTGATGGAGGTGGCTAAAAGGCTTAGGTCTAGGCTAAGGGTGATCTAGCAAGTATGAGGGCATCATACTTGGTGTTAAACCTCATGGTTGAGGTTTGTCAGTCGACTGGGGTTATGGACCAGTCGGCTAGTCAAGTGTTTTGACACTTGCCAACCGAGTCGACACTCAACAATCGACTGGGATTATGACTAGTCGACTGGTTTGACTTTGGCAAAATAGCTTAGCAGTCGACTACCAGAAGTGAGAAGTCGACTGATGGCTTCAGCAGTCGACTGCTATTTTATTTTACGAGCACATAATGCTCAATAGCTGACTGGGCAGTGTGCTATGACGTTGGAAGTCGACTGATGATGTTGGCAGTCGACTGCTAAGTGATTCTTTGGAGCTTTTCCAGCGTGGATCAAGTCGTTGTCTCACGACGACACTGTTGGCAGTTGACTGGGGCCTTATGGCAGTCGACTGCCAGGCACAAAATTAGCCCGTTGTAGGTTAAAAGGAGAAGCTTGTGGGAGATTTCGATATTGGCTCTTTGGGAGCTTTCTTGAGGCGATTTGAAGGCAAAGTGCAGGTGAATTTCAGGGTCCTTCAAGCTCATTCAAGCAAGCACTCAAAACCCTAGTTTGTAAAGTGTTCTTTACATTTCAATTGTATTTTTCTTGTATTTCTTTGTATTGCTCTTGTATTCATTTGTACGAGGTCTCTCCACCTCCGACGTGTTGTCGAGAAGGAGTATTTGAGTAGTGGTGTGTGTTTGCATTGCTAGAGCTCATTTGAGCTTAATCTGTGAAGTATGAACCATAAGGTTCCGAACCACATTATATTTTGGTGTTGTGATTGTGCTTGTGTGTTTAGTTTGTTTATTTCATTATTTCCGCTGCGTACTAACATTGTGTAGCAAGCACACGAACGAATTCCATCAAACCGACGACAACACTATTCACCCCCCCCTCTAGCGGGCGCATAGGTCCTAACAAGTGGTATCAGAGCAAGGTCGCTCTTCAAGGATTAACAACCAAGAGAGAACCGCTAGAGGAAGAAGATGGAGTTCGAAGATAAATTGGGATGGGACATCAATACCCCAATTTCATACACCTTTTATGGACGAGAAGGCTTCAATCAATGGAAGGCGAGGATTAAAGACTTCATGATGATGACGGACATTGAAGATTGGTCCACTTTGATGGAAGGGTTTGAATTTCCAAGAGGGTCAAAGGGAGGGTTCCTCAAAATGAAGAAGTAGACCGAGGAACAACTCCGAGAATTAGAGAGAAGCAATAAGGTAATAAAATTCTTGATTGAGTTGATTCCAAATGAAATTGTGTCCAAGTTAGGTGAGTACAAGGATGCAAAGGAATTTTGGAGCGAAGTAGCTAAGCTCCATGAAAAACCTTCAATGGCTCAAGAGGAAGAGGCTAAAGAAGCTAGCTCATTCTCACAAGAAAGTCAGGATTCAGAGGTCGAGGAGTATTCGACATCCAAGGAGGTAGTAGAGGTGGAAGAAGTAGAGGAAGTCTCCACCTCTATGATTGAGGGGGAGGAGAGACCATCCACTCCGGAACAAGAGCAAAATCAAGAAGAACCATTAACATCCGGAAGAGATGAAGAAGCTCAAAATTCCACCACCACCCTAGGTAACTCAAGCATTTCAATTAATATTAAAAATCATATCATATGCTTTGAGTGTAGGGAAGTAGGACATTACAAAAGTAAATGTCCTAAAAGAGTCAAGAAAAGTCAACCGATGCCAAGAGTTTAAGAAAAGACCAATGAAGTTGGAGTCCCCACTAAGAAAAGCAAAGAGCACATTGTGTGCTTCAAGTGCCAACAACAGGGACACTATAGAAGCCAATGCCCTAGGGGGAGCAAGAAGGTCAAAGAAGGGGTCACACATATAGTGTTAAATACGGAAAATTTAAAATATAAATTTTATGGCCAAAATTTAGGAAAAATAATTCTGGGAATTATTTCAGTATTTTTAGAGAATTTTAGGAATTTTTCCAGAATTTTTCTGGATTTAAACAGGGCATGTACGAGATAATTACGGGGATAAGAAAAACAGGCTTTTAAAGGGGCCTATTTAGAATAGTTAATAGGATTAATTAACCTAGGTTAGTTATAAATCTAGGTTTTAACTTCCTAATTCCCCGATTTTCTTTCCCCGCCGCGCCCAATGCCCTCTTCCTCTTGTGACCACATCTCTCCCTTGCGGTTTCTCTCTCGCGATAACTTCTTTCCCCCAGCGTCGCGAGTTACTTTTACCCCTGTGATTTTTCCCTTCGCGATCTCCTCTCCGCCGACGCCCTCTCCTAGTGCGTTGCGCCGACGACCAAGTTGCCGCCATGCGCAGCATCACCGCGGTCGGCCACCACCAGTCACTGAGAGTTTCAACGCCTCTGCTTCGACTCGGCCTCACACCGTCGCCACGCGGACACCGCTGTGTGCCCCGCCCGGCAGCAGCGACTCTGGTTGCCACCGTCACCTCGGTCGATGGAGTTGTCGCTGCTTTTGTTTCGCCACTTTTAGTCAGCCACGCCAGAGATCGAGCACTGCTATTGTTCGATCTCTCCTTTGCTGCTAGTGGCCATCGCCGGTAGAGCAGCTCACTGAGCACCGCTGTGCCCTAATTCCAGTTCCGACAAACTGAGCAATTGGGGAGGAAAAACTGTCGGGAGGAGGTTCCAACCATTGGTAAGCTTGATCTATCATTTGTGTACTTTTCGGTGCATCTTCTTTGGTTTAGCTCGGTTTGTGATGTGGGAAATGGTTTTCCAGTGGATAGAGGAATTAAGAAGGAGGTTGCCAGTGCAGTTTTCTAGGACTGGTAAGCTGGATTTACTGTTCTCGTTATTTATAATTGCTAGATTATGAATGTGTGTCAAGGTAGTGTGATTTGAGGGTTCCTGTTTAGGAATAGTTGGCTGTGAATTGGAGGTTTGGTCGTTTGAGACGGCTGTAAGGTTTTGCTGACTGTGAAGGGTTGTTAATGGGCTTTGATGAAGTGGATAAAAATGGATTTGCGATGGGGATGTCAATTAGGGAGTTAGATCCCTAATTTGGTGTAACAGTAGGTTATGAAGGGGCTATGAATGGCTGTGACGATTATGAATGGTTGTGGATGAGTGTGTTCATGTAGGATCTGATTTAATCATTATTGTGTGCTTGGATTTGATGGTAATTATGTTATATGTAGGTTTCGGTCGCGAGGCAGGTCCACAGGCATTAAGGTTTCACTTTTCGAGCATTATATCAGGCGGGTATTTTGACTTATCTTTTAGATAATGTCATATAGATATGCTTAGTTGGTTATAGCTTGCAATAATTGTTATGTTTAACTGCCTTGTATGTTATTGTGCCTACTTGATACATGCTTTGGATTAGCTTTTAGTTATACCTTCCCTATTTTATTTAGGTCATTGATATGTATCTATTTGTTGTGCATATTATTCGGAGACGTATTTTAGTTGGTGTTACATGCTTTAGTGTCATGCACCATCTTGCATGATTGCATGCTGGCTGGACGGGGTTTCTTTGTAGTTGAGCCCGTAGCCAGTTACATGGTCTGCACACGCTGCCACTCATGGATTAGTGGTACATCAGGAGGGTGTGTGTAGTGGCTCTGTCAGGCTCTGCTGGTCCGCTCATGGGTAGCGATGAGGCAACGTGGTAGTGGGCAGGGATCCCTCCTCTGGTCTATGACACCGGGAGATGAGAGCTTTGCTCCCCCACTCTATTTGGGGCAGGAGGATAGGTGTACTCCGACAGCATCCTGTCCACTCGGTCACTCAAGAGCAGTGATGGCAGAGTGCACAGTTGTCATAGTCCTACCCACTCGGCTTCACCATCGCGTGTGAGGTGGCTGACTGGCGTCAGGGGTGACCATGTCATTTGCATCGCATGCATATTGCATGGATGACATTTATATTGTGTTTACTGCCTTGGATGTTGCATATGAATACCATGCATACATGATACATATTTGTATTTGGTTTGACGACTTTATTTCTGCTAGTATGGCACATGCTTCTATGTCAGGATAGAAGATTCAGGTAAGTACAGTCTTTCCACAGTTCTCTTTTATACATTTCCTATATATGATTAGGAGACTTTACTGGCATAATTATTATTGTTAGTTATATTCTTCTATGCATATCGACTATTATCCGCTGAGTTCATTGAACTTACCTCGTGGTTTTATATCTATTTCAGGATAAAGTGGCCAGGAGAGTCTAGCTGTCAAACCCCCTCGTCATGATAGTTTACTTGTTATTTGATTTATGGTTTTGGATATTGACTAGAAGATATGTTTAGGACTTGCATTTTGATTATGTACTGGTGGATGTTTTGGTGATATTTGGTATGTCCTTATGGACTTCTGTTCGGATTTTTACTCGATTGGATTTGGTTGGGTATTCCTGCCCAGATGGCAGAAGGGATAAGTCCAAATATTATAGACTATTCATTATTTACTTTGATTGTTGGCCTGAGGCCTATTTATGATATGCGTGTGTAGTTTTTGTTCCGGTCGTGTTGACCGAGGTATAGTGGGTCGTGTAGGCCTTGTATGTAAGTTTCATATTGTCACCCGTACAGGGGAGATGCTGCCGGATTTTTGTCTGGCAGGGTCTCCCTCGGGGCGTGACAATTTATTTGGTATCAGAGCATAGGTTTCGAGTTCCTTAGGGTCTTTGGGTTTTTGGAGTTCGCCATGTTTGGCAGGTTAACTTGAGTAATTTCGGATTTGTATGGATTTTCGATGATTTTTATGTTTCGGAAGTTCGAAGTATTATTGACGAGGTCAATTAGGGGATTTGGCGGCAACAGGACATCTCCAGACGACTAACAGGTGAATAAATTCTAGAGATACATTCTCTAGATTTAGTGCATGATGATATGATTATGTTGCTTACGTGATTTAGGGTATATTTGCACTAGATGCTCTATAGCATATTGCTTTGACTTTGTACTATCATGACCCCTTTAGTTATACCCTATTAATTTTAACCATTGATTTCCATTAGTATGATTATGCTGTCGTTATTTGATATCATTGTTATGTGTATATTTGGTTAGGTGTTATTGCGGTGGATACCATGATTAAGACTAGTAGAGATAGAATAACTTAGATGAGGTTATTCTGTAGGAGCGGATCTCAGGAATGAAACATTAGTAAAACCCTAGGTGTTGGAACCCTAGGTGTAATAATCTGGATGTGCTTATTGGTATATGTTTATCCATTTACTATTTCAGTTGATATAGTGATTGGACTAGTAGAGGTCGTATGATTAGGATGTGATTAATCCTTAGAGGGTATATAACATTGTTCATATCTCGGCTGCCAACTATATCACCCATTCGTGGTTGAGAAAAGTTTACACTGGAGTCTCCCTATGGTTGCTTTGTATATCTATGGTCGAATATATCTCTTATGCATGGTTGAGATAATCTACTGTAAAGTTATACTCTTGCATTATCCGTTCGGAGTTGATGATAATCGGATTCGTATAACGTCTGTAGCTAGATGGCTACTTTACATCTTAAGTACCCACGAGATCTGTTCGTGGTAGCATGTTATAGCATACATGATTAAACTGGTAGAAAGGATATAATTTAGGCTTAACCCTCTTGCCGGATGGGTTGTCCTTATTGGCCTTGATAGGCGTTTCCTGTTAGTTGGGACAAAACGCTATGATCAATCGTCTCGACGTTTTTATTAGTGGACTTGTGATTTTTATCGACCTTGATAACCGATCATGTTAGAAGGGTTGGAACGCTAGACTTAACCATCTCGACTTGTTTATTTATAAGTCGATGATCTTTATCGACTTTGGTAAACATTTCGTATTAGAGGCGTTGAAACCCTCGCTTGACCACCTCAATGGGTTTAATTGTAGATCGATGATCTTTGTCGACGTTGATAGTCGTTCTATGCTGGATGTATTGGATAACCCTAGGCTTAATAACCTAGGATAATCGTCTGACCACGCGACCTATTAGTGGTAGTATGCTAGTGCGTGCAGTCAATAACTAGATATCTATATACTGTCTGTCTATCCATGAGTCTCATTCGTGGTAGCATGTAGTTGCACGTAGACAGTGCTATTGAGTGTCGGCCCACGAGTTACATTCGCGGTAGCTTATAGACAGTTCCCTTTGTGTGCGAGAGCCACGAGGCATTGTCGTGATATCTGGATGTGCATTGCATGTAGATTGCAGTGGTTGTGTATGTTACAGGTATATTTGTTATACTGCTGACCAGGTTAGTTGCAGACTGATATTGGTACTTTGAGGGTTGGGTTACTCTAGTTGTTTCCTTTGACTTCCATAATGTGCATTATGATTATGCACTATTGTCTATCCATCCACTGAGTGGTTGTACTTATCCCCTCCTCACTTATCCTCTAGGTTAACTGATGGAGGACGTGTCCTGTTGACCTACCTTTGTGTCGCTCAGAGAGTCCCTTATCGTGCTTGTCCCACTGCATCGTGGAGATGCCGCTTTATTTACTTTATCGGTATTGCATTTTATTTATGCACTTTGGATTTTGTCGCAATTTAATTTGGTGTCATAAAACTATTTTACTTTAATTGATATAGGTTTAGTCATGCATGCATGCAGTTAATAAAATACTTGTATTTCTATTATTATTTCGAGGTTTTTATCAGATTTAGTCCATGTATTTCTGAATATTGTCACTAAGGGGCTCCTCCATCATTTGGATGACGGATATACCCCCAGGACGTGACAATTTTATTGGTTTGCGGATTTGGTTTATGGGTTTTGTGTTTCGAGGATTTTCTTTTCCTTGGAGTTTTGGGAGTTCTCGTGTTTTGGGACTAGGCAAGCTGAAGGATATCTCTGAGCTATAGGAAAAGTATTGTCTTTAGTGGTTACTGTACTTTAGTGGTTAGAAAAAGTATTGACTTAGTGAAATTGCCCCTACTCATGGTCGGGGACGAGGTCGATGACATATTGACCTTGTGGAACCTAACGATGATTTCAGAAGTACGGACTCTTTAGAGGTGCCGACTGATGTCGAATTAGGAAGCTAGGCATTTGGCCTGCTAGCCACCAATTTGAAGGACAAAAAGTAAACCCTCACAAAATATTAGTCCCTACTATTAGTGATTTGGTTATGGATAAGGCATGTATACCTACACTGGTCAAGACGATGAAAGATCATTTTACCTTATTATAGGAGGTGTTGGATGGGATATTTATCTGTCCCAGTATTTCTTCTAGAGAAGATTCTGAACTCCTTGTTAAAAGAGAGATGGACCTTTGAGATTATGCATCGATTATCGATGATAGAATGCGGTAGTTGTGGGAGGAAATGAATATCCTTCATTGTGGATAGAGGATCTATTTAGATCAGCTATAGGACACCTGTGTATACTCTAGGATTGATTTATGACTGGTGTGATGATATTGTAGTGACATGGTGTCATATAATTATCATTGTGGTTGTGATGATTGTTATATCATCAGCCTAGAGTAAAGAAAATGCAGGTGTGTAACGACGACAATTTCATACTTGGTATGAATTGTATGAGCTTTTGATTATCTTATTAGACTTATTGACAACTTAGTCGTTCAGGGATTTGGGAAGTCGTGTATTCTGGACACGATTGGATTAGTTGTGGTCGTTGGAGTTGCGTAACTTGGCCACTGTTGATGGTGGTAAATGGGAGTTGCGCACTCAACCACCGTAGATGGTAGTTTCTTGGTATTGATTTGATTATTACCATAGATATGGATAGGATGTTTTAGCGGTACTACATTGCTGACTGGTTGGACCAGGAAGGTGATGGAATTTACTTAGTCTGAAGCTTGTGAAACTAGTTTCACGGCTCAGACGATGGTTGACTTTTACGCTAGTGTTGATTAATCATTCTGGTGTGGATGGAAGGGTAGGGTACATGGATTCATCATTTCGGGGATCGGAGCGATTCCGATGCTATTGAATAAGATGTATCCTAACCTTACGGCAGTTAAAGAACTGCGAGATAAGCCATCATATATATGACGTGGACTTAGCAGTTATTATGTTGTTTTTCAGAGGTGAGGAGTAGGAATGCTCATGGGATTTTGGCTAGCTACTGGATAGCTACTATAGAGTAGCTAGAATATGAACGGTTGTAACAAGGAAGTTTGGTCGCGATAGCCTCCCATGCACTTACAGAGTGTGTGGTGGAGTGGACTTTGGATGGTAGATGGACTTCTCTTGTGAAAAGATAATTCACCATCTCTGTCTCTGAGGAGAATAGTGGGTTACAGAGTTGCATTCATTTCCGAACGAGTTGCTATAGAGGACTCATCATTCGAGATCGGTGATTTATTTGGAGTGAATCCGAAATTAGCAAGTATTGAAACGTTCTCCGTGGTGGAACGACATGCAGGACATAGTTGATTTCGTAGTCTAGTGTTCAGTGTGTCAACTAGTAAAGGTGGAATATTAGTGACCAGTAGGGTTACGTACTGTGATGGAAGTGGGAGCCTATGAACAGTGTTGGGAGATTATTTAGAATTCGGAAAGGAAGAGATGCTTCAGGAAATTTCGATTCCGGAATGGAAGTGGAAGCATATCATTATGGATTTTGGGGGCAGCTGGGAGGACCACTTGCCATTAGTAGAATTCGCCTACAGCAACAGCCATCATTCGGTTATCCAAATGGCACTGTTTGAAGCATTATATAGTAGTCGGTGTTGGACACCCACCCTCTGGGGGGAGGTTGGGGAGGACCAGTTGCTAGGACCCCATAGAGCTCAGCATGAGGCAGGGTTGGTCCATACTAGCAGACAAAGGATGACAGAGCATAGGATCGTCAGAAGAGTTATGCAGATCGGAGACGGAGACCTCTGGAGTTCTCTATTGGTGATCATGTATTCCTGTGAGTCTCACCCATGAAAGGGGGTGAAGAGATTTGGCTTCCATGGTAAGCTAGCTCCTAGGTACATTGGTTCATTTGAGATTTTGGAGAGGATTGGAGCAGTCGCTTACCGCCTAACGCTACCACCGTCCTTGACGGGTATTCAAGAAGTGTTTCATGTGTCCATGTTGAGGAAGTATGTGCCAGACTCTACCCATATTCTGTCAGATGTGTCAGGTTCCATTCAACCTGATGCTACTTACGCAGAGGTTCCGGTACGGATTCTAGATCACAAGGAATGACAGTTGCGGAACAAGATTGTGCGACTTGTCAAGGTCAGGTGGAGTCACCACATCGATGAGGAGGCTACTTGGGAGCTTGAAGAAAAGATCAGCGCTCAATACCCCCACCTGTTTACTTAAGGTACGTGAGATATATTTTCAGTACTTGTGGTATCTCTTACTCATTATGCATTTGAGTAGGAAATTTGGGGACCAAATTTTTATTAGTGGGGGAGAATGTTAAAAATGGAAAATTTAAAATATAAATTTTATGGCCAAAATTTAGGGAAAATAATCATGGGAATTATTTCAGGATTTTTGGAGAATTTTAGGAATTTTTCCAGAATTTTTCTGGGTTTAAACGGGGCTTGTACGAGATAATTACGGGGATAAGAAAAACAGGCTTTTAAAGGGGCCTGTTTAGACTAGTTAATAGGATTAATTAACCTAGGTTAGTTATAAATCTAGGTTTTAACTTCCTAATTCCCCGATTTTCTTTCCCCATCGCGCCCGACGCCCTCTTCCTCTCACGACCACATCTCTCCCTTGCGGTTTCTCTCTCGCAATAACTTCTTTCCCCCAACGACGTGAGTTGTTTTCCCCCCTGTGATTTTTCCCTTCGCGATCTCCTCTCCGTCGACGGCCTCTCCTAATGTGTTGTGCCGACGACTGAGCCGCCACACGCGCAAAGATCGCCGCTGATTGCACCTACCACCGAGAGTTTCGACGCCTCGCTCGGCCTACCACACGTCCGCCACACGACACCATGTGCCCGCGGCAGCATCGACTCTAGTTTCCACCATCACCTCGGTCGATGGAGATGTCGCTGATTTCATTTCTTCGCTTTTAGTCGGCCACGACAGAGATCGAGCACTGCTATTGTCCAATCTCTCCTTTGCTGCTAGTGGTCGTCGCCGTATCGCCGACAGAGCAGCTCGCTAAGCACCACTGTGCCCTAATTCCAGTTCCGACGAACTGAGCAATTGGGGAGGAAAAACTATCAGGAGGAGGTTCCATCCATTGGTAAGCTTGATCTATCATTCGTGTACTTTACGGTGCATCTTCTTTGGTTTAGCTCGGTTTGTGATGCGGGAAATGGTTTTCCAGTGGACAGAGGAATTGGGAAGGAGGCTGCCAGTGGAGTTTTCTAGGACTGGTAAGATGGATTTACTGTTCTCTTTATTTATAATTTCTAGATTGTGAATGTGTGTCGAGGTAGTGTGATTTGAGGGTTCCTGTTTAGGAATAGTTGGCTGTGAATTGGAGGTTTGGTCATTTGAGATGGCTATGAGGTTTTGCCGACTGTGAAGGGTTGTTAATGGGCTTTGATGAAGTGGATAAAAATGGATTTGCAATGGGGATGTCAATTAGGGAGTTAGATCCCTAATTTGGTGTAACAGTAGGTTATGAAGGGCTATGAACGGCTGTGACGGCTATGAATGGTTGTGGATGAGTGTGTTCATGTAGGATCTGATTTAATCGTTGTCGTGTGCTTGTATTTGATGGTAATTATGCTATATGTAGGTTTCGGTCACGAGGCAGGTCCACAGGCATGAAGGTTTCACTTTTCGAGCATTATATCAGGCGGGTATTTTGACTTATCTTTTAGATAATGTCATATAGATATGCTTAGTTGGTTATAGCTTGCAATAATTGTTATGTTTAACTGCCTTGTATGTTATTGTGCCTACTTGATACATGCTTTGGATAGCTGTTAGTTATACCTTCCCTGTTTTATTTAGGTCATTGATATGTATCTATTTGTTGTGCATATTATTCGGAGACGTATTTTAGTTGGTGTTACATGCTTTAGTGTCATGCACCATCTTGCATGATTGCATGCTGGCAGGATGGGGTTCCTTTGTAGTTGAGCTCGCAGCCAGTTACATGGTTTGCACACGCTGCAACTCATGGGTTAGTGGTACATCAAGAGGGTGTGTGCAGTGGCTCTGTCAGGCTCCGCTGGTCCACTAATGGGTAGCGATGAGGCAGCGTGGTAGCGGGCAGGGATCCCTCCTCTGGTCTACGACACCGGGAGATGAGAGCTTTGCTCCCCCACTCTGTTTGGGGTAGGAGAATAGGTATACTATGACAGCATCCTGTCCACTCGATCACTCAGGAGCAGTGATGGCAGAGTGCACAGTTGTCATAGCCCTACCCACTCAGCTTCACCATCACGTGTGAGGCGGCTGACTGGCGTCAAGGGTGACCATGTCATTTGCATCACATGCATATTGCATGGATGACATTTGTATTGTGTTTGTTGCATTTTTATTGCTACCTTGGATGTTGCATATGATTGCCATGCATAAAGGATACATATTTGTATTTGGTTTGACGACTTTATTTCTGCTAGTATGGCACACTCTTCTATGTCAGGATAGGAGATTCAGGTAAGTACAATCATTCTGTAGTTCTCTTTTATGCATTTCCTATATATGATTAGGAGACTGTACTAACATGATTATTATTGTTAGTTATATTCTTCTATGCATATCGACTATTATCCGCTGAGTTCATTGAACTTACCCCATGGTTTTATATCTATTTCAGGATAAAGTGGTCAAGAGAGTCTAGCTGCCAAACCCCCTCGTCATGATAGTTTACTTGTTATTTGATTTATGGTTTTGGGTATTGACTAGAAGATATGTTTAGGACTTGCATTTTGATTATGTACTCGTGGATGTTTTGGTGATATTTGGTATGTCCTTATGGACTTCTGTTCATATTTTTACTCGATTGGATTTGGTTGGGTATTCCTGCCCAAATGGAAGAAGGTGTAAGTCCAAATATTACAGACTATTTGTTATTTACTTTGATTGTTATCCTAGGCCTATTTATGATCTGCGTGTGTAGTTTTTATTCCGATCGTGTTGACCGAGGTATAGTGGGTCGTGTAGGCCTTGTATGTAAGTTTCATATTGTAACCCGTACAGGGGAGATGCTGCCGGATTTTTCTCTGGCAGGGTCTCCCTCGGGGTGTGACATATAGGGGAGCTTTAAAAGCAAACCCTAAGGTATATTTCAATAACGCACCTTCAAATTTTAATAATAAAAAGCATGCTTTTAATACTCTTGCAATTGTGCATAATCATGAAAAGCATGTTAGGAATAGAAATAACAAAATCTTTTGTTTAGGTGCCAAATCTTGTAATTTTAGATCTAAGGGCAAATCTAGAAATAATAATTCTAGACCTATTCTACCTAGGGAGACCATTAGGAAAATAGAGGATCACCTAGGTATCAACCCTAAATGGACTAGGCCTATGCCTAGAAGGAATGGTAATGCCCAAAGATTAAACAAAAATTCAAAAATTGGACAATTAGAGCTAGAAAATCAAGTCTTGAGGTCAAGACTTGAGAAATTGGAGAAGACCCTTAAGAAAATGCAAAATCAATTTCAAGGGTCAAGTGATCAAAATTCTAGGTCTAGGAGTCAAAGTCAAAGGCATAGGAAACAAGAACCATCCATGGGCAATAAAGATTTGGGTCACAAACCTAAGCCCAAAAGGACTTATCATAGTATTCCATTCGATTATGGAACACAATCTAGGTCTAGGAAAACCAAGGTCAATAGGGAAGTCATCCCTAAGGTTGACCAAGGTAGGTGCTTAGTAGCTAAGGTTTCAAGGAAACCTAGGGAAGCTATTAAGAAGGCTACAAGGGGAGTTACCCCTAGAGTTAACCTAGGTAAGACTCAAATGACCAAGGATTCTAAGCCTAGGAGGGTCATTAGGAGGGTATCTAGGGAAGTTATCCCTAAGGAATACCTAGTAAACCCAAGGAGCTCCTGTAAAATACCGATAAAAAAAAACTTAACGGGTCTTAAATCTGACCCGTTAATGGACCCACCCGCTCTATTTCTTAATGCCGGCCATCGTATTTCTCGCCATCGCCCTTATTTTCCAAGTTTTCCTCCACTGCACCTCTTCCTCACCGAACGGCCGCTGTCGACTCTTCCCTTCCGAAATGCGCGACCTCTCCTATCCCTCTCCCTTTTGATTTCTCACGCCGCGAGCCCTCCCTCTCGGTTCCCGATCTCCGCCGCAGCCCTACCGACGTCGCTGAGTCACCGCGCCTCAACCCTTGCCGTCACGCGGCTGCTGCCTACTCGTCGCTACCCTTCCCTGTGCCCTAGCTTTCTTTTCTCCACACCTTAACACCGTAAGCGGCATCCCCAATCGCAAGCAACACCGAACACAACGAGCTACCTTCCTCATCCTCGATTTCTTTGTCATCGTCGGCTCCACTCTTCCGAGCAGCCGTCCTTCTGATCGCGGAAGCTTGATCTCGCCGGCGTTGCTGCTCCTCTTGCTGATCCATCACATCGGTCTCAGACTTCTTGCTCGCTCATTGCTACCGATCAACGCGAGCCCAACATCGTTGCCTTCCTCTGCCTTGCTTCGTCGACGACCTTTCTTCTCGCTGTGAGTGAGGCCCAGTCTCTGCTTGGTCGATCACCAGCCGTACCAAGCCGTCTTCTTCCGAGGCATTGGTTGTGGGGTTGTTGCAAGGAGGAGGATGTCGTTTCTAGAGGTCATTGTGGGAGGAGGGATTCGAGCTAGGTGATCGAATCTGTCCTTGCTCAATTCCTGGTAATTGATCGGTTCTTTTCAATTTCTATTTAGCTTCATTGTTGACCTGCGATGAGTATGCTAATCTAGAACTTTGGTGTTTCATGAGTCAAGCTGGGGCAGATTCTACAAGTGAATTGATTCTCGTATCATCATATCTTATTGTGGACTAAGCCAAATCTACGAATCGGATAAGGGTTGGTAAGCTAATCTAGCTTTCTCTTCTTTATTGTTGTTAATTTTGGTTGGTTGTGATTTGGCTATGGATGGTAAAGTAGGTTTGAGAGAAATTTAAATGTTGTGTGATTTGGAGTTTAGGATTATTAGAATTGAAATCTGCTTCCAATTTAACTGAGTTGTTGCAGTTCAACTAGTTGATTTGGATGGAGCTATTTAGCAATTGAAGCTAACCTAGGTGAGGCAGGAGCTAGGTTGTTATGAATGTATACTATTGGTTATTTCATTATCCGATCTGGTGTTGGTTGATGATGAAATATAGGGATGGATGTGGAAGATTGATTGGGTTAATTAGGTAACTAGATCAATCAAGTTGATTGGGATATAAAAGCTGATGTAGGAGTCGATTTGATCCTTCATTGTATGCTTGCACTTAATCATAATATTTGATATGTGCAGGACATGGATACGAGATAGGACCGCGACCGTGAAGATATTATTCTGTGCTTCTTAGAAGGTGGGTAATTTCCTACCTGGTCCGGGTAGATGTATTGCATTCAGATTTAGTCAAAGATATGAGCATGTTAGGTGTTCATATTACCTTGACCCTGCTCTTATTATCGTATGCTTGAACTTATCGTTGGATATATTTATGCTCAATTGTTGATATCACATATACCCTATCATGATTTAGGAGTTATAGATGTGATGTAAATTGGCCTAGATGTTTAGTAGGGTGTAAATGTTAGTACGGGGGATGACCCAATTTATAAATTGGAAAAAGGTCATCTATGGGTAGGTAATGCCCTAAATGTAGGATTTATTTCCAATACTCGTATGTTGCATACTGTTACCAACCATGAGTTGTGTAATGGTTAAGTGAAGGGTGATTAGAGTGTCGCTGTGGACCGGTGGTCCCAGCTTGATATGATTAGTCGAGTACGACTCTCTATCGGATAGAGAGTGCGTCGATCAGTTGAGTACGACTCTCTATTGGAGAGAGAGTTATGATCAGTCGAGTACGACTCTCTATTGGAGAGAGAGTTATGATCAGTTGAGTACGACTCTCTACAGGATAGAGAGTCCGTCGATCTGTTGAGTACAACTCTCTACAGGATAGAGAGTATTGATTAGATGGGTATGACTCTTTGCTGAACAGAGAGTCTGTGGTAGATGGTTGTACGTGTGACAGCATACACATGTCATTTGCATGCATTCTGACGACATAGTCTCCCTTGGGGTTGAGAGAGTCGTCAGTCATCTTGCCTCCCAGAGCACTCCCCGAGGAGTAACTGGTGTGAGGGTAGAGCATTTGTTGTGCCGCACTCTACCACTATAGACGATGGTAGTTGGAGTTGCGTGCAGTTGTCCTGGGTGCGTGGTACTCGACCACTCATTTGTAGTGTTAGTCGGAGTGGCCAGCAGCAGGGACCCCCGTTGTGTAGCGAGCTCTTTACGCTCATATGCTACTTGATCATACTGCCCACTCGGCCACTCTATAGCAGTGGTTGGTGTGAGTTGGGACAGTTGTCATGTCGTGCCACCTAGGCCACACTGGGGTCGTGGTAGCGAGTAGGGGTGAGCAGGCATGACCATGCATGCTGCATTGCCGTATCTGATGGCACTTTGCATATTACCATTTATATATACATATATGCATGTATATATATATATGGATGGTTGAGATTAATATATATATATATATATATATATATATATATATATATATGCGGTCTATATATATATGATTATTGTGATGTTGCATTTGATTGTATTATGCTTGCTGCATTTGGGTGTACATCATATTCATGCATGTTTCTTGCATTTGTTATACGATTGTGTTGGATACTGGTATGGGTTGGACAGACCATTAGATACCTTGACCTGTAGCTATAGTATATTGTGAGTTGATCTACTCTTCCTGTTATATATATATATATATGTTTGATATATGTCGTTGGATCGAGTAGCAGACTTCAGGTATGTCTGCATTTTTATGTTGTTTATTTGGTTAGACGGTATATGCTTGTATTTATATACTATGTTGATATACCTGTTGTACCTCTAGAGTATGTTGTTGAAAATACATGTGATATGGCATATATACATGTTTTTCTATTACCTGCTGAGTTTTACTCACCACCCCCCACGGACCCTGGGTTTTCTGTCGCCCAAGTAACAAGTAGAAGACTTCGTGACAGCTTGGAGCACCGCTAGCTGACATCTCGTCTCACCTCCGAGGCTCCCGTATTGGTTTTGGGCTTTGCATCCGCCGTGTATTGTATTTGGAGTTTTCGTAGTGTACTGTATGTGGTTGTGGTGTGTTAGTCATACCGGTATGCATGATGTGGATGTATTGTATATGTGGGGTTATGGGTATGTCGTTGTATTAGTTTCTGCTGTGTTTCGTTATATTGTTGTGTTTTTATTTGTTATGTTATTGTTATTGTGGGCCTACGGGCCTTGTATTAACCCGAAATGTTGTCACGTACAGGGGAGGTGTCATCCGTTTGATTTCGGCTCGGCATGCTCTCGGGGTGTGACAACTTTAGTGGTATCAGAGCCCAAGGTTCTGTGATGCCATATAATGTTATTTTTGTGTCAAGTCTTAGATTCTCGGGAGTCGATTTATTCGGTTTTGGTTTTTTGAGATGAGATGGACAGCGGCTTGACCTCCAAGCAACACGAGGTAAGAATTCCTGATAACTTATGGTTTAGTAGATATTTATCTAAACTTGATTAGTAGGTGTATACAATAGAGTTATGACACCTATGCAAACTTGTAGTTGGGGTCGTCCACCGAGGCGACCAACCGGAGTGACCTTTAGGGTTTATACTCTCGGTTATGTTGGCTATGCATTTGATCCTTATACCCGGGAATAACCTGTATTGTGTTGGTTATTATTCGTAACCGTGGTATGAGTTTACCACGGGAATGACCTGTTAAGTTTGTGAGTCTTGAACCTATGTCGAGGAGGTGATTTACCTCTGAGAGCCGACTGATATCGAGTCAGAAAACAGGGGCCAAGTCGTCACATTTATTATGGAAATCAGAGACTACAGTCTTAGAGATTTCCACTAACTATTCTAGTCGAATCATTACCTGTGGGTAATGAACAGACTTGTAGACTATTGTTGATGCAGATAGCGGAAAGCTAGGTTATGGAGTTTCATAGGGATTTTATCCCTGAGTTGTTCAGATGAGTCAGATAACTTTGAGAGTACTTTTAAGTACTTAACTCATGTTATACCGAGAAAGTAGAGTTATTTGCATACCATTATCGGGGTCAAGCCGGTAATTGGTGATAAATGTAGAAAATAATCTTCGGAAAATAATATATCACTTGATCATGGTTTAGTGATGTTGAAAGAGAGTATTTCCCCGTGTCACTTTTAGTGACGCATTGTAAGGAATTCTTGAGCTTCAAGAAAGGGTGATCGGTCAGTAATAGTGTACTGTGCAGAGTCGTGAGACTTACAGAGATTATGACCACCTAATAGCTCAAGGAGATGAATGGATGAGTTAAGCCACTCAAGGTTATTGGCTTATAGTTGGATTAGGATGTCGGGATCTTCTATCAGACCTTGCCGGAAGACGTTGGATTGAGACAGGAGTTTAGAAATGACTCCGTACAAGGGTTTAAGAGTTGGAGACCGATAAGCAAATCATGCAGGTCAACTTAATAGAGTCAGAAGTCTCTGACTGTTGGAAAAAGGAGTAGGATCAGGGTCACAGGCCTCGAACTACTTTTCGATTATAGAAGACCAATCGCAGATCATTAGAATGTTCTTATGGATATCAGCAAAATCAGAACAAAGACTCTGAAGGGATTGTGTGCGTGCAGTGCGGAGCATGAAGACACGCGAAGTCAGATTATCTATTGGATCAGTTCAGCTATTGTTATTGTGAGCAACCAATACAGAGGAGGAGGTGAACCTTGAAGACTCAGTGGAAGACTATCGATGGTATTCCGGGAGGATGATGCACTGTCTCGACAGCAGAGATCAGCATAGAAGATTGGGTTATCTCATCAGCATCGACCTACTACCTCAGGCGTGGTTGGAGTTCCTTGATACTCCCCTTCAACAGAGATCAGCACAGAAGCAGCATTAGCAGAAGACATCTTAGAAGATTCAGTAGACACCAACAGTTATTTCCTAATGTGATTTGCTTAGTACAGAGGAGAGAGTATACGACGATGGTCGTATTTATTCAATATTCTACAGTTACAGCTCATAGGATTAAGTGATGAGATCAGATGATCTAGGAAAAATCCCTGCGGCATTCGTCACAAAAATGTGACCGCTTTGTCGTGAACTGTTGGATCTGATCTTATTCTCTTCGGAGAAAGGTCGAGACCTGCGTGGAGCCTTTGGGATCGGATCGACAGATATTTCATCGTTCAGGGTATTACTCTAGTTTTACCCTCTGGGTTAATATGTTGAGAGATGCTTGTAGTTACAGGTATCTGTATCTAAAACATTCTTAGTTGGATTAGAAGGGTCCTTTACATCGACTTGTGGGTCGATGATATATTTACCGTCAGGTGAGATGAGGATCAACAATTAAGAAGTTAAGGGATGCCCTTAGACTTTGATAGACATATCTTTACTGTAGACATATCCTTACGGATGGTCAAGTTGTTGAGATTATAGTATGATTATGTCTCTTAGATGTGTGTATAATCCGAGAGCATTCGGATGTAGTTTCGGATGAACTCCTAGGCTTGCCGTTGCTTAGGCAAGTGGAGTAGGCGATCGAAATGATTGCGGAAATAGTTCTGATATCGAAGATCACAGACCGGGTGATAGTTTTGTTGGTATCAGTGTTGTTAAACACTATAAGAATTGGAAGAATGTGAGTTGCGATTATAGGAGATGTTGGAGGGGATATTTATCTATCCCAGTATTCCTCCTTGAGAAGATCCAGAACTCTTTGTTGAAAGAGAGATGGACCTTTGGAAGTATGCATCGATTATCGATGATGGAATACAGTAGTTATTGTGAAGAATATCCTTCATTGTGGATAGATGATCTATTGAGATCAGCCAAAGACACCTGTGTATACTCTAAGGTTGGTTTATGACTAGAGGGTTGATATTGTAGTGACATGGTGTCATATAATTATCATTTTCGTTGTGATGATTAATATATATCATCAGCGTAGAGTAAAGGGGATGCAGGTGTGTAGAGACGACAATTTCATACTTGGTATGAATTGTATGAGTTTTGATTAAGTTGTTAGACTAATTAACGATTTAGTCGTCCATGAATTTGAGAATCGTGTATCCTGGACACGATTGGATCAGTTTGTGGTTGTTGGAGTTGCGTAACCTGGCCACTGTTGATTGTGATAGTTGGAGTTGTGCACTCGACCACCGTAGATGGTGGTTTGCCTTATATGGTTTGGTTAGTACTGTAGATGTGGATAGAATGTCTTAGCATTACTATACTACGGACTTGTTTGACTTAGGTGATGTTGTAAATCATTTAGTCGGAAGCTGGTGAAACCAGTTTACAAGATCTAGATGGCGGTTAACTTTTACACGAGTACTAGTTAATCCTTCTGGAGTGGATAAAAGGATGTTGTACTCAAATGTGTCGTTTCAAGGATCGGAATGATTCCGATGCAGTTGAATGAGGCGTACCTTATGCTTACGTCAGTTAAAAAACTATGAGATAGGCTGTCATATACAGGACGTGGCTTTAGTAGTTATTATTTGGATTTGTAGTGGTATGGAGCAGGAATGCTCATGGGATTTTGACAAGCTATCGGTTAGCTACTATAGAGTTGCTGGAACGCGAACAGTTGCAACTTCATAGATTGATTGCTATGGTCTTCCATGCACTTACAGAGTGTGTGGTAGAGTGGATTTTGAATGGTTGATGGATTTCTCTTTTGAGAAAATAATTCCCCATCTCTGATAAGGATAGTGGGTTCCGGTGTTGCTACAGGAAGCACATCATCCGAGATGGGCTATGTACCTTGGTGGTACTTGGAGGTACTGAGATTGGACACGTTTATACTGGTGGAATGGTATAAAGAGAGTTATAGCAGATTTTGCTGCTCGATTTTTAGTATGCCAGTAGGTGAAGGCTGAACATCAGAAACTCGTTGGATTGCTCTAAACAATTCCGATTCCGGAATGGAAGTAGGAGCATATCACGATTGATTGTGTTACGGGATTGCCTAGAACTCGTAAAGGACGTGATGCGATTTGGGTGATTGTGGATCAACTGACCAAATCAGCTCATTTCCTTCATATTCGTGGGTCGTACTTGTTGGATCATTTGGTAGAGTTGTATTACCGAAAGATTATCATATTGCGTGGGGTACTTTTAAGTACCATATCGGATAGAGATTCGCAATTTACCGTGCGATTTTGACAGAGTCTGCACCAGACTATGGGCACAGAGCTTCGACTTAGTGCAACATTTCATCCGCGGACTGATGGACTCTCTGAGCATGACATTCAAACGTTAGAGGATCTATTCAGATCTTGTGTCATGGATTATGGAGGTGTAGCTTATCGGTTGGCTTTACTTCCAACACTTGCGGGTGCTCACAACGTATTTCTTGTTGTTATACTGAGGAAATACGTGTCGCATGTTGATTATGTTCTGAAAGAGGTTTCGATTCTACCTCTGTCTAATGCGACTTACGAGGAGATTACAGTTCGTATTCCTGGTCGCAATGAGCGTCAATTGCAGAACAAAACCATCCGACTCATAAAGGTTGGATGGCAGCATCATATTGATGAGGAGGCTACTTAGGAGCTGAAAGACACTATCCGAGCTCGATAGTCTCATCTGTTCACTTAAGGAAGGTATGTGGTCCTTTCGGAAACTTGCTTGAAGTAATTTTTGCATGTTAGGACGAAATTTGGGGACCAAATTTTTATAAGTGGGGGAGAATGTAAAATACCGAGAAAAAAAAAACTTAACGGGTCTTAAATCTGACCCATTAATGAACCCACCCGCTCTATTTCTTAACGTCGGTCGTCGCGTTTCTCGCCATCGCCCTTATTTTCCGAGTTTTCCTCCATCGCACCTCTTCCTCACCGAACGGCCGCTGCCGACTCTTCCCTTCCGAAACGCGCGACCTCTCCTATCCCTCTCCCATCTGATTTCTCACGCCACGAGCCCTCCCTCTCGGTTCCCGATCTCCGCCGCAGCCCTACCGACGCCGCTGAGTCACCGCGCCGCAACCCTCGCCGTCACGCGGTTGTTGCCTACTCGTCACTGCCCTTCCCTGTGCCCTAGCTTCCTTTCCGCCACCCCTTAACACCGTAAGCGGCATCCCCGATCGCAAGCAATGCCGAACACAGCGAGCAACCTTCCTCATCCTCGATTTCTTTGTCATCATCGGCTCCTCTCTTCCGAGCAGCCGTCCTTCTGATTGTGGAAGCTTGATTTCACCGGCGTTGCTGCTCCTCTTGCTGATCCATCACATCGGTCTCAGACTTCTTGCTCGCTCGTCGCTGCCGATCAACGCGAGCCCAACATCATTGCCTTCCTCTGCCTTGCTTCGTCGACGACCTTTCTTCTCGCTGTGAGTGAGGCCCAGTCTCTGCTTGGTCGATCACCAGCTGTACCAAGCCGTCTTCTTCCGAGGCATTGGTTGTGGGGTTGTTGCAAGGAGGAGGATGTCGTTTCTAGAGGTCACTGTGGGAGGAGGGATTCGAGCTAGGTGATCGAATCTGTCCTTGCTCAATTCCTGGTAATTGATCGGTTCTTTTCAATTTCTATTTAGCTTCATCGTTGACCTACGATGAGTATGCTGATCTAGAACTTTGGTGTTTCATGAGTCAAGCTGGGGCAGATTCTACAAGTGAATTGATTCTCGTATCATCATATCTTATGGTGGACTAAGCCAAATCTACGAATCGGATAAGGGTTGGTAAGCTAATCTAGCTTTCTCTTCTTTATTGTTGTTAATTTTGGTTGGCTGTGATTTTGCTATAGATGGTAAAGTAGGTTTGAGAGAAATTTAAATGTTGTGTGATTTGGAGTTTAGGATTATTAGAATTGAAATCTGCTTCCAATTTAACTGAGTTGTTGCAGTTCAACTAGTTGATTTGGATGGAGTTATTTAGCAATTGAAGCTAACCTAGGTGAGGCAGGAGCTAGGTTGTTATGAATGTATACTATTGGTTATTTCGTTATTCGATCTGGTGTTGGTTGATGATGAAATATAGGGATGGATGTGGAGGATTGATTGGGTTAATTAGGTAACTAGATCAATCAAGTTGATTTGGATACAAAAGCTGATGTAGGAGTCGATTTGATCCTTCATTGTATGCTTGCACTTAATCATAATATTTGATATGTGCAGGACATGGATACGAGACAGGACCACGACCGTGAAGATATTATTCTGAGCTTCTTAGAAGGTAGGTAATTTCCTACCTGGTCCGGGTAGATGTATTGCATTCAGATTTAGTCATAGATATGAGCATGTTAGGTGTTCATATTACCTTGACCCTGCTCTTATTATCGTATTCTTGAACTTATCGTTGGATATATTTATGCTCAATTGTTGATATCACATATACCCTATCATGAGTTAGGAGTTATAGATGTGATGTAAATTGGCCTAGATGTTTAGTAGGGTGTAAATGTTAGTACAGGGGATGACCCAATTTATAAATTGGAAAAAGGTCATCTATGGGTAGGTAATGCCCTAAATGTAGGATTTATTTCCAATACCCGTATGTTGCATTCTGTTACCAACCATGAGTTGATGGTTAAGTGAAGGGTGATTAGAGTGTCGCTGTGGACCGGTGGTCCCAGCTTGATATGATTAGTCGAGTACGACTCTCTATCGGATAGAGAGTGCGTCGATCAGTTGAGTACGACTCTCTATTAAAGAGAGAGTTATGATCAGTCGAGTATGACTCTCTATTGGAGAGAGAGTTATGATCAGTTGAGTATGGCTCTCTACAGGATAGAGAGTCCGTCGATCTGTTGAGTACAACTCTCTACAGGATAGAGAGTATTGATTAGATGGGTATGACTCTTTGCTGAATAGAGAGGCTGTGGTAGATGGTTGTACGTGTGACAGCATACACATGTCATTTGCATGCATTCTGACGACATAGTCTCACTTGGGGTTGAGAGAGTCGTCAGTCATCTTGCCTCCCAGAGCCCTCCCCGAGGAGTAACTGGTGTGAGGGCAGAGCATTTTTTGTGCCGCACTCTACCACTATAGACGGTGGTAGTTGAAGTTGCGTGCAGTTGTCCTGGGTTCGTGGTACTCTACCACTCATTGGTAGTGTTAGTCAGAGTGGCCAGCAGTAGGGACCCCCGTTGTGTAGCGACCTCTTTACGCTCATATGCTACTTGATCATACTGCACACTCGGCCACTCTATAGCAGTGGTTAGTGTGAGTTGGGACAGTTGTCATGTCGTGCCACCTAGGCCACACTGGGGTCGTGGTAGCGAGTAGGGGTGAGCAGGCATGACCATGCATGCTGCATTGCCTATCTGATGGCACTTTGCATATTACCATATATATATACATATATGCATGTATATATATATATGGATGGTTGAGATTAATATATATATATAGATGCGGTCTATATATATATGATTATTGTGATGTTGCATTTGATTGTTCTATGCTTGCTGCACTTGGGTGTACATCATATTCATGCATGTTTCTTGCATTTGTTATACGATTGTGTCGGATACTGGTATGGGTTGGACAGATCATTAGATACCTTGACCTGTAGCTAGAGTATATTGTGAGTTGATCTACTCTTCCTGTTATATATATATATATGTTTGATATATGTTCAGGTTGGATCAGAGTAGCGTAGCAGACTTCAGGTATGTCTGCATTTTTATGTTGTTTATTTGGTTAGACGGTATATGCTTGTATTTATATACTATGTTGATATACCTGTTGTACCTCTAGAGTATGTTATTGAAAATACATGTGATATGACATATATACATATTTTTCTATTACCTGCTGAGTTTTACTCACCACCCCCCATGGACCACAGGTTTTCTGTCACGCCCTGTAATGTAGAAGACTTCGTGACATCTTTGAGGCTCCCGTATTGGTTTTGGGCTTTGCGTCCGCCGTGTATTGTATTTGGAGTTTTCGTAGTGTACTGTATGTGGTTGTGGTGTGTTAGTCATACCGGTATGCATGATGTGGATGTATTGTATATGTGGGGTTATGGGTATGTCGTTGTATTAGTTTCTGCTGTGTTTTGTTATGTTGTTGTGTTTTTATTTGTTATGTTATTGTTATTGTGGGCCTACGGGCCTTGTATTAACCCGAAATGTTGCCACGTACAGGGGAGGTGCTGTCTGTTTAATTTTCAGCTCGGCATGCTCTCGGGGCATGACAGCTCCAATAGGTTTTGGGTTCCTAGGAGCCTGACCGATTAACGCTAAATGGGTTAGGGTATGCCAATTTTAAATGGATAGGTAGTTAACCTAACCATGGTAAAGGTGACACTTTAGGTCATTTCCAAGGTAATGTAATACTTTAGAAATGTGGTTTGATCATAATCCTAAAAGATTTTAAGATGTGCCAATATTATTTAAGAAGTTTGATAAATCAATCAAATTGGCACAAATTGGCGCCATTTTGGTTTTTTTTGGCACACTTGGGAGAAAAGTGATAATATGGAAAAATATATTTAACCTTAACAAATGGAAATTAATGTTAAAATTTAGATATTATATACCTTTATATTTTGTTTGTCATGATTGATTTGTCATATAACATGTCATAACATCATATCTATTTTTATTATTTATATGTCATGATCATTCTTAGGTTTTAGTTTTAATGTCATGAATGCTTAGGTTATATCATATATCATAACATCATGATCATTGGTCATGCTTATTTATGTCATAATTTATGCCATGATCATTCATGCATTTAAAGTAATTAAAATTGATTTAAGGACTATGACATGACTTGAAGTCTCATGTATAAGGGAATCAAGTAGTGTTGCCCTAGAAAATGCATGAAACCCTAGTTTAGGGATGAGCAAAATCCACATCTCACATCAAATTGACATGTGTGTGTATTGATTGATATACTCTAGACACATGTGAGATGTTAGGAAATGAGTTAAGTTCAAGGTGCATAGTTTTTGCATCTAGATGAACTAAAACTCATCTAAAACTATGGATGAATCATGAGGAAAACTTATATACAAGTCATGTGCATCAATCTCATAGACCATGGGCCAATATAAGGTTTTAAAACTATTTTAAAAACATTTTAAAAAACCTTGGTGAAGTCTATCTTTTGATAGAAGTCACCATTGATGATGTTGATACAAAGTGAGCTCAAAACAATGAAGTTTTTTTTATTTTTAAACTTTGTATCAATTTTACTATTTTATGGGTAAAATATTTTTCAAACATTTTTCACCCATTGTATTTGTTATAAGTATTATACGTATAAATTTTCATGTTTTTTCAAAATACGTATTTTTACTTATGAATTTTTAAATTTTATTTTTGAAAGCTGAAAACTACAGTTTGCAATTATCAGTCGACTGCCATTGTTGGTAGTCGACTGGCGTCAACGACAATCGACTAATTACTATAAGAAGTCGACTGTCAGGCCTAATTTCAGGTAAACAAGGTTTGTTTAGCCTGATTTTAGCTTGTTAGGTTACCCTAACTACTCCTAACCCTAGGATATGCTTTGGAAAGCATTAGAAAGGGTGAAAATCCATTGGATATGGATTAGGAGAGTTGTTTGGGTGTTGTATCAATTTTAAGGTGTGTAAAAGTTCAAGTTTGAACTTTTAACCTTAATTTTGATGGTTTAGTGTTCCTATAGGCTTAGGGTCTCTCCAAGGACATTGTTGGTGCAATGGTCAAGGGGGAGCAAGCCTTTAGGGGAAGGTTATCCATCATGGGATAATGGATGTCTTTCTTCCTCATGAGGGGGAGAATTTTGGAGAAATGAGAAGTTGAGATTCCCAATTTGGAAATTGAGAGAGTTTATAGGAGTGCCTCTCTTGAGTGATATGGGACTTATCACTAGGAAGAGTGAAGGCATCCTAGCTGTTTTTGGACCAAGGGGGAGATTGTAAGATCTCATTGGAATATGAGACATTGACCTCCTTGGGGAGAGAACCTTTTTAATGTATGTCAAAAAGGGGGAGAAGTTAAGATTCCCAATTTTGACAATTTGAATGATTGGATTGAGTTAGTGTTCTAACTCAAAGGTATGTGGTTTTGTCAAACATCAAAAAGGGGGAGATTGTTGGTGCAATCGGCCCAGGTCACGATTGACTAGACTTGAGTTTGACTCGAGCGATATTTTGATGTTTGATAAAACGTATGACAATATGATTGTCAAGGGAAGTCCAAGTCTTGAGTACTTGGCTTGAGAAGTCCAAGCATGGGTCTTGGCAAGGGAAAGTTCAAGTCTTGAGTACTTGACATGAAAAGTCCATGCTTGAGTCTTAACATTTAGAAAGTCCAACATTGGGTTGGCATGGAAAGTTCAAGGGTGTAGTCTTGGCGGTGAAAGTCCAAGTAATGGGTACTTGGCATTTGAGAAGTCCAAGGGTTGATATTGGCGGTGTAAAGTCCAAGGGTGGAATCTTGGCAGCATAAGTCCAATGGTTGGCGGCGTAAAGTCCAAGCGTGGTCTTGGCAGCATAAGTCCAATGTGCCTTGGCGGTATAGACATCGTTAGCATGATAATAGCCGATGGAAGCACCTGAAGGCTAGCATATGGATGAACAAGTCATAGATGACTTGGAGGGATCCGATATGCGTGAGGTTGATGGAGGTGGCTAGTGTTAGTGAAAGCCCTAGAGTCAATCATGTGATGATTGTTGTATGGACTTTATTGTATCATATTCCTATTTATAAAGGCATGATTATTATATTTACTTGTATTGGTGCCAAATAACTAAATATAATAATGTCTTTGAGTAGTAGGTTCTTATCTATATCAATCGATTGGTTGAATCGATAATGAGATGATATAGAGAACACTACTCTTAATCATTCCTAGTCGAGTATTAACATTCAGGGACAATGTTAATGCGTAGAGACTAGCATGTAGGTCAACAAGATGACTTGATCTCACAAGTCATGGATATGAGATATCAAGTTGACACATGGGTATGCATTGGAGAATGTAAATTGAATGACCCGCCATGAGAAAGTATCATGGATCGTTATATGAGTGCCATATACTTTCTCATGTGGCTATTAGTATGACTATTAGTCCTTAGACCTGAAGTCACCATGGTTCCCTACATAAGGAGTTGCATACTTTGGCTTCGTCAAACGTCACCCGTAAATGGGTGGACTATAAAGGCGATTACTGGGTATGTAACAAATTATGCGGAGGGATGTGAGTGATGTAGATGGGATCTATCCCTCCTATATGACGGGAGTGACATCGATATTCTTGATAGAGTGAGACCACAAAGTGCATGGCCATGCCCAAATGAGTCAATATGAGATATTGAGCTCATTTGATTAGAGTGAGTCAACTTGGAGTTCAAGATTTAGATTGTACCGAGGATGACACGGTCTATGCCTCGATTGGTCAATCTAGATATCAAGGATAGAGGGACATTGTCACATATTGTGAGAGTCACAATTAGTAGTCACAAAGGTGATGTTGGAGCTTAACATTCTTATAACTTGGGTAGCAATGATGTGTTGCTAGATACCGCTCATTGCTTATGTTCCTAAATCGGTTTAGGGACATTGACAATGTTACAAGAACCTATAGGGTCACACACATAAGGGCAATTAGATGGAGATTATGTTCATATGATGAACCATGAGGATTAGGTTCATGGGATGAACCAAATTGGATTAAGAGTAATCCAAATTAGACTAATTGAGTTAGACTCAAGTTGATTCAAGTGTTGAATGAGTCTAATTTAGATTTGATTCATCAAATCAATTTAAATTAAATGAATAGAGATTCATTAAATTAAATTGACTTGAATCAAATGGTTGGATTTGATCAACCATGGGAGATAAGGGGTCAAGTTTGACTTGACTTGAGAGGGAAGATTAAAGGTCAAGTTTGACTTGACCAAATGTCATGTCATGATGATGACTTAGCATGGCCGGCCAATGATGATGTTCCACATCATCATGGACACATCATGGGGTGCCACCTCATGAGGGAGACCAAGAGCCATTGGCTCTTGGAGTTACATGCATGCATGTAACCCCCTTATAGTGGGTTATGGATGATGTGAAGTTAAGTTGTGTAACTTCATCTTCTTCCTCTTCTCTTTCCTCAAGCTTGTTGGTGCAATCGGCCCAGGTCACGATTGACCAAGACTCGAGTTTGACTCGAGTGATGTTTTGATGTTTCGACAAAAATATATGACAATGTAATTGTCATGGGAAAGTCCAAGTCTTGTGTACTTGGCATGGAAAGTCCAAGTGGAACACTTGGCATTTGGTAAAGTCCAAGTCTTGAGTACTTGGCATGAAAAGTCCAAGTGGTACACTTGGCACATGAAAAGTCCAAGCATGGGTCTTGGCAATGTAAAAGTCCAACATGGGTTGGCAAGGGAAAGTCCAAGCATGGTCTTGGCATTTGAGAAGTCCAATATGGGTTGGCAAGGGGAAAGTCCAAGCATGGGTCTTGGCAATGTAAAAGTCCAACATGGGTTGGCAAGGGAAAGTCCAAGCTTGAGTCTTGGCATGAGAAGTCCAAGGGGTTTGATATTGGCTGCGTAAAGTCCAAGCGGGAGTCTTGGCAGCATAAGTCCAATGTTTGGTGGCATAAAGTCCAAGCGGAGTCTTGGCGGCATAAGTCCAATGTGCCTTGGCGGTGTAGACACCGTTATCATGACATAGCCGATGGAAGCACCTAAAGGCTAGTGCGATGGATGAACAAGTCATGGATGACTTGGAGGGATCCGAGAGGCGTGAGGCTGATGGAGGTGGCTAGAAGGCTTAGGTATAGGCTAAGGGTGGTCTAGCAAGTATGGGGGCACCATACTTGGGCTAAAACCTCATGTTTGAGGTGTGCCCGGTCGGATCGTGCCATGTGGCGGTCGGACCGGATCGAGTCAACTAGGGTTTGATCAAGTGGCCTAGCGATGCCGCGCAGGATGGCAATGATCGATGTGATGAGCTGACCGATCGCATGATCACCGATCGGTGGTGCTCGGGAATTCGGCCACAGAGTGTAGTCTCACTCGACCGCTGGGACCATCAGTCGAGTGAGGACACCATCAGTCGACTGATGGGTTTGATCAGTCGACTGATGGTAGATCCGTTGGACTTATCCAGCGTTGATCTAGCCGTTGTCTCACGACAATAATGGCATCAGTCAACTGATGGTCCTGAGCAGTCGACTGATCGACTTTTTCCAGCACAGGTTGAAGCTTTATAAGGAGCTCGTGATGGAGGAATTTGGCATCGGTTTCTTGAGGGTTTTGGAGCGATTTGTTGTTGCAAATCAGGGTCTCCAAGGTGATTTCAAGCAACCAAGCAATCAAGCAATCCAAAGGCAATCATAAAATAGTTTTCTTTACTTGCATTGTATTTCATTATTGTAATTGCTTGTATTTATATCTTATTGTTGTAAGATTACTTGTAAGGGGTTTATCCACCTCCGACTTGTATCGAGAAGGAGTATTTGTGATTAGTGAGTGCGTGTTCATCACTAGAGCTCGATTCGTGGAGTAGGAACCGTGCGGTTCCGAACCACGTTAAATATTTGTGTTTGCGTGTTGTATATTTTGTTATCATTATTATCTTTCTATTTCCGCTGCGCTAACGAAATTGTAGAGACAACCGCGAACAATTTCCATCTACGTACGGGTCAAACGCTATTCACCCCCCTCTAGCCGTTACAAAGATCCTAACAAGTGGTATCAGAGCCCGGGGCTCTTCTACGGATTAACAACCCGGAGTCAAGAAGCTAGAGGAAAGAATATGGATTTCCAAGAAAAATTGGGTGACGACGTCAACATTCCACCTTCCTTCAACCGCGAACATTTCGCGTATTGGAAAGGTCGGATGGAATATTTTCTAATGACAAATATCGAAAATTGGTTTGCCGTGACTATAGGTTTTGATGCTCCGAGAGGAGAGAACGGCGAAATCCTCAAAATGAAGCGATGGACCGAGGAGCAACGGGAAAAATTCAAGAAAACCGTTAAGGTAACAAAAATGTTGATTAACTTGATACCTAACGACATTTTGTCCAGATTAGGAAGCTATAGGGATGCCAAGGAGTTGTGGAACAAGTTGGTCAAGTTCCACGACAATCCCGAATCGGTCTAAGAAGACTTGGAAGAGGAGGAGACCGAAGAGGAAGCTTCATTATCCTCACAAGAAAGTGAGGAGTCAACCTCCGGATCGGAGAAAGAAGAGGTGGAAGAAGTGTTGGTGCAGTGAGGCACCGAAATCGAACCTGTGTTTTGATTATAGCAAAGACACAAAGTTAAGTCTATTTTGTTTTCTCACGAGCTGAATCGAGTGTGCAGAAGATTGATATAGCTGGAGCTGAAGGCTAGCGACACCCAGAGAAAGCCGCGGTGGTCGAGCGACACTCGAGTGATTTCGGAGGGAGTCGAAGGAATCGAGTGGAAGGCCGGAAGCAAAAGCAACACGTAAGCATCGAGGTAAGCTCGAGTGTGCGAGAGTAAGTAAGGTCGTATCCTCTTTACGGGGATGATCTTAAGCGTAGATCCGACCAAAGACTTCTTATAGATGGTCTAGGTCGAGATCGGATGGTCGACGACCATCGAAATTATGTTTTTGTTGTGCTAACTTTGACTTGCAGCAAGCATCGATCATTGCCCGGCTTGGAGGACTCGGCTGTCAAGCGATCGGCTCGAAGGTCGACGATGATCTTGCCATCGATCGTGATGAGGGCCATCAGTCGACTGATGGTCAATGATCAGATTCGTGGAGTCAAGTATTATCACCAAATTTCACGGGAAGTTGTGATCAATTTTGATGGGCTTGGGTTCCTCTCGAAAAGGGGCTCAAAGGCTATAAAGGAGAGCCAAACCAAGGGTTTCATCAACATTTCTAAGCCTCCAAAAAGTCTCCGCAGCTACATTCTCCGACAACGAAGTCCTTCCTTCCGACGCCTAGGTTTAATTTTTCTTATTTGTCTTTGTACGCCGGTATTATTTTGTTATCGCTTGTTCATCTACTTTTGGAGCTTTTATCGTGATACGAGGACAGGGGATTGTCCTCTACCTTAAAGTTTTTTGTATCGATTAACTCCTACCTCCAATGAGGAGGAGTTCCTTTAGTGCTTCTGCCCTCCGTACGTGGTCAAGGACCACTAGGGCCTTGGAGTAGTAGCCTTCGGCTACGAACCAAGTAAAACCCTTGTGTCGATTGTCTCTTTTATTTTATATTTACATTTCCGCTGCAATTAATTTATTTTCTCTAGAGTTTTACGAACTAACGAAAGAAAAAGAAAAGGTTTTTTCGCTATTCACTCTCTAGCGAACCGCATCGATCCAACAATTGGTATCGAGTCGGGCGCTTAGATTTTGTGAAACCACCAATCTAACATTTTTTTTACAGATTTGTTTTTCGTTCGTTTAAATTTTTCTCCCGCACTACTAATCCAAGACGAAGTCTTGGTACTCTTCGTTTGATTTTGTTTTGCAAGTATTCGCTTTTGGAGTAGCCGATGGTCAAACGGGCATAACTTTTTGTACAAGTTGACCCACGACAAGTTCTACCTACCAAATCGAAGCCCTCGCAGAGATCTACACTTCTTATGGGGGTTTACCCCCGTAACAAGTTGTTTTCATCCTAAAAAATCGATGTTTAGTAGCCTTTCGGGGACATCGAAGGTTGTGAGTACTTACTTTTTATTTAGTTTCTTATTTCTTTGCTTAACTTTCTATTTTTCGTTTGTTTCTTTTTATTTCCCACACTACTAATCCAAGACGCAAGTCTTGGTACTTTCGTGTGTTTTTGTCATTGCTAGGTCTTCTTTTTAGTCTCCTTATTTTTTGTTCTAATGGCCCATCTCGAGGGTTTTAGCACCGTCCGACCTCTGTTTTACAACGGAGATGATTTCCGTTACTGGAAAGGTCGGATGGAATACTTTCTCAAAACCCAAATCGAGATGTGGATCATAATCCAAACGGGTTTCACACTTCCGACTAATGAAGTGGGTGACTCCTTGGATTATGATCAATGGACCGTTGCAACAAAACGACAAGTCGAAGTCGATGCCAAGGCAACACAAATCCTCCAATGCGGCTTGTCCAAGGAGGAGCTAAATCACGTCGGCCCCTTCATAAGCGCAAAGGATCTTTGGACAAAACTAATCGAGTTACACGAAGGATCGGATCAAGCTAAGGTTTGCAAACGCGATTTGTTGTTCAATAAATTGTACACACTAAAAATGCAGGAACACGAGTCCGCGACGCAACTCCACGCCCGTGTCCAAGACATAGTCAACAACCTACATGCAATCGGGCAAAAGGTCGAAAACCGCGACCTTATAAGGTATGTCCTAAACTCTTTTCCGAGGACTACCTTATGGGCATCCATGGTTGATGCCTATAAGGTCTCTAAGGACCTTTCTAAACTTAGATTAGATGAACTCTTTTCGGATTTTGAATTACATGAGCAGTCCAACTCGGAACCCGAGAGGGGTATAGCCTTGTTTGCAGGTTCAAAGAAGAAGAAAATCGCAAGCAAGCCACCACCACCCGAGGAGGAAGATGAGTCCGAAGAAGAAGTTGACCCGGAATTGACTGCCGAACTAATGAACCTAGCTCGAAGGATAGCCAAGGGACGAAAGCGAACCACAACTCGACCCAACCAAGGTAAGCCTAAAAGTTCTAATATTAGGTGTTATGAGTGTAACAGGTTTGGACATATAAAGTCCGAGTGCCCCAAGCTCAACCACCAAGCACCTAAGCACAAGAAGGCCCTCAACGCGACATGGGAAGAAGCGTCATCCGAAGAAGACGAAGACCACGTCTTCATGGCGAAATCAATTGAGTCAGACACGGAGACCGAACTTGAGTCAGAACCTGAGGATGACTCGGACTACGAAGCTACCTTCAAGTCAAGCCACGGATACACATCCGGTTCAAAAGATACCCTTAAGGTGAGTCGAACTTTATTTAATACTTTACATAATACGGTTAGGTTTTTGTCTAGGAAGTTAGCTAAGTCCGAGTCCAAGGTCGAGACCCTTGTTGAGGAGGTTAAACTCCTCAAACATGAGGTCTCCCTAACCTCTTCGACTAGTCGAGTTCAAGAGAAGGACTCAACTCGAGTTGAAAAGCTCGAAGTTGAGAAATCTCTCTTGAAAAGTCAAGTCGAAGATCTTAGGAACACGTTGGAAAGGTTCACTTCGGGATCCAAAGGACTTGACCTCCTACTTGGATCTCAAAGGGCCGTGTACAACAAGGCTGGACTCGGGTTTAACTCAAACACGACTAATAGGTCGTATATGTCGATTGTAAGTCGACATAAGAAACATGTCCAAGCATGGGTCCCTAAGAACTTTTTGATTTCAACTCTAGGATCCAACCCGTACTGGGTTCCCAAGGACCAAATCCACTATGTGGATAGACCGAACCAATTCAACGGTCTAGGGGGAGCCAGTACAAAACATGTTTGTGCTTTAACTTAGAAATTGCATGTTTTAACTTAGAATGTTTATGCTTTAACTTAGAAATTGCATGCTTTAACTTAGAAAGTTTGTACTTTAAAACTTGTGAACTCACTTAGAACAAAAACATAACCAACTAAAATTTTTCGAAAAGATTGAGCCTCGGGGAGCCTCTTTTCAAAAACATAACCAACTAAAATTCTTCGAAAAGATTGAGCCTCGGGGAGCCTCTTTTCAAAAATAACTAGTTAGACGAGGAAATAATTTTAGGTAAGTCAAGTCATCATTTTCTTGAAAATGGCTTTGTCTAAGGAAGTGGTCGATGATCCGATAAAAGAAGGCCCCTGTGCCTCACCACGACCTGGAAGCCATGATCTTGAAAAGGTAAACTTGACAAGCCTAGGGTTAAATCCAAATCTAACATAAAATTACTTGAACCTAAATCCACTTAATCAACTTAATTAGAAGTCATCTCAAAATAAACACATAAGTATAACATGCTTGATCATATAGACTCCGGTGAGATGACCTAGGGTTAATAACTTACAACCAATTTTCTTAACAAAATCTAACATCCAATCCAACCACCTTGTGTGTAGGATCAATGGATGTTGGGACGGTTGCTCGACACATGACCGGGATCAACTCAAATTCGCATAAGCTTCGATTCAAACGACAAGGATCGGTAGCCTTTGGGAATAACGGCAAGCTCAAAATCATCGGATCGTGATATCGAGTTTAACACGAATTTTGTTATTAAAATGTATTACTTGTAGAAATTTTGAATATAACTTACTTAGTGTAAGCCAATTATGTGTGATAATAACTATAAGGTTATATTTTTAGAAAATGAATGTGTAATTAATACCACAAACCTCTAAAACAATTCTTAAAGGAACTAGAAATAACATTTATCGATCAACTTAACCAACTCCTCAACTAAGTGTCTTATGACACGGAAGAGGAATCATGGTTGTGTGCACGCGACTCGGTCACTCGCTTTTAAGACTCGTCCACAAGATGAGTCGAGTGGCTTAGTCGGAGAGCTTACCCAACCTCAACAATTTGGTTAATAAAATCTGTAATGCTTGTCAACAAGGAAAACAACCTAGGACACAAAACAAGTTAACTAACCAGAGCAGACCTCAAGTGTACTTGAGCTCCTGCATATGGATCTATTAGATTCACATGGAGCCAAGTCGCTCAATAAAAGTCAATATTGCTTAGTCATAATTGACGACTACTCCAGGTTTACCTGGGTTAGGTTCATCAAACATAAAAATGATACCCTAGATCAATTAATCAATCTATTCAAATTAATCGAGAATCAAAAGACCTTAAGGTTAAAAAGACTTAGAAGCGATCATGGTGGTGAATTCGAAAATCAAAGGTTCACCGACTTACGTAACGGATACCACCATGAATTCTCTTGCCCTAGGACCCCTCAACAAAATGGCCTAGTGGAGCGGAAAAACCGAACTCTACAAGAAGCCGCTAGGACCATGTTGAATGAATCGACCTAGATAGATTTT
This sequence comes from Wurfbainia villosa, assembly GCA_025175895.1. Taxonomy (NCBI): domain Eukaryota; kingdom Viridiplantae; phylum Streptophyta; class Magnoliopsida; order Zingiberales; family Zingiberaceae; genus Wurfbainia; species Wurfbainia villosa. The sequence goes on along the minus strand of CM045991.1, from coordinate 76,077,375 downwards.
GGGCAGAAGCCGTTAGTACGACTTGCTATGTCCAAAATAGGATCCTTATGGTAAAGAGGCACCTTAAGACCTCGTACGAGATTTATCACGATAAAATACCTAACATCAAGTACTTTAGGGTATTTGGGTGTAAGGTACATATCCTAAACACTAAGGATTACCTAGGGAAATTTACATCCAAAACCACCACCGGAATCTTTCTAGGATACTCGACTACAAGTAAAGCTTATAGAGTATATAACCACGACACCCTCAGAGTCGAGGAGACTATCAATGTAGTATTTGATGAAGGACATGAACCTACAAAACCCCAGACCTCAATTAGCAGCCGATTCATACTAGACCTAACTCTGATCCGGAGATCAGGTCTAGTGTTAATCCTAACCTAGGTCAACCTAGTCACTCTATTGATCAAGTGATAGATGACTCCAACCAAACTAGTGTTCAACCAAGTCACCCCATTGATCAAGCATTAGGTGACACAAACCCAGCAATCTAGGATTCGGACTAACCACCCTATCGATCAAGTGATAGGAGATCCTAATCTAGGAGTTGAACTAGAGCATCCTATAGGAACCTTAGTCAAATTTCCTTAATTTCAAAGATAGAACCCAAATCAATTGAACAAGCTCTTCTTGATCCCGATTGGATTATTGCAATGCAAGAAGAGCTAGCTCAATTTACTAGGAATGAAGTGTGGAATTAGTACCATCACCTAAAGACAAAGCGATAATTGGAACAAGGTGGGTGTTTGAAACAAGCTTGATGATAAAGGTGAAGTAGTTAGAAACAAGGCTAGGTTAGTCGCCAAAGGATTTAGCCAAGTCGAAGGCTTAGATTACGAAACCTATGCCCATAGCTAGACTCGAATCCATTCGAATGTTGCTAGCTTATGCCGCTTTATCGAGGATTTTTGTTTCAAATGGATGTTAAGTCGGCATTCCTAAATGGATACATTAAAGAAGAAGTTTATGTTAGCCAACCCCCCGGATTCGAAAATCTAGATAAACCCGACCATGTTCTAAAACTTAAGAAAGCTCTCTATGGACTTAAACAAGCTCCTCGAGCTTGGTACGAGAGACTTTCAATCCATCTTAAGTCAAAGGGTTTAACCAAGGCTTAGTTGACCCAACTCTCTTCGTAAAAACCTTAGGTAAAGAAATATTCATAGCTCAAATTTACGTAGAGCGATATAATTTTTGGAACCTCTAACTCAGCCTTACTATATGAGTTCGTTTCACTCATGGAAAGTGAGTTTGAAATGAACTTGGTAGGCGAGTTAAGTTTCTTTTTAGGTCTACAAATTAAACAAACTAAGGATGGTATATACCTATATCAACAAAAATACACTAAGGAGTTAATTAAAAGATTTGGAATGCAAGACGCTAAGATAATAAACACCCCAATGGCGATTAATGTTAACATAGAGAAGACCTAGAAAGTAAGTCCATTGACTTAAAATACTATAGGAGCGTAATAGGAAGTCTCCTATACTTAGCTAGTCGACGACATCTTATTCGCGATAAGTATGCGCTTGATTTCAAACTGCTAGGAGTCTCACCTAACCCTAGTTAGCGTATCCTTAGATATCTAAAGGGTACACTTAATGTCGGTATTTGGTATCCTAGATCTACGAGTTGAACTAATCGGCTACTCCGATTCGGATTATGCAGTAGTAAACTCGATAGAAGAGCACGAGTGGTTGTTGTTAACTACTCGGCTCGAGTCTAGTGAGTTAGTGCGATGGAAGCAACATTGTGTTGCCTTGTCTACCACCGGCCGAATACATCGCGATGGGTGAGTGTGTCACTCCTTCTTTGGATGAAGCACACCCTCCGCGACTTTAAGTTAGACTTTCTGAATACTAAACTTCATGTAGATAACATTAGTTCAATTAATCTTACAAAGAATCCAATATGTCACTCTAGGACCAAACATATAGAAGTCAAACACCATTTCATTCGAGAACATGTGGCCAGGGCCATACAACTCGAGTCATCGAATCGAAATCTAACCTAGCGGACCTATTTACTAAACCCCTACCCGAAGCCGAATTTAGTCTATTAAGACGAAAATTGGGCATGTGCGTAATAGAATAAGAACTTGCAAACTATCTTTTCTTACTACTATTTCTTATTTTTCATTTTGATGGAACTAGCATAGGACATACCTTAGATAACATGCACCTATAGATTTAAGGAGCGATTACATCTCACAACACATAGGACTAATGTGTTTGTGTACTTATGCGTAGATGGGCGTGAGATGTTAGGACCCTACTCCAGTTCCAAGATGTAGATCAAGTGCGTCAATATGAACCTCAAGTATAAATATGCAACTATTAACCAACTCTAATCAGACTTGTTGATAATATCATTTCAATCAAGTCAAACTAGAGTCGAACATTTAGATGAATTATTTTCACATACTATTTTAAAATCATCATGCTTGGACTTAGGGTTTTCTTAAAACCCCCCACTTTTCCTTGATTTATGTCAAAAGGGGAGAAAAGGCCAAAATTAAGGTTCAAGAAAAGGCCAAAGTTCAATTTCAAATTTTTGAAATTGATAACTTAACTTAAAACTTTGATTCGCCTAAGTTAAGGGGAGTAAGGTTTAGGTTTCAACTCTTCGGAATTGAAAACTTTAAAGGCCCAAGTTAAGAAATCAAAAGTTAAACCTTTTGAATAATTAACCTTTTGACTTAACTTTTGATTACTTAACTTGCACTTATTTTTGACTCTAAGAAGCCTAAGTTAAGTAATGCCATTTACTTAACTCATTATCTTTTGTGTTTGGAGAACTAAAAGTCTTTTTCAAGTACTCACCCTCGGTCAAGGGGGAGGGTTCCTCTAAGGGGAGAACTTGAGAAATATTTTTACTACTCCTACTTTTGCTTCTTGTCTTTACTGTTTCATGCACTTAATTTCCTTAACTTTGTGTGTTTTTGCCATATATCAAAAAGGGGGAGATTGTTGGTGCAGTGAGGCAATCAAATCGAACTTGTGTTTTGATTATAGCAAAGACACAAAGTTAAGTCTATTTTGTTTTCTCACGAGCTGAATCGAGTGTGCAGAAGATTGATATAGCTGGAGCTGAAGGCTAGCGACACCCGGAGAAAGCCGCGGTGGTCGAGCGACACTCGAGTGATTTCGGAGGGAGCCGAAGGAATCGAGTGGAAGGCCGGAAGCAAAAGCAACACGTAAGCATCGAGGTAAGCTCGAGTGTGCGAGAGTAAGTAAGGTCGTATCCTCTTTACGGGGATGATCTTAAGCGTAGATCCGACCAAAGACTTCTTATAGATGGTCTAGGTCGAGATCGGATGGTCGACGACCATCGAAATTATGTTTTTGTTGTGCTAACTTTGACTTGCAGCAAGCATCATCATTGCCGGACTTGGAGGACTCGATGCCCACAATGATCGGTGATCACGGTCGAATCGATCGATGTCGCCATCGATCATCGATGATGGCCATCACCAATCGATGGTCAAGGATCATATTCGAAAATTTCAAGGGAAGATGTGCTCAAATTTGATTGGCTAGGGTTCCTCTCGAAAAGGGGCTCAAAGGCTATAAAAGGAGGGCCAAACCTAGGGTTTCATCAACATTTCTAAGCCTCCAAAAAGTCTCCGCAAAGCTACAATTCTCCGACAACGAAGTCCTTCCTTCCGACGTCTAGGTTTAATTTTTCTTATTTGTCTTTGTACGTCGGTATTATTTTGTTATCAGTTGTTCATCTACTTTTCGGAGCTTTTATCGTATACGAGGACAGGGGGATTGTCCCTCTACCTTAAAGTTTTTTTGTATCGATTAACTCCTACCTCCAACGAGAAGGAGTTCCTTTAGTGCTTCTGCCCTCCGTACGTGGTCAAGGACCACTAGGGCCTTAGAGTAGTAGCCTTCGGCTACGAACCAAGTAAAACCCTTGTGTCGATTGTCTCTTTTATTTTATATTTACATTTCCGCTGCAATTAATTTATTTTCTCTAGAGTTTTAACGAACGAAAGAAAAAGAAAAGGTTTTTCACTATTCACCCCCCCCCTCTAGCGAACCGCATCGATCCAACAAGAAGTGGAAGAAGTATCCACTTCTAGGATTGAGGAGATTAGAGTATCCTCAACACCGGAGCAACAAGAAGTACCATCTACATCCGGTCAAGAGGAAGAAAGCTCAAGAGATCCTCACCACCGAACTAGGTAACTCAAACACTCCAATTTCAAATAAAATCCATATATTGTGTTTTGAGTGTAGGGAGTATGGGCACTACAAGAGCAAGTGTCCAAAAAGGGTAAAGAAGGCTCAACCGGCACCAAAAGTCAAGGATGCCGGTCCCCAAATGTTGGGATCTCGTATGCAAAATAGCATATGCGCAACGGAAAATTAGGATCCCTTCCAAGTGATCCTTGCGAAAGAAAACCTCGTACAAAAATAAATTTCTCAAAACCTATCTTATAGGAGAATATTACCTTTGTTGCGTGCCCTTTGTAATCCCGCTTCTCCTTGGGTTTGTTGGATCTTTTAGCACATTCAAATGTCCGTGCCTCTATATGTATCCACACGAGCAAGCTCTTGTCTCACAAAAGAAACTAGAAGAGCTCTCCTTTACTTCTTGCTAGAGAAGTCCCTAAAGGAGAGGAAAGTAGGGAAAAAGAGAAAGGAAGAAGAAGACTACTCTTCTTGCTACACTCACAAAAACCACACAACCAAATGCTCTCACCACCAAGCTCTCTCCAAGCCTCAAGCTTCAACCAACCCACCAAGCTTGGCCGGCCACCCCATGGGGTGTTTTATAGGATTGAAAAACCTTTCACCTCCTATCACATTTAATGCAATCAATTGCATTGAAATATAATCAAACAAGGGGTTACACTCCTTGTTTGGCCGGCCACATGTGGGGGAAATCCAAAGGTCAAAACCCTTTGTCTCCTTCCACCTCATCAAGCTTAGGTGGCATGCTTATGTGGCATGCTTGTGTGGCATGCTTAGGTGGCATTCATGGATGTTGAATTAATCTTATTAATTCAATAAGCTTATGTTATCATATTGAATTAATCTCATTAAATCAATAAGGTAACATATTGAGTTAATCTTATTAAATCAATTAAGCTTAGCATATTGAATTAATCTCATTAAATCAATAAGCTAAAATTCTCATTATGCTTAAAGTCCAAAAACCATTTTGTACTTAAGCTTATTCCCAAATTATTCTAGTCAAACTAGAATGCACTAATTCTTCTAATCATCATGCTCTTTGTGTGTGACCCTATAGGCTCTCATAACGTTGGCAGTGGATCTAAACTCTTTTAGATACACAAGCAATGAGCGGCATCTAGCAATACATCATTGCTACCCAAGTTACAAGATAAGTCAAGATCCGACTAACCTTTCCGTGACTACTATAATGTATGACCGTGTCCTTCTATCCTTGATATCAGATTGACCAATGAGGCTTAGACCGTGTCATCCTCGATCAATCTATGTGTTTCTTGATCCCTGAGTAAACTAACTCAAACAAATGAGCTCAATATCTCATATTGACTCATTCGAGCATGGCCATGCGTTTTAGTAGTTCTACTCAATCAAGGGCCCAGATATCACTCTCGTCATATGGGAGGATAGATCCCATCTACATCACTCACATCCCTCGCATAATTTGTTATATACCCAGAATCGCTTTATGGTCCACCTCACATGTGACGGGTGACGTTTACCATAAGTACATAACTCCTTATGTAGGGAACCGTAGTGACTTCAGGTTTGAGGACTATTCATACCAATAGTCACATGAGAAAGTTTATGACACTCATATGACGATCCATGAAACTTTCTCATGGCGGGTCAGTTCAGTATATATTCTCTAATATCCCATGTGTCAACTTGATATCATATATCCATGACTTGTGAGATCAAGTCATCAATTGACCTACATGCTAGTCTTTATGTATTAATATTGCCCTTGCATATTAATACTTGACTAGGAACATTTAGGAAAGTGTTCTCTCTGACCTCTCATAATCAATTACGCGATTGATGTCTTTGTAGATAAGAACCTACTTTTCTAGGGCATTATTATATTTAATTTAGCTGGCACAAGCAAGATGTAAATATAATAACCAATCCTTTGCCTTTATAGAATATGATACAAAATGTTCCCTATTCAACCATCACATGATTGGTTCTAGGGCTATAACTAACAATCTCCCACTAGCACTAGTACCAATCACTATAATATCTGATACCTAGTGACCTAGTGTGACCATCATGCTTCCTCTGTGCCAAAGCCTTGGTCGATGGATCTGCGATGTTAGATCTCGGTACTCTGCATATCCTCACATCTCCTCTATCGATGATCTCTCGAATGAGATGGAAGTGCCGATATGTGTTTGGTTATTGATGTGATCGAGGTTCCTTAGCGCACATGCAATAGCCCCATTGTTGTCACAATAGAGGTCTATTGGATCTGCAATGCTAGGAACTACCCCAAGTTCAGTTGATGAACTTACGGAGCCAAGCGACCTCCTTTCTTTGCATCGGACGCGCAATATACTCGCTCCTGTTGTAGAATCGACAGCGTGTCTGCTTTGAACTTTTCACTCCACGGCTCCACCATTCGAGCAAAACCGTACCGATTGCGATCTATAGTCATCCTGCATTTGGAAGCTTGCATCACTGTAACCCTTCCTAGCTCCTCATTGCCTCGAATATCGAAATATTCTTTCGTTCTTCATAAGTATTTAAGAATATTTTTATTGCTATCCGATGACTTTCACGATCCGATCGTATCTACTCGTCATGCTCAAAGCATACGAGGCGTCGAGCAGTACAAAGCATGGCGCATATGATAGACCCTATAGCAGATGCATAAGGGATCTTATCCATGATCTCTCTCCTCCTTAGAAGAGGGACATTGAGTCTTCGAAAGACTCACACCATGTGATAAAGGCGTAAATCCTTTCTTGGAATTTTGCATAGCAAAACGATCTAGCACTTTATCAATGTATGTACTCGACTTAGGCTAAGTAATCTTTAGATCTATCTCTATAGATCTTGATGCCTAGAATATAGGCACTCTAAGTCTTTCATCGAGAAACAATTCCCTAACCACATCTTCACAGATCGGAGTGAGGGAATATCATTTCGATGAGAAGTATGTCATCTACATACAAGACAAGAAATACAACTGTTCTACTATTTCTCTTGTAGACACAAGGTTCATCTTCATTCTTGATGAAACCAAACTCCTTGATTGCATCATCGAATCAAGATTCCAAATGAGAGGCTTGCTTTAGTCCATAAATGGACCTTGCACAGATACCTTTCAGATGCTTTGATCTTCAAAACCTCAGTGGTCATGTACACATCCTCGAGTAGCTTCCATCTGTAAAAGCGTTTTGACATCCATCCGCCAGATCTCATAATCGTGGTAGGTCGCAATAGCAAGTATGATCCGAATGGATTTAAGCATCGCAATCGGTGAAAAGGTTTCATCATAGTCAATACCATGAATTTGTTTGAACTTTAGCCACCAATCTACCTTTATAGGTATGCTTATTACCATCCATGTCATTTTACTTTAAAGACCCACTTACACCCAATGGGTTTTACTCTTCGTGGATCAACCAAAGTCCATACTTGGTTAGTGTACATGGATTCCATTTCTGATCTCATGGCCTCTAGCCATTTCTAACTGACTCATCATAGCTTCGATAGGATGTAGGCTCGCCAAGATCGATCAAGCAATACTTCACCATCTTCACCAAGAGAAAAGAATATCTCTCGGTTGACGACGATCCTATCGATCTACGAAGAGGTTGGTCTACTTGAATGTGTTTGCTCCACAACTCTATGGGCAACAATTTCTCATCCACAACACTTTGTGGTGCCTATTCATTTTCCATCGGCCTTAGTGTTATCTTCATCTTGAATTTCTTCAAGATGAATTTTACTCCCACTAGTTTTTCTAGAAATAAATTCTCTTCTAGAAAGATAGCATTTCGCAACAAACACCTTGCCAAGTGTGGGATTGTAAAAGTAATATCCCTTAGTTTCCTGGGATATCCTACAAAATAACACTTATCCGATTTGGGTCCTAGTTTATCCGAGACTTGACGCCTAACATAAGCTTCACAACCCCAAATCTTTATAAAAGACATTTTGGGACTCTTCCCACCCATAACGTATATGGTGTCTTTTCTACGCTGATGGACGCGATTAATGTGAAAGCTACTCTAGAGCTAAACCCCAAAAGGAAGTAGGTAGATCACTGCTCATCATTGATCGTACTATATCTAATAGAGTACGATTTCTCTCTCGATACACCATTCCATTGTGGTGTTCCAGTGGAGTGAGTTGGGATATTATCCCACACTCACCAGTGATCACGAAACTCTTGACTAAGGTATTCACCACCTCGATCCGATCAAGTAGCTTAATACGCTTACCAAGTTGGTTTTGTACTTCATTCTTGAATTCTTTGAACTTTTCAAAGGATTCGACTTATGTCTCATCAAATATAAGTAGCCAAATCTACTCATATCATCGCGAAAGTAATAAAGTACTTATAGCCTCCTCCGCTTCGACATTGAAAGGGCCACATACATCAAGATGTATGAGTCCTAACAAGTCCGCCGCTTCTCTCGCCATGTCCACTAAATGGAGTTTTAGTCATCTTTCCTAAAGACAAGATTCGTGATACCTCATATGATTCAAAATCAAATGAGTCCAATAATCCATCTTTATGGAGTTGGGATATGCTTTTCATTTATGTGACCTAGGCATACAAGGTGTAGATATGTTTGGTTCGAATCATTCGATTTGAACTGCTTGGTATTTACGTTATAAATTGGGTTTTCTAAATCTAGAACATAGAGACCATTCATAAGTGGTGCATTACAATAGAACATTTCATTCAAATAAATGGAACAACATTTGTCCTTTATTATAAAAGAAAAGTTTTTCTTGTCTAAACAAGATACGTAGATTATGTTCTTGTTAATGCAGTACATAAAAGCACTCCTCTAGTTCTAAGATAAGCCCAAGAGGCAAAGACAAAGAATATGTTCCTACATACAAAGAAGAACTTTTGCCATTGCCTACTGTGAGGTCCACTTCACCTTTGCCATTAGTCTACTATTTCTCAGTCCCTGCACATTAGTACAAATGTGAGATGCACATCCGGTATCTAATACCCATGTAGAAGAAATAGATAGATTAACTTCTATAACGTGTATACCTGAGGCAGAAGTCCCACTTCTCTTGTTCTTTACTTCCTCAAGGTAGACGTCCAGTCTCACCGCAATGGAAACAGTCCCCTTCCTTAGGTACTTTACCTTTACCCTTTGAAGTGGATGAATTGGCCTTGCCTTTGGCTTGGGTCTTACCCTTGCCTTTGCGCTTACCTTTGCCCTTCTTGACCATTAGTACGTTACTAACTTTCTTCTTGAGATTCGGTTCAGCAGTTCTTAACATGCTGAGAATCTCAGGCAAAGGTTTATCAATTTCATTCATGTTATAATTCATGATGAATTGATTATATGTTTCCAGCAACGATTGCAGGATAACATCGTTGCCAAATTCTTGGCTCGTGAGAAAACCTAGTCTTTCAAGGTTCTCAACGCACTTATCATTTTAAGCACGTGAGTTCCTACAGGTGTTCCTTCTTGCATCTTGCATGCAAAAAGAGCCTTAGACACTTCAAAACGCTCGTGCCTAGCTTGTCCTTGATATAGTTGTTTCAAATGTTCAACCATACCATAGGCATCCATGTTCTCATGTTGCTTCTGAAGCTCAGAGTTCATGGTGGCAAGCATAAGACATGACACATCTAATGCGTCATCTTGATGCTTCTTATAAGCATCCTTTTCAGCATGAGTGGCCGCAGGGGCGGGTGTTTCAGGGATAGACTGGTCTAGGACATACAGTTACATTCTTGCTTGAGGATAATCCTCAAGTTCCTATACCAGTCTAGAAAGTTAGCTCCATTGAGCTTGTCTTTCTCAAGGACAGATCGCAAGTTGAGGGGGTGTGTCGTGTTAGATGACATGGTGATCTACAACATTAAAATGCAAAATTTAGTATCATACCTAAGTCATTTAATTAGGCCTTTAATTAAATGAGGCTCCCACTAAATTCTCATAGCTTTGATATGAGCTAATCATTGATGTAGGCAAACACATTTTGCTTATATGATTAGCTTCTATTTAGCTATAAATTTATATGGGATAAAGATCCACATCATAATTCGTCTTGAGTTAGCTTTGGCTAATCGCCCAAGATGTAGTATGACTAGGTAGGCAATCTTTTGCCAATTACATCTGATGTAACTCTTTAATAGCTTTGGGTAAGTTTAGATTAGTTTAGTGCTTATTCCTAAACCAGCTTCCAGGCCGTGGCGAGGCACAGAGGCCTTCTTTGATATCGGAGCAACGACCACTTTCTAAGACAAAGCTGATGTTCGGAAATCACACAAAACAAATCTTTAAAACTTATGTTCAAAGCTAATATATGCCTCTACTTTCTTAATTAATTAAGAAAACTTAATTAAGTCTTAACCAAGTTTGATAGCGGGACATCACGATTGTCCACTCGCACTCTTCCAAGATAAAATGCATTGCTTTGCTTTGGCAAACCCAATAACAAATGATCGAGGAAGTAGTGAGTACCAAACTTTGGTAGGCATATCGTTTAGACTTATTAAGAAATAAACTTAAACATGCATCACATACATATTAGCATACATCACATATAAGCTAAATTAACATGCATCACATACATATTAACCTAAGCGTGTCATGGTTATGGCCCTTATTCTACAATCTTCTCAAGCCAATGAGAAGATTGATTGGTCAACCTAGGGATAGCATCTTCTCCCAAGTGCTTCCTTTTGGTTGTCTTGTGTTGTTGACTTCCTCCTTGTAACGTCATCTTCCAATGGACCCTCCATCTTTGTTGCGTGTTACAAAATGAGAAATACTTGAGTTACATTCGAGCCTAAAGCTAATTTTACAACAAGAATGTTAGGAGAAAGGCACGACACGCAGGTCGTATTAAGAATTACAACACACACATTCACAAACCTTTTGGGACTAGGCCATAACCATGCACCATGTCATTTTAACTTTTAAAGACATCGGATATTTTATTATGTTTGAAAAAATTGCTAATGCAATTATCAACTCATAATAAAATTTATCCTACTTCTATATCATATATAAAATAGAGAAAACCTATTTTTATACGATCTTTCGCAAGTGGCTCTGATACCATCAAGGGATCTTATATGCAAAATAGCATATGCAAGAACGGAAAATTAGGATCCTTCCAAGTGATCTCATGAAAGAAAACTCGCATACAAAAATAAATTTCTCAAAACCTATCTTATAGGAGAATATTACCTTTGTTGCATGACCTTTTGAAATACCGCTTCTCCTTGGGTTTGTTGGATCTTTTAGCACGTTCAAATGTCCGTGCCTCTATATGTATCCACACAAGCAAGCTCTTGTCTCACAAAAGAAACTAGAAGAGCTCTCCTTTACTTCTTGCTAGAGAAGTCCCTAAAGGAGAGGAAAGTAGGGAAAAAGAGAAAGGAAGAAGAAGACTACTCTTCTTGCTACACTCACAAAAACCACACAACCAAATGCTCTCACCACCAAGCTCTCTCCAAGCCTCAAGCTTCAACCAACCCACCAAGCTTGGCCGGCCACCCCATGGGGTGTTTTATAGGATTGAAAAACCTTTCACCTCCTATCACATTTAATGCAATCAATTGCATTGAAATATAATCAAACAAGGAGTTACACTCCTTGTTTGGCCGACCACATGTGGGGGAAATCCAAAGGTCAAAACCCTTTGTCTCCTTCCACCTCATCAAGCTTAGGTGGCATGCTTATGTGGCATGCTTGTGTGGCATGCTTAGGTGGCATGCTTATGTGGCATTCATGGATGTTGAATTAATCTTATTAATTCAATAAGCTTATGTTATCATATTGAATTAATCTCATTAAATCAATAAGGTAACATATTGAGTTAATCTTATTAAATCAATTAAGCTTAGCATATTGAATTAATCTCATTAAATCAATAAGCTAAAATTCTCATTAAGCTTAAAGTCCAAAAACCATTTTGTACTTAAGCTTATTCCCAAATTATTCTAGTCAAACTAGAATGCACTAATTCTTCTAATCATCATGCTCTTTGTGTGTGTCACGCCCGCCCTTTCCTGGACCCTAAATGTCCGGAGGGTCGGCGCGTGACGCGACCGTGCATACTTACATTACATACAGCGGAAGACTTTAGACATTGTTTTTTTTCTTTTAAACATAAACACGCATTGACATACATATATATATATACTTCTTCTTCTTCATAAACATAGAGTGTGCTTCATAACATGTATAAATACTTCTTCTTACTTCTTCCTTACTTCTTCTTATCATCATAGAGCATGCATCATATATAAATAGATACTTCTTCTTTACTTCTTCTTATCAACATAGAGCATGCATCATATATAAATAGATACTTAGTGTTTGGTAGGTTCATGGCATCATCATCATAAGTAAACATAGGTAAGGACCTCCATAGACATCATCATCATAGGTAAACATGTATATGTATATAGACTTAACGGATCGTTTCCACCATGCCACTACCACACACATTGGCCCTCTCCGCTCCCTTTAGTTTATCCATCCCTTACCCTTATCTGCGATTTAGGGAAAGACAACTATAAGCACATAGGCTTAGTAAGATCCTGTCCTACTCACAAAAACCATACATCACCATTAATCATAGCATGTAGCATTCATAACATATAAGCAATATAATAGGCGACATACATGGCATCATCAACTTAACATGTAACATAACATCATACATATCATGTAACGTATATAACATAAGCATGTAAACATTCCTAACATCTCATCAAACGCAACATGTGAACATACACATCATATCATATCATCAAACATAACATGTGACACATATAACAGAAACATGTAAACATAACAACATATCATCTAATATAACATGTGACATATATAACAGAACATGCAAACATAACAACATATCATCTAATATAACATGTGACATATATAACAGAAACATGTAAACATAACAACATATCATCTAATATAACATGTGACATATATAACAGAACATGTAAACATAACAACATATCATCTAATATAACATGTGACATATATAACAGAAATATGTAAACATAACAACATATCATCTAATATAACATGTGACATATATAACAGAACATGTAAACATAACAACATATCATCTAATATAACATGTGACATATATAACAGAACATGTAAACATAACAACATATCATCTAATATAACATGTGACATATATAATGTAAACATGTAAACATAATACAACATATCATCTAATATAACATGTGACATATATAATGTAACATGTAAACATAACAACATATCATCTAATATAACATGTGACATATATAATGTAAAACATGTAAACAACATATCATCTAATCAGGTAAACATATGCAGAATGCTTTGAAAACATATATATTTTAGGTACGTAAACATAAATCTCAACATATTTGGGCCCGGCATTGTACCACTTCTTCATTGTCATAGCGTGATCCCTAAATAGGCCGAGGTAGCAAGTCTCAACCTAATAGGTTTCTAGGCCCAGTCTTATTCCATCGACCTAGGGGCAATCGTTATAGCGTAGAAGCCTATCTCGGGCCCGAGTCTTACTCCATCGACCTAAGGCATCTTGGAGCCCATCCCGTACTAGGCCCGAGTCTTATTCCATCGACCTAGGGGCAATCATACATAGAAGCCCATCCTAGGCCCGAGTCTTATTCCATTGACCTAGGGTATCTTAGGAGCCCATCCCTTCTTGGACCTTGTTAAGGTCTTGCAAAGCCATGCAAGGTAAAATTGTACTTCGTTCAGTTACGTATTGCTTAACATACCTTCTTCATTTCATAACACATCATGCTTCATTTCATTAACATGGCATAGCATACTTCATTTCATAACACATCATGCTTCATTGCATTAACATAGCATAGCATACTTCATTTCATAACACATCATGCTTTATTGCATTAACATAGCATAGCATACTTCATTTCATAACACATCATGCTTCATTTCATTAACATGGCATAGCATACTTCATTTCATAACACATCATGCTTTATTGCATTAACATAGCATAGCATACTTCATTTCATAACACATCATGCTTCATTTCATTAACATGGCATAGCATACTTCATTTCATAACACATCATGCTTTATTGCATTAACATGGCATAAGGCATGGCATCAAAGGAAGTAAACACCTATGTATTTAACTTAGCAACAACTTCATATGCACATAAGACTTAAATTAAAACTTCATCTAGTTACCCAAAAACCTAGGTTGGCCGAATGGCTCATAGTAGGGTTTTAGGGTTAACCTTTAACCTAATTCATGAAACATAACAATAACTTCATTTGCATATACAACATGGGTTAAGACTTCACTTAGTCACCCAAAAACCTAGGTTGGCCGAATGGTCCAAATAAGGTTTAGGGTTAGTCTTTTAACCTAATTCCTTAAACATAACAATAACTTCACTTGCACATAAAACATGGGTTAAGACTTCACTTAGTCACCCAAAAAACCTAGGTTGGCCGAATGGTCCAAATAAGGTTTAGGGTTAGTCTTTTAACCTAATTCCTTAAACATAACAATAACTTCACTTGCACATAAAACATGGGTTAAGACTTCACTTAGTCACCCAAAAACCTAGGTTGGCCGAATGGTCCAAATAAGGTTTAGGTTAGTCTTTAACCTAAGTCCTTTTAACATACTTATAACATCATATGCATACCAAACATGGATTAAACTTCATTAGGACATCAATATCAGGGGGAAGGGCCTATGTAGACTTTCAGGGTTAGATCTTTATCCTAATCCCTCTAACATGTTAACATCATCATTTGCAAGTAAAACAAGATATAAAACTTCAATAAAACACCAAAAATCCATGTTGGCCGAATGGTTCATAGGGTTTCCTAGGGTTAACTTTTGACCTAATCCATTTCTAACCCTAGCATCATCATATAGTTTCAAAAGCATGGCATATAACTTCATGGAGACCCTGAATCATAGTTTGGCCGAATACAACAATATAGGTTTCTTTTATAAAACATCAATCGGAGCTACTCGTATGCAGTGAGGATACTTACATCCTTCGCTTTGATTTGGGTGAGGAAGATGACCTAAGGAAGACCAACACCTAACCTTCTCTTGCTTGGATGGGGTTCGCCAAGGGGTGGAAAGGAGAGGGAGAGCTCAAGGATTTTGGTGAGAGGAGAAGGAAAGAAGAGAGGAAGTGACCAAATTCAATCTTCCCTCTTCTTTATAAAGGGGAGGAAGAGAAGTTCCTCTTTTCTTTTCTATGCCTCTTCATTTACCCTTAGTCCTACTTATCTATAGTTTCCCCCTCTTCCTTAATCATATAATCCTATTGGTCTTCTGGTTAGTGGGTGCATCTATAAGGCTTGGCTATCTCTAGAGGTTTGGGGTTCAATTCCTAGGCCTTGCACCCCTTTTTGGCTTATTTCCTTTTATTTTTGAAAAGGCCCACATAAAGCCCATGATTATCAAGCCAAAAATTCTTGTAAAATTGCTAGGAATTTTACGGGCGTTATAGTGTGTGACCCTATAGGCTCTCATAACGTTGGCAGTGGATCTAAACTCTTTTAGATACACAAGCAATGAGCGGCATCTAGCAATACATCATTGCTACCCAAGTTACAAGATAAGTCAAGATCCGACTAACCTTTCCGTGACTACTATAATGTTTGACCGTGTCCTTCTATCCTTGATATCAGATTGACCAATGAGGCTTAGACCGTGTCATCCTCGATCAATCTATGTGTTTCTTGATCCCTAAGTAAACTAACTCAAACAAATGAGCTCAATATCTCATATTGACTCATTCGAGCATGGCCATGCGTTTTAGTAGTTCTACTCAATCAAGGGGCCCACAGATATCACTCCTGGCCATATGGGAGGGATAGATCCCATCTACATCACTACATCCTCCGCATAATTTGTTATATACCCAAGAATCGCTTTATGGTCCACCCTACATGTGACGCTTGACGATACCAAAGTACATAACTCTTATGTAGGGAACCGTAGTGACTTCAGTTTGAGGACTATTCATACCAATAGTCACATGAGAAAGTTTATGACACTCATATGACGATCCATGAAACTTTCTCATGGCGGTCGGGTCAAGATATATTCTCTAATATATACCCATGTGTCAACTTGATATCATATATCCATGACTTGTGAGATCAAGTCATCAATTGACCTACATGCTAGTCTTTATGTATTAATATTGCCCTTGCATATTAATACTTGACTAGGAACATTTAGGAAAGTGTTCTCTACAGCCTCTCATAATCAATTCTGCCAATTGATGTGCTGTAGATAAGAACCTACTTTTCTAGGGCATTATTATATTTAATTTAGCTGGCACAAGCAAGATGTAAATATAATAACCAATCCTTTGCCTTTATAGAATATGATACAAAATGTTCCCTATTCAACCATCACATGATTGGTTCTAGGGCTATAACTAACACCAAATTCAAAAGAGCAAGGAGCATATCATATGCTTCAAGTGCAACTCAAAGGGGGCATTACTGGAGTCATTGCCCAAGGGGGAAGAAGAAAGGGCAAGAAGGAGCAACACAAGTAGGAGGAGCCTCCAAGGCAAACACTAAGGTAAAATTTATCAATGCATCTTCAATTTCTAGGGATAAGAAGCATGCTAGGAATAATTTTAATAGTCTTTCTATTGTACATGAAAAGCATGCTAGAAATAATAGACATATTTGTTTAAGTGCTAAGAGTGTCCACTTAGGAAATAAGAAGAAATTTTGGACTAATGTCCCTAAAAATATTTTACCTAGGGAATCTATCAAGAAAATAGGAGAACACCTAGGTTTCAATCCTAAATGGACTAGGCATATGCCTAGGAAGCCCAATGCCCAAGGATTAAATCAAAATTCTAAAATTGGGCAACTCGAAAAGGAAAATCAAGTCTTGAGATCAAGGCTTGAAAAGATGGAAAAGACCCTTGCAAAAATGCAAAATCTATTTCAAGGGTCAAGAGGTGAACATGTAGGGTCTAGAAGTCAAAGCCTAGAGTCAAATGGTCAAAAATCAAGACCTAGGAAATTAGATTCATCCAAGGGCAAACCTAAGCCCAAGGAAACCTATCACAATGTTCCATTTGATTATGGAACTAAACCTAGGAAAACTAAGGTCAATAAGGAAGTCATCCCTAGAGTTGACCAAGGGTTGTGCCTAGTGGCCAAGGTTTCTAAGAAACCTAGGGTGGCCACTAAGAAGGTTGCAAGGGGAGTTACCCCTAGAGTCAACCTAGGTAAGACCAAAATGACCAAGGCTAATAAGCCTAGGAGGGTCATTAGGAAGGTTATCCCTAAGGAATACCTAATTAACCCTAGGAGCTCAAATCGATTTTGGGTTCCTAAGAGCGTGATTGATTCACACTAAGATGGGTTTAGGGTGTGCCAACCTTGATTGGATGGATAGTTAACTCAACCATGGCAAAGGTGGCATTTTAGGTTATTTTCAAGGTTATGGTTACCTTGGAAATACATTTGAGCTTTAATCCTAAAAGATTTTAGGATGTGCCAATATTATTTGAAAAGTTTGATAAAATGATCAAATTGGCACAATTTAGGTTTAGAGGTTAGTGTGTCATTTTGGGTTTTTGGCACACTAGGGAGATTAGTGATAATATGGCAAAATATATTTAATTATATCAAATGGCAATTAATATTAAAATTTAGGTATACTTATACCTATACTTCTTACTTGCCATGATTTGCTTGCCATATGCCATGTCATGACATCATGTTTATTCTTAATCATTTTATATGTCATGATTATGCTTAGGGATTAAGGACCAATGTCATGTGTTTTTAGATGTTATCATATGCCATGACATCATGATCATTGGCCATGCTTAATTATTTCTATCTTTATGCCATGATCATTTCATGCATTTAATTGATTAAAATTGAACTAAGGACAATGGCATAACTTGGAGTCCCATTTATAAGGGAATCAAGTAGGGTTGCCTAGAAAAATGCATGAAACCCTAGTATTAGGAAGAACAAAACCCACATCTCACATCCAATTGACATGTATGTGTATTTATACACCCTAGATACATGTGAGATGGTAGGATATGAGTTAAGTTCAAGGTGAATAGTTTTTGTTAGTAATATATAAGAGATGTCCTAAGGCAATCGCCTTATGTATGAACCATTTATATGATAAATGAAGATTCACTATTTGAGTATACATATTTTATGTATTTGATTGGATCTTAAACTCATTTACTGAATGTCCACGATACGATTCACAGCATGAGAGAATTTGTGATTGGATCACAACTAGTGAGTATCTCTACATGTGTAATTGTGATGTATCGGAATTATCTCTAGTCGATGAATTGATGGATTTGGACACCATCAATTCTATCGAGACTAGCACGAGGTATACTCCTTGGTGTATCCAAGCAGCTGATTCTCACTGGCTGGAGACATTGTGATATCCGGAGTTAATCGTGGATGCTAGTTATGGTAACTAGTTCATTGGAGTGACCAGCCGTAAGACTTCATATGGTTCTCTGCATATATAGATATGTCAATGAAGTTCTTACTGTGGCTTAAGTGCGATGTTCCATTGACTTGCGGTATTCAAGTCATCTTGATCATGGAGACTTATGCTTTGACATCTTAAGCAAACATCTCTAAGGAGATGTGGACCCGGGATGATTGGGTATAAGTCGAAGTGATCGAAGGTGTTTGAATAGCCTATAAAGGATTCACCACTCCTTGCGAGGAGATGTATACCCATGGCCTCTCGTCGGATTGTTACTAAAGTCTTTGGCCAAAGCATTACATGTTTAGAGTAAGGTACTCTTCGATACATGTGGAGTAACTAGAATCCGTAGGACGAGGAAATGACACTTGGGCTAGGTGTGACGTAGTCAGCCTAGTGGGGACTGACACAATAGACCATGTCCTGAACCAAGTGGGTATAAGATGAGTGAAGGGAATGGGGCACGATTCATTCGAGCTACTGAAGGGTTTCAGAAATAGTTCTGGATCAACCGTTGATCTTTTCGGTTAATTAGGGATCATGATGTACTACTAGGTGCCACTCATGATCGTTCTATAATTAATAGTTAATTATAGACGGCCAACATAAACCGAGAACCTATTTGGTCACACGCACAACGAGCGTAATCCAAAGGATTTAAAACGAGCTTGAGAATGGGATTCTCAGACCGAGAGAAACTAGGTTTGGTTGGACCAAACATAAAGCGAGCATGAAATCATTTCAGTCGCAATGGAAGCGTGGATGGGCCGAGTCTTATGAAGATGTAATGGATGAACCAAAATGGTTTGGTTCCAATCCAATGGAGGAGAATAAACCAAAGGGTTTGGTTTATTTTAAACGAATGAACCAAAAGTTGGTTCGGTTCGTTTTAACTTAAAATAAACCATCATGGTTTGGTTTATTTTAACTTATCTTAATGGAGCGGGTTAACGGGCCTAATGGTTATGATCAAATAACCATTAAGAGAATTAGTTCTCTATAAACGAGGGCTTAAGGGATAATTAAGCCCTAATCCACAACCCTAAGTGGCCGCCCACCTCTCCTTGGAGAAATTCGGAGTCAACTCTCCTCCTCCTTGCCGCCGGCCACCTTGAGGCTCCAACCGGTGTCCAGAAGGTGCTGACCTTCCCCCTCGCCGGCGTCGAGCTGCTGTCGGTTAGTGCTCCAGTGATCTCCTTCAAGTTTGGCATCAAGGTGAGCTCTATCTCCCTTGGTTGGCCGGCGCCTATCACCTCCACCAAAGCTGTCCAGTTTTCTGGACAGCTTGTTCTCCTCTCGTCGGAGCGTCGTTTGGACGATGGTTAGAGCTCCGACAGCGGCTAACTTACTGGGGATTCGATCTCCGGTAATCCTCTGAGGTGGAGGACGAAGGATTTGTCAATTGGTTGACGAATACCTCTCCGGAGAAGCGAGTTTTGAGAACTCGTATTAGGATCCGAATTTGGATTCGGATCGTGATCATCTCTCGATCACGTCGTCTTCAACACGAGGCTAGTAACCCGTACGAAGACGAAGCTCGTGGCTTAGCGAATTCATCCAGAGGAACTCGGCGTGGATACGAATAGAGACGATTCTAGCGAGGATCGTTCCGGTTGATATCGTTCCCGCTACACGTCATACAAAAGGTATAACGTAGATAAATTTCCTTTTATTGCAAATTTAAATTTACGGCTATGTCTACACTTGTTGTAATATGCATGCGTGTGTTGTGTGTGTTGTAATAAATGTAGATTTATTATTTTTATTGCTTCCGCTGTGTTCATGTTTGCGAAACGTGATCGAACACACACACGCCGCGATGCCGGAAACCCAACAGTTTTTGCATCTAGTTGAACCCAAACTCATCTTAACTCAACATATGGATCATTGGGAAAGCTTGTGTACAAGTCATATACATAGAGCCCAAGGAATATGATCCAAAATAAGGTTTTGAAAACATTTTAAAATCATTTTGAAAAACCTTGGTGAAGTCTATCTTTTGATAGCAATCACCATTGATGAGATTGATACAAAGTGAGCCAAAAAACTTAGAAGTTTTCTTCACTCTTGAATTTTGTATCAATTTCGATATTTTATGGGTAAAATATTTTTCAAACATTTTTCACCCATTGTATTGGTCATAGGTATTATACGTATAAATTTCCGTGATTTTTCGATAAACGTATAATTATTTATGAATTCCCAAATCTCATTTCTGATAACTGAAAATCGGATTTTTCAGTTATCAGTCGACTGCTCATAGTGGCAGTCGACTGATGTGGGGTTTAGTCGACTGATGTCTGAATCACTCGACTGGTAGCCTGATTTCGGAGTAACCAAGGTTGCTTAACCCGATTTCAGCTACGGTTAAGGTCCCTAATCACTCCTGACCCTAGGATATGCTTTGGGAAGCATTATAAAAGGTGAAAAACCATTGGATATGGATTAGGAGAGTTGTTTAGGGTTTGTATCAATGTTAAGGTGTTGGAAAGTTCAATGTTGAATTTCTAACCTTAACTTTGATGATTTAGAGTTCCTATTGGCTTAGGGACTTCCCAAGGACATTGTTGACGCAATGGTCAAGGGGGAGCAAGCCTTTAGGGGGAGGTATCCAAGGAGAAAATGTTATCAATTTGGAAAAATTGATGGATTTTTAGAAACCCAGTTTGGAAATTGGGAGAGTGTACAGGATTGCCTCTCTTGAGTGATATGGGACTTATCACTAAGAAGATAGTAGGCATCCTAGGTATTTTTGGACAAAGGGGGAGATTGTAAGATCTCATTGGGACATGAGACATTGACCTCCTTGGAGAGAAAACCTTTTTGATGTTAGTCAAAAAGGGGGAGAATGTTTGGGGAAGAACATTTGGAGAGTGTTTACCAATTTGGGATAATTGGTAAGGGATTTGAGTTAGTGGTCTAACTCAAATGATTTGTTTGGTTTTTGTCAAACATCAAAAAGGGAGAGATTGTTGGTGCAATCGGCCCAGGTCACGATTGACCAGGACTCGAGTTTGACTCGAGTGATGTTTTGATGTTTCGACAAAAACATATGACAATGTAATTGTCATGGGAAAGTCCAAGTCTTGTGTACTTGGCATGGAAAGTCCAAGTGGAACACTTGGCATTTGGTAAAGTCCAAGTCTTGAGTACTTGGCATGAAAAGTCCAAGTGGGACACTTGGCACATGAAAAGTCCAAGCATGGGTCTTGGCAATGTAAAAGTCCAACATGGATTGGCAAGGGAAAGTCCAAGCATGGTCTTGGCATTTGAGAAGTCCAACATGGGTTGGAAAGGGAAAAGTCCAAGCATGGGTCTTGGTAATGTAAAAGTCCAACATGGGTTGGCAAGGGAAAGTCCAAGCTTGAGTCTTGGCATGAGAAGCCCAAGGGGTTTGATATTGGCTGCGTAAAGTCCAAGCGGGAGTCTTGGCAGCATAAGTCCAATGTTTGGCGGCGTAAAGTCCAAGCGGAGTCTTGGCGGCATAAGTCCAATGTGCCTTGGCGGTGTAGACACCGTTAGCATGACATAGCCGATGGAAGCACCTGAAGGCTAGCGCGATGGATGAACAAGTCATGGATGACTTGGAGGGATCCGAGAGGCGTGAGGCTGATGGAGGTGGCTAGAAGGCTTAGGTCTAGGCTAAGGGTGGTCTAGCAAGTATGGGGCACCATACTTGGGCTAAAACCTCATGTGATTGAGTCAACTAGGGTTTGTCGATTACGATGAGGATGCGGTGATTGCACGATCGGTGATCGCATGATCGATCGGAGGTGCCGGTTCGAAACGAGTGTAGTGTAGTCTCACTCGACCTTTGGGACCAGTAGTCGAGTGAGGACACCATCAGTCGACTGATGGGTTTGATCAGTCGACTGATGGTAGATCCGTTGGACTTATCCATCGTGGATCTAGTCGTTGTCTCACGACAACAGTGGCATCAGTCGACTGATGGTCCCGAGCAGTCGACTGATCGACTTTTTCCAGCACAGGTTGAAGCTTTATAAGGAGCTCGTGATGAAGGAATTTGGCATCGGTTTCTTGAGGGTTTTGGAGCGATTTGTTGTTGCAAATCAGGGTCTCCAAGGTGATTTCAAGCAACCAAGCAATCAAGCAATCCAAAGGCAATCGTAAAGTAGTTTTCTTTACTTGTATTGTATTTCATTATTGTAATTACTTGTATTTGTATCTTATTGTTGTAAGATTACTTGTAAGGGGTTTCTCCACCTCTGACTTGTGTCGAGAAGGAGTATTTGTGATTAGTGAGTGCGTGTGCATCACTAGAGCTCGATCCGTGGAGTAGGAACCGTGCGGTTCCGAACCACGTTAAATATTTGTGTTTGCGTGTTGTATATTTTGTTATCATTATTATATTTCTATTTCCGCTGCGCTAAAGAAATTGTAGAGACAACCGCGAACGATTTCCATCTATGTACGGGTCAAACGCTATTCACCCCCTCTAGCCGTTACAAAGATCCTAACAAAGCTCTCTCTTCCTCATCTAGCCATGAACGTCCAAGGGGTTCTAGCACACTCTAAGGCATTTTTCTCCACCATTTTTCCGTGTGGATACTTGTAGAGGAGTGTACACTTGACACTCTCGAGTTCCGGCGAACCTTTTGGACGAGCGGGATTTACGAAGGGCGTTGCATCGAGGGTAACGTCCTTATCATGTAGATCTAAGGTAGATCTAGGGTTTTATACAAACACATACATGTTTTAGTTTTAATACATCTTCGCACGGATCCGTGGTCGGACTTCCGGGGTTTCCGCAACGCAAAAAAAACGGTTTTTACGGCTCGGAAAGTCCAACAGTGGTATCAGAGCCACGTGCGAAGCATGTATGTGTTTTGTTTTTGTAATATTTGTATTAGATATAAAAATTACAGATTTTGATGTTTCTGTTAATTTCCTATTTTTATAGAATTTTTGGGTATTTTTCTCGAAGAGTCGAAGCAACGAGTGTTGGGACACTTGTAGGCTTCGACCACCGAGAAAAACTCTCCGAAACGGCGAGTTATTCGCTTTAGGTTTTTGGGACAGCGACTTAAGTCACTTAAGATCGTAGTAGGGACACTCGCAAAGTTTATTTTGCGAGTATGGGCGCTGCCCCTATCCCCGAAAGGGGCCTTGTCCCGCGATCGCGCTCGGAAATTGCTTAGCGGGACCGTTACGGGGAGGTGACTCATAAAATTGAAAAACAAAATAGGAAAAATTATAGAAATTTTCTGTAAAAATACATAATTTAGAATTATGTATAATTCTGTGATTGTCATGGCCCAATAACCCCAATTTGATTGGATGATGTGTTGTAATTCATAATACGGCCTGCGTGCCATTTTTATGGTTATGCATGTTGTATAGTGTATGCGACCTGCGCGTTGTACCTCTTCTTATGATATTCTAGTTGTAAATAGTTTTAGACTCGAATGTAACTCAAGTTTCATATTTGTAATGTACAAAATGGAGCGGTGGAAAGTCCACTTGAAGACGAGGTTACGAGAAGGGTGCCGACGACACATGGCGGTCAAAGGAAGCGCTTGGAGAAGCCGCTAGCCTTAGGTTGACCGTCCGATCTTCTCATTGGCTTGAGAAGATCGTAGTAGGGCCATGACTACATCACAGTTAAACATATATATATATATATATATATATATATTTGATTTTGCTTGTCTGTATGTGATGCATGCTAGTAGAATAATGCTTGTATGTATATGATGCATGCTAGGATAATTTTCTTGTATGTATATGATGCATGCTAGAATAATAATTGTATGTATGTATGCATGCTAATATAGGATAATAAAGGTCTCAATGCGTATATGAAACACATTACGATTAGATTAGATCATAATCGAATCAACTCGAAAATGCCTACCGAGCCTTGATACCCATCACTACCTCGATCATTTGTTATTGTTGAATCTGCCAAAGCAGAGCAACACATATTATCTTGGTAGGGTGCGGAGGGACAATCTTGGACCCGCCTATCATGCATGGGTTAGAGTAAGCTCAATTAGATTGAGCAAAACTAGTTAACTCAATTGGATCGAGTAGAACTATAGGCATATTCCAATCGTTGGAAAGATAGGTTAAGATCGCATTTACACTAAATCTTGAGCGATTTAGCCAAAGCTAACTCAAGGTCTTTTGTAAATGTGGGTCTTGATCCTATAAACAAGAGTTGCATAGAGATGTAATCGGTAATGTGTTACCCACCGATCGTACTAAGTCTTGGGCGATTTAGCCAAAGCTAACTCAAGGCTTAGTATGATGTGGATCTTGTCCCGTAAGAATTATAGCTAGTTTGTATGAATCTAGCAATGTGGTTTGACCACATCCATAACTCGATTCTGCAAAATTCCTATAATTCAGTGGGAGCATCATTTGATTAAAAGCCTAATTAAATGATAAAAGGAATATGATATTAATTCTCTGCATTGTATATTGTAGATAACTATGTCGACAAACATGAACACTCTCTCTCTGCGTTCTGTCCTTGAGAAGGACAAGCTCAATGGAGCAAATTTTCCGGACTGGTACAGGAACCTGAGAATTATTCTCACCCAAGAAAGGAAGTTGTACGTCCTGGAGCAGCCCATTCCGGAGGCACCTCCTGCCACTGCCTTGCGAGCTGACAAAGATTCTTACAAGAAGCATCAAGATGATGCATTAGATGTGTCATGTCTAATGCTCGCGACCATGAACTCTGAGCTTCAGAAGCAACATGAGTTCATGAATGCTTATGATATGGTTGGACATCTTCGTCAACTATATCAAGGACAAGAAAGGCATGAGAGATATGAAGTCTCTAAGGCATTATTTGGGTCCAAAATGCAAGATGGGACTCCCGTTGGTCCATATGTACTCAAGATGATTGGGTACGTAGAAAACCTACAAAGGCTGGGATTCCCAATTGGCCAAGAGCTGGCCACTGACCTAATCTTGCAATATTTGCCACAAGCCTACAATCAATTTGTCATAAATTATAACATGAATGAAATTGATAAGCCACTGCCTGAGATGCTCAGCATGTTGAGAACAGCTGAGCTTAACCTTAAGAAGGGAAAATTTGACACCATTTTGATGGTGCACAAGAAGAAAGGAAAGGGCAAGTCTAAAGGTAAGGGAAAGTCCCAAGCCAAGGGGAAAGGCAAAGAACTTAAACCCAAAGGAGGGGTAGCCAAGGAAGGGGCTTGCTTCCACTGCAAGGAATCTAGATACTAGAAGCGTAACTGCAAAGCTTACCTGGAAGATCTTAAGAAGAAAAGAAGTGAGACTTCTACTTCAGGTATAAATGTTATAGAAGTCAATATATCTATTTCTTCATCATGGGTATTAGATACCGGATGTGCATCTCACATTTGTACCAATGTGCAGGCGCTGAGAAATAGCAGGGCATTGACAAAGGGCGAGGTGGACCTACGAGTAGGCAATTGAGCAAGGGTTGCTGCTGTTGCTGTAGGAACTTATGATCTATCTCTTCCCTCTTGACTTGTACTAGAATTAGATGAATGTTGTTATGTGTCTGCTTTAACTAAGAACATCATTTCAGTTTCTTGTTTGGACAAGAAAGGATTTTCATTTATAATAAAGAACAAATGTTGTTCAGTTTATTTAAATGATATATTCTATTGTAGTGCACCTCTAATGAACGAACTCTACTTTCTAGACTTAGAGAGCCCTATCTATAACATAAGTACCAAGAGGTTCAAGTCAAATGAGTTGAACCAAACCTATCTCTGACATTGTCGCTTAGGTCACATAAATGAGAGTCGCTTATCTCAGCTCCATAAGGATGGGCTGCTAGACTCATTTGATTTTGAATCATATGAGACATGCGAGTCTTGCCTTTTAGGCAAGATGACCAAGACTCCCTTTAGTGGACACAACGAAAGAGCAACAGATTTGTTAGAACTTATACATAGTGATGTATGTGGTCCTTTCAATGTTGCTACTAGAGGTGGTTACAGGTACTTCATTACATTTGCTGATGACTTCAGTAGATATGGTTATGTGTATCTTATGACACATAAATCAGAATCCTTTGAAAAGTTCAAAGAATTCAAGAATGAAGTACAAAACCAACTTGGCAAGAGTATTAAGATACTTCGATCAGATCGAGGTGGTGAATACCTTAGCCATGAGTTTCGTGACTATCTAGCTGAGTGTGGGATTCTATCCCAACTCACTCCTCCTGGAACACCACAATGGAATGGTGTAACCGAAAGGAGGAATCATACCCTATTAGATATGGTACGATCTATGATGAGTCACACAGATCTTCCTATATCCTTTTGAGGATATGCTCTAGACACAACAGCCTTTACCCTTAACCGTGTACCATCCAAGGCTGTCATAAAGACACCATATACGATATGGACAGGGAGAAATCCCAAGATGTCTTTCATGAGGATTTGGGGTTATGAGGCTTACGTTTGACGTCAAGTCTCAAACAAACTGGGACCCAAATCCGATAGGTGCTATTTTGTTGGATATCCCAAGGATACAAAGGGATATTACTTCTACATTCCCAGTCAGCACAAAGTGTTTGTGGCAAAGACTGGAGTTTTTATAGAAAGGGATTTTGTTTCTAGAAAAACTAGTGGGAGTACCTTCGATCTTGAAGAAATTCAAGATAAGGACCATAGCACTGAGGCCTTGATGGAGGTTGAATAGGAACCACAAAGTGTTGTGGGTGATGAGGTTGTTGCACAAAGAGTTGTGGAACAACCACCTGTTCAGGTAGACCTACCTCTTCGCAGGTCTGATAGTGGCCATCACCGAGAGATACTCATTTCTCTTGTCTGACCATGATGATGTTATGCTCATTGAGAATGAGCCTACCTTCTATCAGGAAGCTGTGATGAGCCCAGATTCTGAGAAATGGCTAGAGGCCATGAGATCCGAGATGGAATCCATGTACACCAACCAAGTATGGACTTTGGTTGATCCACCTGAAGGAGTCAAACCCATTGAGTGTAAGTGGGTCTTTAGGAGAAAGACTGACATGGATGGACTTACGCATACCTATAAGGGACGATTGGTGGCTAAAGGTTTCAAGCAAATTCATGGTATTGACTATGATGAAACCTTTTCTCCAGTGGCGATGTTGAAGTCCATTCGGATCTTGCTTGCCATTGCAGCATACCACGATTATGAGATCTGGCAGATGGATGTCAAAACCCCGTTTCTGAATGAAAACTTACTCGAGGATGTGTACATGACACAACCTGAGAGTTTTGTAGATCCACAGCATACTGGGAAGGTATGCAAGCTGCAAAGGTCCATTTATGGGCTAAAGCAAGCTTCTCGGAGCTGGAATCTTCAATTCGATGATGCGATCAAACAGTTTGGTTTCATCAAGAATGAAGATGAACCCTGTGTCTACAAGAGGGTTAATGGGAACACAGTTGTCTTCCTTGTATTGTATGTGGATGACATACTGCTCATTAGGAATGACATCCCTTCGCTACAGTCTGTGAAGACTTGGCTGGGGACGTGCTTCTCAATGAAGGACTTGTTAGTAATATATGAGAGATGTCCTAAGGCAATCGCCTTATGTATGAACCATTTATATGATAAATGAAGATTCACTATTTGAGTATACATGTTTTATGTATTTGATTGGATCTTAAACTCATTTACTGAATGTCCACGATACGATTCACAGCATGAGAGAATTTGTGATTGGATCACAACTAGTGAGTATCTCTACATGTGTAATTGTGATGTATCGGAATTATCCCTAGTCGATGAACTGATGAATCTGGACACCATCAATTCTGTTGAGACTAGCATGAGGTATACTCCTTGGTGTATCCAAGCAGCTGATTCTCACTGGCTGGAGACATAGTGATGTCCGGAGTTAATCGTGGATGCTAGTTATGGTAACTAGTTCATTGGAGTGACCAGCCGTAAGACTTCATATGGTTCTCTGCATATATAGATATGTCAATGAAGTTCTTACTGTGGCTTAAGTGCGATGTTCCTTTGACTTGCGGTATTCAAGTCATCTTGATCATGGAGACTTATGCTTTGACATCTTAAGCAAACATCTCTAAGGAGATGTGGACCCGGGATGATTGGGTATAAGTCGAAGTGATCGAAGGTGTTTGAATAGCCTATAAAGGATTCACCACTCCTTGCGAGGAGATGTATACCCATGGCTTCTCGTCGGATTGTTACTAAAGTCTTTGGCCAAAGCATTACATGTTTAGAGTAAGGTACTCTTCGATACATGTGGAGTAACTAGAATCCGTAGGACGAGGAAATGATACTTGGGCTAGGTGTGACGTAGTCAGCCTAGTGGGGACTGACACTATAGACCATGTCCTGAACCAAGTGGGTATAAGATGAGTGAAGGGAATGGGGCACGAATCATTCGAGCCACTGAAGGGTTTCAGAAATAGTTCTGGATCAACCGTTGATCTTTTCGGTTAATTGGGGATCATGATGTACTACTAGGTGCCACTCATGATCGTTCTATAATTAATGGTTAATTATAGACGGCCAACATAAACCGAGAACCTATTTGGTCACACGCACAACGAGTGTAATCCAAAGGATTTAAAACGAGCTTGAGAATGGGATTCTCAGACTGAGAGAAACTATGTTTGGTTGGACCAAACATAAAGCAAGCATGAAATTGTTTCAGTCGCAATGGAAGCGTGGATGGGCTGCGTCTTATGAAGACGTAATGGATGGACCAAAATGGTTTGGTTCTAATCCAATGGATAAGAATGAACCAAAGGGTTTGGTTTATTTTAAACGAATGAACCAAAAGTTGGTTCGGTTCATTTTAACTTAAAATAAACCATCATGGTTTGGTTTATTTTAAATTATCTTAATGGAGCGGGTTAACGGGCTTTATGGATATGATCCATTAACCATTAAGAGAATTAGTTCTCTATAAAAGTGGGCTTAAGGGATTGTTAAACCCTAATCCAATTGCCGCCACTTGATTGTGCGCCGCTCAGCTCCTTGCCAGCGACCAAGCTTCAGCCGGTGAACCTCCGGCGACCCTCCGGTGATCTCCTATAGGTTTGGCATCAAGGTGAGGCTTTTCTCTCCTTGTTTTGGCCGGTGCCTACTCCCCCACCAACCTGTCCAGTTTTCTGGACAGCTTCTCCTCCTCTCGTCGGAGCGTCATTTGGACGACGGTTAGTGCTCCGACAGTGGCTAACATACCGGGGATTTGATCTCCGGTAATCCTCTGAGGTGGAGGACGAAGGATTCGTCAAACGGTTGACGAATACCTCTCCGGAGAAGCGAGTTTTGAGAACTCGTTTTGGATCCGAATTTGGATTAGGATCGTGATCATCTCTCGATCACGTCGTCTTCAACACGAGGCTAGTAACCCGTACGAAGACGAAGCTCGTGACTTAGCGAAGTCATCCCGAGGAGCTCGGCGTGGATACGGATAGAGACGATTCTTACGAGGATCATTCCGGTTGATGCCGTTCCCGCTACACGTCATACGGAAGGTATAACGTAGTTTAATTTCCTTTTATTGCAATTTTAATTTACGGTTATGTCTACACTTGTTGTAATAGCATGCGTGTGTTGTGTGTGTTGTAATAAATAGGAGTATTTATTATTTTTATTGCTTCCGCTGTGCTCATGTTTGCGAAACATGATCGAACACACACACGCCATATGTCTAAACCCAACAAAGGGTATCAGAGCCCAGGTTGTGTTTCGACATAATCGTAAAAATGGTTTTGCGATAGTCATAATGTATTTCTGGAAGTTTTCTAAATTTTGGAAATTTAGAAGTATTTATGGAAATTTTTCAATTTTGGAAAGTCTAGAAGTATTTATGGAAATCTTCCACTTTTGGAAAGTTGGAAGTATTTATGGAAATTTATATTTTCCATAAATAAAATATTTGATTAGATTCTGGAAATTTGTTTCCTAATTTAATCATGATTTGATTTGGGAATCAAATCTTAAAATATTTTATTTCCATAAGTAGTTTTAATGATTTAGGAAATTGGTTTCCTAAATAGATTTTCCTTAATCAAATAATTCCATGAATAAAATATGTGATTAGATTTGGACATTTGTTTCCTAATTTAATTATGATTTGATTTGGAGAATCAAATCTTAAACATATTTTATTTCCATAAATAGTTATGACATATAAGGAAATTATATACATGACATAATTGTATGCCATGTAATTGCATTAGATGCATAACATTATGCCATGCGTGTCGTGACATGTAGATGTATGCCATGTATGCCATGCCATGTAGATAATAGTTATTTGCATGCAAAGAGGATGAGACATAAAACCCTTAATCAATATTAAAGCCTACACCTTCCATTAATATAGAACGTTTGGGTTGTTGGACTCTCCAAGCCCGGCCAACTCAATATGTTCAAACCATGGAATAGTTTAATACTAATATGGTAAGAGTCGAGGTCAATCGTTAGCTTTGGTTGTTGGACTCTCTCCAAGCTGGGCTAATTGGTTGAATGCGCCTAACCATATTAAAACTATGTCCTCGATTAATGGGTTGGCTTTAACTCGAGCATCGGTTTGTTGACTCTCTCCAAGGTCGATGTAAAGGGAGGTGAAGTTGGGTGCTATGCATATGATGCATACTTGTTAATGTGTTAACAACCCGATGTATGTGTGAACATTCAATTAGTTGATAGCACATTGTGATAGTTGCATATACGGGATATGCAATCGGTATAGATGATACCTACCATCGTAGTTATGAATGGCTTGTTGGACTCTCTCCAAGGTTGTTCATAACTATGATGGATATCAGCCCATTCGGAGATGGACCTACGATCTCCCGAAGTGATTTTGGGGTTTTTGAAATTCGAAAATGAATGGGATTTATAAATGTATATTGATGCATTTTAAAATCATCTTTCTCATATATGCTCGTTTTGTATTTCTAGGTCAATAAATTGATCATGACGTCTTTGAATTTGCGCACTATTTTGGATTCGAACAAACTGACTGGGCCTAACTTCCTGGACTGGCTTAGAAACCTGAGAATTGTTCTCAAGGCGGAAAAGCTTGTATATGTCCTTGAAGAGCCTCTTCCTGACCGTCCTAAGGACGATGCAACCTGCACCAAATGTTGGTCTATCAGAAGCATGTGGCAGATTCTGAGCTGGCGAGTTGCATCATGCTAGCGGCGATGGTACCTGAGCTGCAAAAGCAGCATGAGCATATGGATGCTAATACTATGGTCTTCCATCTTCATGAGTTGTTCGATGAGCAAGCGAGATCCGAAAGGTTCAAGGTCTCTAGGCTCCTCTTCACCACGAAGATGCAAGAAGGTTCATCTGTAGTGCAGTTTGTGCTAAAGATGAACGGGTACATCGAGCGGCTAGCTACCCTCGGTTTTGTGATGGATCATGAGTTAAGTATTGACTTAATTCTGCATTGTTTGCCCAAGAGTTTCTTGCAATTTGTGATGAACTATCGGATGAACAAATTGGAATCCACCATTCCCGAGCTCCTCAATATGCTGAAGACTGTGGAGCCTTCTGTAAAGCATGAGGAGAAGGCGGTGCTGTTAGTTGATTCCTCAAAGAAAGGTTCTAAGAGGAAGTCAAAAGAATGAAGAAAGGAAAGAAAAAGGCAAAGAAGGCGGAACTAAAAGGGCACTTGCCATCATTGTGGCAAGGAAGGCCACCGTGAAGAAAGCTGCAAGATTTATCTTGAGTCCATGAAGAAGAAGAAGGCATTCGATGCCCCATCCTCTTCAGGTATCTTCGTTATTGATTGTCATTCTATTTCCTTAGACACTTGGGTATTGGATACTGGGTGTAGCTCACATATATGTAATGACATACAGGGGCTAAGGAATAGAAGAAGACTTGTCAGAGGGGAGTCAAATTTGCGAGTTGGCAATGGAGCAAAGGTTGCTGCGGTCGCCATCGGAACTTATTTCTTTGAAGCTCCTAGTGGACTAGTCTTGAATCGGACAATTGCTATTATGTTCCTTCTCTAATAAAGAACATTGTTTCTATTTCTCGCTTAAATAGAAATGGTTTCCATTTAACGCTTAGTAACAATTGTTGTTATATAACTTTGAATGGCGTACTTTTATGGAACTGGAACTTTGAGTAATGGCATTTATACGTTGGACGATCCGTGACATTTTCAATATCGGGCGAGCAACACGCGTGCTCGAAGGGATAATCACATAGACTCCTATATGTGGCATTGTCGTCTTGGCCATATAAGCAAGAAACGCATGTCCGAATTACACCGATGTGGAATTCTGGAATCGTTTGAATTTGATTCATACGATACATGCGAATCATGCTTAAAAGGCAAGATGACTAAGTTACCTTTACCGGAAAAGGTGAACGCAGTGGGAGAGTTACTAGGTTTAGTACATACCGATGTATGTGGACCTATGTCAACTCAAGCATTAGGAGGCTATAGCTACTTCATTACCTTCACCGATGATCACTCACGGTTTGGGTATGTGTTCTTGATGAAACACAAGTCCAAGCCTTTGAAAGGTTCAAAGAATTCAGAAATGAAGTAGAGAAACAACATGACAAGAGTATTAAAATACTGATCGGATCGAGGTGGTGAATACTTAAGTCAAGAGTTTCTTGATTATCTAAGAGACAATGGCATATTGTCTCAATGGACTCCTATACACCACAAAGATAATGGTGTATCCGAGAGGCGAATCTTAGGACCTTGTTGGACATGGTCGTCAATGATGAATCATGCAACTCTTCCCAAGTCCTTTTGGGGTTATGCACAGACATTGTTACTTGTTAAGCAGTAATGCCTACCAAGGTAGTCTCAACTACTCCATATGAGATATGGAATGGTAAGAAACCTCATGTATCTTACTTGAAGATATGGGGTTGTCTCGCTTATGTGAAGCATCAGACGACAAACTGGATGCTAAGTCCGATAAATGTCTATTTATTGGATACCCTAAGGAAACAAGGGGTTACCAATTCTATCATCCCGTGGAACAAAAGGTGTTTGTTTCAAGGCATGTGTTTCTAGAGAAAGAGTTTCTCTTGCAAGAAAATAGTGGGAGTGTCATCGAGCTTGAGGAGGCTCGAGAGACTCAAATAGACATTAATGAGATACTGGTGAAGCAAAAAATGATAACTCATAGTGATGAGCAATCTACGGACCTATTGTAACACCACATCTTCGTAGATCCGTAGAACACGCAATATTCCCGAGAGATATGGATTTCGTAGTTTAATCGAACGACGTGTTACTCATTGATGATGAGGAGCCTACCAGTTATGAAGAAGTGCTGACAAGTTCAGAAAGGGATAAGTGACTTGGTGCCATGAAGTCGGAAATGGATTCCATGTACGAAAACCAAGTTTGGAACTTGGTTGACCCACCTGAAGGCATAAAGCCTATAGGGTGCAAGTGGGTTTTCAAGAAGAAAACCGACATGGATGGTAATGTGATTACCTATAAGGCTAGATTGGTGGCGAAAGGATATCGTCAAAAGCAAGGTGTTGATTATGACGAAACCTATTCACCTGTAGCTATGCTTAAATCCATTCGGATGCTCCTGGCCATAGCGGCTCATTATGATTATGAGATATGGCAGATGGATGTGAAAACAGCTTTCCTTAATGGAAACCTGCTCGAGGACGTGTATATGATACACCGAGGGTTTCACATCGGTTGATAAAACCAAGGTATGCAAATTGCGACGATCCATTTATGGATTGAAGCAAGCATCCAGGAGCTGGAATATCCGTTTTGATGAGACGATCAAAAAGTTTGATTTCTCACAAAATCCAGACGAACCTTGTGTGTACAAGAAGGTTAGTGGGAGTGCAGTCGTGTTCCTAGTATTGTATGTCGATGACATATTACTTATAGGAAACGATGTGTCCATCTTACATCGATTAAGGTTTGGTTATCAAGACATTCTCCATGAAAGACACGGGAGAAGCAACCTACATCCTTGGGATTAAGATCTATAGAGATAGATCAAACGGTTGCTTGGTCTTCGCATCTACATATATAGAAAAGCGCTAAAGAGGTTTAGCATGTCGGAATCCAAGAAAGGTTATCGCCCATCGTGCATGGGGTACACCTTTCAAGTCTATGTGTCGCGCAGAGACGAGAGGATTTGCATGAGTAAGATTCCCTATGCATCCGCAATAGGATCTATCATGTATGCCGATGTATCGTATGCTCAGTGTCACGGCGGATACGAGTCCCGATCAGAATGGATCATTGGCGGTATTAAGGCGATCCTTAAGTACTTGAGAAGAACTAAGGATGTGTTCCTAATATATGGAGAAGGGACATGGTGATAGGGTATACGGATGCGGCTTCGATGCGGACAAGGATGATACGAGGAGCTGGAATCTTCAATTGATGATGCGATCAAGCAGTTTGGTTTCATCAAGAATGAAGATGAACCCTGTGTCTACAAGAGGGTTAATGGGAACACAGTTGTCTTCCTTGTATTGTATGTGGATGACATACTGCTCATTAGGAATGACATCCCTTCGCTACAGTCTGTGAAGACTTGGCTGGGGACGTGCTTCTCAATGAAGGACTTGTTAGTAATATATGAGAGATGTCCTAAGGCAATCGCCTTATGTATGAACCATTTATATGATAAATGAAGATTCACTATTTGAGTATACATGTTTTATGTATTTGATTGGATCTTAAACTCATTTACTGAATGTCCACGATACGATTCACAGCATGAGAGAATTTGTGATTGGATCACAACTAGTGAGTATCTCTACATGTGTAATTGTGATGTATCGGAATTATCCCTAGTCGATGAATTGATGAATCTGGACACCATCAATTCTGTGGAGACTAGCACGAGGTATACTCCTTGGTGTATCCAAGCAGCTGATTCTCACTGGCTGGAGACATAGTGATGTCCGGAGTTAATCGTGGATGCTAGTTATGGTAACTAGTTCATTGGAGTGACCAGCCGTAAGACTTCATATGGTTCTCTGCATATATAGATATGTCAATGAAGATCTTACTGTGGCTTAAGTGCGATGTTCCTTTGACTTGCGGTATTCAAGTCATCTTGATCATGGATACTTATGATTTGACATCTTAAGCAAACATCTCTAAGGAGATGTGGACCCGGGATGATTGGGTATAAGTCGAAGTGATCGAAGGTGTTTGAATAGCCTATAAAGGATTAAACACTCCTTGCGAGGAGATGTATACCCATGGCCTCTCGTCGGATTGTTACTAAAGTCTTTGGCCAAAGCATTACATGTTTAGAGTAAGGTACTCTTCGATACATGTGGAGTAACTAGAATCCGTAGGACGAGGAAATGATACTTGGGCTAGGTGTGACGTAGTCAGCCTAGTGGGGACTGACACTATAGACCATGTCCTGAACCAAGTGGGTATAAGATGAGTGAAGGGAATGGGGCACGAATCATTCGAGCCACTGAAGGGTTTCAGAAATAGTTCTGGATCAACCGTTGATCTTTTCGGTTAATTGGGGATCATGATGTACTACTAGGTGCCACTCATGATCGTTCTATAATTAATGGTTAATTATAGACGGCCAACATAAACCGAGAACCTATTTGGTCACACGCACAACGAGTGTAATCCAAAGGATTTAAAACGAGCTTGAGAATGGGATTCTCAGACCGAGAGAAACTATGTTTGGTTGGACCAAACATAAAGCAAGCATGAAATTGTTTCAGTCGCAATGGAAGCGTGGATGGGCTGCGTCTTATGAAGACGTAATGGATGGACCAAAATGGTTTGGTTCTAATCCAATGGATAAGAATAAACCAAAGGGTTTGGTTTATTTTAAACGAATGAACCAAAAGTTGGTTCGGTTCATTTTAACTTAAAATAAACCATCATGGTTTGGTTTATTTTAACTTATCTTAATGGAGCGGGTTAACGGGCTTTATGGATATGATCCATTAACCATTAAGAGAATTAGTTCTCTATAAAAGTGGGCTTAAGGGATTGTTAAACCCTAATCCAAAATCAAACGGTTGTGGCCCAACCTCCTTACCGTCCCAGTTGTGCTGCTAGCTCCTTGCGCGACCAAGCTTCAGCCGGTGAACCTCCGGCGACCCTCCGGTGATCTCCTATAGGTTTGGCATCAAGGTGAGGCTTTTCTCTCCTTGTTTTGGCCGGCGCCTACTCCTCCACCAAGCTGTCCAGTTTTCTGGACAGCTTCTCCTCCTCTCGTCGGAGCGTCGTTTGGACGACGGTTAGTGCTCCGACAGTGGCTAACATACCGGGGATTTGATCTCCGGTAATCCTCTGAGGTGGAGGACGAAGGATTCGTCAAACGGTTGACGAATACCTCTCCGGAGAAGCGAGTTTTGAGAACTCGTTTTGGATCCGAATTTGGATTCGGATCGTGATCATCTCTCGATCACGCCGTCCTTCAACACGAGGCTAGTAACCCGCACGAGAAGACGGCTCGTGACTTAGCGAAGTCATCCCGAGGAGCTCGGCGTGGATACGGATAGAGACGATTCTTACGAGGATCGTTCCGGTTGATGCCGTTCCCGCTACACGTCATACGGAAGGTATAACGTAGTTTAATTTCCTTTTTATTGCAATTTTAATTTACAGTTATGTCTACACTTGTTGTAATAGCATGCGTGTGTTGTGTGTGTTGTAATAAATAGGAGTATTTATTATTTTTATTGCTTCCGCTGTGCTCATGTTTACGAAACATGATCAAACCCAGACTTAGGTGAAGTAGCCTGTATTCTAGGCATCAAGATCTATAGAGATAGATCTAAGAGATTGCTTGGCCTAAGTCAGAGTACATACATTGACACGGTATTACTACGGTTTGCCATGCAGAATTTCAAGAAGGGACTTCTGCCGATGTCACATGGTGTGAGTCTTTCGAAGACTCAAAGTCCCTCTTCTAGAGATGAGAGAGACCGCATGGATAAGATCCCTTACGCATCTGCTATAGGATTTATCATGTACGCCATGCTGTGTACTCGTCCTGATGTCTCGTATGCTTTGAGCATGACGAGTAGGTACCAGTCAGATCCAGGTGAGCGTCACTCGATAGCAGTCAAGAATATTCTTAAGTACTTGAGAAGGACTAAAGAATATTTCTTGATATTTGGAGGCGATGAGGAGCTAGCTGTAAAGGGTTACAGCGATGCCAGCTTCCAAACTGACCAGGATGATTATAGATCGCAGTCAAGGTTTGTGTTTTGCTTGAATGGTGGCGTTGTGAGCTGGAAGAGTTCCAAGCAAGACACAGTTGTTGATTCTACAACAGAGGCCGAATATATATCGGTGCTTCCATCTCATTCGAGAGATTATCGATAGAGGAGATGTGAAGATTAGCAGAGTACCCACAGAGGCTAACATCGCAGATCCCTTGACCAAGGCTTTGGCACAGAAAAAGCATGATGGTCACACTAGGTCATTGAGTATTAGATACTACGGTGATTGGCACTAGTGCTAGTGGGAGATTGTTAGTGAAAGCCCTAGAGTCAATCATGTGATGATTGTTGTATGGACTTTATTGTATCATATTCCTATTTATAAAGGCATGATTATTATATTTACTTGTATTGGTGTCAAATAACTAAATATAATAATGTTCTTGAGTAGTAGGTTCTTATCTATATCAATCGATTGGTTGAATCGATAATGAGATGATATAGAGAACACTACTCTTAATCATTCCTAGTCGAGTATTAACATTCAGGGACAATGTTAATGCGTAGAGACTAGCATGTAGGTCAACATGATGACTTGATCTCACAAGTTATGGATATGAGATATCAAGTTGACACATGGGTATGCATTGGAGAATGTATATTGAATGACCCGCCATGAGAAAGTATCATGGATCGTTATATGAGTGTCATATACTTTCTCATGTGGCTATTAGTATGACTATTAGTCCTTAGACCTGAAGTCACCATGGTTCCCTACATAAGGAGTTGCATACTTTGGCTTCGTCAAACGTCACCCGTAAATGGGTGGACTATAAAGGTGATTACTGGGTATGTAACAAATTATGCGGAGGGATGTGAGTGATGTAGATGGGATCTATCCCTCCTATATGACGGGAGTGACATTTGTTGGGTTTTTCCGAGACGCAAAAACTGCTTTTTGCGTTGCGGAAACCTCGGAAGCCCCGGCCACGGATCCGTGCGAAGTATAAAAATTATAATTACATGTATGTGCTTACAGAAATCCTAGATCTACCTTAGATCTAAGAGGTTAGAACGTTACCCTCGTAGCGACGCCCTTCGCTTATCCCGCTCGTCCAAAAGTTCGCCGGAACTCGAGAGTGTCAAGTGCACACTCCTCTATGGTATCCACACAAGCAATAGGTGGAGAAAACTCAACCTTGAGTGTGCTAGCACTCCTTGGTTGGTTCGGCCAAAGAGAGGGATGGGAGAGGGAGAGCTTGAGAGGAAAAGTTCCAAGGAAGAAGATGAAGTTAAGAGTGTGTAACTAACCAAATGAATTCACCACCCATAACCCCAAAGTGGCCGGCCACTTCATGGAAGGGGGGTTACATGCATGCATGTAACTCCCATGACCCTTGGTCTCCCTCATAATGTGGCACCAATTGACCAAGTCAATGATGATGTGGAGCATCATCATTGGCCGGCCATGCCTAGTCATCATCATGACATGGCATTTGGTCAAGTCAAACTTGACCTTTCATCTTCCCTCTCAAGTCAAGTCAAACTTGACCTCTAATCTCCCATGGTTGATCAAATCTAACCACTTGACTCAAGTCAATTTAATTTAATGAATCTCTATTCATTAATTTAAATTGATTTGATGAATCAAATCTCAATTAGACTCATTCAACACTTGAATCAACTTGAGTCTAACTCAATTAGTCTAATTTGGATTACTCTTAATCCAATTTGGTTCATCCCATGAACCTAATCCTCATGGTTCATCATATGAACCTAATCTCCATCTAATTGCTCTTATGTGTGTGACCCTATAGGTTCTTGTAACGTTGGCAATGTCCCTAAACCGATTTAGGAACATAAGCAATGAGCGGTATCTAGCGACACATCATTGCTACCCAAGTTACAAGAATGTTGAGCTCCAACATCACCTTTGTGACTACTAATTGTGACTCTCACAATATGTGACAATGTCCCTCTATCCTTGACATCTAGATTGACCAATCGAGGCATAGACCGTGTCATCCTCGGTACAATCTAAATCTTGATCTTCAAGTAGACTCACTCTAATCAGATGAGCTCAATATCTCATATTGACTCATTTGGACATGGCCATGCACTTCGTGGTCTCACTCTATCAAGAATATCGATGTCACCCCCGTCATATAGGAGGGATAGATCCCATCTACATCACTCACATCCCTCCGCATAATTTGTTACATACCCAGTAATCGCCTTTATAGTCCACCTATTTACGGGTGACGTTTGACGAAGCCAAAGTATGCAACTCATTATGTAGGGAACCATGGTGACTTCAGGTCTAAGGACTAATAGTCATACTAATAGCCACATGAGAAAGTATATGACACTCATATAATGATCCATGATACTTTCTCATGGCGGGTCATTCAGTATACATTCTCCAATGCATACCCATGTGTCAACTTGATATCTCATATCCATGACTTGTGAGATCAAGTCATCTTGTTGACCTACATGCTAGTCTCTACGCATTAACATTGTCCCTGAATGTTAATACTCGACTAGGAATAATTAAGAGTAGTGTTCTCTATATCATCTCATTATCGATTCAACCAATCGATTGATATAGATAAGAACCTACTACTCAAGGACATTATTATATTTAGTTATTTGGCACCAATACAAGTAAATATAATAACCATGCCTTTATAAATAGGAATATGATACAATAAAGTCCATACAACAATCATCACATGATTGGCTCCAGGGCTTTCACTAACAATCTCCCACTAGCACTAGTGCCAATCACCGTAGTATCTAATACCCAATGACCTAGTGTGACCATCATGCTTTTTCTATGCCAAAGCCTTGGTCAAGGGATCTGCGATGTTAGCCTCTGTGGGTACTCTGCAAATCTTCACATCTCCTCGATCGACAATCTCACGAATGAGATGGAAGCACCGATATATTCGTCTCCGTTGTAGAATCAATAATCGTGTCCTCGCTTGGAACTCTTCCACCACTACCTATTCAAGCAAAACACGAACCCTGACTGCGATCTATAATCATCCTGGTCAGTTTGGAAGCTGGCATCGCTGTAACCCTTTACAGCTAGCTCCTCATCGCCTCCAAATATCAAGAAATATTCTTTAGTCCTTCTCAAGTACTTAAGAATATTCTTGATTGCTATCCGATGACGCCACCGATCCGATCGTATCTACTCCATGCTCAAAGCATACGAGACATCAGGACGAGTACACAGCATGGCGTACATGATAGATCCTATAGCAGATGCGTAAGGGATCTTATCCATGCGGTCTCTCTCCTCTCTAGAAGAGGGACTTTGAGTCTTCGAACGACTCACACCATGTGACATCGGCAGAAGTCCTTTCTTGGAATTCAGCATGGCAAACCGAAGTAATACCGTGTCAATGTATGTACTCTGACTTAGGCCAAGCAATCTCTTAGATCTATCTCTATAGATCTTTATGCCTAGAATACAGGCTGCTTCACCTAAGTCCTTCATTGAGAAGCACGTCACCAAGTCTTCATGCATCAGAGCGAAGGGATGTCATTCCCAATGAGTAGTATGTCATCCACATACAATACAAGGAACACAACTGTTCCCATTAACCCTCTTGTAGACAGGGTTCATCTTCATTCAAACTGCTTGATCGCATCATCGAATCAAGATTCCATTGAGAAGCTTGCTTTAGCCCATAAATGGACCTTTGCAGCTTGCATACCTTCCCAGTATGTTGTGGATCTACAAAACCCTCAGGTTGTGTCATGTACACATCCTCGAGTAAGTTTCCATTCAGAAATGCGGTTTTGACATCCATCTGCCAGATCTCATAATCGTGGTATACTGCAATAGCAAGCAAGATCCGAATGGACTTAAACATCGCCACTGGAGAAAAGGTTTCATCATAGTCAATACCATGAATTTGCTTGAAACCTTTAGCCACCAATCAGCCCTTATAGGTATGCGTAAGTCCATCCATGTCAGTCTTTCTCCTAAAGACCCACTTACACCCAATGGGTTTGATCCCTTCAGGTGGATCAACCAAAGTCCATACTTGGTTAGTGTACATGGATTCCATCTCGGATCTCATGGCGTCTAGCCATTTCTCAGAATCTGGGCTCATCACAGCTTCCTGATAGGAGGTAGGCTCATTCTCAATGAGTATAACGTCATCATGGTCAGACAAGAGAAATGAGTATCTCTCAGGCTGACGACGTACCCTATCAGACCTGCGAAGAGGTAGGTCTACATGAACAGGTGGTTGTTCCACAACTCTTTGTGCAACAACCTCATCACCCACAACACTTTGTGGTTCCTGTTCAACCTCCATCAAGGCCTCAGTGCTATGGTCCTTATCTTGAATTTCTTCAAGATCGAAGGTACTCCCACTAGTTTTTCTAGAAACAAAATCCCTTTCTAGAAAAACCCCAGTCTTTGCCACAAACACTTTGTCTTTATTGAGGGAATGTAGAAGTAATATCCCTTATCCTTGGGATATCCAACAAAATAGAACCTATCGGATTTGGGTCCCGGTTTATGCGAGACTTGACGTCGAACGTAAGTCTCACAACCCCAAATCCTCATAAAAGACATCTTGGGATTTCTCCCTGTCCATATCGTATATGGTGTCTTTATGATAGCCTTGGATGGTACACGGTTAAGGGTAAAGGCTGCTGTGTCTAGAGCATATCCCCAAAAGGATATAGGAAGTTCTGTGTGACTCATCATAGATTGTACCATATCCAATAGTATGATTCCTCCTTTCGGATACACCATTCCCTTTGTGGTGTTCGGGAGGAGTGAGTTGGGATAGAATCCCACACTTTCGGCTAGATAGTCCATGAAACTCATGGCTAAGGTATTCTCCACCTCGATCTGATCGAAGTATCTTAATACTCTTGCCAAGCTGGTTTTGTACTTCATTCTTGAATTCTTTGAACTTTTCAAAGGATTCTGATTTATGTGTCATAAGATACACATAACCATATCTACTGAAGTCATCAGTAAATGTAATGAAGTACCTGTAACCACCTCTAGCAACAACATTGAAAGGACCACATACATCACTATGTATAAGTCCTAACAAATCTGTTGCTCTTTTGCTATGTCCACTAAAGGGAGTCTTGGTCATCTTGCCTAAAAGGCAAGACTCGCATGTCTCATATGATTCAAAATCAAATGAGTCTAGCAGCCCATCCTTATGGAGTTGAGATAAGCGACTCTCATTTATGTGACCTAAGCGACAATGCCAGAGATAGGTTTGGTTCAATTCATTTGACTTGAACCTCTTGGTACTTATGTTATAGATAGGGCTCTCTAAGTCTAGAAAGTAGAGTCCGTTCATTAGAGGTGCACTACAATAGAACATATCATTTAAATAAACTGAACAACATTTGTTCTTTATTATAAATGAAAAACCTTTCTTGTCCAAACAAGAAACTGAAATGATGTTCTTAGTTAAGGCAGGCACATAACAAC
Organism: Wurfbainia villosa; assembly: GCA_025175895.1. Classification (NCBI taxonomy): domain Eukaryota; kingdom Viridiplantae; phylum Streptophyta; class Magnoliopsida; order Zingiberales; family Zingiberaceae; genus Wurfbainia; species Wurfbainia villosa. Next base: position 76,034,050 of record CM045991.1, on the reverse strand, counting down.
ATTCATCTAATTCTAGTACAAGCCCAGAGGGCAGAGATAGATCATAAGTTCCTACAGCAACAGCAGCAACCCTTGCTCCATTGCCTACTCGTAGGTCCACCTCGCCCTTTGTCAATGCCCTGCTATTTCTCAGCCCCTGCACATTGGTACAAATGTGAGATGCACATCCGGTATCTAATACCCAAGATGAAGAAATAGATAGATTGACTTCTATAACATTTATACCTGAAGTATAATTCTCACTTCTCTTCTTCTTAAGATCTTCCGGTATGCCTTGCGATTCGCTTCGATGTCACTGCTTCCTTGCGTGGAAAAGCAAGCCCCTTCCTTGGCTACCCCTCCTTTGGGTTTAAGTTCTTTGCCTTTGCCCTTGGCTTGGGACTTTCCCTTACCTTTAGGCTTGCCCTTGCCTTTCTTCTTTTGCACCATCAAAATGGTGTCAGATTTACCCTTCTTAAGGTTAAGCTCAGCAGTTCTCAACATGCTGAGCATTTCAGGCAATGGCTTATCAATTTCATTCATGTTATAATTCATGACAAATTGATTGAAGGCTTGTGGCAAAGATTGCAAGATTAGGTCAGTGGCCAGCTCTTGGCCAAGTGGGAATCCCAGCCTTTGTAGGTTTTCTACGTACCCAATCATCTTGAGTACATATGTACCTACGGGAGTCCCTTCTTGCATTTTGGACCCAAATAATGCCTTAGAGACTTCATATCTCTCATGCCTAGCTTGTCCTTGATATAGTTGACGAAGATGTCCAACCATATCATAAGCATTCATGAACTTCGTGTTGCTTACAGCTCGAGTTCATGGTCGTAGACATAAGACATGACACATCTAATGCATCATCTTGATGCTTCTTGTAAGCATCTTTGTCAGCTCGCGAGGCAGTGGCAGGAGGTGCCTCCGGAATGGGCTGCTCCAGGACGTACAGCTTCCTTTCTTGGGTGAGAACAATTCTCAAGTTCCTGTACCAGTCCAGGAAATTTGCTCCATTGAGCTTGTCCTTCTCAAGGACAGATCACAGAGAGATTGTGTTCGTGTTTGTCGACATAGTTATCTACAACATACAATGCAGAGAATTAATATCATATTCCTTTTATCATTTAATTAGGCCTTTAATCAAATGATGCTCCCACTAAATTTATAGGAATTTTGTAGAATCGAGTTATGGATGTGGTCAAACCACTTTTACTAGATTCATACAAACTAGCTATAATTCTTGCGGGACAAGATCCACATCATACTAAGCCTTGAGTTAGCTTTGGCTAAATCGCCCAAGACTTAGTACGATCGATGGGTAACACATTACCGATTACATCTCTATGCAACTCTTGTTTATAGGATTAAGACCCACATTTACAAAAGACCTTGAGTTAGCTTTGGCTAAATCGCCCAAGATTTAGTGTAAATGCGATCTTAACCTATCTTTCCAACGATTGGAATATGCCTATAGTTCTACTCGATCCAATTGAGTTAACTAGTTTTTGCTCAATCTAATTGAGCTTACTCTAACCCGAGTCGTGATAGGCGGGACCAAGATTGTCCCTCCGCACCCTACCAAGATAATATCGTTGCTCTGCTTTGGCGATTCAACAACAACAAATGATCGAGGTAGTGATGGGTATCAAGGCTCTTGCATTTTGAGTTGATTCGATTATGATCTAATCTAATCGTAATGTGTATCTTATACATTTAGGCCTTTATTATCCTATATTAGCATGCATCATATACATACATTAATTATTCTAGCATGCATCATATACATACAAGAAAATTAACCTAGCATGCATCATATACATACAAACATTTTCTACTAGCATGCATCACATACATACAAGCAAAATCAATTAAATATACATATATATATATCAACATATATATATATCATTAAATGTGATATAGTCATGGCCCTACTACGATCTTCTCAAGCCAATGAGAAGATCGGACGATCAACCTAAGGCTAGCGGCTTCTCCAAGCGCTTCCTTTGGACCGCCATGTGTCGTAAATCACCCTTCTCGTAAGCTCGTCTTCAAGTGGACTTTCCACCGCTCCATTTTGTACATTACAAATATGAAACTCGAGTTACATTCGAGTCTAAAACTATTTACAACTAGAATATTAAAAGAAGAGGTGCGGCGCAGTCGCAAATACTTTACAACACGCCTGACCACAAAAGCGGCACAGCCGTATTATGAATTACAACACATAATCCAATCCAATCGGGTTATTGGGCCATGACAATCACAGAATTATACATAATTCTAAATTATGTATTTTACAGAAAATTTCTATAATTTTTCCTAATTTATTTTGAATTTATGAGTCACCCTCTCAAAGCGGTCCCGCTAAGCGGTTTTAAGGCGATCGCGGGACATGGCCCTTTAGGGATAGGGGCAGCGCCCTACTGCATAAAATAAACTTTGAGTGTCCCTACAATGATCTTACAGTGACTTAAGTCGCTGTCCCAAAAACCTAAAGCGAGAACTCGATTGGAGAGTTTTTCTCGGATTGAAGCCTACAGTGTCCCAACACTCGTTGCCCGACTCTCGAGAAAAATACCCAAAAATTCTATAAAATAAGAAATTTTACAGAAACATATAAATCTGTAATTTTTATATCTAATATAAAAACTACAAAAATGAAACACATACATGCTTCATGCGTGGCTCTTATACCCTTTGTTGGGTTTTTCAGAAGCATAAAAACCGCTTTGCGTTGCGGAAACCTCGGAAGCCCGACCACGGATCCGTGCAGTATAAAAATTATAATTACATGTATGTGCTTACAGAAATCCTAGATCTACCTTAGATCTAAGAGGTTAGAACGTTACCCTCGTGGCGGCGCCCTTCGCTTATCCCGCTCGTCAAAGTTCGCGAACTCGAGAGTGTCAAGTGCACACTCCTCTATGGTATCCACACAAGCAATAGGTGGAGAAAACTCAACCTTGAGTGTGCTAGCACTCCTTGGTTGGTTCGGCCAAAGAGAGGGATGGGAGAGGGAGAGCTTGAGAGGAAAAGTTCCAAGGAAGAAGATGAAGTTAAGAGTGTGTAACTAACCAAATGAATTCACCACCCATAACCCCAAAGTGGCCCAATTCATGGAAGGGGTTACATGCATGCATGTAACTCCCATGACCCTTGGTCTCCCTCATGATGTGGCACCAATTGACCAAGTCAATGATGATGTGGAGCATCATCATTGGCCAGCCATGCCTAGTCATCATCATGACATGGCATTTGGTCAAGTCAAACTTGACCTTTCATCTTCCCTCTCAAGTCAAGTCAAACTTGACCTCTAATCTCCCATGGTTGATCAAATCTAACCACTTGACTCAAGTCAATTTAATTTAATGAATCTCTATTCATTAATTTAAATTGATTTGATGAATCAAATCTCAATTAGACTCATTCAACACTTGAATCAACTTGAGTCTAACTCAATTAGTCTAATTTGGATTACTCTTAATCCAATTTGGTTCATCCCATGAACCTAATCCTCATGGTTCATCATATGAACCTAATCTCCATCTAATTGCTCTTATGTGTGTGACCCTATAGGTTCTTGTAACGTTGGCAATGTCTCTAAACCGATTTAGGAACATAAGCAATGAGCGGTATCTAGCAACACATCATTGCTACCCAAGTTACAAGAATGTTGAGCTCCAACATCACCTTTGTGACTACTAATTGTGACTCTCACAATATGTGACAATGTCCCTCTATCCTTGACATCTAGATTGACCAATCGAGGCATAGACCGTGTCATCCTCGGTACAATCTAAATCTTGATCTCCAAGTAGACTCACTCTAATCAAATGAGCTCAATATCTCATATTGACTCATTTGGGCATGGTCATGCACTTCGTGGTCTCACTCTATCAAGAATATCGATGTCACCCCCGTCATATAGGAGGGATAGATCCCATCTACATCACTCACATCCCTCCGTATAATTTGTTACATACCCAGTAATCGCCTTTATAGTCCACCCATTTACGGGTGACGTTTGATGAAGCCAAAGTATGCAACTCATTATGTAGGGAACCATGGTGACTTCAGGTCTAAGGACTAATAGTCATACTAATAGCCACATGAGAAAGTATATGACACTCATATAACGATCCATGATACTTTCTCATGGCGGGTCATTCAGTATACATTCTCCAATGCATACCCATGTGTCAACTTGATATCTCATATCCATGACTTGTGAGATCTAGTCATCTTGTTGACCTACATGCTAGTCTCTACGCATTAACATTGTCCCTGAATGTTAATACTCGACTAGGAATGATTAAGAGTAGTGTTCTCTATATCATCTCATTATCGATTCAACCAATCGATTGATATAGATAAGAACCTACTACTCAAGGACATTATTATATTTAGTTATTTGGCACCAATACAAGTAAATATAATAACCATGCCTTTATAAATAGGAATATGATACAATAAAGTCCATACAACAATCATCACATGATTGGCTCTAGGGCTTTCACTAACAACATCGATATTCTTGATAGAGTGAGACCACGAAGTGCATGGCCATGCCCAAATGAGTCAATATGAGATATTGAGCTCATTTGATTAGAGTGAGTCTACTTGGAGTTCAAGATTTAGATTGTACCGAGGATGACACGGTCTATGCCTCGATTGGTCACTCTAGATGTCAAGGATAGAGAGACATTGTCACATATTGTGAGAGTCACAATTAGTAGTCACAAAGGTGATGTTGGAGCTCAATATTCTTGTAACTTGGGTAGCAATGATGTGTTGCTAGATACCGCTCATTGCTTATGTTCCTAAATCAGTTTAGGGACATTGCCAACGTTACAAGAACCTATAGGGTCACACACATAAGGGCAATTAGATGGAGATTAGGTTCATATGATGAACCATGAGGATTAGGTTCATGGGATGAACCAAATTGGATTAAGAGTAATCCAAATTAGACTAATTGAGTTAGACTCAAGTTGATTCAAGTGTTGAATGAGTCTAATTTAGATTTGATTCATCAAATCAATTTAAATTAAATGAATAGAGATTCATTAAATTAAATTGACTTGAATCAAATGGTTGGATTTGATCAACCATGGGAGATAAGAGGTCAAGTTTGACTTGACTTGAGAGGGAAGATGAAAGGTCAAGTTTGACTTGACCAAATGCCATGTCATGATGATGACTTGGCATGGCCGGCCAATGATGATGTTCCACATCATCATGGACACATCATGGGGTGCCACCTCATGAGGGAGACCAAGAGCCATTGGCTCTTGGAGTTACATGCATGCATGTAACCCCCTTATAGTGGGTTATGGATGATGTAAAGTTAAGTTGTGTTACTTCATCTTCTTCCTCTTTTCTTCCCTCAAGCTCTCTCTTCCTCATCTAGCCATGAACGTCTAAGGGGTGCTAGCACACTCTAAGGTGTTTTTCTCCACCATTTGTCCGTGTGGATACTTGTAGAGGAGTGTACACTTGACACTTTCGAGTTCCGACGAACCTTTTGGATGAGCGGGATTTGCGAAGGGCGTCGCATCGAGGGTAACGTCCTTATCATGTAGATCTAAGGTATATCTAGGGTTTTATACAAACACATAAATGTTTTAGTTTTAATACATCTTCGCACGGATCCGTGGCCGGACTTCCGGGGTTTCCGCAACGCAAAAAAAGAGGTTTTTGCGGCTCAGAAAGTCCAACAGCTAGAGGGATTAGGTCTAGGCTAAGGGTGGTCTAGCAAGTATAAGGGCATCATACTTGGTGTTAAACCTCATGGTTGAGGTTTGTCAGTCGACTGGGGTTATGGACCAGTCGACTAATCAAGTGTTTTGACACTGGCCGCCGAGTCGACACTCATCAGTCGACTGGGAATATGACCAGTCGACTGTCGTGAGTTGACTGTGGTTCGACTGTGATTCGACTGTGTCAAGATAGCCTAGTAGTCGACTGATAGAAGTGCATAGTCGACTGATGGCTTCAGCAGTCGACTACTGATGGATAACAGTCGACTGCTAGTTGATGTCGCGAGCACAGAATGCCCGGTAACCGACTGGGCAGTCGGCTACCGCGTTGGCAGTCGACTGATGATGTTGGTAGTCGACTGCCAAGTGATCCGTTGGAGCTTTTCCAATGTGGATCAAGCCGTTATCTCACGACGACACTATTGGCAGTCGGCTAGGGTCTTATAGCAGTCGATTGCTAAGTACGAAATCAGCCCATTGTAGGTTAAAAGGAGCAGCTCATGAGAGATTTCGATATTGGCTCTTTGGGAGCTTTCTTGAAGCGATTTGAAGGCGAAGTGCAGGTGCATTTCAGGGTCCTTCAAGCTTATTCAAGCAACCAACAAGCAAGTGCTCAAAACCCTAGTTTGTAAAGTGTTCTTTACATTTCAGTTGCATTTTGTTTGTATTTCTTTGTATTGCTCTTTTATTCATTTGTAAGAGGTTTCTCCACCTCCGACGTGTTGTCGAGAAGAAGTATTTGAGTAATGGTGTGTGTTTGCATCGCTAGAGCTCATTTGAGCTCAATCCGTGGAGTATGAACCATAAGGTTCCGAACCACGTTATATTTTGGTGTTGTGATTGTGCTTGTGTGTTTAGTTTGTTTATTTCATTATTTCCTTTGTGTACTAATATTGTGTAGAAACACACGAACGAATTCCATCGAACCGACGACAACGCTATTCACCCCCCCCCCTCTAGCGGGTGCATAAGTCTTAACAGAAGACACAAAGGGTCGAAGGGTTGACCATTCGGGATATTACTTTAGTTTACCCTATTTGTCGATATAGTGAGAGATACTGATAGTTTACAGGTATCTTTGTCTAGAATAATCTTAGATAGGATTAAAAGGGTTCCTATACATCGATTCGTGGGTCGGTGATATCTTTACCATCATGTGAGATGTTAACCAACAACCAAGAGGTCAAGAGATGCCCTTAGACTTTGATAAACATACCTTTACGGTAGACATATCCTTGCGGATAGTTAAATTATTGAAATGATGGTATGCTATGTCTCTCATATGTGTGTATAATCCGAGGGTATTCGGTTATAGTTTCGAATGAACTCCCAGGCTTGCCACTGCATAGGCAAGTGGAGTATACGATCGGGGTGATTTCGGAAGTAGTTTCGATATTGAAGACCTCATATCAGGAGGAAATTTCGGATGATTACTTTACCGATTGAGTAATGATATTTTAGAGTCAAATGTTTTTACTTAGGGTGCATTGGTTGAGGGTTGGTGTAAAGCATACAGAGTAGCTGAAGCTCGTGATGTACTCAATGTAATGTCATTCGTTTGGTTGTGAGCCTAATCAGGTTGTTTGATACCCTCATTGATTATAGAAGGTTGATGATGCACATGAGGTATTTATCAGAATGACAATTTTACTAGAAGATAATCTTATTGGTATCAGATGTGGATAGATGATCTGCTTAGATCAACTAAAGACACCTGTGTAGACTCTAGAGTTGATTTATGATTGGAGTTTTGATATTGTAGTGACTTGGCATCATACAGTTATCATTGTCGGTGTGATGATTGAGATATCATCAGCTTAGAGTAAAAAGGATGTGGGTGTGTAGAAGATGACATTTCATACTTGGTATGATTTTATGAGCTTTGGATAATATTGTTAGACTTATTTGATGATTTAGTCGTTCATGGACACGAGGAATCGAGTATTTTAGACTTGGTTGGATCAATTTGTGGTTGTGTTGTTAGATGATATTTTTCTTGGATATATTCATGATCTTAAGGGAAGTTGTGGTTTTCTTGTATTGATTTGGTTGTTACCTTAGATGTGGATAGGATGTTATTATCGTTATTATACCACTGGCTTGTTTGACCAAGAAGGTGGTGGGATTCACTTGGTCGAAAGCTGGTAAAACTAGGTTTCAGGACCTAGACGGTGGTTAACTTTTGCATGAGTATTAGTTAATCCTTCCAGGGTTGATGGAAGGATATTGTACACAGATGCATCATTACAGGGATCGGAGTGGTTCCGATGCAGTTGAATGGGACATATCCTATGCTTATGACAACTGAGGGGTTGTAGATGTATGGAGTAGGAGTGCTCATGGAGTGTTGGCTAGCTACTGGGTGGCTATTATAGAGTTGCTAGAACACAAACAGATATAACAAGAAAGATTGGTCATTATAGTCTCCCAATTACTTATAGTATATGTGGTAGAGTGGATTTTTGACAACAGAATGATTTCTCTTACGAGAAAGTAATTCTTCGTCTCTGAGGAGAATAGTGGATTCAAGAGTTGTATTCGAATTAGGAAGAGTTGATTCAAGAGACTCGTCATTCGAGATTGGTGATGTATTTAGAGTGTATCCGAAAATAGCGAGTTCTGAAACGTTTTTGTTGGTGGAACGATACATGTAGGACTTGGTTGAGTTCGTAGCTTGATGTTGGGTGTGCCAACAAGTAAAGGTGGAATACTAGTGCTCAGTAGGGTTATGTACCGAGATGAAAGTGCGAGCTCAGTACGATAGATAGTGTTGGGAGATTCTCTAGAATTCGAAAAAGACTTGATGATATTTGGGGTAATCGATGATCGATTAGCTAAATCTGTTTATTTTCTTCCGATCCATAAGAGGAATTTGATGGATTGCTTGATAGATTTATATTGCAAGGAGGTTTCCAAATTTTATGGAGTATGTTAGTATCAGCCCTTAGTGTCAATCATGAGATGATTGATTAGGGATCATGTGTATCATATTTCATTAATAAAAGACAAAGATTGTTTATTATATTTACTTTATGCATGTGCTAGCTAAAATAAATATAATAATGTCCTTGAATAGTAGGTTCTAATCTATAGTATATCAATTGGTAGAATTGATTATGAGAAGTGGTAGAGAACCCTATTCTTAATATTCCTAGTCAAGTATTAATGTACAAGGACAATATTAATACATTGAGACTAGCATGTAGGCTAATGGATGACTTGATCTCACAAGTCATGGATATGTGATATCACATTGACACATGGGTATATATATTGGAGAATATATATACTGAATTGACCTGTCATGAGAAAGTATCATGGATCGTTATATGAGTGTCATATACTTTCTCATGTGACTATTGGTATGAATAGTCCTTAGACCTGAAGTCATTACGGTTCCCTACATAAGGAGTTATGTACTTTGGTATCGTCTAACGTCACACCGTAATTGGGTGCTCTATAACGGTGATCACTGGGTATGTAACGAATTATGAGGAGGGATGTGAGTGATGTAGATGGAATCTATCCCTCCCATATGACGGGAGTGATATCTTTGGCCTCTTGATAGAGTAGGACCACGAAATGTATGGTCATGCTCAAATGAGTCAATATGAGATATTGAGCTCATTTGTTTGAGTGAGTCTACTTGGGGATCAAGAAACATAAAGATCGATAAGGGGGTGACACGGTCTATGCCTCATTGATCAATCTAAGATATCAGAGATAGAAGGACACTGTCATACATGATAATAGTCACAGAAAGGTTGTCAAATCTCGATGATCTTGTAACTTGGGTAGCAATGATGTATTGCTAGATGTCACTCATTGCTTATGTATCTAAAAAGGGTTTTAGATACATTGCCAACGTTACAAGAGCCTATAGGGTCATACACAAATGACATTCTATTTTGGAGATAGTTTCTTTTAGTTGGACTAAGAGAACAATTGAGCATATGACCAAGATTTGAGTTAGACTCAAACTGATTAAACTTGAGTTAGACTCAAGTTGAACCATGGAAGATGATTCATCATCATGCATGATTAATTTGATTAATCATGCATATGAATACCAAGGGGCTTGGTATTCATGATGAGAATTAAAGAAGGGAATACCAAGAGTCTTGGTATTAAGAGATTTCTTAATGGGAAATAATGATATTGATGGCTATGGGATTAAATGGCCTTTTTGGTGTTCAACGTGAATTACATTTTTTGGTGTGGCTTTTGGTGTTTGGGCGTGCAAGCAAAAGGGCCAAGAGAGAAAGTGTTCTCTCATCTCCTCCTTCCTCTCCTTCTTCTTCCAAAAGAGTTCTTGGTGTTTTGCTAGGGGTTGCTAGCACAATGTGACTCCAAAGCTAGTGTGGGTGTCAATGTGGATACCATAGATATACGGTTACCCTTACCGTATTGAGATCCGACAGCGTTTGGAAAAGCAGGATTGCGAAGGGCACTCACCGAAGGTATATTCTTCCTCTAGATAAGATCTAAACTAGATTAAAGAAAACGATTTATATAGTTTTGCATGGATCTCTGGTGGGATCCGGTATAATTATTGTTTTCGTTATGGTTGTGCGAAGTATTCGCCCACGATGTTGTGAACATCAGATCCGGAGTTTTTCCCAACAGAGTATCCCTGAATATCATATCTGATAGAGATTCACAGTTCACCTCACGATTATGAAAAAAAAAGTCTCCAACAGGTCGTGGATATAGAGCCCCACCATGGTACGATTATTTACCTTTTGATAGGAGGTCGATATGTAAGTATTATTCATACTTCGGAGGATATGTTGAGAGTATATGTGATAGATTTTAGAGTCTATGTGAGAGATGAAAAATAATATTCAAGCTCAATACCCCACTTAGTCACTTGAGGTGTTTGACTTTTCTCCAGATACTTGAGATGGTTGTGGTGACATCTCGTACTCGTACATGAGTAGGAAATTTGAGGACCAAATTTTTATTAGTGTGGGAGAATGTAAGATATAAAAAAAATAAAATATCCCTAGTTAATTAATAAATTACCTTATGCAATTTATTAAGATTTTTTAGGAATTTTTCTGAATTAAAATGGAATTTTAATTGATATTATATAGGGAAAGATTTTAATAGGCTTTTACAAGGTCTGTTTGGTTTATTTGCTTATGAAGAGTTAAATGGGATTAATTAACCCAAGTTATATAAATATCAAACCTAGGTTTAGGTTTTATTAATCTTCCTTCATTTTATTTTTCCGCAGCTCTCCTATTCATGATCCTTTCCGTTTTCTTTCGGTTTCTCATGTCACACCCTTCTCATTCGCAATTTCCCCTCTTCTCCGAATTTTTGCCGGTCTCAACCTGCAATCCTTCTTCTCTGCACAATCATCGTCGCTGCTCGAGCTCGCATCGCCGCTGCCACCTGAGCTCGCCGCATCACCGCCGGAGCTGTCCGATCCCTCTCTCCCAATTTCTGATGGTGACCCGATTTCCTTCTCCTCGATTCCAATTTTGGAGCATTTCCTCACCAGATCAAGATCTCGAGCATCCTTGTCCCAATTTCTAGAGCTGGATCTCCGCCGTTGTGGATTTTCTCCGACTGTCGCCCATTGTAGTAAAAGCTCCACCGCCCTATGTTGACGCCTCACAGTGATTCCAGCAGCTGTTCGCCTCAGTCCAAACTATGATCCCTACATGTGCACTCAAATCAATCACCTACTTTCAGATGTCGTCGGCAGCCCCTATCACTGCAGTTTTTGGTGGTTTGAAAGCCAGACCGATGAATCCACCATTTTGTTTGCTATAGCTCCACACCCAATTTCTGATTTTTCTAAGATGAGTAACCGTGCAAGTGAATTGATTTGGAGAATTGATGAAGATTGAGAACATTACATTGCCTATATGCATGATACTGGATGGAGATCTAGAATCAATGCTAGGCTGAAGTCGTGGTATATTCAATAATATTATGGATCGATATGTTGAATTGTTTGTGACTGGTCAATGTTGTAGGTTGGCTGTTGTAATTATGGATTGGATTTTCTGATGGACGGGATGATGGGCTCGTAAGTGTTGTATTATTAATATGAGAGTATACTTATAGTAATCTATTTGCAGTAAATTGGATATAGATTGGATTGTACAGAGATGATTTTCTACTATGGATCAAGAAGTTGGTGCCACGGTTTCGGAAATGAGTAAGTTTTGGATAGCTATGTAATAGGTAGATGCAGTAGTGTTAATTGGTGGACTTGATTTGGAAATGAATGAATGGTATGAGATTGTTGATCAATCAAGGATTAGGATGGATTAGACTCATTCCTATAGGTTGATATGTTTAAACTGGTGACTAATTTAGGATGGTCTTTTTGATAAAGATTCTCTAAGTCTGAATCGTCGATGGGTAATATTCAACCATGGCAGTATTAACTGAGTGCATGATATTGTACCTTGACTCCACTCATGTTAATCTGTGCTTGATACTTAGTCTTTGCACTTTGAGATATATTGTTGTTGTTGTCATATTTCGTTCATCGTTGCTATAACTTACTGATGCTATGGTATGTAGATCTTTAGATGTTTAACCATGGGGGTGTGTGGCTGAGTATAGATGTTGATTTGACTCATGTCATCAGGAACAATCATCCGGGGATGGGTGATGTCCTTAATATAGAGTTGGTTGTTGTCTCATCTTACCTTTTGTTGTATAACTATTACGGATCATATGTTTGTACATGGTAGTGTGTAAGAGGTCGCTACGACTAGAAGTCCCAGCATGGTCGATGGTTACATATACGACTCTCCGAGGATAGAGAGGTGTGTGGGTGTATGTATGTGTGGTTGTGCATTCCATTTGCATGCATGCATCCACGGTCCCTCAGGATGAGAGGGTCGCTATCCTCGCTCCATGGTTACTATGGTAGTAAAATTTTGTGAGCAGATCCGTTGTGCACACTGACCACTATTGATAGTGGTAGTGGAGTCAGCTTGTGGCAGGTGTGGCACTCGGGGTAGTAAATGTTCAATAAATGTTCTGGTAGCTGAGGCTTTAGCTTATCGCTATTTATACTCATCGCCACACTGAGAGCAATGGTTGCAGATGTTGTCATGTCATACCACACTGTAGCAGTAGTGTGTAATGCATGACACATGTGTGTGTGAGGGAATTTGTATATATATATACATAATATATATATATATATATATATTTGTGTATGTGTGTGTGTATGTGTGTGTGTATGTTTGATATATAGATACACTATATATATATGCTTTTATGTATTGCAAAGGTGATTCCCGCATTTGATTATCATCATCATGTTATTTATGATCTATCATACTGCTGTGTAGGATACCAAAGATGACTCAGACTATTTATGCATGACGCGAAAGGTTGTATAGGACCTTGATGATGTTATGTTTAGGTTAGTAGGGAATTTGATTACATGATTAGTGTTGCCATGTTGTATTTGTTATATAGTATGTGTGTTCGTTATCGCGGATCTTCGTACATTACGCTATGTAACGATCGCTGGTTTATTATCGCATAAATTCAAAATAGTTAGTTGGCATTACCTTCACGATTATATACCATTGATCTCCATCTATATTCTATATCTATCATTACTCCATTATATCTTAATATCTTTCATGCATCTTGCATCATATTAAAGTTTTATACTCACCACTACAATGAGTTTTCGCCTGCAAGGTAGAAGATTTCTTGGTCGGCTCGCCGTTTGATCCCATCTCACCTCGAGTATTTGGGATTTTATTTCCTATTGGTTCCACTGCTATTTATGGATTATCATTTATGTATGTAATTTATTGTATTTGGCTTTTATTATGCTTTTGGGTTGGAGGTTGGATGTGATCTTATTTTGTTTAGTGTGTTAGAGTCTCATCGGTGCGCATCGTTGTGTTGTTATGGTTGAATTAATTGGTAGTGTATTCTTATTATGTTGTGTGGTTGTGGCCGAAAGGCTTTGTATCAATAGAGAATTGTATCATGTACAGGAGAGATGCTGTCCGATTTTTTAGCTCGGCATACTCTCGGGGCGTGATAGGAGAGCTATCCTTGGTCTGCGCTACAGTTTGGGCTATTTGGGCCACTTGTATTTCCAACATCCTCGTGTGACTTGCAAGACCGTCAACAGTGGCCTTCAAATCCCTAAGTGACTCTTCGGATTTTTGATGTTAACGTCGAAATTCTTTATTGACCTTCGTTTGGGTAGCAATGAAGTCTTCCATCATCAGTTCTAGCCTAGACTTCTTTGGTTGCTGCTGCCCACTGCCCTGTTGCTGCCCATATACTTCGGATGGTTGGGAATTCCCCGAGTTATTCCGATAGGAAAAATTCGGGTGGTTCGTCCATCTGATATTGTAAGTGCTGGAGTATGGGTTGTTGGGCCTTTGATGGTGGTCCCCAACCGCATCAACATGCTTAATCTGCTCTTCTAATCTGCCCTGCCCTCCATAATAGTCCTCTTGATATGCTGATGCTCCCTCTACAAAAGCATTGGTCGCACATGCAGAATTAGGGTTTAGAGAGTCGAACCGTCTGCTAAGTTCGTCCATCCTTGCCGCTAGGTGGTCTACGGAGTTGACAACATATCGTCCCGCTGCAGGAGTTGAGTGACTACGCTCGGAAGCCCATTGATGGTGGTTCTGGGCCACCTCTTCAATCAGTTCCTCTGCTTCCTCTATAGTCTTGTTCATTAGTGCTCCTTCTGCAGTAGAATCGAGGGACACTTTTGTAGCATGCGTGATCCCATTATAGAAGATGTGGATCACCAGCTACCTTTCCAGTCCATGATGGGGGCATTGGTAGAGTATCCCCTTGTAGCGATCCCAGGCTTCGAATAAAGACTCCCCTTCCTTCTGACGAAAGCTCGTGATTAGATGGCACATGTGAGCAGTCTTGCTTGGTGGAAAAAATTTGTTCAAAAATTGCTGCTCACACTGCTCCCATGTAGTAATGCTTCCTGATGGTAAGGAGTGAAGTCATGTCTTAGTCTTATCCCGCAATGAGAAAGGGAATAGGCTCAGGCGGATCATGTCGGCAGGTACTCTATTGATATTCATTGTCGAGCATATTTCCAAAAATATCTCCAGGTGCTGGTTCGGGTCTTCAGTTGCATCTCCCCCGAATTGACTTTGTTGGACCATGTGTATAAGAGCAAGTTTCAATTCAAAATTGTTAGCTATAATGGACGGTCCAACAGTACTCGGCATAAATCCTCGGGCATTAGGGGTTGCGTAATCCCGCAAAGGTCGCCTACCTACGTTCACCATAGATGCATCTTAGTCCTTTATCCTCTTCTGTTCAGCTCTCTTGCGATGGTAGGTTCGTTCAATTTCTAGATCTATCGAAATCAAGCCTTCCGATCCTAAGCGTCTATGCATATGAAGAACTGAGCCACAAAATTAGGAGTCTACCTAATGCTTAGATAAATAGAAAATAGCCTAAACTAATACTAAATCAAATGCAGAAAATTTAAACTAAAGGTTAATGCAATGTAATTACTGAAATAAATCTAAACTTACTCTAGATATTAAAAATCTAAAACTGAAGTAAATAAAATAAAAATGAAAAATAAAGCAAGAAAATAAATCTACCCTAAGTCTGATCCAATTATCCACCTCTTGATTCGATATCGAATCAATCAGTCCCCGACAACGGCATCAAAAACTTGATGCACGCGAATGCGACCTCAAATCTCACGACGGGAACCGTCGAAGACTCAAAGCGTGCGCTCATGCTCAACGTCCGCAAATGCACGGATGTCGTCAAGTAATAAAAAGACCCATAGGGACCGAGATTCGACTACCGATTGGTCACTACAAAAAAACATGAAATTGGCGATGAATTTTGGCAACGAAAAAAATTCGTTACAAATCTGCAACGAATTTTGCGACAAATTTTATGTTTCGTCGCAAATTTGTAACGAAATTTCCGACAAAAAAAAATTGTTACAAAAATTTTAAAATTTCCAACATTTAATTTTCATTCCTAATTAATGATTTAATGATATTTTTGTTGTAGATGTCTAGAATTTATTTTTCGTTAAATGAATTGTTTTTTGTTTTAGAATCTGAAATGAATTTTAATTCGTTGTGGAATTCTGCAACGAATTTATTTTTTTCATTGTAGAATTCTGCAACAAATTTATTTTTTTGTTGCAGAATTCTGCAATGAATTGTTTTTCGTTGCAGAATCTGCAACGAATTTTAATTCATTGCAGAATTCTGCAACGAATTTATTTTTTCGTTGCGGATTCTGCAACGAATATAGGATTCATCCCCAAATTAGCGATGAATATAAGATTCGTCGCCAATTTGGCGACGAAATTAGCGACGAAAAAATATTCGTCGCTAAATTTCCCCTAATTATCCCGCCGCACCCAATTTCTCTCCATTTCCTCCACTCGATCGCGCTCGTCTTCCTCCCGTCGCCCCGTCCATACGTCTCCCTCCCTTCCTCCCTTTCGATCTCCTTGGCGCCATCGTCAGCGGCGACAAATGCGCTGCCGGTTATTCTTGGCCGCGGCTTCTGACGTGCCACCGCCGCCGCATTACACAGAGAACTTGCCGCATGCTCACGCGGCGATCCGCGAGCTCAGAATCTGCGTGAGCTCGTGCGACGATCTTGCCGCGAGCTCGTGCGATAATCCTGCCGCGCGCAACCTCGCGGCAGACCATGCGCGAGCAGCGGCGGCATCGCCGCCACAAGCCGCGGCGGTATCGGTCGCGCCAAGCATGCGGCGGCGACGCCACCACGAGCAGCGCGGCGGCATCGGCCGCGCGAGCTGCGCGCTGCGCGAAGCTCGCGCGGCACTGCCGTGTGGTGGAGCTAGGTGCTTCGCATGCCGCAGTTGCTCTGCGCGAGATCGTCTTGGCGGCGCCGGCGCGTGCTCGTGGTGGCGCTCCAGCGCGCGCGGTCACGGCGGCATCGCCTCGTGTGCTTGCAGCACCCGCGCGCGGCGACATTATACGTAGCCATCGTACGCCACCTATCCACGCGGGCGCAAGTGGCCTTGAGGCCACCGCATGCTTTCCCGCGCATGTGTCCTCCGTCGCATGCGTGCCCTCGCTCGTGCTTATTGTAGCATAAGTTGCGCCCTACGTACTTGCTGTGCATTGCGCGTGCTTGGCAGTTATCGCATGATTGATTTCGATCGTGAATTCAAATGTTATTTAAAGTAATTATATAAATCAATATATATATATATATATATATATATATATATATATATATAAATATATATATATATATATATATATATATATATATATATATATATATATATATATATATATAATACTATCTCGTAATCTAAATACAATAATTTATTTCATAGGTTGTCCTACTTTGAAGGAGTTCGTCAAGTGTTCATCTAGCCGTGAGCTCATCCGCACGTTGTTTCCATTTGGACAAGTACGTGTAAAAATATTGTTTATAACATTAATTATAGTATTATTAATTTTGTTATAATTTTTATTCTTAATATTTGATTTTAATTAAGTAATTTAATTACTGTTAATAGATCATAATTGTTCGAAATAATGATATTATAGTTTGTAATTAAATATCACACAAAATCATATTTAGTATTAGAAAATTTTAATTAATGTTGAGTATAAATTTATGGTTAGATTGATATATATATGGATGAAGTTAATTTGGAAGAAATGAAAATTAATCGTTGTTGATATAATTTCAAATACAGGATCGATGGAGAGAGAACGAAGTTGGATGTATAAAAAGAATTTATCAGAATGTCGTGGTTTAACCGATGAATTTATAATTGGGTTGGAAAAATTTTTGAGATTTGCTAATAATAATGTTGAGTTTATGGATGGGAATAAATTAAGGTGTCCGTGCAAAAAATATCATAATGGTAAATTTTTCCAATGTGATAAAGTTCGAGAACATCTTTGTAGATTTGGTTTTACGCCAAATTATTATAATTGGACTTGTCATGGTGAACCGTTTATATCCAATGAAGAAGTTGAACGAAACATACAAAGGATAGTTAGTGGAGAGCAAGTATATTACGATCAATTCAATCCATACCAGAGGATGATATTTGATGCAGTTGGTCATAATTTGAATAACGAACCAAACACGGCAAGTTCTAGTTATCCTCAAGCATTTGAACACATGGATAATAATTATTCAACACCGTTGGAGGAGGTAGAAATTACTGGTGGTAATGAAAATGTGTAGAATGAGCCATATATAAAATTTCAAGAAGTATTGAGAGCTGCAGATGAACCCGTGTGGTCCGGTTGTGAGAGTCACACAAAATTATCTCTCACCGTAAGATTGTTGAATGTTAAAGCTGAGCATAATGTGTCCGAAAAATATTTTAATGATTTTTTTCAAGTTATTGGAGAAGTATTGCCGCGTGATCACATAATGCCGAATGATTTTTACAGTATGAAAAAACTTGTGAAAGATTTGGGTCTTCCGGTGCAAAGAATTGATGTTTGCAAAAATGGTTGCATGCTATATTGGGGAGATAATGCAGATTTAGAGACTTGCAAATTCTGTAGTCAATGCAGGTACAAGAGTACCACGAGATCAAATCGTAATAAGCGATTAAAATCATTCAGACAAATATTCTATTTGCCTTTAACTCCTAGATTGCAAAGGCTTTATGCTTCGAAGGTGACTGCTGAACACATGACTTGGCATGCAAATCATGAAACAGAGAATGGGCTAATGTGTCATCCATCTGATGCAGAGGCGTAGAAAAATTTTGATCGAACATATCCTGAGTTTGCAAATGAGACCCGAAACATTAGGTTGGGGCTATATGCTGATGGATTTGCTCCATTTGGCAAATTAGGAAGAACGTATTCTTGCTGGCCAATTATCGTAACTCCATACAATCTTCCTTCCGGTATGTGTATGAAAACACCTTATATGTTTTTAACATTGATTGTGCCTGACCCTCATAATCTGAAGAAGTTAATAAATGTTTACATGCAACCATTGATTGCCGAGTTTATCCAACTATGGGACGTGGGTGTTTCCACGTATGATGTCCATACTAATCAACTGTTCACAATGAGAGTTGCACTTCTTTGGACCATAAATGATTTTCCTGCTTATGGGATGTTATAGGGGTTGGAGTACTGCGAGGATTTTAGGGTGTCCAATATGTATGGAGAGATCAAAGTCATTCAGATTGAAACACAGAAAGAAACCGAGTTATTTTGATTGTCATAGAAAATTTTTACCGCCAAATCATAAATTCAGAAAAAATAAAGAAGAATTTACTAATAATAGAATTGAAAGAACACCTCCACCATTGAGATTCACCGGTCAAATTTTATGGCAAAGAGTGCTTAACTTTCCATCTATTATTGAAGACCCAAATGTCACAACATATGACTATGGAATTACGCATAAATGGACAAAACGGAGTATCTTTTGGGATTTACCGTATTGGCAGAGTAATTTGATTCGTCACAATCTTGATTTAATGCATATTGAGAAGAATGTTTTTGAAAATATGATAAATACGGTGATGGATATAACTGGAAAAACAAAAGACAATCTGAATGCAAAAAAAGATTTGCGTCTCATATGTAAACGACCTACCCTTGATGTTGATGCAAATAGTAGGGGACCAAAACCGAAAGCAGTGTATACATTGAATAAGGATCAGAAACGGATTGTTTGTGAATGGTTGAAATTATTAAGATTTCCTGATGGTTATGTCTCAAATCTTGGTATATGCGTTGATTTGAAGGAATGCAAATTTATGGATTTTAAAAGTCATGACTGTCATATATTCATGGAAAGATTAATTCCTATTGCTTTGAAAGAACTATTACCAAATTTTGTCTGGGGTGCAATTACAGAATTAAGCATTTTCTTTCATGATATTTGCTCGACAATACTGAGTCATTCACACATGGAGACATTAGAGAGAGACATTCCGATTATTATGTGTAACTTAGAAAGGATATTTCCACTGTCATTTTTTGATTCAATGGAACATCTTTTGGTTCACTTGTCATATGAGGCCAAAGTTGGAGGTCTTGTTCAATTTCGATGGATGTATCCGTTTGAAAGGTGATTTTTTTTTTACTTTTTTCTTATTGTTATTTCATTTGGTCAAATCTAGTCTAATTTATTTGCTAATAAATTTTATTGTATTACTCTTAGATTCCTCTATCACTTGGAAAAAAAAGTGAAAAATAAGGCTCATGTTGAAGCTTCTATTATTAATGCATATATTGTAGAGGAAGTTACAACTTTTGCATCATATTACTTTGAACCTCACGTTCAATGCAAGAGTCGGAAAGCAGGAAGAAACGATGAGGGTCCTGTTGATCCAAATTTGAGGGCATTCTCAATTTTTAATTACCTTGGTCGACCAAGTGGATCTTGTACAAGTAGATACCTAACTGGTCCGGAGTGGCGAGCAGCCCATACATATATTTTATTGAACTGTCCAGAAGTAACGCCGTATTTCGAGTAAGTATATAATAGTTATATTAAACATCTTGTATATCATAAAATATTATTCATGTTTTATTTAATTATATTGTAGGATTTTTCAAACTATATTCAGAGCTTCCGGAGCATGAGTTTAATAATTTCTGTGATGAAGAATTTGCACAATGGTTCAAAAATTATGTAAGTAATATATGATAGTAAATTTGATAAATCTTGTCTGATGACACATATTTATTTTACTTTAGGTTCTTGATAATCACGGTCACATTGAGCAAGACCTAATAAACAATCTGTCATGCGGGTCCAAATTCAATGGTTAAAACTTGGCCCGCATATTTCATAAACGGATATAATTTTCATACTCAAGCTTATGGAACTGGGAAAACTACAATGAATAGCGGAGTTTATGTTCAGTCATCTATTGATGGGGGTGCAAGGAATGAATTTTACGGTTTACTAGATGAAATTTTAGAGGTAGTGTATCCAAGCTCAGATTTGCGATTTATTTTATTTATGTATCGTTGGTTTGACCCTATCAAAGGCATGAGGGTGCATCCACAGTTTAATTTGGTTGAAATTAACTACAAAAAGTTATACAAGAGGTACGAACCATTTGTATTAGCACAACAAGTGATTCAAGTATTTTATGCTTCATATCCTAGTCTGAGATGAGACAAAAGTGATTGGTGGGCAGTTTGTAAAACAAAAGCACGTAATAAAATTGAGGAACATTGGGAGGACATAGCATATCAACAAGATGAAGTTGTCAATACATTTCATATCGAAGAGTATAATATTTCAACGTTACGAGGTCCCAATGCCATAGTAATAGACGTTGATGCAAGTGAACTGAATGAGTATGAAGATGAAGATTTCAATGATGAGGATGAGGATGAGGATGACGATGACGATGACGATCACGATGACGATGACAATGACGATGACGATGATGATTAGATGCATTAACAAGCCGAAAATTTTATTGCAGACTTCGATTTCTAATTATTGGTAATTTACCTTTTAATTTATTGAATACCAATTATGTTTTAATTGACTGTGTTATTCGAAATTTCATATATTTGATATGCTAATGAATTTTTTTTTTATTTAGGGTCATCTAGTTGCTATGAATATGGTAATATTTTCATATTTTTTGTATTAATAGTTCGATATGCAACTGTATTTTTTTTCCTGTAATATTCTTTTAATAATCATGATTGTTAGTTTCGACGCATTTCGGCGTGGCATGGAAGATCATAGTCTTCCTTTGCTTCAGCACCCGCACATTCTGATGTTCTTGCAGGAAATGTGCCCTCCACCTCTTCCTCAATTGCAAGATCCTCTGATTCTCAACATATACCTACTAATGTTTCTTCCCCGGTACAACAATCACTCGTGGAGAGGGAAGATACGAGAGAGTTTATATCTCCGCGTGGAGATTCGTAAGTATTCAAGTTTTAGAATATCTATATTTAAATTTTAATACACTATATTTTTTTAAAAGTATATAACGGGATTTGTTTTTGGTTTATGTTAGATTTACAAATTCATTACATGTTATTCACGAGGTGAATAAAATAGTGAATAACCATTGGGTCGACGCTTCTATGACTTATACAAGCACGCCGGAAGAAATTAAAGTTCTGTGGTGGAATGAGTTTAAGGTAACTTATTTCAATCATTTAGTATATGAAATTGCAGTTAATATAATCAATTTTTATTTTCCTCTACTGTAGCGGGTATTTATTTGGGAGGAGAGTGAAACACTAGAGATTAGGAGGATTTTTAAGAAAAAGTGTGGTGATCATATTAGAAACATACTAAATCATGCCAAAATTAGAAATAAGAAACCGCACTGTATAACCGAGGAGAATTGGAATAAAATTGTTGCGCACTGGGGATCAGATGAAAGTAAGCGGAGGAGTGAACAGAATAAGCAAAATCAGAATTGTAACTCCGGCGTTATGTCTGCCACGTATGCGGGAGGATCCATAAATATCGATGAGCATAGACATCGATTGGTGAGTATTTTCAATTTATGGTTTTGTAATCTAATACTCACTAATTTATAAATATTAACTGTTTAATTTATTTAGGCCAAGGAGACGGGAACTGAGCCATTATTTATTGACACTTTCACCCGTACATTCCAAAAAAAGGATAAAACATGGAGTGGGGAAAGAGCTAGAACAATAAAGGTGTGTGATTGTAAAATTTTAATTTCTTATGTTACTATTTAATTTTTTCTCTTTCACAATAAGAGAAATACGATGAACTTTCACAAAGAAATTCGGGAGCAAGTGATGATGGAGTCGAATCGGAGCCATCTGTTAGCAATATAAATTTATGGCTCGAAGCATCTGGAGGACCAAAAAGTGGAAGAATACTTGGACTCGGCTCTTTGAGCCGATCCTATAGAGTCTTTGATGCTTCTTCTTCATCCTCTCCAGCATCAAAAGCCCAAGTTATTCAATTAACCAAAGAGGTTAATCATTTGAGAGAGTTAATAGTGCAGAAGGAAATTGAATCGAGAGAGAACGCTCAGAAATTTCAAGACTTAAATGAAAATATGAATGAATTTCAAAGGCAACAAATGTTTATTATGCAACATCTTCAGTTAACGTCTAGCTCAAAACAACTTCCTCCTTCTGGCTCTGCTCCTCCTCTGTTAAATACTGAAATTTAAAATACTAAATTAAATGGACAAAATTTTGGGAAAATAATCCTAGAGATTCTTTTCGGGATTTTTAGGAAATTTTAGGAATTTTTCTGAATTTAAACGGAGATCTTATGATATTATATATGGAAAGAGTCGACGGGCTTTTACAAGGCCTGTTTGGTTTATCTGGATTGAGAGGTTAATAAATTTTATTAACCTAAGGTTTTAAATAGAAAACCTAAGTTTATTTTTTTTCTATTTCTTTTTTTTCTTTTCCCTGCCGCAGCCCAACGCCTTTCCCTCTCGCGACTTGCAGTTTCTCTCCGTGCACCTTTCTCTCGCCCTTCCTCGTGGCCGAGTCTTCTTCTTCCCGTGCGTCGGCCACGCCAGGTCTCCCCTTCTCCGTCCGACGCCGAGGTCGCACCGAGGTCGCTACTCACAGGCAGTGTTTGCCTTCCGTCGCTGCTTTGCTCTTCCTCGCGTCGGCCTCCTCTGCCCTAGACGACGAGCCACGGCCTCCTCTGCCAAAAAGCGTCGTCAATGCCTCTGCTTCAACTCTGCCTCACACTGCACCGTGTCTCAGGCTTAGGATTGCTCACAGTGGCACAACGACCCTAAGGGTCCAAGCAATGGTATTCGACCGGTGAACGCAATTTGGGGGTGCCACCGGTGAAGGTGGAATTTGGGTATATTTTCTTCTTGTTTCCTCCTTTCCTTTCTGTTCCTAGTGTTTACTATGTATTGATGGTGTTGAATGGAGTGTGGATGCGATTAGGGAATCAAGGGCAGCGGGGGCAGTTGGATCGATGGAGTGGGCTGGACGGAGGTAGTGTGGCTGTGAGTTAGAGAAGGTTTAGTTGAGTGGTGTGTATGTCACCTAGGGTAGGGTTGGATTCATATTCTCAGTGAGTTGCTCTGTGTTTGATTGTGGGAGATAGTGAAGAGTGGTTCTGTACTAGGCTATTGATTTGGTTGTGAGGACAATAAATTGAGTTGAGGATCTGATTTGGGGAAAGGATTGGTTGCCGGTGGGATCCTAGGGCCGGTAAGCATGATTTTGGTGTTATTCGGTTGAAATTGGATGGTTGGATTATATTTTGTTGATTTCGAATAAATTTTAAGCTGTGGGATGGATCTATTTTGGGTTGAGATTGATTGATTGATTGTTTTGAGGTGCAACCAAAGATTATATCATTGTAATACTATGATGATTGTTGTCATTATCGATAATATTTTCATATGATGAGTATTGATCATGGTGAGATTAAGTGCAAGGATATGTTCTTGGATTGAAGAGTTAATCATAATTTGTGACCTACGGGTTGAGGGTCTACTTGGGGATGCATAGTAGTAATTTAGCACGTTGTCGTGTGCTTGGATTTGATGGATTTACTTTGGGTTAATTGGTTATGCAGAAAAATTGATTAAGTATTCGATTTGACGGTGGATTTCATTTTTGGTGCTTAACAATAGTTATGTTGTACGCAGGTTTCGGTCACGAGGCAAGTCCACGGTCATGACTTCATTTTTTTGGCGGACATTTTATCAGACGGGTATTTTGACTTATCTCTTAGATATAGTCATGTTGATATGCTAGTTAGGATAGCTTGTAATAATTTTCATGTTTATATGCCTAGTATGTTTTTGTGCCTACTTGATACATGCATTTGATCGGTTATGATTATATCTTCCCTGTTTTACTTGGATCATAGTTACTTGGATCATAGATATGTACTTATTGATTGTGCATATTATTCGGATAGGTATTTTTAGTTGGATTCACATGCTTTAGTATCATGCACCATCTTGCATGATTGCATGCTGGCTGGACGGGGTTCCTTTATAGTTGAGCCCGTAGCCAGTTACATGGCCAGCACACACTGCCACTCATGGGTTAGTGGTACATCAGGAGGGTGTGTGCAGTTGCTCTGTCAGGCTCCGCTGGTCCGCTCATGGGTAGCGATGAGGCAGCGTGGTAGCGGGCAGGGATCGCTCCTCTGGTCTATGACACCGAGAGATGAGAGCTTAGCTCCCCCACTCTGTTTGGGGCAGGAGGATAGGTGTACTCCGACAGCATCTTGTCCACTCGATCACTCAGGAGCAGTGATGGCAGAGTGCACAGTTGTCATAGCCCTACCCACTCGGCTTCACCATCGCTACAGCGAGGCTGACCGGGCATCGTGGACCATGTCATTTGCAGGGCATGCATTTTGCATGGATAGCATTTGTATTATGTTTGCTGCATTTTTATTGCTGCCTTGCATGTTGCATATGATTGCCATGCATACAGGATTCATATTTATATATGGTGATGACTTTATCTCTTATAGTATGACACATGCTCCTATATCAGGGTAGGAGATTCAGGTAAGTACAGTCCTTTTGTATTTCTTTCTTGCATACCCTATATGTGAGACTGTACTGGCATGATGGTTATAGTTAGCTATATCTTACTTTGCATATCAACTATATCCGCTGAGTTCTTTGAACTTACCCCGTTGTCTTTATATCTATTTCAGGATAAAGCGGTCAGGAGAGTCCAGCTGCCAAACTCCTCTTGTCATGATTGTTTTATTCGTTAGTTGAATTGTGGTTTTGGATATTTTGATTAGAGGATATGTTTTAGGAATGAGGTTGGTTTTATGTACTCGTGGATATTTGGTGTCCTTATGGACCTCTATTCGGAGTTTTGTTCTGGATTAGATTTCGGTTGGGTATTCCTGCCCAGATGGCAGAAGGGGTAAGTCTATTTATTGTAGACGATTTATTATTTACTTTGATTGATGGCCTGAGGCCTATTTTATTATCTGCTTGGGTTGTTTGGATTGTGGTCATGTTGACCGATGTATAGTGGTCGTGTAGGCCTTGTATGGAAAATTGGTATTGTCGCCCGTACAGGGGAGGTGCTGTCGGATTTTTGTCTGGCGGGGACTCCCTCGGGGCGTGACATCCTCCGCCTGATCCCTGTCATGGAGACAATGATGATGTATTTTTTGATGACGATGGTGATGATGGTGGTTATCTTTGACTGTATTGGTAAAAGTTTAATTGTTAGCTACTTGACTTATGCCATATACAATATTTATGTTTTTATAAGTTTGTTGTGTTTAAATGTTACCAGATGATAATGGTACGGTAGACCTTTGGATGTATTTGTTATATGTATAAATTTTTTTGATGTCCATATTATTGTTTGTTGTATAAGTGTGTTAATATTGTTGTGTGTTTGTTGTAAAACAGGAAAAAAAAATATTAATTTAAAATATTTTTTTTTCTTTTTTCTCCAGATTTGCAACGAAAATACATTTTTCATTGCAAAAATTATATGTATCGGTCGACTGATGTAAGCATTCAGTCGACTGATACGTGAGAAACTGCACAATCCAAAATTATTTTGAGCATCAGTCGACTCGTAAACATTATCAATCGACTGATTCACTGTAGTAGTTTACAGAACGGTTCAGTGGCGAGTGACCATGTATCATCGAATCTGATCGATGGATATGATCACGACTACCATATCAGAGCAACTCGCGTAACGCCCGTAGTCGATCGTCATCCGATCGCCGCGATCGATCAGATCGATAGTGAAATTTTTTGCGATGAATTTTTATTTTCGTCGCCAAATTTACAATGAAAAAAAAATCATCGCCAAATTTAATTTTATTTGTTAATCCCGATCATCAGATTTTGGCGATGAATATTTTTTTCGTTGCAAATTCTGCGACGAAAATAAAAATTCGTCGCAAAAGTTGCGACGAAAAATATATTCTTCGCTAAATTTCATTATATTGGGGTGAAGATGCATGCGAGAGTTTGCGACGAATAAATATTTCGTCGCAAATTTGGCGACGAAAAAATTTATTCGTCGCTAATTTGCCATCGAAAGTATAATTTGTCGCCGAATTTGACGACGAAAATAATTATTCATCGTAGAATTCGACGACGAAAAAAATTATTCGTCGCAGAATTCGACGACGAAAAATATTATTTGTCGCAAAAAATTTTGACGAATCTTATTTTCGTCGCCAAATTGGCGACGAAACATTTATTCGCCGCCAAATTTGGGATGAATTTTGCAACGAAATAATTATTCGTTGCAATTTGGCGACGAATTTTATTTTTTTCGTTGGAGAATTTAGCATCAAATTATTTGCAACGAAAATTTTTTCGTTGCAAAAAAATTTTGCAACGATTTTTTTTGCAAATTTCGTTGCAAAATTCGTCGCCAAAAATCAGTTTTTTTGTAGTGGGTTTAGTGGGCGTTATTGTTCGGAGTTCCGTTCTAATGGTTATGATGATGAGGGTTGTCAGCGGTCCTAACTCTAGTATGGTGTCACACGAAGGAAGAGAAGGGTTGCTACGAGTCTTTTGAGGAAATTCTAGGATTTTGGTTTTGCTTGTGTGTCACATAACACATTGTCAATTGGGTATTATCTAAACTGTAAAATACCGCAAAAAAAAATTATAAAACAAAATAAAATAAAATGTTGGATAATTGGGAGAATACCTTATGGAATTTTTCAGGAATTTTTTAGAAATTTTTCTGGATTTAAACGGAAGGTTTATGGATGTTTCATGGGGATAAACTGAACAGGCTTTTGAAAAGCCTATTTAGACTATCTTCTGCTGAGATATTAAATGGTAATTAAACCGAAACCTTTCATTCCCCGTCGGTTCCTATTTCGCGAATTCCCTTTCGCGAACTTCCTTCTCCCGCACCGCCGCTCCCCTTTCTCCTTCTCTTCACCGTCGCCGCCGAGCCCAAGCTCGATTTGCCACCGCAACTTTCCCTTTCCCCTTGATCCCGATCTCCTATTACCCTGCTTCATTTCGTCATCGACAACGTCGATCTCCTCGGTGAACGGGTGCGATTTTTGGGTGAAGCCGACAATGTCGATCTCCTCGACCCCTTGCATCTTCCCCCTCTTGATTTCTCGCCGTCATCGCCTCTCCTCTTGGCCTCCGATTTCTCTCGCCGACATCGCGCACTACCACGCGCGATGCGTTGCCGGTGGGAGATCCGGCTGTAGGCGAAGAGGACGACGGGCGTCGACGCACATGGCCGGGAATTTGGGTCGGTGGTGAGTCGATCAGGTGTCGTACTTCCCGATCGCTAACGGAGCAAGCTACCTTCGGGTCTTTCGCGCGCGAGATCTTCTCCTCCGATCGCGGCGATCACTCTGTCTAATCCCTTGCTTTGATTTCCTTGGTTGAACGGGATTTTGGGTGTATGGGCAGGGATCGTGAGTGTCGGTTGCAGCCGGTGAACGTGGCTGTCGGTTCTGTGGAGTTGATGCCGGTGAGGATTTACTGTCGGTGAAGCTTCAAGTGTAGGTAAGCAAGGTCAGTTCTCCCTTTTTGAGCTTAGTGAATTTCATTCGGTTGAAGTGGCTGTGGATGGAATATGCAGTAAGGAATCTTTCCTGCGAACAAAACATATTGGGGGAGTGCAGCTGGAGAAGACACCAAATTCCGGTATAACTCTCATTTTTGTTTTTCTCTCTTCTGTCCAGAGTGATTTACGGGTGGAATAGAAGGTATGGCTGGTATTAGATTCATATTTCTCGGTGTATATGGTTGTTAGCAAATGGATCTGTGAGGTGTTTGTGTTTTTGCCGTGAATGAGTCTATGGGGTCAACGTAATGCTCATAGGTCAGAGGTGTAGGTGTAGGTGATTTAGCTGTGAATTAAGTTGTAATTGAATTGGAGGATTGATCAGGTTAATTGGATAACTAGATCAACCTAGTTGATCGGGAAATAAAGTTGATGTAGGATTATGATTTGATCCTAATATTATAATTGATATATGATTGGATCATATATGTTTGTTTGCAGGATTTTGGGTTCGAGATATTCGCGGACGTGGAGACGACTGGTGTCTACATAGCAGGTGGGTAATTTCCTACCTGGTCCGGGTAGTTGTTTTTCATTCAGATTTAGCCATTGATATGAGCATGTTAGGTGTTCATATTACCTTGATCATGTTCTTTTTATCGTATGCTTGATCTTCTACCATCGGCTATTAACTCCATTGTTGATATCATGTTTATTTTATCATGATTAGGAGTATATTTATAGGTGATGTAAGTAACTTAGAATTTGTTTAAGTTAAGTGCAAGTAGTCAAGTCCGGATGACAACCTGATTGTACATTGGGCAAAAAGGTCATCCATAGGTAGATAATGTCTTTAACCTAGGGTTAGTTCTAGTACCCTTAGGTTGTATGTTACCACCGAACATGTGTTGTATAAATGGTCAGAGGAATGATACTTAGGGTATCGCTACGGACCAGTGGTCCTAGCTTATTATAATCAGATAAGTACGACTCTCTACAGGATAGAGAGTGTGTCCATTAGTTGAGTACAACTCTCTACAGGATAGAGAGTGTGTCACTTAGATTGGTATGACTCTCTACAAGATAGAGTGTGTCCATTAGTTGAGTACAACTCTCTACAGGATAGAGAGTGTGTCGCTTAGATTGGTATGACTCTCTACAGGATAGAGAGTATTATGATCGATTAGTACGACTCTCTGTGATAGAGAGTGCGTAGATCGATTAGTATGATTCTCTCAGAGAAGAGAGTCTATGGTGGATGTCGGTATGTGAGACATTGCATTCATGCATTTACATGCACGGCGACGAGGTCTCCCTTGTGGTTGAGAGTGTCGCCCATCTCCCGCCTCCACGCTACTCATAGGAGGAGTCACCCGTGTGAGGGCAGAGCATCGAGGTGCCGCACTCTATCACTATAGACGGTGGTAGTTGGATTTGGCGTGTCAGTAGTCTCGCGTGTGTGGTACTCGACCACTCATGGGTAGTGACTGCCGAGTGACCAAGCAGGACCCCCATCGTAGCTTGCTCTTTACGCTTATATGCTACTCGATCACATCGCCCACCACTCGGCCACTCGAGAGTAGTGGTTGGTGTTGAGTTGGGACAGTTGTCATGCTCGAGCCACCGAGGCCACACTGGGGTCGTGGTAGCTTTAGGGTGAGCCGACATGACCATGCATGCTGCATTGTCGTATCTAATGGCGTTTTGCATATTACCATATATATATATATACATATATGGATGGTTGAGATTAATATATATATATGGATACAGTCTATATATATATATATATCTGATTATTGTGATGTTGCATTTGTTTGTACTATGCTTGCTGCATTTGGGTGGACATCATATTCATGCATGTTTCTTGCATATGTTATACACTTGTGTCGGATATTGATATGTGCGATGCACATAGATACCTCGCCCTGTAGCATGAGTAGATTATGTGTTGGTGTTACTCTTCCTGTTATATATATATTGGATATATGTTCAGGTTGGATCAGAGTAGCGTAGCAGACTTCAGGTATGTCTGCATTTTTATATTGTTCATTCAGTTAGACGGTATATGCTTGTATTTATATACTATGCTGATATACCTGTTGTACATCTAGATATGTCGTTGAAATACATGTGATATTACATATATACATGTTTTCTCTGATTACCTGCTGAGTTTTACTCACCACCCCCCACGGACCCTGGGTATTCTGTCGCCCAGGTAACAGGTAGAAGACTTCGTGGCAGCTTGGAGCATCGTCGGCTGACGTCATCTCATCTCACGAGGCTTCCGTATTTTGTTTTGGGCCTGCTGCCCGTGTGTGACATTGTATTGTTGTTGTATCGTTTCCGCTGTGTATTTGTCGTAGTAGTTTGTTATGTTGTTGGGGTGTGTTAGTCATACCGGTATGCATGTGTGAGATTGTTGTGGTTTGTTTCCGCTGTGTCTTGTGTAGTTTTGTTTTCATACATATATATTGTTGTTATTGTGGGCCTACGGGCCTTGTATTAACCCGAAATGTTGCCACGTACAGGGGAGGTGCCGTCCGTTTGATTTTCGGTTCGGCATGCTCTCGGGGCGTGACATAAACGTCTAACTAAAGTCTTGCGGAAGAGACATCATACATTTCCCCGATGAGCCTGCGCATCTATCGGAAACTATCTCTGCCATACCAGGTCGACCCTTGGCTTTAGGACGGGATAGGTGGCACGAAGATGTTGGATCAATCCCTATGACGAGTCGGAACGTATCCCGTTTTCGACTCTATCACACTCTTCTATCTACGGTTACCGAATATGAGGCCAACCCATAGGTTCCTTCTTAATTCTCCTAAATCTTTGATACGAGGGTTGTCACCCCTCGTATCGGTTACGCACAGTAAATAGAAGACCAAACAAATAGGTATCGATCTAAACTATCACCAATCGCAAATATGATTTCAAGAACAGAAATATATTTGAAATAACATGTTGTACGTACACAAACTACTCCATAATCCTAGAATAGGAGAATCTACTCCATAAATACGAGAAGAGAAATACAAAGCAAATTAGAATTCATAGAAACAGTGTAAACTGCGTAAAGAACATGAATTACAATGCACTTTGGCTCTCCTCTCCCGTGTTGATGTGCATAACTTGATCCTTGAGCGACCTTCTTCCTCCCCGTTACGAGTTTCCGAATCTTTTTAGGGCGTTGGAGTGTTGTCCTGGCCGTCGTGGCTCCCCCCTAGGGTTTGGGTGTAGCTTCCTTTATATAGACATTAGGGCGGATCTCTCCAAAACTTGGAAAATAACAGAATCATGTCGAAATCGCCCAGCGCCACACGACCAGGTCATATATATATATATTTCTATTTTTTTTCAAGTCTTATGTACTTTTAAAATGCTTTTTGCTTTCCATTTAGTGTGAATAATTTAATAATATATATGTTTAGTTTTACAAGTTTAATAATGATATAAATTTATTTCTCTTTAGGTTACCATGTATAAGAATAAAGCTTGGATGTATAATAGGTTAGTAAATGGATTTATAATTGTTGAATATTTTAATGGAGTTGAATAGCTTATGAACTTCGCTAAGCAACATTCAAATTGTATGGATGGTTCACAATTTTGATCCACGTCTCAATTACTTGTAGATATAAATATTACTTATGAGGAAATAGATGATGGAGAGATGTCGAACAGTGAGGAGCTTGATGTACTAATAGAGTCTAGTGACGAAGACTTAGAAATTGTTAATGTCAATGATTCAAATTGCAATGATGATTAAATTTTAGAATTATTATTAATAATTGAGTTACGGATATATTTGTTTTGTATATGTAAATCTCACTAGTTATACCATATACGATATTATTATTAAGATCTTATTATTAGTTAGAACGAGTATGTGTTGTAATATTATTTTGCAGATATAATCATGTCACTTTGTTATACCATATATGCTAATGTGGTGGTTCCACATTTATGAGATGACACTTTGTTGTTGAATACTTTATTGTTCTTGCCCATTCGACTATTAATTTCCGTCACTAATCGGTCACTAAATCCATTTAGTAATCGATTAGTGATGAAAATTTCCGTCACTATTTGTTGTATTTTTTGTAGTGCATGAATCGAAAAAAGAATATATGGAATGCAATTTTCTGAGAACGAAACAGCGGAAACGAGAATTGGAAATAAGTAATGTCACTTCCTAATATAACAAGGGTAAAAAGATAAGAAAATTATATTGGATTTGATTCCCCTATACTCCAAGGGATACCTAAATAATTTAAATAAGTGCATATTTTTTTAATATATTTAATTTTTTAATAAATAATAATAATTTTAAATCGTGTCAAACTATAGATCAGCCGTTCCAAACCATAAATCATAATCATCTGATGATTAAAATTAAAAATCAATTTGTTATGAACCATCGAATCATCATTTTTAAATCATCGAACCGGTTCAAAAGTCTAGTTAATTATGCGTTGTTAATATAAATACAGAGGAATAAGTAAGCACTAAATCTTCATTGTTTATTATATATAGGTGGACCCACAAATGTATGACAGAGATAACAAGCCCTCATAACATGGTAAATTGTGATACTTAGTTTTTTTTTAATTGTTCTATTACTATTTTTCTATACGTGCACAAATTTACATGCAGTACATTATGTTAGATAAAAGGAGATGAATTTTTATACTTGTATTTAGAGGTCGTGTAGTCCCTCGCCTGCATTCCATTATTGTATTTAAGAAAATTTATTATTCAATTATATATTTTTTTTAAACTATGATGGTAGAATCTTTCATAGATAAGCATAGAGTATTGTGATAGCCTATATTCTTGATGTAAAAGTCCATTGTGATACATCTATGGGTATAGTATCCTATATTTTTGTAGGAAAATTATTAAAATTAATATTTGAATTAAAAAAGCAAATATACTTAACCTACGGTACTTGAGTTAGATTCACATTTTAAACCGTAGGCCACTATTTAATCTCGATATTCCATTTTATATTTGTCAAAATTGAAAGTTGTAGTAGGGTTCTTTTTATATAAAAGGGTAAAAGTACTAATTAATGAGAATCCCAAACACCACAAATTAAAGTGAAACTTTCTTTAGTTGTAAAGCATAATTCCCTTCTTTGATCAACATTGTATATGTTTTCATCTTTCATTGCCACATAATTACTACCTTTTGATAGTCCTTCCTTCAGATTCAAGGCCTAAAATACTTCTTCAAGAACAAGTCAAAAAGAGAAATAGAAGGTCAGCAAAAGCTTAATGGACCATAGATTAATGGTATGGCAGAGCTCTCCATCCTTATGGTTGCATATAGTACTACTCACCACATTAAATGGAAGGCACTCAAAGCCCACTTAAAAGTTCCTCTCTCTCTCTCTCTCTTAAAAAAAGGGTTAAAAAAGTTGAAACCATGTGAGGGACATCATCATTTGGTGTCCTTGTCTTTCTCATGCATGCACCATTATACGTGTGTCACTTTATTCTACTTTATTATTGTCATTATTATTTATTTTTACAAGTGGATTAGAATGGTTATTGTGTGTATTTACCAGGAACCCTCAAGTGCCCTACAAGTCAAGACTCAATTATCAATGCTAATTAATTAACTAATGTGCTTGCATAATGATGCATTAATCAAGCAAGTACATGGGTTATTGCTTGCTAGTAAAGTGATAAAAGGACTGAATTAGCAAAAGTGCCTGGACATGATTGATGAGACACCCGTCACTCTTTTTCCTGGACCTCGAAACAAAATTAAGTTCAAGTGATTTCTTTGCCTTGAAAGTGTCATAAATTCAAGGCATGAATACTATTTATTTCTCAATAATCTTTTCTTTATTTTTTTCCCTTCGCTTTCCTTTTAATTAATTGAGGATTTTTATTGCCACTAGCCCTAAGAATCAAATATCACACAAAATCGTCCACATGGTTCGTTGATTAAAACGATACAGATATTATTCGAATGAATAAAAATCGATTTTTAATATGAAATCTAAAATTTTCATTCAAATTTAAAAATCCTTTGTCGTCTTTGATCAACGGATCAAGAGATAGAGTCCCGTGATTTATTTGTTTCTATCATCACTAAAAAATTGACGATGAAAAATATTAAAAACGAATGTAATTATTTTTTACTAGAAAGATCACACAAAATCTTTTGATTCTTCAATTTTTCCATTGCTCGATGATCCCAACGTTTTCTTTCACAATCATTGTTCGGCGTTATATTAAAAAAAATCTAAATGACTCACTTAATTAAAGATGATATAAATATATATTTAAATAACTAATAAATATCCACGATAGCATGATAAATTTATATATTAATCGAGAAAAAAAAGGAAAAATGAAAAAAAAAAAACTTAATTAGTAATAATAAAAATAAAATAAAATTTATTTAAATACAAATACAAATATATTAGAGGATGAAATTTAATGGGGGGTAGGATGATATATTACTATTGTACTATTATTTAAAATAACATTTGTAAACAAACAAACAAAAAGTTGCCTTGATTTCAAAGGTGTTATCGAAGATTTCAAGCGATAAGGAATGGCACGGTTAGAAAGTTAGCTCTGAACTGTGTTGATGGTCATGCATGTTGTTTTTGGAATAGGAGGTGAAACACAGTGCAGTTCCCGGCATCAACTTCTCGTGCACTGCAGACTGCACACTGGTGCTTTAAAACTCCGTAACACGTTGGGAGTTTACGAGAATCAAACCTCTTTCTGTTTCACTGAAACGTACTCGCAGGACAGCGACATGGATCCTCATCCATTATCATCACTGCGATGACTGCACATGCAATGCGGAGGGGCGGCTTCATGGATGAGCAAGCTACCCACATGCACTACTTCAACTCTTCCAACTTGTGTGGTCGATCAGCGGAGCGAAACTACTCAATTAATGCCCTTTAAGTGCACTTACAGGACTCACAGATAGTGGCATAGTGCTTATAGTCATTGTTGGATTAATTAAGGTTCAAGATAAATCCTAATCACAAACACTTTTTTTAATATTATAGTAAATTTTCAATTAGATTATACATGGAAACTCAACCCGTTGATTTTTTATTTTGAATAAAATGTATAAATGAATATAAACGAAGTCTATTAAATTCCTTACGACAATTTACTAAACACAGCTCTTAAAGTTCAGAATTGCTCAAAAAGCGTACCATAATTTCATATTTACCAAATCACGTACCTAATTCTCCTTTTACCCCTCCTGTCAAATAGACCTGCGACAATTTAATGATGAGAGAGAATTTTCATTCATCCGAGTCACTATTGAAAATTCCAAACCATCTAAACGTGGTGCTGGGAATTCAAATCCCAGCACCACATTATTCCTGGGAATATAATTCCCAGCACCACATTTTTTTTATATGATTTCTAATTTATATCGGTCTGATTTCTGAAATATTACTGTGAATACCTAATAAAAGCTCGAATATCAGAAATTTTGGTCACGGATACACAGAGGGACACTACTCAAACTCAATGGACTTGGATTGGATCGAAAAAAAAGGTGAATAAGACCATCAATGGGTTTTGACCGAAACCCATTGATGGACTTAGAGAAGTCCAAATTTCGAAATCTTGACATAAACTGAAAGATCTTACAACATAAATTTTTGATATGTCGAGGAAACTTAGTTTTAATCCTCTTATTTCTCAATTTTAACTTGTGTCGAAAAAAAGATGATACTGAAAGTTGAGAAACTGATGGTAGTGGTGCGAATTACAATTCCAAAGACCATCGCGGGTGTCGAATTCGCAATTCCAAAGACCATCAGGTAATCGATTGGAATTCTAATTTCAAGACTACGCGATAATCGAATGGAACAATTTAGTAGCAGTATCAGAAACGAGATGAAGAAAGATTTTATCATCCAAGTTATAGAAAGGTCAACTCAAAATTAAATGTTTTTATACGATTTTTCTCATGTTAGAGACCCGTACTAATTTTCGACAACAATTTTTTTTTTAAATAGAAAAACACATCTATTGCAAAATATAAGGAAAATAAATAAACACTCATTTGAAGACACCGTGATAGCTTTTCCAATAAATTAAAAAACGGTAATAAATTTACATTAAGTAAAACCACAAATAATTTTTCGTGATATAAAAATTGAGGTGCTGGAATTCCACAGTGGTTCTTCATCGCGTTTCTGATACTGCTACTAAGTTGTTCCAATTTCAGCATCACTATAGTGTTGGAATTGGAATTTTCAAGAGTCTGTGTCTGGATTGGAATTTCCACCACGATCGTCTTGGAAATTCCAATTCTAGCACAGCGGTGTCGAATTTGCAATTCCAAAGACCGTTGGAAATTTCAATTCCAAAGACCACGCTGATAATCGAATTGGAACAACTTAGTAGCAGTATCAGAAACGAGATGAAGAAAGATTTTATCATCCAAGTTATAGAAAGGCCAACTGAAAATTAAATGCTTTTATGCGATTTTTCTCATGTTAGAGGCTCGTACTAATTTTTGACAATGATTTTTTTTAAATAGAAAAACACATCTATTGCAAAATATAAGGAAAATAAATAAATACTCATTTGAAGACACCAGTGACTTTTCCAATAAATTAAAAAACGGTAATAAATTTACATTAGGTAAAACCATAAATAGTTTTTCGTGATATAAAATTGAGGTCTTTGGAATTCCACAAAGGGTTCTTCATCTCGCTTCGAGCATCGCTACTAAGTTGTTCCAATTCCAACATCACCGCGTGTCGAATTGGAATTTCCAGACCACCGCGGTGCTCGGATTGGAATTTCCAAAGACCACGCTGGTAGTGTCGATCGCAACACCACCGCGGTGCCGAATTCGTAATTCCAGCATCACGCGGTGGTGGTGCAGGATTGCAACACCATCGTGGTGCCGGAGAATTCCAATCCCAGACTACGCTGGTGCCGAAATTTCAATTCCAAGATTACGCTGGTGTTGGAATCAGTAAATTCCAAAGACCACTACCAAAGAATTTCTCAACTTTCAGTACCATCTTTTTTTCGACACAAGTTAAAATTGGGAGATAAGATGATTAAAACTAAGTTTCCTCGACATATAAAAAATTTATGTTGTAAGATCTTTCAGTCTTTGTCAAGATTTCGAAATTTGGACTCCTCTAGGTCCATCAATGAGTTTCAGTCAAAACCCATTGATGGTCTTATTCACCTCTTTTTTGATACAATCCAAGTCCATTGAGTTTTAGTAGTGTCCCTCTGTGTATCCGTGGCCAAAATTTCTGATATTCGAGGTTTTATTAGGTATTCAAAGCAATATTTCAGAAATCAGACTGATATAAATTAGAAATCAGATAAAAAAAAGGTGGTGCCGAGAATTATATTCCCAGGAATACTATGGTGCTGGGATTTGAATTCCCAGCACCACGTTTAGATGGTTTGGAATTTTCAATAGTGGGTCGGATGCATGAAAATTCTCTCTCATCATTAAATTGCCGCAGGTCCGTTGGCAGGAGGGATAAAAGGAAAATTAGGTACGCGATTTGATAAATCTAAAACTATAGTACACTTTTTGAGAAATTCCGAACTTTAAAAACTGTGTTTGATAAATTGCCGAACAAGTGATTATCTTAAGTTAGTTATGATTGCTTAATTAGTTTTTGGTTTCCTTTTCAATATACTGTCGCTAAGTGAGATATCTCTTGGCTATGGGAGATGCATACCGAGCTGTCAAAGTGAGACATGAATGATGAGTACTGAGGTGGAAAAGAGAGGCCATTGGATTGGGACTGGTTGTGACAAAAAGTGTGGTAGGATGAATGATGAGGGATGATTAACATGGTTCCCTTCTCTCTCCTCTCCTCCTCCCTTCCCGGGCAGTGGAGTTGGTCAGATGAGGCCACCACCTTTGCAAAGTCTAAAGTGCATGGCATGGCACTGAAGCCTTTTGTCCAATTGCATGTGAAGTCGAGGTCTTGTGCCTTGCTTTGTTGGGTGGCTTGGGATGGCTACAACTGTCTCACAGATCAAAAGTGAGTCTCAACTCAATCATAGCTTCAGCTATCTTTTTTTTTTTTTTTTTTTTTTTTTTTTCCTATCAAAAGGGTTAGTCGATCGATAGAGTGGTAGATCGAAAATTCAAATTGATAGGGGGCATTCTTGGCAATTTAGAAATATTGAAGGACAGTGTGTCCATCCATTAGAAAAAGGTACCAGCAACATTTAGAAACTTGAAGATGATGGCTTAAAATATTTCATTTCATTTATGTTTATGGGTTTAATTAGTAGTTAAGATCAGTATCGACAGACAATAAGCGACACAACTTTAAGTTAAAATTGTGTTAATCTTTGCAACTTCATTCACCATTTCAACAATGAAGATGTATATGGCCTCATATGCATGATTGTTCAATGACAAATATGATGACATAGATAGGCTTGCAATACTGATGAGAGTTTGCTACATCTGCTAGTTGAGGTTAATTGTGACGATGGTTGTAATTTGCTTCGTCTATGATGATGAATGTTGTTCGTCCATTGGGGAAGGTCGATGATGGACTTCGACGACCAATGGTAGATATGTTTTAGTTTAATTTACCAATTTCATAATAGAACCCAAAAGCAGATCAAATTTGTATTGGTTTGAAAAAGATAATTCAAAATCAAACAACTCAAAACAATCTTACAATTTAGTCAATAGTCTGTTGATATGATTGGATTTGATGTTGTGGTGACAATTTTATGTAGCAATTACTTAACTTATGCAGGAATTACTTTGCATGAATTTATTTTACATATTAAAATTATAAAGCAAACTTACAACGATCTGATCTATTCTGAAGAAATCCTTGTGATCCTGTGCTTGTTGTCTAAAAGACAATCACAATTCAAGATCGAAAAGCCTTTCTTAGTTCACAAATCAAATTTCAACCGCGCCTTGAATGTTCTCTTTAAAATGAAAGACACATTATCTCTCAAATCTCTATGTTCTCCAACAACACTTCCACAACGTCTCTTATTTCTTTTAACTCCTCCACCTCTCTTTATAATCCCCTTGGACGCTTCCTTTAGATCGTACAATATGGGTGCACAACGTGCACTCCTTCATGGGTGATTACTATTGGGGATCGATCGTCGCACTAGAGAGGGTGAATAGCGATTTTTGCTTTCCTTCGATAGATTGCGTGCTCGTCTACAAAGTGTTTGTAATACAAAGCGGAATAATAAAGTAAAATAACAAATACAAGCATACACCACAATACAAAAGTATTTACGTAGTTCAAAACTAGGGTTCCTACTCCACGGGTCGAGCTCTAGTTGAGCCTCTAGTGATGCACACCGCCACAATCAAACTTCTCCTTCTCGAAAATAATCCAGAGGTGGAGAAACCTCTTACAATATGTTTACAATAATAAAAATAACCAAATGCAACTAATACAAAGCAAATAATAAATACAAGTGAAAAAACTTTACAAATTACGCTTTTTATTACTTGCACTTTGGTTGCTTTGGACGAGCTTGGAAGGTTTGGAATGCAGTAGTAAATCTGCTCCCAATTTATCAAAAAAATTGACAGTGCCAAATTCTCCACAAAGCCTCCTTATAAAGTTGAGCTCGGACTGATTTTTCGCCTTCCAGTCGACTGCTCTTACCCTACAGTCGACTGACCTCAATGTCGTTGTCTCATAATGACTCAATCCACATTGAAATCTGCCTAATATATACCTCACCAGTCGACTACCCTTACTAGCAGTCGATTGCTAGCCTATAGTTGACTGGCAAGTTGACGATGCAACAATCTATGGATCGCCATAATGATAGTTCAGTTGCATGTGCTATCCCATTCCTCACAGCCCATCGGGGTCATAATCCCATTGGGTCAGTCATAGGCACGAATCAAATACTCGACCAATCGACTGGTTCATAATCCTAGTCGATTGATAAACCTCAATCATATATACTGCCAAGACTCCATGCTTGGACTTTGCACTGTCAAAACCTCACCCTTGGACTTTCTTGCCAAGGTATGCTTGGACTTTATACCGTCAAGACTACATGCTTGGACTTTACGCTACCAAAACTATATCCTTGGACTTTTCAATTGCCAAGAATCTATACTTGGACTTTCCATTGCCAAGACCATTCTTGGACTTTCTATGCCAAGTATCCAAACTTGGACTTCCCTTGCCTAGATCATTCTTGGACTTTCCATGCCATGTATCCAAACATGTACTTCTGAAGTTGATTGTGTAGGAACTTCGATGAGCGCTAGAAGGGGGGGTGGGTGAATGGTGCATTCGTTTGCTTGACGGAATTCATTTGTGCTTGATTGTCTATAACACTTGTTATGCGTAGCAGAAATAAAAATAATAAAGCAATAACAAAAACACAAGCACACAATTACACAATCGAAATAACGTGGTTTAGAACCTTAGGGTTCCTACTCCACGGATTGAGCTCAAATGAGCTCTCGCGAAGCAAAACACCACTACTATGTAGGGATGTATACTGAAAAGTCTATCTTTTGTATGAACATCTTTATTTTGGAATAAGAATCACATGATCATTGTTTGCATATTTTTATGGTTATGCAATATTGTCTAATACTTTACATTGTAGATAACATGGTGGGTGGTGTCACACAGGAGACCATGTTATTGGCCCCTTGAAAAGTATAAGCAAAGGCTCACAACCGAGATGACTTTGGACAAACCATCGGAATGGTTGTAGTGTGATTTGGTATTGGTTTGTCTTGACCATAGAATCACACTAGTGCACTTTGTGTGTATTGAGCAGGACCGACTTAGAGGTGATTCGATTTATTGCTGACTACATAATCGAATCGGACCTCAGATATTATTTAGTACATGCTCTTAATTCCAATATAATAACGGACACATATACTTAGTACTCATCTCTTTGATTTACCAATGAGTGAGATTTATAGATTAAATCGATAGGCTCGGTAAGTTGAGAGATGATATTATTTATATGGTATGCCATTGATTATAGGAGGAAATCGTGTCCTATATATTAGGATGATGATGTCCCCTTGAGGAGCTCATAAGGTTCATCATGTAAACCCTGCAGGTGGACTTGGTCCGGCATGATGAAAAGGTTGAGTGGTACTACTCAAGGAGTTAGATTTTGATTAATTAATGGTCGGTAAATTAATTAATCGACGGACATTCGAGATCTTAAACACGGGGAGAAAATGTACAAATAATATATGGAGCCCATATTATCATATGGGGGTTGGTGAGGTAGATCAATGATGAACCTTTAGTGGATTGGATCATCATTAGTGGATCGAACTTTATGTGGGCTTGACCCATGGGTGGCCAAGACCCAACTCCTCCTCATGGTCCCTAATGTAGCCTATTAACACCTCATGATGCTTAGATCCAATGGATAGAAACAAAAGTCTAAGATCCATTGGTAGAGATTAAATCTCTAAGATCCGACGGTTGAGATTAAATCTCTAGATCCGACGGTTGAGATTAAACCCCTAGAACCAATGGAGGAGATTAATTCATGACTTATCCCTAACTCTATAAAAGGGTGTCAAGGGGTTGGCGTGAACTACAATTGAAGAGAGCAAGGCTTGGGTGGCAAGAGAAGGGAATCCTAGTTGAGATAGGATTAAGATTAGGGTTAGGGTTTGGAGGCTAGGGCGGCACCAAATAAGGCAAGGTTTCCTTTCTTCTTCCTTGTCTTGTGGCCAACGTCCAGCAGGTTTCCAGGCTCTTCCCAGCCCTTGGCCGGTGCCCAAAAGCTCCCTTCTCCCTCTCCTTAGGTGGTGGAAACAAGATATAGGACTTCCCTTGATGTCTTGGTTGTTTTCCACCATCTTCTTCTTCATCTAGTTGGCCGGCGACAAGGAAAGATTTGGTTCCTTGTTGGTTGTTTCTAGTGAGGAGAAAAACCTTGTTTCTATTCTTCCTCTTACTTTGGAAGAGCAAGGAAGGAAGATTTACGATCTAGGAGCTTCGACTTTTCGTGGAT
The DNA here is from genome assembly GCA_025175895.1 of Wurfbainia villosa. NCBI lineage: Eukaryota > Viridiplantae > Streptophyta > Magnoliopsida > Zingiberales > Zingiberaceae > Wurfbainia > Wurfbainia villosa. Next base: position 75,991,846 of record CM045991.1, on the reverse strand, counting down.
CGTCGCCCACACGACGTCCAAAAGGAGGAAGGTCATACATTAGAAGATCGAGAGGTATACCTATTCTACTTTCTTCTTTTGGTTGTTGCTTGTTTTTGTTTTTCAAATATAAGCATGTTATAAATCTGTAAATGGCTAAATAATACTTGGATCTCGAGCATAAACACAAAAACCGGCGATCCGGACATCGTCTATTCCACGGCTACTCGTAGAATAGAGGATGGTCGCTTGAACAACTAGTTTGTTCAAGTGACCTCTCTAAACGAATAGCACGACGATGACTTGGTTGCTTTGGCAATCCCTTTTGTCTAGGATTAAATTTTTTTAATCCGGGGACATCGAAGGGATCGCCATGGACAAGCTACCGAGGTGAAGAGGGAAGCGAAGTTTCCCCTCACGGACTCGATAAGCAAAACCCTTCAATTGGTATCAGAGCCAAGGTTTCCAGTTTTATATGTTTAGGATTCGATTAATTTTTATGCACTTTTTCATATATTATATGTGTCGGATAATAGTAGGATATGCGTAGTTTAACTCTTTGGTTGCAGGCATAAGATCCGACTATTATGGCCATATGTGTGTATGTGATTGTATGTGTGTAAATATTTATTTTGTTGAATTCTCGGGGTTGACGAGGCCAGTATTTAGTTTTTGGTAAATTAAATACGGTATTGTTTAGCTGCTCTTTATTTTATTTTACTTTCGATCTAGATTTCATTTACACTCCCTCGTGGAGTATAGGATCGATGGATGTAAATTAAAATAGGTTTTAGTCTCGGCTCGGATCTCCGGATGGCTCGTACATGGCGTAGGAGGAGCGGACGAGATGGCGATGCGACGGGAGTCATATTGAAGACAAAAGCCATAATAGTTGGAAAATAATTTATTTTTCATATTTATTGCTTTTTGTTTGATATGCATGTCGTAGGCTAGGAAAATTCCTCAATTTCAAATTACTAAGTGGGAGAGGGATATTTTTTTAAAATTCCCATGGCCTCCATTACGATTTGACATGTGATACAAACAAACTTGCGCATCAGCTCTAAGTGCCTTCCTTCCCATCAGATGAGTTTGTTTGCGGATCACAAGGTCGAATATGGTTATAGGAAATTATTAAGGAGCGTGTGTACTTGCCCATCGTAAGGCACATAACCCGAGATAATTACCTTAGTACCGAGAAATGATGAACACTTAGATACAAATATAAGTATCCTCCCCATCGGAGTCACTGCTTTTATTTGTAGGGCCAAAGAGGAACTAACTATTAATTTTACTTGTCAAAAAGTTAGGTTGACAAGATAGTAAAATTAATGGATAAAACCTCCTCTTACAAATGTAGAATTCGTATACGTCCACACGATCGTGGCATGCGATATTCTCGGTGTTTAGAGGTGTTGGTTGATTTTAAAATTTTATTGTTTGAGGAATCAATAATTTTTTGAAATCTAATGTTTTGATTTATGTGATTCTTAGGTTTTCTTTCAAAATGACTTTCAACCCACTTGCTGTGATACTGAAAGAGAACAAACTTACTGGACCCAACTATGTAGATTGGAAGAGGAATCTAGACATTGTCTTGACTGTTGAGGAATACAAATATGTACTCCTCGAAGAGTGCCCTCCCAAGCCTGCAGATGATTCTGGGGAAAAGGAGAGAGAGAGCTATAGGAAGTGGATCAAGGCTGATGAGATGACACGGTGTTACATTTTGGCATCTATGTCAAATGTACTCCAACATCAGCATCAAGCCATGCCCACTGCCTATGATATGATGCTCAATCTCAAGGAGCTTTTCAGACACCAAAATCGGGCTGCGAGGCAAGAGGCCATGAGAAACTTGATGACGACCACCATGATCGAGGGAACACCTATGAGGGATCATATTCTCAAGATGATGACTCATTTGAATGAGCTGGAGGTCCTAGGAGCTGAGATCGATGGGGAAACCCAGGTCGATATCATACTCCAGTCTCTGCCTAGGAGTTTTGAGCAGTTTCGCCTCAACTACAATATGAACAAGAGGTTGTATTCGTTGGCGGAACTTCTGACAAAACTCCAGGCGGTAGAGGAACTATTTCGTCAGAGTGCTCAGGCGCATGCCATGGTGACCCAGAAGGTTTCTACTTCTAAGCCGAAAGGCAAGAAGAAGAAGAAACAAACTGGGGCGAAGGCGGTGGGAGGTACTCAGGGAGGAGTGAAGAAGCCGAAAGGCAAGTGCTTCACTTGTAAGCAGACTGGACACTGGAAGAAGGACTGCCCCAATCGCAAGAACAAAGGTATATCTTTTGGTCTAGTTGTTGAAACATGTTTAGCGGTGTTATCTACCGGCACCTGGTGTGTAGATACGGGAGCCACTGATCATGTCTGCAATACTTTGCAGGGGTTCTAGGAAACAGACATTGGTGAGGAGATTACGTGTACAGCGTGCCCACGAAGGTGGCGGCTATTGCAGTGGGAGATGTTCATTTATCTTTTGAGAAAAATAAACTTTTGGTTCTTAAGAATTGTCTTTATGTACCCTTATTTAGAAAGAATTTAATTTCGGTTTCTAAAATGTTTATGGATGGATATTCTATTTCTTTTAATGACAGAGTTGTTATAAGAAGGAATAGGGACATTATCTGTTCGGGTGTATTGATAGGAAATTTGTACACACTTGAACCAAAACCTCCCACGATGCAAATTGAAGTTAATAACTCATCTTCTAATTCCAATAAGAGAAAAGAACCTTCGAAGATGAACCAAACATATCTTTGGCATTTTAGGCTTGGTCACATTAACCTAAGAAGAATTCAAAGGTTGATAGCTGATGGACCTTTGGGTTCATTAGTGGTGGAGGATCTCCCAACCTGTGAATCTTGCTTGGAGGGTAAGATGACCAAGAGACCTTTTAAGGCCAAGGGGTATAGAGCCAAAGATGTGTTAGAATTGGTTCATTATGATTTGTGTGGTCCTATGTCTATACAGGCTAGAGGTGGTTTTGAGTATTTCGTCTCTTTTATAGACGATTACTCAAGATATAGATACATTTACGATCTTGCGCCATAAGTCCAATGCTTTGACAAGTTCAAAGAATTCAAGGTGATGTGGAGAAAGCGTCGAGGTAAAAGTATCAAGACACTACGATCGTGGTGGTGAGGACCTCTTGGGAGAGTTTAGGAACTACTTATCAAAGGCTGGGATTCAATCCCAATTGGACTGGCACACCCAGTGAGCGAATGGTGTAGCGAGGCGAAGGAATAGGACTCTTATGGAGATGGTTAGATCGATGATGAGTTATTCGACTTGCGGTTCGTTCGGGGATATGCTCTAGATCTGACGGTGTACATTACGAACTTGGTTCCATCTAAATCGGTGCCTTCTACTCCCAGAGTTGTGGGTGGAAAGCCTAGTCTAAGACATATTCGGATATGGGAGTCCGGCATGTCTTTGAAGGCGGATCTTGATGGTAAGTTGGAACATCGTCTGCAATCGCATGTTCGTTGGCTATCCCAGCGGAACGAAGGGTGGATTGTTTTATAGTTCTAGAGATTAGAGGGTGATCATTAGCACGAACGCCAGATTTCTAGAGGAAGACTATGTGATGAGCCACAAGCCCAAGAGTAAAATTGTTCTGGAGGAGTTAAAAGGGGAAGTCACTTCTTTAGTACCACCGATACAAGAGGATATACCATATGTCACTGCACCGCGTGTCACAGAGGATACACAGGTGATACCTCATCGTAGTGGGAGGGTTGTGAGACAACCTGATAGATTCATATTCTTGGGAGAATCTTTTGATTTGGTCCCTGGCGAACATGAACCTGATCCCTGGACATATGACGAGGCAATCCAAGATAAAGATGCAGTATCTTGGCATAGTGCAATGAATGCTGAGATTGAATCTATTGATTCAAATTAGGTCTGGGAGCTAGTAGAACCACCCGATGGTGTAAAAACCATTGGATGCAAGTGGATCTACAAGAGAAAGAGAGGAATAGACGGGAAGGTTGAGACCTTCAAAGCAAGGCTTGTTGCGAAGGGGTATACTTAGAAAGAGGGTATCGATTATGAGGAGACCTTTTCGTCGGTAGCCATGCTTAAGTCTATCCGGATTCTCTTATGCATAGCAGCTCATATGGATTATGAGGTGTGGCAGATGGATGTCAAGACAGCTTTCCTTAATGGAAGTCTTGAGGAAAACATCTATATGAAGCAACCAGAGGGATTCATTGCTAAGGGCAAAGAGCATCTTGTATGTAAGCTTAATCGGTCTATTTATGGATTGAAGCAAGCTTCGAGGTCTTGGAACATCCGCTTTGATGAGGTGATCCAGTCTTATAGATTTATTCAAAGTCCGAATGAGTCTTGTGTATACAAGAGATGTGACAGAAATGTAGTGGTATTTCTTGTACTATATGTAGATGACATTTTATTGATTGGCAACAATATCAAGGTGTTATCGGACGTAAGAGTATGGTTGTCCAAACAGTTTGATATAAAGGACTTGGGAGAGGTGGGACACATCCTTGGGATCAAGGTTATAAGGGATCGCAGGAAAAGGATGTTGTGCTTATCCCAAGCTTCATACATAGACACGATTATGGAGCGTTTTAGCATGCAAAACTCTAAGAAGGGTTTTCTACCTTTCAGGCATGGAGTTCCTTTATCTAGAGAGATGTGTCCTAGATCATCTGAGGAGATAGAGGAGATGAAGGCGGTTCCTTATGCTTCGGCAGTAGGAGGCCTCATGTATGCGATGCTCTGTACGAGACCAGATATCTGCTTTGCCGTGGGCATGGTCAGCAAATATCAGCGTAATCCAGGACAGAGATATTGGACTGCGGTAAAGCATATATTGAAGTACCTAAGAAGGACTAGGGATTATATGCTGGTTTACCGGGCAGACCAATTACTCCCTGTGGGTTACACGGATTTCGACTTCCAATATGATATGGATAACAATAAGTCTACCTCAGGTTTTGTGTTTACTTTAGGAGGTGGAGCCATTGTATGGAGGAGTGTCAAGCAGAAGTGCGTGGCGGACTCCACCATGGAAGCTGAGTATGTGGCGGCCTCTGAGGCGGCCAAAGAAGCTGTATGGCTCAGGAACTTCCTGATGGATTTGGATGTGATTCCTGGTTTGCCCAGAACTATCACAATTTATTGTGATAATAGTGGTGCAGTTGCAAACTCGAAGGAACCATGAGCCCATAAGGCTAGTAAACACATAGAGCGCAAGTACCACCTGATACGAGAAATCGTAAAGAGAGGAGAAGTTGCTATGGCCAAGATTGCATCGGAGGATAACCTGACAGATCCTTTCACTAAGGCCCTTCTGGCGAGAGCTTTTGATAGGCATGTGGAGGGAATGGGGATCAGATGTATGACACTTTGAGGACAGCATAGTCTTTTAGTATAAGTGGGAGATTGTAGGGATGTATACTGAAAAGTCTATCTTTTGTATGAACATCTTTATTTTGGAATAAGAATCACATGATCATTGTTTGCATATTTTTATGGTTATGAAATATTGTCTAATATTTTACATTGTAGATAACATGGTGTGTGGTGTCACACAAGAGACCATGTTATCGGCCCCTTGAAAAGTATAAGCAAAGGCTCACAACTGAGATGGCTTTGGACAAACCATCGGAATGGTTGTAGTGTGATTTGGCATTGGTTTGTCTTGACCATAGAATCACACTAGTGTACTTTGTGTGTATTGAGCAGGACCGACTTAGAGGTGATTCGATTTATTGCTGACTACATAATCGAATCAGACATCAGATATTATTTAGTACATGCTCTTAATCCCGATATAATAACGGGCACATATACTTAGTACTCATCTCTTTGATTTACCAATGGGCGAGATTTTTAGATTAAATCGATAGGCTCGGTAAGTTGGGAGATGATATTATTTATATGGTGTGCCGTTGATTATAGGAGGAAACCGTGTCCTATATATTAGGATGATTATGTCCCCTTGAGGAGCTCATAAAGTTCATCATGTAAACCCTGCAGGTGGACTTGGTTCGGCATGATGAAAAGGTTGAGTGGTACTACTCAAGGAGTTAGATGTTGATTAATTAATGGTCGGTAAATTAATTAATCGACGGACATTCGAGATCTTAAACACGGGGAGAAAATGTACAAATAATATATGGAGCCCATATTATCATATGGGGGTTGGTGAGGTAGATCAATGATGAACCTTTAGTGGATTGGATCATCATTAGTGGATCGGACTTTATGTGGGCTTGATCCATGGGTGGCCAAGACCCAACTCCTCCTCATGGTCCCTAATGTAGCCTATTAACACCTCATGATGCTTAGATCCAATGGATATAAACAAAAGTCTAAGATCCATTGGTAGAGATTAAATCTCTAAGATCCGACGGTTGAGATTAAATCTCTAGATTCGACGGTTGAGATTAAATCCCTAGAATTAATAGAGGAGATTAATTCATGACTTATCCCTAACTCTATAAAAGGGTGTCAAGGGGTTGGCGTGAACTACAATTGAAGAGAACAAGGCTTGGGCGGCAAGAGAAGGGAATCCTAGTTGAGATAGGATTAGGATTTGGGTTAGGGTTTGAAAGCTAGGGCGGCACCAAATAAGGCAAGGTTTCCTTTCTTCTTCCTTGTCTTGTGGCCAACATCCAGCAGGTTTCCAGGCCCTTCCCAGCCCTTGGTCGACACCCAAAAGCTCCCTTCTCCCTCTCCTTAGGTGGTGGAAACAAGATATAGGGCTTCCCTTGGTGTCTTGGTTGTTTTCCACCATCTTCTCCTTCATCTAGTTGGCTGGCGGCAAGGAAAGCTTTGGCTCCTTGTTGGTTGTTTCTAGTGAGGAGAAAAACCTTGTTTCTATTTTTCCTCTTGCTTTGGAAGAGCAAGGAAGGAAGATTTGCGATCTAGGAGCTTCGACTTTTGGTGGATCGTCGCCCACACGACATCCAAAAAAAGGAAGGTCATACATTAGAAGATCGAGAGGTATACCTATTCTACTTTATTCTTTTTGTTGGATCGAGAAGCGTCGCTAGAGGGGGGGGGTGAATAGAGATCGTAAATATTTTCGACGTTTCGTTCGAGTAGACAATTAAACGAGTAAGAGCAGCGGAAAATAAATGAACACGTTTTTTTTTACTTGGTTCACAACCCAGCGGTTGCTACTCCAAGGCCCTATCGGTCCTAGACCGCGTACGGAGGGCAAAGCACTATAACGTCTCCTCCTCGTTGGAGGTAGGAGACAATGATCACAAAAATCGAATGTACGAGGATGAGGCAACAAGCCTACCTCACCTCGTTACGATTAAAATAAAGAATACAATAAAAATAATTACTTGCTATTGCTGTCGACGAAGGAGATTTGAACTTGTCGTCGCGTCAGCGTTATGACGGCGTTGGAGCATTGGCGTTGTAGGAACACTTAATGAATAAACTTGATGATGCTTGGAGTTGGAATCCTCCCCTCCTTTTATAGATTTTGGCCTCTGAATTTGTCTCCCTTTTTTTTGGAACAGATCACGAAGTTGTCCAAATTTTATCGCGAAGTGGCCGCGTCAAACGTTATCCGTTTTGACCTAGCGCAAAGGCTGATTCGTCGCCATCAGTCGACTGATGCCTCCCATCAGTCGACTGATGAGCATCAGTCGACTGCCCAATGTCCAGCAGTCGACTGCCAGCCTGGCCACTTCCCTGCAGTAAGAGGTTAGCTCGGAAAATGATAAATGCGACGGTTTCTGACCGTCCGATCTCGACCTAGACCTTCCACGGGAAGTCTTAATCGGATCGCCGCCTACGGTCGTCCCCGTAAAGAGGACACGACCTTACAATCTCTCACTCACACGAGCTTACCTCGATAGTAGCTCTCGCTTCCGGCCTTCCACTCGATTCCTTCGGCTCCCTCCGAAGTCACTCGAGTGTCGCCCGACCACCGCGGCTTCCTCCGGGTGTCGCTAGCCTTCAGCTCCAGCTTTAGCACTTTTCTGCACACTTGATTTAGCTCGTGAGATAACGATGTAAACTTAACTTTGTGTCTTTGCCATAATCAAAACACAGGTTCGATTATCTAGTGCCCCTGCACCAACAATCTCCCCCTTTTTGATCTATGGCAAACCAACACAAAGTTAAGGAAAATTAAAGCATAAAACAGGTATAGTAGAAGATGAATGTGAAGATGAATATCATTTCCAAAAACTCCCCCTCAACCAAAACTCCCCCTTAACCCTAGGTGAGTTTTGAAAGAGATAATTTAATTTTCAAAATTAAATTTTATGTTACTCCCCCTTAACTTTTGCTCTTCTCCCCCTTTTGCCATAAATCAAAAAAATTTGGGGTTTTTGTATAAAATAGGGTTTTGAAAACAATATCGTATATGCATGCATCTAGATAAATCAAATATGAGTCCAAGCATGCGTCTAACAGTAGTTAGATAGATTGGTTCGAGGTGTGTCCCTCTGCACCAATAATCTAAAGGTTTATAATATAACCCTTAGGGTTAGTTTGCTCTCCCCCTTAGTCAAATATATGAAGTATAAGAGATGTAGGGGGTGCTAAACTTTGGCCTAAGAGTTGTTAAGTACAACAGTTGAGAAACTAAGTAGTATCTTGAAGAGATTGTTTTAAGTATATTTCAATTATCCTTAACATCTCACCCATTCTATGTGTCTCAGAATTTGTTCACCTTATATGTTTTGTGAGATGATTTTTAAATTGATTAAAGATAGTCAACCTTGGGTTAGATTCAGATTTAACCTTTAGATCGTTAAGTAACTTTTCGAGAAACTGGCTTCCAGTTCGTGGCGAGGCACAGGGGCCTTCTTTGATCGGAACAACGACCACTTCCTTAGACAAAGCCAAATTCAAGAAAATATCACTTAAGTCACTTAGGGTTACTTCTTGGTCTAACTAGTTTAGGATACGGCGAGGTAGCTTCAGCTAGTTCCACTCAGTCAAGTGCACTAAGCTAGATACGCCTTATCTAGCTTGAATACACGAGACTTTGTTTCCCTAACGTACTATCATCTCGCCGCGTCCTGATACTATGTTGTCAAGAGTTGACTAACCATTTACCCTATCTAGCCATTCTAAAAATTAAAGTAAAATATGCAATGGTTTTACTAAGTAAACGGGTATACTATTTTCGTGTTAGCTCCCCCTGGACCATTGAACCAATATGGTCTATTCAAATAATGAACTTGATCCTAGGGAATCCAAACCTTATTAGTCCTTATATGTGAGTTCAATAAAATCTTTGGGACCCATGCTTGGACTCTTTGATGACTACGATTTACGATAGACATATAAGACCTATTCGTAGTCTTTGACTTAAATCCGAGTCCGGCTTTATTATACACGGCTCTTTGGGTTCCAAGTAGTCGATTAAGGTTCTTAGATCCCAATGTGAACCTTTCCAACCTAGCCTCAACCTCTTGAACTCGGTCTTTCAAGAGAGAATTCTCCTCCTCAAGTTTTTCAATTTGGGTTGAGTTTCCCTCTTGAACTTTACTAGTTAAAGAGGTTAGAGTAGCCTCTTGCTTGAGGGTTTCAACCTCCTCAAGTAACGACTCAACCCTAGACTCGGACTTAGTTAATTTCCTATTAAACATTTTAATTGTATTGTAAAGCGTATGAATTAGTGAGCGGCTAACCTTAATTTTCTCTTTTGGTCCAGCTTTGAGTTGCTTCTCGAAGTAGTCCTCGAGTTCGGAGTCGGTGTTATAGTTGGACTCGGCTTCGGATTCTGACTCGGACTCCTCCGGTCTTGCCATGTAAGCTATGTCTTCTTTGTTGTCCCAAGTTGCATGGAAGGCTTTCCTTGCTCCCTTTTTCTTTTGGTTATCGTACTTCAATTTCCTTCTTTCTTTTCGAACTATTCTCCGCACAACGTTCACTATTGCTTTCACCTCTTCTGATTCAGACTCTGATTCATCTTTGGGTTCGAGTTCATCTACTTGCCTAGTAGGTGGCTTGCTTCTTTGTCCTGCAAGTAGAGCAATACCTCTCTCGGCCCGGACCACGTTAGTTTGCTCGTGAAGTTCAAACTCGGAAAATAATTCATCTAACCTAAGCTTTGAAAGGTCCTTAGAGACCTTGTAAACATCGACAATGGATGCCCACAAGGTAGTCCTAGGGAAAGCATTTAAAGCGTACCTTATAAGGTCCCGGTTCTCTACGGCTTGCCCGATCGAGTGAAGACCATTGACGATGTCTTGGATCCGTGCATGTAATTGGGTGGCGATCTCACGATTCTACATCTTTAGATTGTACAGTTTATTTAAAAGTAAATCTCTTTTACATACCTTAACATTGAGCGTCCCTTCGTGTAGATCAATCAATTTGTTCCAGAGGTCTTTGGCGCTAATGAATGGACCGATGCGGTTGAGCTCCTCCTTTGACAAGCCACATTGTAATATTTGAGTTGCTCTTGCATCGGCTTCGATTTGCCTCTTGGTTGTATTTGTCCACTTATTGAAATCCAAGGGCTCTCCTTGATCATTGGTGGGTAGAGCAAAGCCGGTTTGGATTATTATCCAAATCTCGACTTGTGTTTTCAAGAAACACTCCATCCGACCTTTCCAATAACAGAAATCATTTCCGTTAAAGAACGGAGGTCGGGTGGTGCTATACCCCTCAATGTGAGCCATTAAGTCTCTTGCAAAAACACGAATAAAAACCCAAGAGAATTCCAAGACTTGGTCTTGGATTAGTAGTGCGGGAAATAATAGGAAATAAACAGAAATAAATAAGAAGAATAAGAAACTAACAAAAACTAGAAACTTACGACCTTCGGTGTCCCCGAAAGGCTACTGAACGTTGGATTTTGGGGCTAGAAACAGCTTGTTACGAGGGTAAACCCTCTTAATAAATGTAGATCTCTCAGAGGGCTTCGATTTGGTAGGTAGATCGTTACGTGAGTCCACTTGTACGAAAAGTTATGGCCGTTTTACCGTCGGCTACTCCAAGGGAGAATACTTGCAAGCACACAACCAAAGCGTGCAAGACTTCGTCTTGGATTAGTAGTGCGGGAGGAATAAAAACCTAAGAAAGATACGAATCGAAAAATACGAAAAGAAAACCAAAACGTGCTAGATTGGTGGTTTCACCAAATCTTAGCGCCCCCGCTCTGATACCAATTGTTGGATCGAGAAGCGTCGCTAGAGGGGGGGGTGAATAGCGATCGTAAATCTTTTCGACGTTTCGTTCGAGTAGACAATTAAACGAGTAAGAGCAGCGGAAAATAAATGAACACGTTTATTTTTACTTGGTTCACAACTCAGCGGTTGCTACTCCAAGGCCCTATTGGTCCTAGACCGTGTACGAAGGGCAAAACACTATAACGTCTCCTCCTCGTTGGAGGTAGGAGACAACGATCACAAAAACCGAATGTACGAGGATGAGGCAACAAGCCTACCTCACCTCGTTACGATTAAAATAAAGAATACAATAAAAATAATTACTTGCTACTGCTGCCGACGAAGGAGATTTGAACTTGTCGTCGTATGGCCGGCGGTGTTGGAGCGTTGGCGTTGTAGGAGCACTTGATGAATAAACTTGATGATGCTTGGAGTTGGAATCCTCCCCTCCTTTTATAGATTTTGGCCTCTGAATTTGTCTCCCTTTTTTTTGGAACAGATCACGAAGTTGTCCAAATTTTATCGCGAAGTGGCCGCGTCAAACGTTATCCGTTTTGACCTAGCGCAAAGGGCGATTCGCCATCACGATCGATGTCTCCCATCGATCTCGATGAGCATTAGTCGATCGCCCAACATCCGGCGATGATGCCCACACCGCTACTTCCTGCGATGAAGAGGTTAGCTCGGAAAATGATAAATGCGACGGTTTCTGACCGTCCGATCTCGACCTAGACCTTCCACGGGAAGTCTTAATCGGATCGCCGCCTACGGTCGTCCCCGTAAAGAGGACACGACCTTACAATCTCTCACTCACACGAGCTTACCTCGATAGTAGCTCTCGCTTCTGGCCTTCCACTCGATTCCTTCGGCTCCCTCCGAAGTCACTCGAGTGTCGCCCGACCACCGCGACTTCCTCCGGGTGTCACTAGCCTTCAGCTCCAGCTTTATCACTTTTCTGCATACTTGATTTAGCTCGTGAGATAACGATGTAAACTTAACTTTGTGTCTTTTTCATAATCAAAACACAGGTTCGATTATCTAGTGCCCCTGCACCAACACTTTTGTTTGTTGCTTGTTTTTGTTTTTCAAATATAAGCATGTTATAAATCTGTAAATGGATAAATAATACTTGGATCCCGAGCATAAACACAAAAACCGGCGATCCAGACATCGTCTATTCCGCGGCTACTCGTAGAATAGAGGATGGTCGCTTGAACAACTAGTTTGTTCAAGTGACCTCTCTAAACGAATAGCACGACGATGACTTGGTTGCTTTGGCAATCCCTTTTGTCTAGGATTAAATTTTTTTAATCCGGGGACATCGAAGGGATCGCCATGGACAAGCTACCGAGGTGAAGAGGGAAGCGAAGTTTCCCCTCACGGACTCGATAAGCAAAACCCTTCATACTAATCAACTCTCCTTCTCAAAAAACACTCCGGAGGTGGAGGAAACCTCTTACAACAGATTACAAAAGTAATACAAGAATAAAACAAGAAAATACAAAGAACTACAACTGAAATATAAAGAACACTTTACCAATTAGGGCTTTGAATGCTTTGCTTGTTGGTTGCTTGGATGATCTTAAAGAATCCTAAAATGCGCCTGCACTTCGTCTTCAAATTGCCTCCACAACCTCTCAAAGAACCGATGGAGAAATCCTCCACGAGCTGCTCCTTTTATGCCTGCATTGGCCTGATTCCGCGCCTGACAGTCGACTGCCATAAGGCCTCAGTCGACTTCCAATAGTGTCGTTGTCTCACAATGACTCAATCTACGTTGGCATCCAAGTCAACGGATACACTGGCAGTCGACCGTCATTCCCAGCAGTCAACTGCCAATGCCCGTAGCCGACTTCTCAGTCGACTATCGAGTGTTCTGTCCTCGCGACTAACACTGTGATCGCCCTCCACTGATCGGTGATCAAGCCATCGATCGCCCAATCGCGGTCATTGTCAAGGCCTTTTGTCAAAGTCGAATTCCAGTCGACTCACGGCAGTCGACTGCTTAATGTTGACTTGGCTGCAAAGTATCAAAATACTTGACCAGTCGACTGGTCCATAAACCCAGTCGACTGCTACACCTCAACCATGAGGTTTACCCCAAGTATGATGCCCTCATACTTTTTAGACCACCCTTAGCCTAGACCTAAACCTTCTAGGCACCTCCATCAGTCTCATGCCTATTGGATTCCTCCAAGTCATTTATGACTTGTTCATCCATACGCTAGCCTTCAGGTGCTTCCATCGACTATTGTCATGCTAAGCTGGTCTACACCGCCAAGGCACATTGGGCTTACGCTGCCAAGACACACACTTGGACTTTATGCCGCCAACTATTGGACTTATGTTGCAAAGACTCCACCCTTGGACTTTACGCCGCCAATATCAACCCTTGGACTTCCCTTGCCAACCCATGTTGGACTTTCCATTTGCCAAGACTCAAGCTTGGACTTTTCCTCGCCAAGACCCATGCTTGGACTTTCCATGATAACCCATGTTGGACTTTCCAATTGCCAAGACTCAAGCTTGGACTTTCCCTTACCAAGACCCATGCTTGGACTTTCCATTCCAACCCATGTTGGACTTTCCAATTGCCAAGACTCAAGATTGGACTTTCCCTTGCCAAGACCCATGCTTGGACTTTCCATGTCAACCCATGTTGGGCTTTCCAATTGCCAAGACTCAAGCTTGGACTTTCCATGCCAAGTGTCCCACTTGGACTTCTCTATCATATGGTCAACCCCATGTCAATGATATAGTCAACTCATTATAAAATAATGGGCAACTCATTGTAAAACATCAAGACACTACTCGAGTCAAACTCGAGTCTGGTCAATCGTGACCTGGACCGATTGCACCAACAGATTGCTCCAACAATCTACCTCAAATAATCTCCCCCATATGAATTTGATATATCAATAATCCACTAGTCATATGGTTAACATATGGTCAAACCATATTGTCAAACAATGGGCAACCCATATTGTCAAACAATGGTCAACCCATTGTCAAACATCAAAACCCTACTCGAGTCCCACTAGAGTTTGATCAACATTGACCCAGGGCCTATTGCATCAATAATCTCTCCTTTTTTAATATTTGACAATACCTTTATGTTAGGATAATAATAACCTAACCTTAACTCTTCCAATGTCAAAGTATAGTGAAGGTTTACCTAATTTAAACTTCACTTCTCCCCCTTTGACATACATCAAAAAGCCTACTAAGGTTTTCAATATCTCATCTCCCAAAGAGATTCTACATTCTCCCCCTTAGTTTAAAAACATCTTGGATGTCTTCACTCTTTCTAGTAACAAATCCCATATCACTAAATGAGAGACAATCCATAATGAAGGTACCTAAACCCTCATTTCTTCCCCTTTGTAATCAAAATTGCATCCATCATCCCTTGATGGACACACTCCCCCTAAAGTCTTGCTCCCCATTGACCATTGTATCAACAATGTCCTTAGAGAGTTCCCAAGCCTATAAGAAACTTAAACTATCGAAAATAAGGGTAAAAGTTTAAACTTGAACTTTAACCTCCCTTAAAATTCGATACTCCACCCTAAATAACTCTCCTAATCATTTTCAATGATAATTTCACCCTTCCAATGCTTTTCAAAGCATATCCTAGGGTTAGGAGACATTAGGGTAACCTAACATTGCTGATAAATGGCTAAACAAATCTTGTTCAGTTGAAATTAGACATGACAATCGACTAAAATAGAAATCAATTGACTGCACCATCACCAGTTGACTTCTCCAAGAAGCAGTCGACTAGACTCTGATTTTCTAGAAATCAGAGTTTTTAGTCGAATTTCAAAAAATGATAAGTAATTATATGTATTTTAAAAAATCCTCAAAATTCATATGTACATTACTTACATGAACTATAATGGTTGAAAAATAATTTTATATAAAAATACCCATTAAATTGTAAAATTGATACAAAGTTCAAAACCATTGAAGCATTCAATATTTTTGTCTAACTTTGTGTCAACTTGTTCAATGGTGATTGTTATCAAAAGATAGACATCACCAAGATTTTTCAAAATGATTTTAAAATATTTTTAAAATCTTATATTGAACCATAGTCTATGAGCTAGATGTACATGATTTGTATATTAGCTTTCCTCATGACTCCTCCATATTATATTATGAGTTTGAGTTCATTTAGATGCAACATTTATGCATCTTGAGCTTAACTCATTTCCTAACATCTTACATATATCTAGGTGTATGAAAACACACACAAGTCAATTTAATATTTTTGTAAGATGTGATTTTTTGTTCTTCCTTATTAAGGGTTCATGCATTTTATCTAGGCAACTCTATTTGATTCCCTTATCATGGGACTTCAAATCATGCCATTGTCCTTAATTTTATTTTAATTATCCTAAATTCATGAATGATTATCATAGCATAAACATGTTTATAATTAAAAACATTTTCCAATAATCATGATGTCATGGCATAATTAAGTTTTAACTTAAGCATAAATATGACATTATCAAATAACCTAAGTATTATCATGATATTATAAAATGGTCATATTAAGCATGATGTCATGAAATGACATATGACAAACAAAGCATGACAAATAAAATATAAAGGTATAAGAAAACCTAAGTTTTAATTCAATTTTTTATTTTCTATAATTAAACTCCATTTTGCCATAATACATCAATTTCTCAAGTGTGCCAAAAATCTAAAATGACACACCATTGACTCTAACCTATCTTGTGCTAATTTTTATTGACTTTTCAAACTTCATAATTTCTATTGGCACATCCTAAATTCCTTTAGGATATATTTCTAATTTCATTTTCAAAGTATTACAATACTTCAAAAATGTCCTAAAGTGCTACCTTTACTATTGTTAGATTAACTACCTATCCATTCAAGGTTGACACACTCTAAACCCATTTAGTGTGATGGGATCACGCTCCTAGGAACCCAATACCTATTGGAGTTCCTTGGGTTTTGTAAGTACTCACTAGGGATAACTTCCCTAGCTTCCCTCCTAATGATCCTTCTAGGCTTTGAAGCCTTGGTCATTTGGGTCTTATCTAGGTTAAGCTTTGAGGTAACTCCCATTGTAACCTTTCTAGTGACTTTCTTATGCCTTTTAGAGACTCTAGTCACTTTGGTCTTCCTAAGGTCAACTCTAGGGATTTCCTCCCTTGTGACCTTGACCTTCCTAGACCTAGGACTTGTTCCATAGTTAAATGAAACATTGTGGTAGGTTTATATGGTCTTTTGGGCTTTAGACTTTGTGACCCAAACTTTCCTTGCCCTTAATTGGTTCTTTTCTACCAACACCTAGACCTTGCCCATTTGACCCTAAAATTATGTTTTCTATTTTCCTAAGGGTCTTCTCTAATTTCTCAAGATTTGACCTCAAAGCTTGATTTTCAATTTTCAATTTTCAATTTTCAATTTCTAATTTCTCAATTTTTTATTTTTCATTATTCTTTTGGGAATTCCTCTTCCTAGGCATATGCCTACCTTTCTTAGGGTTAATGTCTAGGTTCTCTACCTTCCTATCCTTAGGTGAGGTAGTCTTAGAGCTAATGAATTTAGATTTGTCCTTAGATTTAATTTCATATGATTTAGCCCCTAAATAAAAATATTTATTTTTGGCATATTTTCTGATGAGTGTGAATCACATGCATATTTTAGGGTTTATTTAGCATGTTTTTCTAGCATTTTATTAACATAGCATGCATAAAACATAGCATTTACTTTCATATTGCATTTTTAGTTCAGATGAATGCGATTTCTGTGTTTTTACTCTTAGGAGGGACAAAAGAAGGCATAATAGAGCCATGGAGGAAAGCCATGACAAAATGAGGAGAAAATAGAGCCACAACTCATATTTTTTGGAGCTCACAACAACCGAGATGCCCAGGGCATGCCAGGGGGCACGTCCGTGCCAAACACCTTCAACTTGTTCGATTTCGGGGTGTGCCAAGTCTTCACAGCACTTGGCACAACTATGGCAAATTCCACCCTTTTGGTAATGAAATTCGCGAATTCTTCTAAAAAAAAGATATAAAAAGACCCAGGACCAAGGAGAAAGGCATTCCGATTTATTGGAGAGTCCCAGATCATCAGGGATCATCCGGATCCTTCTGGATCTCTCTGATCCTTGGGATTACTCAAAGGAGGATCGAGACTTAGGAGCCGAGGACAAGACATGCGGAGCATAGGATATCGGGTTAATTCTTTCTTTTCTATTGCTTATGATTTGTAACTCCTTTATGGAGTAGTTTTGTACCTTAGGATTAGGGAGTAGCTCTTTGTTGGTTTATCTTGGATTGTATGACTCTTTTATTTATTTTATTTTGAATTTCTTAAATTGGTTTTATGGTGTATATTGTAGGAACTTCGGTGAGCGCTAGAGGGGGGGTGAATGGTGCGTTCGTTGACATAGATGGAATTCGATTACGTTCTTGCTACAATTGTTAGTACGCAGCGCAATATATAATGATAAAACAAATACACAATAATAAGCACACAATACACACGAATATATGTAGTTCAGAACTTTAGGGTTCCTACTCCACGGGGCAAGCTCAACGAACTCTAGTGATGCACACACCACTAATAAAACTCCTTCTCGGTGACACATCGGAGGTGGAGAAACCTCATACAAAAGATTATAATAGTAATATGAAAGATACAAGCAATTACAAAGATAAAATGAAATACAAGTAAAGAAAAATACTTTACAAAAATACTTTGAATGCTTGATCTTTGGTTGCTTGTGAAGTGCCTTGAAGGTCTGAATTGCAGCAACAATTCCCCTTCAAATCGCCTCAAGAACTATGGCCAAAAACCTCCCCTTCATGCTCCTTTTAAAACTGTAACTCGGGCTGATTTCCGCCTAGAAGTTGACTACCAAAAGGCCCTAGTCGATTGCTCCTATAGTCGTTATCTCACAATGACTTAATCTAGGTTGGCACTACAGCCAATGGATGCACTGACAATCGACTGTCATTCCCAGCAGTTGAATGCTCAAGCCTATAGCTGACTACACAGTCAGCTACCGAGCGTTCTACCTTCGCGACCAAAGCCTACAACAGTCGACTGCCCTCCATGGCAGTTGACTACTCATGGTTAGTCGACTTCCCAATGTTGGCAGTCGACTGCTAAGGCCTCTTGCCGCAGTCGAACGCCAGTCGACTGTTCATAATCCCAGTCGATTGCTCAATGTCGACTCGGTTGTCAAGTGACAAACACTTGACCAGTCAACTGGTCTATACCCCCAATCGATTGCTAAACCTCATCCATGAGAGTTAACCCCAAGTATGATACCCTCATACTGTTAGGGCAATCTCTTGCCGTGATATGGTTTTGATGGTGTGACAAAGGGTTTAAGTTAGTTTGATATGTTGATGTGATATGTGCATTGAAGTCGTGCAGGACTTAGTAATTCGCACATGAAGCCGTGGCGAGTTTCACATCTCATGACTCGTGCCTTGAGTCGGTGAAGGATAGCTTTGCGAAGCCGTGCGCTTGGAGCATCCGAGGGACCGCCGGACGAGAAGCTTGGAGTGAAGCCGGAGGAAGTAGACTTCGAGGCAAGAGACGCGAAGGAGCATTGCAGAGCCGTCGCGATCTTTGTAGGGGCGTGGCGAACGAAGAGAACCGAGGCGAAGGACTCAGAAATGAGTGGCGATTGTAACCCGGGAAGGGTAGCTCTTAGGTGAAACTTGGTCATTTGGCCAAGTGTCGGATGGGTTTCCGACACGGTCGCCATGTCATGGCGGTGATCGCTCTGTCGAGTGAGTTCGATTGGTATACGATTGACTGGATTGTGGCGTAATCGATCGCCATCGTGGCGCGATCGGCAAGATCGATCGGCTGAAGGCGGCGATCGGTCAATGGGGTTTGACCAGAGAACCGCTCGATGGCCGTAGGCGATCGACTACGAGTCGGTGATCGGGTGAGGTCCATCGATCGTGCCAAGAGTTCCGTTGGACTACAGCGGGATCCGGCGTGTTCGAGGCCGTTGTAGTGGCAGCGATCGCAAGGGCGTGATCGGTGATGGCGCAAACGGAAGAAGTTAGCCCTCTCTATAAAAGAGAGGTGTAAGCCTTTGAGAGGCTAATGCTTATACTCAAACGATCTTCCTAGTGCCCCACAAGCTCTAAACTCTTCTTACTTGTCTTTACTTCAATCCTATTGTAAGAAGAGTGATCTTGGTTGTAAAGGTTACCTCCACCTAGCTTTGTGCAAAGGAGAGACCGATAGTGATTGGTTTTGGCGGAGTGATTCACCGTGGACGAATCGGACCGTGGATTAGCGGCGTAGCCGTGAACCACGTTATACCATCGTGTTAGCGTTTGTTTTATTGTTTGTCTTTTGCTTTGTATTTGTATATTCTGCTTGCGCTAATCTTTTGTAGACGAGCAATTTATGACGTCACGTGAGGGCTATTCACCCCCTCTAGCCGCCATATCGATCCCCTACAAGTGGTATCGAGCCAGGAAAGCTTGTCACGGACTAACCGCGCAACAAGCCCTACATCAAAAATGGCGGCTCAACATCCATCCTCCGAAGTTTGAAGGAGAATTCGCAGTGGAAGAAGCGAATGGAGGTATTTTTAAAGCGGATTTTGATATAATGATTACAATGGAATCCGGTTTCGTTTTGCCTAGGGATGAAGAGGGGAAGCCAATAGAGAAATCTAGGTGGACCAAGAGGCAAAGAGAGGAGCACCTTGCAAACTCCAAAGCCAAGCACCATCTCTACAATGTGCTCCCCCAACAAGAAATCAACCGAATAGGAGAATGCCTAAGCGCCAAGGAGATGTGGGAGAAGCTAATTGAGCTTCATGAAGGCACATCCGAGGCAAAGCTAGCAAGGAGAGATCTCCTCCGCTCCCAACTATCCAACATCAAATTAGAAAAGGGAGAAAAGGTAATTTCTTTGCATTCTAGATTCAAAGAAATTTTAAATGGACTAACAAGTGTAGGTGAGAAGCTATCAAACCGAGATATGGTAATGAAGGCCATAGATGCCTTTCCCCGGTCCTCAAAGTGGAGCTCCATGGTGGACTCATTCTATATCTCAAAGAATTTAGAAGTGAGCACCTTGGAGGAGTTCTTCTCAACAATGGAACTCACGAAACTAGGCTTGAGGGAATACAAGAGGAGCCTAAAATTCAACCCTCAAGAGGAGTAGCATTATTGGCAAGTAAGGGGAAGAAGAAGATGGAAATCACCTCCTCCTCCGATGACGAAGCATCTTCCTCCTCCTCCATGGATAGCACCGAAGAAGCCTACATGGTAAGGAGGGTAAGACGTGCATTTAAGAATTTTAGATTTGATAAATCTAATGATAGGATGAGAAGACCAAGGGGGAAGGTCATATGCTATAATTGCTAAGGAGAAGGGCACATAAGGGACAATTGTCCTCTCCTAAACAAGAGCAAGGAAGAAAGGAAAAAGAAAGAAGAAAAGAAGAAGAAAAAGGGGAGCAAGAAAAAGAAGGAAGAGGAGAAGAAAACAAAGGAGAAGGGAAAGGCTAAGGCTCTCAAGGCAAGGACTTGGGATGACCCATCCTCATCCTCCTCATCATCATCGGATGAGGAGAATGCCTTTGTCACCAATTTGGCCTTGATGGCCTTTGATGACTTGGATTGCTCTTCATCCGAAAATGAAGAATCAAGCTCAAATGGGGGAGAGCTCAAATGAAGGGGGAGCTTCCACATCCTCATCATCCGAAGAAGAAGAGGACATGGAAACTATGGTAACCAATCTCTCACCTAGTAAAATAGTTTCTATGATTTCTAGTTTAACTAAGGATTTATTTAGGGCAAAGAAGAAAAATAAATGCATGCTTGAACAAATTAAGGAATTAGAACAAAAATTAGAAAAGGCATGCTTAAATGATAATATTTCTTCTAGCTTAAATGAAGCATGCTCACATGATCTTTATATGCCTTTGGATGTTAGTGATGCATGTATAAATGAAAATAGGGCCTTAAGGGAAAAGGTAGATTATTTAACCAAAGCCCTAGAGAAATTCACTATTGGCTCCAACACATTGAACATGATCTTAGGGAGCCAAAGAGCTAGTTTCAACAAGAAAGGCCTAGGCTACAAGGAAAAGAAAAATGAAAAGGCCTATAAATGCCTAATAGCTAGGGGACAAGATAAAAAGAAAGTAATTGCTAGGAAATGGATCCCCAAGGAGTATTTAGTGAACCCAATAGGAAAGAATCTATTTTGGGTTCCAAAATCCATCCTTAAGGGTTAGAATAACCCTAGGGTAGTCAACCATATGAACTCAACTATATCATATTTTGGTTGACTTAGGATGACGGGACAACATTTTTTAGATAGTGTTGGGTGATGATAACGTGCCCATAAATAGGTAATAATGCTTAAATCATGATGATTGATGTAATTCCTATGTATATTTGCAATCATGATTTATGATTTTGACATTTGGCACATTATCATGAGAAATAGGTTTAAATCATGTTTTAGGTGATACTGTGTTTATTATCATCATATAATACCTAATGCATGACTATTATTTGATGGATACATGAGGTTCATGATCATAATGTAGAATTGATTGGTATATGTCATTATGATCATGTAGGTTGTTAGGTTGATACTTAACCATGATAGAATTGCATGAATATATGGGTTAAGTATATACAAATACCCCCTAGGATACATCTCACACTCACTATAGGCTAACTTGATTGCAAACTTAGCATGGGTGAGATATTAGGATGATACAAATGTCCACTAATGCCTATGGCATTTAGATGGTCATTTAAAGTATCAAAATAGCAATAATAGACCAATCATGGGGAAGACTTATGTTTAATAAATAGACATATTGCCCAAAGATCATGGTTGGATATTTCATATGTTTTCAAAACAATTTCTTAATCTAAAATCTATGTATTCATGTTTTGGAACAATTCAAAGCAAGACTAGGTGCTAAAATGGATACTAACATGCTCAAAAACTAGTGGTTTTTCAAGTGTTTGGATTTTTGGCAAAAACAAGAAAATATAATGAGTTTTCATGAAAAACTATTTTTCATTGATAGATATACTTAAAAGAAATATGTTTCCCAAAATTTCATGATTTTTCAAATTTTCTGGAATTTATAATGCATTTCTGAAATTCGTCCAGAAAATCAGAAATTTGGATTCTTGTGCTATCATCCGCCATTGATAGCGATCATTGGTGGCTATAAATCAGAACATTGGAGGCGAATTCAGTTTGTAAACCTACAACAAGTGGTAGAAATATACTTGATGCCATCAACAAGTGGTACCCAATTTTAAATCAACTTGTATTTTTCCCTCCATTATACTTGATGCCATGAGCTTATAACTTAGTGTTAATCTTTTGATGGTGTCAAAGGAGAAATAAGTATGTTTGCTAATCACTTTAGGGGAGAAATATATTGTAGGGGAGAAATATATGATAGGGGGAGAAAATTTGCATAGAGAGTTTCATGGATTAAGGGGGAATTGCATGTTGTTATATCATGTTTATCTTTACATGCTTTCTTACCTTAGAATTTATATCAAATGTTTTTACCTAACTTAAACGGATTGCCACACATCAAAAAGGGGGAGATTGTTAGGGCAATCTCTTGACGTGATATGGTTTTGATGGTGTGGCAAAGGGTTTAAGTTAGTTTGATATGTTGATGTGATATGTGCATTGAAGTCGTGCAGGACTTAGTAATTCGCACATGAAGCCGTGGCGAGTTTCACATCTCATGACTCGTGCCTTGAGTCGGTGAAGGATAGCTTTGCGAAGCCGTGCGCTTGGAGCATCCGAGGGACCGCCGGACGAGAAGCTTGGAGTGAAGCCGGAGGAAGTAGACTTCGAGGCAAGAGACGCGAAGGAGCATTGCAGAGCCGTGCGCCTGATGCTGCCGAGGGACGTGGCCGAGAACGAAGAGAACTTCGAAGGTGAAGGACTCCGAGAAATGAGAGTGAGCGATTGTAACCCGGGGACGGGTAGCTCTTAGGTGAAACTTGGCCATTTGGCCATCGATCATTCTTTTGGCGGCCGATCGGTAGTCGATAGGGTTCGACGATCGATCGAAGCCGCTCGTAGCCGTGAAGCGGTCGATTGATCGGGCATGTAGCGATCTGATCGGTGAGGTCCATCAGTCGACTGCCAAGAGTTCCGTTGGACTACAACGGTCGGGATCCGACATGTTCGGAGGCCGTTGTAGTAATGGATCGCTGCCAAATGATCGTGATGGCGCAAACGGAAGAAGTTAGCCCTCTCTATAAAAAGAGAGGGTGTAAGCCTTTGAGAGGCTAATGCTTATACTCCAAACGATCTTCCTAGTGCCCCACAAGCTCTAAACTCTTCTTACTTGTCTTTACTTCAATCCTATTGTAAGAAGAGTGATCTTGGTTGTAAAGGTTACCTCCACCTAGCTTTGTGCAAAGGAGAGACCGATAGTGATTGGTTTTGGCGGAGTGATTCACCGTGGACGAATCGGACCGTGGATTAGCGGCGTAGCCGTGAACCACGTTATACCATCGTGTTAGCATTTCTTTTATTGTTTGTCTTTTGCTTTGTATTTGTATATTCCGCTTGCGCTAATCTTTTGTAGACGAACAATTTACGACGTCCAACGTACGAGGGCTATTCACCCCCCTCTAGCCGGCCATATCGATCCCCTACACATACTTGCTAGACCACCCTTAACCTAGACCTAAGCCTTCTAGCCACCTCCATCAGCCTCACGCCTATTGGATCCCTCCAAGTCATCCATGACTTATTCATCCATGTGCTAGCCTTTAGGTGTTTCCATCGGCTATTGTCATGTTAAGCTAGTCTACACTGCCAAGGCACAGTGGACTTACACTGCCAAGATAAACGCTTGGACTTTACGCCTCCAACCATTAGACTTATGTTGCCAAGACTCCACCCTTGGACTTTATGTTGCCAATATCAAACCTTGGACTTTCCAATTGCCAAGTACCCATGACTTGGACTTTCACCACCAAGACTCCACCCTTGGACTTATGTGGCCAAGACTACACCCTTGGTCTTTCCTTGCCAACCCATGTTGGACTTTTCAATTGCCAAGACTCAAGCTTGGACTTTCCCTTGCCAAGACCCATGCTTGGACTTTCCATGCCAAGTACTCAATACTTAGACTTTACCATTGCCAAGACCCATGCTTGGACTTTCCATGCCAAGTGTCCCACTTGGACTTCTCCATCATATGGTCAACCCAATGTCAATCATACAATCAACCCATTGTCAAACAATGGTCAACTCATCGTCAAACATCAAAACACTACTCGAGTCAAACTCGAGTCTGGTCAATCGTGACCTGGGCTGATTGCACCAACACATATGGGTTGCCTTGGGAGTTTATTGATCGCCTATTCGCATGCTTTAGGGTTTTTATATCCCGGATTTGTATAACCAATCGTGAGAACCTATTGTAATTTAGGACTTTCATTAACTATAGTGATCTTCCTGGGTATGTGATAGGTGTCCACCGTTGCAACAAGTTCATTGACCTATGAATGTTTTAAAAAAGCAATTAGACTCTCTTGAGGCTTTCATGATCTATCTCAAATGTTTTCATTAACTGTAGTGATCTGCCTGGGTATGTGATAGATGCCCTCCATTGCAACAAGTTCATCGACCTATGGATACTCCGAATTCATAACCTATCCTAGAATTTAAGTATATCTCTGGAATCATTCATTAACTATAGTGATCTGCTTGGGTGCGTGACAGGCGTGTGTCGTTGCAACAAGTTCATCACCTACGAATGATCCAAAAGATATTTTATACATAGATAGGTTTTCTTCAAGAATACATTAACCAAGAGTTGCCAAGATATTCGACATTGTAGCGAAACTAAAGTCCTAAGATTTCCCCGTAAATTAGTTCTCTACTCGTATCTCAAACCACCTATTTTATCTCTTTTTCTATTTCTCAACTATTTAATCTTCTAGATAATCTTTCCTTGTAAAACAACTAGTACTTGATAAAGTCGCTATGGGATCGATATTTTATTACTTGACGATGATCGTTCGCTTGCAGAATTGACGCCGTTGCCGAGGACTGCATCAATATTAGTTAATTTGCAATTAGCTTAATCTAGTTTTTTTATTTATTTTATTTTTTATTATCTTTTCTTAGCTTTATTTTCTTCTACACTATCATTAATCACTTCCTTTGGAGTGCATTTCTTGTTTTATGCATAGATTAACTAGACAAGGGGAACAAATAGAAGAAGATCTTGAGATAGGAAGAACCCTCCTTGCTAGGCAAAGACACTAGAGACGACTTAAGGAAGAACAATCTGCTACTATGACAGCACAGGAGGAAAAAAAACCTTTGAAGGACTATGCAACTCCAACTAAAAGAGGGCTAAGGTCAAGCATACGAAGACCCCCTATCGAAGCAAACAACTTTAAATTAAAACTAACATTACTATCCATGATACAACATCAGTTCGGAGGAGGAGTTATAAAATACCCTAATTTTCACCTAGAGGTATTCCTAGAATTTTGTGAAACTTTAAAATTTAATGGGCCTTGTGCAAACACTATCAGGTTAAGGTTATTCCCTTTCTCACTCCGAGACAAGGCAAGAGCTTGGCTATATTCTCTTCCTACTGATTGCATCACGACATAAGACCAGCTTGAGCAGAAATTCCTCAATAAATACTTTTCCCCAAGTAAGATTGTAAACCTCCATCATCAGATCACAAACTTCTCACAAAAAGACAGAGAGTCGCTTTTTGAAGCTTGGGACCATTTCAAAGGATTATTATAACAATGCCCCAGCCATGGACTTGAAAGATGGCTAATTGTCCATACATTCTACATTGGTATATCTTATTATGCAAAAACTTCTCTAGATTCTATCGCAGGTGGAGCCCTAATGAACAAAATGCCGGATGAAGCATTTGATATCATCGAAAATGTTGCACTCAACCATCACCAATGAGCTACAGAGCGAGAAAACATTGCTCGTACCCCAGGTAAGTATGAGGTAAGAGCTATAGATTTACTCACTGCAAAATTAGATGCATTATCTCACAAATTTGAACACTTAATATGAATGCAATTAATTTTATTAATATTACTTGTGAGATATGTGGAATTTCAGGTCATGCAGCTCAAAATTGCCAAGTAGGACTTATCCCATCTTCTATCGAACAAGTCGACTCTCTAAACAATTTCAACCAGCAACCTATAAACAATTCGTACTCCAATACTTACAATCAAGGTTGGAGGAATCTTCTAAATTTTTCGTACCAGAACAATCAAATCCGATATGGATAGAACATTCTGGAACAATCTTTAGGTCCTTCGCACAAGAAAAATACTGCAATGGAGTTAATGATGGAGAAATTTATTGAAGCACAGACAACACAAAATAACGAGTTCCACCAACACATAAGATATTCCAACTGGTAGATGGAAAAAATGATTAAACAATTAGTGAGTAAATTCGATAGTTTAGTTAACCTTACTAACTTTTTAATTGATGATGTGTGCAAATCATATAGGGATTTAGGAGTAGTTTTAGCACATATCTCATGACATTTCATACTTGTTTTATTCTTATTTCCTTCATTTTGTACTTGTTTACTACTTTTTAGTTCGGGGATATGCTTTTGCTACTTTTGCGTGCAGGGAGGCACTTTTGAGGCAAAATGGCTAAATAAATGGAGCTCAAGGAAGGCAAGCGTGCTCTAGCCGTGTTCTCAAAGACACGGGCACGCCTTGGACCAAAAGATGATGCTTGCTTGGAGCTCCAGAGAAAGATACAGATGGTTGTGTTAGATTCACATGACCGTGTCTTTTTCCAAAAACAGGTTTCAAGTCTCAACTTCCAAAGTTTCACACAGCCAACCATGTGGATTCCACATGGCCGTGTGGCGACACTGTGACTTATGTAGCTCCAATTTCACTCCTATAAAAGGAAAGACATGTCTAACCCTAAGGGAAGGCTCGACGGCTGGGGACGACAAGAAGGTTCCCTAAAAAGCATTGGAGGCTCGTAACGGGGAGGAAGGAAGTGGCTCAAAGACCCGAATCGACACTCCAACACCTCGAAGGGCGACCAAGACCTCGCATTGGATCCAACAGGGCATATTATTTCTCTTTTTAATTCTATTTGGATTGTAATGATTTATAAAAAGATGTCTTGTGCTTGCTTTTCCTTATTCATGGAGTAGATACTTTGATTCTAGGATTAGGGAGTAACTTGTGCAAGTTGGACATACTAGTTCAAATATCTATTCATTGCCTTTAAGTTATATTTGCAATTTATATTGTTTAGATCAATGAAAGTTATGTCTTGATTCTATTTCTATTGTACGTAGTCGATATAAGGGTGGAAAGTCTTTGTATCAAAATATAGGAGAACCAAGGAGGAACCGTATGACCATCCTCCCTCCCATAACCCTAGGAAGTAGGTTATGAAAGAGTAGGATATGAAATATGATCCACTTGTTCATAGGGATCCATAGGACATCCTAGAACCCCATGAACTTATTCTAGCAGAAGGCCCAAAGTAGGAGAAATCAACTCTAGAAGAATTGTAGGACCCCAGTGACAGGGGGCTTCCAATGATAACAACCCCTTGAGCTCTGACGATCCAAATGGGAGACTTGGCTAGGAATAGATAGTTCCCGGTAGAAGAAAAAGTTTATCGGAATTACACACGATGATCCTCCCACAAGATCATAACTATAGATCCTAGGAGCATTAAATTGATAGCATGTTGAACAATGCATAAGTGAAACCGAAATCCTGGATGTAGGATCGAAGTTATCCGAGAGAGGAAGGTGAATCTCGATTTATAAAATTTTCTTTTAAAATACTTTATTTTTAAACTTTTGAAAAGAGTTATTGCAGTGAAAATTAAATGACACAAGAACACAAATATTTTACTTGGTTCACAACCCGAGTCGAGTTGCTACTCCAAGGCTCGTAGCTCTCCTAGAGCTACCTCATGGGCAATGCACTAAAGTACCCTCCGATTCGAAACTCTCAAACTTAGAGGGTGTCGCTTTTACAAGAATGAGGGTAAGGTAACAAACTACCTTCCCTCTACAATTTAAGTACAATAAGTAGCAATTAAGTACACAAAAATAAATATACCGACACTTCTTTTGAATGTAGAAATACGGCTCAGAGTGCAAGTGTTGGCGTGTAGATGCTTGTATGGATGAGGAATTTTTACAATAACACTTGGACGTAGTAGATTGATATTGTTCGGAGCTGGTCGAGTACTTTTTTTATAAGCTATTTCCAGTCGATTGGAATGCCCTCCAGTTGACTCTACATCAGCCCGTCGATATGGTACTTCGGCCTTCCTAGTCGACTGGACCTGTTCCAATCAACTCTAGGTCACCTGGCTCCGCATCGAGAAGTTTGCCTTTCTAGTCGATTAGACCTCCCCAGTCGACTGGAACTCTTTCCATCTGTGCTGCTAGATCTTCAATCGATCACCAACTAATCTTTCCAACTGGGTATCCAAACTGGACTTCAATTGACTAGAATCCTTTCAGTCAACTGTTCCCTACAAAAAGATATTAGCAAAAATATAAGTATAAAATACAATAGCAGTAGTAATACTATTCGATCTCAACTTCTTAGTCCCATGCAGACTATCCGTCAGATCAACACCTAGCTTTGTCCCCCTATAGAGGACTCGACCTCACCTCTTCACTCAAGGCTTACCTGTCGACTGCCCTACTAGACATACCATCCTTGACATCCGATCTGACCCATTAGGACTTCCGTCAGCTGTCCGATCTCCCTGACCCAGCTGGACTTCATGCCGGTTGTCCGGTCACCTGACCCAATCGATCTTCATGCCAGATGTTTGGTCTCTTAATCCATCTAGACTTCTTGCCTAGTGTCTAGTCCTCCTGATCTGTCAAGTCTTCTGTCTAGTATCTGGTTAACAAGACCTACTAGGACTTTGCTTTGCCTAGTATCCAGTCTACCTGACCTACTAGGACTTCTTATCAAGCCTGCACACTTAACATATATATCAAATCACAAGTAATTCCTAACTGTTGGTGCAGAAAGCACCATTCTTAGTTTTGATATATGAACCATAGTTAAAGTTAGAAATTACTTGTGGTTTGATATATGTGGTAAGTGTGCAGACATAACAGGAAGTACTAGTAGGTCAAATAGACTGAATACTAGGCAAAGTATGGAAAGTCCTAGTAGGTCGTGTTGATTGGATCCTAGGAAAAAGACTTGACAGATCAGGAGGACCGGACATCAGGAAGAAAGTCCTGGTGGGATAGGAGACCGGATATCTGGCATGAAGATCAGTTGATTCAGGAGCCCGTACAACCGACATGAAGTCCAACTGGGTTAGGGAAGATAAGACAGTTGGAGGGAAGCCTTGGTGGGTTAGATCAGATGTCAAGCATGGTAAGTCCGACAAGACAGTTGGCAGGTAAGCCTCGAGTGAAGCGGGGAGGCTGAGTCCTCTATAGGGAGACAAAGTAAGGCGTCGATCTGACGGATAGTCCGCGTGGGACTAAGAAGTCGAGATCGAGCAGTATTACTACTGCTTTTGTATTTTATACTATTTGTTTTTGGTAATCTCATTTTGCAGGGAATAGTCGACTGAATGGATTCCAGTTGACTGAAGTCCAATTGACTAAGTATGGTCCAGTCGATTAGATACCCAATTGGCAAGATTAGCTGGTGATCGACCGAAGATCAAGTAGCCCAAATGGAAAGAGTTTCAGTCGACTGGGGAGGTCTAGTCGATTGGAAAGGCAAATTTCCTGATGCAGAGCTAGGTGACCTGGAGTCAACTTGAACAGGTCCAATCAACTGGGAAGGCCGAAGTAACATATTGACGGGTTGATGTGGAGTCGACTGGAGGGCATTCCAGTCGAGTGGAAATGGCTTATAAAAGAAATGCACAACCAACTTCGAAAATAACTCATCTACTATGTCCAAGTGCTGTTACAAGTGTTCTTCGACCATAGAAGCTACAACCCATTGCATCCACGCAACTCTGACACTCCGTGCCCTAATTGAATAGCTACTCAAGTGTCGATACATTCTATTTATTTTTATTTCGCTTTATGTACTTCATTTCAAAGAGAAGGTAGTGTGTTACTTATCTCTTAATCATTGTAAAAAAGCGAATCCCTCCGAAGTCGAGAGTTCTCGAGTTAGAGCGTCTTATAGTGCATTGCCCATCGAGGTAACTCCCGGAGAGCTACGGGCATTGGAGTATCAATAACTTGTCTTCTTATTTTATTTCGCTGCATACATATTGTTTCTAAAGATGTCTAAAAATAAGTTTTAATTTCTAAAAAAAATTTATAAATTTCGAGATTCACCCCTGATGTATGCGAGCACGACTTCAAATCTTTGATGGGAATCATCGAGATCCCGAAGTGCACGTTCGCGCTTAATGCCCGCAAGTGCACAGATGTCATCACGTAATAAAAGATTATCGATCCCACAGAGACTGAGATTCGAGTACCGTATGTCCTGTTGGGATGTATACTGAAAAGTCTATCTTTTGTATGAACATCTTTATTTTGAAATAAGAATCACATGATCATTGTTTGCATATTTATGGTGATGCATATTGTCTAATACATTACATTGTAGATAACATGGTGTGTGGTGTCACACGGGAGATCATGTTATCGGCTCCTTGTAAAGTATAAGTATAGGCTCACAACCGAGATAGCTTTGGACAAACCATTGGTATGGTTGTAGTGTGATTTAGTATTGGTTTATCTTGACCATAGAATCACACTAGTACACTTTGTGTGTATTGAGCAGGACCGACTTAGAGGTGATTCGATTTATTGCTGACTACATAATCGAATCGAACCTCAGATATTATATTGTACATGCTCTTAATCCCGATATAATAACGGACACATATACTTAGTATTCATTTCTTTGATTTACCAATGGGCGAGATTTATAGATTAAATCGATAGGCTCGGTAAGTTGGGAAATGATATTATTTATATGGTGTGCCGTTGATTATAGGAGGAAATCGTGTCCTATATATTAGGATGATGATGTCCCCTTGAGGAGCTCATAAGGTTCATCATGTAAACCCTGCAGGTGGACTTGGTCCGACATGATGAAAAGGTTGAGTGGTGCTACTCATGGAGTTAGATGTTGATTAATTAATGGTCAGTAAATTAATTAATCGACGGACATTCGAGATCTTAAACACGGGGAGAAAATGTACAAATAATATATGGAGCCCATATTAACTTATGGGGGTTGGTGAGGTAGATCAATGATAATCCTTTAGTGGATTGAATTATCATTAATGGATTGGACTTTATGTGGGCTTGATCCATTGGGTGGCCAAGATCCAACTCTTCCTCATGATACCTATTATAGCCTATTAATACCTCATGAAGCTTAGATCCAATGGATGAAAACAAAACATTAGATCCAAAGGTAGAGATTAAATCTCTAGATCCGACGGTTGAGATTAAATCTCTAGATCCGACGGTTGAGATTAAATCCCTAGAACCAATGGTGGAGATTAAAACAAGGTTTATCCCTAAACCTATAAAAAGGGGCTTAAGGGTTGGTGTGGAGAATTAATTAGAAGCAAGGGGAGGTTTGGAGTTGGCGGCAAGAGGCTTGGAGTTAGGGTTTGGAGCTTGGCGGCACCAAATAAGGAAATTCTTTCCTTGTCTTCTTCTCCATTGGTGGCCGGCGCCCATACCAGCCTTTCCAGCCCTTGGCCGGCGTCAAAACCAGCTTCTTCTCCTCTCCTTGGCCGGTGGAGACAAGGCTTAGGGTCCTCCCTTGGAGCTCTTGGCCGGCATCCATCTTTCTCCTTCTCCTTGTTGGCCGGCGGCAAGCAACTTGCTTGTTGCTTGTTGGTTGGCTAAAGAAAGGAGAAGGGTCTTGTTTCTATTCTTCCTCTTGCTCGGAACGAGCAAGGAAGGAAGATTGGTGATCTAGGAGCTTCAACTTTTGGTAGATTGTCGCCCACACGACATCCAAAAGGAGGAAGGTCATACAATAGAAGTTTGAGAGGTATAACACTTATCTATCTTCATATGTAACATGTTTGTAATTGTTTTCAATTATGTATGCATGATATATTCTGTTTTGTGGCTAAATATACTTGGACCCCGAACATAAACACAAAAGCCGGCGATCCATACATCGTCTATTCCACGACTATTCCTAAAATAGAGGTTGGTCGCTTGAACAACAAGTTTGTTCAAGTGACTACTCTAATCGAATAGCACGACAATTACAAGGTTGCTTGGGCAATCCCTCTTGTCAAGGATAAATTTTTTTATCCGGGGACGTAGAAGGGATCGCCATGAACAAGCGACTGAGTTGAAGTAGGAAGCGAAGTTTCCAACCTTCATGTCAAGTGGAACTTGTTGTTCGGAGTGAATGTCCTAAAGATGAGGGTTGCGAGGTTGACGACAGTCCTAACTCTAGTACGGTGTCACTTGGAGGAAGCGAATGAAGGTTTAAAGTTCCTTAAGAGGATTCTAGGACTTCGGTTTCACTTGTGTGTTATTGGAACATGCTATCAATTAAATACTGTCTAGATCTCTAATTATGATTGTGGGAGGATCATCATATGTTTGCCCGATGAACTTTTGCTTCTACTAGGAACTACCTATTCCTAACCAAGTTGACCTTTTGGATCATCAGAGCTCAAAGGGTTGATATCGTTGGGAGCCCCCTGTCACTAAGGTCCCTCAACCCTTCTAGAGTTAATTTCTCCTACTTTGTCCCTTCTATTAAGATAGGCTATTGGGTAAGAGGATGTCCTAATAATCCCTATGAAGAGTCGAAACGTGTCTTGTTTCTGACTCCATCATATTCTACTATGTATGGTTATCAGAGGGAGGATGACCACTAGGTTCC
Source organism: Wurfbainia villosa (assembly GCA_025175895.1). Taxonomy (NCBI): domain Eukaryota; kingdom Viridiplantae; phylum Streptophyta; class Magnoliopsida; order Zingiberales; family Zingiberaceae; genus Wurfbainia; species Wurfbainia villosa. The sequence goes on along the minus strand of CM045991.1, from coordinate 75,958,807 downwards.
TCCTTGGTTCTTCTAGATCTTTGATACGAAGGATGTCACCCTTTGTATTGGCTATGAGCAATAGATATAGAATCAAAACAATAATTTCATCGATCCAAACAATACCAATTGCAAATATAAATCTAAGAACAAAAAATATATTCAAACTAGCATATCCTACATACACAAGTTATTCCCTAATCCTAGAATCGAAGTATCTACTCCATAGATGTAAGAAAACAGACACAAGGCATCATAGAATGAATCATTACAATATAAAGATATCTAAGAATGAAATTACAGTACTCTTGGTCGTTCTCCTTGGCATTGGAGCGTAGATTTTGATCCTCGAGCCACTTCTTTTCTCCTCGGTGTGAGGCTCCAGTGCTTTTTAGGGTACCTTCTTGCCGTCGCAGTTGTCGGGCCTCCTCTAGGGCTTGGGAGCCATAGGGAGGCTCCCCTCATGATCCCTAGCCTCTTAGATAAGTTTCCTATATATAGAGACAGCTCCGACTCTCCATAAATGCTTGGAAAAACCCTATTTCATTAAATTTACGGTGCCACCACATGACCATGTGAATTTCACACGACCGAACCGTGTGCAAGGTTGGAAACAGCTGAAATCTAGTAGCCTCCGTGTGAAATTCATGGGTGCTAATTCACATGGCTCGCCGTGTCTCACTCTTGGAGCCTCTGTTTTGATCTATTTCGCTCCGAGAACATGCCCGTGTCTTGGGACACGACCAAAGCTTATTCCCTAAAGTCTGTGCTCCATAAAATGCTTTATTTTTGCTCAAAAAATATCGTCCTACACATAAATTAACAAAAGTAAATCTCCGAACTAGAAAATAGTAAATGAATGCAAAACAAGGGAGAATATGCATGAAATAAGTGTGAAATGCAATGAGATGTGTGCTAAAACTACTCCAAAAACCCTATATGATTTGCTCACATCAATTCCCCCAGACATAGTTCTTTGCTTGTCCTCAAGCAAACCTCAGTGCCATGAAATTTAAAAGTATTGTTTCATACTTAGCATGCTAACTAAAGTTATCAAGTGCTATTTTCAATCAAAGCAAATAGATATGTTCTAAAAGTTCACTAAGTTAGCTTTTTGTGCATGTGCTGAGAGACCTTTCCTAAGAAATACTCGTTCCACAGAGAGTTAAGTCGTTATCCTATAGCTTTCCTAAGGCCTCTGACTTTTAGGCACTTACCTGCCCTAAGCAAGGGTCATTCCTAGAATTACCATAAAGTCTCAAAAGTATGCTCGGTATTGAGAAAAATTGGTAGGTGTTTCCTTAGAAACCTAACTCGGTTTCAAAGGGGCTTCTAATCATTTTCACTCATGACAACTGTTTTTAACTTTCCTTCTCTCTCTCTCTCTCTCTCTCTCTTCCTATTTTTTTATTTATTTTTTATTTTTTATTTTTTTTCAAGAAACTTTGTTCCTCTCTAGCTCACTTGTATCTTGATTTTTCCAAATGGGTTTACACAATCTGAGCATCTCTAGTAACTAAAATGCTAAATCTAGAGTCACTTATGGATTCCAAAGTACTAGACTACTAGGATGAATTATAACTATGTATGTAATAGATTTTCTCTTTCAGAATATTCGTCAAGTGTAAGTGAAAGATAAAAGCTAACAAGTGTAAATCTAGAACATTCATCAAAGCATTCATAAATAAAATATCACAAGATAAATGAAGTTAAGCTATCTATGGCATGGAAGCAAATCGTGAAATTTTTTGAAAATATTACTGAGGCAGCTTAAAGTGACAAACAACTAAGCACTGAAAGGAAACTAAATACTGTATGCATGGACAAATAAATGAAAATAAACTAAACCTTGATGTCAAAGAGAAACTAACTGTTGGAAGAAAGATATATCAGAATTTGGGCCCCCTAGACTTGAGCGAAACAGTACCTCTAATATGGCAGCCGAAGTGGGAAGTCTGGAAATCTCGGCATGTCGGCATGTCGAGCTACTGGGAAAATCTAGTGCTCAGTCGCTGATGCCACATGTACATGTGGTCGATCTTGGAACTGGTGAATGCGACGGCTACTCTGTGCTCCTGCTCCCTGGGCCACTATGCTTGCATGACACGCATGTGTTGCTGAACCTCCTGGCGGTAGGCAGCCTCCTCCTGCTGATGGGAAACCTCCTCCTAGGAATAGACACAGACTTCACCATAGAACTTCTCGGCCCACTGGAAGTGCTTCTGTAGGCCCTGAAACTCTGCCTGCATGTAGGTGCTCTGCTCCTCCCATCACTGCCTCTATGTGTGTTGCTCGACGTATATGTCGTCGAGGTACAATCGAATCTCAAAAAAGTCATAGGCAAATGTACCTGCATCCCGCTCAAAAGTAGAAAAAAAAGAGGTGCAGGTGTAGGCTCTCAGCGTGGACTAGGTGCCTAAAATAATTTCTCCCTCAGGTGCTTTATCCACCTTAACAAAGTGTTGGACAAAATGGGATCCTACATCTATAGTATTAGTCCCTTGCAACATGTTCCATAGACACAACAACTCACTAAATCTCATCACTCCATACTCTCTCCTCTTCCAAAAATAGTACTTGCCATAAAGCGGTGAATGTATCTAAAAATAGGATTCTGAAGTTGGGTTGCCTTGGCTCTAGAGGGGTCGCAAGAAGGCTCTCCAGTTAATTTATTCAAAAATGTTCATCCATTAAACTCATCAGGTGTCCTCCTCTCTCCCCCACTAGGTAATCCAAAGCAAAGATTCCATTGATGTAATGCCCATTCATGCCCTAAGTTAAATAACCTAAATGTTGTCTTCTCTTCTTTACTATCCCTACCTGATAATATTTCTGAATCCATCGAGCTCAAAAATTCTAGAACAACCCTAGGGTAGGTTGGGCATCTTGTTGGGTTTCCCCGGCACCGCGGCGAGTGTGTGTTCGAACATATTTTGTAAACATGCACACAGCGGAAGCAATAAATCTAATTTATTACAACACACACATCACACGCATGCAGGATACAACATGTGTAGACATAATCGCTATTTAAAATTTTGCAATAAAAGGAAACTTATACTAGGTATACCTGACGTATTACGTGTAGCGGGAATGACATCAACCATAGCGACCCTCGCTAGAATCGCCTCTATCCGTATCCACGCCGAGTATGGTCGGGATAGCTTCACAAAGCCATGAGCCTTGTCTTCGGAAAGTCACTAGCCTCGTGTCAAAGACAATGTGATCCGAGAGACGATCACAATTCGAAATAAATTCGGATCCCAAAAACGAGTTTCACAAACTCGCTTGTCTGAAGCGGTTTTTGTCAACCGTTTGACGAAAACTAAACCCTCCACCTATGAGGATTGCCGGAGATCCAATCCTCGGCAAGTAGACCACAGTCGGAGCACAAAACACCGACCAAATGGCCTCTCCACGTGAAGGAGATCAAGCTGTCCAAAACTGGACAGCTTGTTGTGGAGGATGAAGGGGCCGGCCAAAGGCTTGGCTGGTTACTCCTTAGTCGCCGGCGGCCAAGGGAGGTTGATCGGCCGCTAAGGGTGGCCCAAGGGACACTGGCGGCTAGTGGATGGCCGACAATGATGAGAGGCAGCAGTTCCTTTGGTCGGCAGCAGCAGCAACACCTTGGGCGGCGACAAGGAGAAGAGGAGGAGAAGGAAAGGAGGCTAGGGGTTTTCCAACGCAAAGTTGTATGAATCATCCACAAAACCCTTAAGCCGTGTTTTTATAGAGGAAACATTCTCCTAATGGTTATTGGTTCATAACCAAAACCCGTTAACCTACTCCAATAACTTAAGTTAAAATAAACCAAACCGTGTTGGTCTATTTTAAGTTAAAACAAACCGAACCAACTTTAGTTCATTCATTTAAAACAAACCAAACCCCTTTGGTTTATTTTCTGCCATTGGATTAGAATCAAACCAATTTAGTTCATCCATCATGTCTCTATAAGACTCAGCCCATCCATGCTTCCGATGCGACTGAATTCATTTCTCACTCGCTCTTTGTTTAGTCCAACCAAACCAAGTCTCTCTCGATCTGAGAATCCTATTCTCAAACTCGTTTTAAATCCTTCGGATTACACTCGTTGTACGTGTGACCAAATAGGTTCCCGATTTATGTTGGCCGTTTATAATTAACCATTAATTATAGAACGATCATGAGTGGCACCTAGTAGTACATCATGATCCCCAATTAATCGGAAAATCAATGGTTGATTCCAGAACTATTTTTGAAATCCTTCAGCAGCTATAATGAATCGTGCCTCATTCCTTTCACTCATCTTATAGCTACTTGGTTCAGGACATGATCTATTGTGTCAGTCCCCACCAGGTTCACTACGTCACACCTAGCCCAAGTATTACTTCCTCGTCCTCCAGATTCTAGTTACTGCATATGTATCCAAGAGTACAATACTCTAAACATGTAATGCTTTGGCCAAAGACTTTAGTAACAATCCGACGAGAGGCCATAGGGTATACATCTCCTCGCAAGGAGCGGTGAATCCTGTGTAGGATATTCAAACACCTTTGGCCACTTCGACATCTCGGGTCCACATCTCCTCAAAGATGCTTGCTTAAGATGTCAAAGCATAAGTCTTCATGACCAAGATGACTTGAATACCACAAGTCGAAGGAACATCGCACTTAAGTTATTGTAAGAACTTCATAGACATATCCATATATGCAGATAACCATATGAAGTCTTACAGCAGGTCACTCCAATAAACTAGTTACCATAACTAGCATCCACGATTAACTCCGAACATCCCAATGTCACCAGCCAGTGAGAAACATCTTATTGGATAAACCAAAGAGTATACCTCGTGCTAGTCTCAACAGAATCGATGGCGTCCGAATCTATCAATTTATCGACTAGGGATAATTCCAATACATCACAATTACACATGTAGAGATACTCACTAGTTGTGATCCAATCACAAATTCTCTCATACTGTGAATCATATTGCGGACATTCAGTAAATGAGTTTAAGATCCAATCAAATACATGAAAACATGTATACTCAAATAGTGAATTTTCATTTATCAAATAAATGGTACAACCATGAGGCGATTGCCTTAAGACACCTCTCATATATTACTAACAAACTCTCACTTTGCCTAATGCCAATCACCACGGTATACAATACCATAAGCTCTAACATGATACTCAAACTTACTTTGAGATAAGTGTTAGTGAAATCCCTAGAGCCAATCATGTGATGATTGTTGTATGAACTTTATTGTATCATATTCCTATTTATAAAGACATGGTTATTATATTTACTTATATTGGTGACAAATAACTAAGTATAATAACGTCCTTGAGTAGTAGGTCTTATCTATATCAATCGATTGGTTGAATCGATAATGAGATGATATAGAGAACACTACTCTTAATCATTCCTAGTCAAGTATTAACATTCAGGGACAATGTTAATGCGTAGAGACTAGCATGTAGGTCAACACGATGACTTGATTTCACAAGTCATGGATATGAGATATCAAGTTGACACATGGGTATGCATTGGAGAATGTATACTGAATGACCCACCATGAGAAAGTATCATGGATCGTTATATGAGTGTCATATACTTTCTCATGTGGCTATTAGTATGACTATTAGTCCTTAGACCTGAAGTCACCATGGTTCCCTACATAAGGAGTTGCATACTTTGGCTTCGTCAAACGTCACCTGTAAATGGGTGGACTATAAAGGCGATTACTGGGTATGTAACAAATTATGCGGAGGGATGTGAGTGATGTAGATGAGATCTATCCCTCCTATATGACGGGAGTGACATCGTTATTCTTGATAGAGTGAGACCACGAAGTGCATGGCCATGCCCAAATGAGTCAATATGAGATATTTAGCTCATTTGATTAAAGTGAGTCTACTTGGAGTTTAAGATATAGATTGTACCGAGGATGACACAGTCTATACCTCAATTGGTCAATCTAGATGTCAAGGAAAGAGGGACATTGTCACATATTGTGAGTCATAATTAGTAGTCACAAAGGTGATGTTGGAGCTCAACATTCTTGTAACTTGGGTAGCAATGATGTGTTGCTAGATACCGCTCATTGCTTGTGTTCCTAAATCGGTTTAGGGACATTGCCAATGTTACAAGAACCTATAGGGTCACACACAAAGGGCAATTAGATGGAGATTAGGTTCATATGATGAACCATGAGGATTAGGTTCATGGGATGAACCAAATTGGATTAAGAGTAATCCAAATTAGACTAATTGAGTTAGACTCAATTTGATTCAAGTGTTGAATGAGTCTAATTTAGATTTGATTCATTGAGTCAATTTAAATTAATGAATAAAAATTCATTAAATCAAATTGACTTGAATCAAGTGGTTAGATTTGATCAACCATGGGAGATAATGGTAGGACCCTTGGAACGGCTAGAGGGGGGTGAATAGCGTAGATGAAATTCGATCCCGTTCGTGTCTACAATTTCGTTAGTGTGCAGCGGAAATAGAAATAATAAAAGCAATAACGAAATGGACACAACACAAATCACAACAAGAGCATATAACGTGGTTCGGAACCGAACCGGTTCCTACTCACAGTTGGGTTCAGACAGTAACCAATAAAACTCCTTCTTGACACAAGTCAAGGGTGGAGAAACCCCTTACAAGTGATCTTACAACAATAAGATACAAATACAAGAAATTACAATAATGAATACGAAATACAAGTAAAGAAAAGATTTTACGACACTTGTTTTGATTGCTTGAATGCTTGGTTGCTTACTTGCACTTGGAGACCTGATTTACACCAACAAATCGCCCCAATAGCCCTCAAGAACCGATGTGAAAATCACGAGCTCCTTATAAAGCTTCAACCTGTGCTGGAAAAGGTCTATCAGTCGACTGATCGGGACCATCAGTCGACTGATGCCACTGTTGTCGTGAGACAACGGCTAGTTCCACGTTGGATAAGTCCAACGGAACTACCATCAGTCGACTGATTGTGACCATCAGTCGACTGATGGAGTCCTCACTCGACCAGTCGAGTCTCGACTTCATTCTATGGCCGAATTCTCGAGCACCAGTCGACTGATCACATGATCACGATCGCTGAGCCATCACCGACCGCTAACCTATGGCGATCATCGCTAGGCCATAACCCCGCAAACCCTAGTTGACTCAAACATGAGGTTTTAACTCAAGTATGGTTCCCCCATACTTGCTAGACCACCCTTAGCCTAGACCTAAGCCTTCTAGCCACCTCCATCAGCCTCACGCCTCTCGGATCCCTCCAAGTCATCCATGACTTGTTCATCCATCGCGCTAGCCTTCAGGTGCTTCCGTCGGCTATGTCATGCTAACGGTGTCTACACCGCCAAGGCACATTGGACTTACGCCGCCAAGACTCCGCTTGGACTTTATGCCGCCAACCATTGGACTTATGCTGCCAAGACTACCGCTTGGACTTTACGCCGCCAATATTAATCCCCTTGGACTTCAAATGCCAACCCATGTTGGACTTTCCATGCCAAGACCATGCTTGGACTTTCCTTGCCAACTCATGTTGGACTTTCCATTTGCCAAGACCCATGCTTGGACTTTCCTTGACAATTATATTGTCATATGTTTTTGTCGAAACATCAAAACACATTAAAACATCACTCGAGCCAAACTCGAGTCCTGGTCAATCGTGACCTGGGCCGATTGCACCAACAATCTCCCCCTTTTTGATGTTTGACAAAAACCAAACAAATAATTGAGTTAGAATACTAACTCCAATCCTTTACCAATTATCCCAAATTGGTAAATACTCTCCAAATGTTTTCCCCCAAATATTCTCCCCCTTTTTGACTAACAGCAAAAAGTTGTCTCCCCAAGAGGGTCAATGTCTCATGTCCCAATGAGATCTTACAATCTCCCCCTTGGTCCAAAAATACTTAGGATGCCGACCATCTTCCTAGTGACAAGTCCAATATCACTCAAGAGAGACAATCCTATTTACTCTCCCAATTTCCAAATTGGGTCTCTCAAAAGTCCCCATCAATTTCCCAATTGATGTCATATTCTCCCAATAACTTCTCCTTTTCAAGGAGAAAAACACATCCATCATTCCAAGATGGATACCTCCCCCTAAAGGCTTGCTCCCCCTTGACCATTGCACCAACAATATCCTTGGGAAGCCCCTAAGCCAATAGGAACTCTAAACCATCAAAAATTAAGGTTCTAAGTTCAACATAGAACTTTCACTCACCTTAAGATTGATACAAAACCCTAAAACCTCTCCAAATCCATATCCAATGGATTTTCACCCTTTATAATGCTTCCCAAGGCATATCCTAGGGTTAGGAGTGGTTAGGGACCTTTACCATGGCTGAACACGGGCTAACCAAACCTAGTTTTCCCGAAATCAGCCTCGGCAGTCGACTCACATACCTACCGATCACACACTCATCACCAACCGCCACTGTAGTAGCTGACCGATAATCAAATTTCCGAATTTCGCATCGTAATCAAGTTTCAGAAAATCATAAATAATTATACATATATCGAAAAATCACGAAATTTGATACGTATAATACCTATGACCAATACAATGGGTAAAAAATGTTTGAAAATTATTTTACCCATAAAATAGTGAATTTGATACAAAACTCAAAACCATTGAAATTTTCAATGTTTTTGCCCTATTTTGTATCAACTTCATCAATGGTGATTGCTATAAAAAAATAGACTTCACCAAGGTTTTTCAAAATGATTTTAAAATGTTTTCAAAACCTTATTTTGGATCATATTCCTTGGGCTCTATGCACATGACTTGTACACAAGCTTTCCCAATGATCCACCATTGAAATTAGATGAGTTTTAGTTCATCTAGATGCAAAAACTATGCACCTTGAACTTAACTCATATCCTAGCATCTCACATGTATCTAGGGTGTATAAATACACATACATGTCAATTTGATGTGAGATGTGGGTTTTGGTTCATTTAATCTAGGGTTTCATGCATTTTTCTAAGGCAACCCTACTTGATTCCCTTATAAATGGGACTCCAAGTCATGCCATAGTCCTTAAATCAATTTTAATCAAATTATCTTAAATGCATGAGTGATTATGGCATTAGAGATGATATAGATAAACACACGCTCATAATCATGATGTCATGGCATAATATGAAATCTAAAAGCACATGACATTCAATCCTTAATCCTAAACATGAACATGACATATAAAATCATAGAACTAGGCATGATGTCATGACATGGCATATGACAATCAAAGCATGACATATAAAATATATAGGTATAGTAATACCTAAATTTTAATATTAATTGCCATTTGATATAATTAATTATATTTTGCCACATTTCTATTTTTCTCCCAAGTGTGCCAAAAAACCCAAAATGGCACACTAACCTCTAAACCTAAATTGTGCCAATTTTGATCATTTTATCAAACTTCTCAAGTAATATTGGCACATCCTAAAACTTTTAGGATTATAATTCAACCCTATTTCCAAGGTATCCATAACCTTGAAAATAACCTAAAGTGCCACCTTTGCCATGGTTGAGTTAACTACCCATCCATTTAAGGTTGGCACACCCTAACCCATCTAGTATGAATCAATCACGCTCTTAGGAACCCAAAACCGATTTGAGCTCCTAGGGTTAATTAGGTATTCCTTAGGGATAACCTCCCTAGATACCTTCCTAATGACCCTCCTAGGCTTATTAGCCTTGGTCATTTGGGTCTTACCTAGGTTGACTCTAGGGGTAACTCCCCTTGCAACCTTCTTAGTGGCCACCCTAGGTTTCCTAGAAACCTTAGCCACTAGGCACAACCCTTGGTCAACTCTAGGGATGACTTCCCTATTGACCTTAGTCTTCCTAGACCTAGTTTGTGTTCCATAATCAAATGGAACACTATGGTAAGCCACCTTAGGCTTAGGTTTGTGACCCAAACCTTGCTTGCCCTTGGTTGACTTTTGACTCTTAGGTCCTAGGTGTTGACTTTGACTTTTGGACCTAGAAGTTTGACTAATTGACCCTTGCATTTGATTTTGCATAACCTTAAGGGTCTTTTCAAGTTTTTCAAGCCTTGACCTCAAGGCTTTGTTCTCTAATTCTAATTGCCCAATTTTAGAATTTTGATTTAGACCATGGGCATGGTTCTTCCTAGGCATATGCCTAGTCCATTTAGGGTTAAGGCCTAGATGTTCTCCTATTTTCTTAATGCTTTCCTTAGGTAATATATTTTTAGGGACATTAGTCCCAAATTTCTTCTTATTTCCTAAGTGAACACTCTTAGCTCCTAGGAAAATATATCTATTATTTCTAGCATGCTTTTCATGCACAATAGCAAGACTATTAAAATTATTCCTAGCATGCTTCTTATCCCTAGAAATTGAAGGTGCATTAATAAATTTTACCTTAGGGTTTGCCTTGGAGGCTCCCCCTACTTGTGTTGCTTCTTCTTGCCCTTTCTTCTTTCCCCTTGGACATTGACTCCGATAATCCCTTTGAGTTGCACTTGAAGCATATAATATGCTCCTTGCTCTTTTGACTTGAGGGACCGACATCCTTGGCCTTTTGTGTCGGTGGAGCTTTCCTAACCTTTTTTGGGCACTTGCTCTTATAGTACCCAAATTCCCTACACTCAAAATACATAATATGATTTTTATTGGAAGATAAAGTGTTTGAGTTACCTAGGGTGGTGGTAGGTGCCGGAGTTGAATTTTGAGCTTCCTCATCTTGATCGGATGTTGAAGGCTCTTCTTGAGGTTGCTCCGGTGTAGAGGATGGTCTCTCCTTCTCAATCCTAGAAGTAGATGCTTCTTCCATCTCTTCTACTTCTTCTTTCTCCGATTCGGAAGTTGACTCCATCTCAACTTCCGATTCCTCACTCTCACTTGAAGATGAGCTCTCCTCCTCATCCTCCTTGTCTTCTTGGATTGAATGAGGCTCTTCATGGAATTTTGCCAATATGTTCCATACCTCTTTGGCGTCTTTACAATCCCCATAGTCACCTAGGCTACACAAGATGTCATTAGAAATTAAATCAAATATAAATTTGATTACCTTCTTATTTTTCTTGAATTGTCGTAGTTGTTCTTCACTCCATTTCTTCTTCTTGAGACATTCTCCCTTTGGTCCCTTAGGATATTCAAATCCTTCCATCAAGGCGGACCATTCCTCAAGGTCTCTCATCATCAAAAACTCTTCAATTCTCGCCTTCCAAGAATTGAAACCTTCTCGTCCATAGAATGAATAAGGGATCGGTGTGTTGATGTCCCATCCTAATTGCCCTTCCATCTTCACCCTCTAGCTTTTTGTCTAAGCTCCCGGCGGTTAGTCCGTAGAAGAGCCCCGGGCTTTGATACCACTTGTTAGGACCCTTGGAACGACTAGAGGGGGGTGAATAATATAGATGAAATTCGATCCCGTTCGTGTCTACAATTTCGTTAGTGCGCAGCGAAAATAGAAATAATAAAAGCAATAATGAAATGGACACAACACAAATCACAACAAGAGCATATAACGTGGTTCGGAACCGAACCGGTTCCTACTCCACGGATTGGGTTCGTACGAACCCTAGCGATGCCACAAACACCACTAACCAATAAAACTCCTTCTTGACACAAGTCAAGGGTGGAGAAACCCCTTACAAGTGATCTTACAACAATAAGATACAAATACAAGCAATTACAATAATGAATATGAAATACAAGTAAAGAAAAGATTTTACGACACTTGTTTTGATTGCTTGAATGCTTGGTTGCTTGCTTGCACTTGGAGATCTGATTTGCACCAACAAATCGCCCCAATAGCCCTCAAGAACCGATGTGAAAATCCTCCATCACGAGCTCCTTATAAAGCTTCAACCTGTGCTGGAAAAGGTCTATCAGTCGACTGATCGGGACCATCAGTCGACTGATGCCACTGTTGTCGTGAGACAACGGCTAGTTCCACGTTGGATAAGTCCAACGAAACTACCATCAGTCGACTGATTGTGACCATCAGTCGACTGATGGAGTCCTCACTGACCGGGCCGAGTCTCAACTCCGATTCTCGGCCGACTCGAAGCACCGGGCCGATCGATCACACACGATCGCCGATCGTTGCCATCACCGATCGGCCGACCGCCACCTGGCGATCATTGCTAGGCCACATGAGGTTTTAACTCAAGTATGGTTCCCCCATACTTGCTAGACCACCCTTAGCCTAGACCTAAGCCTTCTAGCCACCTCCATCAGCCTCACGCCTCTTGGATCCCTCCAAGTCATCCATGACTTGTTCATCCATCGCGCTAGACTTCAGGTGCTTCCGTCAGCTATGTCATGCTAACGGTGTCTACACCGCCAAGGCACATTGGACTTACGCCGCCAAGACTTCGCTTGGACTTTATGCCGTCAACCATTGGACTTATGCTGCCAAGACTACCGCTTGGACTTTACGCCGCCAATATTAATCCCCTTGGACTTCAAATGCCAACCCATGTTGGACTTTCCATGCCAAGACCATGCTTGGACTTTCCTTGCCAACTCATGTTGGACTTTCCATTTGCCAAGACCCATGCTTGGACTTTCCTTGACAATTATATTGTCATATGTTTTTGTCGAAACATCAAAACACATCAAAACATCACTCGAGCCAAACTCGAGTCCTGGTCAATCGTGACCTGGGCCGATTGCACCAACAGATAATAGGTCAAGTTTGACTTGACTTAAGAGGGAAGATGAATGGTCAATTTTGACTTGACCAATTTCCATGTCATGGTGACTTGGCATGGGGGCCGGCCAATGATGATGTTCCACATCATAATGGACTTATCATGGGGTGCCACCTCATGAGGAAGACCAAGAGCCATTGGCTCTTGGAGTTACATGCATGCAAGTAACCCCCACCCAAATAAGTGGTCGGCCACTTTTCTTAATGAAGTGAATTCATTTGGTGTGTAACTCCATCTTCTTCTTCCTTGGATCTTCTTCCTCTCAAGCTCTCTCCCATTCCTCATCTTGGCCGAAACTTCCAAGGAGTGATAGCACACTCTAGGGTATTTTTCTCCACCATTTGTCCGTGTGGATACCAATAGAGGAGTGTACACTTGACACTCTTGAGTTTTGGCAAAGCATTAGGACGAGCGGGATAAGCGAAGGGCGTCGCTACGAGGGTAACGCTCTCATCATATAGATCTATGGTAGATCTAGGTTTTTACTTAAACACATACATGTTTTTATTTTTATATCTTCGTACGGATCCGTGTCCGGGCTTCCGAGGTTTCCGCAATGCAAAAAGCAGTTTTTGCGGCTCGTAAAGTCCAACAGTGGTATCAGAGCCACGTGCAAAGTATGTATGTGTTTTAAATTTGTAGTTTTTGTATTAGATATAAAAATTACAGATTTTTAAGTTTCTGTAACTTTCCTATTTTTATAGATTTTTTTGGATATTTTTCTCGAAGAGTTGAAGCAATAAGTGTTGGGACACTTGTAGGCTTCAACCACCGAGAAAAACTCTCTGAAACGGTGAGTTCTCGCTTTAGGTTTTTGGGATAGAGACTTAAGTCGCTATAAGATCAAGTAGAGATACTTGCAAAGTTAATTTTGCGAGTAGGGGCGCTGCCCCTATCCCCGAAAGGGGCATTGTCCCGCGATCGCGCCCGGAAACTGCTTAGCGGGACCGTTACGGAGAGGTGACTCATAAAATTGAAAAAAAAGGAAAAATTATATAAATTTTCTGTAAAATACATAATTTAAAATTATGTATAATTTTGTGAAGGTCATGGCCTAAGAACCCCAATATGATTGGATGATAATGTGTTGTAATTCATAATACGGCCTGCGTGCCGTTTTTATGGTTATGCATGTTGTATAGGGTATGCGACCTGCGCGTCGTGCCTCTTCTTTTAAAATTCTAGTATGAAATAGTTTTAGACTCGAATGTAACTCGAGTTTCATGTTTGTAATGTACAAAATAGAGCGGTGGAAGGTCCACTACTAGACGGAGTTATGAGAAGTGCGATCACACATGGATCAAGGAGGCGCTTGGAGAAGGCTAACCCTAGGTTATCAATCTTCTCATTGGTTTGAGAAGATCGTAGTAGGTCATGACCTAATCACAATTAATATATATATATATATATATATATATATATATATATATATATATATATATATATATATATATATATATATATATATATATATATATATTTGTTATGCTTGTATGTATGTGATGCATGCTAGTAGAATAATGCTTGTATGTATATGATGCATGCTAGGATATTTTTCTTGTATGTATATGATGCATGCTAGAATGATGCTTGTATGTATGTGATGCATGCTAGTGTAGGATAATAAAGGCCTTGATGTGTATATGATACACATTCACGATTAGATTAGATCATAATCGAATCAACTCGAAAATGCCTACCAAGTCTAGATACCCATCACTACCTCGATCATTTGTAGTTGTTGAATCTGCCAAAGAAGAGCAATGCATATTATCTTGGTAGGGTGCAGAGGGACAATCTTGGTGTAGGGATCCCGAGCGATAAACAAAATTCGCAGCGGAAAACTTAGGATCCCTCCAGAGATCCAAGCAAAAAAAAATATACTCGTTTCAATTATCGATTCTATCCTATAGGAATCGAGATTACCTTCGAAGCGTGCCCTTCAAATTCCAGTCAACAACACTTGCGGATCTCAGCATGGTCAGAATGTCCACGCCTCTACGGTGCACACACACACGATCTTGGAGAGAAGAGGTAAGCCCTTTCGGTTGTGCTAGCAACCACTCCAAGGTCTCACTTTTCCACTCTATACTTGGCCCTCTTGTGTTGTGAACGAAAAAAAAAAATCTAATTTTCTTTTTTATTGTCCACGTTGAAGAAGAAGAAGCAACCATAATACACCTTAATGAGACATTAAATTCACTTCCTTATTCTTCATGGTAAAAGAAAGAAAGTCAATTAATGCTCATTAAATGCACATTAATGAGTTTTAAATCCCATTTAAAACCCCATTTATTAATTCATGTATTATATTATTAATTCGTGTATTATTCATTTTAGTCTTCTTCTCTTGGTTTGACTTGAGTCTAACTCAACATAAACCAATTTGAGTCCAACTCAAATTTAGCCAAGTAATGAGTCTTATTCATTCTAGTTAATCCAATTAACTAATAATTCATTTTAGTCAAACCAAAATGATTTCCTCTCCAAAATAATATGTTCTTTGTGTGTGACCCTATAGGCTCTCATAACATTGGAAATGTATCCAAAACCATTTTAGTTACATAAGCAATGAGCGACATCTAGCAATACATCATTGCTACCCAAGTGATGAGAATGTCGAGATCCGACAACCTCTTCCATGACTATTATCATATGACAGTGTCCTTCTATCCTTGATATCTCGATCGATCAATGAGGCATAGGAGTGTCACCCTCTTATCAATCTTTATTTTTCTTGATCCCCAAGTAGACTCACTCAAACAAATGTTACTATCTCTATTGACTCATTTGAGCATGGTCATGCATTTTTGATGGTCCTACTATCAAGAGGCCAAAGATATCACTCCTTCATATGGGAGGGATAGATCCCATCTATATCACTCACATCCCTGCATAATTTGTTACATACTCGGTGATCGCTATAGTCACAATTCTGATGTGGCGTTGACGATACCAAAGTACATAACTCCTTATAGAGGAAAGTAGTGACTTGTCTAAGGACTATTCACTAATAGTCACATGAAAGTATATGACACTCATATAATGATCCATGATACTTTCTTCATGGTGGGTCAATTCGTATATATAGTCTCTATATATATACCCATGTATCAATGTGATATCACATATCCATGACTTGTGAGATCAAGTCATCCATTAGGCATATGGAGCAAGTCTCATCAATATACTTATATCTATTTCAATACGGGCTTGTACTAGAATTTAAGAATGTTGTTTCTCTCTGACTTCTCATAATCAATTCATAATTGATATCTTGTTTGGATAATAAAGGATTTACTATTATAATGGGCATTATTATAGTTTATACGCATAAAGAAATATAATAATCAATCTTTGCCTTTATTAATGCAAGAATATAATACAAAAGTCTCCCTCACCAATCATCTCATAATTGACACTAAGGGCTCATACTAACACTTGGTCCCACCTATCACGGCTTGGGTTAGAGTAAGCTCAATTAGATTGAGTAAAACTAGTCAACTCAATTGGATCGAGTAGAACTATAGGCATATTCCAACCGTTGGAAAGATAGGATAAGATCGCATTTACACTAAATCTTGGGCGATTTAGCTAAAGCTAACTCAAGGTCTTTTATAAATGTGGGTCTTGATCCTATAAACAAGAGTTGCATAGAGATGTAATCGGTAATGTGTTACCCGATCATACTAAGTCTTGGGCGATTTAGCCAAAGCTAACTCAAGGCTTAGTATGATGTGGATCTTGTCCCGCATAAATTATAACATGTTTGTATGAATCTAGTAATGTGGTTTGACCACTTCCATAACTCGATTATATAAAAATCCTATAATTTTAATGGGAGCATCATTTGATTAAAGGCCTAATTAAATGATAAAAGGAATATGATATTAATTTTCTGCGTTGTGTATGTTGTAGATTACTATATCGACAAACACAAACACTCTCTCCCTGCGTTCTGTCCTTGAGAAGGACAAGCTCAATGAAGAAAATTTCCTGGACTGGTACAGGAACCTGAGAATCGTTCTCACCCAAGAAATGAAACTGTACGTCCTGGAGTAGCCCATTCCAGAGGCACCTCCTGCCACTGCCTCGCGAATTGACAAAGATGCTTATAAGAAGCATCAAGATGATGCATTAGATGTGTCATGTCTCATGCTCACGACCATGAACTCTGAGCTTCAGAAGCAACACGAGTTCATGAATGCTTATGATATGATTGAACATCTTCGTCAACTATATCAAGGACAAGCAAGGCACGAGAGATATGAAGTCTCTAAGGCATTGTTTCAGTCCAAGAAGCAAGATGGGACTCCCGTAGGTCCATATGTACTCAAGATGATCGGGTACGTAGAAAATCTACAGAGATTGGGATTCCCACTTGGCCAAGAGCTGGGCACTGACTTGATCTTGCAGTCTTTGCCACAAAGCTACAATCAATTTGTCATGAATTACAACATGAATGAATTTGATAAGCTACTGCCTGAGATGCTCAGCATGTTGAGAACTACTGAGCTCAACCTTAAGAAAAGAAAATCTGACTCCATTTTGATGGTGCAAAAGAAGAAAGGCAAGGGCAAGCCTAAAGGTAAAGGAAAGTCCCAAGCTAAGGGCAAAGGCAAAGATCTGAAACCCAAAGGAGGGTTGGCCAAAGAAGGGGCTTACTTCCACTGCAAGAAAGCTTGACACTGGAAGCGTAACTGCAAAGCTTACTTAGAAGATCTTAAGAAGAAGAGAAGTGAGACTTCTACTTCAGGTATAAATGTTATAGAAGTCAATCTATCTATTTCTTCATCATGGGTATTAGATACCGGATGTTCATCTCACATTTGTACCAATGTGCAAGTGCTGAGAAATAGCAGGGCATTGACAAAGGGCGAGGTGTACCTACGAGTAGGCAATGGAGCAAGAGTTGCTGCTGTTGCTGTAGGAACTTATGATCTATTTCTGCCCACTGGGCTTGTACTAGAACTAGATGAATGTTGTTATGTGCCTGCTTTAACTAAGAACATAATTTTGGTTTCTTGTTTGGACAAGAAAGGATTTACATTTATAATAAAGAACAAATGTTATTTAGTTTATTTAAATGATATGTTCTATTGTAGTGCACCTCTAATGAACGGACTCTACTTTCTAGACTTAGAGAACCCCATCTATAACATAAGTACCAAAAGGTTCAAGTCAAATGAGTTGAACCAAACCTATCTCTGGCATTGTCGCTTAGGTCACATAAATGAGAGTCGCTTATCTCATCTCCATAAGGATGGGCTGCTAGACTCATTTGATTTTGAATCATATGAGACATGCGAGTCTTGACTTTTAGGCAAGATAACCAAGACTCCCTTTAGTGGACACAGCGAAAGAGCAACAGACTTGTTAGGACTTATACATAGTGATATATGTGGGCCTTTCAATGTTGCTGCTAGAGGTGGTTACAAGTACTTCATTACATTTACTGATGACTTCAATAGATATGGTTATGTGTATCTCATGACACATAAATCAGAATCCTTTGAAAAGTTCAAAGAATTCAAGAATGAAGTACAAAATCAGCTTGGCAAGAGTATTAAGATACTTCGATCAGATCGAGGTGGTGAATACCTTAGCCATGAATTTCGTGACTATCTAGCTGAGTGTGTGATTCTATCCCAACTCACTCCTCCTGGAACACCACAGTGGAATGGTGTTTCCAAAAGGAGGAATCGTACCCTATTAGATATGGTACGATCTATGATGAGCCACATAGATCTTCCTATATCCTTTTGGGGATATGCTCTAGACACAGCAGCCTTCACACTTAACCGTGTACCATCCAAGGTTATGATAAAGACATCATATACGATATGGACAGGGAGAAATCCCAAGATGTCTTTCATGAGGATTTGGGGTTGTGAGGCTTACGTTCGACGTCAAGTCTCAGACAAACTGGGACCCAAATCCGATAAGTGCTATTTTGTTGGATATCCCAAGGAGACGAAGAGATATTACTTCTATATTCCTAGTCAGCACAAAGTGTTTGTGGCAAAGACTGGAGTTTTTTTAGAAAGGGATTTTGTTTCTAGAAAAACTAGTGGGAGTACGTTCGATCTTGAAGAAATTCAAGATAAGGACCATAGCACTGAGGCCTTGATAGAGGTTGAATAGGAACCACAAAGTGTTGTGGGTGATGAGATTGTTGCACAAAGAGTTATGGAACAACCACCTGTTCAGGTAGACCTACCTCTTCGTAGGTCTGATAGGGTACGTCATCAGCCTGAGAGATACTTATTTCTCTTGTCTGACCATGATGATGTTATGCTCATTGAGAATTAGCCTACCTCCTATCAGGAAGCTGTGATGAGCCCAGACTCTGAGAAATGGCTAGAGGCCATGAGATCCGAGATGGAATCCATGTACACCAACCAAGTATGGACTTTGGTTGATCCACCTGAAGGGGTCAAACCCATTGGGTGTAAGTGAGTCTTTAAGAGAAAGACTGACATGGATGGACTTACACATACTTATAAGGGCCGATTGGTGGCTAAAGGTTTCAAGCAAATTCATGGTATTGACTATGATGAAACCTTTTCTCCAATGGCGATGCTTAAGTCCATTCGGATCATGCTTGCTATTGCAGCATACCACGATTATGAGATCTGACAGATGGAAGTCAAAACCGCATTTTTGAATGGAAACTTACTCGAGGATGTGTACATGACACAACCTGAGGGTTTTGCAGATCCACAACATACTGAGAAAGTATGCAAGCTATAAAGGTCCATTTATGGGCTAAAGCAAGCTTCTCGGAGCTGGAATCTTCGATTCGATGATGCGATCAAATAGTTTGGTTTCATCAAGAATGAAGATGAACCCTATGTCTACAAGAGGGTTAGTGGGAATACAGTTGTCTTCCTTGTATTGTATGTGGATGACACACTGCTCATTGGGAATGACATCCCTTCGCTACAGTCTATGAAGACTTGGCTGGGGATGTGCTTCTCAATGAAGGACTTAGATGAAGCAGCCTGTATTCTAGGCATCAAGATCTATAGAGATAGATCTAAGAGATTGCTTAGTCTAAGTCAGAGTACATACATTGACACGGTATTACTACGGTTTGCCATGCAGAATTCCAAGAAGAGACTTCTGCTGATGTCACATGGTGTGAGTCTTTCGAAGACTAAAAGTCCCTCTTCAAGAGAGGAGAGAGACCGCATGGATAAGATTCCTTACGCATCTGCTATAGGATCTATCATGTACGCCATGTTATGTACTCGTCCTGATGTCTCGTATGCTTTGAGCATGATGAGTAGATACCAGTCAGATCCAGGTGAGCGTCACTGGATAACAATCAAGAATATTCTTAAGTACTTGAGAAGGACTAAAGAATATTTCTTGATATTTGGAGGCGATGAGGAGCTAGCTATAAAGGGTTACAGCGATGCCAGCTTCCAAACTAACCAGAATGATTATAGATCACAGTCAGGGTTCGTGTTTTGCTTGAATGGTGGCACTGTGAGCTGGAAGAGTTCAAGCGTGACACGATTCTCTACAACAGAGGCCGAGTATATTGTGATCGAGGCAAGAAGGAGGCAGTTTGGATCCGCAAGTTCATTACTGAGCTTGGGGTGGTTCCTAGCATAGCAGATCCTATAGAGCTCTATTGTGACAACAATGGAGCGATTGTGCATGCTAAGGAACCTCGCTCACACCAGCGGACCAAACACATACTACGGTACTTCCATCTCATTTGAGAGATTATCGATAGAGGAGATGTGAAGATTTGCAGAGTACCCATAGAGGCTAACATCACAGATCCCTTGACTAAAGCTTTGGCACAGAAAAAGCATGATGGTCACACTAGGTCATTGGGTATTAGATACTATGGTGATTGACACTAGTGCTAGTGGGAGATTGTTAGTGAAAGCCCTAGAGCCAATCATGTGATGATTGTTGTATGGACTTTATTGTATCATATTCCTATTTATAAAGGCATGGTTATTATATTTACTTATATTGGTACCAAATAACTAAGTATAATAACGTCCTTGAGTAGTAGGTTCTTATCTATATCAATCGATTGGTTGAATCGATAATGAGATGATATAGAGAACACTACTCTTAATCATTCCTAGTCAAGTATTAATATTCAGGGACAATGTTAATGCGTAGAGACTAACATGTAGGTCAACACGATGACTTAATCTCACAAGTCATTGATATGAGATATCAAGTTGACACAGGGTATGCATTGGAGAATGTATACTGAATGACCCGCCATGAGAAAGTATCATAGATCGTTATATGAGTGTCATATACTTTCTCATGTGGCTATTAGTATGACTATTAGTCCTTTGACCTGAAGTCACCATGGTTCCCTACATAAGGAGTTGCATACTTTGGCTTCGTCAAACGTCACCCGTAAATGGATGGACTATAAAGGCGATTACTGAGTATGTAACAAATTATGTGGAGGGATGTGAGTGATGTAGATGGGATCTATCCCTCCTATATGACGGGAGTGACATCGTTATTCTTGATAGAGTGAGACCACGAAGTGCATGACCATGCCCAAATGAGTCAATATGAGATATTGAGCTCATTTGATTAGAGTGAGTCTACTTGGAGTTCAAGATATAGATTGTACCGAGGATGACATGGTCTATGCCTCAATTGGTCAATCTAGATGTCAAGGATAGAGGGACATTATCACATATTGTGAGAGGCACAATTAGTAGTCACAAAGGTGATGTTGGAGCTCAACATTCTTGTAACTTGGGTAGCAATGATGTGTTGCTAGATACCGCTTATTGCTTGTGTTCCTAAATCGGTTTAGGGACATTGCCAACGTTACAAGAACATATAGGGTCACACACAAAGGGCAATTAAATGGAGATTAGGTTCATATGATGAACCATGAGGATTAGTTCATGGGATGAACCAAATTGGATTAAGAGTAATCCAAATTAGACTAATTGAGTTAGACTCAATTTGATTCAAGTGTTGAATGAGTCTAATTTAGATTTGATTCATTGAGTCAATTTAAATTAATGAATAGAGATTCATGTTGGTGCAATCGGTCCCGGTCACGATTGACCAGACTCGAGTTTGACTCGAGTGATATTTTGATGTTTGACATGGAGCTTGGACATTGATGTTTGACATTAATGTCGGTTAATATGTTGGGGAGATTGTTGGTGCAATCAACCTGGGTCATGATTGACCGGACTCGAGTTTGACTCGAGGGAGACTTTGAAGGTTGACTAGGGTTGACCATGTGGTTTTTGGAAAAGTCCAAGAATGAGTCTTGGCAAATAGAAAGTCCAACATGGGTTGGCAAGGAAAAGTCCAAGCATGGGTCTTGGCATGGAAAGTTTAACATGGGTTGGCAAGGGAAAGTCCAAGCTTGAGTCTTGGCATTTGAAAAGTCCAAGGGGATTGATATTGACGGCGTAAAGTCCAAGCGGGAGTCTTGGCAGCATAAGTCCAATGGTTGACGACGTAAAGTCCAAGCGGAGTTTTGGCGGCGTAAGTCCAATGTGCCTTGGCGGTGTAGACACCGTTAGCATGACATAGCCGATGGAAGCACCTGAAGGCTAGCACAATGGATGAACAAGTCATAGATGACTTGGAGGGATCCAAAAGGCACGAGGCTGATGGAGGTGGCTAGAAGGCTTAGGTCTAGGGTAAGGGTTGTCTAGCAAGTATGGGGGCACCATACTTGGGTTAAAACCTCATGTTTGAGGTTGCCAGTCGACTGTCATTATGGCCAGTTCGACTACCATGAGTCAACTTGAGTTCGATTGCCGATTAGGGATCCATCGATGGCGCGATCGCCGGTTTAGTCGCGAGCACGTAATGCTCCATAGTCGATCAAGACGACCGACGCCAATGTTGGCGCGATCGATGAGAGTCCCGTTGGAACTTTTCCAGCGTGGATTGAGCCGTTGTCTCACAGCAATAGTGACATCAGTCGACTGGTGACTTATGACAATCGACTGATCGACGGAAATCTAGCCCGATGCAGGTTAAATATAGGAGCTCGAGGAGGATTTCTGCATTGGTTCTTTAGGAGCTTTCTTGGAGCGATTTGAAGGCGATTTCCAGGTGCATTTCAGGGCCCTTCAACCTCATCCAAGCAACCAATAAGCAAAGCGCTCAAACCCTAGTTTTGTAAAGTGTCTTTACATTTCTTTGTATTTTGCTTGTATTTTTGTGTATTGCTTTTGTAATCATTGTACGAGGTTTCTCCACCTCTGGATTGTTCCGAGAAGGAGTTATTTGTGATTAGTGGTTGCGTGTGCATCACTAGAGCTCATTGAGCTCAACCGTAGAGTAGGAACCTTGAGGTTCCGAACCACGTTAAACAATTGTGTTTGTGATTGTGTTTTTTGTTATTGCTTTATTATCTTTGTTTCTGCTGCGCTAACGAAATTTGTAGACGCGATCACGAACGAATTCCATCGACGCATAGCACGATGCTATTCACCCCCTTTAGCGTCCAATCGATCCCCTACAAGTGGTATCAGAGCAAGGCCGCTCTTCAAGGTTTAACAACTAAGGGAGCACGCTAGAGGGTGAAGATGGAAGTCCAAGAACAATTAGGATGGGACATCAACACACCGGTGCCCTACACCCTATATGGACGAGAAGGCTTCAATTCTCGGAAGAAAAGAATTGAAGATTTTTTGATGATGAGAGACCTTGAGGAATGGTCCCTATTAATGGAAGGATTTGAGTATCCAAGAGGACCAAAAGGTGGATTCCTCAAAAAGAAGAGATGGAGTGAAGATCAAATTTAAGTCTTCGAGAAAAACATGAAGGTAGTAAAATTTATTTTTGATTTGGTCCCTAATCATATTGTGTGTATGATATGGGACTATATGGATGCTAAGGAGTTGTGGAGCCAAGTGGCAATGCTCCACGAAAATCCATCATCAATTCAAGAAGAAGAAGAGTACTCACCCTCTCAAGCTCAAGCAATTACATCGTCATCTAAAGAGCTTGAGGATTCAGAAGTTGATAGGGAATCAATTTCCGGATCGGTGGAAGAAGTGGAAGAAGCCTCCACTTCAAGGATTGAGGGGGAAGAGAGACCATCCACATTGGAACCGGAGCAACACCAAGAAGAAGCTTCAACATCTGATCAAGATGAAGAAGCTTAAAATCCGATTCCGGCCTCCACTGGCTTAGGTAGCTCAAACATATGTTTTAATAATAAAATGCATATAATATATTTTGAGTGTAGGGAAACCGGGCACTATAAGAGCAAGTGCCCAAAGAGAGTAAGAAAAGCTCCACCGGCGCCAAAAGTCAAAGATGCCAGTCCCTCAACACAAAAGAGCAAGGAGAAAGTGATTTGCTTCAAATGCCGGCTACCGGGACATTACCGGAATCAATGCCTAAGAGGGAAGAAGAAGGGGCAAGAAGGAGCTACACAAGTAGGGGGAGCTTCCAAAGTTAACCCTAAGGTATTTTTAAATAAAGCTCCTTATTCAAATAATGTCAAAAAGCATGCTAGAAATAATTTTAGCAATCTTGCTATCTATCATAAAGAGCATGCTAGAAATAAGGAATTGTGTCTAGGAGCTAAAAATGTCTACTTTTCAAAGAAAGAAAAATTTGGGACTAATGTCCCTAAAAATGTCATACCTAGGGAATCTATTAGGAAAATACAAAAGCACCTAGGTTTTAACCCCAAATGGACTAGGCATATGCCTAGGAAGAACTATGCCCAAGGATTAAATCAAAATTCTAAAATTGGGCAATTAGAATTAGAGAACCAAGCCTTGAGATCAAGGCTTGAAAAACTTGAGAAGACCCTTAAAATTATGCAAAATCAATTTAAAGGGTCAAATGATCAAAAGTCTAGGTCCAAAAGTCAAAGTCAACACCTAGGACCTAAGAGTCAAAAGTCAACCAAGGGCAAGCAAGGTTTGGGTCACAAACCTAAGCCTAAGGTGACTTATCATAGTGTTCCATTTGATTATGGAACACAAACTAGGTCTAGGAAGACCAAGGTTACTAGGGAAGTTATCCCTAAGAGTAACCAAGGTTTGTGTCTAGTGGCTAGGGTTTCAAGGAAACCTAGGATGGCCACTAAGAGGGTTATTAGGGAGGAAATCCCTAAGGTTAACCTAGGCAAGACCAAAATGACCAAGGCTACCAAGCCTAGGAGGGTCATTAGGAAGGTATCTAGGGAGGTCATCCCTAAGGAATACCTAATTAACCCAATGAGCTCAAATAGATTTTGGGTTCCTAAGGGCGTGATTGACTCACGCTAGATGGGTTAGGTCGTGTCAACCTTGATTGGATGGGTAGTTAACTCAACCATAGCAAAGTTGACATTTTAGGTCATTTCCAAGGTTATGGATATCTTGGAAATAGATTTGATGATAAATCCTAAAAGATTTTAGGATGTGCCAATATCATTTAAGAAGATTGAAAAATCAATTAAATTGGCACAATTTAGGTTTAGAGGTTTGTGTGTCATTTTGGGTTTTTGGCACACATGGGAGATTAATAGTAATATGGCAAAATAAACCTAATTATATCAAATGGCAACTAATATTGAAATTTAGGTATTATATACCTTTATATCTTATTTGCCATGCTTTGACTTTTCATATGCCATGTCATGACATCATGCTTATTTCTATCATTTATATTTCAAGATTATGCTTAGGTTTAAGGTTAATGTCATATATGCTTAGATTTATATCTTATGTCATGACATCATGATTATGAGCATGTGTTTATTTATACCATCTTTAATGCCATAATCATTCATGCATCTAAATTGATTAAAATTGAGTTAAAGGACTTTGGCATGACTTGGAGTCTCATTTATAAGGGAATCAAGTAGAGTTGCCTTAGAAAATGCATAAAACCCTAGATTAGGAGAACAAAACCCACATCTCACATCACATTGACTTGTTTGTGTATTTATACACCCTAGATACATGTGAGATGCTAGGATATGAGTTGAGTTCAAGGTGCATAGTTTTTGCATCTAGATGAACTAAAACTCATTTAATTTCAATGATGGATCATTGGGAAAGCTTGTGTACAAGTCATGTACATAGAGCCCAAGGAATATGATCCAAAATAAGATTTTAAAAACATTTTAAAATCAATATAAAAAACCTTGGTGAAGTCTATCTTTTGATAGCAATCACTATTGATGAAGTTGATACAAAGTGAGCTAAAACATTGAAGTTTTTATTCACTTTTGAACTTTGTGTCAATTTCGATATTTTATGGGTAAAATATTTTTCTATCATTTTTTACCCATTGTATTGTCTATAAGTAATATACGTATGAATTTTCATGATTTTTCAAAATATGTAGAATTACTTATGCTTTTTTAAAATTCAATTCTGATAGCTGAAATTCAGGAATTTCAGTTATCAGTCGACTACCACATGTTGGCAGTCGACTGATGCAAGGGCAGTTCGACTGCTTCTGTCAGGAGTCGACTGCTAGGCTGATTTCGGGTTAACAAGGGTTGTTTAGCTCATGTTCAGCTGCGGTTAAGGTCCCTAACCACTTCTAACCCTAGGATATGCTTTGTAAAGCAATATAAAGGGTGAAAATCCATTGGATATGGATTAGGAGAAGTGTTAGGTCGATGTATCAAATTTAAGGTGTGGAAAGTTCATGTTTGAACTTTGAACCTTATTTTTGATGGTTTAGAGTTCCTATTGGCTTAGGGACTTCCCAAGGACATTGTTGGTGCAATGGTCAAGGGGGAGCAAGCCTTTAGGGGGAGGTATCCATCATGGGATGATGGATGTGTTTTTTCTCTTCTTGAAGGGGAGAAGTTATGGGGAGAGTGTTATCAATTGGGAAAATTAATGGGTTTTTGATACCCAATTTGGAAATTGAGAGAGTGAATAGGATTGCCTCTCTTGAGTGATATGGGAATTATCACTAGAAAGATGGTAGGCATCCTAGGTATTTTTGGCCTAAGGGGGAGATTGTATGATCTCATTGGGACATGAGACATTGACCTCCTTGGAGAGAAAACCTTTTTGATGTTAGTCAAAAAGGGGGAGAATGTTTTGGGAGAGAATTTATTGGGAGAAAGATAAGATTACCAATTTGGGATAATTGGTAAGGGAATTTGAGTTAGGGGTCTAACTCAAGGTTGGTTTTGTCAAACATCAAAAAGGGGGAGATTGTTGGTGCAATCGGCCCAGGTCACGATTGACCAGACTCGAGTTTGACTCGAGTGATGTTTTGATGTTTGACATGGAGCTTGGACATTAATATTTGACATTAATGTCGGTTAATATGTTGGGGAGATTGTTGGAGCAATCGACTCGGGTCATGATTGACCGGACTCGAGTTTGACTTGAGGGAGACTTTGATGGTTGACTAGGGTTGACCATGTGGTTTTTGGGAAAGTCCAAGCATAAGTCTTGGCAAATGGAAAGTCCAATATGGGTTGGCAAGGAAAAGTCCAAGCATGGGTCTTGGCATGGAAAGTCCAACATTGGTTGGCAAGGGAAAGTCCAAGCTTGAGTCTTGGCATTTGAGAAGTCCAAGGGGATTAATATTGGCGGCATAAAGTCCAAGCGAGAGTCTTGGCAGCATAAGTCCAATGGTTGACGGCGTAAAGTCCAAGCGGAGTCTTGGCGGCGTAAGTCCAATGTGCCTTGGTGGTGTAGACACCGTTAGCATGACATAGCCGATGGAAGCACCTGAAGGCTAGCGCAATGGATGAACAAGTCATGGATGACTTGGAGGGATCCGAGAGGTACGTGGCTGATGGAGGTGGCTAGAAGTCTTAAGTCTAGGCTAAGGGTGGTCTAGCAAGTATGGGGGCACCATACTTACGTTAAAACCTCATGTTTGAGGTTGGCAGTCGACTGACATTATGGCCAGTTCGACTGCCGATTAGGGGTTGAAAAGGTTCTAGCAATGATCGCTGATTGGAGCATCGATCGATGGCAATGATCACCGGTTTAGTCACGAGCACGGAATGCTCGTAGCCAACCGGGCGACCGATCATCGAACAATGATCGCCAATGTTGGAAGTTGACTTGTGAGAGTCTCGTTGGAACTTTTCCAGCGTGGATTGAGCTGTTGTCTCATAGCAACAGTGGCATCAGTCGACTGGTGACTTATGACAGTCGACTGATCGGTGAAAATCCAGCCCGATGCAGGTTAAAAAGAGGAGCTCGAGGAGGATTTCATCATTGGTTCTTTGGGAGCTTTCTTGGGGCGATTTAAAGGCGATTTGCAAGTGCATTTTAGGGCCCTTCAACCTCATCTAAGCAACCAACAAGCAAAGTGCTCAAACCCTAGTTTTGTAAAGTGTTCTTTACATTTCTTTGTATTTTGCTTGTATTTTCGTGTATTGATTTTGTAATCATTGTACGAGGTTTCTCCACCTCCGGATTGTTCTGAGAAGGAGTTATTTGTGATTAGTGGTTGTGTGTGCATCACTAGAGCTCGTTGAGCTCAACCGTGGAGTAGGAACCTTGAGGTTCCGAACCACGTTAAACAATTGTGTTTGTGATTATGTTTTTCATTATTGCTTTATTATCTTTGTTTCTGCTACGCTAACGAAATTTGTAGACGCATAGCACGACGCTATTCACCCCCCCTCTAGCGTCCAATCAATCCCCTACAATTTATTAAATCAAATTGACTTGAATCAAGTGGTTAGATTTGATCAACCATGGGAGATAATAGGTCAAGTTTGACTTGACTTGAGAGGGAAGATGAATGGTCAATTTTGACTTGACCAATTGTCATGTCATGGTGACTTGGTATGGGGGCCGGCCAATGATGATGCTCCACATCATCATGGACTTATCATGGGGTGCCACCTCATGAGGGAGACCAAGAGCCATTGGCTCTTGGAGTTACATGCATGCATGTAACCCCCACCCAAATAAGTGGCCGACTACTTTTCTTAATGAAGTGAATTCATTTGGTGTGTAACTCCATCTTCTTCTTCCTTGGATCTTCTTCCTCTCAAGCTCTCTCCCATTCCTCATCTTGGCCGAAACTTCCAAGGAGTGCTAGCACACTCTAGGTTATTTTTCTCCACCTTTTGTCCATGTGGATACCAATAGAGGAGTGTACACTTGACACTCTTGAGTTTCGGCAAAGCATTAGGACGAGAGGGATAAGCGAAGGGCATCGCTACGAGGGTAACGCTCTCATTATATAGATCTATGGTAGATCTAGGTTTTTACTTAAACACATACATGTTTTTATTTTTATATCTTCGCACGGATCTGTGGCCGGACTTCTGAGGTTTCCACAATGCAAAAAGCGATTTTTGCGGCTCGGAAAGTCCAACAATAAGGCCATAGTTAAAGAGTCCACTAAGTTTCTTTCAGTGGGAATCTTCTCGATTTGTATTTATTTCCTACTTATGATCTCTCTGATCAAATGATAGCTGCGAAGCACATGTTTGGATCGTTAATTAGACCACATCAAGTTCATAGATGAAATTATCGATTCAAACCGCTTCCTTTGCTGCTTCCGAAGCTGCAATGTATTCTGTCTCAGTGGCAGAATCCGCTACAGTGTCTTGCTTGGAACTTTTTCAACTTATTGCGCCTCCATTTAAGGTAAATACGTACCCTGACTGAGACCTGGAATCATCCTTGTCTGTCTAGAAGTTGGCATCCGTATACCCGCGTATTACCATATCACCTTCTCCATATATTAGGAACACATCCTTAGTTCTTCTTAAGTACTTAAGGATTGTCTTAATAGCCGCCCAATGACCCATTCCTGGATCAGACTGATATCTTCTCGTGACACTTAGAGCATGCGATACATCTGGCCTCGTACATAATATAGCATACATGATAGATCCTATTGTGGATACATAGGGAATCTTACTCATGCAAATCATCTTGTCTTCTTTGCGCGGACACATAGACTTCGAAAGGTGTATCCCATGCCTGATGGGATGGAAACCTTTCTTGGATTATGACATGCTAAACCTCTTTAGCACTCGGTCTATATATGTAGACTGCGAAAGACCAAGCAACCGTTTTGATCTATCTTTATAGATCTTGATCACGAGGATGTAGGTTTCTTCTCCCAGGCCTTTCATGGAGAATGTTTTGGATAACTAAATTTTAACTGACTGTAAGACAGATATATCATTTCCTAAAAGTAATATGTCATCGACATATAACACTAGGAACACGACTGCACTCCCACTAACCTTCTTGTACACACAGGGTTCGTCTAGATTTTATGAGAAATCAAACCTTTTGATTGTCTCATCAAAATGGATATTCCAGCTCCTGGATGCTTGTTTCAGTCCATAAATGGATCGTCTAAGTTTGCATACCTTGGTTTTATCAACCGATGTAAAACCCTCAGGCTGTATCATATACACGTCCTCGAGTAGGTTTCTGTTAAGGAAACCCGTTTTCATATTCATATGTCATATCTCATAACCATAATGAGCTGTTATGGCCAGAAGCATCCGAATGAATTTAAGTATAGCTACCGGTGAATAGGTCTCGTCATAATTGACACCTTATTTTTGATGATAGCCTTTCGCCACTAATCTAGCCTTAAAGGTAATCACATTACCATCCATATCAGTTTTCTTCTTGAAAACCCACTTGCACCCTATAGGCTTAAGGCCTTCAGGTGGGTCCACCAAGTTCCAAACTTGATTTTCATATATGGAATCCATTTCCGACTTTATGGCTTCAAGCAATTTATCCCTTTCTGAACTTTTCAAAACTTCTTCATAATTGGTAGGCTCCTCATCGTCAATGAGTAACACGTCGTTCGATTCACTTACAAGAAATCCATATCTCTCAGGAATGTTGTGTGTCCTACTAGATCTACGAAGATGTGGTGTCACAATAGGTTCACCCGATGTCTCATCACTATGAGTCATCGATTGAGGTGCTTGACCAGGTATCTCCTCAATGTCTATTGGAGTCTCTTGATCCTCCTCAATTTCAACGACACTCCCACTCTTTTCTTGCAAGAGAAACTCTTTCTCTAGAAACACAGCATGCCTTGAAACAAACACCTTTTGTTCCACAGGATGATAGAATTGGTAACCCCTCGTTTCCTTAGGGTATCCAATAAATAGATATTTATCAGACTTAGCATCCAGTTTGTCTGATACAGTCCGCTTCACATAAGCAGGACAACCCCATATCTTCAAGTAAGATAAATGAGGTTTCTTACTATTCCATATCTCATATGGGGACTCGCTTAACAAGTAAACAGATTGGCAAGTGCCCCAAAAGGACTTGGGAAGATTCGTGTGATTCATCATCGTCCTAACCATGTCTAACAAGGTTCGGTTTCACCTCTCAGATACACAATTATGCTGTGGTGTATACGACGGAGTCCATTGAGACAATATACCATTGTCCCTTATATAATCCAGAAACTCTTGACTCAAGTATTCAACACCTCGATCTGATCGAAGTATTTTAATACTCTTGCCAAGTTGTTTATCTACTTCATTTCTGAATTCTTTGAACCTTTCAAAGGCTTCAGACTTGTGTTTCATCAAGAACACATACCCAAACCGTGAGTGATCATCGGTGAAGGTAATGAAGTAGCTATAGCCACTTAGAGCTTGAGTTGACATAAGTCTGCATACATCAGTATGTATTAGACCAAGCAACTCTCCCACCGGTTCACCTTTTCCCGTAAAAGGTAACATAGTCATCTTGCCTTTTAAGCATGATTCACATATATCGTATGAATCTAATTCAAACGATTTTAGAATTCCACATCGGTGTAATTCGGATATGTATTTCTTGCTCACATGTCCAAGACAACAATGCTACATGTAGGAGCCTAATTGATTATCTTTTCGTGCATGCTTGTTGCTCGCTTCGATATTGAGAATGTCAATGGATATGTTTAACGTATATATACCATTGCACAATGTTCCAGTCCCATAAAGCACGCCATTCAAAGTTATGTAACCACAATTTTTACTAAAAGTCAAATGGTACCCATTTCTATTTAAATAAGTAATAGAAATGATGTTCTTTATCAACGAAGAAACATAAAAGCAATTGTCCAGTTCTAAGACAAGTCCTGTAGAGAGTCTCAACAAATACATTCCGATGGCGAGTGCAGCAACCTTTGCTCAATTCCTAACACATAAATTTGACTCTCCCTTGATGAGTCTTTTTCTATTCCTTAGCCCATGTATGTCATTACATATATATGAGCCACACCCAGTATCTAATACCCAAGTGTTTGAGAAAATAGAATGACAACCAATAATGAAGATATTTGAAGAAGATGGGGCATCTGATGCCTTATTCTTCTTCACGGACTCAAGATAAATTTTACAGTTTCTTCGCCAATGGCCCTCCTTGCCACAATGATGGAAAGTGTCCTTTTGAGCTGGTTCTGCCTTTTTCTTCTTCCCCTTCTGCTGTTCCTTTGACTTCCTCTTAGAATCTTTCTTCGAGGAATCAACTAACAACACCATCCCTTGCTCATGCTTCACAGAAGGCTCCACAGTCTTCATCATGTTGAGCAGTACCATAGATGAACCTTCTTGCATCTCAGAGGTGAAGAGGAGCTTGGAGACTTCGAACAATTCAGATCTCACTTGCTCATCAAACAACTCATAAAGATGAAAGACTATGGTATGAGCATCCATATGCTCATGCTGCTTTCGCAGCTCGGGTAGCATCGCAGCTAGCATGGTGTAACTCACTAGTTTAGAATCAGTCACATGTTTCTGATAGGCCAACAATTGGTCCGGAGTTGCATTGTCC
Organism: Wurfbainia villosa; assembly: GCA_025175895.1. Classification (NCBI taxonomy): domain Eukaryota; kingdom Viridiplantae; phylum Streptophyta; class Magnoliopsida; order Zingiberales; family Zingiberaceae; genus Wurfbainia; species Wurfbainia villosa. Next base: position 75,926,379 of record CM045991.1, on the reverse strand, counting down.
TTCGGACGGATGGGAAGAGACTCTTCAAGAACATATGCATGCTTTTTCGCCTTGAGAACAATTCTCAAGTTTCTAAGCCAGTCCAAGAAGTTCGACCTAGTCAATTTATTCGAATTCAAAATTGAGCACAAATTCAAAGACATCATGATCAAGCATTTAACCTAGAAATACAAATCAAGCATATATAAGAAAATGATTTTTAAAATGCATCAACATACATTTACAAAATCCCATTCATTTTTTGAATTTCAAAAACCCTCAAAATTAATTTGGGAGATCGTAGGTCCATCTCCGAATGAGTTGATATCCAACATAGATAAGAACAACCTTGGAGAGAGTCCAACAAGCCATTCTTAGCTTATGATGGTAGGTATCAAGTATACCAATTGCATATCACATATATGCAACTATCACAATGTGCTATCAACTTATTAAATGTTCACACATACATCGGGTTGTTAACTCATTAACAAGTATGCATCATATGCATAGCACCCAACATCACCTCCCTTCACATCGACCTTGGAGAGAGTCCAACAAGTTGATGCTCCAGGTTAAAGCCAACCCATTAATCGAGAAATAGTTTTAATATGATTAGAGCACATTCAACCAATTAGCCAGGCTTGGAGAGAGTCCAACAACCCAAACTAACGATTAACCTCTGACTCTTACCATATTAGTAATAAACTATTCTAATGGTTTGAACATGTTCAGGTTCGAGCCGGGCTTGGAGAGAGTCCAACAACCCAAACAAGAAACAGAACTCTAGTTCTAACTATATTAATGAAAGGTGTAGGCTTTAATGTTGTGTAAGAAATTTAATGTCTCATCCTCTTTTCATGCAAATAACTATTATCTATATAGCATGACACACATGACATACATCTACATGTCACGACACGCATGACATAATGATATGCATCTAATGCAATTACATGACATCTTTTTAGGAATCGTTTGGAATGCTAGAGGGGGGGGTGAATAGTGTTGACCGTATGTCGATGGAATTCGTTCGCGATCATCTCTACAAAACTCGTTATGCGCAGCGGAATAGAAATAATAAAAGCAATAACGAAAAGATACAATCACACACAAAGACATGAAGATTTAACATGGTTCGGAACCGCACGGTTCCTACTCCACGGATCGGGTTCGTACGAACCCTAGCGATGCCAATCACACACCACTAAGCAATAAGCTCCTTCTCGACAACAAGTCGGAGGTGGAGAAACCTCGTATAATGGATTACAACAAGTAATACACAAAAATACAAGAAAAATACAAGGAAATGCAAAGAACACTTTACAAACTAGGGTTTGAGCGCTTTGCTTGTTGGTTGCTTGGATGAGGTTGAAGGGCCCCAAATGCACTGCAATCGCCTTCAAAATCGCCTCAAGCTCCCAAAGAATCGATGCCGCAATCTCCATGAACACTCCCTTTATCTGCGTCGGCCGATTTTTTTATCACCGATCGATCGCCATAAGTCCTCACCGATCGATGCCACGCTGTCGGAGACAACGGCTCAATCCACGTTAGACAAGTTCCAACGGGACTCTTGGCAGTCGACTGCCAACATTGGCAGTCGATTGTCAACGCCCGTAGTCGACTGCCCAATCGGCTACGGAGCGTTCTATGCTCGACACTCGATCGGGCAATGATCGCTGAGCCATCACCGATCACTGCTAACGAGCAATGATCGCTAGAGCATTTTCACCTTTCGCCGTAGTCGAACTCAAGTCGACTCACGGCAGTCGAACCGGCCATAATGCCAGTCGACTGCCAACCTCAAGAATGAGGTTTTAACCCAAGTATGGTGCCCCCATACTTGCTAGACCACCCTTAGCCTAGACCTAAGCCTTCTAGCCACCTCCATCAGCCTCACGCCTCTCGGATCCCTCCAAGTCATCCATGACTTGTTCATCCATCGCGCTAGCCTCCAGGTGCTTCCCTCGGCTATTGTCATGTTAACGGTGTCTACACCGCCAAGGCACATTGGACTTACGCCGCCAAGACTCCGCTTGGACTTTACGCCGCCAATATCAATCCCCTTGGACTTCCCAAATGCCAAGACCCATGCTTGGACTTTCCATTTGCCAAGACCCATGCTTGGACTTCTCATTTGCCAAGACCCATGCTTGGACTTCTCATGCCAAGTACTCAAGACTTGGACTTTCCCAATTGCCAAGTGTCCCACTTAGACTTTCCATGCCAAGTACCCATGACTTGGACTTTACCTTGCCAAGACCCATGCTTGGACTTTCCCATAATCACATGGTCAACCCTAGTCAACCATTAAGGTCTCCCTCGAGTCAAACTCGAGTCCGGTCAAACATGACCCGGGTCGATTGCTCCAACAATCTCCCCAACATATTAACCGACATTAATGTCAAACATCAATGCCAAATCACTTTATCAAACATCAAAACATCACTCGAGTCAAACTCGAGTCTGGTCAATCGTGACCTGGGCCGATTGCACCAACAATCTCCCCCTTTTTGATGTTTGACAAAAACCAAACAAATCATCTGAGTTAGACCACTAACTCAAATCCCTTACCAATTATCCCAAATTGGTAAACACTCTCCAAATGTTCTCCCCAAAACATTCTCCCCCTTTTTGACTAACATCAAAAAAAATTTCTCTCCAAGGAGGTCAATGTCTCATGTCCCAATGAGATCTTACAATCTCCCCCTTGATCCAAAAATAAATACCTAGGATGCCTACCATCTTCCTAGTGATAATTCACATATCACTCAAGAGAGACAATCCTATACTCTCTCCCAATTTCCAAATTGGGTATCAAAAACCCATCAATTTTCCCAATTGATGATACTCTCCCAATAACTTCTCCTCTTCAAGGAGAAAAACACATCCATCATCCCAAGATGGATACCTCCCCCTAAAGGCTTGCTCCCCCTTGACTATTGCACCAACAATGTCCTTGGGAAGCCCCTAAGCCAATAGGAACTCTAAACCATCAAAATTAAGGTTCTAAGTTCAACATAGAACTTTCACTCACCCTAAATTTGATACTTTGACCTAACACAACTCCTAATCCATATCTAATGAATTTTCACCCTTTATAATGCTTCCTAAAGCATATCCTAGGGTTAGGAGTGATTAGGAACCTTTTCCATAGCTGAACATGGGCTAACCAAACTGATCGACTCGATGTGATGTCACGACTACCACTCACATCGATCACACATAGCGATCGATCGATAACTAAAATCTCGATTTTCAGCTATCAGAAATGAATTTTGGAAATTCATAAATAATTATACGTAATTCAAAAATCATGAAAATTCATACGATAATAATACTTATGACACACAATGGGTGAAAAATATTTGAAAATTATTTTACCCATAAAATAGTGAGTTTGATACAAAACTCAAAACCATTGAAATTTTCAATGTTTTGGCCCTATTTTGTATCAACTCTATCAATGGTGATTGTTATCAAAAGATAGACTTCACCAAGGTTTTTCAAAATGATTTTAAAATGTTTTTAAAACCTTATTTTGGATCATATTCCTTGGGCTCTATGTACATGACTTGTACACATGCTCTCCCAATGATCCACAAATGAAACAAGATGAGTTTTAGTTCATCTAGATGCAAAAACTATGCACCTTGAACTCAACTCATATCCTAGCATCTCACATGTATCTAAGGTGTATAAATACACATACATGTCAATTGGATGTGAGATGTGGGTTTTGTTCATCCTAATCTAGGGTTTCATGCATTCTCTAAGGCAACCCTACTTGATTCCCTTATAAATGGGACTTCAAGTCATGCCATAGTCCTTAATTCAATTTCAACCAAATTGTCTTAAATGCATGAATGATTATGACATTAGAAATGTTATAAATAAGTATATGCTCATAATCATGATGTCATGGCATAAGATGAAATCTAAAAACACATGACATTTGAAACCTTAATCCTAAACATGAATCATGACATATAAAATCATAGAACTAGGCATGATGTCATGACATGACATATGGCAATCAAAGCATGACATATAAAATATATAGGTATAGTAATACCTAAATTTTAATATTAATTGCCATTTGATATAGTTAGATATATTTTGCCATATTGTCATTAATCTTCTTAGTGTGCCAAAAACCCAAAATGACACACTAACACTCTAAACCCTAATTGTGCCAATTTGATCATTTTATCAAACTTCATAACTAATATTGGCACATCCTAAGATCTTTTAGGATTATAATTCAACCCTATTTCCAAGATATCCATAACCTTGAAAATATCCTAAGAGTGTCACCTTTACCATGGTTGAGTTAACTACCCATCCAATCAAGGTTAGCACACCCTAAACCCATCTAGCATGGATCAATCACGCTCTTAGGAACCCAAAACCGATTTGAGCTCCTAGGGTTAATTAGGTATTCTTTAGGGATAACCTCCCTAGATACCTTCCTAATGACCCTCCTAGGCTTGTTAGCCTTGGTCATTTGGGTCTTTCCTAGGTTGACTCTAGGGGTAACTCCCCTTGCAACCTTCTTAGTGGCCACCCTAGGTTTCCTAGAAACCCTAGCCACTAGGCATACCCTTTGGTCAACCTTAGGGATGACTTCCCTATTGACCTTGGTCTTCCTAGACCTAGTCAGTGTTCCATAATCTAATGGAACACTATGGTAAGCTACCTTAGGCTTAGGTTTGTGACTCAAACCTTGCTTGCCCTTGGTTGACTTTTGACTCTTAGGTCCTTGGTGTTGACTTTGACTTTTGGACCTTTGACTTTGACCATTAGACCCTTTAAATTGATTTTGTATATTCCTAAGGGTCTTTTCTAGTTTTTCAAGCCTTGACCTCAAGGCTTGATTTTCAACCTCTAATTGCCCAATTGATTTTTGATTAAGTTTTTGGGCATTAGACTTCCTAGGCATATGCCTAGTCCATTTAGGGTTTAGACCTAGGTGCTCTTGCACCTTTCTAATTGTCTCCCTAGGTAAGATTAATCTTGAGTTATTTGACCTAGGTTTGTCATTAAATAAGTTGTTTTTAGGAACATTAGTCCCAAATTTCTCTCTACTTTTGAAGCTAACACTTTTAGCTCCTAAACAAATATATTTATCTCTAGCATGCTTTTCATGGTGAATTGCAAGAGAATTAAAGTTTCTAGCATGCTTTTGATTTTTAAATTTGGAAGGTGCATTATTAAAATATACCTTAGGGTTAACTATAGAAGCTCCCCCTACTTGTGATGCTCCTCCTTGCCCCTTCTTCTTCCCTAGGCATTGACTCCGATAATGCCCCTTTGAATTGCACTTGAAGCATATGATGTGCTCCTTGCCTTTAGGTGTTGGGGAACCGACATCCTTGACTTTTGGTGCCGGTGGAGCTTTCCTAATCTTCTTTGGACACTTGCTCTTGTAGTGCCCGGCTTCCCTACACTCAAAACATATGATATGATTTTTATTACAAATTGACATGTTTGAGTTACCTATGGTGGTGGAAGGTGTTGGAATTGAAACTTCTTCATCTTGACCGGATGTGGAAGCTTCTTCTTGATGCTCCGGTGTTGAGGAAAATCTAATCTCCTCCTCAATCCTAGAAGTGGATGCTTCTTCCACTTCCTCCACCTCTTCTGATCCAGATGTTGATTCCCTATCAACCTCCGAATCCTCAAGCTCTTTGGATGAAGATGTACTTGCTTCTTTTTGAGCTTGAGAGGATGAGCACTCTTCTTCTTCTTCTTCTTCTTGGACCAATGATGAGTTTTCATGGAGCTTTGCCACTTGGCTCTACAACTCCTTAGCATCCATATAGTCCCCTACCATACACACAATCTCATTAGGGACCAAATCAAGAATAAATTTTACTACCTTCATGTTTTTCTCGAAGGCTTGGAGTTGATCTTCACTCCACTTCTTCTTCTTGATGAATCCTCCCTTTGGTCCTATTGGATAGCTAAAACCCTCCATCAAGATAGACCATTCTTCGAAGTCCCTCATCATTAGGAAGTCTTCAATTCTTGACTTCCATTGCTTAAACCCTTCTTGTCCATAGAAGGAGTAAGGGATTGGTGTGTTAATTTTCCATCCCAATTGTTCTTCCATCTTCACCCTCTAGCTTCTTTGTCCTAGCTCCCGGCGATTAGTCCGTAGAAGAGCCCCGGGCTCTGATACCACTTTTTAGGGATCGTTTGGAACGCTAGAGGGGGGGGTGAATAGTATTGACCGTACGTCGATGGAATTCGTTCGCGATCGTCTCTACAAAACTCGTTATGCGCAGCGGAATAGAAATAATAAAAGCAATAACAAAAAGATACAATCACACACAAAGACACGAAGATTTAACGTGGTTCGGAACCGCACGGTTCCTACTCCACGGATCGGGTTCGTATGAACCCTAGCGATGCCAATCACACACCACTAAGCAATAAACTCCTTCTCGACAACAAGTCAGAGGTGGAGAAACCTCGTACAATGGATTACAACAAGTAATACACAAAAATACAAGCAAAATATAAGGAAATGCAAAGAACACTTTACAAACTAGGGTTTGAGCGCTTTGCTTGTTGGTTGCTTGGATGAGGTTGAAGGGCCCTGAAATGCACCTGCAAATCGCCTTCAAATCGCCTCAAATAAGCTCCCAAAGAACTGATGCCGCAATCTCCATGAACAGCTCCTTTATCTGCGCCGGCCGATTTCCGCTTATCACGACCGCCATAAGTCCCGGGCCGATCGATGCCATCGCTTGTCGGAGACAACGACTAATCCACGCTGGAAAAGTTCCAACGACTTTGGCAATCGATCGCCAACATTGCGGCCGATCGCTAACGCCGTAGTCGATCGCCACGGCCACGAGCGTTCTATTTCGACACTCGATCGGGCAATGATCGCCATCCTGGCTGACCGCGAGCCATCACGATCGCTACCAACGAGCAATGATCGCTAGAGCATTTTCAAATTTCGTCGGCAAATAACTCAAGTCGACTCACGGCAGTCGAACCAGCCATAATGCCAGTCGACTGCCAACCTCAAGAATGAGGTTTTAACCCAATTATGGTGCCCCCATACTTGCTAGACCACCCTTAGCCTATACCTAAGCCTTCTAGCCACCTCCATCAGCCTCACGCCTCTCGGATCCCTCCAAGTCATCCATGACTTGTTCATCCATCGCGCTAGCCTCCAGGTGCTTCCCTCAGCTATTGTCATGCTAACGGTGTCTACACCGCCAAGGCACATTGGACTTACGCCGCCAAGACTCCGCTTTGGACTTTACGTCGCCAATATCAATCCCCTTGGACTTCCCAAATGCCAAGACCCATGCTTGGACTTTCCATTTGTCAAGACCCATGCTTGGACTTCTCATTTGCCAAGACCCATGCTTGGACTTCTCATGCCAAGTACTCAAGACTTGGACTTTCCCAATTGCCAAGTGTCCCACTTAGACTTTCCATGCCAAGTACCCATGACTTGGACTTTACCTTGCCAAGACCCATGCTTGGACTTTCCCATAATCACATGGTCAACCCTAGTCAACCATTAAGGTCTCCCTCGAGTCAAACTCGAGTCCGATCAAACATGACCCGGGTCGATTGCTCCAACAATCTCCCCAACATATTAACCGACATTAATATCAAACATCAATGCCAAATCACTTTGTCAAATCCCTTTGTCAAACATCAAAACATCACTCGAGTCAAACTCGAGTCTGGTCAATCGTGACCTGGGCCAATTGCACCAACAATTAGTAATAAACTATTCTAATGGTTTGAACATGTTCAGGTTCGAGCCGGGCTTGGAGAGAGTCCAACAACCCAAACAAGAAACAGAACTCTAGTTCTAACTATATTAATGAAAGGTGTAGGCTTTAATGTTGTGTAAGAAATTTAATGTCTCATCCTCTTTTCATGCAAATAACTATTATCTATATAGCATGACACACATGACATACATCTACATGTCATGACACGCATGACATAATGATATGCATCTAATGCAATTACATGACATACAATTATGGCATGTACAAATATTTTCCTTATTTGTCAATTATTTTGAAAATAAAATATGTTTTAGATTTGATTTTCTAAATCAAATCATGATTAAATTAGGAAATAAATTTCCAAATCTAATCACATATTTGATTTATTGAAAGCTTTAATTAAGGAAAGTCAAATCTAATCTAGGAAACAAATTTCCTAAATTGTAATTTCCTAATCATATTATGAAATTTCCAATTTGAATTTCCTTATTTGTCATAACTATTTATGGAAATAAAATATGTTTTAGATTTGATTTTCCAAATCAAATATTAGGAAATAAATTTCCAAATCTAATCGCATATTTTATTTATGGAAAGTGTTAATTTCCATAAATACTTCTAAACTTTTCAAAAGTAGAAAATTTTGTTAAATACTTCTAAACTTTCCAAAAGTAGAAAATTTTGTTAAATACTTCTAAACTTTCCAAAAGTAGAAAATTTCCATAAATATAATTATAACTATCACAAAATAATTTTACGATTATGTCGGAACACAACGTGACTCTGATACCACTATTGGGTTTCCTCGGCATCGCGGTGAGTGTGTATTCGAACACGTTTCGTAAACATGCACACAACGAAAGCAATAAATCTAATTTATTACAACACACACATCACATGCATGCAGGATATAACATGCGTAGACATAATCTCTATTTAAAATTTTGCAATAAAAGGAAACTTATACTAGGTATACCTGACATATTACGTGTAGCGGGAATGACATCAACCATAGCGACCCTCGCTAGAATTGTCTCTATCCTTATCCACGCCGAGTATCATCGGGATAGCTTCATAGCCACGAGCCTCATCTTCGCAAAAGTCACTAGCCTCATGTCGAAGATGATGTGATCCGAGAGACTATCACAATCCGAAATAAATTCGGATCCCAAAAATGAGTTTCACAAACTCGCTTGTTTGAAGTGGTTTTCATCAACCGTTTGACAAAAACATAACCCTCCACCTATGAGGATTTTCAGAGAACCAATCCTCGACAAGTAGACCGCTGTCGGAGCACAAAACACCGACCAAACGGCCTCTCCACGCGAAGGAGATCAAGCTGTTGTGGAGGATGAAGGGGCCGACCAAAGGCTTGGCCAGTTACTCCTTGGTCACCGGCAGCCAAGGAAGGTTGGCCGGCGGCTGAGGGTGGCCCAAGGGACGCCGACGGCTGGTGGATGGACGGCGGTGATTAGAGGCAGCAGCTCCTTTGGGTGGTGGTAGCACAAAGGTGGTCGGTGGCAACACCTTGGGCGGTGGCAAGGAGAAGAAGAGAAGGAAAGGAGGCTAGGGTTTTTCCAATGCAAAGTTGTATAAATCATCCACAAAACCCTTAAGCAGTGTTTTTATAGAGGACACGTTCTCCTAACGGTTATTGGTTCATAACCAAAACCCGTTAACCCACTCCAATAACTTAAGTTAAAATAAACCAAACCGCGTTGGTCTATTTTAAGTTAAAACGAACTGAACCAACTTTGGTTCAATCGTTTAAAACAAACCAAACCCCTTTGGTTTATTTTCCACTATTGGATTAGAACCAAACCAATTCGGTTCATCCATCATGTCTCCATAAGACTCGGCCCATCCATGCTTCCGATGTGATTGAAACCATTTCTCACTCGCTCTTTGTTTGGTCCAACCAAACCAAGTCTCTCTCGATCTGAGAATCCTATTCTCAAACTTGTTTTAAATCCTTCTGATTACACTCGTTGTGCGTGTGAACAAATAGGTTCACGGTTTATGTTGGCCGTCTATAATTGACCATTAATTATAGAACGATCATGAGTGACACCTAGTAGTACATCATGATCGCAATTAATCAGAAAATCAACGATTGATCCCAGAACCATTTCTGAAACCCTTCAGCAGCTATAATGAATCGTGCCCCATTTCTTTCACTCATCTTATACCCACTTGGTTTAGGACATGGTCTATTGTGTCAGTCCCCACCAGATTGACTATGTCACACCTAGCCCAAGTATTACTTCCTCGTCCTCCGGATTCTAGTTACTGCACATGTATCCAAGAGTACCATACTCTAAACATATAATATTTTGGCCAAGGACTTTAGTAACAATCCAACGACAGACCATAAGGTATACATCTCCTCGTAAGGAGCGGTGAATCCTCTATAGGCTATTCAAACACCTTCGGCCACTTCGACTTATACCCAATCATCTCGGGTCCACATATCTTTAGAGATGCTTGCTTAAGATGTCAAAGCATAAGTCTTTATGACCAAGATGACTTGAATACCGCAAGTCGAAGGAACATCACACTTAAGCTGCTGTAATAACTTCATTGACATATCCATATATGTAGATAACCATATGAAGTCTTACAGCTAGTCACTCAAATGAACTAGTTACCATAACTAGCATCCACGATCAACTCCGAACATCCCAATGTCACCAGCCAGTGAGAAACAGCTTCTTGGATAAACCAAAGAGTATACCTCGTGCTAGTCTCAACAGAATCGATGGCATCCGAATCTATCAATTCATCGACTAGGGATAATTCCAATACATCACAATTACACATGTAGAGATACTCACTAGTTGTGATCCAATCACAAATTCTCTCATGCTGTGAATCATATTGCAGACATTCAATAAATGAGTTTAAGATCCAATCAAATACATTAAAACATGTATACTCAAATAGTGAATCTTCATTTATCAAATAAATGGTATAACCATGAGGCGATTGCCTTAGGACACCTCTCATATATTACTAACACAACTAACCCTTATCAGTACTTCCCATCCTTCTTCTGGAGCTTATTGGTGGAATGTTTCATCCTCCTCATCCTTGCTCCTTGGAAGCTTCTTGAAGGGTTGAGAGGGTCCTTGGAGGTTGGAGAAGATGATTTCTCACGGGCTAGGGTTGGAGATTTGAGTTGCACGGCTGATTTAGGGCAAATCACATGGCTTATGCCCTTTTAAAGGAAAATGGTCATGTGGAATCCACACGACCGACCGTGTTAGGCTCTGACCTGGGTGCTTGAAAAAAGTTCGAGATTTTGCACGACCATGTAAAATTCACACGATTGGTCATGTGCGACTCTGGATTTCTCCCGGAGTGCAACACGGTCTGAGACTTTCCACACGTCCCACCGTGTGCTCTTCTGACCATTGGGCATGACCGTGTGGAATCCACACGGTCGCCCATGCTTTTTTCTGAGGTTTCAACAAGGTATCTCTTTTCTACCTAGCAAGTTCTTTCCTACCCTAAACTACTTGCAAAGATGCTAATGGACAAAAATTAAAGTCTAAACTATACACATGAATGTAGAAAGATTAAAAACATGTAAAATTTAACTTGGATTGCCTCCCAAGAAGTGTTTGTTTAAGGTCTTTAGCTCGATCGTACTCCGACGTTTCAGCTCGGCTCTAGTGGTTCTGTGAACCTCCATTCATCTTTGTCATAATTTTTAATCTCGCTCTGTGCCTTCAGCTCAAGGAGGTTTTTCTTCTTCCCTCTCCTAATGTTTTTGAATCTTGCTCATGGGGGAGCAAAATACTTTCTCACTTTATGCCTCTTGCCTTTTGGTCCTCTATCTCCATATCTCTTAAATCTTGCTCGTGGAGGGGCAAGATATTTATTAGCCACCTTCCTTGGTTCGAGATTGAACATGCTCATCTTCAAAGAATCATCATGAGTGATCACAATATTCCATTTCATCCATATTCTGTAAATAATGTAACTCACCACAAATATTCTCACCAAAAGATTGATTAGCAAATTCTATTACGTCGAATGAAACTTTATCAATACCAATCATTAGAAGGGCTTTGTTATTGGTAACTAAAGTTTCGGTGAGGGTTAAGGCAGACTCTTTTGGGTCCTTGAGGTTAGGAGGTATTTTAATTGAAGCAATGAACTCCTCGATTAAAGTATCAATTATATAATCCTCAAGTTCTCCTTCAAGTGATGATTGAATGGATTGTGCTTCTTCACTTCCTATGTCATCTACGCCTTCCTCATCCATTCATCCAAAGTGAGTCTCTACCATATTAGGTGTAATCCAGTCATTAAAGCCACCTTCTAGTCATTTGGTTTCTTCTAACTCTGTGAATTGTCGACTATGCTCCTTGCATTGCCTAGTAAAATTATCTAGTAGGGATTCTAAGTGGGGACTTGGTTCTGGATAAAATTCGCATGGTGATTCATAGCTCTTGTTCTCACTTGGGAAACAATATTGAGTCTCTGTCTGCGAATGTCATCGCTGGAATTCAGTGTTCGCCGCTTGTTGCGTTTGAATGAAATTTTCCATCATCTGCTCAAGTTGGAATTTAGGCGGACAATATTGAGGGTTTAAGTAGCTAGAGTCATAACTATATGAATACGAATCATTTTGTGGACACTGGTTGTAATCGTAGGTGACATTTTCTTGTTCAAATTGCGAAGGTCAAAATAAATCCGGACAATCATTAATGGTATGCCATTGTTCCCCATAATGCTCATAATAAATGTTAGCAAAACTCATAAGCATGCATCTTTATATACAAGAAAATATATACAAGGGAAGGAACAATAGTGCCTTGGCAAGAGACTAAAAAAGAAAACAAACAGCAAAATAAAAGAAACCAGGTGCTAAGAAAATAACTAAAAGAAAAACTGAAATCAGAATTAGATTAATGAAGACTAGGAAAATAATCCTAAACTAGGTCCGATCCAAACTATCCACTTTCGATTCGATATCGAATCAACAATCCCCGACAATGGTGCCAAAAACTTGATGTATATGGGCACAACCTCAAATCTCCGACGGGAATCATCGAGGACCCGAAGCACGCGCTTGTGCTCAATGCCTGCAAGTGCATGGATGTCGTCAAGTAATAAAAGATTATCGATCCCACAGAGACTGAGATTCGAGTATCGTATGTCCAGTGGATCTTGTTGTTCAAAGTGAATGTCCTAAAGATGAGGGTTGTGAGGTTGACAACAATCCTAACTCTAGTACGGTGTCACTCAGAGGAAGTGAAGGAAGGATCAAAGTTCCCTAAGAGGATTCTAGAACTTCGGTTTCACTTGTGTGTTACTGGAACATGCTATCAATTAAATACTGTCTAGATCTCTAATTATGATCTTGCAGGAGGATCATCATACGTTTGCCCGATGAACTTTTGTTTCTACCGGGAATTACCTATTCCTAACCAAGATGGCCTTTCAGATCATCAGAGCTCAGGGGGTTGATACTGTTGGGAGCCCCCTTTCACTAAGTTCCCTCAACCCTTCTATTAAGATAGGCTATTGGGTAAGAGGATGTCCTAATAATCCCTATGAAGAGTCAGAACATGTCTTGTTTCCCACTCCATCATATTCTACTATCTATGGTTATCGGAGGGAGGACGACCACTCGGTTTCTCCTTGGTTCTCCAAGATCTTCAATATGAAGTTTGTCACCCTTTGTATCCGCTATGCGCAATAGATATAGAATCAAAACAATAATTTTCATCGATCCAAACAATACCAATTGCAAATATAAATCAAAGAACAGAAAATATATTCAAACTAGCATGTCCTACATACACAAGCTACTCCCTAATCCTAGAATCGAAGTATCTACTCCATAGATGTATGAGAACATACACAAGGCATCATAGAATGAATTATTACAATGTAAAGATATCTAAGAATGAAATTACAGTACTCTTGGTCGTTCTCCTTGGCGTTGGAGCACAGATTTCGATCCTCGAGCAGCTTCTTTCCTTCTCGGTGTGAGTCTCCGATGCTTTTATGCCACCTTCTTGCTGTCACAGCCGTCGGGCCTCCTTTAGGGCTTGGGAGTCCTAGGGTGGCTCCCCTCGTGATCCCTAGCCTCTTAGACAAGCTCCCTATATATATAGGCGGCTCTAGCTTTCCATAAATTCTTGGAAAATCCCTATTTCGTTGAATTTGTGATGCTGCCACATGACCGTGTGAATTTCACATGACCGTGTGAATTTCACACGACCGTGGAAGATCTGGTAGCCCAGATGGAAAGAGTTTTAGTCGACTGAGGAGGTCTAGTCAACTAGAAAGGAAAATTTCCCGATGCGGAGCCAGGTGACTTGGAGTCGAATGGAACAGGTCCAGTCGACTGGGAAGGCCGAAGTACCATATCGATGGGCTGATGTGGAGTTGACTGGAGGGCATTCCAGTCGACTGGAAATGACTTATAAAAGAAATGTACGACCAGCTTCGAATACAACTCATCTATCATTTCCAAGTTCTGTCTTGTGTGTTTCTCATCTGCAAGAGCTTCATCACGCTGCAACGCCATAACTTCGACACTCCGAGCTCCATTTCAAAAGATACAAGTATCGATATACTTTGTATTGTGCTTTACTTTTGCTTTTGTACTTTAATTTAAGAGAAGGTAGCTTGTTACCTATCTCGTTATCTTTTGTAAAAAGTGAACTTCTCCGAAGTCGAGAGTTCTCGAGTTGGAGGACCTTATAGTACATTTCCCATCGAGGTAGCTCTGGGAGAGCTATGAGCCTTGAAGTAGCAACCCGACTAGGGTTGTGAACCAAGTAAATAATTTGTCTTCTTATCTTATTTAATTCTGCTACGTACTTTTTGTTTCTAAGGATTTCTAAAAATAAGTTTTAATTTCTAAAAGAAAATTTATAACTTCCGAGATTCACCCCCTCTCTCGGAACATTATGATCCTAGATTTGGTATCAGAGCGGAGGCGCTTTGATTTTAGTGCAACCACCAACGAGAGCATTTAGAAAATTTTCTTTAATTTTATTATTCTTATCTTAGATTATCTTTTACATTAGTTTTAATCTTTTCTTTTTCATTAGAATCATTTTCTCATACTTATCCATCTTGCTTTATTATAAGTTCAATTTTTGCACTAGTATAATCTTACTCTATTTTTGTAACTCTAGGAATATTTTTGAAAAATAAAAATATATAATTTTTTTAATATAAAAAATGTCGCATTTAGAGGGTTTAAGCATCGTTCGCCCTCCTCTCTTTAACGGAGAAGATGCGAATGGAGTGCTTTTTGAAAATCGACCTCGAGGTTTGGTTTTCGATTAGGAAAGGATTCGTAGCTTTGGTAGACGACTCAGGAGAGTTGTTAGATTCGGAGAAATAGACCACAAACATTAGGAAAAAGGCTCAAGTCGATTACAAGGCTTTAAACACCATGCAATGTGGACTTACAAATGAAGAGCTAAGTTGAGTCGGGCCGGTTAAAATTCTAAAGAATTATGGGATAAATTAATTGAATTACATGAACAGACTAACTTGAGACAAGCCAAGGATGGTATAGTTTTGATGGCAGGAACAAACAAAAAGGGAAAGAAATCCAACCCAAGGAAAAGGAAAAGGAGAGAAGCATCTAAGCCAACCATGGACAAATCATCATCGGACAAGTCAGATGCCAAAATACTAGAGATGAGTTTCGTAGCATTCATGGCATCTAACGAGTCCGAAGCCGAGACAAACTCCGAGTCCGAGTCTGAGAGAAGCCATGGATCCGCATCCATTTTCGAAGGACTAGACGAGGTAACTTCTCCCTTAGAAGATAAGTTGTATAATATAATAGCATGCCTAGGTAGGAAGTTAGCTAAGTCCGGGAATCGAGTCAACTCGCTTCTTAAGGAAGTCCAAGTACTTAAGGAGCAAGGCAACTCGAAGACTTTGACTTGCCAAATTGAGGATAGAGACTCAACTCAAGTTGCAAAGATTGAGGAAGAGAACTCGGTCTTAAAAAGGCAAGTAGAAGATCTCACTGGATCATTGGAAAGGTTCACTTCGGGCTCCAAGTATCTCAACATGATGCTTGAGTCTCAATGAGCTGTGTACAACAAGTCCAGACTCAGATACAAGGATAAGGACACAAATAGATCATACATGTCCTTGTTTAATAGAAATGTTAAGGGTCGAGTCCAAGCATTGGTTCCTAAGACTAGCTTAGTCAACCATGTTGGTGCAATCGGCCCAGGTTGACTCGAGTTTGACTCGACTAGTACCTTGATGATATTTTGATGATAGACAAAACTCATGACATGGGATTGTCATGGGAAAGTCCAACATGGGGTTGGCATGGAAAATCCAAGCATGGAGCTTGGTGTGGAAGTCCAAGGGGGAAGCCTTAGCATGGGAAAGTCCAAAGCATTGCGAAGCAGTGCGCTTGGTGCTTGGCATGGGAAATCCAAAGCATTGCGAAGCTGTGCGCTTGGTGCTTGGTGAGAAATGCATTGTGAAGCCATGCGCTTGGTGCATTTGGAAAGTCTTGAGAACTTGGCAAGTTCACTAGGCTCGGGTCCTTGAGTCGGTGAAGGATGGCATTGCGAAGCCGTGCGCTTGGTGCATCCGAGGGACCACCGGATGGGGAGCGAATGGAGTGAGCCCAAAGGGAAGCATACTTCTAGGGAATGAGACGCGAAGGATGGCGTTGCGAAGCTGTGCGCTTGGCGCATCCGAGGGACGTAGGCCGAGGGAAGAGAGCTTCGGTGGGGAACTCCATGTGGGATAAGGTGGACTTGGCCAAGTGGCTAAGACTGAGTGTCGGAGGCTCAAACATCGTTATGTTTGAGGTTTTAGCCGACATCACGATCCGGTATAGGTGCACCAACCGCTTCTAGGTCGTATGGGTTCGACCGGTGTTCGATCAACCAAGTCCGGTTGATCCGATCCGAGGGAGGGCAATGATTGTTGGGAGGATCACCCGACCGCCGAGGGATGACCAAGATTGATGTCACCGCACGGCACAAAAATGGAGTCGAGCTCGCCAAAGACTCGATCGATGGATGATCACCGATCGATGGGTGCCATCACGATCGATGTGTGATCCGCTGAACTTAACCAACGTGGATCCGCCGCTGTGAGACAACGCGACTACGGGACCGATCGATGGTCACGATCACCGACGATGGGCAAAAACAATTGATGCAAAGTTATAAAAGGAGCACGAGTTGGAGGATTTCGCCAAGGCTTTTGAGGTGACTTTGGAGGGGAATTGCTGTTGCATTCCAGACCTTCAAGAGCAAGCAAAAGCAAGCAACAAGAAAGCGATCAAAGCAATTGTGTAAAAGTTTTCTTTTGTATTGTCTTTGTATTTCTTGTTGTATTTCATATTACTGTTGTAATTGCTTGTGAGAGGTTTCTCCACCTCCGACGTATAGTCGAGAAGGAGTTTGAGTATTGCCGTGTGCATCTCTAGAGCTCGAGGAGCTCGCCCGTGGAGTAGGAACCATTCGGTTCCGAACCACGTATATGCTTGTGTATTTGGTGTGCTTGTATTGTTGTTAGTATTATTGTTATTTTTATTGTTATTCCGCTGCGTATATTAACGACAATTGTAGACGAGCACACAAGAACGAACGAATTACGACATCAAACGAACGAGGGCTATTCACCCCTCTCTAGCCGGCCATTCGATCCGACCCAACAAGTGGTATCAGAGCCGAGGTCGCTCTTCAAGGACTAACCGCCGCGAGAGCACTACAAATGGCCGGCTTCGTCCATCCACCAAAATTCGAAGGAGACTTTCTATGGTGGAGAAGAAAAATGGAGGTATACCTAGAAACCGATTTTGATTTTATGATTATTATAGAAAACGGTTTTGAAATGCCTAGGGACAAGTACAATAAGCCAATTGAGAAGTCAAAATGGACCCAAGACCAAATCAAAGACTTCAAGACAAATCTCAAGGTAATCAAGTTGATTAGTGATTTGTTACCTAATACTATTTGGTCTAGATTGGGTGATTATAGGGATGCAAGGGAATTATGGAATAAGGTAATGAAATTCCAAGAAAATTCCCAACCGGCACAAGTAGAGGAGAATGCCGAGGAAGAAGCAACCATCACATTTGATAATGTTGATGACTTGGTGGAGACCTCTACCTCTAGCATTGAGGGGGAGGAAAGGGTTTCTATTCCAGAGCAAGACCAAAACGAAGCATCTACCTCCGGAAGAAGTGAAGAGGCCTCCACCACCTCCCTAGGTAACTCAAGTGTTATTATTTTAAATAAAAATCACATAATATGCTTTGAGTGTAGGGAGAAAGGGCATTATAAGAGCAAATGCCCTAAATTGGCTAAGAAGAAGGCATTGACACCAAAAGTCAACTCAAAGTCAAACGATGCCGGTGTTCCCAAAATCAAGAGCAAAGAGCACATTGTGTGCTTCAAATGCAATCAAAAGGGACACTACCGAAGCCAATGCCCTAGGGGGAGGAAGAAAGGGCAAGAAGGTGCAACTCATGTAGGGGGAGCTCCTAAAGCTAACCCTAAGGTACATTTAGTTAATGCACCTTTTATTCCTAAAGTCAAAAAGCATGCTAAAAATTATTTTAGTTCTCTTGCTATTATCAATGAAAAGCATGCTAAGAGAAATAATAAGGTGTATTGCTTAGGTGCCAAGCATGTTAGTTTCTCTAATGATAAACCTAGGACTCAAAACACTAGATCTATTTTACCTAGGGAGTCAATTAGGAGAATTGAAGAAAACTTGGGTGTTAATCCCAAGAAATATAGGCATATGCCTAAGAAGAAGAACATTTTCCCTAAACCTAATGAAAATTCAAAATTGGGAAAATTAGAGTTAGAAAACCAAGCCTTAAGGTCAAGGCTAGAGAAATTGGAGAAGACCCTAGCAATAATATCAAATTCTGTTAAGGGGTCTAATGCACAAAAGTCAAGACCTAGGAAACAAGAAACATCTAAGGGCAAGAAGGGTTTGGGTCTCAAACCTATGTCCTACCATAATGTTCCATTTAATTATGGAACCACATCTAGGTCTAGGAAAACCAAGGCTAATACGGAAGTCATCCCTAAGTCTAGCCATGGTATGTGTTTAGTGGCTAACACCTCAAAGAAATCAAATGTAGCCACTAAGAAGGTCAATGGAGGAGTCACCTCTAGAGTTGACCTAGGAAAGACCCAAAAGACTATGGCTTCAAAGCCTAAAAGGGTCATTAGGAAGGTATCTAGGGAAGTTATCCCTAGAGAATACCTTGTTAACCCAAGGAGCTCCAATAGATATTGGGTTCCTAAAAGCGTGATCGATTCACGCTAAATGGGTTAGGGTGTGTCAACCCTAAGTGGATGGGTGGTTAACCTAGCCATTGTGAGTTGACACATTAGGGTGTGCCAATATGGTTTGAGAAGTTAAAAATGATTTAAATTGGCACAATTAGGTCATAGAGGTTGTGGTATGCTATTTTGGGTTTTTGACACACTAGGGAAATGAATGACATTAAGGCAAAATGAATTTAATTCCTAGAAATGGCAAATTAATTTTAACACTTAGGTATTCTATACCTTAGTATATTTTACTTGCCATGATTTGTTTGCCTTACCATGTCATGACATCATTTTCATTTTTATTTATAAAATGTCATGATCATGTTTAGAATTATTTTTATGTATGCTTAGTTCTCATTCACATGCCATGACATCATGATATTGGCATATGTTTTTATCTAAATCATATTTGTGCCATAATCATATCATGCATTAAATTAAATGAAATTAAGGACTATAGCACAATTTGAAGGGAATCAAATTAATGTTGCCTAGAAATATGCATGAAAACATAAACAAAACAACACCCACATCTCACAAAAATTTGACTTGTATGTGTTTTACACATCTAGATATTGGTGAGATGTTTAGGAAAAAGAAAATAAAGTTTCGAAAAACATTTTGAAAACATTTTGAAAAACCTTGGTGAAGCCTATCTTTTGATAGCCATCACCATTGAATGAGATGATACAAAGATGGCTCTTTATTGAAGCTTTTCTTAAATTTTGAACTTTGTATCAATCTCCTAATTCAATGGGTAAAATAAATTTTCAATATTTTTCACCCATAGTGTTTAGGATAAGTATTATACGTATGCATTTTCAAGATTTTTAAAATTACGTATATTTGCTTATGGATTTCAAAAATCCAATTTTCAAATCAAAATCAGAATGCGATCACCTGTAATGGCAATGATCGATGGTAAGTCCAATGATCGGTATCCGACGGAGTCGATCGCACAGTGATTCGGGTAAACTTGATGGTCGGCCCATGTTCAATCTGTGTTTGGTCCCTAACCACTCCTAACCCTAGGATATGCTTGGGAGAGCATTAGAAAGGGTGGAAATCCATTGGATATGGATTAGGAGTTGGGTTGAGGGTGAGTATCAATTTTAAGGTGGATGAGAGTTCATTGTTGAACTTTGCCTTAATTTTGATTTGGTTAATGTTCCTATTGGCTTAGGGACTCTCCAAGGACATTATTGGTGCAATGGTCAAGGGGGAGCAAGCCTCTAGGGGGAGGTACCCATCATGGGAAGATGGATGTGTATTTCCTCATGGGAGGAAAATTGGGTTGCCTCTCTTTAAGTGATATGGGATCACTAGAAAGATTGTAGGCATGTGTTCCTCCAAGGGAGAGATTGTAAGATCTCATTGGGATATGAGACATTCATACCCTTGGGGGAGGACCTTTGATGTAATGTCAAAAGGGGAGAAGTTACCAAGTTACTAATTAGGGTTCGTTGGAATTCTCATTGGGATATGAGAATTGCCAATATGGGAGAATTGGTAGACTTGAGATGGTAGTTTTGTCAATCATCAAAGGGAGATTGTTGGTGCAATCGCCTGTTGACTCGAGTTTGACTCGAGCAAGACCTTGATGATATTTTGATGATAGACAAAACTCATGACATGGGATTGTCATGGGAAAGTCCAACATGGGGTTGGCATGGAAAATCCAAGCATGGAGCTTGGTGTGGAAGTCCAAGGGGGAAGCCTTGGCATGGGAAAGTCCAAAGCATTGCGAAGTCGTGCGCTTGGTGCTTGGCATGGGAAATCCAAAGCATTGCGAAGCCGTGCGCTTGGTGCTTGGTGAGAAATGCATTGCGAAGCCATGCGCTTGGTGCATTTGGAAAGTCTTGAGAACTTGGCAAGTTCACTAGGCTCGGGTCCTTGAGTCGGTGAAGGATGGCATTGCGAAGCCGTGCGCTTGGTGCATCCGAGGGACCGCCGGACGGGGAGCGAATGGAGTGAGCCCAAAGGGAAGCATACTTCTAGGGCATGAGACGCGAAGGATGGCGTTGCGAAGCCGTGCGCTTGGCGCATCCGAGGGACGTAGGCCAAGGGAAGAGAGCTTCGGTGGGGAACTCCATGTGGGATAAGGTGGACTTGGCCAAGTGGCTAAGACTGAGTGTCGGAGGCTCAAACATCGTTATGTTTGAGGTTTTAGCCGACATCAGTCGACTGGCATAGGTGCCAGTCAACTGCTCTAGGTCGTATGGGTTCGACCAGTGTTCGACTGAACCAAGTCTGGCTGATCAGTCGACTGCCGAGGGAGGGCAGTCGACTGTTGGGAGGATCAGTCGACTGCCGAGGGATGGCAGTCGACTGATGTCACTGTGCACGAGCACAGAATGGAGTTGAGCTCGCTAGCACTCGACTGATGGATGATCAGTCGACTGATGGGTGCCATCAGTCGACTGATGTGTGATCCGTTGGAACTTAACCAACGTGGATCTGGCCGTTGTGAGACAACGGCTACGGGACCAGTCGACTGATGGTCACGATCAGTCGACTGATGGGCACAAAAACAGCTTGATGCAGGTTATAAAAGGAGCACGAGTTGGAGGATTTCGCCAAGGCTTTTGAGGTGACTTTGGAGGGGAATTGTTGTTGCATTCCAGACCTTCAAGAGCAAGCAAAAGCAAGCAACAAGAAAGCGATCAAAGCAATTGTGTAAAAGTTTTCTTTTGTATTGTCTTTGTATTTCTTGTTGTATTTCATATTACTGTTGTAATTGCTTGTGAGAGGTTTCTCCACCTCCGACGTGTAGTCGAGAAGGAGTTTGAGTATTGCCGTGTGCATCTCTAGAGCTCGAGGAGCTCGCCCGTGGAGTAGGAACCATTCGGTTCCGAACCACGTATATGCTTGCGTATTTGGTGTGCTTGTATTGTTGTTAGTATTATTGTTATTTCTATTGTTATTCCGCTGCGTATATTAACGACAATTGTAGACGAGCACACGAGAACGAACGAATTACGACATCAAACGAACGAGGGCTATTCACCCCCCTCTAGCCGGCCATTCGATCCGACCCAACAAACCAAGTTGGACCGAACCAATTTTGGATTCCCAAAGGACAAGTTCACTTAGTGAACAAGACCCATTAGAGCTACTACGCAGGGGGAGCTAACTCTGTGCTTGTTTCCATAATTAGATAAGACTCTTGCATGCTTAGTTAGTTATTAATTACTTAATTTAGAATGGACTAGATAGGAAACAAAGTAGTTTAAACTTGAACAACCTAGTACTAAGACGAAGTGAACTGATAGTAAGTTAGGGAAACTCTTTAAAGTGCATGTCTAGGAAGTGGTCCATCCGATATCCAAGAAGGTCATATGCCTCGCCACGACCTGGTGCACTAAGTCGAGTGGAACTAACCGAAGCTAACTCACTAATTCTTTAACTAGTTAGTCCAAAGTGAGTCAAGTATTTGATTACTTCATTGACTTTGTCTAGGAAGTGGTCCATCCGATATCCAAAAAGGTCATATGCCTCGCCACGACCTGGAAATCAATGCTGCAAAAATCTACTCGATTAGCTCAAGCTAAACTTGAATCTAACACAAGTTTAAAAACTTTGAAATTTCTCATTAAAATTAATTAAGATAAAAATAAATTCTCATCTCACAAAACCCATAGGATTAACGTGTATTAAAAACTTAGATTGGGTGAGATGAAATAGTACTCAACTAAACTTAACTCAATTAGAATTAACCAATTCAAATCAAATTAATTCAATTCAACTTAACCATTTTAATTAATTCAACTTAACCAATTTAATCAATTAAAATAAACTTAATAAACTTAACAAATTTACACAACTTAACTAAACTTAACAAATTTACACAACTTAACTAAACTTTAATAAATTTACACAGCTTAACTAAACATAACAAATTTACACAACTTAACTAAACTTAACAAATTTACACAACTTAACTAAACTTTAACAAATTTACACAACTTAACTAAACTTAACAAATTTACACAACTTAACTAAACTTAAGTAAACTTTAACAAATTTACACAACTAAACTTAACTTAACTAAACTTAACAAAGTTACACATCTCAACTAAATTTAAATAAATTACTTACACATCTCAACTAAAAATAACAAATCCAACTTAATCATGATAATAAAATTCAATTTAATCAACTTAATGAATTTAATCAATCAACATAATCAAATTAACTAAACTGAATTAATCAAAATTAAAATTAATCGATTCTAGTCGACTGGAATATTTCCAGTCCACTTAAAAAGAGTCGACTGAATGATATTCAGTTGCCTCCAAACCTCGAAAAGATAAAACGTGACTCCAGTCGATTGAAATAAATTCAGTCGACTGGAATGCAATGGTAGACAAGTGTTAAAAGGATGCAGTAAATGGTAAATTTATGATAGTCGACTGAACCAAGTTTAGTCGACTCGAATCCAGTCGACTGAACTCTTTCCAATCGACTAGATTCCATCAATAAAAATAGTGCTAGGGCTGCACTGAGTCGACTCACAACCACCCTAACCAGTCGCGAAAAAATCCTTTTTCAACCCTTCGAAGCATCTAGGTCGTCATATCTCTTTGATAACACCATCTATAATGCCAAGGTGACAATTCTAAACTCTAATTTCAATTATTTTTTTTAATAAATATTAAATAATTATAATTTAATTAGGGATAAAAGAAGAGCAGTTGAGGCCGAGTCATCTTCTACTCAGTGTATGGACATTAGGTTCCCCACTAAGGGACATAGGATCAGGTTTGAAAGAACTCTTTATATTCCCATGCCTACTAGATATATCAATAGATCATGCATACCTAGCATCGAAGTAATAACACATTATGGTTTAGAGAAATTAGTTTATTGTAAAAACTCAATTAACATAGATCTATGTGCAGAGTTTTTCAATAATTTCACTAAAATGATGATCTTACATATTCCACTAGAGTGCAGGGTAAGGATTTTATTCTTACCCCCTCATTGTTGAGAGATCATTTATGACTCATGCATTCATCATGTCCAGTTGAATGTTTTTCATTTGTGGAATTACCGTATGGTGATCCCTACTGGAACATTACATTAGATAGGATACACATGCATTTATTTAGTGAGGAGAGGACTCCATCTATGAGTATCTTTAGTTCCACTAGACTCAGAGTACAGGACTATGCCCTGTACATAGTCATAGTGAACTGCATTTTTCCACTCACCACTAGGGACATTGCTATGATGCACCCTTATCATTCATTTATACTTTATGTACTTAGTCATAGATTAGATTTAGATATTAGTTTACAAATGTTTCATTCTATCATCCATCATTCTAGGATAGTTACTAGTAGGAAGGCACATTTGCCTTATTGCCATGTCATTACATCATTAATAGCTACATTAGGGTTTGATGTTACCATAGATAACATCAAACAACTGTTTGAGTATGACATGATTGGTTCTAGAGAGTTTGGTTTAGCTAAAATAGGTTTAGATGAAAATAATATCCTGACATGGAGGAGAGATTGTCCTCAGCCCCAACCCCATCCTGAGCCTGAGCCTGAGCCTGAGCCTAAGCCTGATATTGACCCGGATCATCATTTTGACCCTCAGCCTGAGCATCAGAAAGCACCAGGATTTGATAGTCTATCGTCGTTTCTTGCGCTTCTAGTAGCCCCCACTGTAGCTGAGAGATTATTCAGATTGGAGGATGCGATGCAGCATCAGGAGCAGCAACATCGTGCTCATCATCTTGAGATGATGCAGATGTTTCAGGCACAGAGAGACGATCATCGAGAGATGGAGTTTTTTGGTTCTTGGAGGATGGATCATCCACCTCCTCCTCCTCATTCTGATTAGGATTGTATTAGATACATTAGTTATTACAGTTTACCTTATTTTGGTTTCTTTTAAAACTTGGTTATTCTTAAAAAATTGATTTGGTTTATGCTTAGTAGACTAGGACGCATTGATTTTATTATTCAAAATCTATTTTGTTAAGTAATATTATTTTCTTAAAGGAAAAATAAAAATCAATCTAGCCTAGGTCAATTTAGATTCAATGATCCTGTAGACCTAGGTAAGCCTTTGCATCTCACAACACCTAGGATTTCTTGTTTGTGTATTGAGCCATGAAGATGGGCGTGAGATGTTCGGACTACACCCCATGATCCAGATGTAGATTCAGTGTATCGATACGAACCAACACGGTGTTTAAAAAGTAAATCAATCATTTTGGTGACAAACTCTAATTCAAAGCTTGATGATAATTCTATATCACTTAAGCTACTAAAGAGTTGGAAATTACTTTAAGGACAATTTTTAGATGTGTATTTTAAGTATTAAAATAATGTTTAGGAATTTATGCTTGGACATTTTTCTATCTTATTTTCATTATCTTAACTTAATTTTAGAGCAAATGTTGAAAATTTTGAAAATTGAAATATTGAGAATTTTGAAAATTTCAAAAATATTTTTTATTGAGGGGGAATTTTGAAAATTGAAATATTGAAAATTTTGAAAATTTTAAAAATATTTTGAGGGGGAGTTTTGAAAGTTTTTAAAACTTTGACTTTTGGATATTTTGATAAATTCGTTTAAATTTTTAAAATGTTAAAAGTTTTGATTTAAAAATTTTAAAGGTTATGTACTTTTGAAAATTTTGATAAGAGACATTCTGAAACTCATAGATAAAGGGGGAGATCTTATTTTTAAAGAAAATATTATTGCATGAGTTTAGGGGGAGTATTGATAAATAATTCTCGAATATATAGTTTTCAGAAAACACTGAAATAAGAAGAGAAAATTTCTATAAATGGTTTTCAAAATTTAACTGAAATCTAAGTCTTTTGAAAGATTAAGTGTTTTTGAAATTTATAAAGCTTAGACATTATTGAAATAAAGCTTGTCAAGTAAGTATTATATTCTTTAGTCATTATGCTTTAAACCTCATATTTAAATTGTGGCATTTGGTGTTTAATAATACTTTTGATGTATGCCAAAGGAGGAGAGAGAAGGTTTAAAGTTAGAAAAAATTAAAGTAAAAGAAGTTTTTCATGCATATGAGCATCTTATGCATTTAAACGTTATACATTTTCAGCTCAATGCATTCCTGATATATGTTAAATTTGAATATTGCAAATTGATTCTTCTAACTTTAACTGATGTGTTGTCATACATCAAAAAGGGGGAGATTGTTGGTGCAGAAAGCACCACTCCTTAGTTTTGATATATGAACCATAGTTAAAGTTAGGAATTACTTGTGTTTTGATATATGTGTTAAGTGTGTAGGCTTAACAGGAAGTCCTAGTAGGTTATGCATACCGGATACTAGGCAAAGTATGGAAAGTCCTAGTAGGTTGTGTTGATCGGATACTAGGAAAAAGACTTGATAGATTAGGAGGACTAGATATCAAGCAGGAAGTCTAGGTGGGTCAGGAGACCGGACATCTAGCATGAAGACCGGTTGGGTCAAGAGACCAGACAACTAACATGCAGTCTAGCTGGGTCAGGGAAAATGGACAGTTGGCAGGAAGCCCTGATGGGTCATATCGGATGTCATATATGGTAAGTCTGGCAGGACAGCCGACAGGTAAGTCTTGAATGAAGAGATGAGGCTGAGTCCTTTGTAGGGGGACAAAGCTAGGCGTCGATCCGACGGATAGTCCGCGTGGGACTAAGAAGTCGAGATCGAGCAGTATTACTACTGCTTTTGCATTTTATACTCTTTGTATTGTGAAATCTCATTTCTGAGGAATAGTTGGTGAATGGATTCCAATCGGTGAAGTTCGATCGGTGAGTATAGTCGATCATTGGATACCTAGTTTGCAAGATTAGCTAGTGATCGATCGAAGATCTGGTAGCCCAGATGGAAAGAGTTTCGATTGGATCGGGAGGTCCATGGATGGAAAGACAAATTTCGATGCGAGCGTGATGATGGAGTCGATCGAACAGTCCAAATAACCGGAATTTCGTAGTACTATATCGACGGGTTGATGTAAAGTCAACTGGAGGGAATTCCAGTCGATTGGAAATGGCTTATAAAAGAAATGCATGACCATCTTCGAATACAACTCATCTATCATGTCCAAGTTCTATCTCCTTTGTTTCTCATCTGCAAGAGCTTCATCATGTTGCAACACCATAACTCCGACACTCCGAGCTCCATTTCAAAAGCTACAAGTGTCGGTTGTATTGTGCTTTACTTTCGCTTTTGTACTTTAATTTAAGATAAGGTAGCTTGTTACCTATCTCATTATCTTTTGTAAAAAGCGAACTCCTTCGAAGTCATGAATGTGAACTACCAGTATCAATCAAAGTATCAATATATATAGAATAAACTGAAACCATACCCCATATGACTGATCCCTCAGTCTGCTGTGCCTCATCTCTGGTGATGGCATAAATACATCCAGTCTTAATATTTGACGGCTGCATCCCTGCTGAAGTAGTAGAGTGCCTCCACTCAGGCTGAATCTGGCTCTGTGGTACTGAAGACTGAGTCACCGGTGCAGGCATAATATACTCCTGAGAGCCAGCTGGTAACATCTGCGGTGCAGGTACTCCTGGATAGTAGATTACTAGAGATGTAGGATACTAGATAGCTATCGGCATCACTGAAGAGGATAATTGGACTTATGCTGCAAAGACTCCACCCTTGGACTTTACGCCACCAATATCAATCCTTGGACTTCCCAAATGCTAAGTACCCATATCTTGGAATTTCACAGGCAAAAGAACACACTTGGACTTACGTGGCCAAGACTAACACCCTTGGCCTTTCTTTGCTAACTCCATGTTGGACTTTCCAAATGCCAAGACCCATGCTTGGACTTTTCATTGTCAAGTACCCAAGACTTAGACTTTACCATTGCCAAGACCCATGCTTGGACTTTCCATGCCAAGTACCTAAGCCTTGGACTTTACCATTGCCAAGACTCATGCTTGGACTTTCCATGACAAGTACTCAAGACTTGTACTTTCCATGACAATCACATTGTCATACGTTTTGTCGAACATCAAAATACCACTCGAGTCAAACTCGAGTCTGGTCAATCGTGCCCTGAACCGATTGCACCATCAATCTCCCCCTTTTTGACGTTTGACAAAAGCTAAAGATCTTTCAGGTAGAACACTAACTCAAATCAATCCTCCAAATTGTCCAAATTGGGAATTCCAAATTCTCCCATCAATTTTCCCATCAATTCTCCCCCATTTTGACATACATCAAAAAGACTCTCCCCAAGGGTGTCAATGTCTCATATCCAAATGAGATCTTACAATCTCCCCCTTAGTCCAAAAACATCTAGGATGCCTTCACTCTTCCTAGTGATAAGTCTCATATCAATAAAGAGAGGCAATCCTTCAATTTCTCCAAATTTTCTAAATTCTCTCCCTTATGAGGAAGAATACATCCATCATCCCATTGATGGATAATCTTCCCCTAAAGGCTTTCTCCCCATTGACCATTGCACCAACAATTTCCTTGGAGAGTCCCTAAGCCTATAAGAACACTAAACCGTCAAAATTAAGGTTGAAAGTTCAAACTCACACACCTTAAAATTGATGCACACCCTAAACAACTCTCCTAATCCATATCCAATGGATTTTCACCCTTCTAATGCTTTCCAAAGCATCTCCTAGGGTTAAGAGCAGTTAGGGTAGCCTAGCATAGCTGAAACATGTGCTAAACATCATTGTTTACCCTAAATCAACATTGGCAGTCGACTCTGTAAGTCAACAGTCGACTACCCTTGATGTCAGTCGACTGCCATCCATGACAGTCAACTGATTTCTGCAAGTCCAGAAATCAGAGTTCAGAAACGAAATTTGGAAATACATAAATAATTATACGTAATTTGAAAAATAGTGAAACTTCATATGTATAATACTTATAACAATCAAATTGGCTGAAAAATATTTGAAAAATAAAATACCCATTAAATTTTGAGATTGATACAAAATTCAAAACCATTGTTAACTTCAATGTTTTTGATCTATTTTGTATCAACTTCTTCAATGGTGACTTCCATCAAAAGATAGACTACACCAAGGTTTTTCAAAATGATTTTGAAATGTTTTTAAATCCTTACATTGAACCATGGTCTATGGGCCTAATGCACATGACTTGTACATAAGCTTTTCTCATGATTCATCCATGGTATATGATGAGTTTGAGTTCATCTAGATGCAAGAACTATTCACCTTGAACTTAACTCATTTCCTAGCATCTCAAATGTGTCTAGGGTGTATGAATACACACACATGTCAATGTGATGTAGGGTGTGGTTTTTGTTCATCCTAAACTAAGGTCTCATGCATTTTTCTAAGGCAACACTATTTGATTCCCTTATACATGGGACTTCAAATCATGCCATAGTCCTTATATCAATTTTAATTAGCCCTAAATGTTGGGATGTATACTGAAAGCCTAGCTCTTTTGTATTAACATCTTTATTTTGAAATAAGAATCACATGATCATTGTTTGCATATTTTTATGATTATGCAAAATTGTCTAATACTTTACATTGTAGATAACATGGTGCTTGGGTGTGGCACAGAAGATCATGTTATCAGTCCCTTGTAGAGTATAAGTAGAGGCTCACAACCAAGATGATTTTGGACAAACCATTGGCATGGTTGTAGTGTAGCTTGGTATTGTTTTATTTTGAACATAGAGTTACACTAGTACACTTAGGTGTATTGAGCAGGACCGACATAGAGGTGATTCAATTTGTTGCTGACTACATAATTGAATCGGACCTCGGATATTATGTTGTACATGCTCTTAATCCCGATATAATAACGGGCACATGTACTTAGTATTTATTTCTTTGATTTACCAGAGGGTGAGATTTCTATGGATTAAATCAATATGCCCGGTAAGTTGGGAAATGATATTATTTACATGGTGTGCCGTTGATTATAGGAGGAATCCGTGTCCTATGTATTAGGTTGATGATGTCCCCTTGAGGAGCTCATAAGGTTCATCATGTAAACCCTGCAGGTTGACTTAGTCAACATGATGATAAAGTTGAGTGGTACTACTCGAGGAGTTAGATATTAATTAATTAATGGTCAGTAAATCAATTAATTGACGGACATTCGATATCTTAAACACGGAGAGATGGATGTACAAATAATATATGGAGCCCATATTAATTTATGGGGGTTGGTGAGGTAGTTCGATGATGATCCTCTAGTGGAATGGAATATCATTGATGGATCAAGTTTATGTGGTTCCGATCCATCGGGTGGCCAAGACCCAACTCCTCCTCATGGTCCCTATCGTAGCCTAATATAAACCTCATGAAGTCTAGATCAAATGATGGAAAACAAATCTCTAGATCCGACGGTTGGGATTAAATCCCTAGAACCGACGGTGGAGATTAAATCTCTAGATCCGACGGTTGGGATTAAAACCCTAGAACCGACGGTTGAGATTAAATCTCTAGATCCAGCGGTTGGGATTAAATCCCTAGAACCGACGGTTGAGATTAAATCTCTAGATCCGACGGTTGGGATTAAATCCCTAGAACCGACGGTTGAGATTAAATCTCTAGATCCGACGGTTGAGATTAAAACACTAGAACCGACGGTGGAGATTAAAACAAGGCCTAAACCCAACTCTATATATAAGTCTTATTGGGTTGGGCGGCAATGGGATGATGAATGGTTTAGGGGATTAGGGTTTGCTTCCTTTGGAGGCAAGGAATCCTAGTTGGTTTAGAATTTTTTGGGCAGCTAGGGTTTGGGAGCAAAGGTGGGCGGCAACACATGGAAGATGAGCTTCTTCTTCTTCCTAAGACATGGCCGGCCCCTACCTTCTACCCTTTACCTTGGTCGGTGCTCATTCTATTCTCCTTCCCCTCCTCCATAGCCGGCACATAGAAGATGGTTTTCAAAGAGATTAGGGTTTTGCCTTTCCTTTGGTTGGGCGGCAAGAAATCCTAGGTTAGGGTTTGGTTGGGCGGCTAGGGTTGGCAAGGAGAGTGGGCGGCAACTATAGGAGAGGATCTCTTCTTCTTCCTAGGGTGTGGCCGGTCCCTAGATCTCTTCCTTCCACCTTGGTTGGGGCTCAACCGAATTCCCTTTCTCCTCTTCTTTTCTTCTTGGCCGGCGGCACTAGAAGCTAGGGTTTGTCTCTAGTTTGGTTCCTTGGTTGTTTCCATTATGTTCTCTCTATTCTTGGGGCCGGCGGCATCAATCCTTTGTGGATTGGTGGTTGGTTCAAGCAAGAAGGGAAAGAGAGTTCTTCTTTCTTTGGATTGAAGAAGATCTAGGAAGCTTCAACTTGTGGAGGATCTTCGCCCACACGAAGTCTACAAGGAGGTTAGGACATACGATAGAAGATCAAGAGGTATAAAAGTTTTACAACTTTTATTATTGTTCTTTGCATGTTCTTATTGATATGCTAGCTTATGTTCTTTATGTTAGTATATGTTGATTATACTAGTTTACATTTGTATGTATTTGTATAATCATGGACCCCGAATAAGAAACACAAAAACTGGCGATCCGTCCGTCGTCTCTTCCGCGGCTAACCGACTAGAAGAGTTGTGTTGCTTGAACAACTAGTTTGTTCAAGCGATCGCTCATGTTGTTAGCACGACGACAAATTGGTTGTGCTTAGGAAACTCATCCCATCCGGATTAGTTTTCATTAGTGAAAATTTTAATCCGGGGACATGGGAGCCAATGAGCCTCCGAGGAATAGCACATTGCCAACACTAAATGCATGAATGATGATTATGACATAAATGATAACATAAATAAAAATATATGCCAATAATCATGATGTCATGGCATCTGAAGACAATCTAAGTATACATGACATTAAAAAAAAATTTAAACCTAAGCATCATCATGACATATTAAATGATTAAAAAGAATTATGATGTCATGACATGTTATATGACAATCAAAGCATGACACATAAGAGTTAAAGGTATAAAAATATCTAAATTTTAATATTAGTTGACATTTGTTAGGATTAAGTTCAATTTTTCCATATTACCACTTATCCCAAGTGTGCCAAACCCCCAAAAATGGCACATCAAGACCTCTAAACCTAGTTTGTGCCAATTTGATCCATTTTTCATAAATCTCAAAATATATTTGCACATCCTAAAATCCTTTAGGATTAAATTCAACCTCATTTCCAAGGTACCCATAACCTTGAAAATGTCCTAAGGTGTCAACTCTATCATGGTTAGGTTAACTACCCATCCACTTAGGGTTGACACATCCTAACCCATCTAGCGTGAAGGGAGCACGCTCCTAGGAATCCAAAACCTATTGGAGCTCCTTGGGTTAATTAGGTATTCACTAGGGATGACCTCCCTTGATACCTTCCTAATGACACTTTTTTGCTTGAAAGCCTTGGTTAATTTGATCTTGTCTTGGTCAACTCTAGGGATAACTTCCCTTGTGACCTTCTTAGTAGTCTTTCTAGGTTTCATTGAAACCTTAGCCACTAGACACCTACCTTGGTTAACCTTAGGGATAACTTCCCTAGTAACCTTGCCCTTCCAGACCTATGGATGGTTCCATAATTGAATGGAACATGGTGATAGGTAGGCTTATCTACCTTGGACTTAGGCTTGTAGCTCAAGCCTTTCTTGCCCATCGATGAGCCTTGCCTCCTAGAACATAGGTTTTGACTCCTAGACCCTTTAAATGAATTTGTCATTCTTGCAAGGGTCTTTTCAAGTTTCTCAATCCTTGACCTTAAGGTTTGATTTTCTAACTCTAATGTTCCCAATTTTAATTTTTCATTTACTTTTTGGGAAAGATTCTTGCTAGGCATATGCCTACCCTTTTTAGGGTTAATGCCTAGGTGATCTTCTACCTTTCTAATACTTTACCTAGGTAGAATAGGTCTAGAGTTATTGGTTCTAGGTTTATCCTTAGTCCTAATATCGACATGTTTAGCCCCTAAGCAATAAAATTTATTGTTACTAGCATGCCTTTTATAATCATGAGCAATTGCAATAAAATTCCTAGCATGCTTTTGCCCATTACTTAAAGAATGAGCATTATTTAAATTTACCTTAGGGTTCGCCTTAGCTCCCCTTACATGTGTAGCTCCTTCTTTGACTTTCTTCCTCGCCCTATGGCATTGACTTTGGTAATGTCCCCGTTAATTGCACTTGAAGCACACAATGTGCTCTTTGCTTTTAATTGTTAGGGCTCCGGTCTTTTTGGCCTTTGGCACGATTTGTACCGTCTTCTTGACTCATTTCGGACACTTGCTCTTGTAGTGTTCGGCTTCCCTACTCTCAAAGCATATAATATGAACTTTATTTTTGATTGAAATGCTTGAGTTATCTAGGGTGGTGGTAGGAAGAATTTGGTCCAATTCTTCATGGTTCCCGGAGGTAGATGCTTCTTCTCTTATGGAAGTAGAGGTTTCCTCTTGATTTTGCTCTGGGATAGAAGTTCTCTCCTCTCCCTCAATCCTAGAGGTGGAGACTTCTCCTACTTCTTCCACCTCTTATGATTCCGATGTTGATTCCTTCTCAACCTCCGAATCCTCACTTTCTTGTGAGGATGAGCTTTCCTCTTCGATCTCCTTCTCCAATTGAGCCGATGATGGTTCTTCATGGAGCTTTGCCAATTTGCTCCATATTTCCTTGGCATATTTAAATTCACCTATCTTGGATAATAAATCGTTAGGTATTAAATAAACTAACATATCGATTACCTTGTCATTTATTTCGGATTTTCGGAATTGGTCTTGGGTCCATCTCTTCTTCTTGAAATATCCTCCTTTTGGACCCCATGGAATTTCGAATCCATCCATCAAGACAGACCAATCTTCAAAGTCCCTCATCACTATGAATTCTTCAATCCTTCCATGAACAATACTACACTGATAATCAACACACAGTATATGATCAACATGTAAACAAATACATTACTAACCTGGTATATCCTATACCACAACATAACGTTGATCAAATGTGTACAACAGTCTGATCCAACTCGTACACCGTACTGCACACACAATAGTATAGAATATGAAATAGCATGCCAGATGATGTACAAATATATACAACAAGCATAGCTCAAACAAATGCAACATCACAACAAGAATATATATATACCTTCTTGTATGTCGGTACATTACATTATATTTAGTTGATCAGTTTGTTATGTGCATTGATTATGAATATACTGGTGGTTATTTGTCATTACCTTTAAGACTGTACACATGTTGATCTCCATATGTTTATATAATGTTCATGCACTATCTTTCATATTACCACTAAGTCTTAGACTCACCACCATAGACCCTGGACTTTCTTATCGCCCAGATAACAGATAGAAGATTCCTTGGTTGCTCGAAGCTCCGCAAGCTGATCCCATCTCACACCGAGGGTATGGATTATACTCCATATTGTTGTATTATTTTGGATTGTTTATTTTTGGATTTTATCCTATGTTGATTCTAATAGTGATATATGAGAGATGTCCTAAGACAATCGCCTTATGGTTGTACCATTTATTTGATAAATGAAGATTCACTATTT
The DNA here is from genome assembly GCA_025175895.1 of Wurfbainia villosa. NCBI lineage: Eukaryota > Viridiplantae > Streptophyta > Magnoliopsida > Zingiberales > Zingiberaceae > Wurfbainia > Wurfbainia villosa. The sequence continues at coordinate 75,891,786 of CM045991.1, read as the reverse complement.
GAGGATATATGTTTTCATGTATTTGATTGGATCTTAAACTCATTAACTGAATGTCCACAATACAATTCACAGCATGAGAGAATTTATGATTGGATCACAACTAGTGAGTATCTCTATATGTGTAATTGTGATGTATTGGAATTATCCCTAGTTGATGAATTGATGTATTCGGACACTATCAATTCTGTTGAGACTAGCACGAGTTATACTCGTTTTATCTAAGCAACTGTTCCTCACTGGCTGGAGACATTGGGATGTTCGGAGTTAATCGTGGATGCTAGTTATGGTAACTAGTTCATTGGAGTGACTAGCTATAAGACTTTATATAGTTTTCTGCATATATGGATATGTCAATGAAGTTCTTACTGTAGCTTAAGTGTGATGTTCCTTCAACTTGCGGTATTCAAGTCATCTTGGTCATGTAGACTTATGCTTTGACATCTTAAGAAAACATCTTCGAGGAGATGTGGACCCGGGATGATTGGGTATAAGTCGAAGTGGCCAAAGGTGTTTGAATAGCCTACAGAGGATTCACCATTCCTTGCGAGGAGATGTATACCCTATGGCCTCTCGTCGGATTGTTACTAAAGTGTTTGGCCAAAGCATTACATGTTTAGAGTATGGTACTCTCGGATACATGTTCAGTAACTAGAATCCATAGGACGAGAAAGTAATACTTGGGCTAGGTGTGACGTGGTCAGCCTAGTGGGGACTAACACATAGACCTTGTCCTGAACCAAGTGATTATAAGATGAGTGAAGGGAACGGGGCACGATTCACTATAGCAGCTGAAGGGTTTCAGAAGTGTTCTAAGATCGACCATTGATTTTCTGATTAATTGGGGATCATGATGTACTACTAGGTGTCACTCATGATTGTTCTATAATTAATGGTTAATTATAGATGGCCAACATAAATCGGGAACCTATTTTGTCACACACACTACGAGTGTTATCCGAAGGATTTAAAACGAGCTTGAGAATAGGATTCTCAGATCGAGAGAGACTTGGTTTGGTTGGACCAAACAAAGAACGATCATGAAATTGTTTCAGTCGCAACGAAAGCGTGGATGGGCCAAGTATTATGAAGACATGATGGATGAACCAAATCGATTTGGTTCTAATCCTATAGTGGAAAATAAACCAAAGGGGGTTGGTTTGTTTTAAACGAATGAACTGAAATTGGTTCGGTTCGTTTTAACTTAAAATAGACCAACGTAGTTTGGTTTATTTTAACTTAAGTTATTGGAGCGGGTTAACGGATTTTGGTTATGAACCAATAACCGTTAGGAGAAATGTTCTCTATAAAAATACGGCTTAAGGGTTTTTGTGAATGAATCGGTTCAAGATTTTGGAAACCCTAGCCATTTTTATCTTCTCCTCCCTTATTGTTCCTGCCCAACCCTAGGAAAGGTGTGGTTGCCACCCAAGCTCCTTGTGCTGTCGTCCATTGGAGTTGCTGCTCCTCTTCCTTGCCGCCGACCATCCACCGGTCGCCAACAACTCCTCCGGCCATCCTCCCTTGGTTGTCGGCCATCAAGGGCAGCCGACCTAGTCTTTGGCTGGTCATCTCCTCCACAAAAACAAGTTGTCCAGTTTTGGACAGCTTGTTGTCCTCTTCGTGGATTGGTCATTTGGTCGACGTTTTGCGCTCCGACAATGACCTATTTGTCGAGGATTGGATCTCCGGCAATCCCCTTTGGTGGAGGACCAAGTTTTCGTCAATTGGTTGACGAAAACTGCTTCGGAGAAGCGAGTTCGTGGAACTCGATTTTTGGATCCAAATTTGATTAGGATTGTGATCGTCTCTCGGATCACAACAACTTCAACGCGAAGCTAGTACCTCTTGTGAAGTCGAGGCTCATGGCTTTGTGAAGCTATCCCGACGATACTCGGCGTGGATATGAATAGAGGAAAAACTCGTGAGGGTCGCTTGGTTGATGTCATTTCCCCTTCACGTAATTCGTCAGCTATACCTAGATTAGTTTCTTTATTGCAAAATTTGAAATAGCGATTATGTCTACACTTGATGTATCCTTGCATGGGTGTGGTGTGTGTGTGTTGTAATAAATTAGTTTATTACTTATTTTTGCTTCTGCTGTATGCATGTTTATGAAACATGTTCAAACGCACACCCACGTCGGTGCCGGAAAAATCCAACAATGGTATTAGAGCCCAACTATATTTCGACGTAATCGTAAAATTATTTTGCGATAGTCATAATTGTATTTTTGGAAATTTACTACTTTTGGAAAGTTTAGAAATAATTATGAAAATTTTAATTAGTAAAGAAATTCAAATTGGAAATTTTCTAATGTGATTAAGAAATTGCAATTTAGGAAATTTGTTTCCTAAATTAAATTTAAATTTCCTTGATTAATATTTTCCATAAATAAAATATGTGATTAAATTTGGAAATTTATTTCCTAATTTAATCGGGATTTGATTTGGGAAATCAAATCGCAAACATATTTTATTTCAAAAAATTAATTTTGATATTATGGAAACTACTTGTACATGCATAATTGTATGTCATGTAATTGCATTAGATGCATATCATTTTGTCATGCGTGTCGTGACATATAGATGTATGTCATGTGTGTCATGTCATATAGATAATAGTTATTTGCATGCAAAGAGGATGAGACCTTAAATCCCTTATACAATATTAAAGCCTACACCTTCCATTAATATGGTTAGAACTAGAGTTCTGTTTCTTGTTTGGGTTGTTAGACTCACTCCAAGCCTGGCTTGAACCTGAACATGTTCAATTATTGAAATAGTTTGACACTAATATGGTAAGAGTTAGAGGTCAATCGTTAGTTTGGGTTGTTGGACTCACTCCAAGCCTGGCTAATTGGTTGAATGCACTCTAATCATATTAAAACTATTTCGTGATTAATGGGTCGACTCTAACTTGGAGCATCGATTTGTTGGACTCACTCCAAGGTCGATGTGAAGAGAGGTGAAGTTGGGTGTTATGCATACGATGCATACTTGTTAATGTGTTAACAACCCAATGTTGTTGGAATGTATACTGAAAGCCTAGCTCTTTTTGTATGAACATTTTTATTTTGAAATAAGAATCACATGATCATTGTTTGCACTTTATATTTATTATATGTGTGCATATTGTCTAATATTTTACATTGTAGATAACATGATGCTTGGTGTGGCATAGAAGATCATGTTATCAGTCCCTTGTAGAATATAAGTAGAGGCTCACAACCAAGATGGTTTTGGACAAACCATTGGCATGGTTGTAGTGTAGCTTGGTATTATTTTGTCTTGAACATAGAGTTACACTAGTACACTTAGGTGTATTGAGCAGGACCGACATAGAGGTGATTCAATTTATTGCTGACTACATAATTGAATCGGACCTCGGATATTATGTTGTACATGCTCTTAATCCCGATATAATAACGGGCACATGTACTTAGTATTTATTTCTTTGATTTACCATAGGGTGAGATTTAGATGGATTAAATCAATATGCCCGGTAAGTTGGGAAATAATATTATTTACATGGTGTGCCATTGATTATAGGAGGAAACCGTGTCCTATATATTAGGTTGATGATGTCCCCTTGAGGAGACCCAGCTGGTTGACTTAGTTAACATGATGATAAGGTTGAGTGGTACTACTCGAGGAGTTAGATGTTAATTGATTGATGGTCAGTAAATCAATTAATTAACGGACATTCGATATCTTAAACACGGGGAGATGGATGTACAAATAATATATGGTGCCCATATTAATTTATGGGGGTTGGTGAGGTAGTTCAATGATGATCCTCTAGTGGAATGGAACATCATTGATAGATCAAGTTTGTGTGGTTCCGATCCATCGGGTGGCCAAGATCCAACTCCTCCTCATGGTCCCTATCGTAGCCTAATATAATCCTCAAGAAGTCTAGATCCAAGGATGTAAAACAAAACTCTAAAACCAACGGTTGGGATTAAATCCCTAGAACCGACGGTTGAGATTAAATCTCTAGATCCGACGGTTGGGATGAAACCCTAGAATCGACGGTTGAGATTAAATCCCTAGATTCGACGGTTGGGATTAAATCCCTAGATTCGACGGTTGGGATTAAATCCCTAGATCCGACGATTGGGATGAAACCCTAGATCCGACGGTTGGGATGAAACCCTAGATCTGACGGTTGGGATAAAATCCTAGATCCGACGGTGGAGATTAAATCCCTAGATCCGACGGGGGAGATTAAAGGAGGCTTAAGCCCAATTCTATAAATAGAGGGCTAAGGCTTGGGTGGCAAGAATGGTTTTTTGGATTAGGGTTTTGCCTCTCAAGAGTTTAGGCGGCTAGGGTTTGGTTTGTGGTTTGGGCGGCAACAAAGGTAGGAGATTAGGGTTTCCTCCTTTTCTCCTTGGTGGTCGACACTCACTCCATCTTCCTCCTTGCTTTGGCCGGCCCTCTTCCTCCTCCTTTTCTCCTTGGTGGCCAGCGGTTCTCCAATCCATTGGTGGCCGGCGCTTCTCCCATTCCTTGGTGGCCGGTGGCAACATTGTTACAAAGGTTGGCCGGCGCTCAACCATCTACTCCTTGGCCGACGGTTATATCAAGTTCCTTGGCTTGGTGGCCAGTTCTAGAAAAGAGAAGGAGTTTTGTTTGGTTCTTCTCTTTGTTCGGAGCGAGCAAGGAAGGGAAGAACGTGACCTAGAAGGCTTTTACTCGTGGAGGATCTTCGCCCACACGACGTCCACGAGGAGGATAGGACATACGATAGAAGATCAAGAGGTATAAAAGTTTTACAACTTTATTTTTCTGATCTTAGCATGTTCTTTATGTGTTGATTATACTAGTTTGCATTTGTATGTATTTTGTATAATCATGGACCCCGAAGACAAACACAAAAACCGGCGATCCGTCCGTCGTCTCTTCCGCGGCTAACCAACTAGAAGAGTTGAGTTGCTTGAACAACTAGTTTGTTCAAGCGATCGCTCAAGTTGTTAGCACGACGATGAATTGGTTGTGCTAAGGAAACTCATCCCATCCGGATTAGTTTTTTCATTAGTGAAAATTTTAATCCGGGGACATGGGAGCCAATGAGCCTCCGAAGCAAATTCTAACAAATGTATGTATGAACATTCAATTAGTTGATAGCACATTGTGATAGTTACATACGCGATATGTAATGAGTATACTTGATACCTACCATCATAGCTAAGAATGACTTATTGGACTCACTCCAAGGTTGTTCTTATATATGTTGGATATCATCCCATTCGGAGATGGACCTACGATCTCCCGAATTGATTTTGAGGGGTTTTGAATTTCGAAAAATGAATGGGATATATAAATGTATGTTGATGCATTTTTAAAATCATTTTCTCATATATGCTCGATTTGTATTTCTAGGTTAATCACTTGATCATGATGTCTTTGAATTTGTGCTCTATTTTGGATTTGAATAAATTGACTAGGCCAAACTTCTTGGACTCGCTTAGAAACTTGAGAACTATTCTCAAGGCTGAAAATCTTGAGTATGTCCTCGAAGCGCCTCTTCCCTCCCATCCTAGTGATGTCGCAACTCCGGACCAATTGTTAGCCCATCATAAACATGTGAGTGATTCTAAACTACTGAGTTGCATCATGATAGTTGTGATGGTACCCGAGCTGTGGAAGCAACATGAGCATATGGATGCTTATACAGTAGTCTTTCATCTTTATGAGTTGTTTGATGAGCAAGTGAGATCCAAAAGGTTCGAAGTCTCCAAGCTCCTCTTCACCTCTGAGATGCAAGAAGGTTCATTTATGGTACTGCTCAACATGCTGAAGACTGTGGAGCCTTCTATGAAGCATGAGCAGGAGTCGATGCTATTTGTTGATTCCTCGAAGAAAGTTTCTAAGAGGATGTCAAAGGAACAATAGAAGGGAAGAAGAAAAGGGCTAAAAAGGTAGAACTAGCTCAAAAGGGCACTTGCCATCATCGCGGCAAGGAGGGTCATTGGCGAAGAAACTACAAGATTTATCTTGAGTCCGTGATGAAGAATAAGACATCTGATACCCCATCTTCTTCAAATATCTTTGTTATTGATTGCCATTCTATTTCCTTAGACACTTGGGTATTGGATACCGGGTGTGGTTCACATATATGTAATAACATACATGGGCTAAGGAATAGAAGAAGACTCGTCAAGGGAGAGTCAAATTTACATGTTGGGAATGAAGCAAAAGTTGCTGCACTCGCCATCGAAACGTATTTGTTGAAACTCCCTACAGGACTTGTCTTAGAACCGGACAATTGCTTTTATCTTCCTTCGTTGATAAAGAACATCATTTCTATTTCTTGTTTAAATAGAAATGGATACCATTTAACTTTTAGTAACAATTGTTGTTACATAACTTTGAATGACGTTCTTTATAGGACTGGAACTTTAAGCAATGGTATTAATACGTTGGACATATCCAGTGACATTTTTAATATTGAAGTGAGCAACAAGTGTGCTCAAAAAGATAATCAATTAGACTCTTACATGTGGCATTGTCATCTTGGCCATGTGAGTAAGAAACGCATGTCCGAATTACACCGATGTGGAATTCTGGAATTGTTTGAATTAGATTCATACGATACATGCGAATCATGCTTAAAGGGCAAGATGACCAAGTTACCTTTTACTGGAAAAGGTGAATCGATGGGAGAGTTGCTTGGTCTAATACATACTAATGTATGCAGACCTATGTCAACTCAAGCTCTAGGAGGCTATGACTACTTAATTACCTTCACCGATGATCACTCACAGTTTGGGTATGTGTTCTTGATGAAACACAAGTCTGAAGCCTTTGAAAGGTTAAAAGATTCAAAAATGAAGTAGAGAAATAACTTGACAAGAGTATTAAAATACTTTGATCGGATCGAGGTGGTGAATACTTGAGTCAAGGGCTTCTAGATTATCTGAGGGACAATGGTATATTGTCTCAATGGAGTTTTCCGTATACACCACAGCTTAATGGTGTATCTGAGAGGCGAAACTGAACCTTGTTGGATATGGTCAGGTCGATGATGAATCACGCGAATCTTCCCATGTCCTTTTGGGGCTATGCACTTCAGACATCTATTTACTTCCTAAATAGAGTCCCGACCAAAGTAGTCTCTCTACTACTCCGTATGAGATATGGGCTAGTAAGAAACCTCATTTATCTTACTTGAAGATATGGGGTTGTCCTACTTATGTGAAGTGGACGGTGTCAGACAAATTGGATGCTAAGTCTGATAAATGTCTATTTATTGGATACCCTAAGGAAACGAGGGGTTACCAATTCTATTATCTTTTAGAACAAAAGGTATTTGTTTCAAGGAATGTTGTGTTTCTAGAGAAAGAGTTTCTCTTGCAAGAAAATAGTGGGAGTGCCATTGAACTTGAGGAGGTTCAAGAGACTCCAGTAGACATTAAGGAGATACCTGGTCAAACATCTCAACCGGTAACTCATAGTGATGAGGCATCAACTGAACCTATTGTGACACTAAATCTTCGTAGATCTGGTAGGACACGCAACATTCCTAAGAGATATGGATTTTTCGTAAGTGAATCGAATGACATGTTACTCATTGATGATGAGGAGCCTACCAATTATGAAGAAGTTCTGAAAAGTTCAGAAAGGGACAAATGGCTTAAAGCCATGAAGTCGGAAATGGATTCCATGTATGAAAATCAAGTTTGAAACTTGGTGGACCCACCTGAAGGCATTAAGCTTATAGGGTGAAAGTGGATTTTCAAGAAGAAGACCAACATGGATGGTAATGTAATTATCTTTAAGGCTAGATTAGTGGCAAAAGGCTATCGTCAAAAGCAAGGTGTTGATTATGATGAGACCTATTCACTAGTAGTTATACTTAAATCCATTTGGATGCTCCTGGCCATAGCGGCTCATTATGACTATGAGATATGACATATGGATGTGAAAATGACTTTCCTTAATAGAAATCTACTCGAGGATGTGTATATGATACAATCCGAGGGTTTCACATCGGTTGATAAAACCAAGGTATGCAAGCTTCAATGGTCCATATATGGACTGAAGCAAGCATCCAGGAGCTGGAATATCCATTTTAATGAGACAATCAAAAAGTTTGATTTTTCGCAAAATCCAGACAAACCCTGTGTGTACAAGAAAGTTAGTGAGAGTGCATTTGTATTCCTAGTGTTGTATGTCGATGATATATTACTTATAGGAAACGATATATCTACCTTACAGTCAGTTAAAATTTTGTTATCCAAAACATTCTCCATGAAAGACCTGAGAGAAGTGACCTACATCCTCGGGATCAAGATCTATAGAGATAGATCGAAACGGTTGCTTGGTCTTTCACAGTCTACATATATAGACCGAGTGCTAAAGAGGTTTAGCATGTCAGAATCCAAGAAAGGTTTCCTTTCCATCAGGCATGGGATACACCTTTCAAAGTCTATGTGTCTGCGCACAGAAGATGAGAGGATTTGCATGAGTAAGATTCCCTATGCATCCGCAATAGGATCTATCATGTATGTTATGTTATGTATGAGGCATGATGTATCGTATGCTCTGAGTGTCACTAGCAGATACCAATCTGATTTAGGAATGGATCATTGGACAGTTGTTAAGACAATCCTTAAATACTTAAGAAGAACTAAGGATGTGTTCCTAATATATAGAGAGGGTGATATGGTAATACGTGGGTATATGGATGCCAGCTTCCAAACAGATAGGGATGATTCCAGGTCTTAGTCTGGGTACATATTCACCATGAATGGAGGCGCAATAAGTTGGAAAGGTTCCAAGCAAGACACTATAGCGGATTCTACCACTGAGGCATAATACATTGCAGCTTCGAAAGCAGCAAAGGAAGCGGTTTGGATCAAGAAGTACATCTCTGAACTTGATATGGTCTCATCAACGATCCAAACATGTGCTTCACTGCTATCATCTGACCAGAGAGATCAAAAGTAGGAAGGAAATAGAAATCGAGAAGATTCCCACTGAAAGGAACTAACGAATCCTTTAACTAAGGCCTTACCTCAAAATAAGTTTGACGGTCATGTTAGAGCTTATGGTATTGGATACAGTAGCGATTGACATTAGGCCAAGTGGGAGCTTGTTAGTGATATATGAGAGATGTCTTAAGATAATCACCTTATGGTTGTACTATTTATTTGATAAATGAAGATTCACTATTTGAGTATATATGTTTTCTTGAATTTGATTGGATCTTAAACTCATTTATTGAATGTCCATAATACGATTCACAGCATGAGAGAATTTGTGATTAGATCACAACTAGTGAGTATCTCTACATGTGTAATTGTAATGTATTGGAATTATCCCTAGTCGATGAATTGATGTATTCGGACACCATCAATTCTGTTGAGACTAGCATGAGTTATACTCCTTGGTTTATCCAAGCAGTTGTTCCTCACTGGCTGGAGACATTGGGATGTCCGGAGTTAATCGTACTTGCTAGTTATGGTAACTAGTTCATTGGAGTGACTAACTGTAAGACTTCATATGCTTCTCTGCATATATGAATATGTCAATGAAGTTCTTACTACAGCTTAAGTGCGATGTTCCTTCGACTTGTGGTATTCAAGTCATCTTGGTCATGTAGACTTATGCGTTGACATCTTAAGCAAACATCTCCGAGGAGATATGGACCCGGGATGATTGGGTATAAGTTGAAGTGGCCGAAGGTGTTTGAATAGCCTACAGAGGATTCACCACTCCTTACGGGGAGATGTATACCCTATGGACTCTCGTCAGATTGTTACTAAAGTGTTTGACCAAAGAATTACATGTTTAGAGTATGGTACTCTTGGATACATGTGCAGTAACTAGAATCCATAGGATGAGAAAGTAATACTTGGGCTAGGTGTGACGTGGTCAGCCTAGTGGGGACTGACACATAGACCATGTCCTGAACCAAGTGGGTATAAGATGAGTGAAGGGAACGGGGCACGATTCACTGTAGCTGCTGAAGGGTTTTAGAAACGTTCTGGGATCAACCGTTGATTTTCTGATTAATTAGGGATCATGATATACTATTAGGTGTCACTCATGATCGTTCTATAATTAATGGTTAATTATAAATGACCAACATAAACCAGTAACCTATTTAGCCACACACACTATGAGTGTTATCCGAAGGATTTAAAACGAGCTTGAGAATAGGATTCTCAGATCGAGAGGGACTTGGTTGTGTTGGACCAAACAAAGAGCGAGCATGAAATTGTTTCAGTCGCAATGGAAGCGTGGATGGGCCGAGTCTTATGAAGACATGATAGATGAACCAAATCAGTTTGGTTCTAATCCTATAGTGGAAAATAAACCAAAGGGGTTTAGTTTGTTTTAAACGAATGAACCAAAATTGGTTCGATTCAATTTAACTTAAAATAGACCAATGCAGTTTGGTTTATTTTAACTTAAGTTATTGGAGTGGGTTAACGAATTTTGGTTATGAACCAATAACCGTTAGGAGAATATGTTCTCTATAAAAACATGGCTTAAGGGATTTTGTGAATGAATCGGTTCGAGGTTTTGGAAACCCTAGCCGTTTTTCTCTTCTCCTCCCTTATTGTTGTCGTCCAACCCTAGGAGAGGTGTGGTTGCCGCCCAAGCTCCTTGTGTCGCTGCCCATTGGAGTTGCTGCTCCTCTTCCTTGCCGCAGACCATCCACTAGTCGCCGGCAACTCCTCCAGCCATCCTCCCTTGGTTGCCGGCCATCAAGGGCAGTCGGCCAAGTCTTTGGTCGGCCATCTCCTCCACCAAAACTAGCTGTTCAATTTTGGACATCTTATTGTCCTCTTCATGGAGGGTCATTTGGTCAACATTTTGCGCTTCGACAGCAACATACTTGCCGGGGATTGGATCTCCGGCAATCTCCTTTGATGGAGGACCAAGGTTTCGTCAATTGGTTGACGAAAATAACTTCAGAGATGCTAGTTCATGGAACTCGATTTTTGGATCCGAATTTGATTCAGATTGTGATCGTCTCTCGGAACACAATGACTTCAACGCGAAGATAGTACCTCTCGTGAAGTCGGGGCTCATGGCTTTGTGAAGCTATTCCGATGATACTTAGCGTGGATACGAATAGAGGCAAAACTCATGAGGGTCACTTGGTTGATGCCATTTCCGCTTCACGTAATTCGTCAGGTATGCCTAGATTAGTTTCTTTATTGCAAAATTTGAAATAGCGATTATGTCTACACTTGATGTATCCTTGAATGTGTGTGGTGTGTGTGTTGTAATAAATTAGTTTATTACTTATTTTTGCTTTCGTTGTGTGCATGTTTACGAAACATGTTCGAACGCATACCCATGTCAGTGCCGGGGAAACCCAACAGTTTTCGCTTTTGGAGTGTATTGTTGTGTTTTATGTATTTGGCCTTTACTATGGTTTTGACTTGGATGATGGTTTTGACTATGTTTTCTTGTTGTGTCAAAGTCGTACCGGTACACATATATCTGAGTCTTTGTATCTTTATTATTGTCGGTGTATTCTGCTGTGTTTTATGACTTATCTATGATAGCAGCAATTTAGGCCATGTATTGGTAGTTTATCTTATATTTTCACAAGAGGGTACCGTCCGATTGACGGACAAATATACTCTCGGGGTGTGACAAGATGTTTGCTAAAACCTACTCCTAAACCCCTATATGATTTGTACACATCAATTCCCCTGACTTAGATCTTTTTTTGTTCTCAAGCAAACCTTAGTGCCATGAAATTTAAAAGTATTGTTCTATACTTAGCATGCTAACTAAAATTATCAAGTAGTATTTTCAATAAAAGCAAATAGATATGTTCTAAAGATTCACTAGGTTATCTTTTTGTGCACGTGCTGAGAGAATTTCCTAGGAGATACTCATTCCATGGTGAGTCAAGTCGTATTCCTATAGCTTTCCTAAGATTTCCGGCTTTTAGGCACTTACCTACCCTAAGTGAGGGTCATTCCCCAGAATTAGCATAAAGTCTCAAAGGCGTACTCGGTATTGAGAGAAATTGGTAGGTGTTTCCCTAGTAACCTAACTCGGTCTCAAAGGGGCACCTAGTCATTCCCATCCACGACAACTATTTTTTCAACTCTCTTTTTTTTGTTTTTTTATCATCCTCCCTATCATTTCAAATTTTTCGAATGGGTTTACACAATCCAAGCATCTCCAGTAACTAAAATGCTAAATCTAGAGTCACCTATGGATTCTAAAGTACTAGACTATTGGGGTGAATCATAACTATTTATGTACTAGATTTTTCCTTTCAGAATATTCGATTAGCATAGGTGAAAGATGAAATCTAACAAGGGAAAAATCTAGATCAACCATCAAAGCATCCAAAAATAAAGTGCCACAAGATAAATGAAGTTAAGCTATCTATGGCATGGAAACAAGTCGTGAAAAATTTTGAAAACATCACTGAGGCGGCTTAAAGTGACCAACAACTAAGTGCTGAAAAGAACCTAAACACTATATGCATGAACAAATAAATGCAATTAATCTAAAATTGAACCGAGATGTCAAGAAAAACTAACACTATTAGAAGAGCATATCAAAATTTGGGTCTCCCCCAGATTTAAATGAAATCATACCTCTAGCATGGCGTTCGAGGTGGGAAGTCTAGCAGTCTCGGGATGTCGAGCGCCTGGGAGAATTGGGTGCTCAGCCGCTAGTGCCACATGTACATGTGGTCAACTTGGGAACAAGTGGACGTAATGGTTGCTTGGTACTCTTCCTCCCTGGCCCACTGTGATTGTGTATCACACATGAACTACCAAACCTCCTAGCGGTAGACAACCTCTTCTTGGAAATAGTCATGGGCCTAGTCATAGAACTCCTCAGCCCACTGGAAATGCTCTCGGAGGCCCTAGAACTCTGCCTGCATATAAGTCCTATGCTCCTCCCATCGTTGGCCCTATGTCTACTGCTCGGCGTAAATGTCGTCGAGGTGCGATCGAAACTCAGAGAAATCATAGGTTGACATACCTACATTCTACTCAAAGGTAGAAAAAGAAGGTGGTGCAGGTGTAGAATGGCGGTGTGGACTAGGTGGGTTCCTATACCTAGGTGGGTGTATAGGGGAGTGATGGTCAGGAGGTGAAGGGGGGGGGCATGGGCAGAGGGTCTGTCGTGTGGTGGGGACTCCACTATCAGATCCAACTGCCAATTGGCATGGTTAGTGATGGTGGTATGATCGGCGTCGGGGAGCCTAAGGGGTGGCAAGTTCTTCCTCACAAAACAAAAATAGTTCCCCTCTCTCACTATCATCTTTATCGCCATGAACACCCCCAGGTCGATGCTAGGGCTCCCCTCTACTCTATCCAATCCCTCACAATTGTACCCCCATGTTATTGCAAATATGAGTGATTAATCCCCCTAAAATAATTTCCCCCTTAGGTGCCTTACCCACCTTAACTAAATGTCTAACAAAATGAGATCCTACATCTATAGTATTAGTCCCTTGCAACATGTTCCATAGACACAATAGCTCACTCAATCACTCTCTCCCCTTCCAAAAATAGTACTAGCCATAAAACGGTGAATGTACCTCAAAATAGGATTTTAGAGTTGGGATGCCTTGGCTCTAGAAGGGACGTAAGAAGTCTCTCCAGTTAATTCATTCCAAAATGTTCGTCCATTAAACTCATTTGGTGTCCTCCTCTCTCCCCCACTAGGTAGTCCAAAGCAAAAGTTCCATTGATATAATGACCATTCATGCTATATATAAAACAATCTAAATGCTATCTTCCCTTCCTCACTATCCTTACCTGATAAAATTTCTGCATCCACTAAGCTCAAAAATTCAAGAACAACCCTAGGGTATGTTGGGCATCTAACCCCCATCAGAACTTCCCATCCCATAAGGTGAAATAGCCATTTGACATCATTTAGCAAACCTAGGATTTCTAAGAGGGGTTCATCAATGTACCTAGTTGCTACTATTTTTCTAGAAAAGAGTATATTAAATCTAGTTCTATGGGCATCATCTCGAAATATAATGCTTGGGGGAGCATTACCTTCCTTCGACCATGTTGAGTGTTTCTTCTCCTTGACCTTGGCCGTGAAGAAGCAGATCTTGTTGCACTATGCTTTATCCTCCCTATTTTTACTTTTTGAAGGCTTCTTGGAGGTTGCAGAGGGTCCTTGGAGGTTGTAGAAGACGATTTTGCATGGGCTAGGGCAGGAAATTTGAGTTACACGGCTGATTTAAGGCCAATCGCATGGTTCACGCCCTTTTAAAGGGGCGTGACATGACCGTGTGGAATCCACACGGCCGACCATGTCAGGCTCTGACTTGGGTGTTTGGAAAAAATCCAAAATTTGGGTGTTTAGAAAAAATCCAAAATTTGGCATTGCCGTGTTGAATTAACACTGTCGACCGTGTGCGACTCTGAATTTTTCCTAGAGTGCAACACAGTCCAAGCCTTTCCACATGCCCTGTCATGTGCACTTTTGACCGTTGGGCATGGTCATGTGAAATTTACACGGTCGCCCGTGCTTCCTTCTGAGGTTTTAAAAAAAAAACTAGCAAGTTCTATCTAACCCTAAAACACTTATGAAGATTCTAATGGGAAACATTAAAGTCTAAACTAACATGCATGAATGCAAAAAGACTACAAATATTTAAACTTGTGTTGCCTCCCAAGAAGCGCTTATTTAAGGACTATAGCTCGACCACACTGTCACACTTTAGCTTGGTTCCGGTGGTTCCATGAACCTCCATTAATCTTTGTCAGAATTTTTGTACTCCATAGGGGTTTTCGCTATCCTACAAGCGGTATACCCTGCTGAGAATGGAACATTACACCCTGATAAGTTAAACACGATAATCTCGTTGTCCACTTCCAAGGATACTTTGTTGTCCTTCACATCTATGCATGCTCTAGCAGTTGCTAGAAAGGGTCTCCCTAGGATGATTGGGTTCTGAGGGTTTTGTCCTGTGTCTAATATAATGAAGTATGTGGGTATCACAAAACTGTAGGATCGTCGGTAGCCGGCTAGAGGGGGGTGAATAGCCCTCTTTCATCGTATGAACGGATTGCTTGTCTACAAATATAATTAGCACAACGGAAACAAAACTAAACAAACAATTAAGATAAGAAAAAGATAAAACAATGCTAACACACGATATAACGTGGTTCACGGCCTCGCCGCTAATCCACGGTCCAATTCGTCTCCAATGAATCACTCCGCAACCAATCCACTATTGGTCTCTCCTTTTAGCCCAAGCAAGGTGGAGGTAAACCTTTACAACAATGAGATCACTCCTTTTACAATAGATATGAAAGAAAACTAGAAGAAGAAGTTTGAGCTTTATGGGGCACTTAGTAGGATGTTTAGGCTACGTTTGGTACGGGGTAATCAGGCTTGTAATGTAATCGGATTACATTACAAGATGATTTACTTTGTTTGTTAACATTTCAAGGATGTAATGTAATGTAATCGCATTACAAAATAAGAGCCAAGATCCGTAATCTCGATTACGAAGGAAAAGCGATGTAATCCGATTACATTACGGACTCAATATTTGTCTTTACAAATATGTCCTTCTTTTATTTTTTCTAATTGCTTCTCGAGGCCGGCCGGCGATCGCGTGAGCGGGCCAAGCGAGCCGGCCGACACGGCCGTACGGCGGCCGGCGGCGGCCGGCCCGACGGCCGGCCACGATCGGCGATCGATCGCGGCCACCCTCTCTTTTTATAGAGAGGAATCAATTCTTCCCGTTGGACACTATCAGTCGACTGATGCTTTCATCAGTCAACTAATGTTGACTCCAGCGGCTCTGACCAGGCCGGATTCGCGGGATCCGTGGCCGCCTTCTCCAACAGTCGACTGATGATTTCATCAGTTGACTGATGTCAACTTCCAGTCGAGTGACCCGCGAGCTCGACTAGCTTCTGTACCCATGCACAGTGCTATCAGTCGACTGCTTCCCTTAAGCAATCGACTGATGTCAACTTGATCCATCAGCCACACCAGTCGATTGCCGATCGACTTGGAGCAGTCGACTGCCATGACATGGCAGTCGACTGGTGCCGAATAAACCTCAAACTTAACATCCGTTTGAGCATCCGGCGGTCGGGTAAACCTCAACCCTTGCAGTCGAGCCTTCGACACTCAGCCATTCGACCAAGTTCACCTAATGAGCTACTTACAGTTCACTCATTCTCTCATCTCACTTGAAATTCCTCGCCGAAGCTCTCTTCGTTCGCAGCCACGTCCCTCGGCAGCATCAAGCGCACAACTCTACAATGCTCCTTCGCGTCTCTTGCCCTCGAAGTCTGCTTCCTTGGCTTCGCTTCAAGTCATCTCATCCGGTGGTCCCTCGGATGCATCAAGCGCACAACTCTGTAATGCTCCTTCACTGCACGAGGTTGTGAGTGGTGACACTTGCCTAAGCTCCATGTGCGAATTACTAAGTTCTGCAAGACTCCAACGCACATATCAAATCCAATCATCCTAACTTAACCATTTTTCACACACATCAAAACCATATCCCATGGGTTGATTGCCCTAACAATCTCCCCCTTTTTGATGTGTGGCAATCCATTTAAGTTAGGTAAAAAAATAACAATAACCATAAGCAAGGAAAGCATGTAAGTAAAAACATGAGTATAACAACTCCCCCTTAAACATGCAACTCCCTCTTAAGACATTCTAAATTTTCCCTCTTAGCATGATTAACTTAAACTTCCCTATTTCTCCCCCTTTGACACCATCAAAAATATTTTCCAAATGTTATACACACATGACATCATCTCTAAGAAGGAAAAATACCAAAAACCAAACAAAACCTGATAAAAATAGGTTACTGTGCTCGTGCATAATACATCAGTCGACTGGTTCAGACTACCAGTCGACTGGCATGCAAGTTTCAGGTTTTCTGATTTTTCTGGACGAAATTTAGAAATGCATTAGAAATTCCAAAAAAATCAAAAAATCATGAAATTTTGAAAACATATTTCTTTTAAAGTCCTTTATCAGTGAAAAATGAGTTTTCATAAAAATTACTTATATTTTCAATGATTTTCCAAAAATCCAAAAGTTTCAAAAACAACTAGTGTTTTGATCAAGTTTGTATCAATTTTAATACCTAGTTTTGCATTAGATTGTTTCAAAACATCATAACACAAATTGTTTTGAAAACATTTGAAATATCCAACCATGATCTTTGGACAATATGTATATGAATTAAACATAAGCCTTCCCCATGATTGGTCTATTATTGCTATTTTGATACTTAAAATGACCGTCTAAATGCCATAGGCATTAGTGGACCATTTGTATCATCCTATTATCTCACCCATACTATGTTTTCAATCAAAGTTATCCTTATGGTGAATGTGAGATATTCCTAAAGGTGTTTATGTACTTAACCTTCAAATTCATGCATTTCTACCCATGGTTAAGTATCACCCTATCATACCACATGATCATAAAGGCATATATGTATTGATTTCACATTATGATCATGAAACACATGTATCAATCAATTTGTAATCATGCATTGGTACAAAATCATGATAAAAAGTCAAATATCACCCAAAGCATGATTTAAACCCTATTGCCCATGATTATATATTAAATGTCAAGATCATAAATCATGATTGCAAACATATATAACAATTACATTAACTATCATGATTTAAGCATTATTATCAATTTATGGGCACATTATCATCACCCAACACTATTTCAAAAATTAAGTCCCGCCATCCTAAGTCAACCAAATAGTATGATATAAGTAAAATCCATATGGTTGACTATCCTAGGGTTTTCCTAACCCTTAAGGATGAATTTAGGAACCCAATACAAGTTCTTTCCTATGGGGTTCACTAAATATTCCTTAGGGATTCATTTTTTAGCAATTGTCTTATTTTTGCTTTGACCCCTATCAATCAAACATTTATAGGCCTTTTCATTCGTCTTTCCCTTATATCCTAGGCCTTTTCTATTGAAGCTTGCCCTTTGGCTCCCTATGATCATGTTTAATGTATTGGAGCCAATTGTGAATTTTTCTAGGGTCTTGGTTAAATGGTCTATCTTTTCCCTTAAGACCCTATTTTCTTTAATGCATGCATCGTTGACATCAAAAGGAATGTAGTTATCATGTGAGCATGCATTATCATCATTAACATTTAAGCATGCTTGTTCTAATTTATTTTCTAAGGACTTAATTTGATCTAGCATGCTCTTATTTTTCTTTTTGGCCCTAAATAAATCCCTAGTTAAGCTAGAAATCATGGAAACTATTTTCTTAGGAGTTAGATTAGTTATCATAGTTTCCATGTATTCTTCTTCGGATTCGGATGAGGATGGCAATGAGCCTCCCCCTTCACTAGAGCTCTCCTCACTTGTGCTTGATCTTTCTTGTTTGAAGGAGGAGGTGTCTAGATCATCAAACGCCATTAATGCAAGGTTTGTGACAAAAGCGTTTTCTTCCTCCGATGATGATGAGGAGGAGGGATCATCCCATGTCCTTGCCTTGAGTGCCTTGGCCTTCCCCTTTTCCTTAGCCTTCTTTTCTTCTTCCTTTTTCTTGCTCCCCTTCTTATTTTCTTCTTTTCTCCTCTTTTCTTCTTTGCTCTTGTTCAAGAGGGGACAATCATCTCTTATATGCCCCTCTTGTTGGCAATTGTAGCAAATTATCTTCCTCTTGTGCCTTCTCTTATCATAAGATTTGTTAAATTTTAAATTTTTTAAAGCACGCCTTACCTTCCTTACTATATAAGCATCTTCATTGCTATTCATGGAGGATGATGAGAATGCTTCATCGGAGGAGGAGGGAGTCTCTATCTTCTTCTTCTTCCCCTTGTTGGCTACTCTGCTACTCCTCTCTTTGTCTCTTGGTCCATCTTGTCTTCTCTATTTGCTCCCCATCTTCATCCCTAGGTATCTTGAAACTATTTTCCATTATTAATAGAATTTCAAAGTCGATTTCAAAGAATACCTCCATGTGTTTCTTCCACCACGCAAATTCTCCTTCAAACTTCGGTGGGTGAATGTTAGAGCCGACCATCCTTGATGTAGTTCTTGTTGCGGCGGTTAGTCCTCGACAAGCTACCTTGGCTCTGATACCACTTGTAGGATCGTCGGTGGCAGGCTAGAGGGGGGTGAAAAGCCCTCTTTCGTCATATGAATGGATTGCTTGTCTACAAATATAGTTAGCGCAATGAAAACAAAACTAAACAAGCAATTAAGATAAGAAAAAAGATAAAACAATGCTAACACACGATATAATGTGGTTCATGACCTCGCCAATAATCCATGGTCCGATTCATCTCCGGTGAATCACTCCGCAACTAATCCACTATTGGTCTCTCCTTTTAGCCCAAGCAAGGTGGAGGTAAACCTTTACAACAATGAGATCACTCCTTCTTTTACAATATATATGAAAGAAAACTAGAAGAAGGAGTTTGAGCTTTGTGGGGCACTTAGTAGGATGTTTAGAGCATGAACATTAACCATCTACAAGCCCCCACCCTCTCTTTTTATAGAGAGGAAGCAATTCTTCCCATTGGACACTATCAGCCAACTGATGCTTTCATCAGTCGACTGATGTCGACTCCAACGGCTCCTGACCAGGCCGGATTCACAGGATCCACGGCTGCCTTCACCAACAGTCGGATGATCAGTCGACTGATGCTTTCATCAGTCGACTGATGTCGACTTCCAGTCGAGTGACCCGCGAGCTCGACTAGCTTTTGTGCTCGTGCACAGTGCTATCAGTCGATTGCTTCCCTTAAGCAGTCGACTGATGTCGACTTGATCCATCAGCCACACCAGGCGATTGTCGATCGACTTGGAGTAGTCGAATGCCATGACATGGCAATCGACTGGTGCTGGATAAACCTCAAACTTAACATCCGTTTGAGCGTCTGGCGGTCGGGTAAACCTCAACCCTTGCGGTCGAGCCTCCGACACTCAGCCATTCGACCAAGTTCACCTAATGAGCTACTTACAATTCACTCATTCTCTCATCTCACTTGAAGTCCCTCGCCGAAGCTCTCTTCGTTCGTGGCCACGTCCCTCAGCAACATCAAGCGTACGGCTCTACAATGCTCATTCGTGTCTCTTGCCCTCGAAGTCTACTTCCTTGGCTTCGCTTCAAGTCATCTCGTCCGACGGTCTCTCAGATGCATCAAGCGCATGACTTTGCAATGCTCCTTCGCCGACTCAAGCACGAGGTTGTGAGTGGTGACACTTGCCTAAGCTCCATGTGTGAATTACTAAGTCTTGCAAGACTCCAACGCACATATTAAATCCAATCATCCTAACTTAAACCCTTTGCCACACACATCAAAACCATATCCCATGGGTTGATTGCCCTAACAAAAACTTTCTACTATAATAGATACATTCTTCAGTATGCCAACTGGTTCCCTTATCTGCCATACGAATAGCCAGACCAGCTGGTTATATCCCACTCGGTCCCATCTCCCTATAGAATGCATAGGGCATCACACTAATGGACAACCCCAGGTCACATAATGCTTCATCGAAGCTCTCCCCATAGATCATGCAGGGTATGAAAAAATCACCAGGGTCATCAAGCTTGGGTGGAATCTTGTCATCAATTTCTGCTTGGTTTTCTAAAGTTGAAATCATAGTTGCGCACCCCTTAGTGACTTTATTTTTCTTCCCCACTGATTCACTATATGTTCTATCCCCTTTAATTAGGTTGTGCTTGGATGGTAAGGGAGAACTGTCCATGGGTCATGATGCGGTCTTGGCTATTTGGGCTACCTATGTTTCCAACATCTTAGTGTGGCTTGTGAGCCCATCGATAGAGGCCTTCAACTCCCTCAGTGCCTCTTCGATTCTTTGATGTTGCTACTGGAATTCTGCATTAGCCTTTGTTTGGGTAGCAATGAAGCCTTCAATCATTAACTCAAATCTGGATTTAGGCGATTGTTGCTGCCCACTGCCCTGTTGCTCGTATCCTCCTGTTTGTTGGAAGTTTCCTGAATTATTTTTATTGGAAAAGTTCCGGTGGTTCCTCCATCCGGGATTGTACGTGTGAGAATATGGATTGTTGGGCCTCTGATTATACTTTCCCATTGCATAGACAAGCTTAACTTGCTCCTCAGAGTTGCTCTGCCCTCCACAGTAATCTTCCTAATATGTCACTACTCCATCACTAAAGGAATTGGCCACACGTACAGAAGCAGGGGTTAGGGAGTCAAACCATCTACTTAGTGCGTCCATTCTTGCTGCTAGATGATCAATGGAGTTAACGACATATCTACCGGCTGCAGGTGATGGGTGACTATGCTCAGAAGCCCATTGGTAGTGGTTCTGGGCCACCTCCTCAATCAACTCTTCTGCTTCCTCGATGGTCTTGTTCATCAACGCTCCTCCTGTAGAAGAATCTAGGAAAACCTTCATGGCGTATGTGATCCCATTATAGAATATGTGGGTCACTAGCCACCTCTTGAGACTGTGATGGGGACACTGATATAGTAGCCCTTTGTAGCAATCCCAGGCTTCAAAAAGGGACTCTCCTTCCTTCTGGCAGAAGCTAGTGATCATGTGGAGCATGTGAGCAGTCTTACATGGTGGAAAGAATTTATTCATGAATTTCTACTCACACTGCTCCCATGTGGTGATGCTTTTTGAAGGAAGGGAGTGCAGCCACATCTTCGCCTTATCCCTTAGTGAGAATGGGAATAGACTCAGACGGATCGTATCGGTGGATACTCCATTGAACTTCAAGGTCGAGCAAATCTCTAAGAATGTCTCTAGGAGTCGGTAAAGGTCTTCATTTGCAACTCCTCCAAATTGGCTCTGCTGGACCATGTGTATAAGTGTAGGTTTTAGTTCAAAATTATTAGCTGTGATTGACGGTCCAGCTATACTGGGTCTATACCTTCTAGCACTGGGAGTTGCATAATCCCGTAGAGGACGACTACCTATGTTTGTCAAAAGGTTGTCGTGCTCCTCCATATCTCTTTGTTCAGCCCTCCTTCGATGATAGGTTTTAAGTCGATCGAAAGCAGGTTTTCCGTTCTTAAGCGTTTGTTCATACGATGAACCAAGGTATGCTATCAGGAGTTGTATGCTACTTATTGACATAAACTAAAAGTAATATATCAAATAATGTAAACTTAAAAACTAAATAATGGCGAAATAAAATATGGCTAACGAAATTTAACTTGAACTAAATATAGATAATGCAAACTGAAATAATACAAAACTAAAAAGTAAATCTAATCTAAATCTGATCGAAACTATCCACTTTTGATTCAATATCAAATCTATAGTCCTCGACAATGGTGCCAAAAACTTGATGCACATGAGCACGATCTCAAATCTCTGATGAGTATCACCAAGGATTCGGTGCGTGCACTCGCGCTCAATGCCTTCAAGTGTATGATTGTCATCAAGTAATAAAAATATCAATCCCACAGAGACTGTGCTTTGAGTACCATTTGTCCAGTGGATGTCATTTGTTCGAAGTAAAATATCTTGCTAGTCAGGTGTTGTGAGGTCGACGATGGTCCTAACTCAATTACGTTGTCACTTGGAGAAAGCAAAGGTAGGCTCGAAGTTCCTTAAAGGATTCTAGGACTTCAGTTTCACTTATGTGTTGTTGAAAATGCTATCAATTTAATGCTCTTGGGATCTCTAGATATGATCTTGTGGGAGGATTATTGTATATTTGCCGGATGAACTTTTGCTTCTATTGGGAACTACCTATTCCTATCCAAGTTTCCCTTTCGAATCGTCAGAACTCAAGGGATTGATACCTTTGATGAACAGGTATTTGTGTCGTGTGACCGTTATAAATTATTTACCGAACCTCCTAACTACACTAATATAGCATAGTGGATGGCCTGGATCGTTTCCCAATGAGTGTAATAGATAGAATAGTAAACTTAGGATTTCTAATTATTGTTAATTCTACTGAATAGGGTTTTGGAATTTAAAAGACTAATCCTACTGAATGAAAGACAATGCAAGTAATTAAAGAATTAATCTAACTAACTATGATGACAATGAAATTAAAGAAGATCTAAACAAAGCATGTACAGGAAAGCATTCAAAACAAGAGCATTAAAAGCATAAAGAAAGTGCAGGAATTTGAAATGTAGAGTAAACTACAGCTAAGCTTCTAATTAACTGCAGAATAACAACTGAATTATGCACTGAAATTAAACATCAAAGTAAACAAGATAAACATCCAAATCAATGGACAAATCCAAACATAACCACCGATCTCCACAACAGTGACGACAATCCAATCGATCTCCTCCGGTGGATGAGATGGATGGATCCTTGCTGGAAATCCTCCGACAAGTGTTGAATTGACGAATGAAGTGAGCCCTTTTCTCTGGTGGGTGGTGTGGAACTGTCAAATCCTAGTGCATTTGCCGGGAGCCGAACCCGGGTCTCTCGGTTGTAGCCGAGTATACTCACCACTATACTACAACCGCACCAAAACCTGATAGCCTATGGATGACTCTATGAAGGTAGAGCAGCCCATGATTCTATTGTCGGGATCCGAACCCGGATCTCTCGATTGTGAACCGAGTATACTCATCACTATACTACAATGGAATCTCCGGTGCTGCGGGAAGGGATGGAACCAAATTACAAGCTGAAACTCTTCGTCAACAATGGAATACAAGAATTGATGCCGAATTTGTGCAAATCAAGGGATGTTGGAACTGGAATAGGTGCTGCCGCGACCAGGTCGGACCTCCTTCGCTCGCTGCTAACCAAGCTACCAAAACACCGCAGCTTAGTTCCGCCACTGCAGAGGAGGGATGGGGTGACGCTGCTGAATGGCTACCAGAAACGCTGTGGAGGAAGCGCTACTCACCGCGCATGGAGAGGAAGACCATCCGTCGGCGCTCACGTGTGAAAGGGGAGAAGAACTACTATGCGCGTCGCTGCGCTACCCAGCGAGGAACATGCGGCGACGCCAGCGCTTGCTCGCACGAGGAAGGGTTCTGTCGCACGGCTCGGTGATTTTGTGCTTCACCAAGAAGGATGAAAGGTGGTTGATTAAATGAATTTCTTGAGCCGTTCGATTCAATGCTAGATATAGGTTTTAATGTATTCATTATTTGTTTAATAAGTTGCTCCATCTAACGGTGATGATCAATTCAACTTTGGATGGCTGTATCTGATCAATTTGAATGAATGGCAGAGATTAAACAGTCCGGATGAACAACCAAGACGTGTAGATCTTAATGCATGGGCCGGATTGGTCCAGATCTGGATAGATGGCTCAGAATCGATCAAATCTCATCGAACGATCAGGATTGAATAGATCTGAACCCTTTGATTAAACTGCTTCTTTTCTTGATGAAAGGTCTAGATTAATCCAGTTTGAAATGATCCTTCTAGCCCTAGATGAAGTCATATTTGATCCAACTTGAGTCTAGTCCAGTGGCTCATCTCGATCTCCTACAAACAAAGATAAAATTTACATATAAGTCCAAAATTAAGGAGAATTTACAAAAAGGTCCCAAAAGATGATCCAACTCATAAAACATACAAATAATCAATAATAAATCACTAGAGAGGATAAAAATAGTGATATTAAGGACCAAAATAATGCAATAAAATGGTAGTGATCAATTCCCCCACACTTATTCTTGCACGTCCCGAGCAAGCAAAGAAAACTAAAAGTAAACTGAAAGTATATTTCCCTAATAATTCCAAGCATACATAGAAAATCGTGAAAGAAAGTTTCCTAGGATTATCAACTCTCAAAGACTCAAGGATCTCAAATCCTACACAGGTTAACAAACATGGTGACTTCAATCCATCCTGAATAGACTATGAATGATTAAGCCTCACAAGATAAGTGGTGACTTCTCTCGCTCTCATAAGCAAATAATAGTGGAGTTCACTCAAGCTACTCATGGTTTATGCACTACCATATGCTTGCTTTTCTTCTACCTTCACCACTATATACACATAAGAATACACAATCACTGAAGGCTTCTTAGGAATGTAAGGGAAACATGAATACAAGAAAAATAAAAATATGTGTGAAAGGAAAGAAATATAAGAAATGAAATAGCTAAAGAAATGCAAGAAGATATGGAAATACTAGAATGCTACATAGATGAGTACAAGAAAGCAATGCCCCAAAAGTTTTCATCCAAGCTAGCTTTTTACAGTTCACTAAGCATATAAATAACCCCTATTACTTTTGCAATACAAATCCATAGATGATATACAATAAATCTCTCAATTGTTGCAATAAGAGATGTCTATCACAAAAATACTATCATACACAATAAAAAACAACTGCACTACATGTTAAAGAATTTTTTTTATTACCTTTATTGTTTTGGCCAAATTTTTTCAATTTTTTTTCTTTTTTTTCACTTTTTTTTCATCATTTTTTTCAACAATTTTTTTGACATGCAGTACACTTTTCTATTCTCTAAAAAATACATAAAGCTCAGCTATAAAAATAAAACATAGCTTGTCTGTGGTGATCAAGCACGACTTGCTTATGCTTACATTGAATTCTCTTGAGCTACTCTCTCCCCCACACTTAAATTTTTGTCTGTCTCGGGCAAAAACTCATCATGAAACATCCAATATTTCACATCCAACAAAATGGAAATAGAGAAGAAATGACATGATGAAAATGTAGGAATAGAAAGACAATAGAATAAATGATGAAAATGACATAACGTATGATAAGAAGATTATTCGAATAACATATGACAACAAAAGAAGTAAAGGGAAACAAATGAGATTGCCTTCATAATAATCATGCAAACCTATGGTTGTGTGGTCTTGAAAGAATCAAAGCAAGTTCTAAAGTTACAATGACCACAAGTGCACCACACACAAGCAATAAAAACAGGCACAATCCTCACTAGGAATGAAAAAAAATCATTTTAATCTATCAACACAGAATCCATCACCAAGGAGTAACCATATGCAATCAAATAATCCATTCATGACAATAAATCCCCAAAACTCGACAATCAAATTTAACTAGCTTTCACGACTTCTAAGATGATATAAAGGAATGCATAGAAAATTTATTTGAAAGCACCGACAAAATAAAAACTCAACAAACGAAACATAACAATTAAAACAAAAACAAATAAAGTAAAATGAAGTGAAAGAAGTGTATATACAATGAAAAGAAAAGTAGATGGGATAGAACAAACTCCCCTGAGATCCTGGCAATTGAAGGCGATTCAGTAAGAAATCCAGGCTGGGAGTGAAATGGATCGAATGGAGGTGAGTGCTCTCTTGATGTGATAAGGGTAGTTCCATGCTGCTCCCTCCGAAATGATCATTGCCTCATCATATGTACTCTCTGGTGGTTGGAGGCATTTCAGCAAAAGTATCCAACCTTGGGCTGGATTACTGTGTTTGTTGTTAGGGCTTTCATCAGCAACTTCTTGGAGACTCTATCTCAGGTGGGAGTGTCCAGTCTGGGGGTGTCCAGCTATCCACCACTCCTGTATCAACATCCTCAACATCTAAAAACAACAACAACTTCATCAATGAAATCACATCCATCAACATCCGAAATCACATCACAACACAATAGTTCATAGGAGTCCTGTGAAGTAGTATGCCTATCACTCGCTCCACAATCCATCTGTTGGGTTTCCGGCACCGCGGCGTGTGTGTGTTCGATCATGTTTCGTAAACATGAGCACAGCGGAAGCAATTAAAAATAATAAATCTATATTTATTACAACACACACAACACACGCATGCATATTACAACAAGTGTAGACATAACCGTAAATTAAAATTTGCAATAAAAGAAATTATCTACGTTATACCTTTCGTATGACGTGTAGCGGGAACGGCATCAACCGGAACGATCCTCGTAAGAATCGTCTCTATCCGTATCCATGCCGAGCTCCTCGGGATGACTTCGCTAAGTCACGAGCTTCGTCTTCGTACGGGTTACTAGCCTCGTGTTGAAGACGACGTGATCGAGAGATGATCACGATCCGAATCCAAATTCGGATCCTAAAATGAGTTCTCAAAACTCGCTCCTCCGGAGAGGTATTCGTCAACCAATTGACGAATCCTTCGTCCTCCACCTCAGAGGATTACCGGAGATCAAATCCCCGGTAAGTTAGGCGCTATCGGAGCACTAACCGTCGTCCAAACGACGCTCCGACAACAAAGAAACAAGCTGTCCAGAAAAACTGGACAGCTTTTGGTGGAGGAATAGAGGCCGGCCAAGGAGAGATGGAAGCTCACCTTATCACCGAACCTAGAGGAGATCACCGGAGGGTCACCGGAGGTTCACCGGCTGAAGGTTGGTCGCCGGCAACAAGTTGGACGGCTGCACAAAAGCTGGACGGCGGCAGCTTAGGGTTGGGCGCCGAAAACTCCAAGGAGGTTGGCGGCAACTAGGTTGGGCGGCCAAAACTAGATTAGGGTTAGGGTTAGGGTTTAAGCCCTATTTTATAGAGAACTAATTCTCTTAATGGTTAAGGGATCATATCCATAAAGCCCGTTAACCCGCTCCATTAAGATAAGTTAAAATAAACCAAACCATGATGGTTTATTTTAAGTTAAAACGAACCGAACCAACTTTTGGTTCATTCGTTTAAAATAAACCAAACCCTTTGGTTTATTCTCATCCATTTGATTAGAACCAAACCATTTTGGTCCATCCATTATGTCTTCATAAGACACGGCCCATCCACGCTTCCATTGCGACTGAAACAATTTCATGCTCGCTTTATGTTTGGTCCAACCAAACATAGTTTCTCTCGGTCTGAGAATCCCATTCTCAAGCTCGTTTTAAATCCTTTGGATTACACTCGTTGTGCGTGTGACCAAATAGGTTCTCGGTTTATGTTAGCCGTCTATAATTAACCATTAATTATAGAACGATCATGAGTGGCACCTAGTAGTACATCATGATCCCCAATTAACCGAAAAGATCAACGGTTGATCCAGAACTATTTCTGAAACCCTTCAGTAGCTCGAATGAATCGTGCCCCATTCCCTTCACTCATCTTATACCCACTTGGTTCGGGACATGGTCTATTGTGTCCGGGCCCTCACTAGGTCGACTCACGTCACACCTAGCCCAAGTATCATTTCCTCGTCCTACGGATTCTAGTTACTCAACATGTATCGAAGAGTACCTTACTCTAAACATGTAATGCTTTGGCCAAAGACTTTAGTAACAATCCGACGAGAGGCCATGGGTATACATCTCCTCGCAAGGAGTGGTGAATCCTTTATAGGCTATTCAAACACCTTCGATCATTTCGACTTATACCCAATCATCCCGGGTCCACATCTCCTCGGAGATGTTTGCTTAAGATGTCAAAGCATAAGTCTCCATGATCAAGATGACTTGAATACTAAGTCAAAGGAACATCGCACTTAAGCCACAGTAAGAACTTCATTGACATATCTATATATGCAGAGAACCATATGAAGTCTTACGGCTGGTCACTCCAATGAACTAGTTACCATAACTAGCATCCACGATCAACTCCGGACATCACTATGTCTCCAGCCAGTGAGAATCAGCTGCTTGGATACACCAAGGAGTATACCTCATGCTAGTCTCGACAGAATTGATGGTGTCCAAATCCATCAATTCATCGACTAGGGATAATTCCGATACATCACAATTACACATGTAGAGATACTCACTAGTTGTGATCCAATCACAAATTCTCTCATGCTGTGAATCGTATCGTGGACATTGATAAATGAGTTTAAGATCCAATCAAATACATTAAACATGTATACTCAAATAGTGAATCTTCATTTATCATATAAATGGTTCATACATAAGGCGATTGCCTTAGGACATCTCTCATATATTACTAACACCATCTCCCTAAGTGCGTCGATATCCACAGAAGTGGTCTTTGACGGAGGCTGAATCAACTCTTGTGTTGCATCTGGCTGAAGGATGTTGCAATTTAATTTAGTTGTTTGATCAGTGATGCTAACTATCACCATAGTCTCCATACTGCTGATAATACTGATCCATGTTTCTCAGAAAAGATAATTCCTGGTCTTTCATGAAACACCAACACACAAATCAAAAGACACAGGAAATAAACATGACAAAATATATGGATATACAGAAAATGAAAGAATGAAGCCCTAATTTTTTTTTTTTTTAGAAAAATGGGAAAATAATCCTAAGTTTACTAAGCATCATTACACTCCCCGGCAACGGCGCCAAAATTTGATGAACAGGTATTTGTGTCGTGTGACCATTACAAATTATTTATCGACCCCCCTAACTACACTAATATAGCATAGTGGATGGCCCGGATCATTTCCCAACGAGTGTAATGGATAGAATAGTAAACTTAGGATTTTTAGTTATTGCTAATCCTACTGAATGGGGGTTTGGAATTTAAAAGACTAATCCTACTGAATGAAAGACAATACAAGTAATTAAAGCATTAATCTAACAAACTATGATGACAATGAAATTAAAGAAGATCTAAACAAAGCATGAAAAGGAAAGCATTCAAAACAAGAGCATTAAAAACATAAAGAAAGTGCAAGAATTTGAAATGTAGAGTAAACTACAGCTAAGCTCCTAATTAACTGCAGAATAACAACTGAATTATGCAATGAAATTAAACATCAAAGTAAACAAGATAAACATCCAAATCAATGGACAAATCCAAACATAACCACCGATCTCCACAACGGTGACGACAATCCAATCGAGCTCCTCCGGTGGATGAGATGGATGGATCCTTGTCGGAAATCCTCCGGCAAGTGCTGAATTGACGGATGAAGTGAGCCCTTTTCTCCGGTGGGTGGTGTGGAATTGTCAAATCCTAGTGCATTTGCCGGGAGTCGAACCCAAGGCTCTCGGTTGTAGCCGAGTATACTCACCACTATACTACAACCGCACCGAAACCTGACAGCCTATGGATGACTCTGTGAAGGTGGAGCAGCCCATGATTCTGTTGTCGGGATCCAAACCCGGGTCTCTCGATTGTGAACCTAGTATACTCACCACTATACTACAATGGAATCTTCGGCGCTACGGGAAGGGATGGAACCAGATTACAAGCTGAAACTCTTGACGATGATGGAATGCAGGAATTGAGACCGAATTTGCGCAAATCAAGGGCTGCTGGAACTGGAATAGGTGATGTCGCGACCACGGTAGTAAAAGATAACCCAGCCTTATGAAATCACGTCCAACTGGGTCACTCAGCTCCGGTCGCCAGGCGTGAAAGGAATGCCGACGAAGATGGTCAGACCTCCTTCGCTCACTGCTAACCAAGCTACCGAAACACCGTAGCTTAGTTCTGCCGCTGCAGAGGAGGGATGGGGTGACGCTACTGGATGGCTACCGGAAATGTCACCGGAAACACTGTGGAGGAAGCGTCGCTCATCGCGCGTTGAGAGGAAGACCATTCGCCGGTGCTCGCGTGTGAAAGGGGAGAAGAACTACTGTGTGCGTCGCTCAGTTGCTGCACTGCGCATCGCCGCCGTCGCTCGCCCGCGAGGAGCAGGCGGCGATGCCGGCACTCACTCGCGCGAGGAAGGGTTCTGTCACACCGCTCGATGATTCTGTGCTCCGCTGAGAAGGATGAAAGGTGGTTGATTAAATGAATTTCTTGAGCCATCCGATTCAATGCTCTCTTGATCACAGCAACCCATTAGATCTAGGTTTTAATGTATCCATTATTTGTTTAATAAGTTGCTCCATCCAACGGTGATGATCAATTCAACTTTGGATGGTCGGATCTGATCAATCTGAAGGAATGGCAGAGATCAAACGGTCCAGATGAACGGCCAAGGCGTGTAGATCTTAATGCATGGGATGGATCGCTCCAGATCTGGATAGATGGCTCAGAATCGATCAGATCTCATCGGATGGTCAGGAATGAATAGATCTGAACCCTTTGATTAAACTGCTTCTAATCTTGATGAAAGGTCCAAATTAATCTAGTTTGAAATGATCCTTCTAGCCTTAGATGAAGTCATATTTGGTCCAACTTGAGTCTAGTCCAGTGGCTCATCTCGATCTCCTACAAACAAAGATAAAATTTACATATAAGTCCAAAATTAAGGAGAATTTACAATAAGGTCCCAAAAGATGATCCAACTCATAAAACATGCAAATAATCAATAATAAATCACTAGAGAGGATAAAAACAGTGATATTAAGGACCAAAATAATGCAATAAAATGGTAGTGATCTATACCGTTGGGAGCTCCCTCTCACTAGGGTCCCTCAACCCTTTAAGAGTTGATTTCTCTTACTTAGGGCCTTCTTCTAGGATAGGTTCTTAGGGCTCAAGGATGTCCTAGTAAACCCTATGAAGAGAAGGATCATATTTCATATCCTACTCAATCATATTCTACTTTCTACGATTATGGGAGGGAGCATGACTGCAAGGTTCCTGCTTGGTTCTCCTAGATTTTTGATACAAAGGTTTTCCACCCTTTGTATCCACTACGTGAAGTATAAATAAAATCAAAACATAACTCTCATTGATCTAAACAAGATAATTGCAAATAGATTCAAAGGCAATGAATAAATATTTGAACTAGCATGTCCAGCTTACACATGTTACTTCCTAATCCTAGAATCAAAGTATCTATTTTATTAATGAAAGAGAATAAACACAAGACATCTTAAGGTAGATTGTTACAAAGCAATTAGAACGAAAAATAAAGGCATTACTTTCTGTTCTATACGATGTTGTGTCTTGGTCGTTCTCCACGGTGTTGGAGCGTTGATTCGGGTCTTCAAACCGCTTTCTTTCTCCCCGTTGCGAGCCTGCGGTGCTTCTAGAGCACCTTCTTTGTCGTCCCAACCATCGGGCCTCCTCTTAGGGTTTGGGCTTCCTTTCCTTTTATAGGTGTGAACTCTGTTAGTAATATATGAGATATGTCCTAAGGCAATCGCCTTATGTATGAACCATTTATATGATAAATGAAGATTCACTATTTGAGTATACATGTTTTATGTATTTGATTGGATCTTAAACTCATTTACTGAATGTCCTCGATATGATTCACAGCATGAGAGAATTTGTGATTGGATCACAACTAGTGAGTATCTCTACATGTGTAATTGTGATGTATCGGAATTATCCCTAGTCGATGAATTGATGGATTTGGACACCATCAATTCTGTCGAGACTAGCACGAGGTATACTCCTTGGTGTATCCAAGCAGCTGATTCTCACTGGCTGGAGACATTGTGATGTCCGGAGTTGATCGTGGATGCTAGTTATGGTAACTAGTTCATTGGAGTGACCAGCCGTAAGACTTCATATGGTTCTCTGCATATATAGATATGTCAATGAAGTTCTTACTGTAGCTTAAGTGTGATGTTCCTTTGACTTGCGGTATTCAAGTCATCTTGATCATAGAGACTTATGCTTTGACATCTTAAGCAAGCATCTCTAAGGAGATGTGGACCCGGGATGATTGAGTATAAGTTGAAGTGATCGAAGGTGTTTGAATAGCCTATAAAGGATTCACCACTCCTTGCGAGGAGATGTATACCCATGGCCTCTCGTCGGATTGTTACTAAAGTCTTTGGCCAAAGCATTACATGTTTAGAGTAAGGTACTCTTCGATACATGTGGAGTAACTAGAATCCGTAGGACGAGGAAATGATACTTGGGCTAGGTGTGACGTAGTCAGCCTAGTGGGGACTGACACTATAGACCATGTCCTGAACCAAGTGGGTATAAGATGAGTGAAGGGAATGGGGCACGAATCATTCGAGCTGCTGAAGGGTTTCAAAAATAGTTCTGGATCAACCGTTGATCTTTTTGGTTAATTGGGGATCATGATGTATGATGTGTGTAAATCATGCTATGTTTTCACTACTCCATATACATACATTCTATCACATTTCATATCCTAGGCATGTATTTTATCATGATTCAGTTAAAGTTTAGCATATTTTGGACGAAGAGGCGCTTTTGGGTGTTTTTGTGTTAACAGGCGGCGAAAAGCGGCGTATCAAAACAACACAGCGTGTTAGAAATCAACACGCCCGTGTCATGAGAGCGGCGACCAACACGCCTGGTTCACCGATTGCGCACGCTGTCGGGAGGTTCCAATGATCCGACACGCCCGATTCGGCCGACACGCCTGGTTCACCGATCGACACGCCTGTGTCAGGGGTTCCAGCAGTCGACACGCCCAGTTCAGCTCCAACACGCCCCAGTTCAAGCGCAACATGCTCGGAGGGAAATGCCCGACACGCCAGTGCCCTCATTTGGCATGGGCGTGTTGGCCTGATTCCAGAATTCCTTTTTTGTGAGCAATCAGGATCTTCATCTCAATTACAGGGAAATCTATTGCCTTAATTGAAGAGGAGGCCAAGGCTATAAAAGAGGAGAGATTATAACCCTAAGGGGAGGACGGCGGGTGGTCAGAGATCGACGACAAAAGAAGATAAAGAGAAGGAGTCGACAGAAGAAGGATATGGCACCCAGTATCGTAATTTCTTTCTCTAAGTAATTCTTGTCAGACTATGGAGTAGTATCCTGTAATCTTAGGATGGGGGAGTAGCCCTTGACGATTTATGACGGATGATATAATCTATACTACCTAAACTATTGTTTATTTTGATCTGGTTCTTTTGGATTCTTATTGATAAACCTAAGGAGCAAAGGGGAAGTACTAACAGTGAACCCGAGTTCCCGAAAGCCAGAACCAACTAGGGAATAACTCCTACTAGTAGCGGTAGTGTATCTACGAGGGCTTGCGGGGGTCTCGTGATAGGTCCCCTTAGCTGATTATGGTCCCGTGTGCAAACCTACCGTGAAGAGGAAATTTGACTCTAGAGGAACTCTCATGAACTTAATGGATCTATCAAATCCAGTTTTTACCAAGTAACGGAGGTAAGACATAGGGAGGTTTGCGGGGGTCTCGTGACAGGTCCTCTTAGGCGATTATGATCCCTATGCTCGAACAGTGGTGAGTAAATTGAGTTTGATAGGTATAGTTAACGTAGACCTCGAAAGGGGCCGTTGATTTACCTTAGGATAGGTTCCATCAAAACAACTCTAATAAGGTTAGGAAAGAATTAAATCACCTTATAAATCGTCGACGTGGTGAAACCTATATCCTTAGATTCTCCTCAACTCTTAACTTTCAGCTCATTCTTCTCATTCGTTGTTCTTGACTTCTCAGGTTCTTTGCTCAAACCACGATTCGATTGACTAGATAACTTGGTATCACGACCACTCGATAATTGACCCAATCCCTGTGGGATCGATATTTTTATTACTTGACGACAACCGTGCACTTGCGGTAAACAAGACACCAAGTTTTTGGCGCCGTTGCCGGGGATTGGCACTCAATATTGAATTGAGCGTGATTTAGTTAATCTAGATTTCTGTTCTGAATTCTATTCTGAATATTGATTGTTCCTATTTTTCTTTTGTATCTATTCTGAATTCTTGTTTTGGGAGCCTCTCTTGTTGTTGTATGCATTTAATAGGAAATCCTCGATATTGATCCCGAGATAGAGAGAACTTTCCTTGCTAGAAGATTTAAGAACGACAGGGAAGAAAATCGAACCTCCAACATGGTGATCGAATGAGAATAAACCTCTAAGGGATTATGGCACCTAGTACAAGGGGATTGAGATCGAGTATTAGAAGACCCTATTGGCGAACAATTTTGAATTAAACCGGCTCTACTATCCATGGTCCAACAAAGATCAATTCGGAGGAGCACTCCTTTGAAGATCCAAATCTACACTTGGAAGTATTTTTGGAATTTTGCGAAAATTTAAAACTGAATGGAGCCTCGGTGATGCTATTAGATGCGCTTGTTTCCTTTCTCATCGGGACAAAGCTAGAGCTTGGCTACACTCTCTTCAGTAGATTGTATAACTACAGGATCACCGAGCAAAGATTCTTAGACAAGTATTTTCCACCCAAAGAAAACTGCAAGTCTTCGCTCATCAAATCACGAATTTTACGCAAAAGGATGGAGAAACATTATTTGAAGCTCGGGATGATTTAAGGGATTACTACAAAGAATGCCCTCATCATGGGCTGGAGAAGTGGCTCATTGTTCATACTTTCTACAATGGAATCTCGTATGCTACTAAAGTTTCTCTTGATTCTGTTGCAGGAGGAGCTCTTATGAACAAAACATTGGATGAAACTTTTGAGATCATCGAGAATGTGGCAATGAATTCTCACCAATGGGCTACAGAACGAGGATATCAAACTAAAATGCCAGGTAAGTTTGAGGTAAGTACCATTGATCTACTCAGTGCGAAAGTCGATGCGTTAACTCAAAAGCTCGAACATTTTAATGTATCAGCTGTAAACTCATCTAATGTCACTTGCGAGATATGTGGTGTAACAGGACATGTAGCAATGAATTGCCAAATCCTACACGCACCATCTGAAGGAGCTGGGATTGAGCAAGTAGATGCGCTAAATAAATTTAATCAGAAGCCTAATGGTGGCAACCCTTACTCGAACACGTACAATCCTGGTTGGAGGAATCATCCCAACTTTTCGTATAGAGCCAACCAAAATTCTTGATGACAGGTTTGGAGCACCTTGGGATTTCGGCGGGACCCAAGTCGAGCTTAGAAAAGATGATGGAAAATTTTATTACGTGTCAGGGGAAGATAAATGATGAATTTCGACAGCATATTATAGAATCAAACCGGCAACATCAAAATAATACCGAGGCAATCAAGAAATTGGGAAGCAAGGTTGATAATTTGACTAATCACACAAGAATGCTAGAAAATCAAATTTCCCAAATTTCGGCATCAGGACGCCGTGATTTCCGAAATTGTATAAACCCAGTAGAGCATTGTAATTCTATAAATTTGAGAAGTGGAAGGATTTTAGAAGGAGACAGAGCTCAACAAGCAGCCTCTGACACGAGCGTGCCAGAGTTGGAAGAAGATAGCAGCACGCCTGGGTTGAGTAGCAAAGGAAGCCGACAACACACACGACCAGCGTGTTGTTCAACACGCTGAGGAAAGCAGACACAGCGCGTGTCGGTAGACACACCCGTGTCGTAACTCCGGCGCCAGCGGCTTGCCGACGACACGGGCATGTCGAATAGGAACCAAGAACATATAAGCCCCTATCCCGTTCTCCTCAAAGGTGATTAAGGAAAAATTGGATGAACAATTTGGTAAGTTCCTTGAGGTAATTAGGAAGCTATATATCAATATACCTTTTACGCTCTTCAACAAATGCCCACATACTCCAAGTTCTTGAAGGATATCTTAACAAATAAAAGAAAAGTCGAGGAGCATGTAGCAGTGGCTCTTCTTGAGGAGTCGGCTTTAATTAAGAACATGGTACCTCCCAAACTAAATGATCCGGTAGCTTTTCTATCCCTTGCATAATTAATGACTCAAATTTTGATAAGGCTTTTTGCGATTTAGGCGCGGTGTAAATCGATACCTCTTTCCATATGCAAGAAACTAGATTTAGGAGAAATGAAACTAACTACTATGGCCTTGCAGTTGGCGATCGCTCCATTAGATATCCTTTGGGAATCTTAGAAGATGTACGATGCAGTGGGAAATTTTATTATTCCTGCAGATTTTGTAGATCGGACATGGATGAAGACCCATGTATTCCACTCATTTTGGGAGACCTTTCTTGGCTCTGCAGGAGCAATGATAGATGTCAAGAACCACAAACTCTCACTTGCATTTGGAAACGACAAAATTGAATTTGACCTTTCAAAAGCTGTTAAACAACCTTCTGTTTTTGATGTTTGTTGTAGGATTGACAGTCTCCAGTCAATAGCACTAGAAGGAGCACCAGAACAAACTCATCTTAATAAGCTCGGAGGGGATTTTGAGGATAAAGAGCTGGAGATTTGCGACCCCAACCTCACACCACAGGTAGAACTTAAGCCTCTTCCATCCACACTCAGGTATGAATTCCTTGGCAAAAACTCTACTTATCCTGTGATCATTAATGCTAATCTGAGCAATGCAGAGACCGAAAAACTGATTGAGGTATTGAAAACACATAAGAATGTCATTGGATACAAGATTGATGATATTAGGGGAATTAGTCCATTGGTTTGCATGCACAGAATTCTACTAGAAGACAATTTTAAAACCTCTATAGAGCATCAAAGAAGAACCCATTTGAACTATGAAAGAGATAGTCAAGAAAGAGGTCATGAAATTGCTAGATGCAGGAATTATCTATCCAATATCCGATAGCGAATGGGTAAGTCCAGTCCATGTCGTGCCAAAGAAAGGGGGGGTAACGGTGATAAGGAATGCTACGAATGAGTTAATCCCCACTAGAACTGTTACGGGATGGAGAATGTGCATTGATTATAGGAAATTGAATAAGGAAACTAGAAAGGACCACTTCCCCATCCCATTTATTGACCAAATGCTAGACCGATTGGCAAAACACTCGCATTTCTGTTACTTAGATGGATACTCTGGTTTCTATCAAATCCCTATTTATCCTAATGACCAAGAGAAAACAACTTTCACCTGCCCATATGGTACTTTTGCTTTCAGAAGAATGCCTTTTGGACTATGCAATGCACCGGCCACATTTCAGAGGTGTATGACTTCAATTTTTTCTGACATGATCGAGAATATAATGGAAGTGTTCATGGATGATTTTTCTGTATATGGAGCAGATTTTGATATGTGTTTATCTAATTTGGTCAAGGTCTTGCAGAGATGCGAGGAAATGAATTTAATGCTTAACTGGGAGAAGTGCCACTTCATGGTGCGAGAAGGCATAGTACTTGGGCACCTAGTCTCACACCGTGGTATCGAGGTGGACATTGCTAAAACTGAAGTGATCAAGAAGTTGCCTCCTCCAACTGATGTCAGGGGAGTGCGTAGTTTCCTAGGACATGCAGGGTTCTACCGATGGTTCATCAAAGACTTCTCAAAAATTGCAAAACCATTAACTAATTTGCTTGCTAAAGATGCTGTGTTTCACTTCGATAATCCTTGTCTTGATGCATTTTCGTGTTAAAGGAAGCATTAACAACCCCCTAATAATGCAACCTCCAGATTGAGTCTCCCTTTGAAATTATGTGTGATGCGTGATTTTCTTTGTGGGAGCGATGTTAGGACAAAGGAAGGATCGCAAGGTGTATGCAATCTACTACGCCAAGAAACATTGGATGAAGCACAAATGAATTATGCTACCACGAGAAGGAACTCTTCGCTATAGTATTTGCTTTTCGACAAGTTCAGGATCTTATATCATAGGGACCAAGGTGATAGTTTACAGATCATGCATCCATAAGATATTTCGAGTAAAAGGAATCTAAGCTAAGACTTATCCGTGGATACTTCTCCTACAAGAGTTTGACTTAGAAATTCGAGACAAGCAAGGAATGGAGAAGCGAGTTGCAGACCATCTATCGAGGCTTCATCTATAACCAAATGCGGGAAGAGCGATGATCTTGCTATAAATGACTTCTTTCGGATGAGCGGCTACTAGCGATTAGAACAATCAAAGCTCGTGGTATCCGATTTTGCCAACTACCTAGCTTGGGATAATACCTTCTCACATGAGTTATCATCAGAGGAAGAAGTTCCTTTCGGATGTAAAGCATTATGTGTGGGACGAACCATTCCTGTTCAAGCAAGGGGCGGATGCTATATATCGAAGATGTGTATCCGAAGAAGAGATTGAGGATATATTGTATCACTGTCATTCTTACGCATATGGAGGTCACACGAGCATGCATAAGATCGGCAAAGGTTTTGCAAGGTGATTTTATTGGCCTCATATTTTTAGAGACTCTCGAATTATGTGACGACTTGTCAAAGGACCGAACATATCAAGGAGACATGAGATGCCTCAAAATTCGATATTGGAAGTCGAATTGTTCGACATCTGGGGAATTGACTATATGGGACCCTTCCCTACTTCCTATAAAAATACCTATATACTGGTAGCAGTGGACTATGTGTCTAAATGGGTTGAGGCTCTACCATCCCCCTCTTGTGATGCAAAAACAGTCATTAAGCTCTTTAAGAGTATAATATATCCAAGATTTGTAATACAAATAGCAGTAATAAGTGAAGGAGGCTCACACAATATCTAAACACAAAATGAAAGTCAACTCAAGAAGTATGTAGAAACCCATAAACTAGCATCACCATATCATCCACAAACGAGCGGGCAAGTAGAAGTTTCTAATAGGAAATCAAGACTATCTTGGAGAAAACAATATCAAGATCAAGGAAGGATTGGTCTTTAAGACTTGATGATGCTCTATGGGCCTATCGAACTGCCTACAAGACACCCATTGGAATGACTCCGTTTCGATTAGTTTATGGAAAACCATATCATCTTCCAGTTGAAATAGAGCACAGGGCATATTGGACAATTAAATGGCTTAATTTTGACCTGAAGAAAGCCGGAGAGAGAAAAGAAAGCTGCCTAAATGAACTTGAAGAACTACGCCTTGATGCTTATGAACATGCAAGGTCTTACAAGGAGAAAACGAAGAGGTGGCATGACAAGAACATCATGCGCAGAGAATTCCATCAAGGAGACTTGGTATTACTATTCAACTCCAAATTGAAACTCTTTCCTGGGAAGCTGAAATCCAGATGGTCGGGGCCATATCGAGTTGAAAAGGTTTATCGTCATGGAGCTATTGATATATCTAGTGAGTCTACGGGAATTTTCAAAGTAAATGGTCAAAGACTTAAGAGATACTTGCAAACAATTCATTGAGCTAATTGGAGATGAGAGGCAGAGCATACTTCTCAAGCCATATCCCCAAAACTAGGGAGTAACCGACGGGTCAAGCTAACGACCTTAAACAAGCGCTTCTTGGGAGGCAACCCATGCTATTTTCATTTTTTTAGTCATTTTATTTTATTTTATTCTATTCTTTATTCTATTTTTATTTTTGGGTTTGGAATCGTGCGCTGCGTGCCAAGTTGACATGACCACTTTGTCGACGACACAGCGTGTTGTTGGTACCGAAGACAACACAGCAGAGCATCGACTAGCACGCCTGTCGCACACTTCTCAACCTAAGCACGCTGGGCGATGCGGCACACTGGCCGGATCGGCACGCTGGGAGCGACGAGCACACCTATGTTCGCAAACGGGTCGGGTATTTGCGTAGGAGAATGCCCGACACGCCTATGCCGCGATAGCCCTCTAAAACACCGAGCACGCCTAATTTTCCACTCGCGATCCAAGGTTGAAGCGCCGTCGGTCTCTCAAGCGAGGAGCTAACTCTTTGTCTCTCCATCAACAATGCCATGAGCAAGCGAGTGAAGAATAGAGGAGGAGCTTCTTACTCTTGAAGGGACAAGGGAAAAGAAAAGCTGGGATTTGGGTAACTAACCTCCTCACCTCTAGCCATCCATATGGAATTGTTTTAGAGATGATGTTATGAAGACTAAATTGAAGCTTGAAAAAGGAAGTTAGTATCTACAAGAACTATAGACTTCTACACGTTGACCACCCTAGGATTAAGAGATGACATAACTTGGTTAACCAATAGGATAGGATGGACCGAGTTTATCACGCACCATCATCTTACTTACCCGAGCATCACTCTTGAATTCCTTAGCTCCTCTCTTTGAAATACTGCAAGGAAAGGATTGTGAGGAAGGAAAAATAAAATTTAGATTAATGAACCATGAGTTTACCCTTTCTTTAAGTGATTTTAATACGATATTTGATTTTCCTAGCGGAGGGGAGAGGCAAATTCATAGACATTTTATTGATCATCAATTTTGGAGATTAATTTCTGATGACCCTCGCCCCTATGATGCATCTAGGTCCAAATCATTTAACATCCCTAATCCTACTTTTCGTTATCTCCTTAGATTCATGGCTAATACAATCTCGGGAAGATATGATAGTGCAGGGGTGGCTAGGCAAAGTGAGTTACAATTTTTATGGGCCATGCTAAATGAAGTTAATATTGATTCTGGAGCCCATATGGTTAGACATCTAGTTAAGGTTAGTAATAGCCCATCCGGAGTCATAGTCATAGGTGGTATTATCACTAGGATTGCTGTAGCCTTAGGATGTGATTTAGATGACCTTGAATATTGTCCTGCTAGCCCTAGATTGGATTTGGATGCTTGTATAAATATGAAGATGATTGAGGCATGTGACGAGGGATATCGTTTGGTGTTAAGAAATGGAATTAAAATCCCTCTTCCGAACCCTGAGCGGATAACTGTACGTAATTCATCCAATTGGATTTTTAGAGATGTCCAGGAACCCTTTCCTACCCCCACTACCCATGCTCCATCACCCCCTCCTAGGGAGCCATCTCA
Source organism: Wurfbainia villosa (assembly GCA_025175895.1). Lineage (NCBI taxonomy): Eukaryota > Viridiplantae > Streptophyta > Magnoliopsida > Zingiberales > Zingiberaceae > Wurfbainia > Wurfbainia villosa. The sequence goes on along the minus strand of CM045991.1, from coordinate 75,850,551 downwards.
CATAACCCCTGAGCCATCACATTCGACTCAACCCTCACGATTTCCTACCGACAATGTTTCGTAGGGTACTCTTCTTTGATTTTTCAGATTCCGATCATCATTCGAAGCTTGTGGTCGAACATACCTCGCACATAGGTATGTGGGATCGGTATGCCCAAGCTACTGAGGAGCACCATCGATAGTGACACAACATTTGGACAGGCGGTGATTTTACAGAGAGGCGATGAGTTTTTCATCTGCGAGTCCGGAGGGAAGATGATGATAGATTTCGACAGAGTCGGAAATTTTACCAGAGCAGCGGCGAAAGGTGGGCGAGAGGAGGATGCTAGTAGTGAAGACGATGACCATTGACCACCTTGAACTATTTTGTGAGTTTCGATGCACATCCTTTATTGTTTGTTCTATCTCTACTTAGATTTTTAGTTTGTTCCATTTTGTTTGCATCTTTTCATATATCATAATAAAGCATTTTTATATCATCTAGCGTAATACAATCGAACATTGGTGATCATGATATTCCTTTTTCCTATTTGATAAGAACCCTATTTCACTTCTAACACGGTCTATAGGTCTGAGGTATCCAAATAAAAGATTTAAATCCCCCATATCGAATGAGTACTCGATTTTCCATTGGAGACTTACCTGCACAACTTGGTTACTGGAGAAACACTTTCACTAGAAGTATGTTAAAAAAAAAAGGTTCCGGAATTGTTTTCAAGCACCCTTTGAGACCAAGTAGTTCTGGGAAACACCTAAAAGGTGCCCTTTGAGACCTAACTAGTTCTTTGAAATGCTCTCTATAATTCCTTTCCTTCTCTCTTCTTAGAAAGTGCTCCTTTGAGACCTTTTGATGATAGGTAAGAATGATCCATGCATTAAGGCAGGTAAGTGCCTCTATGTCGGAAATAAGAATGTTCTACGATAGAAGGGATGTCAAGTCCAGATTGGTGTCCAATGACTTTAGTCCACCTTTTCACGTGCACTATATAGGGATCTTTCAAACTTGGCAACTAGGAATGATTTGAAAAGATTAAGATCAGATTGTATACCTCTGGATGGTGTCTAGCATTTCCACAATTAAGTTGTCTTTTGGGTTTTCTTTGCTTGAGGACAAGTAAAAGTTTAGGACTAGGGGATTTTGATGTGTGTAAATCATGCTATGTTTTCACTACTCCATATACATGCATTCTATCACATTTCATATCCTACGCATGTATTTTATCATGATTCAGTTAAAGTTTAGCATATTTTGGACGAAGAGACTGCTTTTGGGTGTTTTTGTGTTAACAGGGCGAAGAAACAGGCGTATCAAAACAACACAGGCGTGTTAGAAATCAACACGCCCGTGTCGCGAGCCGGCCCAACACGCCTGTTCACCGATTGACACGCGCGTCGTGGGTTCCAACGGCCGACACGCCCGATTCGGCTCGACACGCCTGGCTCACCGATCGACACGCTCGCTGTCAGGGGTTCCAGCAGCCGACACGCCCAGTTCAGCTCCAACACGCCCCAGTTCAAGCGCAACACGCTCGGAGGGAAATGCCCGACACGCCAGTGCCCTCATTTGGCATGGGCGTGTTGGCCTAATTCCAGAATTCCTTTTTTGCGAGCAATCAGGATCTTCGTCTCAATTACGGGGAAATCTATTGCCTTAATTGAAGAGGAGACCAAGGTTATAAAAGAGGAGAGATTCTAACCTAAGGGAGGACGCGGGTGGTCGGAGATCGGCAGCGAGAAGAAGATAAAGAGAAGGAGTCGGCAGAAGAAGGATATGGCACCCAGTATCGTAATTTCTTTCTCTAGTAATTCTTGTCAGACTATGGAGTAGTATCCTGTAATCTTAGGATGGGGGAGTAGCCCTTGACGATTTATGACGGATGATATAATCTATACTACCTGAACTATTGTTTATTTTGATCTGGTTCTTTTGGATTCTTATTGATAAACCTAAGGAGCAAAGGGGAAGTACCTAACAGTGAACCCGAGTTCCCGAAAGCCAGAACCAACTAGGGAATAACTCCTACTAGTAGCGGTAGTGTATCTATGAGGGCTTGCGGGGGTCTCGTGACAGGTCCCCTTAGCTGATTATGGTCCCGTGTGCAAACCTACCGTGAAGAGGAAATTTGACTCTAGAGGAACTCTCATGAACTTAATGGATCTATCAAATCCAGTTTTTACCAAGTAACGGAGGTAAGACATAGGGAGGTTTGCGGGGGTCTCGTGACAGGTCCTCTTAGCTGATTATGATCCCCTATGCATGAACACCGTGACAGGTAAATTGAGTTTGATAGGTACAGTTAACGTAGACCTCGAAAGGGGCCGTTGATTTACCTTAGGATAGGTTCCATCAAAACAACTCTAATAAGGTTAGGAAAGAATTAAATCACCTTATAAATCGTCGACGTGGTGAAACCTATATCCTTAGATTCTCCTCAACTCTTAACTTTCAGCTCATTCTTCTCATTCGTTGTTCTTGACTTCTCAGGTTCTTTGCTCAAACCACGATTCGATTGACTAGATAACTTGGTATCACGACCACTCGGTAATTGACCCAATCCCTGTGGGATCGATATTTTTATTACTTGACGACAACCGTGTACTTGCGGAAAACAAGACACCAATGTACTACTAGGTGCCACTCATGATCCTTCTATAATTAATGGTTAATTATAGATGGCCAACATAAACCGAGAACCTATTTGGTCACACGCACAACGAGCGTAATCCGAAGGATTTAAAACGAGCTTGAGAATGGGATTCTCAGACCGAGAGAAACTAGGTTTGGTTGGACCAAACAAGAAGCGAGCATGAAATCGTTTCAGTCGCAATGGAAGCGTGGATGGGTCGTGTCTTATGAAGACATAATGGATGAACCAAAATGGTTTGGTTCTAATCCAATGGAGGAGAATAAACCAAAGGGTTTGGTTTATTTTAAACAAATGAACCAAAAGTTGGTTCGGTTTGTTTTAACTTAAAATAAACCATCATGGTTTGGTTTATTTTAACTTATATTAATGGAGCGGGTTAACGGGCCTAATTGTTATGATCCAATAACCATTAAGAGAATTAGTTCTCTATAAAAGAGGGCTTAAGGGATTGTTAATCATTAATCCAAAAGCCCTAAACCTAGTTGCCGCCCACCTCCTCTCCTTGGAGAATTCGGCGCCAACTTCATTGCCACCGCCCATCTCCTCCAACCGGCGTCCAGAAGGAGCCTTCCTTCCCCCTCGCCGGCGTCGAGCTGCTGCCGGTTGGTGCTCCGGTGATCTCCTTTGGGTGTGGCGATAAGGTGAGCACTTGGCTTCCCTTGGTTGGCCGGCGCCTACTCCTCCACCAAAGCTGTCCAGTTTTCTGGACAGCTTATTTTCCTCTTGTCGGAGCGTCGTTTGGACAACGGTTAGAGCTCCGACAGCACCTAACTTACCGGGGATTCGATCTCCGGTAATCCTCTGAGGTGGAGGACGAAGGATTCGTCAAACGGTTGACGAATACCTCTCCGGAGAAGCGAGTTTTGAGGACTCGTCTTTGGGTCCGAATTTGGATTCGGATCGTGATCATCTCTCGATCATGTCGTCTTCAACACGAGGCTAGTAACCCGTACGAAGACGAAGCTCATGTCTTAGTGAAGTCATCCTAAGGATACTCGGTGTGGATACGGATAGAGACGATTCTAGCGAGGATCGTTCCGGTTGATGCCGTTCCCGCTACACGTGATACGAAAGGTATACGTAGTTAAATTTCCTTTATTGCAAAATTTAAATTTATGGTTATGTCTACACATGTTGTACTATGCATGCGTGTGTTGTGTGTGTTGTAATAAATGTAGATTTATTATTTTTATTGCTTCCGTTGTGCACATGTTTACGAAACATGATCGAACACACACTCGCCGCGGTGCCGGAAACCCAACAGTGGTATCAGAGCCCAGGTTGTGTTTTGACATAATCGTAAAATGGTTTTGCGATAGTCATAATATTATTTCTGGAAAATTTCTAATTTTGGAAATTTAGAAGTATTTATGGAATTTTTTCAATTTTGGAAAGTCTAGAAGTATTTATGGAAATCTTCCACTTTTGGAAAGTTGGAAGTATTTATGGAAATTGATATTTTCCATAAATAAAATATTTGATTAGATTTTGGAAATTTGTTTCCTAATTTAATCTTGATTTGATTTGGGAAATCAAATCTTAAAATATTTGATTTCCATAAGTAGTTTTGATGATTTAGGAAATTGATTTCCTAAATTGACTTTCCTTAATCAACTATTTCCATAAGTAAAATATGTTATTAGATTTGGAAATTGTTTCCTAATTTAATCATGATTTGATTTGTAGAATCAAATCTTAAACATATTTTATTTCCATAAATAGTTATGACATATAAGGAAATTATTTACATGACATAATTGTATGTCATGTAATTGCATTAGATGCATATCATTATGTCATGCGTGTCGTGACATGTAGATGTATGTCATGCCATGTAGATAATAGTTATTTGCATGCAAAGAGGATGAGACATAAAAACCTTTAAACAATATTAAAGCCTACACCTTCCATTAATATGGTTAGAACCAGAGTTCCGTTTCTTGTTTGGGTTGTTGGACTCTCTCCAAGCCCGGCTCGAACCCGAACATGTTCAAACCATGGAATAGTTTAATACTAATATGGTAAGAGTCAGAGGTCAATCGTTAGCTTTGGTTGTTGGACTCTCTCCAAGCTGGGCTAATTGGTTGAATGCGCTCTAACCATATTAAAACTATTTCTCGATTAATGGGTTGGCTTTAACCTGGAGCATCGGCTTGTTGGACTCTCTCCAAGGTCGATGTAAAGGGAGGTGAAGTTGGGTGTTATGCATATGATGCATACTTGTTAATGTGTTAACAACCCGATGTATGTGTGAACATTCAATTAGTTGATAGCACATTGTGATAGTTGCATATACGTGATATGCAATCGGTATAGTTGATACCTACCATCATAGTTATGAATGACTTGTTGGACTCTCTCCAAGGTTGTTCATATCTATGATGGATATCATCCCATTTGGAGATGGACCTACGATCTCCCGAAGTGATTTTGGGGTTTTTGAAATTCGAAAAATGAATGAGATTTATAAATGTAAATTGATGCATTTTAAAATCATTTTCTCATATATGCTCGTTTTGTATTTCTAAGATTGATCATGATGTCTTTGAATTTGCGTTCCATTTTGGATTCGAATAAATTGACTGGGTCAAACTTCTTGGACTAGCTTAGAAACTTGAGAATTATTCTCAAGGTGGAAAAGCTTGCGTATGTCCTCGAAGCGCCTCTTCCCGCCCGTCCTAGTGACAATGCAACTCTGGACCAATTGTTGGCCTATCAGAAACATGTGACTAATTCTGAAATGACGAGTTGCCTTATGCTAGCCGCGATGGTACCCGAGCTGCGGAAGCAGCATGAGCATATGGATGCTCATACCATAATCCTTCATCTTTATGAGTTGTTTGATGAGCAAGAGAGATTCGAAAGGTTCGAAGTCTCCAAGCTCCTCTTCACCTCTGAGATTCAAGAAGGTTCATCTGTGGTACTGCTCAACATGCTAAAGACTGTGGAGCCTTCTGAGAAGCATGAGCAGGGGACGGTGTTGTTAGTTGATTCCTCGAAGAAAGGTTCTAAGAGGGAGTCAAAGGAACAGCAGAAGGGGAAGAAGAAAAAGGCTAAAAAGGCAGAACCAACTAAAAAGGGCACTTGCCATCATTATGGCAAAAAGGGCCATTGGCGAAGAAATTGCAAGATTTATCTTGAGTCCGTGAAGAAGAATAAGGCATCGGATGCCCCATCCTCTTCAGGTATCTTCGTTATTGATTGTCATTCTATTTCCTTAGACACTTGGGTATTGGATACTAGGTGTGGCTCACATATATGTAATGACATACATGGGCTAAGGAATAGAAGAAGACTCGTCAAGGGAGAGTCAAATTTACGTGTTGGGAATGGAGCAAAGGTTACTGCACTCGCCATCGGAACGTATTTATTGAAACTCCCTGCAGGACTTGTCTTTGAACTGGACAATTGCTTTTAAGTTCCTTTGTTGATAAAGAACATCATTTCTATTTCTTGTTTAAATAGAAATGGATACCATTTGACTTTTAGTAACAATTGTTGTTACATAACTTTGAATGGAGTTCTTTATGGTACTGGAACTTTAAGCAATGGTATTTATACGTTGGACGTATCCAGTGACGTTTTCAATATCAAAGCGAGCAACAAACGTGCTCGAAAGGATAATCAATTAGATTCCTATATGTGGCATTATCGTCTTGGCCATGTAAGCAAGAAACGCATGTCCGAATTACACCGATGTGGAATTCTGGAATCCTTTGAATTGGATTCATACGATACATGCGAATCATGCTTAAATGGCAAGATGACTAAGTTACCTTTTACTGGAAAAGGTGAACGAGTGGGAGAGTTACTAGGTGTAATACATACTGATGTATGTGGACCTATGTCAACTCAAACTTTAGGAGGCTATAGCTACTTCATTACCTTCACCGATGATCACTCACGTTTTGGGTATGTGTTCTTGATGAAACACAAGTCTGAAGCCTTTGAAAGGTTCAAAGAATTCAGAAATGAAGTAGATAAACAACATGACAAGAGTATTAAAATACTTCGATCAGATCGAGGTGGTGAATACTTAAGTCAAGAGTTTTTTGATTATCTAAGAGACAATGACATATTGTCTCAATGGACTCCGCCATATACACCACAACATAATGGTGTATCTGAGAGGCGTAACCGGACTTTGTTGGACATGGTCAGGTCAATGATGAATCATGCGAATCTTCCCAAGTCCTTTTGGGGCTATGCACTTCAGACAGCTGTGTACTTGTTAAAACAGAATGCCTACCAAGGTAGTCTCTACTACTCCATATGAGATATGGAATAGTAAGAAACCTCATGTATCTTACTTGAAGATATGGGATTGTCTTGCTTATGTGAAGCGGATTGTATCAGACAAATTGGATGCTATGTCTGATAAATGTCTATTTATTGGATACCCTAAGGAAACAAGGGGTTACCAATTCTATCATCCTGTGGAACAAAAGGTGTTTGTTTCAAGGCATGCTGTGTTTCTAGAGAAAGAGTTTCTCTTGCAAGAAAATAGTGGGAGTGTCGTCGAGCTTGAGGAGGCTCAAGAAACTCAAATAGACATTGATGAGATACCTGGTGAAGCACAACAACCGACAACTCATAGTGATGAGCAATCGGCTGGACCTATTGTAACACCACATCTTCGTAGATCTGGTAGAACACGCAACATTCCTGAGAGATATGGATTTCTCGTAAGTGAATCGAACGACGTGTTACTCATTGATGATGAGGAGCCTACTAGTTATGAAGAAGTGCTGACAAGTTCAGAAAGGGATAAGTGGCTTGATGCCATGAAGTCGAAAATGGATTCCATGTATGAAAACCAAGTTTGGAACTTGGTTGACCCACCTGAAGGCATTAAGCTTATAGGGTGCAAGTGGGTTTTCAAGAAGAAAATCGACATGGATGGTAATGTGATTACCTATAAGGCTAGATTGGTGGCGAAAGGATATCGTCAAAAGCAAGGTGTTGATTATGACGAAACCTATTCGCCTGTAGCTATGCTTAAATCCATTCGGATGCTCCTGGCCATAGCGGCTCATTATGATTATGAGATATGGAAGATGGATGTGAGAACAACTTTCCTTAATGGAAACCTGCTCGAGGACGTGTATATGATATAGCCTGAGGGTTTCACATCGGTTGATAAAACCAAGGTATGCAAATTGCGACGGTCCATTTATGGATTGAAGCAAGCATCCAGGAGCTGGAATATCCGTTTTGATGAGACAATCAAAAGGTTTGATTTCTCACAAAATCCAGACGAACCTTGTGTGTACAAGAAGGTTAGTGGGAGTGCAGTCGTGTTCCTAGTATTGTATGTCGATGACATATTACTTATAGGAAACGATGTGTCAATCTTACAGTCAGTTAAGGTTTGGTTATCCAAGACATTCTCCATGAAAGACCTGGGAGAAGCAACCTACATCCTTGGGATTAAGATCTATAGAGATAGATCGAAACGGTTGCTTGGTCTTTCGCAGTCTACATATATAGACCGAGTGCTAAAGAGGTTTAACATGTTGGAATCAAAGAAAGGTTTCCTACCCATCAGGCATGGGGTACACCTTTCAAAGTCTATGTGTCCGCGCACAGAAGACGAGAGGATTTGCATGAGTAAGATTCCCTATGCATCCGCAATAGAATCTATCATGTATGCTATGTTATGTACGAGGGCCGATGTATCGTATGCTCTGAGTGTCATGAGCAGATACCAGTCTGATCCAGGAATGGATCATTGGGTGACTGTTAAGACGATCCTTAAGTACTTAAGAAGAACTAAGGATACGTTCCTAATACATGGAGAAGGGTACATGGTGATACGTTGGTATACGGATGCCAGCTCTAGACAGACAAGGATGATTCCATGTCTCAGTCTGGGTATGTATTCACCTGGAATGGAGGCGTAATAAGTTAGAAAGGTTCCAAGCTTGACACTATAGCGAATTCTACCACTAAGGTAGAATAGATTGCAGCTTTGGAAGCAGCAAAGGAAGCGGTTTGGATCGAGAAGTTCATCTCTGAACTTGATGTGGTCTCATCAATGATCCAAACATATGCTTCACCGCTATTATCTTATCAGAGAGATCATCAGTAGGAACGAAATACAAATCGAGAAAATTCCCACTGAAAGGAACTTAGCGGATCCTTTGACTAAAGCATTACCTCAAAGTAAGTTTGAGGGTCATGTTAGAGCTTATGGTATTGGATACAGTAGCGATTGGCATTAGGCCAAGTGGGAGTCTGTTAGTAATATATGAGAGATGTCCTAAGGCAATCGCCTTATGTATGAACCATTTATATGATAAATGAAGATTCACTATTTGAGTATACATGTTTTATGTATTTGATTGGATCTTAAACTCATTTCTTGAATGCCCACGATACGATTCACGGCATGAGAGAATTTGTGATTGGATCACAACTAGTGAGTATCTCTACATGTGTAATTGTGATGTATCGGAATTATCCTAGTCGATGAATTGATGGATTTGGACACCATCAATTTCGGAGACTAGCACGAGGTATACTCCTTGGTGTATCCAAGCGGTGATTCTCAGCGGGGAGACATTGTGATGTCGGAGTTGATCGTGGATGCTAGTTATGGTAACTAGTTCATTGGAGTGACCAAAGTAAGACTTCATATGGTTCTCTGCATATATAGATATGTCAATGAAGTTCTTACTGTAGCTTAAGTGCGATGTTCCTTTGACTTGTGGTATTCAAGTCATCTTGATCATAGAGACTTATGCTTTGACATCTTAAGCAAGCATCTCTAAGGAGATGTGGACCCGGGATGATTGGGTATAAGTCGAAGTGATCGAAGGTGTTTGAATAGCCTATAAAGGATTCACCACTCCTTGCGAGGAGATGTATACCCATGGCCTCTCGTCGGATTGTTACTAAAGTCTTTGGCCAAAGCATTACATGTTTAGAGTAAGGTACTCTTCGATACATGTGCAGTAACTAGAATCCGTAGGATGAGGAAATGATACTTGGGCTAGGTGTGACGTAGTCAGCCTAGTGGGGACTGACACTATAGACCATGTCCTGAACCAAGTGGGTATAAGATGAGTGAAGGGAATGAGGCACGAATCATTCGAGCTGCTGAAGGGTTTCAGAAATAGTTCTGGATCAACCGTTGATCGTTTCGGTTAATTGGGGATCATGATGTACTACTAGGTGCCACTCATGATCCTTCTATAATTAATGGTTAATTATAGACGACCAACATAAACCGAGAACCTATTTGGTCACACGCACAACGAGCGTAATCCGAAGGATTTAAAACGAGCTTGAGAATGAGATTCTCAGACCGAGAGAAACTAGGTTTGGTTGGACCAAACAAGAAGCGAGCATGAAATCGTTTCAGTCGCAATGGAAGCGTGGATGGGCCGTGTCTTATGAAGACATAATGGATGAACCAAAATGGTTTGGTTCTAATCCAATGGAGAAGAATAAACCAAAGGGTTTGGTTTATTTTAAACAAATGAACCAAAAGTTGGTTCGGTTTGTTTTAACTTAAAATAAATCATCATGGTTTGGTTTATTTTAACTTATATTAATGGAGCGGGTTAACAGGCCTAATGGTTATGATCCAATAACCATCAAGAGAATTAGTTCTCTATAAAAGAGGGCTTAAGGGATTGTTAAGCCCTAATCCAAAAGCCCTAAACCTAGTTGCCGCCCACCTCCTCTCCTTGGAGAATTCGGCGCCAACTTCATTGCCACCGCCCATCTCCTCCAACCGGCATCCAGAAGGAGCCTTCCTTCCCCCTCGCCGGCGTTGAGCTACTGCCGGTTGGTGCTCCGGTGATCTCCTTTGGGTGTGGCGATAAGGTGAGCACTTGGCTTCCCTTGGTTGGCCGGCGCCTACTCCTCCACCAAAGCTGTCCAGTTTTCTGGACAGCTTGTTTTCCTCTCGTCGGAGCGTCGTTTGGACAACGGTTAGAGCTCCGACAGCACCTAACTTACCAGGGATTCGATCTCCGGTAATCCTCTGAGGTGGAGGACGAAGGATTCGTCAAACGGTTGACGAATACCTCTCCGGAGAAGCGAGTTTTGAGGACTCGTCTTTGGGTCCGAATTTGGATTCGGATCGTGATCATCTCTCGATCATGTCGTCTTCAACACGAGGCTAGTAACCCGTACGAAGACGAAGCTCGTGGCTTAGCGAAGTCATCCTAAGGATACTCGGCGTGGATACGGATAGAGACGATTCTAGCGAGGATCATTCCGGTTGATGCCGTTCTCGCTACACGTGATACGAAAGGTATACGTAGTTAAATTTCCTTTATTGCAAAATTTAAATTTATGGTTATGTCTACACATGTTGTGCTATGCATGCATGTATTGTGTGTGTTGTAATAAATGTAGATTTATTATTTTTATTGCTTCTGCTGTGCACATGTTTACGAAACATGATCGAACACACACTCGCCGCGGTGCCGGAAACCCAACAAACTTGACTTTCCTTAATTATCCATAAAACCCTTATTTGCGTTAAGTCAGGCTGACGCCACACGACCATGTGGAATTCACACGGTTGGCCTGTGGCATGCTGGAAATCTTTCTCCAATCTAGCATCGGGGCCGGGCACGACCGTGTGAGATCCACACGGTCGACCGTGTCTTCCTCTGGAGCTCCATACGTTCATCGTCTTTTGGTCCAAAACGTGCCTTTGTCTTGGCGAACATGGCCAGAGCATGCTTGCCCTCCTTGAGCTCCATTTATGTGTCAATTTACCTCCGAAATGATGTCCTACACATAAAAATAGCAAGAGCAAGTCTCTGAACTATGAAATAGAAAATGAATGCAAAACAAGGAAAAATATGCATGAAACAAGTATATGATGCAAAACAAGGGTTGAGTTCACGACTCCTCACCTTTTGTGCTAGCCTTTAAGTGCTTCCTTCAGCTTTGTCATCCTAATGGGTCTTCCTTTGTGAAAAGGTCACGCCTCCGAGACTTCCATTGTCAAGTTACACTTGGACTTATTCCGCCAAGACTACACACTTGGACTTATACGACAAAGACTACACACTAGAACTTATACGACCAAGACTACACACTTAGACTTACACCTCCAAATTTCCATACTTGGACTTTTCCTTGCCAAGTCTCCATACTTGGACTTTCCTTTGCCAAATCTCCAAACTTGGACTTGCCTTGCCATACTTTGACTTTTCTTGTCAGGTCTTCAAACTTGGACTTTCCTTACCAAGAATCGATTCTTGGACTTCTCCATTGCTAAGTATCCATAATTTGACTTTCCAAGTCAAATCTCTGATCAACCTTGACCTACTTGACTTCTCGGTCAACAATTCCATATGATTATGGATGCCCCATGCCATCTAGTCATACGTATTTATCAAACACATTGTCAAACTTATTGGAAAACATCAAAACTCTACTCAAGTCCCACTCGAGCTTGGTCAACCTTGACCTTAGGTTGATTGCACCAACAATCTCCCTAATAGAAAAGAGATAAATGTCAATGGTCGAACCAGAATCAAGATTAAAATAGGAAGTGCCATGCCAACATTCCAAGTGATCGGACAAGGTCCAGACGCCTTGGAACTGATAACCCCAGCTCAATCAGATTCGATCTGGATGAGCTGGAGGCGCTTGGAAAAGTCTATAAATGAAGGTTCGGACAAAAGCCCTAACATCAAGAATTCTAAGTGTTCTTGCCTTTAACTTCTGTAGTCGACGATCAACTTCTGTGTTATAGCTCTATGACTCCGACCACACACTTCACTTGCATCATTTCATGTAATTACATTTAGTTTTTGTTACATTTGTACTTAATTGTTATAAGGAGATGTAAGGTTGTTACCATTTTCTTAACATTTGTAAGAAGCAAGTCTCTTACCTCCAACGAGGAAGAGATATTTAGTGGATTGCCCATTGATAAGTGATCTCGGATTGTGAGCCTTGGATTATACACCATTCGGCAGTGAACCAAGTAAAAAACCTTTCATGTGTTTTTGTCTTTACTTTCCACTATAATTTACTTTGATATTACGAGTTTTAATGAATAACGAAAAGAAAGGTTTTAGGCTATTCACTCCCTTCTAGTGTATTTTTGATCCTACACTCTCCTCCTTGTAGTCCAAAGCTCTTGCTACCCAAGTCATTGCCGTCGACCAAAGCCTTGCCGCCACTGCTCCCTTTGCTATTGGTAGCCACCACCGGCCTCCCCATCTCTGCACTCCTGCGAGTTCCTTGCCGACAACACCTGTTGTCGCCAGCTAAAGGAATCGGACAATAGTGTTTTCCATCGGACAACATCCTTGTGAACACAACTTGTTGATTGGTTTGTGTTATCGGGTTGCTTCGACTGTCGGACGTGAGCTGAGCCCATGATCCCTCTCTTGGATCGAGTTATCTCCTACCTTCGGCTAGTACCGATGTGGAGACACAAATCGGTCTTTGGAAGCCATCTTGACGAAAGCTCGGCGTGGATACGGGGAGAGGCAAACTCTATTGACTTTGCAGGTTGATGTCGTTCCCCCTTTGTGTCATTGATATCACATATTATGGTGCATTAATTTGATTCATTCCTTAACATTTTAATCCACTCGTATGCTTACATTGTTGTATTTTATCATGTTTTATGAATGTGGATCATTTTAGCGCTTTAATGCAAATATATGCTAACTTAATGTCCTTGGCACTATTTGTTGTATACTTTTATTTTGTAGGGCATTTAAGTGAAAATTACAGAAAATACAGTAACAGTGGTACTATAGTAGCGGTATTATAGTAGATTACTATAGCAGAGTACTGTAGCTACAGTGAAATCACTACAGTAACAGTGAATTTTTGGCACAATCGACCGATCGTGCCTTTTTTGGCACGACATTGTAGCAGTGTGAAAAGAGAGCATAATCAAGCACCATCACTCGTGCCTTTTTGGCACAACCATGATATAACATTGTAGCTATAGTAAAATTACTACAGTAACAGTGAATTTTTTTTAGATTCGCACACGGTCAGTCGTGCCTTTTTGGCACTACCATGGCATGGTGGTTGGCTCATTTTAACATCTTTTTAAGCCATTTCTTAGGGTTTTCTAGGGCATCTTCTCCACTCTTGAGCCCTAGCACACACCGTCACACCCCTCCACCACCATTTCTGCAACGAATTTATTTTTTCGTCACCAATTTGCGACGGAAATAATTTTCGTCGCATAATTTAGCGACGAATTCAGAATTCATCGCAGATATTTAATTTATTTTAAAAAAAATATAAAACAAGTTCTACCGAACGAGTTAATTTTTAAATATTTTGCAACGAATTCGTGGATTCGTTGCAAAATAGCAACGAATCAAGAATTCGTTGCAAAATTAATATTAAAAAATAAATTAACATTTTAAAAAGTTTAAAATATTTTTTTTAAAAAAATTGCAACGAATCCAGGATTCGTTGCAATTTTGCAACGAATCCGTGGATTCGTTGCAAAGTTAATATTAATATTAAAAAATAAATTAATGTTTTAAAAAGTTTAAATCTTTTTTTTTAAATTTCCAATGAATCCAGGATTCGTTGCGAATTTGCAACGAATCTGTGGATTCGTTGCAAATTAAAGTTTTTAAAACGTTAACTTTATTTTTTTTAATTTTAATTTAGCAACGAATTGGATTCGTTGCAAATTTTTAAAAAAAAATTAAAGTTTTTAAAACGTTAAGTTTATTTTTTAATTTTAATTTTGCAACGAATCCTGGGATTCGTTGCAAAATTTTAAAAAAAATAAACTTAATGTTTTAAAAACTTTAATTATTTTTTTTTTAATTTTGCAACGAATCCCAGGATTCGTTGCAAATTTGCAACGAATCCTGGATTCGTTGCAAAATTTAATTAACTTACCCCGCTACCCTAATTTTCGCCGCCGCGCCGCCCCGATGCCGGCCCGCCAGGGCCAGCCGCGCCCCTCGTCCCGGCCGCGTCGCCCCTTGGCTGAGCGACGACCGCGCTCCCGCATGCCCGGCCGAAGCCTGGCCACCGCCAGCTGCCCAGCGAGCCGATGCCGCTAACGCCGCCCTTGTCGGTCGCGTGCCCCGCCTGCCTCCGGCCCGCCTCATGCCGCCGGCTCTCATTGCCCGCGCGCCGCGCCTTCTGCCCGGCACCGCGAGTCTCGCTGCCAATACCGTCCGGCTGGCCGGTGACCGCCTCCTACCTGCCGCCAGCAGCGTCGGTGTCAAGCGATTCCGGCAACCGCCGCGCGACCTGCCGGCGACGGCCGGTGTCGAGGCTGCCGTGTGCCGCGAGCACGCCGCCACGCCGGTAGGCACCAATTAGGTCTTTGTCCGAGAGGTCCGGCAGTCGCCGCCAGGTAGCCGCCGACAGCCACCAATCGCCGGTTCGGAGACGTCCGCAGTCACCAGTGGTATAAATTTTTTTTCTTTCTATATTTAACTCCATAACTACAGAAGCTTTATATGCTGCTATCCTACTTATTATGTATCTATATATAGTTAACTGTAAAATACAGAAGCTTTAAGCTGTTAATTTGCCATAGAGATACACATACCAAATAATGCTAAGTACTAAGTTGGAAGAAATATTTTATGATTTTGTTTAGTCACATATAGGAAGTTATGGGATAAAACAAGCAGTTTATAAGGCTTAGATGAGCAAATCATGCACATCTACCTGAGTAATTACAAGCATCTTAAAGTCAGTGGTGGTGGGGGAGCTAGTGTTTAAGGCTTAGATTAGTATTAACTTGTGGTGATACATTTTGAGCCACGCTTGGACCTCGTGTGTCAATGAGCTGTCTCATTTGCGACAATTGTTATACATCTACAACAATAATTTGACCTAAATGGCATAATTGCAATGAGTATCTTTCATGTTCAATAAATTTGATTAGTTTGTTGTCACTGCTTGCTTAGATGAGAGAATTTGCCGATTAACAAAACTCCTAGACCTATGTTAATAATAACTCTCTCATCTAAGCTTACAAAGCTTTTCTATATTATTAGCCCACAATTCATAATTTGGCACTAAATTTAGGGTGTCACAATCACCCTCATTTTAAGTCTTGATGTCCTCGTTAAGACCGAAACCCCAACACATAATTTGAACCATTCCTAATCAGTAGAATGTGAGGCCCAATGGTAGCCACACTATCCCACATGCACTATCTCTAACACCACACAATGCCTTGATTGTGTCATTTGTGATATTAATTGTCACAATCAACTTAAGTTGTTTAACATTTCGTGCTTAAACATCCCAAAATGTTTAAACCTAAATTAACAAGAGAAGCTCTCTATACAATCGTTGTCTTTTTGGGTTATGTTTAAAGATTGTTAAACATAGTGAATTCATATGTGAACTAATCAGTATATTTGTATTATTGTAATTTCTAGGAGTTTATATTAATATAATTGATTGAAAACAGACATAATGCAGCGTGAAAGGAGTTGGATGTATAATAGGAATTTACCTGAACGTCGGGTTTAACTGATGAATTTATGAGTGGGTTGCAAGAGTTTTTAAATTTCGCAGCTAGTAATGTTGAGTTTATGGATGGTAATCAGATAAGGTGTCCGTGCAGAAAGTGTCACAATGGTAGATTTTTACCGTCTAGCAAAGTTTCAGAGCATCTTTATAGATTTGGATTCGTTGTAAATTACTATAACTGGACATGTCATGGTGAACCATTTATATCTGATGAAGTTTATGATAGACACAACACACAAGTCTCTAGGGATCAAAGTGATTATAATCAATTAAATCCATATCAGAGGATGATATATGATGTAGCGGGCCCGAATTTGATTCCCCAATCACAAGGTGCAACTTCAAGTTGTCCTCCAACAGTTGAGCAAATGTTTACTAATGCATCACCCTTGGAAGAGGTGCAAGTAACAGATATCGGTCAGAATATGAATAATGAAGCATATCTCAAATTTCAGGAGGTGTTGAGTGCTGCAGATGCACCTTTATGGGCTGGTTGTGAGACTCACACTAAACTATCGTTCACCGCAAGAATGTTGAATGTCAAGGCAGAGCATAATGTGTCTGAAGAGTGTTTTAATAATTTTGTTCAAGCTTTTGAAGAGGCATTGCCGCGTGATCATATACTGCCCAATGATTTGTACAGTATGAAAAAACTGATGAAAGAATTGTTGGGTTTCCGGCACCGCGGCGTGTGTGTGTTCGATCATGTTTCGTAAACATGAGCACAGCGGAAGCAATAAAAATAATAAATACTCCTATTTATTACAACACACACAACACACGCATGCTTTTACAACAAGTGTAGACATAACCGTAAATTAAAATTGCAATAAAAGGAAATTAAACTACGTTATACCTTTCGTATGACGTGTAGCGGGAACGGCATCAACCGGAACGATTCTCGTAAGAATCGTCTCTATCCGTATCCACGCCGAGCTCCTCGGGATGACTTCGCCAAGCCACGAGCTTCGTCTTCGTACGGGTTACTAGCCTCGTGTTGAAGACGACGTGATCGAGAGATGATCACGGTCCGAATCCAAATTCGGACCTAAAAACAAGTCCTCAAGACTTGCTTCTCCGGAGAGGTATTCGTCAACCGATTGACGAATCCTTCGTCCTCCACCTCAGAGGATTACCGGGGATCAAATCCCCGGTATGTTAGCCGCTGTCGGAGCACTAACCGTCGTCTAAACGACGCTCCGACGAGAGGAGAAGAAGCTGTCCAGAAAACTGGACAGCTTGGTGGAGGAGTAGGCGCCGGCCAAAACCAAGGAAGCAAAGTGCTCACCTTGATGCCAAACCTAAGGAGGATGACCGAACTCTTCCGCAGCAGCTCGACGTGAGGAGGAAGGAAGCAACCTTGGACGCCGGTTGAGGACCGTAGGGCTGGGCGGCGGCAGCTTGGAGTTGGGCGCCGAATAGGAGAGGGAGGGGTTGGGCGGCCAAGTTTGATTAGGTTTAGGGTTAGGGTTTAATCCCTATTTTATAGAGAACTAATTCTCTTAATGGTTAATGGATCATATCCATAAAGCCCGTTAACCCGCTCCATTAAGATAAGTTAAAATAAACCAAACCATGATGGTTTATTTTAAGTTAAAACGAACCGAACCAACCTTTGGTTCATTCGTTTAATATAAACCAAACCCTTTGGTTTATTCTAATCCATTGGATTAGGACCAAACCATTTTGGTCCATCCATTATGTCTTCATAAGACACGGCCCATCCACGCTTCGATTGCGACTGAAACAATTTCATGCTCGCTTTATGTTTGGTCCAACCAAACATAGTTTCTCTCCTCGAGAATCCCATTCTCAAGCTCGCTTTAAATCCTTTGGATTACACTCGTTGTCAGCGTGTGACCAAATAGGTTCTCGGTTTATGTTGGCCGTCTATAATTAACCATTAATTATAGAACGATCATGAGTGGCACCTAGTAGTACATCATGATCCCCAATTAACCGAAAAGATCAACGGTTGATCCAGAACTATTTCTGAAACCCTTCAGTAGCTTGAATGAATCGTGCCCCATTCCCTTCACTCATCTTATACCCACTTGGTTCAGGACATGGTCTATTGTGTCAGTCCCCACTAGGCTGACTACGTCACACCTAGCCCAAGTATCATTTCCTCGTCCTACGGATTCTAGTTACTCCACATGTATCGAAGAGTACCTTACTCTAAACTGTTGGTGCAGTGGGCACCAAAGTCGAACCGGTATTTTGATTATGGCAAAAGGCTCAATAGTTAAGGGTATATTTGTTATCTTACGAGCTCAATTAAGTGTGCAGAAATGCTAAAGTTGAGCGGAAGGTTCGCGACACCCGGTGGGAACCGAGGTGGTCCGCAACGCCGAGGGACTTGGAGGAAGCCGAGGTACTCGGGTGAAGACCAAGCGAGGCTACAAGGTAAGCTCGTGTGAAAGCGAAGCAAGGTCGTTAGCGTAGATCCGACCCAATACCTCCAATGGAAGGTCTAGGTCGAGATCGATGGTTAGAACCATCGTACTTTTATATTTTAAGCTAACTTATCTGCAGTCCAAAACCCTTTGACTAGTCAAGCCAACTGCTAGTCAAGTTCCAGCCTCGAGACGAGCTCGAATTTCAAGGGGGTGAATTTGGACTTGACTCGTGTTTTGGTACAAAGGGTGATGTGGCATCAAGGTGGACATCCAAACCATCACCAAGCTTCCTTGTGGTGGACGCCCAAAATAAGGTGAGTTGGCACAAGATGGTTGGCTCCCATGATGTGGCACAAGTTGAATGGCTCCAACAAGTTGGTGCCCAAGGAGGTTGGAGGTGGCACAAGGTGGTTGGATGAAACACCTCATCCTCAAGTTGGCGCCCAAGGAGGTTGGAGGTGGCACAAGGTGGTTGGATGAAACACCTCATCCTTGAGTTGGCGCACAAGAAGGTTGGAGGTGGCACAAGGTGGTTGGATGAAACACCTCATCCTTGAGTTGGGATAAGAACCTCACCTTGGACACTACCTATGTCTAAATTCATAGATCAATATCCATAAATAGACATGTTCACTCCAAGCAAATAACAAGAATTCAAGAGCTCTCAACACGCCGTCGTAACGCCGCTACTACTACTCACATTTGCGTCACGACAACTAAATCTACATCTTCTACTTATAAGAGTTTTCGTTATATTTATTTAAGTTCTACTTCTTTAAATTGTGTTTTTGCTTTTATCGTAACAAGGAAAGGGGGAGTGTCCCTTTGCCTTGATTTCTTTTTGTAATCGTTGCTTCTACTTCCAACGAAGAGGAGTGGTTTTAGTGAATTGCCCTCCGTACGTGATCAAGGATCACTAGGGCCGTGGATTAGCAATCGAAAGATTGTGAACCACGTAAAAATATCTTGTCTACTTTATATTTCCGCTGTGCATTCTCTACTTGCTTTTTACTTATTGCAAAAGTTTTTAACGACACCGTATCGCTATTCACCCCCCCCTCTAGCGACACTTTCGATCCAACAATTGGTATCGAGTCGGGCGCTAAGATTCGTGAAACCACCAATCTAGCTTTGTTTTTCTTTTTTACAGATTTTTATTTATTTATTTCTGTTTTCGTATAATTATTTCACTTGCTTATCTTCTCCTACATATAGAATTGCATTAGAGGCTTTAGGATCCGGATAAGGTTGTCCTTGGGTTAGATCCCGAGTAAGGTTGTCCTCCGGAACTTCAACGACATTCGCATTTGATTGTTTATTTCTTTTGCAAGTTACATTTTATATATCTTTTTACTTCTCAAGACTACTAATCCAAGACGAAAGTCTTGGAATATTCTTTCGTGTGTGTTTTGCAAGATTCTTTTCGCTGCTCTTCTTCTTGTTTTTAAATGGCCCATCTCGAAGGGTTTAGCACTCCTCACCCGTTTTACAACGGTAATGACTTTCGTTATTGGAAGGGTCGGATGGAATGCTTTCTTAAAACCCAAATCGAGATGTGGATCGTAATCCAAACCGGTTTCACACTTCCTATTAATGAAGATGGTGAATCTTTGGGTTACGATCAATGGTCAAATTCCATGAAAAACAAGTAGAAGCCGATGCCAAGGCAACTCAAATCTTGCAATGTGGGTTGTCCAAGGAAGAGCTCAACCGTGTCGGCCCCTTCATTAGTGCAAAGGACTTATGGACCAAGCTAGTGGAACTACACGAAGGCACCGACGACACGAAGGTATGTAAAAGAGATTTACTTTTAAATAAATTGTATAACTTGAAAATGCAGGAAAACGAGACCGCAACTCAACTACATGCTCGTATCCAAGACGTCGTCAACCAACTCCATGCCATCGGACAAAAGGTCGAGAATCGCGACCTTATCAGGTATTCTCTTAACTCGCTTCCTAGGACCACCTTGTGGGCATCCATGGTCGATGCCTACAAGGTCTCCAAGGACCTTTCTAAAATTAGGTTAGACGAATTGTTTGAACTTGAATTACATGAGCAAACTAACGTGGTCCAGTCGAGAAGAGTATTGCGTTAGCTGCAGGTTCCAAGAAGAAGAAGCCCGCAAGCAAGCCACCCCAAGGAAGAAGACGAGTCCGAATCGGAAGTAGACTGAATAGAATCCGAACTAGTCAATCTAGTTGGAAGATGATCAAGAGACGAAAACGACCAACAACTCAAGGTAAGCCTAAACCTAATTCAAATACTTCTAATTTTAGATGCTATGAGTTCGGTCACATCAAGTCCGAGTGCCCAAAGCTAAAGAATAACGCATCAAAGACCAAGAAAGCGCTAAACGCTACTTGGGAGGAGTTGTCGGAGGAAGAAGACGATATCCAAGCTCTAATGGCCAAGCCGACCGAGCACGACTCAAACCAAGAAGAGTCCGAGTCCGAATCCGATGATGAGCTTCCATTCAAGACAAGCGGATCCGTATCCGTTCAAAAGAATCATTAAGGGTAAGTCGTTACTTAATACTTTGTATGGTGCAATTAAATTTTTAAATAAGAAACTAGCTAAGTCCGAGTCCAAGGTCGAGACCCTAATTGAGGAGGTTAACCTTCTCAAACATGAGGTCTCCTAACCTCTTCGACTACTCAGATTCAAGAGGAGGACTCAACCTGCTTGAAAAGCTTGAAGTTGAGAACTCGCTTTGAAAACACAAGTCGAAGACCTTAGGAACACGTTGGAAAGGTTCACTTTGGGATCCAAGGGACTTGACCTCTTACTTGGATCACAAAGGGCCGTACAACAAGGCGGACTCGGGTTTAACTCAAATACAACCAATAAGTCATATATGTCTATAGTAAACCAACATAAGAAAATGTCCAAGCATGGGTCCCTAAGACCACTTTGATTTCAACTTTAGGATCTAACATGTATTGGGTTCCCAAGGACCAAATTCACTATGTGAATAGACCCACTCGATTCAATGGTCCAGGGGAGCCAATACAAAATGTATTTTTGTTAAGTCTTAGAAATTGCATGCTTAGTTTTTCCTTTATTTTTAGAATGGTTAGATAGGACTCATAACCAACTAAAATCCTGCGAAAAGATTGAGCCTCGGGAGCCTCTTTTCAAAAATAAACCAACTAAAATCCTATTTAAAAGATTGAGCCTCGGGAGCCTCTTTTCAAAAAATAACTAGTTAGACCAAGACGTAGTCTCAAGTAAGTCGAGTTATCAATTTCTTGAAATTAGCTTTGTCTAAGGAAGTGGTCGTTGTTCCGATCAAAGAAGGCCTCGTGGCCTCGCCACGACACGAAGCTAATCTCTTGAAAAGATTACTTGATGAGCTTAGACTAAATCCGAATCTAACCTAATGTTGGTTAATTTAAATTCATTAAAATTAATCAAGTAAAATTGAAAGTCATCTCACAATAACACATAGGAATAACATGTTTTGATCATGTAGATATTGGTGAGATGATTTAGGTTTAAAAACTTACAAACAACCCTATAGTAATTCCAATATCCGATCCAACTACCTTATCTGAAGGATCAATGGATGTTGGATGCTGGTTGCTCCCGACACATGACCAGGATCAACTCATATTTTCTAAGTTACTATTCAAACGACAAGGATCGGTAGCCTTCGGAAATAACGGCAAGCTCAAAATCATCGGATCAGGTGATATTGAGCTCAACTCTAACTTTACAATTCAAAATGTCTTATTAGTAGAAAACTTTCAATATAATTTACTTAGTGTAAGCCAATTGTGTGATAACAATTATAAGGTCATATTTCTAGAAAATGAATGCGTAATCAAAATAAATGCAACATCTAAAATAATACTTAAAGGAACTAGGAGTAGCAACATCTACACAATAAATTTACCCAACTCCTCAACCAAGTGTCTTATGACACAGCAAGAAGAGGAATCTTGGTTATGGCAATCAAGACTTGACACTCGAACCCATGACTCGTCCACTAGATGAGTCAGAGTTGATTGGTTATAGGTTTGCCTAAACTAAACTACTTGGATAATAAATTATGTAATTCTTGTCAACAAGGTAAAAAATATAGGACACAACATCAATTAACTAATCTAGAATTAACCAAAAGTGTTCTTGAGCTCCTACACATGGATCTATTTGATTCACATGGAGCTAAGTCACTCAATGGTAGTCAATTTTGCTTAGTCATAATTGGCGACTATTCTAGATTTACTTGGGTTAGGTTTATCAAACATAAAAATGATACCCTAGACCAACTAATCAATCTTTGTAGGTTAATCAAAATCAAAAGAACCTTAAGATTAAAAGACTTAGATCATGGTGGTGAATTGAAAACCACAGGTTTACGATTGTAACCTAAACGGATACCACCATGAGTTTTCATGTCCTAGAACCCCACAACAAAATGGGTTAGTAACGGAAAAATAGAACCCTACAAGAAGCCGCTAGGACAATGTTAAACGAGTATAACCTACCCGATAGATTTTGGAGAGGCCGTTAGTACGGCTTGCTATGTCCAAAATAGGATCCTTATGGTAAAGAGGCACCAAAAGTCCTCGTACGAGATTTATCACAATAAAATACCGAACATCAAGTACTTTAGGGTATTTGGATGCAAGGTACATATCTTAAACACTAAGGATTACCTAGGAAATTCAAATCCAAAACCTCATCGAACCTTTCTAGGATACTCAACCACCAAGAGCTTATAGGGTATACAATCACGACACTCTTAGAGTCGAAGAAACCATTAATATAGTTTTCGAGAAGGACACGAACCCGCTCAATCCTTAACAAAACCAACTAGCAAATCAACTTATAGCTTAACCCGACTCGATCTTGAACTTGAATCTGCCCTAACCCAAGTCATCCTATCGACCAAGTGATAGATGACTCTAACCCAAGTCAAACTAGAACTCACCCAAGTCATCCTATCGACCAAGTGATAGATGACCCTAACCCGAGTCACACTAAGACTCAAACAAATCATCCTATCAATCAAGTTATAGGTGATCCAAATTTAGGGGTTCGAACTAGAGCTTCATATCGAAACCTTAGTCAAATCTCGTTAATTTCCAAAATCTAAACCAAAACTATTGAACAATCAATTCTTGATCCCTAATGGATTATTGCTATGCAAGAAGAGCTAGCTCAATTCACTAGAAATGAAGTCTGGGAATTATTACCACCACCTAAAGAAAAATCAATTATTGGAACAAGGTGGGTATTTCGAAATAAACTTGATGATAAAGGTGAAGTAGTTAGAAATAAAGCTAGGTTATTCGCAAAGGGTTTAGTCAAGTCGAAGGTTTAGATTACGATGAGACCTACGCCCGTGAGCGACTAGAGTCCATCCGAATGTTGTTAGCATATGCACATCGAGGTTTTAAATTGTTTCAAATGGATGTCAAGTCAGCATTTTTGAATGGATACATTAAGGAAGAAGTTTACGCTACCAACCTCCGATTCAAAATCTAGATAAACCCGACCATGTCCTTAGACTTAAGAAAGCCCTATATGGACTCAAACAAGCCCCAAGAGCTTGGTACGAAAGGCTTTCGATCTATCTTAAGTCCAAAGGATTCAACCAAGGTTTAGTCGACCCAACCTTATTCGTTAAAACCGTAGGAAAAGAAATCTTTATAGCCCAAATCTATGTAGATGATATAATTTTGGAACTACCAGCTCGATCTGCTAAGCGAATTCATCTCACTTATGGAAAGTGAATTTGAAATGAATTTAGTGGGAGAGTTAAGTTTCTTCTTAGGTTTACAAATTAAACAAACTAAAGATGGAATATATTTACATCAACAAAAATATACTAAGGACTTAATAAATCGATTTGGAATGCAAGATGCTAAAATAATTAATACACCTATGGCAACTAATGTTACTATAAGCGAAGATGTAGAAGGAAAACCCGTTGACCTAAAATACTATAGGAGCGCAATAGGAAGTCTCCTATACTTAACCGCGAGCCGACCCGACATTTTATTGCGGTAAGTATGTGAGCAAGGTTACAAACCTGTGCCAAGGAGTCTCACCTAACCCTAGTCAAGCGTATCCTTAGATATCTAAAGGGCACGCTAAACGTAGGTATTTGGTACCCTAGATCTACGAGTTTAATCTAATCGGCTACTCCGACTCGACTATGCGGTAGTAAACTCGATAGAAAGAGCACAGTGGTTGTTGTCAAATCCTCGGCTCGAGTCTAGTGAGTTAGTGCGATGGAAGCGACATTGCGTTGCCTTATCTACCAGAAGCCAGAATACGTTGCGATGGGTGAGTGTGTCTCTCGGCTCACAATGGATGAAGCACACTCTCCAAGACTTTAGCTTAATCTTTAACAACATTAAAACCTACATA
Source organism: Wurfbainia villosa (assembly GCA_025175895.1). Lineage (NCBI taxonomy): Eukaryota > Viridiplantae > Streptophyta > Magnoliopsida > Zingiberales > Zingiberaceae > Wurfbainia > Wurfbainia villosa. Next base: position 75,825,653 of record CM045991.1, on the reverse strand, counting down.
GATAACATTAGTTCAATTAACTTAACTAAAAATCCAATATGTCATTCTAGGACAAAACATATAGAAGTTAAACACCACTTCATTAGGGAACATGTAACTAATGGAACTATACAACTAGAGTATGTTGAGTCCAAATCAAACCTAGCGGACATCTTCACCAAACCACTACCCGAAGCCGAATTTAGTTTATTAAGACGAAAGTTAGGTATGTGCGTAATAGAGTAGGATTTAAATTTTTCTATATATGTACTCTATTTTTGCTTCTTTTTATGAAATTAGCCTAAGTCTTACCTTAGAAATCATATTGGGAACTTGCTTGGACTTACAAACCCTAAAATATATTTACAAACTTTTTGAGTTAAGGCAAAAGGGGGAGAAAGTCACAAAAGTAACCAAAATTAAAGGGGAAGAAAGTAAACAAAATTATTACCAAAATTAAAGGGGAAGAAAGTAAACAAAATTATTACCTTTTATATTAAGTAATTCCGTTTACTTAAGCAACTATTAAGGGGGAGTAAAAATTATTTTTCAAGAACTCACCTTCGGTCAAGGGGGAGGTTACCTCAAAGGGGAGAACTTGAAACAATAATATTTCTCACTCATGCTTAATCTTTATGCTAGCTCATTCATGCTTAATCATTATGCTAGCTCATTCATATTTAATCTTTATGCTAGCTCATTCATGCTTAATCTTTATGCTAGCTCATTCATATTTAATCTTTATGCTAGCTCATTCATGCTTAATCATTATGCTAGCGTACTGTTATGCTTAATTTTTCCTTAACTTTTGTGTCGGTTTGCCATGAATCAAAAAGGGGGAGATTGTTGGTGCAGTGGGCACCAAAGTCGAACCGGTATTTTGATTATGGCAAAAGGCTCAATAGTTAAGGGTATTTTTGTTATCTTACGAGCTCAATTAAGTGTGCAGAAATGCTAAAGTTGAGCGGAAGGTCTGCGACACCCGGTGGGAACCGTGGTGGTCGGGCAACGCCAGAGGGACTTCGGAGGAAGCCGAGGTACTCGGGTGAAGACCGGAAGCGAGGCTACAAGGTAAGCTCGTGTGAAAGCGAAGCAAGGTCGTTAAGCGTAGATCCGACCCAATACCTCCAATGGAAGGTCTAGGTCGAGATCGGATGGTTAGAACCATCGTACTTTATATTTTAAGCTAACTTATCTGATCCAAAACCCTTTGACTACGATCAAGCTGCTAGTCAAGTTCGACCTCGAGAAGAGCTCGAATTTCAAGGGGGTGAATTTGGACTTGACTCGTGTTTTGGTACAAAGGGTGATGTGGCATCAAGGTGGACATCCAAACCATCACCAAGCTTCCTTGTGGTGGACGCCCAAAATGAGGTGAGTTGGCACAAGATGGTTGGCTCCCATGATGTGGCACAAGTTGGATGGCTCCAACAAGTTGGCGCCCAAGGAGGTTGGAGGTGGCACAAGGTGGTTGGATGAAACACCTCATCCTTGAGTTGGCGCACAAGGAGGTTGGAGGTGGCACAAGGTGGTTGGATGAAACACCTCATCCTTGAGTTAGCGCACAAGAAGGTTGGAGGTGGCACAAGGTGGTTGGATGAAACACCTCATCCTTGAGTTGGGATAAGAACCTCACCTTGGACACTACCTATGTCTAAATTCATAGATCAATATCCATAAATAGAAATGTTCACTCCAAGCAAATACAAGAATTCAAGAGCTCTCAACACCACGCCAGAACGCTACTACTACTCACATTTGCTACGACGAAGTGCCATGGACAACAGCTACATCTTCTACTTATAAGAGTTGTCGGTATATTTATTTAAGTTCTACTTCTTTAAATTGTCTTTGTGCTTTAATCGTAACAAGGAAAGGAGTGTCCCTTTGCCTTGATTTCTTTTGTAATGTCGTTGCTCCTACTTCCAAGCGAGAGGAGTGGTTTTAGTGAATTGCCCTCCGTACGTGATCAAGGATCACTAGGGCCGTGGATTAGCAATCGAAAGATTGTGAACCACGTAAAAATATCTTGTCTACTTTATATTTCCGCTGTGCATTCTCTACTTGCTTTTTACTTATTGCAAAAGTTTTTAACGACACCGTATCGCTATTCACCCCCCCTCTAGCGACACTTTCGATCCAACATAAACATGTAATGCTTTGGCCAAAGACTTTAGTAACAATCCGACTAGAGGCCATGGGTATACATCTCCTCGCAAGGAGTGGTGAATCCTTTATAGGCTATTCAAACACCTTCGATCACTTCGACTTATACCCAATCATCCCGGGTCCACATCTCCTTAGAGATGTTTGCTTAAGATGTCAAAGCATAAGTCTCCATGATCAAGATGACTTGAATACCGCAAGTCAAAGGAACATCGCACTTAAGCTACAGTAAGAACTTCATTGACATATCTATATATGCAGAGAACCATATGAAGTCTTACGGCTGGTCACTCCAATGAACTAGTTACCATAACTAGCATCCACGATAAACTCCGGACATCACTATGTCTCCAGCCAGTGAGAATCAGCTGCTTGGATACACCAAGGAGTATACCTCGTGCTAGTCTCAACAGAATTGATGGTGTCCTGATCCATCAATTCATCGACTAGGGATAATTCCGATACATCACAATTACACATGTAGAGATACTCACTAGTTGTGATCCAATCACAAATTCTCTCATGCTGTGAATCGTATCGTGGACATTCAGTAAATGAGTTTAAGATCCAATCAAATACATAAAAACATGTATACTCAAATAGTGAATCTTCATTTATCATATATATGGTTCATACATAAGGCGATTGCCTTAGGACATCTCTCATATATTACTAACAGACTCCCACTTGGCCTAATGCCAATCGCTACGGTATCCAATACCATAAGCACCAACATGACCCTCAAACTTACTTTGAGGTAATGCTTTAGTCAAAGGATCCGCTAAGTTCCTTTCAGTGGGAATTTTCTCGATTTGTATTTCATTCCTACTGATGATCTCTCTGATAAGATGATAGCGGCGAAGCACATGTTTGGATCGTTGATGAGACCTTGGCTCTTTCGCCTGTGCAATTGCTCCATTGTTGTCGCATGAGACCGGATTGCTTCAACAATGGCCGGAATCACACCAAGTTCATGAACGAACTTCTTGATCCAAACCGCCTCTTTGGCGCCCGGCCGCAATATATTCTCGGGTAGAATCCGCTATCTCTTGTTTGGAACTTTTCCAACTCATCGCGCCCCATTCAAGGTGAACACGATCCGCATCGAGACTGGGAATCATCCTTATGCATGCGGAAGTGGCATCAGTATACCGCGTATCACCATGTCCCTTCTCCATATATTAGGAACACATCCTTAGTTCTTCTCAAGTACTTAAGGATCGTCTTATAGCCCAATGATCCATTCTGGATCGGTGGTATCTGCTCGTGACACTCGAGCATACGATACATCGGGCCTCGTACATAACATAGCATACATGATAGATCCTATTGCGGATGCATAGGGAATCTTACTCATGCAAATCCTCTCGTCTTACGTGCGCGGACACATAGACTTGAAAGGTGTACCCCATGCGATGGGCGGATAACCTTTCTTGGATTGACATGCTAAACCTCTTTGCTTTTCGGTCTATATATGTAGGCTGCGAAAGACCAAGCGTTTGATCTATCTCTATAGATCTTAATCCCAAGGATGTAGGTTGCTTCTCCCGGTCTTTCATGGAGAATGTCTTGGATAACCAAACCTTAGCATTGTAAGATTGACATCGTTTCCTATAAGTAATATGTCATCGACATACAATACTAGGAATCTGTTGCCTCCACTAACCTTCTTGTACACACAAGGTTAAATGCGGATTTTGTGAGAAATCAAACTTTTTGATCGTCTCATCAAGCGGATATTCGACTCTGGATGCTTGCTTCAATCCATAAATGGACCGTCGCAATTTGCATACCTTGGTTTTATCAACCGATGTGAAACCCTCAGGCTGTATCATATACAAATCCTCGAGCAGGTTTCCATTAAGGAAAACTGTTTTCACATCCATCTGCCATATCTCATAATCATAATGAGCCGCTTTGGCCAGGAGCATCCGAATGGATTTAAGCATAGCTACTGGCGAATAGGTTTCGTCATAATCAACACCTTGTTTTTGGCGATATCCTTTCGCTACCAATCTAGCCTTATAGGTAATCACATTACCATCCATGTCGGTTTTCTTCTTGAAAACCCTTGCACCCTATAGGCTTTATGCCTTGGTGGGTCAACCAAGTTCAAACTTGGTTTTCATACATGGAATCCATTTAGACTTCATGGCACCAAGCCACTTATCCCTTCTGAACTTATCGGCCACTTCTTCATAGTAGGCTCCTCATCATCAATGAGTAACACGTCGTTCGATTCACTTACGAAATCCATATCTCTCGGGAATATTGCGTGTTCTACGGATCTCTGAAGATGTGGTGTTACAATGAGTCGACCGATTGCTCATCACTATGAGTTATTGTCATTTGTTGTGCTTCACCGGTATCTCATTAATGTCTATTTGAGTCTCTCGAGCCTCCTCAAGCTCGGCGACACTCCCCTTGTTTTCTTGCAGAGAAACTCTTTCTCTAGAAACCAGCATGCCTTGAAACAAACACCTTTTGTTCCACGGGATGATAGAATTAGTAACCTTGTTTCCTTAGGGTATCAATAAATAGACATTTATCGGACTTAGCATCGATTTATGCGTCGATCCAGCTTCACATAAGCGAGACAACCCCATATCTTCAAGTAAGATACATGAGGTTTCTTACCATTCCATATCTCATATGGAGTAGTTGAGACTACCTTGGTAGGCATTACATTTAACAAGTAAGCGGTATGCGAAGTGCATAACCCCAAAGGACTTGGGAAGAGTTGCATGATTCATCATTGACTGACCATGTCCAACAAGATCGATTCGCCTCTCGGATACACCATTATCTTTGTGGTGTATAGGCGGAGTCCATTGAGACAATATGCCATTGTCTCTTAGATAATCAAGAAACTCTTGACTTAAGTATTCACCACCTCGATCCGATCAGTATTTTAATACTCTTGTCATGTTGTTTCTCTACTTCATTCTGAATTCTTTGAACCTTTCAAAGGCTTGGACTTGTGTTTCATCAAGAACACATACCCAAGCCGTAGTGATCATCGGTGAAGGTAATGAAGTAGCTATAGCCTCCTAATGCTTGAGTTGACATAGGTCCACATACATCGGTATGTACTAGACCTAGTAACTCTCCCACTCGTTCACCTTTTCGGTAAAGGTAACTTAGTCATCTTGCCTTTTAAGCATGATTCGCATGTATCGTATGAATCCAATTCAAACGATTCCAGAATTCCACATCGGTGTAATTCGGACATGCGTTTCTTGCTTATATGGCCAAGACGACAATGCCACATATAGGAGTCTATGTGATTATCCTTTCGAGCACAGCGTGTTGCTCGCCCGATATTGAAAATGTCCTTTGGATCGTCCAGCGTATAAATGCCATTACTCAAAGTTCCGGTTCCATAAAGAACGCCATTCAAAGTTATATAACAACAATTGTTACTAAGCGTTAAATGGAAACCATTTCTATTTAAGCGGAAATAGAAACAATGTTCTTTATTAGAGAAGGAACATAATAGCAATTGTCGATTCTAAGACTAGTCCACTAGGGAGCTTGACAAATAAGTTCGATGGCGATGAGCAACCTTTGCTCCATTGCCAACTCAGAATTTGACTCCCCCCGACAAGTCTTCTTCTATTCCTTAGCCCATGTATGTCATTACATATATGTGAGCTACACCCAGTATCCAATACCCAAGTGTCTAAGGAAATAGAATGACAATCAATACGAAGATACGAAGAGGATGGGGCATCGGATGCCTTCTTCTTCTTCATGGACTCAAGATAAATCTTGATTTCTTCGGTGGCCTTCCTTGCCATGATGATGGCAAGTGCCCTTTTCTTCGTTCGCCTTCTTTGCCTTTTTCTTTCCTTTCTTACATTCTTTTGCCTTCCTCTTAGAACCTTTCTTTGAGGAATCAACTATGAACCGCCTTCTCCTCATGCTTCACGAAGGCTCCACATCTTGACATATTGAGGAGCTCGGGAATGGTGGATTCCAATTTGTTCATCCGATAGTTCATCACAAATTGCGAGAAACTCTTGGGCAAACAATGCGAATTAAGTCAATACTTAACTCATGATCCATCACAAAACCGAGGGTAGCTAGCGCTCGATGTACCGTTCATCTTTAGCACAAATCGCCTCTCTGCAGACCTTCTTGCATCTTCGTGGTGAAGAGGAGGCCTAGAGACCTCGAACCTTCGGATCTCGCTTGCTCATCGAACAACTCATGAAGATGGAAGACCATAGTGTTAGCATCCATATGCTCATCTTTGCAGCTCAGGTACCATCGCCGCTAGCATGATGCAACTCGCCAGCTCAGAATCTGCCACATGCTTCTGATAGACCAACATTTGGTCTGGAGTTGCATCGTCCTTAGGACGGTCAGGAAGAGGCTCTTCAAGGACATATGCAAGATTTTCCGGCTTGAAAACAATTCTCAGGTTTCTAAGCTAGTCCAGGAAGTTAGGCCCAGTCAGTTTGTTCGAGTCCAAAATAGTGCGCAAATTCAAAAGACATCATGATCAATTTATTGACCTTGAAATACAAAACGAGCATATATGAGAAAATGATTTTAAAATGCATCAATATACATTTATAAATCCCATTCATTTTTCGAATTTCAAAAACCCCAAAATCACTTTGGGAGATTGTAGGTCCATCTCCGAATGGGCTGATATCCATCATAGTTATGAACAACCTTGGAGAGAGTCCAACAAGCCATTCATAACTACGACGGTAGGTATCATCTATATCGATTGCATATCCCGTATATGCAACTATCACAATGTGCTATCAACTAATTGAATGTTCACACATACATCGGGTTGTTAACACATTAACAAGTATGCATCATATGCATAGCACCCAACTTCACCTCCCTTTACATCGACCTTGGAGAGTCCAACAAGCCGATGCTCGGGTTAAAAGCCAACACATTTATCAGGACATAGTTTTTATATGGTTAGAGCGCATTCAACCAATTAGCCCAGCTTGGAGAGAGTCCAACAACCAAAGCTAACGATTGACCTCTGACTCTTACCATATTAGTATTAAACTATTCCATGGTTTGAACATGTTAGTGTTCGAGGCTGGCTTGGAGAGAGTCCAACAACCCAAACAAGAAATGGAACTCGGTTCTAACCATATTAATGGAAGGTGTAGGCTTTAATATTGATTAAGGGTTTTATGTCTCATCCTCTTTGCATGCAAATAACTATTATCTACATGGCATGGCATACATGGCATACATCTACATGTCACGACGCATGGCATAATGTTATGCATCTAATGCAATTACATGGCATACAATTATGTCATGTATATATTTCCTTATATGTCATAACTATTTATGGAAATAAAATATGTTTAAGATTTGATTCTCAAATCAAATCATAATTAAATTAGGAAACAAATTTCCAAATCTAATCACATATTTTATTCATGGAATTATTTGATTAAGGAAAATCTATTTAGAAACCAATTTCCTAAATCATTAAAACTACTTATGGAAATAAAATATTTTAAGATTTGATTTCCCAAATCAAATCATGATTAAATTAGGAAACAAATTTCCAGAATCTAATCAAATATTTTATTTATGGAAAATATCAATTTCCATAAATACTTCCAACTTTTCAAAAGTGGAAGATTTCCATAAATACTTCTAGACTTTCCAAAATTGAAAAATTTCCATAAATACTTCTAAATTTCCAAAATTTAGAAAATTTCCAGAAATACATTATGACTATCGCAAAACCATTTTACGATTATGTCGAAACACAACACAGGCTCTGATACCCTTTGTTGGGTTTTCGCACGGCGTGTGTGTGTTCGATCATGTTTCGTAAACATGAGCACAGTGAAGCAATAAAATAATAAATCTATATTTATTACAACACACACAACACCGCATGCATATTACAACAAGTGTAGACATAACCGTAAATTAAAATTTGCAATAAAAGGAAATTAAACTACGTTATACCTTTCGTATGGCGTGTAGCGAAAGCGGCATCAACGGAGCGATCCTCGTAGAATCGTCTCTATCCGTATCACGCCCGAGCTCCTCGGGATGACCGCTAAGCCACGAGCCGTCTTCGTGCGGGTTACTAGCCTCGTGTTGAAGCGGCGTGATCGAGATGATCACGATCGAATCAAATTCGGATCCTAAAAACAAGTCCTCAAGACTTCGCTTCTCCGGAGGTATTCGTCAGCCGATTGGCCAGAATCGCCCCTCCACCTCAGAGGATTACGGAGATCAAATCCCGGTATATTAGCCGCTGTCGGGCACTAACCGTCGTCAAGCGGCGCTCCGGCGAGAGGAAGAAGCTGTCAGAAAACTGGACAGCTTGGTGGAAATGGCGCCGGCCAAAACCAAGGAAGCAAAGTGCTCACCTTGATGCCAAACCTAAGGAGGATCACCGGAACTCTTCCGGCAGCAGCTCGGCCTGAGGAAGGAAGCAACCTTCGGGGCCGGTTGGAGCTCAAGGTGGGCGGCAGCTTGGAGTTAGGCGTCCTATTTTATAGAGAACTAATTCTCTTAATGGTTAATGGATCATATCCATAAAGCCCGTTAACCCGCTCCATTAAGATAAGTTAAAATAAACCAAACCATGATGGTTTATTTTAAGTTAAAACGAACCAACCAACTTTTGGTTCATTCGTTTAATATAAACCAAACCCTTTGGTTTATTCTCATCCATTGGATTAGAACCAAACCATTTTGGTCCATCCATTATGTCTTCATAAGACACGCGGCCCATCCACGCTTCCATTGCATCTGAAACAATTTCATGCTCGCTTTATGTTTGGTCCAACCAAACATAGTTTCTCTCGATGCGAGAATCCCATTCTCAAGCTCGTTTTAAATCCTTTGGATTACACTCGTTGTCGTGTGACCAAATAGGTTCTCGGTTTATGTTGGCCGTCTATAATTAACCATTAATTATAGAGCGATCATGAGTGGCACCTAGTAGTACATCATGATCCCCGATTAAGCAGAAAGATCAACGGTTGATCGAACTTTCAAACCCTTCAAAGAGCTCGAATGAATCGCGGCCCCATTCCCTTCACTCATCTTATACCCACTTGGTTCGTGACATGGTCTATTGTGTCACCTCACTAGGCCGACTACGCCACACCTAGCCCAAGTATCATTTCCTCGTCCTACGGATTCTAGTTACTCCACATGTATCGAAGAGTACCTTACTCTAAACATGTAATGCTTTGGCCAAAGACTTTAGTAACAATCCGACGAGAGGCTATGGGTATACATCTCCTCGCAAGGAGTGGTGAATCCTTTATAGGCTATTCAAACACCTTCGATCACTTCGACTTATACCCAATCATCCCGGGTCCACATCTCCTTAGAGATGTTTGCTTAAGATGTCAAAGCATAAGTCTCCATGATCAAGATGACTTGAATACCGCAAGTCAAAGGAACATCGCACTTAAGCCACAAGAAGAACTTCATTGACATATCTATATATGCAGAGAACCATATGAAGTCTTACTACCGGTCACTCCAATGAACTAGTTACCATAACTAGCATCCACGATTAACTCCGGACATCACTATGTCTCCAGCCAGTGAGAATCAGCTGCTTGGATACACCAAGGAGTATACCTCGTGCTAGTCTCAACAGAATTGATGGTGTCCAGATTCATCAATTCATCGACTAGGGATAATTCCGATACATCACAATTACACATGTAGAGATACTCACTAGTTGTGATCCAATCACAAATTCTCTCATGCTGTGAATCGTATCATGGACATTCAGTAAATGAGTTTAAGATCCAATCAAATACATAAAAACATGTATACTCAAATAGTGAATCTTCATTTATCATATATATGGTTCATACATAAGGCGATTGCCTTAGGACATCTCTCATATATTACTAACAAGAATTAGGTCTCCCAGTGGAAAGAATTGATGTGTGCAGAGATGGTTGTATGTTATATTGGGGAGATGATGCAGATGTGGATGTTTGTAAATTCTGTAATCAAGATAGGTACAAGAGCACTAGTAGGAGGCAGCAACGACGTAAATCATATAGTCAGTTGTTTTATTTGCCTTTAACTCCTAGGTTACAAAGGCTTTATGCATCAAAGACAACTGCTGAACACATGACTTGGCATGCAAATCATCGAACAGAAGAGGGACTAATGTGTCATCCATCAGATGCATAGGCGTGGAAAAATTTTGATAGAACATATCCTGATTTTGCGAAGGAGACTCGAAATATTAGGTTAGGTCTCGTGGATTTGCTCCATTTGGTAAATCAGAAGACACTATTCTTGTTGGCCGCTTATATTAACTCCGTATAATCTTCCACTGGGATGTGCATGAAAACACCGTATATGTTTTTAACATTGGTTGTGCCCGCCCAAAAAATCCGAAGAAGTTAATAGATGTTTATATGCAACCATTGATTGCAGAGCTAAAACAACTATGGGATGAAGATTTTCCTACATACGACGTTCATACTAATCAGATGTTTGTAATGAAGGCTGCTCTTCTTTGGACCATAAATGACTTTCCGGCTTATGGTATGCTATCAGGTTGGAGTACTGTAGGGATCTTAGGATGCCCAATATGTATGGAGAGATCAAAGTCGATTAGATTGAAGCATGGTAAGAAGCCAAGTTATTTTGATTGTCACAGACAATTTTTACCACTAAATCATAATTTCAGAAGGAATAAAGATGAATTCACTAGGAATCGAATTGAAAGAACACCTCCGCCATTGAGATTGACAGGTCAAGATATTTGGTACAGAGTTCTTCACTTTCCATCTGTTATTGAAGAGCCACATGGTACAACTTATGAATATGGAACCAACCATAAATGGACCAAACGAAGTATATTTTGGGAGTTACCGTATTGGTTTAGTAATTTGATTCATCATAATCTCGATGTTATGCATATTGAGAAGAATATTTTTGATAATCTGAGGAGGTTAGCAATTTGAAGGGCAGAATACATGAAAGAGATCAGCAAATTCTAGAAATACAACAATAAAACTCACAAAGGGATCAAGAAATGATAGAAATGCGACGACAACAAGCCTTTCTTATGCGACAGTTTCAGCAATTTAGTTCTGGTCCAAGTCATATTCCTCCGAGTCATGACGATGATGGTGGCGACGATGATGATATTGTATGCATGTTTTTAATTAGTACTTTTAAAATTTTTTAGTTTATTGACTTTGTTTATTTTTCTTTAAACAGGAATGATTGATGAAGTTAATCCTTATGGCGGTTGAATATGCACATCATTGTAAGTCTTTGCATATTTATTTTCGTGTTATTATATAGTTTTTTTTAATGTATGATACTTTTTGTTTGTTTCTTTTCTAATGAAGGTAGAAAAATGTCGGCGATTGCTTACCAGATTCTCTTTTCTTTTTTCTTTCCCATGTGTTTAGATCTTTTGTAGACATTGTTATTTGGATATCAGAACTATGTTGATGTTTGAAATGTTGTAGGATATAACTTTTTATTTGGAATGTTGTATTGTTCTTAACTGATTGTGTTGCTTTGTATTTATTTGGATATGATTGAATATTATTTTGTTGTACTGAATGTGTGTGTTTTGTTTGTATTGAATGTATTTATTTGGATATTAGAACTTATTGTGTTTTGTGTGTGTATGAAAATTTGTATATACGATAGAATATCAAACGGATGAAATCGTTAAATTTTTTTATTTAGCGACAAAATACAAATTGCTAAATTCGAGAAATCATGACGCTAATTTTATGACGATTAAATTTTCGTTTAAATTAGCTTAATTAATTTAGCAACGAATCCAACTCGACAAATTTTGCAACGAATTTTATGATGAAATTTATGATTTAAAATTAAATTCGTCGCAAATTTTTGCAACGAAAAAAGAACTCATCGCAAAATATTGAACTTTGTGATGAATTTTACGACGAAATTTGTGATGAATTTCTATCAGTCGCAAATTTACCAACGAATTTCTTATTTCGTCGCAAAAGTTACCAATGAAAAAATTAATTCGTCGCAAAATATGGTTTTTTGCGATTTAATTTTATATTTACGACCAATGATTTAAATTTGCATTTAATTTATATCAATGACAATTTACCAATGAATTTCTTATTTCATCGCGAAAATTACTAATCTAAAAATAATTGGCCGCAAATTATGATGAATTTTTAATTGTCCAACCTTTGCTATTAAAATTATGTATTTAATTTTTGAAATCTTGGTAACTTCTGCAACAAAATTAGCGATGAAATTTTAAATTCGTCCCTAATTTTCGTCGCTAAAATTCGTCGCTAATTTTGTCGCTATTATTTGCGACGCTTTTATTCGCAACAAAAATATTTTTGTCGCAAAATTCGTCGCTAATTTATTTTTCAATGAATTTTTTTTTAAAATTCGTCGCTAAATTCGTCGCTAATGACTGTTTTTTTTGTAGTGATATCAACAAAGAAATACTGACTCCCTAACTCATTCCCCAAACAATACCCAAATCAATAATTCAGAGACAGAAAAAATAAGTTACTTAGGATCACCAAATCGATCCGGATCTCGGGTATTCAAAAAATCCGACTCCTACAATAGTTAACATGTACGATGATTTCCAATCCAATCAAATAAACCAAGTCTGATACAAAACTCCCAAAATGGATAAATACACTTATGCTCACATAATAAACATAGGAGTGGAGTACCCTCAAAACAACATGTAATCTTGCACTACCATATGTTTGCTTAACATCTATTTATCCACTGCTATCAATACATCCCATATATGAATCAAAAGGATTTATCAAGAATCAAAACAAGATCAAAAATAGACTGCAAAAGAGACATACCAAGAGATACAAGATAAACAATGAATGCAACAGAAACATACAAAGAAGGTAAAGATACAATGAACAAGACAATAATGAAAGAATTGGAAGAATAAACATGATTAGTTGAAATTAGGAGTGTGTAGGGAAATTTCCAAGAACGATCCAAGAAAATAACTCTCAACAACATAAAACTTCTGATACAACTGTTTCAGGTGTTGACTTCAGGAAAATACAAGCTTCTCAATTCACTCAAATCAATTTCCTCCTTAGTATACTCCAGTTTCTCCATTTTGAAGACGTGCTGATCAAAATGTTGTTGCACTCTTTTCCATTTGTATAATTGATGCAATTTGTTCGAAACCTTAGATGTGAAACTTCCAAAAAAAACCATAAATATCAAGGATGCCAATGAAACAAGACTTGCTCAGATTTAAATTCAAGCTGCACTTGCATCCTTAGTCTCGAATTCCAGCTGATCTTCTAAGGAATCATTTGATACTCTTAATTGATCTAACATTCAGACCTGTGCAGGAATGTTGCCTCTAGTAGCAGAATTCTTTTATCGTCAATTTTTGTTCTGAAATCTCTGCACAAGTTTTAACTCAGTTTCAGCAGCTTCCACTATCAGACAGTGAGTAGTCCAGCTGATGCATTAGACTTGCCGTGGACAATTGCAAGGTGATACCACTTTCCTTCCTCCATTTGTTTTACAGTAGTTTGATTCCATAGATGAATGGATTTATTCCTGGTTTGCTACATCTGAGATTTGTGACGATAGATACTTGGGCTCATTTGTTTTCTGCATAAGCAAATTCTGCATGTAGTTATTTTCCAAGTGTCTTCTTCATAAGCAAATTTTGAAGGTAAGGAGATTTGTGGTTATTCTCAGAAAATATAATTTGAATTCTCTCCTTAAAGTTCTGCAACTCATCACCATCGTTATAGATTGAAGGTTCCGGTAAATTTTTTTTCCAAGTGCTCAATCTCCACCTTTACATGAGAAAATTTCCCTTGAGCTTAAACAACTCTTCTGTCTTTTCTTGCAAGGCCTGGGCATGCCGTCTACTCATGTTTACCATTTCATTTTTACAGTAAGCTAGCAGCTCCTCCTCGTTCGTGTGCTTTAACTGGGGGAAAATCAGCAATGTCCAACATATTTTCCCGAAACTCCCCAAATCTGTCCATCATAAATAAACCAAATCCTATAGCTAATACACGTCTCAAATCTTCAGATGCTGGAGATCTTTCTTAAGCACTGAAAGATTTATAGCAGTGACTTCAAGATCTGTAATTGACATTGATCACAACACTGACCTTGCACATACAACTTCTCGAGACAAGCAAACAAGAAACCTGCAAATAGTGATAAGAAGAATTTATGTGTCTTTTTTTTTTCTCTGCTTGTTCTATCTTCATTTCTTTGAAATCCTATCGTTGCATGGATAGAACATGGCGAACAGCTTCAGTTCCAGTTCGGCATGAATGGCAGCATCAGTTTTAGACAACATTTCCCTCACTTAGCAGATGGATGGCTCATGTTCTCCAAGAATTCTTCCAAACGTTGGCAACGGAAGTGAAATTCGCCAATGGGTATTACTTCCAACTAAATCCCAATCAGGTTTAGCAAATGTCCTATTATTTCTGAAAATCTGATACAACTTCTGAGCAGATGTTTCAGGTGCATACAAGCTTCATCTAGGAGACATACTGCTTAGGTGAAAGCTTGACTTACCATTCTTAATAGCTGCTGAATCTATTTCTGCTCCCTTGCAAAATCAATGTTCCCAAGATGAGGGATAGCAGCCACATAGAAGGTAAAAGCCATGATATTTTCTCTCAGGATCTCTGATTTGGCACACACGAGATTCATGACAGCAAAATCTTATTGATTAATGTATTGAATGCAATCACACATTAGGAGCTAGAACTGTAGCTTGCCGAACAGTTTGACAGCACTATCCAAAGTCCACAGATAATAACAGTTTAGGAGTGATTCCATGGAGGTAGGTACTGGTTGCACCACACTAAGGTACTTCTCCGATTTTTTTTTCATCCTTTGGCAGCATACTAGCATCCACAAATTTTTTTTTTTTTCACGTGGTTGACCTTCATTGTTGTGATTTACTTCTTTTAAACAGGCCTGGTAGGTTGTGATACTTGCATTAGTGTGAGCTGCACACCAGGTTGAGGTCGAGATTAGGCTGCACACATAGGGAAGGCTGCTGTTGATACTAACATAATTCTGATAATGCTGCTATTGTTGCTGCTATAACCATTGTCGAATAGGAAGTTGTGGTGCAGCAGAAACAAACTCTGCATCCTCTTTAGGCACAGATTCTGCATAATCTTTAAACATGGACTTGTGTACAGTAAGGCTTGTGCATTTATCCACAAGTATTTCCAGCTGTAGTTCCAATCTCTCAATTTCACTACCATCATAAGGGCTGTAGGACGATCAGATTTCTGAACTGCATGACTTAGCAAATCAGGCAATCTCCAAATCTCATTTTCCATATCATGATATTTCAGGTTCTCTTGCACCTTCTCTGTCAACTTCTCAATTGATCCTTTCGACCAATGATCACTTGCCAACTGGAGCTCGTAATTAGGAGTCATATTGGAGCCAAAGCTGCCCTTACTTGTATCACTTGCATAAAATTTCTTAGCCTTCTGTTCCTCTTCTACCATCACCAACATTGCCTAGCTCAGAAAACTCCTCTATCGGATTCATGATAGCAAAATTTTTTTTTACTCTGATTAGATTTCCAATTAGCTCCAAGTCAAATTCTGTATCCAACTCACAGCTTCCCAACAAAACAATATCTCCTCCCCCACACTTAAGAATTTTGTCCGTCTCGGACAAAGCAACTTATGATTTTATTCCTCCGATATGGAAACAAAAGATACGAACAAAGATAATGCATAAAGACAACATGGATCAACAAGCAAGTCAAAAGACAATAAATGGAAAATACAAAGATATGACTAGTAAGACATCATGGAGTATCAAGTGGATTAAACAAACAAGTCAAGTAAGAACAGAAACAAGAGTGAAATCCTTCGTCATGTTCATGCAAGTAAATGTTATTGCAATTTTGAAAAGACTCAAAGCAAGTTCTAGAGTAATAAGTATCACATGTGTTATCACACAAAAGTGGATAAATGATAAGAATGACTTACAATCTCACTAGGTGAATAAAACATCAAGCTTAGTCTATCAATAAAAAAGTTCATCATAATAACAAGTGACTGCATGCAGGTGAAGTCTCCTATATTACATAAAAATCCACAATTTGATGATCAAACTTAACTAATTTTTACCATCTCCGAAATGATACTAAGGCATGCATAGGGAAGATTATTTGACTCAACAACAAACCAACAAACGTAGGTAAATAGGCAACAAACAAAGAAGACACAATTTATTCTGAACATGAAAGGAAGGAAATAATTGCAGTAAATAAAAGAACACACTCCCCTTTCAAGTCGGGGAAGAAGCATCCTCAAGGTCCACTTCCTCCATTGTATCTCCAATCTTTTCTGTCTGACCCCACTGTCTTCTCCAGTATAGACTTGATCTCTCTGTTCGATACTTCATGAGTTTGTTGCAAAAGTGAGACCCTTGATCGCTAATGATCGCCCTGGGTACCCCAAATATGTGAGACCTAACAAAATTCACAACAACTGAAGAATCATCAATCCTGATGGGGATGACCTCCACCCATTTAGAAATATAATCAACTGCCAATAGAATATATGAAAATCCAAAAGATACAGGACACATACCCATAAAATCAATACCCCACACATTAAAAATCTCACAGAAAAACAAGGATTGTTAAGGTATTTCATTTCTACATCCTATATTCCCTATTCATTGACATCGCTCACAAGATTTGTAAAATTCATAGGCGTCATGAAATAAGGTGGGCCAATATAATCCAAACACTAAAACTTTCCTAGCAGTCCTTTAGGGTCCAAAATGCCCCCCACAAAGACAAAGAATAACAAAAAGTAAGTACGGAATGAAACTCATAATCAGGTACACATCGTCTAATGATCTGATCACTACAAAATTTCCAAAGATAAGGATCATCCCATACATAATACTTAGCATCAATTTTCAATTTCTGGACTTGTACATGAGTAAAATTTGAAGGTATAACACGGGTAACTAAATAATTAACAAGATCTTCATACCATGGTGTCTTACCCTGCAAGTAAAAAAGCTACTCATTTGGAAAAGCTGCTATGAGGGTGGGCTCGATCTCCATCACAATCCTGCTCAAGTGGTCTAAGGATCGGTGCTGATTGTAGGGGATCGTTTGAACGCTAGAGGGGGGTGAATAGCGTCGTGCTATGCGTCGATGGAATACGTTCGCGTTCGTCTCTACAAAACTCGTTATGCGCAGAGGAATAATAATAATAATGGCAATAACGAAACAAGATAATCACGCAAATACAAATATTTAACGTGATTCAGAACCGAACGGTTCCTACTCCACGGATCGAGCTCTAGCAACGCCAATGCAATCACTAATCACAAATACTCCTTCTCGACATAAGTCGGAGACGGAGAAACCTCGTACAATAGTTTACAACAATAAACTAAATACAACAAGCAAATACAAGTGAATACAACAAAAGAAATGCAAAGAAAACTTTACAATCGATCTTTTGAGAGCTTGCTTGTTTGGTTGGTTGAGTGACACTTGGAGACCCTGAATTACACCAGCAATTCGCCCCAAAAACTCCTCAAAGAACCATAACTTTTTCCTCCTTCACGAGCTCCATTTAAAGCTTCAACCTGGCCGAAAGTCGATCACCGATCCGCCTGACCATCACCGATCGTTGCCATCGTTGTCGTGAGATCGGCTAGATCTACACCGGAAAAATCCAACGGATCCATCATCACGATCCGATTATGACCATCGCTGATCGATTAAGCCATTACTCGATCACGACCGCAGCGATCGAGTGAGACTCCATTCTGTGCTCCAAAACCCGAGCACCAGTTGACTGATCACAAGATCAGTCGACTGCCCTCCTCTTGCAGTCGACTGCTAGGTCAATTTCTACAGTCAAACCCTAGTTGACTCATGCCAGTCGACTGCCATATGACACCAGTCGACTGGTACACCTCAAACATGAGGTTTTAGCCCAAGTATGGTTCCCCCATACTTGTTAGACCACCCTTAGCCTAGACCTAAGCCTTCTAGCCACCTCCATCAGCCTCACGCCTCTCGGATCCCTCCAAGTCATCCATGACTTGTTCATCAATCGCGCTAGCCTTCAGGTGCTTCCATCGGCTATGTCATGCTAACGGTGTCTACACCGCTAAGGCACATTGGACTTACGCCGCCAAGACTCCGCTTGGACTTTACGCCACTAACCATTGGACTTATGCTGCCAAGACTTCACCCTTGTACTTTACGCCGCCAATATTCCCCTTGAACTTCTCAAATGCCAAGACTCAAGCTTGGGCTTTCCTTTGCCAACCCATGTTGGACTTTCCATGCCAAGACCCATGCTTGGACTTTTCCTTGCCAACCCATGTTGGACTTTCCATTGCCAAGACCCATGCTTGAACTTTCCTAAATGCCAAGTGTTCCACTTGGACTTTCCATGCCAAGTACCCATGACTTGGACTTTCTCATGACAATTACATTGTCATATGTTTTTGTTGAACATCAAAACATCTCTCGAGTCAAGCTCGAGTCCTGGTCAATCGTGACCTGGGTCGATTGCACAAATAATCTCCCTTTTTTTGATGTTTGACAAAAACCAAACAAACCATTTGAGTTAGACCATCTAACTCAAAACTCCTTACCAATTATCCCAAATTGGCAATCCCAAACATTCTCCCCCTTTTTGACTAACATCAAAAAGGTCTTCTCTAAGGAGGTCAATGTCTCATGTCCCAATGAGATCTTACATTCTCCCCCTTGGTTCAAAAATACCTAGGATGCCTATCATCTTCCTAGTTATAAGTCTCATATCACTCAAGAAAGACAATCCTATACACTCTCCCAATTTTCAAATTGGGTCTCTCAAAATCCCATCAATTTTCCCAATTGATGACATTCTCCCCATAACTTCTCTCCTTCAAGAAGAAAAACACATCCATCATCCCAAGATGGATACCTCCCCCTAAAAGCTTGCTCCCCCTTGACCATTGCACCAACAATGTCCTTGGGAAGTCCCTAAGCCAATAGGAACTCTAAACCATCAAAAATAAGGTTCAAAGTTCAACATAGAACTTTCCCACACCTTAAAATTGATACATTATCCTAACACCTCTCCTAATCCATATCCAATGGATTTTTACCCTTTATAATGTTTCTCAAAGCATATCCTAGGGTTAGAAGTGGTTAGGGACCTTAACTGGAGCTTAACACAGGCTAAACAAACCTTGTTTTTCCTAAATCAGCATTGACTGTCAACTCTCTTAGCTACCAGTCGACTGTCACTCTCATCAGTCGACTGATAACTGAAATTTCAGAATTTCAGTTATCAAAAATGAATTTTGGAAATTCATAAATAATTATACGTATATCGAAAAAATGGATTTTTACCCTTTATAATGCTTCCCAAAGTATATTATAGGGTTAGAAGTGGTTAGGGACCTTAACCGCAACTTAACACGGGCTAAACAAACCTTGTTTTCTCGAAATCAGCATTGGCGGTCGACTCTCTCATCGATCATTGCCATCTCATCGATCATGCCACCAAGGCGATCGGTGATAAGCTAATTTCCGAATTTTAATTATCAGAAACGGATTTTGAAAATTCATAAATTATTATACGTATATCAAAAAATTGTGAAAATTCATACGTATAATACTTATGACTAATACAATGGGTGAAAAATGATAGAAAAATATTTTACCCATAAAATATCGAAATTGATACAAAATCCAAAAGTGAATAAAAACTTCAAAGTTTTAGCTCATTTTGTATCAATCTCATCAATGGTGATTGCTATCAAAAGATATACTTCACCAAGGTTTTTCAAAAAGATTTTAAAATATTTTCAAAACCTTATTTTGGATCATATTCCTTAGGCTCAATGTACATGACTTGTACACAAGATTTTCCAATGATCCACCTTTAGTTAAAGATGAGTTTCAGTTCATCTAGATGCAAAAACTATGTACCTTGAACTTAACTCATATCCTAGCATCTCACATGTATCTAGGGTGTATAAATACACATACATGTCAATGTAATGTGAAATGTGGGTTTTGTTCTCCCTAATCTAGGGTTCCATGTATTTTTCTAAGACAACTCTACTTGATTCCCTTATAAATGGGACTCCAAGTCATATCATTGTCCTTAAATCAATTTTAATCAAATGCATGAATGATTATGGCATTAATGATGATATTAATAAGCATATGATCATAATCATGATGTCATGGCATAAGATGAAATCTAAAAACACATGACATTTAATCCTTAATCCTAAACATGATCATGACATATAAATGATATAAATAAACATGATGTCATGGCATGTTATATGGCAAACAAAGCATGACATATAAAAAGTATAGGTATAATAATACCTAAATTTTAATATTAGTTGCCATTTGTTATAATTAGATATATTTTGCCTTATTATCACTTTTCCCTCTAGTGTGCCAAAAACCAAAAATGACATACTATGCCCTCTAATCCTAAATTGTGCCAATTTGATCATTTTATCACACTTCTCAAGATATATTGGCACATCCCAAAATCTCTTAGGATCAAAGATCAAACCTATTTCCAAGGTATCCATAACCTTGAAAATTACCTAAAGTGCCACCTTTATCATGGTTGAGTTAACTACCCACCCAATCAAGGTTGGCTCACCCTAAACCCATCTAGCGTGAATCAATCACGCTCTTAGGAACCCAAAACTTATTTGAGCTCCTACGGTTAATTAGGTATTCCTTAGGGATAACATCCCTAGATACCTTCCTAATGACCCTCCTAGGCTTGCTAGCCTTGGTCATTGTGGTCCTACCTAGGTTGACTCTAGGGGTAACTCCCCTTGCAACCTTCTTAATGGCCACCCTAGGTTTCCTTGAAACCTTAGCCACTAGGCACAAACCTTGGTCAACCTTAGGGATGACTTCCCTATTGACCTTGGTCTTCCTAGACCTAGTTTGTGTTCCATAATCAAATGGAACACTATGATAAGCCACCTTAGGCTTAGGTTTGTGACCCAAACCTTACTTGCCCTTGGTTGACTTTTGTCTCTTAGATCCTAGGTGCTGACTTTGAGATCTAGACCTTTGACTTTGACCATTAGACCCTTGAAATTGATTTTGTATCTTATTTAGGGTCTTTTCTAGTTTCTCAAGCCTTGACCTCAAGGCTTGATTTTCTAATTCTAATTTCCCAATTTTAGAATTTTGATTTAATCCTTGGGCATGGTTTTTTCTAGGCATATGCCTAGTCCATTTAGGGTTGAGACCTAGGTGTTCTCCTATTTTCCTAATAGACTCCCTAGGTAAAACTTTTCTAGGGACATTAGTCCCAAATTTCTCCTTCTTTGAAAAATTAACATTTTTGGCACCTAAACATAAGTATTTATCTCTAGCATGCTTTTCATGATGAATTGCAAGAGAATTAAAATTCCTAGCATACTTTTGACTTTTAAATTTAGAAGGTGCATTATTAAAATATACCTTAGGGTTAGCCTTAGCTCCCCCTACTTGTGATGCTCCCTCTTGAGTCTTCTTGCTCCCCCTAGAGCATTGACTCCTATAGTGCCCCTTTTTATGGCACTTGAAGCAAATGATGTGCTCCTTGCTCCTTTGACTTTGGGCATCGGCATCCTTGACCTTTGGCGCCGGTGGACTTTTCTTGACCCTCTTTGGGCACTTGCTCTTAAGTGCCCAATTTCCCTACACTCAAAGCATATAATATGTTTTTTATTTAAAACTAAAATGCTTGAGTTACCTAAGTCAATGGAGGCCGGAATTGAATTTTGAGCTTCTTCATCTTGACCGGATGTCGAAGCTTCTTCTTGGTGTTGCTCCGGTGATCTAATCTCCTCCCCCTCAATCCTAGAGGTGGAGGTCTCCTCCATTTCTACTTCATCTTCCTCCTTGGATGTTGATGGTCTCTCAACCTCCAAGTCCTCACTTCCTTGTGAGGGTGATGTGCTTGCCTCTTCGGTCCCTTCCTCTTGGATCGGTGATGGACTTTCATGGAGCTTGGCCAAATCGCTCCAAAGCTCTTTGGCATCTATATAATCACCTAGGCTACACAAGAAGTCATTAGAAATTAAATCAAAAATAAATTCGATTACCTTCTTGCTTTTCTCAAATTGTTGGAGTTGCTCCTCACTCCATCTCTTCTTTTTGAGGAAGCCACCTTTTGGTCCTCTTGGATACTCAAATCCTTCCATTAATATGGACCATTCCTCAAAATCCTTCATCATCAAAAAATCTTCAATTCTTCTCTTCCAAGAATTGAAGCCTTCTCGTCCATATAAAGCATAAGGGACTGGTGTGTTGATGTCCCATCCTAATTGTTCTTCCAATTCCATTTTCACCCTCTAGCATGCTCCCTTTATTGTTAAACTTGAAGAGCAGCCTCACTCTGATACCACTTGTAGGGGATCGTTTGAATGCTAGAGGGGGGGTGAATAGCGTCGTGTTATGCGTCGATAGAATACGTTTGTGTTCATCTCTACAAAACTCGTTATGTGCAGCGGAATAATAATAATAATGGCAATAACGAAACAAGACAATCACGCAAACACAAATTTTAACGTGGTTCGGAACCGAACGGTTCCTACTCCACGGATCGAGCTCTAGCGATGCCAATGCAATCACTAATCACAAATACTCCTTCTCGACACAAGTCGGAGGCGGAGAAACCTCGTACAATAGTTTACAACAATAAACTAAATACAAGCAAATATAAGTGAATACAACAAAAGAAATGTAAAGAAAACTTTACAATCGATCTTTTGAGAGCTTGCTTGTTTAGTTGGTTGAGTGGCACTTGGAGACCCTGAATTACACCAGCAATTCGCCCCAAAAACTCCTCAAAGAACCATAGCTTTTTCCTCCTTCACGAGCTCCATTTAAAGCTTCAACCTGTGCTAGAAAAAGTCAATCAGTCGACTGCTCGGGACCATCAGTCGACTGTTGCCACTGTTGTCGTGAGGAAACGACTAGATCCACACTAGAAAAATCCAACGGATCCATCATCAGTCGACTGATTATGACCATCAGTCGAGTGAGACTCCATTCTGTGCTCTAAAACACGAGCTCGGGTGATCCGATATTCATTGCTCGACCAATCGATCATTGCCCTCCTCTGATCATTGCTAGGTCAATTTTCGCAGTCAAACCCTAGTTAACTCATGCCAGTCGACTGCCATATGGCACCAGTCGACTGGCACACCTCAAACATAAAGTTTTAGCCCAAGTATGGTTCCCCCATACTTGCTAGACCACACTTAGGCTAGACCTAAGCCTTCTAGCCACCTCCATCAGCCTCACGCCTCTCAGATCCCTCCAAGTCATCCATGACTTGTTCATCCATCTCGCTAGCCTTCAGGTGCTTCCATCGGCTATGTCATGCTAACGGTGTCTACACCACCAAGGCACATTGGACTTACGCCGCTAAGACTCCGCTTGGACTTTACGCCGCCAACCATTGGACTTATGATGCCAAGACTTCACCCTTGGACTTTACGCCGCTAATATTTCCCTTGGACTTCTCAAATGCCAAGACTCAAGCTTGGACTTTCCCTTGCGTTGACCTATGTTGGACTTACCATGTCAAGTACTCAAGACTTGGACTTTACCTTGCCAAGACCCATGTTTGGACTTTACATTCCCAAGACCTATGCTTGGACTTTCCCAAATGCAAGTGTCCCACTTGGACTTTCCATGCCAAGTACCCAAGACTTAGACTTTCCCATGACAATTACATTGTCATATGTTTTTGTCGAACATCAAAACATCTCTCGAGTCAAGTTCGAGTCCTGGTCAATCGTGACCTGGGTCGATTGCACCAACACTGATATCAAAGCCTGCCTAAGTTGATCAAAGGAGTCCTTGTACCATTGGTCAAACTGACAGACCACATCTTTCTGCAATAATCTAGTCAAGTGTAGGGCAATCTTGCTGAAGTCTCGGATAAAATGCTTGTAGAAAGAAACCTGCATGACTTAGAAAAGCACGAACTGCCCACACAGAAGTAGGGTAAGATAAAGAAGACAGTATGAATTTTAGCATGGTCTACTTCAATATCATTTATAGAGATAATAGGACCTAAGACTACCCATGCTCGACCATGAAATGACATTTCTCAAAAACATCTGATATTCTTGGGGCGTCGCCTGAAGAGCGCAAGTCCCTACACATTCCATATCCCTGTTTACATAAAAGGGCCCACAGATAGGTCATAACAACAAATTAACATCAACATCATAATCATCATAATCAATAAAATCATAACAAAATGTTGAAGGTGTAGAGATATCCAAATGAAAAATAGACTAAGAAATAAAGTTCATGCAATCCAGCTCATCAGCTATATCCACGCTATGAATAAAATGATCCTCCATCGGGTGCTTCATAGCATCCAAAATACTAAACCGAACTATAGTATCTCCTACCTCCATAGAAAGAGTATTTGCATACACATCAATCTTGGTCTTGGAAGTCTTGAGGAAAGGTCTACCCAAAATAAGTGGAGCGCTGCTGTGCTGTGTATCACCCTCCATGTCAAGAATATAAAAATCTATCAAAAATTCGGTGGAAAAGGCTGAATGAGTGCTGATACATTCTTTCCTACTTTGATCAACTCATTACCTTTCAGCTTCTTCTTGTGAACACACAGAGCTTTAAGAAATTTGGCATACTTGGGAATAATTTCCTAGCCTTTTCTTCATCAACCCTCTTCCTAGACTGTACTGGCCTCTAAGGGAAGAGTAATGGAACTGGCGACTCTGATCATCACGGCTGTGGATCCTGCTCTGGTCTGCTCTGCATTGCTAGAACCCGTATTTGGATCACAATCTTAATCTTCTGAGGTCGTAACTTTAAGATCTAGAATGGTCTGAGATGGTAGTTGACTAGATCCCTGTTACTACAACTGATTAATGTTAGATGCAAGCTGGCTAATCTGTCTCTCTATGCTCTGAATAGATGCATCTGTCTTCTGCTGATACTACTGTTGCTTCACAAAAAACTACTGCATGAAACTCAAATAGATTATCAACTGAAGACCTAGTCATCACCACAAACAAATAACACAATGAGTATCAAATAAAAAAATGATAAGAAAGACACTAATAACAAAAGAAAACAAAACAAACAAACCAACTACAGTTTAAAGACAAACGAACACCATTATAAATAAAGTTCCCCAGCAACGACGCCAAAATTTGATCACGAACGATTTTTGTGTCGCGGTGTCATTCCCAAATTATTTACCGAACCCCGTAACTACACTAATACAGTATAGGGTAACTCGGGTCGTCTCCCATGGAAATCAATGGTTGAACGTTTGTTTCTAAACATTATTAACACTGGGGTTGCTATAACTATCAAACAATTATTTGAAAGCTAACCTAATGTGCAAGAATAATTCAACCATGCACCGCACTGTCACTATACGATACAATGTTAAACAATTCTGATTAATGGACATGACCATGCACCGCACTGTCACTATAAGGCACAATGGTCAAAGATTAACTGAAAACTAACCTAAGTAATTAAATCATGCACCGCAATGTCACTATACGACCCAATGATCAAATATTACTGAAAACTAAACTAAACAAACTTAAATAATTCAATCAAGTACCGCACTGTCACTATACGCTAAAATGGTCAAATATCAATGAAAACTAAACTAAATAAACTTAAACAATTCAACCAAGCACCGCACTATCACTATACGGTACAATGGTCAAATATCAATGAAAACTAAACTAAATAAACTTAAACAATTCAACCAAGCACTGCACTGTTACTATACGACACAGTGGTCAAAGATTAACTGAAAACTAAATGAAATAAACCTAAGCAATTCAACCAAGCACCGCACTATCACTATCCGACACATTGGTCAAAGATTAACTGAAAACTAGAAACAATTCAACCAAGCACCACATTGTCACTATACGGTACAATGGTCAAATATCAACTGAAAACTGGAAAGAACAAATTAACATTGCTGGAAATAAACCTAAGCACCAAATAAACAAAGTAAATGATCAACAGCACGAACTAAACTCTCAAAACAAATTACCACATGCAACACCAAACAACACAAATGAAACACAACTAAAACACAGCTAAAACACAAGAGTAAACTGAAACACAACTGAACAAAAATGAACAAAAGGGTAAAACAATAGTGAAACAATAGAGTAAAAATACTGAAACAATAGTGTAAAAATTAGCCAACAATTATCCACAACCACCGGAAAGGAACCACCCTCTCCGATGACCCACGATAGTGCTGGACAGCTCCTACGGCTTCAGTGGCACGAATCTCTCATCAGAATATCCATCCGACGAAAGTTGGAATCGATGGTCATGGATCACTTCTCCAGTGATGAACTTCGGGGCTGCCAAATCACGTAAGTCAGTGGATGGATCTGTGGAGGTGAAGCATCATAAATCATGCCCGCAAAAAATGGACAAGATTGAAGCTGTGAACGTCTAAGGATCTTCACCAGCTATTGGAAATGGGAAGATGCCACCAGAATCAGAAGAATGGGGAGCTACCGGAGCTGGAAAACCATGCTACTGAAATCATGACAGTAGAAGATAACCCCAGCCTTTTGAAATCACGTCCAACTGGGTCACTCAGCTTCGATTGCTAGGCATTAGAGGAGCGCCGATGAAGATGTTGAAGGTCCAATCCTCTCAGTTGTCGAAGCTGCCACTGGCCAACTTCAGAAACCAGCTTCACCAGACCAAGGAAAGGAGACTTCAGATTGAATGGAAGGTGAAGGAGACGCTGCTGGAATTGTCAAAATTGTCATCAAAATCACTATGGATGAATTGCTGCTCATCGCACGTGAAACGAAGAAGAAGATTGCATCGCTGTTCTTTCAGTGTCGCGATTGTTAGGGATCGTTTGGAAGCTAGAGGGGGGGGTGAATAGCGTTTTTCGGTTTCTACAAAAATGATTAGCGGAAGCAAACACAATAATATATGTAAAAATAATAGCAAGCGCAAACAAAGCCTTTTACATGGTTCGGAGATAGCGCTCCTACTCCACGGCGATCCTTAAGGTGGATCAATCCAAGCAAATCCACTAATAAGCTTTCTTTACACACAACTCCTCTTCTTTACAAAGAATGAAGATCTAAGCTTAGAGAGAAGAGGAGGAGATTTAAATCACTTAGAAAGCTAAAGAACTCGTGGAGGCTCTTGAGAAAGATTAGGAAAATAAGCATTAACCCCAAAAACCTCCTGACCCTCTTTTTATATAGAGAAGAGGTGATTTTCCCATTGGAGACGACGATCGACGGTGATGTACAACATCGGTCGATCTTTGGCGTGGTTAACGACTTGAATAAGCCGGATTAGCGGGATTGAGTCGTTTCATCCAACGACACTTTCATCGGTCGATCACTCCATCGTGATCATGATGGATCGAGCGATCACGGGCCGCGATCGAGTGCGACTCCGTTACGTGCTCGTTTTATGTCGATCGACCGCCACTATTGGTAGTCGATCGATTGCAACATCGATCGGTCGCACGGGATCGCTAATAGTCGATTTCACCGACTCGGTCGAGCACGGACCATTCGGATACATCGTATCGGTCGTCGATACTCATCAGTGTGAATATTTCACACTTGATTTCTCCCCTGACCTAGACTTAACCTCCTAGGCTCTTCCTTAAGCCTTGCGCCTTCAGGATCCCTCCGAGTCCGCGACTTGTTTCATCCTTGCGCTTTGCTTCCAAGAGCTCCTTTGGTTTTGTGCCTAGAGTTTTCCTTTGCAGCGTGCTTGGACTTTACGCCGCCAAGTCTACATGCTTGGACTTACGCTGCCAAGACTTGCTTTTGGGCTCTCTTTGCCAAGGTCCGTTTGGACTTAATGCTGCCAAGATAACATGCTTGGTCTTATGCCACCAAACCTTTACTTTGGACTTTTCTTTCACCAAGTCTTCATACTTGGATTTCGCCACTTAGATATCATCACAATTTAGATCGCGATTTGTTGCCTAACTTAGATGATTATCCAAACATCAAAACATACAAATGCTTGGGGCGTTGTTGCACAACAATCTCCCCTTTTGATGTTTGATCATTTAAGTTAGGTCTTTTAAAGATACACATATTATCACATCATATATCCAATTCCAATTCTAACTTAAACATTTCTTCTCCCCCTTTGACATACATCAAAAAGAGAAGAAAGATAAACGCATATATTTCATGAAAAGATTGAGTGTTTGTGATCTTGAACTAAGGCATAGATTTTAAAATTTTAACTTCCCTTAATCCAAGATATAGATTATGATGAATAAAATACATGTTGAGCAAAGTCATCAAACAATTTGAAAGTTTAAATCCTAACTTTGCAATGTAAATTTTGGAGGAGAAAGATATATTTTGTGAAACTCCCCACAAAACGGCATTAAACATCCATACACGTTGTTTATACTCAATACTACCATGTTATTTCTTTAGGATATCAACAATACACTAAACCTCGAGAAAATGAGGCTAATTTTCCGAAAACACATGTATCGATCGACCGTTTCGAACCAATGACGCTATAATTCCATATAAAATCACCTTTTCGTGCCAAGTCGTAAATACGTCGAAATTCTAGAAACCTCGAAAAATCATGAAAATTTTGTGTACACATTTCAAATCATACTTTATCAAGGAAAAATATTTTGAAAAATATATGTTTTCCAGATTTCAATATTGATACAAATTTGGAAACTAGCAAAAGGTTCTAAAATTTTGCAAACTTTGTATCATTTTTGTGATACACTTAAAAACTGTTTTTCAAAGTATGATAATAATAGTTGAAAATATGTTTTATTTAACATTTCCAATCATGTTCTTGGAGCTATATGCACATCAATTGTGTATAAGCCTTCCCAATGATTGGTCCAATTAAGGATTAATGTCTCTAGATGACACTTTAGTCCATAGTAATGCATCATAACAAGCATTATGAACCAAATGCATCTTCCTATCATCTCACATGTTATCTAGGTGGCTCAATACAAAAATCATGGTTTCTTAGGTATTTTGTGAGATGGTTAAAGGTATGAAACCTAGTATTTCTATAGGATCATGCAAACCTACACCTTCACTCAACCAAGTACATTCTAAGTTCTCTCCTAAGTTATGAAAATTCTACTTCGGGGAGAGCCTTGGTAAATATATCGGCTAGGTTGGACTTGGATTCAATATAATTGAGCTCAATGTCCCCCTTAGCCACATGGCCTCTAATGAAGTGATGTTTACTTCAATGTGTAGTCTAGAGTGATGCACATTTTTGGTCGAGTTAATGGTGCTCACATTATCACAAAATACTTTCGTGTTGGAGTAAGATAGCTCATAATCTTAATGTATGTTTCATCCATAAGAGTTGAGCTACACAACCACCATAGCCACATATTGACTCGGTGGTGGATAAAGCAACACTGAGGTTGCTTCTACTACTCGACTCACTAGGGAGGACCCGAGGAATTGGGATCCACCACTAGTGCTCTTAGATCGATTTGCGGCCGGCATGTCGGAATCGGTGTACCCAGGTCATCAAAGACCTAGTCTAGTACCGTAGACCTACATTT
Source organism: Wurfbainia villosa (assembly GCA_025175895.1). NCBI lineage: Eukaryota > Viridiplantae > Streptophyta > Magnoliopsida > Zingiberales > Zingiberaceae > Wurfbainia > Wurfbainia villosa. The sequence goes on along the minus strand of CM045991.1, from coordinate 75,795,882 downwards.
AGTGTGCCCTTGACATATCTTAAAATTCTTTTAGCAGCAACTAAATGAGATTCCTTAGCACGTGATTGATACCTAGCACTATGCATGAATAGTATGTCGGGTCTACTAGCGGTTAAATACTGAGGCTACTAATCTGTCATGCTCCTATAAAGGCGAGATCTATTTGTTTTCCTTCACTATCATCATCTATTTTAGTATTGGTTGCCATTGGAGTTGACCTACCTTAGCATTTTCCAAACCAAACTTCTTAATCGTTTCCTTAGCGTATTTGGTTTGATAAATGTAAATTCCTTCACTTGTTTGTTTAACTTGCAAACCTAGGAAGAAATTTAATTCTCAACTAGACTCATCTCAAACTCTTTCTCCATATTTTGAATAAAGTCTTGAAGAAGTTCATCATTTGTTGACCCAAAGATAATGTCATCGACATACATAGGGCTATAAAGATGTCGATTAGATGTTGACTTTATAAAGAGTTTGATCTATACTACCCCTTTTGAAATCCTTAGAGATTAGAAAAGTTGACAATCTTTCATACCAAGCCCGGGAGCTTGTTTCAAACCGTATAAGGCTTTCCTAAGCTTGTATACATGGTTTGGGTAGTCCGTATTTTCAAACCCGGAGGTTGTTCTACATACACCTCTTCCTTAATAAACTCATTTAGGAATGCGATTTGACATCCATTTGATGGAGTTTGAAACCCATATAGAGGCATATGCTAAAAGTATTCTAATGGACTCTAATCTAGCAAGGGCATATGTTTCATCATAATCAAGTCCTTGACTTGATTAAAACCCCTGACTAATCGTGCTTTATTTTTAGTGATATTCCCTTGGTCATCTAGTTTGTTCCTAAAGACCCATCTTGTAGTAATAATAGTGTTTTCACTTGGTCAGGAACTAACTCCCACTGACTCTATCAAATTGAGCCAACTCATCTTGCATTCTAAGATCAATCTAGATCAAGTAATGCATCTTTAATGTTTTTGGGGTCAATTTGAGAAATTAGGATTATATGACTAGTGGGATCACTATGGAATGACCTAGTCTAACTCCTTGAGATAATTCACCCACAATTTGATCTAAGTGGTGACTTTGATGAACTCTTATGGTTCTAGGAGGTGTATCGAGTTGAGTTTGATCATGATTAACTTGATCCTATGTTCATCATCGAGTCATCCCTTACTCTCCCTTGATCCAATCCTCCCCCTTTTTCATTACCCCCTAAGGTTAAATCTTGCAATTGTTGGGTAATACCTTGATTTTCATTGTTTATGTCGTCATCAATAGGGGATTTCCTAGGGTATGTATTTGAATTTTCATCAAATTGAACATTCGAAGATTCTTCAATCTTTTGAGTCCTTTTATTGTAAACTCTATATCCTACACTAGTGGATGAGTATCCAACTAGGATTCCCTCATCCGCTTTTGACTCAAACTTACTTAGGTTGTCTTTGGTATTAAAGATATAGACTTAACATCCAAAGACCTTAAAATAATGAATTGTTGGAATTGTACCATTCCACAATTGAATGGAGTTTTTCCTAGAACCATGAATCAATACCACTATTTTGGATATAAGAAGTATTAAGCTTCCTCCCACAAGCTAGGTAAGGAATATGCATTAAGCATTGTCTAGCCGCTTCTGTAGACACGATTTTTCCTTTCCACAACCCCATTTGTTGGGGTGTTAGACAAGAAAATTCATGCTTGTACCCTTGTTCTAAGCAAAAGTTGAAAAGTTAGAATTCTCGAACTCTCCAGGATCCGGTTGATTTTGAGTTTTCTTTCATTTTCTACTCTTTTGCTAAATCCTATGATTATTTCTAAAGTTTCATCTTTATTTTTCAAGAAAAACACCCAAGTAAACCTAGAAAAATCATCTACTATTACCAAGCAATATTTACTACCAATTATAGATGGGGTACTATGGCAATCAAATAGATCCATATGTAATAATTCTAACGTAGCGGTCTAAGTAAATTTTTACCTTTGTGTGATGTTTTGATTGCTTCCTTCTTGCAAGCATCACACATCTTGTCCTTGAGAAATTTGACTCTAGGCAATCCTTTGACTAGCTTTAATTTTGCTATTTTGACTATATTCTTCATGTTAATGTGTCCTAGCCTCCTATGCCAAAGCCAACTTTCTTCCTCTTTTGCAATAAGACACTTAGTGGAAGAATTAATAGCATAGGATAAATCAACATAATATATATTTGATTTCCTAAAGCCTACTAACATGCAATCATTTATAGTTTTGTGTCTTATAAAGCATTTTGAGGAATCAAATTTAACATCAAAATTTGCATCACATAATTGGCTTACACTAAGTAAATTAAATTTCATATTTTTAACTAATAGAACTTTATGAATGACAAGATTAAGAGATACCTCAATGGTGCCCTTTCCTAGAATTTTAAGTTTACCGCTATTACCAAATGACACCTTTCCTTTGCTAGTATGGTTGATAGTGGAGAATTTCCTCTCATCCCTGGTCATATGCTTTGAGCATCCACTATCGACTATCCACAAGCTTGGTTCATCTACCTATATCACATAAAAGATACAATCCTTAGGTACCCAAATCTTAGGACCACTAGCATCAATTACAAATTTCTTAAGTATCCATGCCTTTCTCCCCTTGCTTTTAATCATTGATTTTCTACTAACTAGGGATGCAAATGCTACCTCTTTCTCCTTAGGTCTATATCCTAATCCGGCCTTATTGTAAATTGCCCTTTGATCCTTAATAATCATATCTAGATATTTAGAACCATTAGTGAACTTTTTTAGGCATGCTCTTAGTTTACCTATTTCTTTTCTTAACTCATCATTTTCATCCCTAAGAGTACAATGGTCACTAGATGGTTTATCACATGATGCATCTACATTCTTAAATGATTTGATCTCTAATTTTAGATCCTTAATCCTAGTTTTTGATCTATTTAAAGCATTTTGTAAGCATGCAATAGTCTTATAAAGTAAATCTACTTTGGGTGAGTTGTTTACCTCATCATCATCACTTGATGATGATTCATCACTGAAGAGGAAGAAGACTCTCGCTTGAGCTTGGTTTCTTCGATGCCATGAGGGCTAAATTCGGGTTGTATGGCAAACTTCTTCATCGTCGAAGACTCCTCCATACTTAGAGTATCCATGTTTGTGCCATCGCCTCCTTCTTCTTCTTTTCCTTCTTTTCCTTCTTCTTCTTTCTCCTCCTTTTCTTTAGTTCGCAGATTTGACTTTATATCCCTTTCTTGTTCAGCAAAAAACAAGTCACGTTAGAAATAGAATTTGAATTGTTTGAAGATTTACTTCTTGAGGATTGAAACATCCTCTTCACATCTTTCTTGGTGAGCCTCCTTGACTTCCCACAAATTTCTTGACACTAGTGTGCCACCTCACTTGCCGATAGCTCATCCTCACTACTTGATGAGTCTTCCTCGTCGGATGAGAAGATGCCTCCTTCTTTCCTTTTCTTCTTCTCCTTCTCTCCTACAAAGAGCTATACCCTTCTCTTTGGATGAAGTGTTAGCTTGTTCATGCAATTGAAATTCACAAAATAGTTCATCTAATTTGACTAATGAAAGATCCCTAGACCTTATAGGCATCTACCATTTGAGGCCCATAAGGTGGTCCTAGGAAAGCTTGTAATACATACCTTCTGAGGTCTCGGTTGTCGACCTTTTCACCTATAGCGTGTAGTCCGTTGACTACTTCCTTGAAAGCGCCGTCGCATTTGGCTCACGGTTTCATTTGTCTTCATAGTGAAGCTTTGGAGTTGAATCAAAAGATCCCTCTTGGCCCTTCTTGTCTCTTTGGATCCTTCGTTGAGTTCGATGAGCTTCTCCCAAAGCTCTTTTGCAGAGTTGAATGGCCCGACCTTGGAGAGTTGCTCCTTGGATAGACCACATTGAAGTGTGGTTGTTGCTTTTACATTTGCTTGGGCTTTCTTGGCCATCTCTCTTGTCCAATCTTTTGTCGGTAGTGGTGCTCCGGATTCGTCGACCGGCTTCTCAAAACCATCTACAACGCTAAACCAATTCTCAATATCGTTCATTAAATAATACTCCATCCTACCTTTCCAATATCCGAAATTGTTGCCGTCGAAGAACGGAGGCCTCGCCGTGCTATACCCCTCTTGAAATGCCATCTTTGCTCCGGTTGATTGCTAGATCTTCCGATGCGATCCGGGCTCTGATACCACTTGTTAGGGATCGTTTGGAAGCTAGAGGAGGGGGGGGTTAATAGCGTTTTTCAGTTTCTACAAAAATGATTAGCGGAAGAAAACACAATAATATATGTAAAAACAATAGCAAGCGCAAACAAAGCCTTTTACGTGGTTCGGAGATAGCGCTCCTACTCTACGACGATCCTTAAGGTGGATCAATCCAAGCAAATCCACTAATAAGCTTTCTTTACACACAACTCCTCTTCTTTACAAAGAATGAAGATCTAAGCTTAGAGAGAAGAGGAGGAGATTTAAATCACTTAGAAAGATAAAGAATTCATGGAGGCTCTTGAGAAAGATTAGGAAAATAAGCATTAACCCCAAAAACCTCCACCAACCCTCTTTTTATAGAGAAGAGGCTGATTTTCCCATTAGAGCACGATCAGTCGATTGATGTAAAACATCAGTCGACTGCTGGCGTGGTTAACGACTTCTGAATAGCCGGATTCACGGGATTCAGAGTCGTTTCATCCAACGGCACTTTCATCACGATCATTGATCCATCACCGATCAATGGAGTGATCGATCAGAGTGATCACGGTCGCAGTCGAGTGCGACTCCATTCTGTGCTCGTTTTTATGTATCGGATCATTGTCACTATCGCGGTCGGCGATCGCAACATCACGACTACGGTCACAACGGCCGATCGCTAGTCGAGTTTCACCCGACTCTGAGCACCGGACGGTCGGTCGATACATCGTATCGATCGATACTCATCAAGTGTGAATATTTCACACTTGATTTCTCCCCCTAGACCTAGACTTAACCTCCTAGCTCTTCCTTAAGTCTTGCGACTTCAGGATCCCTCCGAGTCCGCGACTTGTTCATCCTTTGCGCTTTGCTTCCAATAGCTCCTTTGGTTTTTGTCATGTCTAGAGTTTTCCTTTGCCACAGCGTGCTTGGACTTTACGCCGCCAAGTCTACATGCTTGGACTTACGCTGCCAAGACTTGCTTTTGGGCTCCTTTTGCCAAGGTCCGTTTGGACTTAATGCTGCCAAGACAACATGCTTCGTCTTATGCCACCAAACCTTTACCTTGGACTTTTCTTTCACCAAGTCTTCATACTTGGATTTCCCTGTCACTTAGATATCATCACAATTTAGATCACAATTTGTTGCCTAACTTAGATGATTATCCAAACATCAAAACATACAAATGCTTGGGGCATTGTTGCACCAACAGCGATTTTGGAGGCACTTCTTCTGTGCATCGCCCCCGGAACCTTCTGTGCGATTCTTGCTTCCGCATGCGGAAGAAGAAGAAGTTGCCACCGCTCCCGAGGAAGAAGAAGTCGTTTCTGTATTGCGCGATTTCTACCGATGTCGCAATTCTGCTTGATGAGAAGAAGTTCTATTTTTGAGTGGATTTTTCTTAGCTGTCCGATTGAATGCCTTTTTATCTCAACCACCCATTTAGAGATACGGTTTAATAAGTCCAATTAATCTGCTCCCTAAGTAGGCTGCTTAATCAAATCCAATGGCTGCGATCGCTTTGGTTCCGGATCGACGGCTGCGATTGCTCCAATTAGGCCCTCTATTTTATGTTTCCTACAAAATCACATTCAATTCGTGAAAAATACTGAAATTATAGGAATTAATGCAATTAATCACAAATAGATTCAATATGCTAAAACATACCAAATAATAGTAATTACCCCATCAAAGAGCCTAAAATGTCTAATCCATAAGTATAAATAGCGCAATAAAAATGAAGCTATCATGCAGTTATTTAGTTATTTTTCATTCAATGTGTTTGATGAATTACTTCTTAGAATAGCCTTTACTTCAAGTACATTTAATTGTTAGTTGGTTGTTCATGGATTTTGTTACAGAATTTACCTTCATTGTTATAGTTTATTTCTTTAATTCATGTTATCTTGTGTAGTTGCATAATACCCAAATCCAAACCCCCATCATATTAAGAAAAACCATTACTCTAGAGCCGACTTTCACCGTTGCCTTCTGTGGGAGATGAACCAGGTCATTGCTTGTGCTATTTGGGCATAGAGAGGGTTTAGTAATAAATTGATAGTAGCGATTTGTCGTTATCAATTTTTGGCATTGTTGTCAGTGTAGGGAATTCTTTATGCCAAATGGCATATGCGCAACGGAAAAATTAGGATCCCTTCCAAGTGATCCATGCGAAAGCAAACTCGTATAAAATAAATTTCTCTAAACCAAACCTATCTTATAGGAGAGGATTACCTTTGTTGCGTGCCCTTGTTAATCCCGCTTCTTCCTTTTGTTTGTTGGATCTTTAGCACGTTCAAGTGTCCGTGCCTCTATATGTATCCACACGAGCAAGCTCTTGTCTCACAAAAGAAAAACTAGAGGAGCTCTCCTTTACTTCTTGCTAGAGAAGTCCCTCAAGGAGAGGAAGAGAGGGAAAAGGAGAAAGGAAGAAGAAGACTCCTGTTCTTGCTAGCCTACACTCACAAACCCACACAACCAAAGCTTCCACCAAGCTCTCTCACAACCACAACAACACTTGCTTTGGCGGCCACTTCACGGGTCTTTTATAGGGTTGGAAAACCCTTTCACCTCCACATTCAATGCAATCCATTGCGTTGGGACACAAGTTAGTAGGCCACTTAAGGAGACAAAACCATTTTGTTTCCTTCCACCTTATCTAGCTTAGGTGGATGCTTGGGTGCGTCTTATGTGGCGCTTATGTAGGCATTCTTATGTGGCGTTCATGCATGTTGAATTAATCTTATTAATTCAATTAAGCTTATGTTATCATATTGAATTAATCTTATTAATTCAATTAAGCTTATGTTATCATATTGAATTAATCTTATTAAATCGATAAGGTAACATATTGAATTAATCTCATTAAATCAATTAGCTAAAATTCTCATTAAGCTTAAAGTCCAAAAACCATTTTGTACTTAAGCTTATTCCCCAAATTATTCTAGTCAAACTAGAATACTCTAATTCTCTAATTATCACGCTCTTTGTGTGTGACCATAGGCTCTCATAACGCGTTGGCGGTGGACCTAAACTCTTTTAGATACAAGCAATGATGAAGCGGTCTAGAATACATCATCTACCTGATTCTGAGATAAGTCAAGATCCACTAACCTTCCGACTACTATAATATATGGCCAGTGTCCTTCTATCCTTGATATCAGATTGATCAATGAGGCATAGACCGTGTCATCCTCGATCAATCTATGTGTTTCTTGATCCCTGAGTAAACTAACTCAAACAAATGAGCTCAATATCTCATATTGACTCATTCGAGCCTGGCCCTGCGTTTTAGTAGTTCTACTCAATCAAGGGGCCCACCGATATCACTCTCGTCATATGAGAGGGATAGATCCCATCTACATCACTCACATCCCTCCGCATCATTTGTTATATACCCGAATCGCCTTTATGGTCCACCTGTTACGGGTGGACGTTTGACGATACCAAAGTACATAACTCCTTATGAGGAACCGTAGTGACTTGGTCCGAGGACTATTCATACGATAGTCGCGTAGAAAGTTTATGACACTCGTATAACGATCCAAAACTTTCGTGGCGGGAGTTCGATATATATCTCTACAATATATACCCATGTGTCAACTTGATATCATATATCCATGACTTGTGAGATCAAGTCATCAATTGACCTACATGCTAGTCTTTATGTATTAATATTGCCCTTGCATATTAATACTTGACTAGGAACATTTAGAAAGTGTTCTCTACAGCCTCTCATGTCAATTACGCGATTGATGTGTAGATAAGAACCTACTTTTCTAAGGCATTACTTATATTTAATTTAGGTAGCACAAGCAAACTTAAATATAATAACCATTCCTTTGCCTTTATAGAATATGATCTGACAAAATGTTCCTATTCAACCATCATGTGATTGGTTCTTATAACTAACAATCTCCCACGCACTAGTACCAATCACTATGATATCTAATACCTAGTGACTGAGTGTGACCATCATACTTCCTCTCGCGCCAAAGCCTTGGTCATGGATCTGCGATGTTAGCTTCATCGATTTTCTGCGTATCCTCACATCTCTGCATCGATGATCTCTCGAATGAGATGGAGCGCCGCGATATGTGTTTGGTCCGTGATGTGATCGAGGTTCCTTGCTGTCTGATAGCCCGTTGTTGTCCATAGAGGTCTATCGATCTGATGCTAGGAACTACCCCAAGTTCATCAATGAACTTACGGAGCCAAACGGCCTCCTTTCTTTGCATCGACGCAAGATATACTCGGCTTCATTGTAGAATCGTATGTCCTGCTAACTCTTCCATCGCCTCCACCATTCAGCAAAACACGCACTCCCTGCGATCTATAGTCGTCCTTATGCATTTGGAAGCTTGATCATCAGAACCCTTTACTAGCTCTCATCGCCTCCAAATATCGGAAATATTCTTTCGTTCTTCGTAAGTATTTAAGAATATTTTTATCGCTATCCAAATGACTTTCACTGGATCCGAGTATCTACTCTCGTACTCAAAGCATACGAGGCGTCGGAGACAAGTCTGGCGTAGGCGTCATGATAGACCACACATGGCGACGTAAGGGATCTTATCCATGCGATCTCTCTCCTCCTTAGAAGAGGGACATTGAGTCTTGAAAGACTCACACCACGTGATAAAGCGAAATCCTTTCTTGGAATTTTGCATGAAAGCGATCTAGCACTTTATCAACGATGTACTCGACTTAGGCGAGTAATCTTTTAGATCTATCTCATAGATCTTGATGCCTAGAATATGCACCACCTAAGTCTTTCATCGAGAAACAATTCCCTAACCACATCTTCACAGGTGGGTGAGGAATATCATTTCGATGAAGTATGTCATCTACATACAAGACAAGAAATCTGTTGTGCTCCCACTATTTCTCTTGTAGACACAAGGTTCATCTTCATTCTTGATGAAACCGACTCTTTGATTGCATCGTCGAATCGAAGATTCGACTTCGAGAGGCTTGCTTTAGTCCATAAATGGACCTTTGCGGTTTGCATACCTTTCCGGGATGCTTTGGATCTTGAAACCCTCGGGTGTGTATGTACACATCCTCGAGTAGCTTTCCATTGAGCGGTTTTGGCGTCCATCTGCTAGATCTCATAATCGTGGTAGGCTGCAATAGCAAGTATGATCCGAATGGATTTAAGCATCGCAACTGGTGAAAAGGTTTCATCATAGTCAATACCATGAATTTGTTTGAATCCTTTAGCCACCAATCTACCTTTATAGGTATGCTTATTACCATCCATGTCAGTCTTTACTTTAAAGACCCACTTACACCCAATGGGTTTTACCCCTTCAGGTGGATCAACCAAAGTCCATACTTGGTTAGTGTACATGGATTCCATTTCGGATCTCATGGCCTCTGGCCATTTCTCGGAATCTGGGCTCATCATAGCTTCTTGATAGGATGTAGGCTCGTCAAGATCGACAAGCAATACTTCACCGTTGTCGGTCGAGAGAAAGAATATCTCTCGGGTTGGCGCGGATCTGTCGGATCTACGAAGAGGTTGGTCTACTTGAACAGGTGTTTGCTCCACAACTCTTTGGGCAACAATTTCCTCATCCACAACACTTTGTGGTTCCTGTTCATTTTCCATCGAAGCCTTAGTGTTATCGTCATCTTGAACTTCTTCAAGATGAATTTTACTCCCACTAGTTTTTCTAGAAATAAATTCTCTTTCTAGAAAGACAGCATTTCTGGCAACAAACACCTTGCGAGTGTGGGATTGTAAAGTAATATCCCTTAGTTTCCTTGGGATATCCAAAATAACACTTATCCGATTTGGGTCCTAGTTTATACGAGACTTGACGTCTTACATAAACAACCCCAAATCTTTATAAAAGACATTTGGGACTCTTCGATCCATATCGTATATGGTGTCTTTTCTACGGCTTTTGATGGGACGCGATTAAGTGTGGTGTCTCTGAGCTAGTCCCAGGAAGTAGGTAGATCGATCTGGCTCATCATTGATCGTACCGTATCTAATAGAGTACGATTTCTCCTCTCGGATACACCATTCCATCATGTGGTGTTCCAGGGAGTGAGTTGGGATATTATCCCACACTCACCAGTGATCACGAAACTCTTGACTAAGGTATTCACCACCGATCGATCGAAGTAGCGATACACTTACAAGTTGGTTTTGTACTTCATTTTTGAATGCTTTGAACTTTTCAAAGGATTCGACTTATGTCTCATCAAATATAAGTAGCAAATCTACTCATATCATCGTGAAAGTAATAAAGTACTTATAGCCTCCTCGGCCGACATTGAAGAGGCCGCATACATCAGTATGTATGAGTCCTAACAAGTCTGTCGCTCTCTCACCATATCTACTAAATGGAGTTTTAGTCATCTTTCCTAAAAGACAAGATTCGCATACATCATATGATTCAAAATCAAATGAGTCCAATAATCCATCTTTATGGAGTTGGGATATGCGTTTTCATTTATGACCTGGCGACGATTGCGGAGATATGTTTGGTTCAATCATTCGATTTGAACCGCGTATTTACGTTATAAATTGGGTTTTCTAAATCTAGAACATAGAGACCATTCATAAGTGGTGCATTCTGATAGAACATTTCATTTAAATAAATGGAACAACATTTGTCCTTTATTATAAAAGAAAATTTTTCTTGTCTAAACAAGATCTGAAATTATGTTCTTTGTCACAACGCAGTACATATAAGCACTCCTCTAGTTCTAAGATAAGCCCGTGGGCAAAGACAAAGAATATGTTCTACAACTACGACTTTTGCGCCATTGCTTACTCGTAGGTCTACTTCGCCGCTTTGCCATTATCTACTATTTCTCACTGCATTATTACAAATGTGAGATGCACATCCCATGATCTAATACCCATGTAGAAGAAATAGATAGATTAACTTCTATAACGCGTATACCAGGCGAAGTCCCACTTCTTTTATTCTTTACTTCCTCGAGGTAGACTTTGCGCATTCCGCTTCGGTGTCCGATCTCACCGCAATGAAGCGGTCCCCTTCCTTAGGTACTTTACCTTTACCCTTTGAAGTGGATGAATTGGCCTTGCCTTTGGCTTAGGTCTTACCCTTGCCTTTAAGCTTACCTTTGCCCTTAACCATTAGTACGTTCTTAACTTTCTTTTTGAGATTCGTTCGGTTGTGATTCTTAACATCTTTGAGAATCTCGAGCAAAGGTTTATCAATTTCATTCATGTTATAATTCACGCGAATTGATTATATGCTTCCTAAGAACGACGATTGCGAGGATAACATCGTTGCGATTCTTGGCTCGATGGAAAACCTAGTCTTTCAAGGTTCTCAACGCGTACCGAATCATTTTAGTCGTGAGTTCCTACAGTGTTCCTTCTTGCATCTTGCATGCAAAAGAGCCTTAGGCACTTCAAAACGCTGCTAGCTTGTCCTTGATATAGTTGTTTGAAACGCTCAACCATATCATGGCGTCCATGTTCTCGTGTTACGAAGCTCGGAGTTCGTGGTGGCAAGCATAAGACATGACACATCTAATGCGCCATCTTGATGCTTATAAGCATCCTTTTCAAGACAGTGGCCGCGTAGGCGGGTGTTTGAGGTAGAGCTCTAGGACATATAGATTTGCGTTCTTGTTTGAGGATAATCCTCAAGTTCCTATACGATCAAGAAAGTTCGCTCCATTAAAGCTTGTCCTTCTCAAGACGGATCGCAAGTGAGGGTGTGTCGTGTTAGATGTCGTGGTGATCTACAACATTAAAATGCAAAGTTAAGTATCATACCTAAATCATTTAATTAGGCCTTTAATTAAATGAGGCTCCCTAAATTCTCATAGCTACTATTTAGCTATAAATTTATATGGGATAAAGATCCACATTATAATTGCCTTGAGTTAGCTTTGGCTAATCGCCCAAGCGTAGTATAATTAGTAGCAATCTTTTGCCAATTACATCCGATGTAACTCTTTAATAGCTTTGGTTAAGTTTTAGATTAGTTTAGTGTTTATTCCTAAACCCCTGTGGCGAGGCACAGGCCTTCTTGGATATCGAGCAACGACCACTTCTAAGACAAAGTGATGTTGAAATCACATAAAACTAATTTTAAAACTTATGTTCAAAGCTAATATATGCCTCTACTTTCTTAACTAATTAAGAAAACTTAATTAAGTCTTAACGAAGTTTGATAGCGGGACATCACGATTGTCCACTCGCTCTTCCAAGATAAAATGCATTGCTTTGCTTTGTGCAAACCCAATAACAAACGATCGAGGAAGTAGTGAGTACCAACTTTAGTAGGCGTATCGTTTTGACTTATTAAGAAATAAACATGTATCATATACATATTAGCATACATCACATATAAGCTAAACTAATCACGATCACATACAAGCTAAACTAACATGCATCACATACATATTAAACTAAGCGTGTCATGGTTATGGCCCTTATTCTACAATCTTCTCAAGCCAACGAAAAGATTGATTGTCAACCTAGGGATAGCATCTTCTCCTAAGTGCTTCCTTTTGGTTGTCTTGTGTGTTGACTTCCTCCTTGTAACCTCATCTTCCATGGACCCTCCATCTTTGTTTTGTACATTACAAAGGAGAAATACTCGAGTTACATTCAGTCTAAAACTAATTTTACAACAAGAATTTTAGGAGGAAGGCACGACGCAGGCCGTTTTATGAATTACAACACACACGTTCACAAACCTTTTGGGACTAGGCCGTAACCATACACCATGTCATTTTAACTTTTAAAAGACATTGGATATTTTATTATGTTTGATTGCTAATGCAGATTTATCAACTCATAATAAAATTTATCCTACTTATATCACATATAAAATAGAAAACCTATTTTATATGATCTTCATAAGTGGCTCTGATACCGTAGGGAATTCTTTACGCCAAAGGCGTATGCAAGAAAAATTAGGATCCCTTCCAAGTGATCCGTGCAAAGCAAACTCGTATAAAATAAATTTCTCTAAACCAAACCTATCTTATAGGAGAGGATTACCTTTGTTGCGTGCCTTGTTAATCCCGCTTCTTCCTTTGTTTGTTGGATCTTTAGCACGTTCAAGTGTAGTGCCTCTATATGTATCCACACGAGCAAGCTCTTGTCTCACACAAAAGAAAAACTAGAGGAGCTCTCCTTTACTTCTTCTAGAAGTCTCTAAAGGAGAGGAAGAGAGGGAAAAGGAGAAAGGAAGAAGAAGACTCCTCTTCTTGCTAGCCTACACTCACAAACCCACACAACCAAAGCTTCCACCAAGCTCTCTCACAACCACAACAACACTTGCTTTGGTACCACTTCACGGGTCTCTTATAGGGTTGGAAAAACCCTTTCACCTCCACACATTCAATGCAATCCATTGCGTTGGGACACAAGTTGGCCAGCCTTAAGGAGACAAAACCATTTTGTTTCCTTCCACCTTATCTAGCTTAGGTGGCGCTTGTACGCGTAGCGTGCTTATGTGGCGTTCTTATGTGGCGTTCACTTATTAATTCAATTAAGCTTATGTTATCATATTGAATTAATCTTATTAAATCAATAAGGTAACATATTGAATTAATCTCATTAAATCAATTAGCTAAAATTCTCATTAAGCTTAAAGTCCAAAACCATTTTGTACTTAAGCTTATTCCCAAATTATTCTAGTCGAACTAGAATACTCTAATTCCTCTAATTATCATTACTCTTTTGTGTGACCTCATAGGCTCATGCGTTGGCGGTGGACCTAAACTCTTTTAGATACACAAGCAACGATGATGATCTAGCAATACATCATTCTACCCAAGTTCTGAGATAAGTCAAGATCCGACTAACCTTCCGTGACTACTATAATATATGGCCGTGTCCTTCTATCCTTGATATCAGATTGATCAATGAGGCATAGACCGTGTCATCCTCGATCAATCTATGTGTTTCTTGATCCCTGAGTAAACTAACTCAAACAAATGAGCTCGATATCTCATATTGACTCATTCGAGTTCGGCGTAACGTGCGTTTTAGTAGTTCTACTCAATCAAGTCCACCGATATCACTCTCGTTATATGAGAGGATAGATCTCATCTACATCACTCACATCCCTCCGCGTAATTTGTTATATACCCGATCACCTTTATGGTCCACCCCGCTATTCTGGTGGCGTTTGTGATACCAAATCATAACTCCTTATGTAGGGAACCGTAGTGACTTCAGGTCTGAGGACTATTCATACCAATAGTCACATGAGAAAGTTTATGACACTCATATAACGATCCATGAAACTTTCTCATGGCGGGTCAGTTCAGTATATATTCTCTAATATATACCCATGTGTCAACTCGATATCATATATCCATGACTTGTGAGATCAAGTCATCAATTGACCTACATGCTAGTCTTTATGTATTAATATTGCCCTTGCATATTAATACTTGACTAGGAACATTTAGAAAGTGTTCTCTACAGCCTCTCATAATCAATTCTGCCAATTGATGTGCTGTAGATAAGAACCTACTTTTCTAGGGCATTACTATATTTAATTTAGCTGGCACAAGCAAAACTTAAATATAATAACCATTCCTTTGCCTTTATAGAATATGATACAAAATGTTCCCTATTCAACCATCACATGATTGGTTCTTAGGGCTATAACTAACAGTCAGGGAATATGTTAGCGGTGTTTGTTAGTTTTTTTTAGAGTTGAAATAATTTCTTTTAGCTATCCCTTTTTGTTTGAACTTTCTAATCTTTTGCTATTGTACAGTACATGACAAGATCATCCGATGCTAGTTTACTTTAGATTGACCTAGAAATTGATCGGACTTTTCATGTATTGCAGCGAGCCCAAAGGCTTTCAGCTACAAGCCATAGTGGCAGTGTTGCAAGTCTTGATTCATATATGGTAAACCATCGAACACTTAGGGAGCTTGCAGCGCCAGATGTTTCCTATCATTCGAGGTCCAATTCAATTATGTAGTCAGTAATAAATCGAATCACCTCTAAGTCGGTCCTGCTCAATACACACAAAGTGCACTAGTGTAATTCTATGGTCAAGACAAACCAATACCAAATCACACTACAACCATACCAATGGTTTGTCTAGAACCATCTCGGTTGTGAGTCTTTACTTATACTTTATAAGGAACTGATAATATGATCTCCCGTGTGACACTACACACCATGTTATCTACAAAGTAATGTATTTTGACAATATGCATAACCATAAATAAGCAAACAATGATTATGCAATTTTTATTTCAAAAATAAATATGTTCATACAAAAAATAGACTTTTTAGTATACATCCTAACAATCTCCTACTTATACTAAAATACTATGCTATCCTCATACTGCCATACATCTGATTCCCATTCCTATCAAAGCTTTCGCTAGAAGGGCCTCAGTGAAAGGATCTACCAGGTCATCCTCTGATGCAATCTAGGCGACATCAGCTTCTACCCACTTTACGATCTCTCGTATCAGGTGGTACTTGCGCTCTATGTGTTTACTTGCCTTATGGGCTCGTGGTTCCTTCGAGTTTGCAACTGCACCACTATTATCACAATAAATTGTGATAGTTCTGGGCAAACCAGGAATCACATCCAAGTCCATCAAGAAGTTCCTGAGCCATACAGCTTCTTTGGCTGCCTCAGAGGCTGTCACATACTCAGCTTCCATGGTAGAGTCCGCCACTCATTTCTGCTTGATACTCCTCCATACAATGGCTCCAACTCCCAAAGTAAACACAAAACCTGAGGTAGACTTACTATTATCCCTATCTGATTGAAAGTCGGAATCTGTGTAACCCATAGGGAGTAATTGGTCTGACTGGTATACTAGCATATAATCCCTAGTCTTTCTCAGGTACTTTAATATATGCTTTACCGCAGTCCAATGTCCCTATCCTAGATTACTCTAATATCTGCTAACCATGCCCACGGCAAAGCAGATATCCGATCTCATACATAACATAGTATACATGAGGCTTCCTACTACCGAAGCATAAGGAACTGCCTACATCTCCTCTATCTCCTTAGATGTTCTAGGACACATCTACTTAGATAAAGGAACTCCATGCCTGAAAGGTAGAAAACCTTTCTTGGAGTTCTGAATGCTAAAACAATCCATAATGGTGTCTATGTATGAAGCTTGAGATAAGCACAACATCCTTTTCCTGCGATCCCTTATAACCTTGATCCCAAGGATATGCCCCACTTCTCCCAAGTCCTTCATATCAAACTGTTTGGACAACCATACCCTTACATCCGATAACACCTTGACATTGTTGCCAATTAACAAAATGTTATCTACGCATAGTACAAGAAATACCACTACATTTTTGTCACATCTCTTGTATACACAAGACTCATCCGGACTTTGAATAAATCCATAAGACTAGATTACCTCATTAAAGTGGATGTTCCAAGATCTCGAAGCTTGCTTCAATCCATAAATGGATCGATTAAGCTTGCACACAAGATGCTCTTTGCCCGGTTGCTTCATATAGATGTTTTCCTCAAGACTTCCATTAAGAAAAGTTGTCTTGACATCCATCTTCCATACCTCATAATCCATACGAGCAGCAATACATAAGAGAATCTGGATAGACTTAAGCATGACTACCGGCAAAAAGGTCTCCTCATAATCGATACCCTCTTTCTGAGTATACCCCTTTGCAACAAGCCTTGCTTTGAAGGTTTCAACCTTCCTATCTATTCCTCTCTTTCTTTTGTAGATCCACTTGCATCCAATGGTTTTTACACCATCGGGTGGTTCTACTAGCTCCCAAACCTGATTCGAATCCATAGATTCAATCTCAGTATTCATTGCACTTTGCCAAGATATTGCATCTTTATCTTGGATTGCCTCGTCATACGTCCAAGGATCAGGTTCATGTTCACCAGGGACCAAATCAGAAGATTCTCCCAAGAACATGAATCTATCAGGTTGTCTCACAATCCTCCCACTACGACGAGGTATCACCTGTGTATCCTCTGTGACACGCGGTGCAGTAAATTATGGTATATCCTCTTGTACCGGTGGTACTGAAGAAGTGACTTCCCCTTTCAATTCCTCCAGAACAATCTTACTCATGGGCTTGTGGTTCATCACATAGTATTCCTCTAGAAATCTGGCATTCGTGCTGACGATCACCCTCTGATCTCTAGGACTATAAAATAAACCACCTTTCATTCCTCTAGGATAGCCAACAAACATGCGCACTTCTGTACGAGGTTCCAACTTACCAGCATCTGCCTTCAACACATGTGCTAGACTCCCCCAAATCCGAATATGTCTCAGATTAGGCTTTCGCCCAGTCCACAATTCTGTGGGAGTAGAAGGCACTGATTTAAATGGAACCGAGTTCAGAATATACACCGTCGTATCCAAAGCATACCCCCAGAACGAATCTGGTAACTCAGAATAACTCATCATTGATCTAACCATCTCCATAAGAGTCCTATTCGTTCACTCTGCTACACCATTTTGCTGGGGAGTGCCAGGTGCATACAATTGGGATTGGATCCCAGTCTCTGATAAGTAATTCATAAACTCTCCCAAGAGGTACTCACCACCACGATCAGATCGTAGTGTCTTGATATTTTTACCCTGACATTTCTCCACATCAGCCTTGAATTCTTTGAACCTGTCAAAGCATTCAGACTTGAAGTGCATCAAGTAAATGTATCCATATCTTGAATAATTGTCTATGAAAGAGACGAAATATTCAAAACCACCTCTTGCCTGGATAGACATAGGACCACACAAATCAGAATGAACCAACTCCAACACATCTTTGGCTCTATACCCCTTGGCCTTAAAAGGCCTCTTGGTCATTTTACCTTTCAAGCAAGATTCGTAGGTCGGGAAATCTTCCACCACTAATGAACCCAGAGGTCCATCAGCTATCAACCTTTGAATTCTGCTTAAGTTAATATGACTTAGCCTTAGATGCCAAAGATATGTTTGGTTCATCTTCGAAGGTTCTTTTCTCTTTTGGGAATTAGAAGATGAGTTATTCACTTCTATTTGCATCGTTGGAGCTTTTGGTTCAAGTGTATATAAATTTCCTATCAATGCACCCGAACAGGTATCTCCCTATTCCTTTTTATAACAACTCTGTTATTAAAGGAAATAGAATATCCATCCATAAACAATTTAGAAACCAAAATCAAATTCTTCTAAATAAAGGTACATAAAGGCAATTTTTAAGAACCAAAACTTTATTCCTCTCAAAAGACAAATAAACATCTCCCACTGCAACAACCGCTACCTTCATAGCATCACCCAAGTAGATGGTAATCTCCCCTTTAGCCAGTCGTCTGGTTTCCTGGAACCCATGCAAAGTATTGCAGACATGATCAGTGGCTCCCATATCTACACACGGATCTTTGGTAGATAACACTAAATATGTTTCAAATGACTAGACGAAGGATATACCTTTTTTTTCTCGCCGGTTGGGGACGATCCTTCTTCCAATGTCGGTCCTCGCAGTGAAGAACTTGCCTTTCGGCTTCTTCACTTGTCCCTGAGATTCTCCCACCACCTTTGCTCCACCTTGTTTCTTCTTCTTCTTGCCTTTCGGCTTAGAAGTAGAAACCTTCTAAGCAACCATGGCCTAAGCCTGAGCAAGCCCTTCTGCCACCCGTCAATGAATACAACCTCTTATTCATGTTGTAATTCAGGCAAAACTGCTCAAAACTCCTAGGTAGATACTGGAGAATGATATCGACCTGGGTTTCCCCATCGATCTTAGCTCCAAGGACTTCCAGCTCATTCGCAGGCTTAGGAGGACACTCTTCGAAGAGTACATACTTGTACTCCTCAGCAATCAAGACAATATCATGATTCCTTTTCCAATCAACATAATTGGGTCCAGTAAGTTTATTCTCTTTTAGTATCACAGCAAGTGGGTTGAAAGTCATTTTTGAAAAACCTAAGAATCACATAGATAAAAACATTAGATTTTAAAAAATTATTGATTCCTCAAACAATAAAATTTTAAAATCAACCAACATCTCAAAACACCGTGAATATCGTATGTCACGATAGTGTGGACATATACGAATTCTACATTTGTAAGAGGAGGTTTTACCCATTAATTTTACTATCTTGTCAACCTAACTTTTTGACAAATAAAATTAATAGTTGGTTCCTCGTCGACCCTACAAATAAAAGAAGTGACTCCGATGGGGAGGATACTCCTATTTGCATCTAAGTGTTCACCATTACTCGGTACCAAGGTAATTATCTCGGGTTATGTGCCTTCCGATGGGGAAGTACACACGCTCCTTAATAATTTCCTATAACCATATTCGACCTTGTGATCTACAAACAAACTCATCCGATGGGGAGGAAGGCACTTAGAGCCACGCGCAAGTTTGTTTGCATCACATGTCAAATTGTAATGGAGGTCGTGGAAATTTATAAAAATATCCCTCTCCCACTTAGTAATTTAAAATTGAGGAATTTTCCTAGCCTACGACATGCATATCAAACAAGAAGCAATAAATATGAAAAAAAATATTTTCCAACTATTATGGCTTTTGTCTCCAATATGCCTCCCGTCGTATCGCCATCTCGTCCGCTCCTCCCTACGCCATGTACAAGCCATCTGGAGATCCGAGCCAAGAAAAATTATTTTAATTTACATCCATTGATCCTATACTCCACGAAAGAGTGTACATGTAATCTAGATCGAAAGTAAACTAAAATAAAAGAGTGGCTAAACAATGGCGTACTTAATTACAAAAATTAAATACTAGCCTCGTCAACCCTGAGGATTCAAATAATATACAATTACATGCATACAATCACATACACACATATGGCCATAATAGTTAGATCCTATGCCTGCAACACAAAAGTTAACCTACGCACATCCTACTATTATCTGGCACATATAATATATGAAAAGTGCATAAAAGCAACTAAATCCTAAACACACAAAATCGGAAACCGTGGCTCTGATACCACTTGAAGGGATGAAACTTCGCTTCCTACTTCAACTCGGTCGCTTGTTCATGGCGATCCCGTCTACGTCCCCGGATAAAAAAATTTTAACCTTGACAAAGATGGATTACCCAAGCAACCATTCCATCGTCGTGCTATCCGATTAGAGTGGTCACTTGAACAAACTTGTTGTTCAAGCAACCTACCTCTATTCTTCAAATAGTCGCGGAATAGACGATGTACGGATCGCTGGTTTTTGTGTTTGTATTCAGGGTCCAAGTAAATTAGCCACATACCAAAAATATACAACATGCATAGAATAAGAAAAGATCATAAACAAGAATTATACCTCTTGATCTTCTATTGTATGTCCTTCCTCCTTTTGGACGTCGTGTGAGCGACAATCTTCCAAAAGTCGAAGCCTCCTAGAACACGCTCTTCCCTTCCTTGCTCGCTTCGAACAAAGGGAAGAATGAAACAAAACTCTTCTTCTATCTAGCACCAACCATCATGCTACAAGATTGATGCTTGCCGCCGGGCCAAAGAGAATAAGATGAAGGAGATGGAGTGGGCACCGACCAAGAGCTCCAAGGGAAGAACCCTAACCCTAGTCACCGCCGGCCAAGGATGGAGAAAAGAAGAGGATGAGCACCGGCCAAGGTTGAGAAGAGGAAGATGGGCGCCGGCAACAACCCTAGCAAGTCTTGCCGCCCAAGACTTCTCCAAACCCTAGCCGCCCAAATACAAAACCCTAATCTCCCTTACTTGTTCATGCCACCCACCCCTTAAGCCTCCTTTAATAGAGCTAGGCTTAAGCCTCCTTTTAATCTCCACCGTCGGTTCTAGGGATTTAATCTCAACCGTCGTATCTAGAGATTTAATCTCAACCGTCGGACTTAGAGATTTAATCTCCATCGTCGGATCTAAAGATTTAATCTCCACCGTCAGATCTAGAGATTTAATCTCCACCGTCAGATCTAGAGATTTAATCTCCATCATCGGATCTAGAGTTTCATTTTCCATCATCGGATCTAGGCTCCATGAGGGTTTTAATAGGCTACAATAGGGACCATGAAGAGGAGTTGGATCTTGGCCACCCAATGGATCAAGCCCACATAAAGTCCGATCCATTAATGATAATCTATTCCACTAGAGGATTATCATTGATCTACCTCACCAACCCCCATAAGTCAATATGGGCTCCATATATTATTTGTACATTTATCTCCCCGTATTTAAGATCTCGAATGTCCGTCAATTAATTAATTTACTGAAAATTAATTAATCAACATCTAACTCCATGAGTAGTACAACTCAACCTTATCATCATGTCGAACCAAGTCCACCTGCAGGGTTTACATGATGAACCTTATGAGCTCCTCAAGGGGACATCATCATCCTAATATATAGGACACAATTTCCTCCTATAATCAACGACACACCATATAAATAATATCATTTCTCAACTTACCGAGCCTATCGATTTACTCTATAAATCTCGCCCATTGGTAAATCAAAGAAATAAATACTAAGTATATGTGGCCGCTATTATATCGGGATTAAGAGCATGTACACCATAATATCCGAGGTCTGATTCAATTATGTAGTCAGCAATAAATCGAATCACCTCTAAGTCGGTCCTGCTCAATACACACAAAGTGCACTAGTGTAATTCTATAGTCAAGACAAACCAATACCAAATCACACTACAACCATACCAATGGTTTGTCCAGAACCATCTCGGTTGTGAGCCTTTACTTATACTTTACAAGGAACTGATAACATGATCTTCTGTGTGACACTACATACCATGTTATCTACAATGTAATGTAATTAGACAATATGAATAACCATAAATATGCAAACAATGATCATGTGATTCTTATTTCAAAAAAAAAAATTTCATACAAAAAATAGACTTTTTAGTATACATCCTAACATGGACTTACGCTACCAAGACTTCACCCTTGGACATTACGCCGCCAATATCAAACCCCTTAGACTTCTCAAATGCCAAGACTCAAGCTTGGACTTTCCCTTGCCAACCCATGTTGGACTTTCCATGCCAAGACCCATGCTTGGACTTTTCCTTGCCAAGACCCATGCTTGGACTTTTCCTTGACATGGTCAAATCCAGTCAACCATCAAAATCCCCCTCGAGTCAAACTCGAGTCTGGTCAATCATGACCCAGGTCGATTGCACCAACCATCTCCCCAAAACATTATCAGTCATCAATGTCAAACATCAATGTCAAACCTTCATGTCAAACATCTAAACATCGCTCAAGTCAAACTCGAGTGGTAAATCGTGTCCAGGGTCGATTGCACCAACAAGGATGAGGTGGACTTGGCCAAGTGGCTAAGACTGAGTGTCGGAGGCTCAAACATGGTGTTTGAGGATTTACCTGACGGTCGGATGCTCAAACAACTTGGTGTTTGAGATTTTACTAGACATTAGTCGACTGGCATAGGTGCCAGTCGACTGCTCTAGGTCGATTGGACTCGACCGGTGTTCTGACGAGTTCTAGTTGAGCGGTCAATGTCGAGGGAGGCGGTCGATTGCGATGCCGTCATCGGATGATGGGATCGATCGATAGGCGGGTCGAGCGCGCAGAATGGTTTTTAGTCGAGTGATCGCGGGGACCACTCGGCTTATGGGATCATCAGTCGACTGATGGGGACGATCAGTCGCCTGATGATGGATCCATTGGAACTTGGCCAGCGTGGATCGAGTCATTGTGAGACAACGACAATAGGACCAGTCGACTGATGGTCACGTTCAGTCGACTGATGGGCACAGAATCAGCTCGATGCAAGTTATAAATGGAGCTCGAGATGGAGGATTTTTCCAAGACTTTTGGGAAGATTTTGATGGGGAATTGCTGTTGCATTCCAGTCCTTCAAGAGCAATCTAAAGCAAGCAACAAGCAAGTGTTCAAATCCATTGTTGTAAAGTTTTCTTTACGTATTTCATTGTTGTATTTGTATTTGCTTGTATTACATTTCTGTATTTGCTTGTACGAGATTTCTCCACCTCCGACGTGTTGTCGAGAAGGAGTTGTTATTAGTGTCGTGTGCATAACACGAGCTCGTTGAGCTCACCCGTGGAGTAGGAACCATTCGGTTCCGAACCACGTATATCTTGTGTATGCTTGTATGTATTGTTAGTATTTTCATTTGTATTACTATTCCGCTGCGCTAACGACAATCGTAGACAAGTGACACAAGAAGAACGAACGATTTCCATCGTCTACACATATCAGGCTATTCACCCCCCTCTAGTTGGCCACCGATGTTCCAACAAGTGGTATTAGAGTGGGTTGCTTGTTGAAGACTAACTATCAACACAAGCAAGACAAGATGGCCGGCTACAACATCCATCCTCCGAAATTCGATGGAGACTTTTCTTGGTGGAAGAAAAGGATGGAGGTATATTTCAAAACCGATTTCGATATTATGCTTATTATAGAAAATGGTTTCGAAATGCCTAGGGATGAAGAAAATAAGCCAATAGAGAAGTCAAGATGGACAAAGGACCAAATCAAGGAATTCAAGACAAATCTTGAGGTAATCAAATTGCTAAGTGATTTGATTCTTAACCATATTTGGTCTAGATTAGGTAATTATCGGGACGCAAAGAAATTATGGAATAAGGTAATAAAATCCCATGAAAATTCTGAACCAGCATAAGTAGAAGAGGAGACCGAGGAAGAACGTCCATATACATTTGAAGATGTGGATGACTTGGAGGAGACCTCCACATCTAGCATTAAGGGGGAGGAGAGGACTTCCATTCCAAAGAAAGATCAAAATGAAACATCTACCTCCGGAAGAAGTGATCAAGAGGCTTCCACCACCTCCCTAGGTAACTCGTGCATTATAATTAAGGATAAAAAACATATAATATGCTTTGAGTGTAGGGAGAAAGGGCATTACAAGAGTATGTGCCCAAAATTGGCTAAGGAAAAGGCACCGGCACCAAAAGTCAACCAAAAGTTAAAGGATGTCGGAGTTCCCTCAACTAGAAGCAAGGAGCACATTGTGTGCTTCAAATGCAACCAAAGGGGACATTATAGAAGCCAATGCCCTAGGGGGAGGAAGAAAGGGCAAGAAGGTGTATCTCATGTACGAGGAGCTTCCAAAGCTAACCCTAAGGTAAAATTTAATGCACCTTCAATTCCTAAGGCTAAGAAGCATGCTAAAAATTATTTTAGTTTTCTTACTATTATCAATGAAAAGAATGCTAGTAGGAATAGATATGTTTGCTTAGGTGCCAAGCATGTAGTTTAGTTAAGGACAAACCTAAACATCATAACACTAGACCAATCCTACCTAGGGAGTCTATAAGGAGAATAGAAGAAAACTTGGGCATTAACCCCAAGAAATTTAGGCATATGCCTAAGAAAAATAATTCCCAAAAGATAAATGAAAAATCAAAATTGGCAAGGTTAGAATTAGAGAACCGAGACTTGAGGTCAAGGCTTGAAAAATTGGAGAAGACCCTCAAAATTATGACAAATTCATTCAAAGGGTCAAATGTTCAAAATTCAAGGCCTAGGAAACAAGAAATGTCTAAGGGCAAGAAAGGTTTGGCTCACAAACCTATGTCCTACCATAAGGTTTCATTCAATTATGAAACTATTTCTAGGTCTAGGAAAACCAAGGTTAGTAGGGAAGTCATCCCTAAGACTAGCCATGGTGTTTGTTTAGTGGCTATGGATTCAAGAAAAACTAAGGTAGCCACTAAGAAGGTCAAAGGGGGAGTCACCTCTAGAGTTAACCTAAGGAAGACCCAATTGACTAAGGCTTCAAAGTCAAAAAGGGTCATTAGGAAGGTACCTAGGGAAGTTATCCCTAGTGAATACCAAGTTAACCCAAGGAGCTCCAATAGGTATTGGGTTCCTAGGAGTGTGATCGATTCACGCTAAATGGGTTAGGGTGTGTCATGTTAGACTCTCCGAGCCGCAAAAACCGCTTTTTGCATTGCGGAAACCTCGAAAGCCGACCACAAATCCGTGCAAAGATAAATAAAAAAAAATCATGTACATGTTTATCTACACTAGATCTACCTTAGATCTACATGGGAAGAGGGTTACCCTTGTAGCGATGTCCTTCGCTTATCCCGCTCGTCCAAAAGATTGCCGAATCTCATAGAGTGTCAAGTGTACACTCCTCTACATGTATCCATATGGACAAAAGGGTGGACAGAACCACTTAGAGTGTGCAAGCACTCTTGGAAGGTTTTGGCCATGGAGGAGAGGGAGAGAAGAAGATAGGAGAAGAAGAAGAAGCAATCAATTCTCCCCTTATTCATTTGGCCGGCCACATTAAGGAAGGTTAAATACATCCATGTAATACCAAGAGCAATGGCTGTTGGTCTTCCTCATGAGGTGGTACACCATGATGTTTCCATGATGATGTGGAACATCATCATTGGCCACCCCCTTTTCCAAGTCACCATGAAGTGGCATTTGGTCAAGTCAAACTTGACCCTTAATCTTCCCTCTCAAGTCAAGTCAAACTTGACCTCTTATCTCCCATGGTTAATCAAATCCAACCTTTGATTCAAGTCAATTTAATTTAATGAATCTCTATTCATTAGTTTAAATTTACTCAATGAATCAAATCTAAATTAGACTCATTCAACACTTGAATCAAATTGAGTCCAACTCAATTAGTCTAATTTGGATTACTCTTAATCCAATTTGGTTCATCACATGAACCTAATCCTCTTGGTCCATCATATGAACCTAATCTCCATCTAATTTCCCTTTGTGTGTAACCCTATAGGTTCTTGTAACATTGGCAATGCTCCTAAACTGATTTAGAAACATAAGCAATGAGCGGTATCTAGCAACACATCATTGCTACCCAAGTTACAAGAATGTTGAGATCCAACATCACCTTTGTGACTACTAATTGTGACTCTCACAATATGTGAAAATGTCCCTCTATCCTTGACTTCTAGATTGAACAATTGAGGCATAGACCGTGTCATCCTCTATACAATCTATATCTTGAACTCCAAGTAGACTTACTCTAATCAAATGAGCTCAATATCTCATATTGACTCATTGTGGCATGACCATGCACTTAGTGGTCTCACTCTATCAAGAATCATGATATCACTCCCGTCATATTGGAGGGATAGATCCCATCTACATCACTCACATCCCTCTGCATAATTTGTTACATACCCAGTAATCGCCTTTATAGTCCACCCATTTACGGGTGACGTTTGAGGAAGCCAAAGTATGCAACTCCTTATGTAGGGAACCATGGTGACTTCAGGTCCAAGGACTAATAGTCATACTAATAGTCACATGAGAAAGTATATGACACTTATATAATGATCCTTGATACTTTCTCATGGCGGGTCATTCAGTATACATTCTCCAATGCATACCCATGTATCAACTTGATATCTTATATCCATGACTTGTGGGATCAAGTCATTGAGTTGACCTACATGCTAGTCTCTTCGCATTAATATTGTCCCTAAATATTAATACTTGACTAGGAATGATTAAGAGTAGTATTCTCTATATCATCTCATTATCGATTCTACCAATCGATTGATATAGATAAGAACCTTCTACTCAAGGACGCTATTATACTTAGTTATTTGGCACCAATACAAGTAAGTATAATAACCATAAAGAAATGCCTTTATAAATATATATAGGAATATAATACAACAAGTCCATACAATAATCATCATATGATCGGCCCTAGGGCTTTCACTAACAATCTCCCACTAGCACTAGTGTCAATCACTGTAGTATCTAATACCCAATGACCTAGTGTGACCATCATACTTTTTCTGTGTCAAAGCCTTGGTCAAGGGATCTACGATGTTAGCCTTTGTGGGTACTCTGCAAATCTTCACATCTCCTCTATCGATAATCTCTCGAATGAGATGGAAGCGCCGTAGTATGTGTTTGGTCCACTGGTGTGAGTGAGGTTCCTTAGCCTGCGTAATCGCTCCGTTGTTGTCACAATAGAGCTCTATAGGATCTGCTATGCTAGGAACCACCCCAAGCTTAGTAATGAACTTGCGGATCCAAACTGCCTCCTTTGCTGCCTCTGATGTAGCAATATACTCGGCCTCTGTTGTAGAATCAGCAACTGTGTCATGCTTTGAACTCTTCCAGCTCACAGTGCCACCATTCAAGCAAAACACGAACTCTGACTGCGATCTATAATCATCCTGGTCAGTTTGGAAGATGGCATCACTGTAAACCTTTACAGCTAGTTCCCTATCGCCTCCAAATATCAAGAAATATTCTTTAGTCCTTTTCAAGTACTTAAGAATATTCTTGACCGCTATCCAGTGACGCTCACCTAGATCTGACTGGTATCTGCTCGTCATGCTCAAAGCATACGAGACATCAGGATGAGTACATAGCATGGCGTACATGATAGATCCTATGTCAGATGCATAAGGGATCTTATCCATGCAGTCTCTCTCCTGTCTAGAAGAGGGACTTTTAGTCTTCGAAAGACTCACACCATGTGACATTGGCAAAAATCCCTTCTTAGAATTCTACATGGCAAACCGTAGTAATACCGTGTCAATATATGTACTCTGACTTAGGCCAAGCAATCTCTTAGATCTATCTCTATAGATCTTGATGCCTAGAATATAGGCTGCTTCACCTAAGTCCTTCATTGAGAAACAATTCCCCAGCCAAGTCTTCATAGACTGTAGCAAAGGAATGTCATTTCCAATGAGTAGTATGTCATCCACATATAATACAAGGAAGACAATTGTGTTCCTATTAACCCTCTTGTAGACACAGGGTTCATCTTCATTCTTGATGAAACCAAACTATTTGATTGCATCATTGAATCGAAGATTCCAACTCCGAGAAGCTTGTTTTAGCCCATAAATGGACTTTTGCAGCTTGCATACTTTACCAGTATACTGTGGATCTACAAAACCCTCAGGTTGTGTCATGTACACATCCTCGAGCAAGTTTCCATTCAGAAATGCGGTTTTGACATCCATCTATCAGATCTCAAAATCGTGGTACGTTGTAATAGCAAGCATGATCCGAATGGACTTAAACATCGAAACTAGAGAAAAAGTTTCATCATAGTTAATACCATTAATTTGTTTCAAACCTTTAGCCACCAATCGACCCTTATAGGTATGCGTAAGTCCATCCATGTCAGTCTTTCTCTTAAAGACCCACTTACACCCAATGGGTTTGACACCTTCAGGTGGATCAACCAAAGTCCATACTTGGTTGGTGTATATGGATTCCATCTCAGATCTCATGGCCTCTAGCCATTTCTTAAAATCTGGGCTCATCACAACTTTCTGATAGGAGGTAGGATCATTCTCAATGAGCATAACATCATCATGGTCAGACAAAAGAAATGAATATCTCTCAGGCTGACGATGTACCCTATCAGACCTGCGAAGAGGTAGGTCTACCTGAATAGGTTGTTGTTCCACAACTCTTTGTGCAACAATATCATCATCCATAACACTTTGTGATTCCTGTCCAACCTCCATCAAGGCATCAGTGCTATGGTCAATATCTTGAATTTCTTCAAGATCGAACTTACTCCCACTAGTTTTTCTAGAAACAAAGTCCCTTTTCTAGAAATACCCCAGTCTTTGCCACAAACACTTTGTGTTGATTGGGAATATAGAAGTAATATCCCTTCGTTTCCTTGGGATATCCAACAAAATAACACTTATCGGATTTGGGTCCCAGTTTGTCTGAGACTTGACGTCGAACGTAAGCCTCACAACCGCAAATCCTCATGAAAGACATCTTGGGATTTTTCCTCATTCATATCGTATATGGTGTCTTTATCACAGCTTTGGATGGAACACGATTAAGTGTGAAGGCTGCTGTGTCTAGAGCATATCCCCAAAAGGATATAAGAAGATATGTGTGACACATCATAGATCGTACCATATCTAATAGGGTATGATTCCTCCTTTCGGATATACCATTCCACTGTGGCGTTCAAGAAGGAGTGAGTTGGGATAGAATCCCACACTCAGCTAGATAGTCACGAAACTCATGGCTAAGGTATTCACCACCTTGATCTGATCGAAGTATCTTAATACTCTTGCCAAGCTAGTTTTGTACTTCATTCTTGAATTCTTTGAACTTTTCAAAGGATTCTGACTTATGTGTCATCAGATACACATAACCATATCTACTGAAGTCATCAGTAAATGTAATGAAGTACCTATAACCACCTCTAGCAGTGACATTGAAAGAGCCACACACATCACTATGTATACGTCCTAACAAGTCTGTTGCTCTTTCGCTGTGTCCACTAAAGGGAGTCTTGGTCATCTTACCTAAAAGGCAAGACTCGCATGTCTCATATGATTCAAAATCAAATGAGTCCAGTAACCCATCCTTATGGAGCTGGGATAAGCGACTCTCATTTATGTGACCTAAGCGACAATGCCAGAGATAGGTTTGGTTCAACTCATTTGACTTGAACCTTTTGGTACTTATGTTATAGATGGGGTTCTCTAAGTCTAGAATGTAGAGTCCGTTCACCAGAGGTGCACTACAATAGAACATATTTAAATAAACGAAAGAACATTTATTCTTTATTATAAATGAAAAGCCTTTCTTGTCTAAACAAGAAACTGAAATGATGTTCTTTGTGAGAGCAGACACATAACAACATTCATCTAATTCTAGTACAAGCCCAGAGGGCAGAGATAGAAAATAGGTTCCTACAGCAACAACAGCAACCCTTGCTCCATTGCCCACTCGTAGGTCTACCTCGCCCTTCGTCAATGCCCTGCTATTTCTCAGTGCCTGTACATTAGTACAAATGTGAGAAGCACATCTGGTTTCAAATACCCACAATGAAGAAATAGATAAATTGACTTCTATAACATATATACCTGAAGTAGAAGTCTCACTTCTCTTCTTCTTAAGATCTTCTAGGAATCCATTGCAGTTTCGCTTCCAGTGACCGGTCTGACCGCAGTGGTAGCATTCACCTTCCTTGGCAACCCCTTCTTTAGGTTTCAGTGCCTTGCCTTTTCCCTTGGCTTGAGACTTTCCCTTACTTTTAGGCTTGCCCTTGCCTTTCTTCTTTTGCACCATCAAAATGGAGTTGGGCTTTGCCTTCTTAAGGTTGAGCTCAGCAGTTCTCAACATGCTAAGCATCTCAGGCAGTGACTTATCAATTTCATTCATGTTGTAATTCCTGACAAATTGATTGTAACTTTCTGGCAAGGATTGCAAGATCATGTCAGTGGCAAGTTCTTGGTCAGGTGGGAATCCCAACCTCTGTAGGTTTTCTATGTACCCAATCATCTTGAGTACATATGGACTTATGGGAGTCCCATCTTGCATTTTACACTGAAACAGTGCCTTAGAGATCTCGTATCTCTCGTTCCTTGCTTGTCCTTGATACAGTTGACGAAGATGTTCAACCATATTAAAAGCATTCATCAACTCGTGTTGCTTTTGAAGCTCAGAGTTCATGGTCACAAGCATGAGACATGACACATCTAATGCATCATCTTGATGCTTCTTGTAAGCATCTCGGTCAGCTCGTGAGGCAGTGGCAAGAGGTGCTTCCAAAATGGGCTGCTCCAGGATGTACAATTTTCTTTCTTGTTTGAGAATAATTCTCAGATTCTTGTACCAGTACAGGAAATTAGCTCCATTGAGCTTGTCCTTCTCAAGGACAGAACGCAGGGAGAGAGTGTTCGTGTTTGATAACATGACAATCTACAACATAAATAATGCAGAAAGTAAATATCATATTCCATTTATCATTTAATTAGGCTTTTAATTAAATGATGCTCCCACTAAATTATAGGACTTTTGTAGAATCGAGTCATGGATGTGGTCAAACCACACTACTAGATTCATACAAAACTAGCTATAATTTCGCGGGACAAGATCCACATCATACTACACCTTGAGTTAGCTTTGGCTAAATCGCCCAAGACTTAGTATGATCGGTAGGTAACAAATTACCAATTACATCTCTATGCAACTCTTGTTTATAGGATCAAAATCCACATTTACAAAAGAACTTGAGTTAGCTTTGGCTAAATCACCCAAGATTTAGTGTAAATGTGATCTTATCCTATCTTTCCAACCATTGGAATATGCCTATAGTTTTACCCAATCCAATTGAGTTAACTAGTTTCATTCAATCTAATTGAGCTTAGTCTCACCCAAGCTTTGATAGGCTGGACCAAGATTGTCCCTCCACACCCTACCAAGATAATATGCGTTGCTCTACTTTGGAAGATTCAACAACAACAAATTATCAAGGTCGTGATGGGTATCAAAACTTGGTAGGCATTTCGAGTTGACTAGATTGAGATCTAATCTAATCATGAATGTGTATCATATACGCATTAAGGCATTAATTACCCTATACTAGCATGCATCACATACATACAAGCAAAAACAAATATATATATATATATATATATATATATATATATATACTAATTAATTAATTTGTTATGAGGTCATGGCCCTACTACGATCTTCTCAAGCCAATGAGAAGATTGGATGGTCAACCTAGGGTTAGCGGTTTCTCCAAGCGCCTCCTTTGACCGCCATGTGTCGTCGGCACCCTCCTCGTAACTCCGTCTACAAGTGGAACTTCCACCGCTTAATTTTGTACATTACAAACATGAAACTCAAGTAACATTCAAGTCTAAAAATCTATTTAGAATAGAAATATAATAAGAGAGGCCGCACAGTAGTCGCATGTCGTATCATATACAACATGCCTGACACAAAAGCGGTCTTGATTACAACATAATTTTATCCAATCACATTGGGGTTTTTGAGCCATGACCATCACAATATCATACATAATTTAAATTATGTATTTTACATAAATTTCTATAATTTTCCTATTTTTTTTAATTTTATGAGTCACTTCTCCGCAACGGTCCCGCTAAGCGATTTTCGGGAGCGATCGCGGGACAATGCCCCTTGCGGGGTTAGGGGCAGCGTCCCTTCTCACAAAATGAATCTCGCGAGTGTCCCATCTTGTTCTTACAGCACCTTAAGTCTCTGTCCCAAAAGACTAAAGCGAGACTTTACCGTTTCGGAGAGTTTTTCTCGGTAGTTGAAGCCTACAAGTGTCCAAACACTTGTTGCTTCAACTCTACGAGAAAAATACTCACAAAAATCTATAAAATTAGAAAAATTACAGAAACTTACAGATCTATAATTTTTCCTATATAATACAAAAATTACAAAACAAACATGTACATTCTTCGCACGTGGCTCTAATACCACTGTTAGACTCTCTGAGCTGCAAAAACCATTTTTTGTGTTGCGAAAACCTCGGAAGCTGGCCACGGATCCGTGCGAAGATAAATAAAAAAAAATCATGTACATGTTTATCTACACTAGATCTACCTTAGATCTACATGGGAAGAGGGTTAACCTTGTAGCGATGCCCTTCGCTTATCCCGCTCGTCCAAAAGATTGTCGGATCTCGTAGAGTGTCAAGTGTACACTCCTCTACACGTATCCACACGGACAAAAGGGTGGAGAGAACGACTTAGAGTGTTCTATCACTCTTGGGAGGTTTCATCCATGGAGGAGAGGAAGATAAGAAGATATGAGAAGGAAGAAGAAGCAATCAATTCTCCCCTTATTCATTTGGCCGACCACATTAAGGAAGGTTAAATACATCTATGTAATACCAAGAGCCATGGCTCTTGGTCTTCTTCATGAGGTGGCACACTATGATGTGTCCATGATGATGTGGAACATCATCATTGGCCGACCCCTTTGCCAAGTCACCATGAAGTGGCATTTGGTCAAGTCAAACTTGACCTTTCATCTTCCCTCTCAAGTCAATTCAAACTTGACCTCTTATCTCCCATGGTTGATCAAATCCAACCTTTGATTCAGGTCAATTTAATTTAATGAATCTCTATTCATTAGTTTAAATTGACTCAACGAATCAAATCTAAATTAGACTCATTCAACACTTGAATCAAATTGAGTCCAACTCAATTAGTCTAATTTGGATTACTCTTAATCCAATTTAGTTCATCACATGAACCTAATCCTCTTGGTCCATCATATGAACCTAATCTCCATCTAATTGCCCTTTGTGTGTGACCTTATAGGTTCTTGTAACGTTGGCAATGCTCCTAAACTGATTTAGAAACATAAGCAATGAGCGGTATCTAGCAACACATTATTGCTACCCAAGTTACAAGAATGTTGAGATCCAACATCACCTTTGTGACTACTAATTGTGACTCTCACAATATGTGACAATGTCCCTCTATCCTTGACTTCTAGATTAAACAATTGATGCATAGATTGTGTCATCCTTTGTACAATCTATATCTTGAACTCCAAGTAGACTCACTCTAATCAAATGAGCTCAATATCTCATATTGACTCATTTGGGCATGGCCATGCACTTAGTGGTCTCACTCTATCAAGAATCATGATATCACTCCCGTCATATTAGAGGGATAGATCCCATCTATATCACTCACATCCCTCCGCATAATTTGTTACATACCCAGTAATCGCCTTTATAGTCCACCCATTTACGGGTGACGTTTGACGAAGCCAAAGTATGCAACTCCTTATGTAAGGAACCATGGTGACTTTAGGTCCAAGGACTAATATTCACATGAGAAAGTATATGACACTTATATAATGATCCTTGATACTTTCTCATGGCGGGTCATTCAGTATACATTCTCCAATGCATACCCATTTGTCAACTTGATATCTCATATCCATGACTTGTGAGATCAAGTCATCGAGTTGACCTACATGCTAGTCTCTTCGCATTAATATTGTCCCTGAATATTAATACTTGACTAGGAATGATTAAGAGTAGTATTCTCTATATCATCTCATTATCGATTCTACTAATCGATTGATATAGATAAGAACCTTCTACTCAAGGACGCTATTATACTTAGTTATTTGGCACCAATACAAGTAAGTATAATAACCATAAAGAAATGTCTTTATAAATATATATAGGAATATGATACAACAAGTCCATATAACAATCATCACATGATCGACTCTAGGGCTTTCACTAACATGTCAACCCTAAGTGGATGGGTAGTTAACCTAGCCATGGGGGAGTTGACACATTAGGATGTGCCAATGTGCTTTGAGAAGTTGAAAAATTATTAAATTGGCACAATTATGTCTTAGGAGTAATGGTGTGTCATTTTGGATTTTTGGCACACTAGGGGGATAAATGGCATTAAAGCAAAATGAATTTAATTCTAAGAAATGACAATTTGAATTTAACACTTAGGTATTCTATACCTCAGTATTTTATAATTGCCTTGCTTTGTTTTCCTTGCCATGACATGAAATCATATTTACTTTTATCATATAAAATGTCATGATCATTTTTAGGGTTATTTCTATATGTCATGTATGCTTAGATTTCATTCACATGTTATGACATCATGATTTTGGCACATGCTCTTATCTTTGTATCATTTATGCCATAATCATCATTCATGAATAAATAAAATGGATTTAAGGACAAAGGCATGATTTGAAGGGAATCAAATATTGTTGCCTAGAGATATTCATGAAACCCTAAATAACAAAGACCCCACATCTCACTAATACTCGACTTGTATGTGTTTTACACATCTAGATACAAGTGAGATGCTTAGGAAAATTAAATTAAAGGTTTTAAAAACATTTTAAATTTTTTTTGAAAAACCTTGGTGAAGTCTATCTTTTGATAGCAATCACCATTGAATGAGGTAATACAAAGAGAGCTCAATATTGAAGCTTTTCTTAACTTTTGAACTTTGTATCAATCTCACTATTTCGTGGGTAAAATAATTTTCAAATATTTTTCACCCATAATGATTGTGATAAGTAATGTACGTATAAATTTTCATAATTTTTCAATGTATGTATATTTACTTACGAATTTCGAAACTTAGGTTCTGAAAACTGCATTCTGCAGTTATCGATCGTACCATGGATGGCGATCTGATGTGAAGTCGGTAGTAGAGAGTGTCGATCTTCATTGATTTCGGGTAAACCTTGGTTGTTAGGCCCATGTTCAGCTATGTTTTGGTCCCCTAACCACTCCTAACCCTAGGGTATGCTTGGGAGAGCATTAGAAAGGGTGGAAATCCATTGGATATGGATTAGGAGAAGTGTTTAGGGTGAGTATCAATTTAAGGTGCATAGAGGTTCAATGTTGAACTTGTTCCTTAATTTTGATTGTTTAAATGTTTCTTTTGGCTTAGGGACTCTCCAAGGACATTGTTAGTGCAATGGTCAAGGGGGAACAAGCTTTTAGGGGGAGGTATCCATCATAGAAAGATGGATGTGTATTTTTCCTCATGGGAGGAAAATTAGAAGATGACCTCTCTTAAGTGATATGAGACTTATCACTAGAAAGATTGTAGGCATGTTTGTTCCTCCAAGGGAGAGATTGTAAGATCTCATTGGGATATGAGACATTCATACCCTTGGGGAGGACCTTTTTGATGTATGTCAAAAAGGGGGAGAAGTTACCAATTGGGATAGTTGGAATTCTCATTGGGATGTGAGAATTGTCAATTGGGCATAATTGGCATACTTGAGTTTGAGGTTTTGTCAAACATCAAAAAGGGGGATATTGTTGGTGCAATCGGCTCAGGACTCAAGTTTGACTCGAATTGTATTTTGATGTTAGACAAAACGCATGACATGGGATTGTCATGGGAAGTCCGACATAGGGTTGGCCACGTAAATCCAAGTGTGTAGCCTTGGTGGTGAAAAGTCCAAGCATGGGGCTTGGCATGGAAAATCCAAGCATGAGGCTTGGTGTGGAAGTCTTGAGGACTTGGCAAGTTCACTAGGCTCGAGGTCCTTGAGTCGGTGAAGGATGACATTTTGAAGCCGTACGCTTGGTGCATATGAGGGGCCGTCGGACGAGGAGCGAATGGAGTGAGGCCCAAGGGAAGCATACTTCGAGGGAAAGAGATGCGAAGGAGGGAATTGTGAAGTCATGCACTTGGTGCATCCGAGGGACATAGGTCGAGGGAAGAGAGCTTCGGAGGGGAACTCCATGAGAGGATGAGGTGGACTTGGCCAAGTGGCTAAGAGTGAGTGTCGGAGGCTCAAACGCGGTGTTTGAGGGTTTACCCGACGGTCGGATGCTCAAACAACTTGGTGTTTAAGGTTTTACTCGACATCAGTCGACTGACATAGGTTCCAATCGACTGCTCTAGGTCGATTGGACTTGATCGGTGTTCGATTGACGGTTACGGTGAACAATCATTTGCCGAGGGAGAGGCGATCAGGCGCTCGTCGATCACGATGATGGGATCGATCGTGATAAGGCAGGGCAGAGCGAGAATGGTTTCCAGTCAAGTGATCGCGGTGACCACTCGACTGATGGGATCATCAGTCGACTGATGGGGATGATCAGTCGACTGATGATGGATCCGTTGGAACTTGGCCAGCGTGGATCGAGTCGTTGTGAGACAATGACAACAGGACCAATCAACTGATGGTCACGATCAGTCAACTTATGGGCGCGGAATCAGCTTGATGCAGGTAATAAATGGAGCTCAAGATGGAGGATTTTACTAAGACTTTTGGGAAGATTTTGAAGGGGAATTGCTGCTGCATTCCAGTCCTTCAAGAGTAATCCAAAGCAAGCAACAAGCAAGTGTTCAAATCCATTATTGTAAAGTTTTCTTTACGTGTTTCATTGTTGTATTTGTATTTTCTTGTATTATATTTGTGTATTTTCTTGTACGAGGTTTCTCCACCTCTGACGTGTTGTCGAGAAGGAGTTGTTAGTGTCGTGTGCATAACACGAACTTGTTGAGCTCACCCATGGAGTAGGAACCATTCGGTTCCGAACCACGTATATCTTGTGTATGCTTGTATTGTTAGTATTTTCAGCGGTCAAGTGACACAAGACGAGCCGGAGCGTCGGTCAATTCCGGTCAATTAGCAAGTCGTAGAGTTTGACGGACCGTGGCCACGATATTAGCGGTCGATTCATTTAAAAGGAGCGAAAAAAAACCGCATTTAAAAAAAAAAAATTTAGCAAAGCGCGGCGACCAGCGAAATGGCGCATCAAATTGCTAAGTGATTTGATTACCTAATTTCCGTTACGCATGTCGCAGCACAAAGGCCGGCGCGTGTCGTCCATATTGCAGTACAGGCTGGGCCAGAAACGAGCGTGTCGGCCGGACTGACCGGGGACCGGCCGGCGCGGTCCATGGAAAATATTGTCCTGAAATGCTGGAAATGCTATCCAAAATCTGGAATAGGGCTAGAATAACTGTTCGAAGAAGATGATGGCTAGAATTGGCCAGATGGAAGACGAGAGACTGCCGAAGGCTGGAACTGCTGACCGGAGCTGTGGAACTTGATGGATTGGGATGATAACGGAGGGGAATCTCCACTCCGGTGGTTGTGGTGGTGACTGGACCATTCGAAGGGGAATCCCCACTCCGACTGGTTGGCGCTGGCAGAGCTTGGAGGTGAAACAGGGTTGGCGGACTGTGATCGGGCGGAGATGGCTGCCGACGGTGGAGGTGGTGATGGAAGAGACCACCGTTCACCGGAGAAGGAAGGAATCCCCTTGCACTCTCCGGCGATCAGCGAGGAAGGCGGAGAGCGTGGCGGCGGTGAAGAAGTGTCGGGCACAGAATGGTTTCCAGTCGAGTGATCGCGGCGACCACTCGACTGATGGGATCATCAGTCGACTGATGATGATGATCAATCGACTGATGATGGATCCGTTGGAACTTGGCCAGCGTGGATCGAGTCATTGTGAGACAACGGCAACAGGACCAGTCGACTGATGGTCACGATCAGTCAACTTATGGGCGCAAAATCAACTCGATGCAGGTAATAAATGGATCTCGAGATGGAGGATTTTGCCAAGACTTTTGGGAAGATTTTGAAGGGGAATTGCTACTGCATTCCAGTCCTTCAAGAGCAATCCAAAACAAGCAACAAGCAAGCGTTCAAATCCATTATTGTAAAGTTTTCTTTACATGTTTCATTGTTGTATTTGTATTTTCTTGTATTATATTTGTGTATTTGCTTGTACGAGGTTTCTCCACCTCTGACGTGTTGTCGAGAAGGAGTTGTTAGTGCCGTGTGCATAACACGAACTCGTTGAGCTCACCCATGGAGTAGGAACCATTCGGTTCCGAACCACGTATATCTTGTGTATGCTTGTATGTGTTGTTAGTATTTTCATTTGTATTACTATTCCGCTGCGCTAACGACAATCGTAGACAAGTGACACAAGAAGAACAAACGATTTCCATCGTCTACGCATATCGGGCTATTCACCCCCTTCTAGTCGGCCACCGACGTTCCAACAAGTGGTATCAGAGCGGGTTGCTTGTTGAGGACTAACCGTCAACACAAGCACGACAAGATGGCCGGCTACAACATCCATCCACTGAAATTCGATGGAGACTTTTCTTGGTGGAAGAAAAGGATGGAGGTATATTACGAAACTGATTTCAATATTATGCTTATTATAGAAAATGGTTTCGAAATGCCTAGGGATGAAGAAAATAAGCCAATAGAGAAGTCAAGATGGACCAAGGACCAAATCAAGGAATTCAAGACAAATCTTGAGGTAATCAAATTGCTAAGTGATTTGATTCCTAATCATATTTGGTATAATTTAAGCATCCTAATCTACATGCATCTAATCAAAGCACATAAACTCTAACATTCAACCTAATTAAAACTCACAAGACATTAAATTAACTCATTCAAGCATTTTATCAAACACTAGGTAAGCATGAAGAAACGGAGGCTGGAACTGCTGACCGGAGCTATGGAACTTGATGGAGTGGGATGATAACGGAGGGGAATCTCCACTCCGGTGGTTGTGGTGGTGGCTGGACCATTCGAAGGGGAATCCCCACTCCGACTAGTTGGCGGTGACATAGCTTGGAGGTGAAACAGGGCTGGCGGACTGTGATCGGGCGGAGATGGATGCCGACGGTGGAGGTGGTGATGGAAGAGACCACCGTTCACCGGAGAAGGAGGGAATCCCCTTGCACTCTCCGGCGATCAGCGAGGAAGGCGGAGAGCGCGGCGGCGGGGAAGAAGTGTCGGGCGAAATCGCGATTTAGGGGCGCGAAGCCGACTGGTTTGGTTAGGAAATGTTTGTTTTATTAAATGCATTTTCTTAGTCGTCCGATTCAAGAACCCTTCAATCCCAACCGTCCAATAAAGCTAGGGCTTGATTAAGTTGATTAATCCATTAAGAAGGTTGTGATCCAATGGATCAGATTCCTCTGATTTTGAATGAATGGATTTGATCAATTTGAAGGGATAATTACGATCGATCGAATCTGGATGAAGACCTCAGATGTCCAGATCTAAATGTACGGACTGGATCTTTCCAGGTTTGGATGAATGACTCAGAATCCTCTACTTTCATCGGACGGTCCATATTGCTCAGATCTGGTCCCTTGATTGAATTGCCTCTGATCTTGATGAAAGGTCCATATTAATCCAGTTTGAAATCCCCATTATAACATTGGATTATGCCACATTTGATCTAACTCGAGTCTAGTCCATTGGCTCATCTTGATCTCCTACAAATAAAGGATAAAATTTGCATATAAGTCCACAAATTTAAGAGAATTTACAATAAGGTCCAAAAGATGATCCAACCCATAAAACATGCAAATAATCAATAACTAAACACATTAGAGGATTAAAACAGTGATATTAAGGACCAAAATAATACGACAAAATGGCAGTTATCAATGGGTCGAGAGTTATTATTCCTAGGTTTGTTCTTAGTTAAATCTACATGCTTGGTACCTAAACAACAAAATCTAGTATTTCTACTAGCATGCTTTTCATGAGCATTAACAATTGCAAGAGTACTTAAAACATGCTTTTAACCCTAGAACTAGAAGGTGCATTAAAATATACCTTAGGATTTGTTTTGGAAGCTCCCCTTACTTGTGTAGCTCCTTCTTGCCCCTTCTTTCTCCCCCTAGGGCATTGACTTCGGTAGTGTCCCCGTTGATTGCACTTGAAGCATACAATATGCTCTTTGCTTTTCTTAGCGAGAACTCTGACATCCTTTGACTTTTGGTGTCGGCACTTTCTCCTTAGCCAATTTTGAGTATTTGGTCTTGCAATGCCTGGCTTTCCTACACTCAAAGCATATAATGTGATCTTTATTCTTAATTACGATGCTTGAGTTACCTAGGTCGATAGAGGTGGTATGGGAGGTTTCTTCACTTCTTTCAAAGGTGGATGCTTCTTCCACTTCTTCTACCTCTTCTACCGATCCGGATGTTGAGCATCTCTCAACTTCCGAGTCCTCACTTCTAGATATGGAGGTTTCCTCCAATTTTTCCACATCCTCGGATGTTGATGTACATTCATCCTCGGCCTCCTCTGATTGAGTCAGTTCAGGATGTTCGTGAAATTTGACTAACTTGTCCCATAACTCCTTAGCATCCCCATATTTACCTAGCTTGCACAAAATATCATAAGGTATCAATGTTATTAACGATTTTGTTACCTTACGTTTGTTTTGAATTGTTGTCATTGCTCCTCGGTCCATCTTGATTTTACTAACGGCTTGTTGTCTTCACCCCTAGGCACTTCAAAACCATTTTCAATGATTAGCATAGTATCGAAATCAGTTTTGAAGTATACCTCCATCCTTCTTCTCCACCATGAAAATTCTCCTCTCGAACTTCAGTGGATGGATGTTGATGTCGACCATTTGTTTGTTGTCGTGGCGGTGAATCCAATGACAACCTCCTCGCTCTGATACCACTTGTTTGTTGGTGCAATCGGCCCAGGTCACGATAGACCGAACTCGAGTTTGACTCGAGTGATGTTTTGATGTTTGACATGGAAGTTTGACATTGATGTCTGATATTGTTTTGGGAAGATTGTTAGTACAATCGACCCTGGTCATGATTGACCAGACACGAGTCTGACTCAAGGAAATTTTAATGGTTGATTGGAGTTGACCATGTCATGGAAAGTCCAAGTCTTGAGTACTTGGCATGTAAAGTCCAAGCATGGGTCTTGGCAAGGAAAAGTCCAAGCATGGGTCTTGGCATGGAAAGTCCAGCATAGGTTGGCAAGGGAAAGTCCAAGCTTGAGTCTTGGCATTTTGAGAAGTCCAAGGGGTTTGATATTGGAGGCGTAAAGTCCAAGCGGGAGTCTTGGCAGCATAAGTCCAATGGTTGGCGGCGTAAAGTCCAAGCGGGAGTCTTGGCAACATAAGTCCAATGTGCCTTGGCGGTGTAGACACCATTAGCATGACATAGCCGATGGAAGCACCTGAAGGCTAACGTATGGATGAACAAGTCATGGATGACTTGGAGGGATCCGATAGGTGCGAGGCTGACGGAGGTGGCTAGAAGGCTTAGGTCTAGGCTACGGGTGGTCTAGCAAGTATGGGGCCACCATACTTGGGTTAAACCTCATGTTTGAGGTTAAAACCTCATGTTTGAGGTGTATCAGTCGACTGGTGTGAGTTAACTAGGGTTTGACTGCAGGGAGTGCCCTAGCAGTCAACTGCCAGAGGAGGGTAGTCGACTGATTGGTCGAGCAGTCGATTGATCGTGTGGTCAGTCGACTGGTGCTCGATATTTTCTAGCACAGAATGGAGTCGGACTCGACTGCTAGGGCTAGCAATCGAGTGAAGGCTCCATCAGTCGACTGATGGGTATGATCAGTCGACTGATGATGGATCCATTACATTTTTCAGTGTGGATCTAGCCGTTGTCTCACGATAATAGTGGCATTAGTCGACTAATGGTCCCGACCAATCAATTGATAGGCGATTACAAGCCCAGGCAGCAGCTTTAAATGGAGCTCATGGAGGAGGAAATCACAAGTGTTTCTTGAGGGCTTTTGGGGTGATTTGTTGCTGTAAATCAGGGTCTCCAAGTGCAATTCAATCAACCACAAAGCAAGCAATCAAAAGAGCATTTGTAAAGTTTTTCTTTGCATAGATTGTTGTATTCTTTTTGTATTTGCTTGTTTTAACTTGTATTACTTTTGTAATATGTTGTAAGAGGTTTCTCCGCCTCCGGATTGTTCTGAGGAGGAGTTATTATTATAGTGGTGTGTGATTGGCATCGCTAGGGCTTATTTGAGCCCGATCCGTGGAGTAGGAACCATTCGGTTCCGAACCACGTTATATCGCTTGTGTATTTGTCTTGTGATTGTAATTGTCATGTTTATTCTTGTTATTATTATTTCCGTTGTGCTAACACGACTTGTAGAGACAAGCACGCAACGAATTCCATCGAGCATCGAAACGAGCTATTCACCCCCCCTCTAGCGGTCACCAAATCCCCAACAATTGGTATCAGAGCCCGGGGCTCTTCAACGGACTAACCGCTGAGAGAAAAGATGCTAGAAAGAAAGATGGAAGTTGAAGAACAACTTGGATGGGATATCCATACACCGGTCCCGTATGCTTTCTATGGACGAGAGGGCTTCAACCAATGGAAGGCAAGGATTGAAGATTTTTTGATGATGAGGGATTTAGAGGAGTGGTCCATACTAATAGAAGGATTCCAATATCCAAGAGGACCAAAGGGAGGCTTCCTCAAAAAGAAAAGATGGAGTGAGGAGCAACTCCAACAATTCGAGAAAAACAAGAAGGTAATCAAATTTAATTTTGATTTAATTCCTAATGACTTCTTGTGTAGCCTAGATGATTGCATGGATTCCAAGGAGCTTTGGAGGGAATTGGCCATGCTCCATGAAGACCCATCACCGGCTCAAGAAGAAGAGGCCGGAGATGATTCCTCATCCTCACAAGCGAGTGAGGATTCGGAAGTTGATAGGGAGTCAACCTCCGAATCGGTGGAAGAAGAGGAAAAAGTGGAAGAAGCCTCCACTTCAAGGATTGAGGGGGAGGAGAGACCATCCACATCGGAGCAACCTCAAGAGGAGCCATCCACCTCCGGGAGAGATGAAGAATCCACTCCGACCACCACAAATACCCTAGGTAACTCAAGCAATTTAGGTTTAAACAAAAATCATATAATTTGCTTTGAGTGTAGTAAATCTGGGCACTATAATAGCAAGTGCCCAAAGAGAGTAAGGAAAGCTCCTCCGGTGCCTAAAAGTCAGGAAAAGTCAAAGGATGCCGGTGTCCCCAGAAAGAAGAGCAAGAATCATGTTGTGTGCTTTAAATGCCAACAACTGGGACATTATAGGAGCCAATGCCCTAGGAAAAAGGAAGGAGCATCAAAAGTAGGGGGAGCTAAGGCTAACCCTTGTTAGTAATATATGAGAGATATCCTAAGGCAATCGCCTTATGTTTGAACCATTTATATGATAAATAAAGATTCACTATTTTAGTATACATGTTTTCATGTATTTGATTAAATCTTAAACTCATTTACTGAATGTCCACAATACGATTCACAGCATGAGAGAATTTGTGATTGGATCACAACTAGTGAGTATCTCTACATGTGTAATTGTGATGTATCAGAATTATCCCGAGTCGATGAATTGATGCATTTGGACACCATTGATTCTGTCGAGACTAGCACGAGGTATACTCCTTGGTGTATCCAAGCAGCTGATTCTCACTGGCTGGAGATATTGTGATGTCCGGAGTTAATCGTGGATGCTAGTTATGGTAACTAGTTCATTGGAGTGACCAGCCGTAAGACTTCATATGGTTCTCTGCATATATAGATATG
Organism: Wurfbainia villosa; assembly: GCA_025175895.1. NCBI lineage: Eukaryota > Viridiplantae > Streptophyta > Magnoliopsida > Zingiberales > Zingiberaceae > Wurfbainia > Wurfbainia villosa. Next base: position 75,752,055 of record CM045991.1, on the reverse strand, counting down.
TCAATGAAGTTCTTACTGCAGCTTAAGTGCGATGTTCCTTTGACTTGCGGTATTCAACTCATCTTGATCATAAAGACTTATGCTTTGACATCTTAAGCAAGCATCTCTGAGGAGATATGGACCCGGGATGATTGGGTATAAGTCAAAGTGATCGAAGGTGTTTGAATAGCCTATAAAGGATTCACCACTCCTTGCGAGGAGATGTATACCCATGGCCTCTCGTCGGATTGTTACTAAAGTCTTTGGCCAAAGCATTACATGTTTAGAGTAAGGTACTCTTCGATACATGTGCAGTAACTAGAATCCGTAGGACGAGAAAATGATACTTGGGCTAGATGTGACATAGTCAACCTAGTGGGGACTGACACTATAGACCATGTCCTGAACCAAGTGGGTATAAGATGAGAGAAGGGAATGGGGCACGATTCATTCGAGCTGCTGACGGGTTTCAGAAATAGTTCTGGATCAACCGTTGATCTTTTCGGTTAATTGGGGATCATGATGTACAACTAGGTGCCACTCATGATCGTTCTATAATTAATAGTTAATTATAGACGACCAACATAAACCGAGAACCTATTTGGTCACACGCACAACGAGCGTAATCCGAAGGATTTAAAACGAGCTTGAGAATGAGATTCTCAGACCGAGAGAAACTAGGTTTGGTTGGACCAAACATGGAGTGAGCATGAAATACGTTTCAGTCGCAATGGATGCATGGATGGGCTGTGTCCTATGAAGACATGATGGATGAACCAAATTGGTTTGGTTCTAATCCAATGGAGGAGAATAAACCAAAGGGGGTTGGTTTGTTTTAAATGAATGAACCAAAGTTGGGTCGGTTCGTTTTAACTTAAAATAAACCATCATGGTTTGGTTTATTTTAACTTAAATTAATGGAGCGGGTTAACGGGCTTTTGGTTATGATCCGATAACCATTAAGATAATTTGTTCTCTATAAAATAGGGCTTAAGGGTTTTTTATTAAGCCCTAATCCTTGCAACCCTAGTTGTTTCCGCCCACCCTCTCCCTCTTCTCCAAGTGGTCGGCGCCAACTCCTTTCCGCCGCCCACCACTGCCCAAAGCTCCCTTGCCGGTGTCTAGTAGCTGCCGTCCTCTCCCCTTGTCGGCGTTGGGCTGCTGCCGGAGGAGCTCCGGTGATCTCCTTTGGGTCCGGTGACAAGGTGAGCTTCAACCTTCCTTATTTGGTCGGCCCCTATTCCTCCACCAAAGCTGTCCAGTTTTCTAGACAGCTTTTTTTCTTCTTGTCGGAGCGTCATTTGGACGACGTTTGGAGCTCCGACAGAGGTAGCCTTGAAGGGGATTCGATCTCCGGTAATCCTCATAGGTGGAGGACGAAGGATTCGTCAAACGGTTGACGAATACCTCTCCGGATAAGCGAGTTTTTGAGGACTCGTTTTTGATCCGAATTTTGATTCGGATCGTGATCTTCTCTCGATCACATCGTCTTCAACACGAGGCTAGTAACCCGTACGAAGATGAGGCTCGTGACTTTGTGAAGTCATCGCGAAGATACTCGGCGTGGATACGGATAGAGGCGATTCTAGCGAGGATCGCTCCGGTTGATGTCTTTCCCACTACACGTGATATGTCAGATATACGTAGTATAAATTTCCTTTTATTGCAAAATTTGAATTTACGATTATTTCTACACATGTTGTACTATGCATGCGTGTGGTGTGTGTGTAGTAATAAATTAGATTTATTATTTTATTCCTTCCGCTGTGCACATGTTTACGAAACATATTCGAACACACACTCGCCGCGGTGCCGGAAATCCAACAGTGGTATCAGAGCCCAGGTTGTGTTTCGACATAATCGTAAAATTATTTTGCGATAGTCATAATGGTATTTCTGGAAATTTTCTACTTTTGAAAAGTTAGAAGTATTTATGGAAATTTTTAATTTTGAAAAGTCTGGAAGTATTTATGGAAATCTTCTACTTTTGGAAAGTTGGAAGTATTTATGGAAATTGATATTTTCTATAAATAAAATATTTGATTATATTTGGAAATTTGTTTCCTAATTTAATCTTGATTTGATTTGGGAAATTAAATATTAAAAATATTTTATTTCCATAAGTAGTTTTGATGATTTAGGAAATTGGTTTCCTAAATTGACTTTCCTTAATCAACTATTTCCACAAATAAAATATGTGATTCGATTTGGAAATTTGTTTCCTAATTTAATCATGATTTGATTTTGAGAATAAAATCTTAAACATATTTTATTTCCATAAATAGTTATGACATATAAGGAAATTTTGTACATGACATAATTGTATGTCATGTAATTGCATTAGATGCATATCATTATGTCATGCGTGTCGTGACATGTAGATGTATGTCATGTATGCCATGCCATGTATGTTAGGGCAATCTCTTGCCGTGATATGGTTTTGATGGTGTGGCAAAGGGTTGAAGTTAGGTTGGTATTGTTGATGTGATATGTGCGTTGAAGTCGTGCAGGACTTAGTAATTCGCACATGGAGCCGTGGCGAGTTTCACATCTCATGACTCGTGCCTTGAGTCGGTGAAGGATAGCTTTGCGGAAGCCGTGCGCTTGGAGCATCCGAGGGACCGCCGGACGAGAAGCTTGGAGTGAAGCCGGAGGAAGTAGACTTCGAGGCAAGAGACGCGAAGGAGCATTGCAGAGCCATGCGCCTGATGCTGCCGAGGGACGTGGCCGAGAACGAAGAGAACTTCAAAGGCGAGGGACTCCGAGAAATGAGAGTGAGCGATTATAACCCAGGGAAGGGTAGCTCTTAGGTGAAACTTGGCCATTTGGCCAAGTGTCAGATGGGTTTTCGACGATCATTGCCATGTCATGGCGATCGCTCGAAATCGATAGGGTCGATCGACCGTGTAAAACCGATTAAGTGCTTGGCGATCGCCATGGATCGGCGATCGGCGATGTCGATGATCGACTACCAAGGAAGCGATCGGCCGGATCGTACTGCGGACGCAGAATGGAGTCGACTGAGCACTCGGATCGAGCATCGATCGGATCGATGGTCCCATCGGATCGGTGATGCAATCCGCTGGATGGAATCAGCGTGGAAAGCCGTTATTGCGGCTACGAGATCGATCGGTGATCGAGGGCATCGATCGATCCTGTGTCAGCGGAAGAAACCCTCTTCCTCTATAAAAGGAAGGGGTAAGGGTTTGGGAGCCTAATGCTTATGCTCTAATACTCTCCCAAAGATCCCTAAAGCTTTCCATCCTCTTACTCAAGCTTATTTCCATTCTATTTGTAAGAGGAGTGTTTGTAAAGGTTACCTCCACCTAGCTTGGTGCAAAGGAGAGACCAATAGTGATTGGGTTTGGAGTGATTCACCTTGAATCGGACCGTGGATTAGCGGCATAGCCGTGAACCACGTTACATCTCGGTGTTTGTCTTGCTTGCTTATATTTTGCTTATATTTATTTACATTTGTATATTCCGCTTGCGCTAATATTTTGTAGACAAGCAAAATACGACGTCCAACGAACGAGGGCTATTCACCCCCCTCTAGTCGGCCAATCGATCCCCCAACAAGTGGTATCAGAGCCAAGTCGTTTGTCAAGGACTAACCGCCACGACAAACACTTCATTAAAAGATGGCCGGCTCCAACATCTACCCGCCGAAGTTCGGCGAATTAAGCAGTGGAAGAAGCGAATGGAGGTATTCTTCGAGATCGATTTTGATGTTATGCTTATAATGGAAAATGGTTTCGAGTTGCCTAGGGATGAAAGGGGTGAACCAATAGAGAAGACAAGGTGGACTAAGAAGCAAAGAGAGGAACACATTGCAAATTCAAGGGCTAAGCATCATCTCCTCAACGTACTTCCCCAACAAGAGATAAACCGAATTGGGGAGTGCTCTAGTGCCAAGGAGATGTGGGAGAAGCTAGTAGAGCTTCATGAAGGTACCTCGGAGGCAAAGCTAGCAAGAAGAGACTTCCTCCGCTCCCAACTATCAAACATCAAATTAGAAAAGGGAGAAAAGGTAACCTTTGCATTCTAGGTTTAAAGAGATTTTGCTTGGACTAACAAGTGTAGGAGAGAAGTTATCCAACCGGGATATGGTAATGAAGGCCATAGGCGCCTTTCCCGGTCCTCAAGATGGAGCTCCATGGTGGATTCATTCTACATCTCCAAGAACTTGGAAGTAAGTACCTTGGAGGAGTTCTTCTCAACACTGGAGCTCCATGAAACAAGACTTGAAGGAATACAAGAAGAACCAAGAATTCAACCTTCAAGAGGAGTAGCCTTGATAGCAAATAAGGGAAAGAAGAAGATGGAAATTCCTCCTCCTCCGATGTGAAGCCTCATCTTCCTCCATGGATAGCACCGAAGAGGCCTATATGGTAAGGAGGGTAAGGCGTGCATTTAAGAATTTTAGATTTCATAAATCTAATGATAGGAAGGAGACCAAGGGGAAGGTCATATGCTACAATTGCCAAGGAGAGGGCACATAAGGGACAATTGTCCCCTCCTAAACAAGAGCAAGGAAGAGAAGAAAAGAAGGAAGAAAAGAAGAAGAAGAAGGAGCAAGAAGAAAGAGGAGAAGAAGGCCAAGGAAAAGGAAAGTCCATGGCTCTCAAAGCCAAGACATGGGATGACCTTGCCTCCTCCTCCTCATCAGATGAAGAAGAGCATGTTTTCTCCAACCTAGCACTAATGGCTCTTCATGACTCGGATATCTCCTCCTCCTCCTCAAATGAAGAATCAAGCACAAGCGAGAGAGCTCAAATGAAGGGGAGCTTCATCTACCTCCTCATCCAAGAAGAAGAAGAGGATATGGAAACTATGGTAACGAAAGCCTCTCCTAAGAAAATAGTTTCCATAATTTCTAGTTTAACTAAGGACTTATTTGGCATGAAAAGAAAAATAAAAGCATGCTTAATCAAATTAAGGAATTTGTGCTTCGTTCAGTTACGTATTGCTACTTTGTAGGTATTAGCGAGGACCTGACTTGGCCTAAAGCCTTCATGAATATATGCCATTAGATGTTAGTGATGCATGTATAAATGAAAATAGGGCTTTAAGGGAAAAGGTAGATTATTTAACAAAGCCTAGAGAAATTCACAATTGGCTCCAATACCCTTAACATGATAATTGGGAGCCAAAGGGCAAGTTTTAACAAGAAGGGCCTAGGATATAAAGAGAAGAAAAATGAGAAGGCCTATAAATGCCTAATTGCTAGGGGACAAGACAAAAACAAAGTAATAGCTAAGAAATGGATCCCCAAGGAATTTCTAGTGAATCCCATAGGCAAAAATTTATTTTGGGTTCCAAAATCCATCCTTAAGGGTTAGAAAACCCCTAGGGTAGTCAACCATATGAACTTGACCTATATCATATTTTGGTTGACCTAGGATGACGGGACAACATTTTTTAGATAGTGTTGGGTGATGATAACGTACCCATAAATAAGTAATAATGCTTAAATCATGATGATTGATGTAATTCCTATGTATGTTTTAAATCATGATTTATAATTTTGAAATTTGGCACGTTATCACTAGAAATAGGTTTAAATCATGCTTTAGGTGATAATTTGATTATTATCATCATATAATACCTAATGCATGACTATTATTTGATGGATACATGACTTTCATGATCATAATGTGAAATTAAATCATATATGTCATTATGATCATGTAGGATGTTAGGTTGATACTTAACCATGATAGAATTGCATGAATATGTTGGTTAAGTATATACAAATACCCCCTAGGATGCATCTCACACTCACTATAGGCTAACTTGATTGCAAACTTAGCATGGGTGAGATATTAGGATGATACAAATGTCCACTAATGCCTATGGCATTTAGATGGTCATTTAAAGTATCAAAATAGCAATAATAGACCAATCATGGGGAAGGCTTATGTTTAATAAATAGACATATTGCCCAAAGATCATGGTTGGATATTTCATATGTTTTCAAAACAATTTCTTACCTTAAAATACATGTATTCATGTTTTGAAACAATTGGATGCAAACTAAAAACTAGGTAGCTAACTTGTAATGATCAAAAACCTAGTAGCTTTTAGAACTTTTGGATTTTTGGCAAAAACAAGAAAATATAATGAGTTTTCATGAAAAACTATATATTTCATGATAGATATAAAGAAATATGTTCCCCAAATTTTATGATTTTGAATTTTGGAATTTTAATGAAGTTGGCGAAAATCAAATCAAAATCAATCGTGGTATCCATCATTGTGGCGATCATTCAATTTCATTCAATGATGCAATTTTTATCAACTTGTATTTTTCTATTAGACTTGATGTCATATGTTTATAACTTAGTAATGTTTTGATGGTGTAGAAATGAATATGTTTATTTTATTTATGATAGGGGGAGAAAATAAGTGGGAGTTTTATGGATTAAGGGTGAGTTGCATGATGATATAAAATGTTTATGTTTACATGCTTTCTTTCCTTAAAATTTATATCAAATGTTTTACCTAACTTAAGCAGTTGCCACACATCAAAAAGGGATTGTTAGCAATCTCTTGATATGGTTTTGATGGTGTGGCAAAGGGTTGAAGTTAGGTTGGTATTGTTGATGTGATATGTGCGTTGAAGTCGTGCGAGGACTTAGTAATTAGCACATGGAGCGTGGCATTCATCTCATGACTCGTGCCTTAGTCGGTGAAGGATAGCTTTGCAAGCCGGCGGCGGAGCATCCGGCGGCCGGACGAAGCTTGGAGTGAAGCGGAGGAAGTAGACTTGAGGCAAGAGGCGCGAAGCAGCATTGCAGAGGCCGCGCTGATCTTAGAGGACGTGGCGAAGCGAGAAGAAGCGAGGACTCAGAAATGAGTGGCGATTGTAACCCGAGGGTAGCTCTTAGGTGAAACTTGGCCATTTGGCAGTGTCGGATTTTCACACCCATTCGCTACCACATGCGTCGATAGTCGATCGGCCGCCTAAATGGGTAAAACGATTAAGTGCTTATCGTCGATGGTGATACGATCGACCGAAGATCCGAAGCGAGCTGTGATGGAGCGTACTCGATGCGATAAGTCGGACTATCGTGATCAGCATCGATCGATGGTCCCATCATCGGTGATGCAATCTGGATGGATGGAATCAGCGTGGAAAGCGTGGCATCTATAGATCGATCGGTCGAGGGCATCAGCGATCGATTGTCAGTGAGAACCCTCTTCCTCTATAAAAGGAAGGGGTAAGGGTTTGGAGCCTAATGCTTTATGCTAATACTCTCCCAAAGATCCTTCTTTCCATCCTCTACTCAAGCTTATTTCCATTCTATTTGTAAGAGGAGTGTTTGTAAAGGTTACCTCCACCTAGCAAAGGAGAGACCAATAGATTGATTGGGTTTGGGTGATTCACCTTGATTCGGATAGTGGATTAGCGGCAGCCGTGAACCACGTTACATCTGCTTGCTTATATTTTGTTTATTTATTTACATTTGTATATTACATTTCGCTTATGTAATATTTTGTAGACAAATACGCGATCAAACGAGGGCTATTCACCCCCCTCTAGCCGGCCAACCGATCCCCCAACAATGTAGATAATAGTTATTTGCATGCAAAGAGGATGAGACATAAAAACCCTTACTCAATATTAAAGCCTACACCTTCCATTAATATGGTTAGAACCAGAGTTCCGTTTCTTGTTTGGGTTGTTGGACTCTCTCCAAGCCCGGCTCAAACCCGAACATGTTCAAACCATGGAATAGTTTAATACTAATATGGTAAGAGGTCGTTAGCTTTGGTTGTTGGACTCTCTCTAAGACTAATTGGTTGAATGCGCTCTAACCATATTAAAACTATTTCTCGATTAATGGGTTGACTTTAACAGCATCGGCTTTGGACTCTCAAGTCGATGTTAAGGAGATGAAGTTGGGTGCTATGCATATGATGCATACTTGTTAATGTGTTAACAACGAACATTCGATTAGTTGATAGCACATTGTGATAGTTGCATATCGTGATCTAGTATATTTGTACGCGTATATGAATGGCTTATTGGACTCTCTCCAAGGTTGTTCATATCTATGATATCGATTCGAGATGGACCTACGATCACGATTTTTTAAGTTTTGAAATTAAAAAATGAATGTATATTTTATGTATATTAAAATTATTTTCATATATGCTCGTTTTGTATTTCTAGGTTAATCGATTGATCATGAATTCTTTGAACTATTTTGGATTTGATTACAAATTAGTGGGCCTAACTTCTGGGTGGCTTAGAAACTTGAGAATTGTTCTCAAGGCGGAAAAGCTAGCATATGTCCTTGAAGAGCCTCTTCCGATCTCCTGTTGTCTCAGCTGGCATCAGTATGTGGTCGATTCGGCGCGAGGCGTAGGTTCGATGGTACAAGTTACGAGTGAAGCTATGGATGCTAATACCATGGTCTTCCATCTTCATGAGTTGTTTGATGAGCAAGCGAGATAAGAGGTTGCTCTTCTCCCGAAGATGCAGAAGGATAGTGCGGTTGTGTTCTAAAGATGAGCGGGTACATCGAGGGCTAGCCACTCTCGGGTTTGTGATGGATCATGAATTAAGTATTAATTCTGCATTGTTGCCCAAGAGTTTCTCACGATTTGTGATGAATTATCGGATAGAACAAATTAGAATCCACTATTCTGAGCTCTATCTATGACTGTGGAGGTGGTACATGAAGCATGAGAGGTCGGATTACATGATTCCTCAAAAAAGGTTCTAAAGGCAAGGAAGAAGAAAGGGAAGAACAAGAAGGGCTAAGCGGAAGGCGGCACTACCATCATTGTGAAGGACTTAGTGAAGAAACAACAAGATTTATCTTGAGTCCAGAAGAAGAAGGCATCGATCCGATGTCATCCTCTTCATTATTGATTGTCATTCTATTTCCTTAGACACTTGGGTATTGGATACTGGGTGTGACTCACATATATGTAATGACATATAGGGGCTAATGAATAGAAGAAGACTCGTCAGAGGGGAGTCAAATTTGCGAGTTGGCAATGGAGCAAAGGTTCTTGCGGTGCCGGAACTTATTTCTTTGAAGCTCCTAGCGGACTAGTCTTGAGGCGGACAATTGCTATTGTGTTCCTTCTCTAATAAATAACATTGTTTCTATTTCCTGTTTAAATAGAAATGATTACCATTTGACATTTAGTAACAATTGTTGTTATATAACATTGAATGGCGTACTTTATGAAACTGGAACTTTGAGCAATGACATTTATACGTTGGACGTATCCAGTGACATTTTCAATATCAAAGCGAGCATGCGTGTTGAAGGATAATCAATTAGACTCTACGTATGGCATTGTCGTCCATGGCCAATAAGCAAACGAATTACATCGATGTGGAATTTTGGAATCGTTTGAATTGGATTCATACGATACATGCGAATCATGCTTAAAAGGCAAGATGACTAAGTTACCTTTTACAGGAAAAGGTGAACGAGTGGGAGAGTTGCTAGGTCTAATACATACTGATGTATGTGGACCTATGTCAACTCAAGCTTTAGGAGGCTATAACTACTTCATTACCTTCACCAATGATCACTCACAGTTTGGGTATGTGTTCTTGATGAAACACAAGTCTGAAGCCTTTGAAAGGTTCAAAGAATTCAGAAATGAAGTAGAGAAACAACATGACAAGAGTATTAAAATACTTCGATCGGATCGAGGTGGTGAATACTTAAGTCAAGAGTTTCTTGATTATCTAAGAGATAATGGTATATTATCTCAATGGACTCCGCCATATACACCACAGCATAATGGTGTATCTGAGAGGCGAAACCGGACCTTGTTGGACATGGTCAGGTCAATGATGAATCACACAAATCTTCCCAAGTCCTTTTGGGGCTATGCGAGCGATTTACTTACAGAATGCCAAAACAGGTAGTCTCCCTACTCATAATGAGATATGGAATAATAAGAAACCTCATGTATCTTACTTGAAGATATGGGGTTGTCCTGCTTATGTGAAGCGGACTGTATCAGACAAATTGGATGCTAAGTCTGATAAATGTCTATTTATTGGATACCTAAGGAAACAAGGGGTTACCAATTCTATCAAATTGATGTTTGTTTTAGGCATCTTGTGTTTTCTAGAGAAGAGTTTCTCTTACAAGAAAATGTGGGAGTGTCGCGAGCTTGAGGAGGCTCGAGACACTCAAATGAACATTGATGAGATACGGTGAAGCACAAATTCTGAGTGATGAGCGATCTGGACCTATGAAACACCACATCTTATCTTGTAGAACCGCATTCCTGAGAGATATGGATTTTTCATAAGTGAATCGAACGACGTGTTACTCATTGATGATGAGGAGCCTACCAGTTATGAAGAAGTGTTGACAAGTTCAGAAAGGGATAAGTGGCTTGATGCCATGAAGTCGGAAATGGATTCCATATATGAAAACCAGTTTGGAACTTGGTTGACCCACCTGAAGGCATCAAGCCTATAGGGTGCAAGTGGGTTTTCAAGAAGAAAACTGACATGAATGGTAATGTGATTACCTATAAGGCTAGATTAGTGGCGAAAGGATATCGTCAAAAACAAGGTGTTGATTATGACGAAACCTATTCGCCTGTAGCTATGCTTAAATCCATTCGGATGCTCATGGCTATAGCGGCTCATTATGATTATGAGATATGACAGATGGATGTGAAAACAGCTTTCCTTAATGGAAACCTGCTCGAGGACGTGTATATGATACAACCTGAGGGTTTCACATCGATTGATAAAACCAAGGTATGCAAATTGCGACGGTCCATATATGGATTAAAGCAAGCATCCAGGAGCTGGAATATCCGTTTTGATGAGAATCAAAAAGTTTGATTTCTCACAAAATCCAGATGAACCTTGTGTTTACAAGAAGGTTAGTGGGAGTGCAGTCGTATTCCTAGTATTGTATGTCGATGACATATTACTTATAGGAGATGATGTTTCAGTTTTACAGTCAGTTAAGATTTGGCTATCCATGACATTCTCCATGAAAGACCTGGGATAAGAAATCTACATCCTCGGGATTAAAATCTATAGAGATAGATTGAAATGATTGCTTGGTCTTTCACAGTCTACATATATAGACCGAGTGCTAAAGAGGTTTAGCATGTCGGAATCCAAGAAAGGTTTCCTACCCATCAGGCATGTAAGATTCCCTATGCATCCGCAATAGGATCTATCATGTATGCTATGTTATGTACGAGGCTCGATGTATCGTATGCTCTGAGTGTCACGAGTAGATACCAGTCTGAACTAGGAATGGATCATTGGGTGGCTGTTAAGACAATCCTTAAGTACATAAGAAGAACTAAGGATGTTTTTCTAATATATGGAGAAGGGGACATGGTGATACGCGGGTATACGGATGCAGATGATTCATACGTGTTCACCTTGAATAGGGGATGAGTTGGAAAAGTTCCAAACAAAACATTTATGAACTTGGTGTGAACAATGGAGCAATTGAACCATTTATATGATAAATAAAGATTCACTATTTGAGTATACATGTTTTCATATATTTGATTAGATCTTAAACTTATTTATTGAATGTCCATGATACAATTCACAGCATGAGAGAATTTGTGATTGGATCACAACTAGTGAGTATCTCTACATGTGTAATTGTGATGTATCGGAATTATCCCTAGTCGATGAATTGATGGATTTGGACACCATTGATTCTGTCGAGACTAGCACGAGGTGTACTCCTTAGTGTATCCAAGCAGCTGATTCTCACTGGCTGGAGACATTGTGATGTCCGGAGTTAATCGTGGATGCTAGTTAAGGTAACTAGTTCATTGGAGTGACCAACCGTAAGACTTTATATGGTTCTCTGCATATATAGATATGTCAATGAAGTTCTTACTGCAGCTTAAGTACGATGTTCCTTTGACTTGCGGTATTCAAGTCATCTTGATCACGAAGACTTATGCTTTGACATCTTAAGCAAGCATTTCTGAGGAGATGTGGACCCGGGATGATTGGGTATAAGTCGAAGTGATCGAAGGTTTTTGAATAGTCTATAAAAGATTCACCACTCCTTGCGAGGAGATGTATACCCATGGCCTCTCATCGGATTGTTAAGAAAGTCTTTGGCCAAAGTATTACATGTTTAGAGTAAGGTACTCTTCGATACATGTGCACTAACTAGAATCTGTAGGACGAGGAAATGATACTTGGGCTAGGTGTGACGTAGTCAACCTAGTGGGGACTGACACTATAGATCATGTCCTGAACCAAGTGGGTATAAGATGAGTGAAGGGAATGGGAGACGATTCATTCGAGCCAAGGGTTTCGTAAATAGTTCCGATCAACCGCTGATCTTTTCTGCTAATTGGGGATCATGATGTACTACTAGGTGCCACTCATGATCGCTCTATAATTAATGGTTAATTATAGACGGCCAACATAAACCGAGAACCTATTTGGTCACACGCACAACGAGCGTAATCCGAAGGATTTAAAACGAGCTTGAGAATGAGATTCTCGATCGAGAGAAACTAGGTTTGGTTGGACCAAACATGGAGCGAGCATGAAATCGCTTTCACGCAATGGAAGCGTGGATGGGCCGTGGTCTTATGAAGACATGAATGGATGAACCAAATTGGTTTGGTTCTAATCCAATGGAGGAGAATAAACCAAAGGGTTTGGTTTGTTTTAAACAAATGAACCAAAGTTGGTTCGGTTCGTTTTAACTTAAAATAAACCATCATGGTTTGGTTTATTTTAACTTAAATTAATGGAGCGGGTTAATGGGCTTTTGGTTATGATCCGATAACCATTAAGATAATTTGTTCTCTATAAAATAGGGCTTAAGGTTTTTTTGTTAAGCCCTAATCATTGCAACCCTAGTTGTTGCCGCCCACCCTCTCCCTCTTCTCCAAGTGGTCGCGCCAACTCCTTGCCGCCGCCCACCACTGCCCAAAGCTCCCCTTGCCGGTGTCCAGCAGCTGCCGTCCTCTCCCCTTGCCGGTGTCGAGCTGCTGCTGGAGGAACTCCGGTGATCTCCTTTGGGTCCGACGACAAGGTGAGCTTCAACCTTCCTTATTTGGCCGACCCCTATTCCTCCACCAAAGCTGTCCAGTTTTCTGGACAGCTTGTTTTCTTCTTGTCGGAGCGTCGTTTGGACAACGTTTGGAGCTCCGAAAGCGGTAGCCTTGCCGGGGATTCGATCTCCGGTAATCCTCATAGGTGGAGGACGAAGGATTCGTCAAACGGTTGACGAATACCTCTCCGGAGAAGCGAGTTTTTGAGGACTCATTTTTGATCCGAATTTTGATTCGGATCGTGATCTTCTCTCGATCACATCGTCTTCAACACGAGGCTAGTAACCCATATGAAGACGAGGCTCGTGACTTTGTGAAGTCATCCCGAAGATACTCAGCGTGGATACGGATAGAGGCGATTCTAGCGAGGATCACTCCGGTTGATGCCTTTTCCGTTGCACGTGATACGTCAGGTATACGTAGTATAAATTTCCTTTTATTGCAAAATTTGAATTTACGGTTATGTATACACATGTTGTACTATGCATGCGTGTGGTGTGTGTTGTTGGTGCAGTGGGCACCAAAGTCGAACCGATATTTTGATTATGGCAAAAGGCTCAATAGTTAAGAGTATATTTGTTATCTTACGAGCTCAATTAAGTGTGCAGAAATGCTAAAGTTGAGCGGAAGGTCTGCGACACCCGGTGGGAACCGAGGTGGTCGGGCAACGCCAGAGGGATTTCGGAGGAAGCCGAGGTACTCGGGTGAAGACCGGAAGCGAGGCTACAAGGTAAGCTCGTGTGAAAGCGAAGCAAGGACGTTAAGCGTAGATCCGACCCAAGACCTCCAATGGAAGGTCTAGGTCGAGATCAGTTGGTTAGAACCATCGTACTTTATATTTTAAGCTAACTTGTATCATGTCAAAACCCTTTGACCATTAATTACCACTCAAATCAAGTCTAGTTCCTCGAGAAGAGCTCGAATTTCAAGGGGGTGAATTTGGACTTGACTCGTGTTTTGGTACAAAGGGTGATGTGGCATCAAGGTGGACATCCAAACCATCACCAAGCTTGGACCCCCAAAATTAGGTGATGTGGCATCAAGGTGGACATCCAAACCATCACCAAGCTTGGACCCCCAAAATGAGGTGAGTTGGCACAAGATGGTTGGCAAACCACCATCAAGCTTGGACGCCCAAAATGAGGAGAGTTGGCACAAGATGGTTGGCTCCCATGATGTGGCACAAGTTGGATGGCTCCAACAAGTTGGCGTGAAGGCCTCCTTGAGGTGGCACAAGGTGGTTGGATGAGCACCTCATCCTTGAGTTGTGGCACAAGGTGGTTGGATGAAGCACCTCATCCTTGAGTTGGCGCAAAGGATGTGGATGAGCAAGACTTGGGGGATAAGAACCTCACCTTGGACACTACCTATGTCTAAATTCATAGATCAATATCCATAAATAGACATGTTCACGCCAAGCAAAAAGATAAGAAATCAAGAGCTCTCAACACGCCGTCGTAACGCCGCTACTACTACTCACATTTGCTACGACGAAGTGCCGCCGACAACGAAAGCTACATCTTCTACTTATAAGAGTTGTCGGTATATTTATTTAAGTTCTACTTCTTTAAATTGTCTTTGTGCTTTAATCGTAACAAGGAAAGGGGGAGTGTCCCTTTGCCTTGATTTCTTTTTGTGATCGTTGCTCCTACTTCCAACGAGGAGGAGTGGTTTTAGTGAATTGCCCTCCGTACGTGATCAAGGATCACTAGGGCCGTGGATTAGCAATCGAAAGATTGTGAACCACGTAAAAATATCTTGTCTACTTTATATTTCAGTGCACTCTCTACTTGCTTTTTACTTATTGCAAAAGTTTTTTTAACGACATAATCAGACGCTTATTCACCCCCTCTAGCGACACTTTCGATCCAACAATTGGTATCGAGCTAAGATTCGTGAAACCACCAATCTAGCTTTGTTTTTCTTTTTTACAGATTTTTTATTTATTTATTTCTGTATAATTATTTCACTTGCTTATCTTCTCCTACATATAGAATTGCATTAGAGGCTTTAGGATCCGGATAAGGTTGTCCTTCGGGTTAGATCCCGAGTAAGGTTGTCCTCCGGAACTTCAACGACATTCGCATTTGATTGTTTATTTCTTTTTGCAAGTTACATTTTATATATTTTTTACTTCTCAAGACTACTAATCCAAGACGAAAAGTCTTGGAATATTCTTCGTGTGTGTTTTGCAAGATTCTTTTTCGTTCTTCTTCTTGTTTTTAAATGGCCCATCTCGAAGGGTTTAGCACTGCCTCACCCCCGCTTTTACAACGGTAATGACTTTCGTTATTGGAAGGGTCGGATGGAATGCTTTCTTAAAACCCAAATCGAGATGTGGATCGTAATCCAAACCGGTTTCACACTTCCTATTAATGAAGATGGTGAATCTTTGGGTTACGATCAATGGTCAAATTCCATGAAAAACAAGTAGAAGCCGATGCCAAGGCAACTCAAATCTTGCAATGTGGGTTGTCCAAGGAAGAGCTCAACCGCGTCGGCCCCTTCATTAGTGCAAAGGACTTATGGACCAAGCTAGTGGAACTACACGAAGGCACCGACGACACGAAGGTATGTAAAAGAGATTTACTTTTAAATAAATTGTATAACTTGAAAATGCAGGAAAACGAGACCGCAACTCAACTACATGCTCGTATCCAAGACATCGTCAACCAACTCCATGCCATCGGACAAAAGGTCGAGAATCGCGACCTTATCGTATTCTCTTAACTCGCTTCCTAGACCACCTTGTGGGCATCCATGGTCGATGCCTACAAGGTCTCCAAGGACCTTTCTAAAATTAGGTTAGACGAATTGTTTTCAGAACTTGAATTACATGAGCAAACTAACGTGGTCCAGGCCGAGAAGAGTATTGCGTTAGTTGCAGGTTCCAAGAAGAAGAAGCCCGCAAGCAAGCCACCCCCGAAGGAAGAAGACGAGTCCGAATCGGAAGTAGACTCCGAAATAGAATCCGAACTAGTCAATCAAGTTCTCAAGATGATCAAGAGATGAAAACGACCAACAACTCAAGGTAAGCCTAAACCTAATTCAAATACTTCTAATTTTAGATGCTATGAGTGCAGAGTTCGGTCACATCAAGTCCGAGTGCCCAAAGCTAAAGAATAACGCATCAAAGACCAAGAAAGCGCTAAACGCTACTTGGGAAGGAGTTGTCGGAGGAAGAAGACGATATCCAAGCTCTAATGGCCAAGCCGATCGAGCACGACTCAAATCAAGAAGAGTCCGAGTCCGAATCCGATGATGAGCTTCCATTCAAGACAAGCCACGGATCCGTATCCGGTTCAAAAGAATCATTAAGGGTAAGTCGGTCGTTACTTAATACTTTGTATGGTGCAATTAAATTTTTAAATAAGAAACTAGCTAAGTCCGAGTCCAAGGTCGAGACCCTAATTGAGGAGGTTAACCTCCTCAAACATGAGGTCTCCCTAACCTCTTCGACTACTCGTATTCAAGAGGAGGACTCAACTCAAGTTTTAAATCTTTAAGTTGATAACTCGCTTTTGAAAACACAAGTCGAAGACCTTAGGAACACGTTGGAAAGGTTCACTTTGGGATCCAAGGGACTTGACCTCTTACTTGGATCACAAAGGGCCGTGTACAACAAGGCCGGACTCGGGTTTAACTCAAATACAACCAATAAGTCATATATGTCTATAGTAAACCAACATAAGAAAAATGTCCAAGCATGGGTCCCTAAGATCACTTTGATTTCAACTTTAGGATCTAACATGTATTGGGTTCCCAAGGACCAAATTCACTATGTGAATAGACCCACTCGATTCAATGGTCCAGGGGGAGCCAATACAAAATGTATTTTTGTTAAGTCTTAGAACTTGCATGCTTAGTTTTTCCTTTATTTTTAGAATGGTTAGATAGGACTCATAATCAACTAAAATCATACGAAAAGATTGAGCCTCGGGGAGCCTCTTTTCAAAAATAACTAGTTAGACCAAGATGTAGTCTCAAGTAAGTCGAGTTATCAATTTCTTGAAATTAGCTTTGTCTAAGGAAGTGGTCGTTGTTCCGATCAAAGAAGGCCTCTGTGCCTCGCCACGACCTGGAAGCTAATCTCTTGAAAAGATTACTTGATGAGCTTAGACTAAATCCGAATCTAACCTAATGTTGGTTAATTTAAATTCATTAAAATTAATCAAGTAAAATTGAAAGTCATCTCACAATAACACATAGGAATAACATGTTTTGATCATGTAGATATTGGTGAGATGATTTAGGTTTAAAACTTACAAACAACCCTTTAGTAATTCCAATATCCGATCCAACTACCTTATATGTAGGATCAATGGATGTTGATGCTGGTTGCTCCCGACATGACCGGGATCAACTCAAATTTTAAGTTACGATTCAAACGACAAGGATCGGTAGCCTTGAATAACGCAAGCTCAAAATCATCGGATCGTGATATTGAGCTCAACTCTAACTTTACAATTCAAAATGTCTTATTAGTAGAAAACTTTCAATATAATTTACTTAGTGTAAGCCAATTGTGTGATAACAATTATAAGGTCATATTTCTAGAAAATGAATGCGTAATCAAGATAAATGCAACATCTAAAATAATACTTAAAGGAACTAGGAATAGCAACATCTACACAATAAATTTACCCAACTCCTCAACCAAGTGTCTGTCTTATGACAAGAAGAGGAATCTTGGTTATGGCACAAGACTCGGACACTGCACCCAAGACTCGCCCACAAGATGAGTCGAGTGGCTTGGTTATAGGTTTGCCTAAACTAAACAACTTGGATAATAAAATATATAATGCTTGTCAACAAGGTAAACAATCTAGGACACAACATCAATTAACTAATCAAGAACGAACCAAAAGTGTTCTTGAGCTCCTACACATGGATCTATTTGATTCACATGGAGCTAAGTCACTCAATGGTAGTCAATTTTGCTTAGTCATAATTGACGACTATTCTAGATTTACTTGGGTTAGGTTTATCAAACATAAAAATGATACTCTAGACCAACTAATCAATCTTTGTAGGTTAATCGAAAATCAAAAGAACCTTAAGATTAAAAGACTTAGAAGCGATCATGGTGGTGAATTCGAAAACCACAGTTTACATTTTGTAACCTAAAACGGATACCACCATGAGTTTTCATGTCCTAGAACCCCACAACAAAATGGGTTAGTCGAACGGAAAAATAGAACCCTACAAGAAGCCGCTAGGACAATGTTAAACGAGTATAACCTAGATAGATTTTGGGAGAGGCCGTTAGTGCGGCTTGCTATGTCCAAAATAGGATCCTTATGGTAAAGAGGCACCAAAAGTCCTGATGACGAGATTTATCACGAT
Source organism: Wurfbainia villosa (assembly GCA_025175895.1). Lineage (NCBI taxonomy): Eukaryota > Viridiplantae > Streptophyta > Magnoliopsida > Zingiberales > Zingiberaceae > Wurfbainia > Wurfbainia villosa. The sequence goes on along the minus strand of CM045991.1, from coordinate 75,733,674 downwards.
AAAATACCGAACATCAAATACTTTAGGTATTTGGATGCAAGGTACATATCTTAAACACTAAGGATTACCTAGGGAAATTCAAATCCAAAACCTCTCATCGAACCTTTCTAGGATACTCAACCACCAAGAGAGCTTATAGGGTATACAATCACGACACTCTTAGAGTCGAAGAAACCATTAATATAGTTTTCGACGAAGGACATGAACAGTTCAATCCTTAACAAAACCAACTAGCAAATCAACTTATAGCAGACTACTGATCTTGAACTTGAATCGTCCCTAACCCAAGTCATCCTATCGACCAAGTGATAGATGACCCTAACCCAAGTCATCCTATCAATCAAGTTATAGGTGATCCAAATTTAGGGTTCGAACTAGAGCTTCATACCGAAACATTAGTCAAATCTTAATTTCCAAAATCGAACCCAAAACTATTGAACAAGCACTTGATCCCGACCGGATTATTGCTATGCAAGAAGAGCTAGCTCAATTCACTAGAAATGAAGTCCGGGAATTAGTACCACCACCTAAAGAAAAATCAATTATTGGAACAAGGTGGGTATTTCAAATAAACTTGATGATAAAGGTGAAGTAGTTAGAAATAAAGCTAGGTTAGTCGCAAAAAGGGTTTAGTCAAGTCGAAGGTTTAGATTACGATGAGACCTACGCCCGTAGCAAGACTAGAGTCCATCCGAATGTTGTTAGCATATGCGCACATCGAGGTTTTAAATTGTTTCAAATGGATGTCAAGTCAGCATTTTTGAATGGATACATTAAGGAAGAAGTTTACGCTACCAACCTCCGGATTCAAAATCTAGATAAACGACCATGTCCTTAGACTTAAGAAAGCCCTATATGGACTCAGACAAGCCCCAAGAGCTTGGTACGAAAGGCTTTCGATCTATCTTAAGTCCAAAGGATTCAACCAAGGTTTAGTCGACCCAACCTTATTCGTAAAAACCGTAGGAAAAGAAATCTTTATAGCCCAAATCTATGTAGATGATATAATTTTTGGAACTACCAACTCGATCCTGCTAAACGAATTCATCTCACTTATGGAAAGTGAATTTGAAATGAATTTAGTAGGAGAGTTAAGTTTCTTCTTAGGTTTACAAATTAAACAAACTAAAGATGGAATATATTTACATCAACAAAAATATACTAAGGACTTAATAAATCGATTTTGAATGCAAGATGCTAAAATAATCAATACACCTATGGCAACTAATGTTAATATAAACGAAGATGTAGAAGGAAAACCCGTTGACCTAAAATACTATAGGAGCAATAGAAGTCTCCTATACTTAACCGAGCCGACGACATTTTATTCGCGGTAAGTATGTGCGCAAGGTTACAAACCTATGCCAAGGAGTCTCACCTAACCCTAGTCAAGCGTATCCTTAGATATCTAAAGGGCACGCTAAACGTAGGTATTTGGTACCCTAGATCTACCGAGTTTAATCTAATCGGCCATCTCGACTCGACTATGCCGTAGTAAACTCGATAGAAAGAGCACGAGTGGTTGTTGTCAAATCCTCACTCGAGAGTCTAGTGAGTGCGGGAAGGCGATTGCGTTGCCTTATCTACCACCGCAATACGTTGCGATGGGTGAGTGTGTCTCTCCTGTGGATGAAGCACACTCTACAATACTTTAGCTTAATCTTTAACAACATTAAAACCTACATAGATAACATCAGTTCAATTAACTTAACTAAAAATCCAATATGTCATTCTAGGACAAAACATATAGAAGTTAAACACCACTTCATTAGGGAACATGTAACTAATGGAACTATACAACTAGAGTATGTTGAGTCCAAATCAAACCTAGCGGACCTCTTCACCAAACCACTACCCGAAGCCGAATTTAGTTTATTAAGACGAAAGTTAGGTATGTGCGTAATAGAGTAGGATTTAAATTTTTCTATATATGTACTCTATTTTTGCTTCTTTTTATGAAATTAGCCTAAGTCTTACCTTAGAAATCATATACCTATAGATTTAAGGAGCCAACACATCTCACAACACATAGGACTAATGTGTTTGTGTATAGCGTAGCAGGCGTGAGATGTTAGGACCTTACTCACAGTTCCAGATGTAGATTCAGTGCATCGATATGAACCATGGAGTATAATTATTTAAAATTAATCAACTCCTTCAAGACTTATTGATCATTCTATATCAATCAAGTCCAACCGGAGTTGTACATTTTAGATGAACATATTTTCAAGCTTATTATTATTTAAATATATATATATATATATATATATATATATATATATATATATATATATATATATATATATATATATATATATATATATATATATATATATATATATATATATATATATATATATATATATATATATATATATATATATATATATATATATATATATATATATATATATATATTGGGAACTTGCTTGGACTTACAAACCCTAAAATATATTTACAAACTTTTTGAGTTAAGGCAAAAGGGGGAGAAAGTCACAAAAGTAACCAAAATTAACCAAAATTAAAGGGGAAGAAAGTAAACAAAATTATTACCTTTTATATTAAGTAATTCCGTTTACTTAAGCAACTATTAAGGGGGAGTAAAAATTATTTTTCAAGAACTCACCTTCGGTCAAGGGGGAGGTTACCTCAAAGGGGAGAACTTGAAACAATAATATTTCTCATTCATATTTAATCATTATGCTAGCTCATTCATATTTAATCATTATGCTAGCTCATTCATATTTAATCTTTATGCTAGCTCATTCATATTTAATCTTTATGCTTAATTTTTCCTTAACTTTTGTGTCGGTTTGCCATGAATCAAAAAGGGGGAGATTGTTGGTGCAGTGGGCACCAAAGTCGAACCGGTATTTTGATTATGGCAAAAGGCTCAATAGTTAAGGGTATATTTGTTATCTTACGAGCTCAATTAAGTGTGCAGAAATGCTAAAGTTGAGCGGAAGGTCTGCGACACCCGGTGGGAACCGAGGTGGTCGGGCAACGCCAGAGGGATTTCGGAGGAAGCCGAGGTACTCGGGTGAAGACCGGAAGCGAGGCTACAAGGTAAGCTCGTGAAAGCGAAAGCGGGCGTTAGCGTGCGATCCACCCAATACCTCCAATGGAAGGTCTAGGTCGAGATCGATGGTTAGAACCATCGCACTTTATATTTTAAGCTAACTTATCGCACCAAAACCCTTTGACTATGCTCACTAGATCAACCGGTCTAGTTCCAGCCTCGAGAAGAGCTCGAATTTCAAGGGGGTGAATTTGGACTTGACTCGTGTTTTGGTACAAAGGGTGATGTGGCATCAAGGTGGACATCCAAACCATCACCAAGCTTGGACCCCCAAAATTAGGTGATGTGGCATCAAGGTGGACATCCAAACCATCATCAAGTTGGACGCCCAAAATGAGGTGAGTTGGCACAAGATGGTTGGCAAACCACCATCAAGCTTGGACGCCCAAAATGAGGAGAGTTGGCACAAGATGGTTGGCTCCCATGATGTGGCACAAGTTGGATGGCTCCAACAAGTTGGCGTGAAGGCCTCCTTGAGGTGGCACAAGGTGGTTGGATGAGCACCTCATCCTTGAGTTGTGGCACAAGGTGGTTGGATGAAGCACCTCATCCTTGAGTTGGCGCAAAGGATGTGGATGAGCAAGACTTGGGGATAAGAACCTCACCTTGGACACTACCTATGTCTAAATTCATAGATCAATATCCATAAATAGACATGTTCACGCCAAGCAAAAAGATAAGAAATCAAGAGCTCTCAACACGCTCGTAACGCCGCTTACTACTACTACTCACATTTGCTACGACGGGCGCACGACATAACGAAAGCTACATCTTCTACTTATAAGAGTTGTCGGTATATTTATTTAAGTTCTACTTCTTTAAATTGTCTTTGTGCTTTAATCGTAACAAGGAAAGGGGGAGTGTCCCTTTGCCTTGATTTCTTTTTGTGATCGTTGCTCCTACTTCCAACGAGGAGGAGTGGTTTTAGTGAATTGCCCTCCGTACGTGATCAAGGATCACTAGGGCCGTGGATTAGCAATCGAAAGATTGTGAACCACGTAAAAATATCTTGTCTACTTTATATTTCCGCTGTGCACTCTCTACTTGCTTTTTACTTATTGCAAAAGTTTTTTTTAACGACACCGTATCGCTATTCACCCCCCCCCTCTAGCGACACTTTCGATCCAACATGTGTATTGTAATAAATTAGATTTATTATTTTATTCCTTCCGCTGTGCACATGTTTACGAAACATGTTCGAACACACACTCGCCGCGGTGCCGGAAACCCAACAACCCTAAGGTATATTTCAATAATGCACCTTCTTTAGTTAATAGGCAAAAGCATGCTAGAAATTTCAATTCACTTGCTATTACTCATAAAAAGCATGCTAGAAACAATAAATATTTTTGTTTAGGAGCTAAGAATGTTCACTTTTCAAATAGGGAGAAATTTGGGACTAATGTCCCTAGAAAAACCATACCTAGGGAGACAATTAGAAAGGTACAAGAGCACCTAGGTTTTAACCCTAAATGGACTAGGCATATGCCTAGGAAGAACCATGCCCAAGGATTAAATCAAAATTCTAAAATTAGGCAATTAGAGGTTGAAAATCAAGCCTTGAGGACAAGGCTTGAGAAACTTGAGAAGACCCTTAAGATTATGCAAAACCAAATAAAAGGGTCAAATGGTCAAACCATAGGGTCTAGAAGTCAAAGTCAACACCTAAGGCCTAAGAGACAAAAGTCAACCAAGGGCAAAAAAGGTTTGGGTCACAAACCTAAGCCTATGGTGGCTTATCATAGTGTTCCATTTGATTATGGAACACAAACTAGGTCTTGGAAGACCAAGGTTACTAGGGAAGTCATCCCTAAGGGTAACCAAGGTGTGTGCCTAGTGGCTAGGGTTTCTAAGAAACCGAGGGTGGCCACTAAGATGGTTACAAGGGGAGTTACCCCTAGAGTTAACCTAGGTAAGATCCAAATGACCAAGGCTAACAAGCCTAGAAGGGTCATTAGGAAGGTATCTAGGGAGGTCATCCCTAAGGAATACCTAGTAAACCCTAGGAGCTCAAATAGGTTTTGGGTTCCTAAGAGCGTGATCGATTCACGCTAGATGGGTTTGGGTGTGCCAACTTTAAATGGATGGGTAGTTAACCTAACCATGGTAAAGGTGGCACTTTAGGTTATTTTCAAGGTTATGGATACTTGGAAATAGGTTTGATTTTTGATCCTAAAAGATTTTAGGATGTGCCAATACATTGTCGGGATTATGAAAAATCAATTAATTTGGCATAATTTAGGTCTAGAGGTCATTGTGTGTCATTTTGGATTTGTGGCACACATGGGGGTTTAGTAGCTATATGGAAAAATATAATTAATTATATCAAATGACAATTAATACTAAAATTTAGGTATTATTATACCTATACATTTTATATGTCATGCCTTGTTTGCCATATAACATGCCATGACATCATATTTATTCTTACCATTTAATATGTCATGATCATGTTTAGGATTAAGGTTTAATGTCATATGTTTTTAGATTATATCATATGCCATGACATCATGATCATTGGTAATGTTTAATTATTGCTATCATTTATGCCATGATCATTCATGCATTTAAGTTAATGAAAATTGATTTAAGGACAATGGAATGACTTGAAGTCGCATTTATAAGGGAATCAAGTAGTGTTGCCTTAAAAAATGAATGAGGCTTTAGTTTAAGATGAACCAAAACCCACATCTCACATTAAATTGACATGTATATGTATTTATACACCCTAGATACATATGAGATGCTAGGATATGAGTTAAGTTCAAGGTGCATAGTTTTTGCATCTAGATGAACTTAAACTCATCTTATTGTATTTGTGGATCATTGGGAAAGCTAGTGTACAAGTCATGTACATTGAGCCCAAGGAATATGATCCAATATAGGTTTTCAAAATTATTTTTAAATCCTTTTAGAAAACCTTGGTGAAGTCTATCTTTTGATAGCAATTACCATTGATGAAGTTGATACAAAGTGAGCTAAAACATTGAAGTTTTTTTTCACGTTTGAACTTTGTATCAATTTCACTATTTTATGGGTAAATTATTTTTCCAATATTTTTCACCCATTGTATTGATCATAAGTATTATATGTATGAAATTTCACAATTTTTAAAGTTACATATAATTACTTATCAATTTTTCAAAGCTCATATCTGATAACTGAAAAACTGAGTTTTTAGTTATCAGTCGACTACCATTGATGGCAGTCGACTGATGGGGCAAGTTACTGCCGCGGCAGAATCGCCTGGCAGACAACTCGAAGACTGCTCGATAGAAGCGCCTGGTGGAAATCGCTTAGCGAAATCGCTCCGCTTATTAGTCGATCACGCTTGGTGTCAGTCGATTGACGAGCACTTCAGTCGACTAATTTCTGAAGGACTCGACTGATTGGCTAATTTCGAGAAAAAAAAAGGTTGTTTAGCCCATTTTCAGCTACGGTAAAGGTCCCTAACCACTCCTAACCCTAGGATATACTTTGGGAAGCATTATAAAGGGTAAAAATTCATTGGAAATGGATTAGGAGAGGTGTTAGGGTGATGTATCAAATTTAAGGTATGAGAAAGTTTAATGTTAAACTTTAGATCTTATTTTTGATGGTTTAGAGTTCCTATTGGCTTAGGGACTTCCCAAGGACATTGTTGGTGCAATGGTCAAGGGAGAGCAAGCCTTTAGGGGGAGGTATCCATCATGGGATGATGGATGGTATTTTTCCTCATGAGGAGGAAAATGGAATTAGGAGATACCCAATTTGGAAATTGAGAGAGTGTATAGTGTTGGATCGAAGCGGATCGCTAGAGGGGGGGGGGGTGAATAGCGATAAAAACTTTTTCTTTTAAATCGTTCGGTAGATAATTAAACGCAGCGGAAATGTAAATAAAAACTAAATGAGATAAATAGTTTTTTTACTTGGTTCGTAGCCTTCGGCTACTACTCCAAGGCCCTAACAGTCCTAGACCATGTACGGAGGGCAATTCACTAAAACACTCCTCCTCGTTGGAGGTAATAGTTTTACGATTACAAAAACCTTCAAAGCACAAGATAGAGAGACAAACCCTCTCTTCTATTAAAATGAAATGCAACGGTAGAAAGCCTCGATTAACAAACGAATTGCAAGATTAAAAGAAATGACAAAACAAGATTATACCAACAACTCGAAGATAGGACTTAAACTAGGGTTGTTGGCAGCACTTCGTTGTCGTAGAGTTGTCAGAGAGTCGCAGTGTTGTGGAAGCTTTTGAGCACATAGAATTGATGAGAAAACCCTAGGTTAGGACCTCCTTTTATAGCCTTTGAGCCCCTTTTCGAGAGGAACCCTAGCCAATCACAATTGAGCACCAATCTCCTTGAAATGGGGTGATAAGCATTGACTCCTAAAATATGATCCTTGAAATGGGTTTAGCACCATCATCAGTCGACTGATGGCAGCATCAGTCGAGTGCTGACCTTCGGCAGTCGACTGATTGACGACAGTCGAGTCCTCCAAGCTGGCAGTCGACTGATGCTTGCTGCAAGTCAAAGTTAGCTCAACAAAAACATAATTTTGACGGTCGTCGACCGTCCGATCTCGACCTAGACCATCTATAGGATGTCTTTGGTCGGATCTATGCTTAAGATCATCCCCGTAACGAGGATACGACCTCACTTACGCTCGCACACACGAGCTTACCTCGATACTTACGTGTTGCTTTTGCTTCCGGCCTTCCACTCGATTCCTTCGGCTCCCTCTGAAGTCACTCGAGTGTCGCCCGACCACCGCGGCTTCCTATGGGTGTCGCTAGCCTTCAGCTCTAGCTATAGCAATCTTCTGCACACTCGATTCAGCTCGTGAGGTAACGACATGAGCTTAACTTTGTATCGTTTGCTATAATCAAAACTCAGGTTCGACTTAGGTGCCTACTGCACCAACAATCTCCCCCTTTTTGATTTATGGCAAACCCACATACAAAGTTAAGTAAATAGCAAGCATGAAGAATAATGTACATTAGAAACAAACAAGAAATAAAGAAGATTAAGTTGGAGTAGTAAGGATTTTCTTCAAGTACTCCCCCTTGAGGAAACCTCCCCCTTGACTGAGGGTGAGTCTTGAAGAAAGACCTTAATCCTCCCCCTTGAGGATTTCTTTAAGTAATTACTTAAAGTTGGCCTTAGTAAAACGTTTAAGTTAAGAGTTCTTCTTAACTTGGCCCTTTCTTCCCTTTAAGTAAAGCATTAACGGCATAATGTTTACGTTGACGTCACACATAAGTTTAAGTTAAGAATTCTCTTAACTTGGCCTTTACTTCCTTTTGTTAAAAGTTAAATAAGTTTTAGAGTTAACTTTTGGTTTAAATATGAAGTAAAAATTTTGACCCCTTAACTTTGGCCTTTTTCTCCCCCTTTTGCCATATATCGAAAAGAGTGAGGGTGTGTGTGGAAAACAAAAATAAGTGTTAAATTTAAAGTCCAAGCATGTTCCACATTATTTTGAAAATAATATACTGAAATAAGTTCATCTATAAAATATTCGACTCATATTTGGCTTGATTGATATGAAAGATCAACCAGTCCTGGTCAGAGTCGGTTAGTATGTATGATTATACTCCGTGGTTCATAACGATGCACTAGCTCTACATCTGGAACCAGGAGTAAGGTCCTAACATCTCACGCCCATCTACGTGGCTAAGTACACAAACACATTAGTCCTATGTGTTGTGAGATGTATTGGCTCCTTAAATCTATAGGTGCATGATATCTAAGGTATGTCCTATACTAATTCCATAAAAAATGAAAATTAAGAAATAGTAGTAAGAAAATATAATTTGCAAGTTCCTATTCTACTACGCACATGCCCAATTTTCGTCTTAATAGACTAAATTCGGCTTCGGGTAGGGGTTTAGTAAATAGGTCTGCTAAGTTAGACTTTGATTCGACGTATTCGAGTTGTATGGCTCCGTTGGCCACATGTTCTCGAATGAAATGGTGTTTGACCTCTATATGTTTGGTCCTAGAGTGACATATCGGATTCTTTGTAAGATTAATTGAACTAATGTTATCTATGTGAAGTTTAGTATTCGTAAAGTCTAACTTAAAGTCGTGGAGAGTGTGCTTCATCCAAAGAAGCTGCGTGACACACTCATCCATCGCGATGTATTCCTGGGTGTAGATAAAGTAACACGTGTTGCTTCCCATCGCACTAACTCACTAGACTCGAGCCGAGAAGTTGACAACAACCACTCGTACTCTTTCTATCGAGCTTACTACCGGCATAGTCCGAATCAGAGTAGCCGATTAGTTGGAACTCGATAGATCTAGGGTACCAAATACCGACATTAAGTGTACCCTTTAGATATCTAAGGATACGTTTAACTAGAGTTAGGTGAGACTCCTTGGCACAGGTTTGGAACCTTGCGCACATACTTACTGCAAATAGGATATCGTCGTGCCATAGTTAAGTAAAGGAGACTCCCTATTATGCTCCTATAGTATTTTAAATCAATTGAGTTTCCGATTAAATCTTCTTCTATATTGACATTAGTTGCCATTGGGGTATTAATAATTTTAGCATCTTGCATTCCAAACCGTTTAATTAATTTCCTAGTATATTTGCGTTGATGTAGGTATATTCCATCTTTAGTTTGTTTAATTTGTAGATTTAAAAAGAAGCTTAACTCACCTACTAAATTCATTTCAAATTCACTTTCCATAAGTAAAATGAACTCATTTAGTAGGATTGAGTTGGTGGTTCCGAAAATAATATCATCTACGTAGATTTGGGCTATGAATATGTCTTTACCTAAGGTTTTTACGAAAAGAGTTGGGTCAACTACACCTTGGTTAAAACCTTTGGACTTAAGATAAATCGAAAGTCTCTCGTACCAAGCTCGAGGAGCTTGTTTAAGTCCATAAAGAGCTTTCTTTAACCTAAGGACATGATCGGGTTTGTCTAAACTTTCGAAACCGGGGGGTTGACTAACGTAAACTTCTTCTTTAATGTATCCATTTAAGAATGCAGATTTCACATCCATTTGAAACAATTTAAATCCTCGATGTGCTGCATATGCTAATAGCATTCGAATGGACTCTAATCTAGCTACTGGGGCATAGGTCTCGTCGTAATCTAAACCTTCGACTTGACTAAACCCTTTAGCAACTAGTCTAGCTTTATTTCTAACTACTTCACCTTTATCATCAATTTTATTTCTAAACACCCACCTTGTTCCAATGATTGTTTTATCTTTAGGTGGTGGTACTATTTCCCATGCCGTTCCTAGTGAATTGAGCCAACTCTTCTTGCATTGCAATAATCCAATCGGGATCAAGAAGAGCTTGGTCAATAGTTTTGGGTTCAATTTAGAAATCAAAGATATTTGACTAAGGTTTCGTATGAGAGGCTCTAGTTCAACTCCTAGACTTGGATCACCTATCACTTGGTCGATAGGATGATCTGCTTGGGTCCTAGTTGGATTTGGGTTTGAGTCTACAACTTGATCCATAGGATGGCTTGTTTGAGTTCTAGTTTGGTTGGAGTCATCTATCACTTGGTCGATAGAGTGACTTGGTTGACTTAGTTTAGGATTAACACTAGACCTGATCTCGGATCGAGTTAGGTCTAGTATGAGTCGGCTCGCTAATTGGGGTTCTTGGGGTTTTGTAGGTTCGTGTCCTTCATCAAATACTACATTGATAGTCTCCTCGACTCTAAGGGTGTCGTGGTTATATACTCTATAAGCTCTACTTGTAGTGAGTATCCTAGAAAGATTCCTCGTGGTTTTGGATGTAAATTTCCTAGGTAATCCTTAGTGTTTAGGATATGTACCTTACATCCAAATACCCTAAAGTACTTGATGTTAGGTATTTTATCGTGATAAATCTCGTATGAGGTCTTAAGGTGCCTCTTTACCATAAGGATTCTATTTTGGACATAGCATGTCGTACTCACTTCGCCCAAAACCTATCGGGTAGGTTATACTCATTTAACATTGTCCTAGCGGCTTCTTGTAGGGTTCTATTTTTGCGTCTACTAGGCCATTTTGTTGTGGAGTTCTAGGGCAAGAGAACTCGTGGTGGTATCCATTTAGGTTCTGAACTCGTAAACCTATGGTTTTCAATTCACCACCATGATCAGTCCTAAGTCTTTTGATTTTAATGCTTTGTTGATTTTCTATTAACTTAAATAGATTGATTAATTGATCTAGGGTATCATTTTTGTGTTTGATGAACCTAACCCAAGTAAATCTAGAATAGTCATCAATTATGACTAAGCAAAATTTACTTCCATTAAGTGACTTAGCTCCGTGTGAATCAAATAGATCCATGTGTAGGAGCTCAAGCACACTTTTGGTTCTTTCTTGACTAGTTAGTTGATGTTGTGTCCTAGATTGTTTACCTTGTTGACAAGCATTACATATTTTATTATCCAAGTTGTTGAGGTTAGGCAAACCTCTGACTAAATCACTCTGACTCATCTTGTGGATGAGTCTTGGGTGTGAGTGACCGAGTCGTCGGTGCCACAACCACGATTCCTCTTGCCGTGCCATAAGACACTTAGTTGAGGAGTTAGTTAAGTTGATAGTGTAAATGTTGTTATTTCTAGTCCCTTTAAGAATTGTTTTAGAGGTTTCGTTTGTATTAATTACGCATTCATTTTCTAGAAATATGACCTTATAGTTATTATCACACAATTGGCTTACACTAAGTAAATTATATTGAAAATTTTCTACTAATAAAACATTTTGAATAACAAAATTTGAATTGAGCTCAATATCACCTGATTCGATGATTTTGAGCTTGCCGTTATTTCCGAAGGCTACCGATCCTTGTCGTTTGAATCGAAGCTCCGAAAACTTGAGTTGATCCCTGGTCATGTGTCGGGAGCAACCACTGTCCAACATCCATTGATCCTACACGCAAGGTAGTTGGATCGGATATTGGATTTATTAAAAATTGGTTGAAGATTATTAACCTAAATCATCTCACCCATGTCTATATGATCAAACATGTTAATCCTATATGTTCTTGTGAGATGACTTCCAATTTTTTAGTTGAATTAAGTTTAATGACTTAAACACTTGTCAACCTTGCGTTAGATTCGGATTTGACCTTAGGCTCATCAAGTCACCTTTTCAAGATCATGGCTTCCAGGTCGTGGCGAGGCACAGAGGCCTTCTTTGATCGGAACAACGACTACTTCCTTAGACAAAGCCATTTTCAAGAAAATAGAGACTTGACTCACCTAAGACCACTTCCTGGTCTAACTAGTCTAGGATACGGCGAGGTAGCTTCAGCTAGTTCCGCTCGGTCAAGTGCACCGAACTAGATACGCCTTTATCTAGCCCGAATACACAAGACTCGCTTTCCTAGCGTACTATCATCTCGCCGGCCCGGTACTATGTTATCAAGTATTGACGAGTTATAGTCCTATCTAACCATTCTAAAAGGAAAATCAAACTAAATAAAACCTAAGCATGCAATTTCTAAGTTAAACACAAACAAATTTCGTACTAGCTCCCCCTGGACCGTTGAATCGATTCGGTCTCTCCACATAGTGGATTTGGTCCTTGGGAACCCAGTACTGGTTTGATCCTAAGTTTGAAATCAAGGTGGTCTTAGGGACCCATGCTTGGACACATTTTCTATGTCTACTTACGATTGACATATACGACTTATTGGTCGTGTTTGAGCTAAACCCTAGCCCGCCCTTGTTGTACACGGCCCTTTGCGATCCAAGTAGGAGGTCAAGTCCTTTGGATCCCAAAGTAAACCTTTCCAACGTATTCCTAAGATCTTCGACTTGACTTTTCAAGAGTGAGTTCTCAACTTCGAGTTTTTCAACTCGAGTTGAGTCCTTCTCTTGAACTCGACTAGTCGAAGAGGTTAGGGAGACCTCGTGTTTGAGGAGTTTAACTTCCTCAACCAGGGTCTCGACCTTGGACTCGGACTTAGCTAACTTTTTATTTAAAAACTTAATTGCACTATAAAGAGTAGTAATAAGAGACCGACTTACCTTGAGTGTATCTTTTGAACCGGATGCGTATCCGTGGCTTGTCTTGAATAGTGTTTCGTAGTCCGACTCGTCTTGGTTTCGATTCGTTCTTCCGACTCCGTCTCCGATTCCACCGGTTTAGCCATAAGGACTCGATCATTGTATTCTTCCTCGGAGGCTTCTTCCCAAGTAGCATTGAGTGCCTTTTTATGTTTTGGTGCCTTGCTCTTGAGTTTTGGGCACTCGGACTTAATGTGTCCAAACCTGTTGCATTCATAACATCTTATGTTTGAACTTTTAGGCTTACCTTCGTTGGGTCGAGTGACGGCTCATTTTCGGCCCTTGACTATCCTCCGAACTAGGTTGACTAGTTCGACTTCCATTTCCGAGTCGACCTCCGAATCCGACTCATCCTCTTCTTCCTTCGGGGGTGGCTTGCTTGCGGTTTTCTTCCTCGAACCTGCAAAAAGTGCTATACCTTTCTCGAGTTCTGAGTTAGACTGCTCATGAAGTTTGAAATCAGAAAAAAGTTCATCTAACCTAAGTTTAGAAAGATCCTTGGAGACCTTGTAGGCATCGACCATGGATGCCCACAAGGTAGTCCTCAGAAAAGAGTTTAGGACATACCTTATAAGGTCGCGGTTTTCGACCTTTTGCCCGATTGCGTCTAGGTTGTTGACTATGTCTTGGACACGGGCGTGGAGTTGCGTCGCAGACTCGTGTTCCTGTATTTTTAGGTTATATAGTTTATTGAATAGAAGATCACGCTTACATACCTTGGCTTCATCGGTCCCTTCGTGTAGCTCCACTAGTTTTGTCCAAAGATCCTTTGTGCTTATGAAGGGGCCGACGCGATTTAGCTCCTCCTTGGATAGGACGCATTGAAGGATTTGAGTTGCCTTAGCGTCGGCTTCGACTTGTCGTTTTGTTGCAACGGTCCATTGATCATAATCCAAGGAGTCACCCACTTCATTAGTCGGAAGTGTGAAACCTGTTTGGATTATGATCCACATCTCGATTTGGGTTTTGAGAAAGCATTCCATCCGACCTTTCCAGTAACGGAAATCATCTCCGTTGTAAAACGGAGGTCGGACGGTGCTAAAACCCTCGAGATGGGCCATTAGAACAAAAAAACAAGGAGACTAAAAAGAAAACCTAGCAACGACAAAAACACACGAAAGTACCAAGACTTGCGTCTTGGATTAGTAGTGCGGGAAATAAAAAGAAACAAACGAAAAATAGAAAGTTAAGCAAAGAAATAAGAAACCAAATAAAAAATAAGTACTCACAACCTTCGATGTCCCCGAAAGGATACTAAACGTCGATTTTTGAGGATGAAAACAGCTTGTTACGGGGGTAAACCCCCGTAAGAAGTGTAGATCTCTGCAAGAGCTTCGATTTGGTGGGTAGATCGTTTCGTGAGTCCACTTGTAGCAAAAGTTATGCTCGTTTGATCGTGAGGTACTCCGAAGGCCATCAATACTTGCAAAAACACAACCAAAAACTATGTACCAAGACTTGGTCTTGGATTAGTAGTGTGGGAGAAATCTTAAAACGATAAATACGAAAACAAAAATGCTCGACCAGTGGTTGCACCGAATTTGATCGCCCCCGGCTCTTATACCAATTGTTGGATCGAAGCGGATCGCTAGAGGGGGGGTGAATAGCGATAAAAACTTTTTCTTTTAAATCGTTCGGTAGACAATTAAACGCAGAGGAAATGTAAATAAAAACTAAATGAGACAAATAGTTTTTTTACTTGGTTCGTAGCCTTCGGCTACTGCTCCAAGGCCCTAACGGTCCTAGACCATGTACGGAGGGCAATTCACTAAAACACTCCTCCTCGTTGGAGGTAGGAGTTTTACGATTACAAAAACCTTCGAAGCACAAGATAGAGAGACAAACCCTCTCTTCTATTAAAATGAAATGCAACGGTAGAAAGCCTCGATTAACAAACGAATTGCAAGATTAAAAGAAATGACAAAACAAGATTATACCAACAACTCGAAGATAGGACTTAAACTTCGTTGTCGTAGAGTTGTCGGAGAGTCGCAGTGTTGTCGAAGCTTTTGAGCACTTAGAATTGATGAGAAAACCCTAGGTTAGGACCTCCTTTTATAGCCTTTGAGCCCCTTTTCGAGAGGAACCCTAGCCAATCACAATTGAGCACCAATCTCCTTGAAATGGGGTGATAAGCCTTGACTCCTCAAATCTGATCATTGACCATCAGTCGACTGATGGACATCATCGATCGATGTGATAGCCGACATCGATCAGTCGACCTCGTGTCGGATTGGCGGCGTCGAGTCCTCCAAGCTGGCAGTCGACTGATGCTTGCTGCAAGTCAAAGTTAGCTCAAGAAAAACATAATTTCGACGGTCGTCGACCGTCCGATCTTGACCTAGACCATCTATAGGATGTCTTTGGTCGGATCTACGCTTAAGATCATCCCCATAAAGAGGATACGACCTCACTTACGCTCGCACACACAAGCTTACCTCGATACTTACGTGTTGCTTTTTCTTCCGGCCTTCCACTCGATTCCTTCGGCTCCCTCCGAAGTCACTCGAGTGTCGCCCGACCACCGCGGCTTCCTCCGGGTGTTGCTAATCCACCGATGATTTGTTCCAGGTGAATCACTCCTTAACCAACTCCACTAGTCTCTCCTTTAGCCCAAGCAAGGTGGAGGTAATCTCTTTACAAGAATGCACTCCTTACAATAAGATTGAAATAAGAACAAGAAGAAGGAGTATGAAATGTGTGGAGCACTTAGGAGCATGAACATTAACCTCCCTAAAGCCCACACCCTCTCTTTTTATAGAGAGAGCCAAAATCTTCCCGTTAGGCATGTAGTAGTCGCCTACTGTTGGGTTTCCGGCACCGCGGCGTGTGTGTGTTCGATCATGTTTCGTAAACATGTGCACAGCGGAAGCAACAAAAATAATAAATACTCCTATTTATTACAACACATACAACACACGCATGCTATTACAACAAGTGTAGACATAACCGTAAATTAAAATTGCAATAAAAGGAAATTAAACTACGTTATACCTTTCGTATGACGTGTAGCGGGAACGGCATCAACCGGAACGATTCTCGTAAGAATCGTCTCTATCCGTATCCACGCCGAGCTCCTCGGGATGACTTCGCCAAGCCACGAGCTTCGTCTTCGTACGGGTTACTAGCCTCGTGTTGAAGACGATGTGATCGAGAGATGATCACGGTCCGAATCCAAATTCGGACCTAAAGACAAGTCCTCAAGACTTGCTTCTCCGGAGAGGTATTCGTCAACCGATTGACGAATCCTTCGTCCTCCACCTCAGAGGATTACCGGAGATCAAATCCCCGGTATGTTAGCCGCTGTCGGAGCCCTAACCGCCGCCCAAACGACGCCCGACGAGAGAAGAAGCTGTCCAGAAAACTGGACAGCTTGGTGGAGGAGTAGGCGCCGCCAAAACCAAGGAAGCAAAGTGCTCACCTTGATGCCAAACCTAAGGAGGATGACCGAACTCTCCGGCAGCAGCTCGACGCCGGCGAGAGGAAGGAAGCAACCTTCTGGACGGTTGAGGACCAAGTTGGCGGTGTTGGAGTTGGGCGAATAGGAGAGGGAGGGGTTGGCGGCCAAGTTTGATTAGGTTTAGGGTTAGGGTTTAATCCCTATTTTATAGAGAACTAATTCTCTTAGTGGTTAATGGATCATATCCATAAAGCCCGTTAACCCGCTCCATTAAGATAAGTTAAAATAAACCAAACCATGATGGTTTATTTTAAGTTAAAACGAACCGAACCAACCTTTGGTTCATTCGTTTAAAATAAACCAAACCCTTTGGTTTATTCTCATCCATTGATTAGGACCAAACAATTTTGGTCCATCCATTATGTCTTCATAAGACACGGCCCATCCACGCTTCCATTGCGACTGAAACAATTTCATGCTCGCTTTATGTTTGGTCCAACCAAACATAGTTTCTCTCGGATTGAGAATCCCATTCTCAAGCTCGTTTTAAATCCTTTGGATTACACTCGTTGTGCGTGTGACCAAATAGGTTCTCGGTTTATGTTGGCCGTCTATAATTAACCATTAATTATAGAACGATCATGAGTGGCACCTAGTAGTACATCATGATCCCCAATTAACCAAAAGATCAACTGATCCGTAACTATTTCAAACCCTTCAAGAGCTCGAATGAATCGTGCCCCATTCCCTTCACTCATCTTATACCCACTTGGTTCAGTGACATGGTCTATTGTGTCCCTCACTAGGTCGACTACGCCACACCTAGCCCAAGTATCATTTCCTCGTCCCACTGATTCTAGTTACTCCACATGTATCAAGAAGAGTACCTTACTCTAAACATGTAATGCTTTGGCCAAAGACTTTAGTAACAATCCGACGAGAGGCCATGGGTATACATCTCCTAAGGAGTGGTGAATCCTTTATAGGCTATTCAAACACCTTCGATCACGACTTATACCCAATCATCCGGGTCCACATCTCCTTAGAGATGTTTGCTTAAGATGTCAAAGCATAAGTCTCCATGATCAAGATGACTTGAATACCGCAAGTCAAAGGAACATCGACTTAAGCCACAAGTAAGAACTTCATTGACATATCTATATATGCAGAGAACCATATGAAGTCTTACTACTGGTCACTCCAATGAACTAGTTACCATAACTAGCATCCACGATTAACTCCGGACATCACTATGTCTCCAGCCAGTGAGAATCAGCTGCTTGGATACACCAAGGAGTATACCTCGTGCTAGTCTCGACAGAATTGATGGTGTCCAAATCCATCAATTCATCGACTAGGATAATTCCGATACATCACAATTACACATGTAGAGATACTCACTAGTTGTGATCCAATCACAAATTCTCTCATGCCGTGAATCGTATCGTGGACATTCAGTAAATGAGTTTAAGATCCAATCAAATACATAAAACATGTATACTCAAATAGTGAATCTTCATTTATCATATAAATGGTTCATACATAAGGCGATTGCCTTAGGACATCTCTCATATATTACTAACAGACTCCCACTTGGCCTAATGCCAATCGCTACGGTATCCAATACCATAAGCACCAACATGACCCTCAAACTTATTTTGAGGTAATGCTTTAGTCAAAGGGTCCGCTAAGTTCCTTTCAGTGGGAATTTTCTCGATTTGTATTTCATTCCCTAGATGATCTCTCGATAAGATGATAGCGGCGAAGCACATGTTTGGATCATCGATGAGACCACATCAAGTTCAGAGATGAACTTCTTGATCCAAACCGCTTCCTTTGCCGCCTAAAGTCGCAATGTATTCTCGCCTTAGTGGCGTAGTCCGCTATAGTGTCAAGTTTGGAACCTTTCCAACTTATTGCGCTACATTCCAGGTGAATACATACCCAGACACAGACATGGAATCATCCTTGTCTGTTTGGAGCTGGCATCCGTATACCCACGTATCACCATGTACCCTTCTCCATATATTAGGAACACATCCTTAGTTCTTCTCAAGTACTTAAGGATCGTCTTAACAATGCCCAATGATCCATTCTCGGATCGATCGTATCCGCCGTGACACTCGTGAGCATACGATACATCGGGCCTCGTACATAACATAGCATACATGATAGATCCTATTGCGGATGCATAGGGAATCTTACTCATGCAAATCCTCTCGCCTTCAGGCGCGGACACATAGACTTGAAAGGTGTACCCATGCCCGATGGGTAAGATAACCTTTCTTGGATTCCGACATGCTAAACCTCTTTAGCACTCGGTCTATATATGTAGATCGCGAAAGACCAAGCAACCGCTTCGATCTATCTCTATAGATCTTAATCCCAAGGATGTAGGTTGCTTCTCCTGTGTCTTTCATGGAGAATGTCTTGATAACCAAACCTTAATCGATCGTAAGATGGACACATCGTTTCCTATAAGTAATATGTCATCGACATACAATACTAGGAACACGATCGCACTCCACTAACCTTCTTGTACACACAAGGTTGTCGATTTTGTGAGAAATCAAACTTTTGATCGTCTCATCAAACGGATATTCCAGCTCTCGGATGCTTGCTTCAATCCATAAATGGATCGTCGCAATTTGCATACCTTGGTTTTATCAACCGATGTGAAACCCTCAGTTGTATCATATACACGCCCTCGGCGAGTGTTTCCATTAAGGAAAGCTGTTTTCACATCCATCCGCCATATCTCATAATCATAATGAGCCGCTATGGCCAGTGAGCATCCGAATGGATTTAATAGCTACAAAGTAATAGGTTTCGCCATAATCAACACCTTGTTTTTGACGATATCCTTTCGCCACCAATCTAGCCTTATAGGTAATCACATTACCATCCATGTCGGTTTTCTTCTTGAAAACCCACTTGCACCCTATAGGCTTTATGCCTTCAGTGGGTCAACCAAGTTCCAAACTTGGTTTTCATACATGGAATCCATTTCGACTTCATGGCACCAAGCCACTTATCCCTTCTCGAACTTGTCAAGACTTCTTCATAACTGTAGGCTCCTCATCATCAATGAGTAACACGCTGCTCGATTCTTACGAGAAATCCATATCTCTCGTGAATATTGCGTGTTCTACCGTGATCTACGAAGATGTGGTGTTACAATAGGTCCACCGATTGCTCATCACTATGAGTTGCCTACCAGTGCTTCACCTGTATCTCATTAATGTCTATTTGAGTCTCTCGAGCCTCCTCAAGCTCGACGACACTCCCAGCTTTTCTTGCAAGAGAAACTCTTTCTCTAGAAACAAAGATGCCTTGAAACAAACACCTTTTGTTCCACAGATGATAGAATTGGTAACCCCTTGTTTCCTTAGGGTATCCAATAAATAGACATTTATCGACTTAGCATCCAATTTGTCTCGACATATCCGCTTCACATAAGCAGACAACCCCATATCTTCAAGTAAGATACATGAGGTTTCTTACTATTCCATATCTCATATGGAGTAGTTGAGACTACCTGTAGGCATTCTCGCTTAACAAGTAAACAAATGTCAAGTGCATAGGCCCCAAAAGGACTTGGGAAGAGTTGCATGATTCATCATTGACGACCATGTCCAACAAGGTCCTAAGCACGCCTCTCGGATACACCATTATGTTGTGGTGTATAGGGCGGAGTCCATTGAGACAATATGCCATTGTCTTAGATAATCAAGAAACTCTTGACTTAAGTATTCACCACCTCGATCCGATCAAGTATTTTAATACTTTGTCATGTTGTTTCTCTACTTCATTTCTGAATTCTTTGAACCTTTCAAAGGCTTCACTTGTGTTTCATCAAGAACACATACCCAAACCGTGAGTGATCATCGGTGAAGGTAATGAAGTAGCTATAGCCTCCTAATGCTTGAGTTGACATAGGTCCACATATCAAGATGTACTAAACCTAGTAACTCTCCCACTGCTCACCTTTTCCAAAGAAAGGTAACTTAGTCATCTTGCCTTTTAAGCATGATTCATGTATCGTATGAATCCAATTCAACGATTCCGTAATTCCACATCGGTGTAATTCGACATGCGTTTCTTGCTTATATGGCCAAGACGACAATGCCACATATAGGAGTCTATGTGATTATCCTTTCGAGCACGCTGTTGCTCGCTCGATATTGAAAATGTCACCGATACGCCCAACGATAAACACCATTGCTTAAAGTTCCACCATAAAGAACCCCATTCAAAGTTATGTAACAACAATTGTTACTAAGCGTCAAATGGAAACCATTTCTATTTAAACAAGAAATAGAAATGATGTTCTTATCAACAAAGGAATATAAAAGCAATTGTCCAGTTCTAAGACAAGTCCTGCAGGGAGTTTCAACAAATACGTTCCGATGGCGAGTGCAGCAACCTTTGCTTCATTCCCAACACGTAAATTTGACTCTCCCTTGACGAGTCTTCTTCTATTCCTTATCCCATGTATGTCATTACATATATGTGAGCCACACCCAGTATCCAATACCCAAGTGTCTAAGGAAATAGAATGACAATCAATAAAGAAGATTTCTGAAGAAGATGGGGCATCCGATGCCTTATCCTTCTTCACTGACTCAAGATAAATCCTTGCAATTTCTTCGCTAATGACCCTCCTTGCCATAATGATGGCAAGTTTCCTTTTGTGCTAGTTCTACCTTCTTAGCCTTTCTCTTCTTTCCCTTCTGCCGTTCCTTTGACTTCCTCTTAGAACCTTTCTTCGAGGAATCAACTAACAAAGACCCCCCTCGCCATGCTTCAAGACTCCACAGCCTTTCAAAGATATTGAGCAAGACTACGATGAACCTCCTAGCATCTCAGAGGTGAAGAGGAGCTTTGAGACTCAACCTTCAATCTCACTTGCTCATCAACCAACTCACAAAGATGAAGGACTACGATATGAGCATCCATATGCTCATGCTGCTTTCGTAGCTTGGGTTCCATCGTGGCTAGCATGATGCAACTCATTTATTCAGAATCACTCACATGTTTCTGATAGGCCAACAATTGGTCCAGAGTTGCATCATCACTATGACGGGCGGGAAGAGGCGCTTCGAGGACATTTGCAAGCTTTTCAACCTTGAGAACAATTCTCAAGCTTCTAAGCTAGTCCATGAAGCTCGGCCCAGTCAATTTATTTGAATCCAAAATGGAACGCAAATTCAAACACATCATGATCAATATATTAACTTAGAAATACAAAACGAGCATATATGAGAAAGATGATTTTAAAATGCATCAATATACATTTATAAATCCCATTCATTTTTCGAATTTCAAAAACCCCAAAATCACTTCGGGAGATTGTAGGTCCATCTCCGAATGGGCTGATATCCATCATAGTTATGAACAACCTTGGAGAGAGTCCAACAAGCCATTCATAACTACGACGGTAGGTATCATCTATACCGATTGCATATCACGTATATGCAACTATCACAATGTGCTATCAACTAATTGAATGTTCACACATACATCGGGTTGTTAACACATTAACAAGTATGCATCATATGCATAGCACCCAACTTCACCTCCCTTTACATCGACCTGAGAGAGTCCAACAAGCCGATGCTCCAGTGGTTAAAGCCAACCCATTAATCGACATAGTTTTAATATGGTTAGAGCGCATTCAACCAATTAGCCCAGCTTGGAGAGAGTCCAACAACCAAAGCTAACGATTGACCTCTGACTCTTACCATAT
The DNA here is from genome assembly GCA_025175895.1 of Wurfbainia villosa. NCBI lineage: Eukaryota > Viridiplantae > Streptophyta > Magnoliopsida > Zingiberales > Zingiberaceae > Wurfbainia > Wurfbainia villosa. The sequence continues at coordinate 75,711,423 of CM045991.1, read as the reverse complement.
TAGTATTAAACTATTCCATGGTTTGAACATATTCAGGTTCGAGCCGGGCTTGGAGAGAGTCCAACAACCCAAACAAGAAACAGAACTCTGGTTCTAACCATATTAATGGAAGGTGTAGGCTTTAATATTGATTAAGGGTTTTTAATGTCTCATCCTCTTTGCATGCAAATAACTATTATCTACATGGCATGGCATACATGGCATACATCTACATGTCACGACACGCATGGCATAATGTTATGCATCTAATGCAATTACATGGCATACAATTATGTCATGTCTATATTTCCTTATATGTCATAACTATTTATGGAAATAAAATATGTTTAAGATTTGATTCTCCAAATCAAATCATAATTAAATTAGGAAACAAATTTCCAAATCTAATCACATATTTTATTCATGGAATTATTTGATTAAGGAAAATCTATTTAGGAAACCAATTTCCTAAATCATTAAAACTACTTATGGAAATAAAATATTTTAAGATTTGATTCCCAAATCAAATCATGATTAAATTAGGAAACAAATTTCCAGAATCTAATCAAATATTTTATTTATGGAAAATATCAATTTCCATAAATACTTCCAACTTTCCAAAAGTGGAAGATTTTCATAAATACTTCTAGACTTTCCAAAATTGAAAAATTTCCATAAATACTTCTAAATTTCCAAAATTAGAAAATTTCCAGAAATACATTATGACTATCGCAAAACCATTTTACGATTATGTCGAAACACAACCTGGGCTCGATACCATCTGGGTTTCCGCACACATGGCGTGTGTGTGTTCGATCATGTTTCGTAAACATGAGCACAGCGGAAGCAATAAAAATAATAAATCTCCTATTTATTACAACACACACAACACACGCATGCTATTACAACAAGTGTAGACATAACCGTAAATTAAAATTGCAATAAAAGAAATTAAACTACGTTATACCTTCCGTATGACGTGTAGCGGGAACGGCATCAACCGGAACGATTCTCGTAAGAATCGTCTCTATCCGTATCCACGCCTAGCTCCTCGGGATGACTTCGCCAAGCCACGAGCTTCGTCTTCGTACGGGTTACTAGCCTCGTGTTGAAGACGACGTGATCGAGAGATGATCACGATCCGAATCCAAATTCGGATCCTAAAGACAAGTCCTCAAGACTTGCTTCTCCGAGAGGTATTCACAACCGATTGACGAATCCTTCGCCTCCACCTCAGAGGATTACCGGAGATCAAATCCCGGTAAGTTAGCCGCTGTCGGAGCCCTAACCGCCGCCCAAACGACTCCGACGAGAGGAGAAGAAGCTGTCCAGAAAACTGGACAGCTTGGTGGAGGAGTAGGCGCCGCCAAAACCAAGGAAGCAAAGTGCTCACCTTGATGCCAAACCTAAGGAGGATGACCGAACTCTTCCGCAGCAGCTCGACGCAGGAGGAAGGAAGCAACCTTCGACGCCGGTTGGAGGACCTTGGGCGGGCGGCAGCTGGAGTTGGCGCCAATAGGAGAGGAGGGGTTGGGCGGCCAAGTTTGATTAGGTTTAGGGTTAGGGTTTAATACCTATTTTATAGACAACTAATTCTCTTAGTGGTTAATGGATCATATCCATAAAGCCCGTTAACCCGCTCCATTAAGATAAGTTAAAATAAACCAAACCATGATGGTTTATTTTAAGTTAAAACGAACCGAACCAACCTTTGGTTCATTCGTTTAATATAAACCAAACCCTTTGGTTTATTCTCATCCATTGGATTAGGACCAAACCATTTTGGTCCATCCATTATGTCTTCATAAGACACGGCCCATCCACGCTTCCATTGCGACTGAAACAATTTCATGCTCGCTTTATGTTTGGTCCAACCAAACATAGTTTCTCTCGATTGAGAATCCCATTCTCAAGCTCGCTTTTAAATCCTTTGGATTACACTCGTTGTGCGTGTGACCAAATAGGTTCTCGGTTTATGTTGGCCGCCTATAATTAACCATTAATTATAGAACGATCATGAGTGGCACCTAGTAGTACATCATGATCCCCAATTAACCAAAAGATCAACTGATCCAGAACTATTTCAAACCCTTGAGCTTGAATGAATCGTGCCCCATTCCCTTCACTCATCTTATACCCACTTGGTTCAGGACATGGTCTATTGTGTCAGTCCCCACTAGGCTGACTACGTCACACCTAGCCCAAGTATCATTTCCTCGTCCCACGGATTCTAGTTACTCCACATGTATCGAAGAGTACCTTACTCTAAACATGTATTGCTTTGGCCAAAGACTTTAGTAACAATCCGACGAGAGGCCATGGGTATACATCTCCTCGCAAGGAGTGGTGAATCCTTTATAGGCTATTCAAACACCTTCGATCACGACTTATACCCAATCATCCGGTCCACATCTCCTTAGAGATGTTTGCTTAAGATGTCAAAGCATAAGTCTCCATGATCAAGATGACTTGAATACCGCAAGTCAAAGGAACATCGCACTTAAGCTACAAAGAAGAACTTCATTGACATATCTATATATGCAGAGAACCATATGAAGTCTTACTACCGGTCACTCCAATGAACTAGTTACCATAACTAGCATCCACGATCAACTCCGACATCACTATGTCTCGGCCCAAAGGAGAATCACCGCTTGGATACACCAAGGAGTATACTGCTAGTCTCGGCAGAATTGATGGTGTCCAAATCCATCAATTCATCGACTAGGGATAATTCCGATACATCACAATTACACATGTAGAGATACTCACTAGTTGTGATCCAATCACAAATTCTCTCATGCTGTGAATCGTATCGTGGACATTTAGTAAATGAGTTTAAGATCCAATCAAATACATTAAACATGTATACTCAAATAGTGAATCTTCATTTATCATATAAATGGTTCATACATAAGGCGATTGCCTTAGGACATCTCTCATATATTACTAACACCTACTGCATGCCATCAGTTGACTGCCACCTTTGCAATGGCTTTTGACGCTGTCTAAATCACGATCATCACTGTCCAATGGTCGCCTGGGCAACTGATCGTCCCATAGCCAAGTGATCAGTCGGTGACGAAGCGTTCTGTGCCCGCGTCACTTTCGGTAGTCGACTGCCACCTTTGGCAGTCGACTGCTGATCGGGCAATTTAGCCAAACACCAGTCGAACTCAATTCGACTTGGAGCAGTTCGACTGCCAATACTTGGTAGTCGACTGATGTTGGGTAAACCTCAAACAAATGACTTGTTTGAGCATCCGACGGTCGAGTAAAACTTCAACCCACTCAGTTGAGCATCCGACACTCCCATTCGTTTGGTAAAACCTCAAACTAATGTTTGAGCGTCCGACTTAACCACACGTCGGGTAAAACCTCAAACTCTAGTTTGAGCATCTGACTTGTCGGGTAAAACCTCAACCCACTCGGTTGAGCATCCGACACTTGATATAGCCATTCCGCTAAGTTCACCTATGAGCTACCATTTACAAATCGCTCTTTCTCTCATCTCCCTTGAAGTTCCTCGTCGAAGCTCTCTTCGTCCAGCCACGTCCCTCGGATGCACCAAGCACACGACTTCACAATGTCATCCTTCGCGTCTCGCCCTGAAGTCTGCTTCCTTGGCTTCACTCCAATGCTCCTCGTCCGGCAGTCCCTCGGATGCACCAAGTTCACGACTTTCGCAATGCCATCCTTCACCGACTCAAAGACCCGAGCCATGAGATGGTGAACCCACCAATGCTTTCGTCAAGCCAACACATGTGTGAATTACTAAGTCGTGCATGACTTTAACACACATATCAAATCACATAAACATCCTAACTTAAACCTTTGCCACACACATCAAAACCTTAAACCATACTTGGGTTGATTTCCCTAACAATCTCCCCCTTTTTGATGTGTGACAACCATGTTTAAGTTAGGTAAACCATTAACAAAATACATAAGGCAGGAAAGCATGTAAAATAACATGAGTATCAAACACCCCCTAAATACATGCAACTCCCCCTTAACACATGATAATCTCTCCCTAGCATGATTAACTTAAACACAATATTTCTCCCTCTTTGACACCATCAAAAACATTGAACATATGCTATATAATATGGTATTAAGGTCTAAAGGAAGAAAAACACAAAAATTAGATTAAAAACCTGTCAAAATAGGTTACTATGCTCGTGCCAGCTTCGTGATCGATTGCTTTATCGTAATGGCAATGACTACTATCGAAATAGCGATCATTGGCACATGAAAGCTCAGTTTTCTGATTTTTGAATCGAAATTTAGAATTGCATAAAAAATCCATAAAATTTGAAAAATCATGAAATTCGGGGAACATAATTCTAATAAGTTCCCTTATCAGTGAAAAATAGTTTTTTTTTATGAAAATTCATTTAATTTTCAAACAATTGGCAAAAACTCAAATGTCTTAAAAACCTTCAATCATTGTATCAACATTAAAGCTAGTTTTGCCTTAGAAACATTTCAAACCATGAACATACAGATTATAAAACATAAAATGGTTTTAAAACATTTGAAATATTCAACCATGATCTTTGGAAAATATGTCTATGAATTAAACATAAGCTTTCTCCATGATTGGTCTATGATTACTCTATCATGATACTTGTAAATGACCATCTAAATGCCTTAAGCATTAGCGAACCATTTGTATCAACCTAACATCTAACCCATTGCTATGTTTTCAATCAAGTTAGCCTATAGTGGGATGTGAGATGTACCTAAGGTATTATACTTAACCATAAATTTCATGCAATTCTACCAAGATTAAGTTTACTCAAACATGATCATAAAGCAAGCATTATCATGAGTCACACATCATGATCATAATACAAGTATAACAATCAAGTGTTATAAAACATGATTTGACTTTTATCAATAATTACACATCATGATAAAACAAGCACATCATTCAATTCCTAGGTCACACATTAACATCTCTCAACACTAAGTCAAAAATCATCACCCACATCATCCTAAGTCAACCATTTAACATGATATAAGTAAAGTCCACTTATGGTTGACTTTCCTAGGATTTCCTAATCCTTGAGGATTGACTTGGGAACCCAATACAAATTCTTTCCAATGGAGTTCACCAAGTACTCCTTTGGGATCCATTTCCTAGCTACCATTGTGGTTTTTGTTTGTCCCCTATCATTAGGCAATGGTAGGCCTTTTCATTCTTGGTTCCCTTATAACCTAGGTCTTTCTTGTTAAAGCTTGCCCTTTGGCTCCCAATAATCATGTTTAGGATATTTGAGCCAATTGCAAATTTTTATAAGGCCTTTGTAAGGAAATCTACCTTTTCCCTTAAAGTCCTATTTTCTTCTACTAAGCATGCATCATTAACATTAGAAGAAATACAATCATCATGTGAATATGCATTTTTCAATTTTTCTTCTAGGGAATTAATTTCATCAAGCATGCATTTATTTTTATTTTTGGCCCTAAACAAGTCCTTAGTCAAGCTAGTAATCATTGAAACTACATCATGGGAGGGTAATTTAGTTACCTTACTTACCCAATTCCTTTCGGATGATGATGATGAAGACGCTCCCCCTTCACTCAAGCTCTCCTCCTCACTAGTGCTTGCATTTTCTCTTTCGGAGGAGGTGGACTCTACATCATCATTCCCCATTAGTGCCAAGTGGGTGACAATTTCCTCTTCTTCCGATGATGATGGATCATCCCACGTAGCTTTCAAGTTGTGTGCTTTAGCCTTCCCTTTTTCTTTCAATTTCTTCTCTTCATCCTTCTTCTTGCTCCCTTTCTTCTTATCTTCTTTCTTTCTCCTTTCTTCCTTGCTTTTGTTCAAGAGGGTACAATCATCCCTCATGTGTCCCTCTCCTTGGTAATTATAGCAAATTACCTTCCTTCTTGACCTTCTCCTATCATGAGACTTGTTAAATTTAAAATTTTTTAATGCACGTCTCACCTTCCTTACCATGTAGGCCTCTTCATTGCTTTTCATTAAGGATGAGGAGGATGATTCTTCGTTGGATGAGGAAGGTGGAGTCTCCTTCTTCTTCTTCCCTTTGTTGGCCACTAATTCTAACCCCCTTGATGGCTTGATTGGTTCTTCAATTATGCCTTCAAGCCTAGTTTCATGCAATTCCATGGTCGAGAAAAATTCTTCTAGAGTACTTACCTCTAGATTCTTTGAAATATAAAAGGAGTCCACCATGGAACTCCATTTAGATGACCGGGGGAATGCATCTATTGCCTTCATGATCATGTCCCAGTTCGAGAGCTTCTCTCCTACACTTGATAAACCGGTTACTATTTCCTTAAAATGTGAATGAAGAGATAATACCTTCTCCCCTTTATCTAGCCTGATATTGTTCAATTGGGAGCGGAGAAGATCCCTTCTTGCTAGTTTGCCTCGGAGGTGCCTTCATGGAGCTCTACTAGCTTTTCCCACATTTCCTTGGCGCTAGCGCACTCTCCAATCCTATTGATCTCTTATTGAGGGAGCATATTGTATAGATGATGTTTGGCCTTTGAATTTACAAGGTGCTCCTCTCGTTGCTTCTTTGTCCATCTTGTCTTTTCGATTGGTTCACCCTCTTCATCCCTAGGTACATCGAAATTGGATTCCATAATAACCATTATATCAAATTCCGTTTCGAAGAATACCTCCATTCTTTTCTTCCATCATGTGAAGTCACCATCGAACTTGGGTGGATGAATGTTGGAGCCAGCCATCTTGTCGTGATTGTGTTGGTGATGAGTCTGCGACAAGCTCCTCGCTCTGATATCACTTGTTGGAGAATCGGTGGGCAGCTAGAGGGGGTGAATAGCCTTCTTTATCATTGATGATGTTCGGTTGCTTAATCGTCTACGAATATGATTAGCGTAGCGGAAAACAAATGCTAAACAAAATGATTAAGACAAATAAAAAGAGAAAGAAGCACAAACGCTAACACCGGAGATATAACGTAGTTCACGACCCTTGCCGCTAATCCATGGACGATTCGTTCCAGGTGAATAACTCCTTAACCAACTCCACTAGTCTCTCCTTTAGCCCAAGCAAGGTGGAGGTAACCTCTTTACAAGAATGCACTCCTTCTTACAATAAGATTGAAATAAGAACAAGAAGGAGTATGAATCGTGTGGAGCACTTAGGGAGCATGAACATTAACCTCCCTAAAGCCCACACCCTCTCTTTTTATAGAGAGAGCCAAAATCTTCCCGTTGGGCATGCAGTAATCCACTACTGCATGCCATCAGTCGACTGCCACTTTTGCAAAAGCTTCTGATGTCGTCTAAATCATGGTCTTCACCTTCCAACGGCGCGTCATAGCCGATCGCGATTCTGCTGATCATCGCTCATAGCCAATCGATCGGGCTATTAGCGCTTGTCCGCGCCACTTTCTAGTCGATCGCCACCTTTTTCCGATCACGATCGGATAATTCAGCCGAACACCAGTCGAACTCAATTCGACTTAGAGTAGTTCGACTGCTAATACTTGACAGTCGACTGATGTTGGGTAAACCTCAAACAAATGGCTTGTTTGAGCATCCGACGGTTGGGTAAAACCTCAACTCACTCGGTTGAGCATCCGACATTCGCATTCGTCGGGTAAAACCTCAAACTAATGTGTGAGCGTCCGACTTAACCACACGTCGGGTAAAACCTCAAACTCTAGTTTGAGCATTCGACTTGTCGGGTAAAATCTCAACCCACTCGGTTGAGCATCCGACACTTGGCTTAGTCATTCGGCCAAGTTCACCTATGAGCTACCGTTTACAAATCACTCATTCTCACATCTCCCATGAAGTCCCTCACCGAAGCTCTCTTCGTCCGGCCACATCCCTCGGATGCACCAAGAGCACGACTTCGCAATGTCATCCTTTGCGTCTCGCCCTGAAGTCTGCTTCCTTGGCTTCACTCCAATGCTCCTCATCCGACGATCCATCGGATGCACCAAGCGCACGACTTCCACAATGTCATCCTTCACCGACTCAAAGACCCAAGCCATGAGATGGTGAACCCACCAATGGTTTCGTCAAGCAAACACATGTGTGAATTAGTAAGTCCTGCACAACTTCAACACACATATCAAATCACATAAACATTTTACCTTAAACCTTTTCCACACACATCAAAACCTTAAACCATACTTGGGTTGATTGCCCTAACAAAGTCTACTTCCTTTGGCTTAACTCCATTGATCCTTGTCCGGCGGTCCTTCGGATGCACTAAACTCACAACTTCTCCCCGTGCCATCCTTCACTGACTCAAGGACCCGAGCCATGAGATAAGTGACCTTGCCAAGTACTCAAGACTTTCTCATTGCCAAGGCTACATACTTGGACTTTCCTAATGTCAACTCCATGTTGGACTTTCCCTTGCGAACCCATGTTTGACTTTCACCGCCAAGGCTACACACTTGGACTTGCATGGCCAAGGCTACACACTTGGTCTTCCCTTGCCAACTCCATGTTGGACTTCCAATGCCAAGCCCCATGCTTGGACTTTCACCGCCAAGGCTACACACTTGGACTTACGTGGCCAAGGCTACACACTTGGTCTTCCCATAACAATCACATGTCATATGTTTTGTCTAACATTAAAATACTACTCGAGTCAAACTCGAGTCCGATCAGTCATGACCTGGGCCGATTACACCAACACTTCTATCTCTTCCTTCTGCCTTGCGCCTTCTGTATCCCTCCGAGTCCGCGACTTGTTCATCCTTGCGCTTGCTTCCAAGAGCTTCCCTCGGTTTCGTCATGTCTTGGCTTTTTCCTTTGCCAAAGTCCTCTTGGACTTTACACCGCCAAGACTACATGCTTGGACTTACGCTACCAAGACTTGTCTTTGGACTTTCTTTGCCAAGGTCCACTTAGACTTTACGCGGCCAAGACTACATGTTTGGACTTATGCTGCCAAGACCTTCCCTTGGACTTCTCTTGCCAAGATCACACTTGGACATTCCTTTACCAAGTCTTCATACTTGAATTTTTTTGTCACTTAACACATTCATGGTTAGATCACAAATATTTCCTAACTATAAATGATTATCTAAACATCAAAATACATAAATGCTTGGGGCATTGTTGCACCAACAATCTCCCTTTTTTTGATGTTTGGCAATCATTTAAGTTAGATCTTGAAATATACTCAATAAAACAACATATACAATATGAGTTCTAACTTAAATTCTCCTTCTTCCCCTTTGACACACATCAAAAAGAGAAGGACTTATCAAAAATAAGTTCATGAATGAAGTAAAGTTGATCATGCCTTGAACTAAGGTAAAATATAGATATAGGGCTCTACCTTAATCCAAGAAATAGTTCATAATGTGTAAAGAACATGTTGAGCAAAGCATAATATGAAAATATGTCCTAACTTTGCACCAACAATATAGATTTTGGGATGAAAAGATTGCACCATGAAGCTCCCCCCTAAAACAATGCATCAATCAGTCCTACTCCCCCTTATTTGTTGGGCTTATCATACCATAGGGTTAGGACACTTAGGATTGAGCTTAAGACAAAGAAATAAGGCTGATTTGTTGAAAAATCAGCGTAACAGTCAATTGAATACTGAATCAGTCGACTGGCAAGCCTGAAATGCCAATTTTAGGATTTTAACCAAACTTCATAAATGCACCAAAAATTCAAGAAACATCGAAAAATCATGAAATTTTGTGGACACTTTTCTGAAATCATTCTCTATCAAGGAAAAATAATTTAAAAATATATCTTTTTCAGATTTCAAAAATTATATAAATTTGAAAACTAGCAAAAGCTTTAAGGTTTTTGAAGACTTCGTATCACTTTTGCTTATCAAGTGAAAACTATTTTTCAAAATATGATAAACATAGTTTAAAATATATTTTGTTTGACATTTCCAATCATTTTCTTAGAGCTATATGTTGGTGCAGTAGGCACCTAAGTCGAACCTGAGTTTTGATTATAGCAAACGATACAAAATTAAGCTCATGTCGTTACCTCACGAGCTGAATCGAGTGTGCAGAAGATTGCTATAGCTGGAGCTGAAGGCTAGCGACACCCGGAGGAAGCCGCGGTGGTCGGGCGACACTCGAGTGACTTCGGAGGGAGCCGAAGGAATCGAGTGGAAGGCTAGAAGCAAAAGCAACACGAAAGTATCGAGGTAAGCTCGTGTGTGCGAGCGTAAGTGAGGTCGTATCCTCGTTACGGGGATGATCTTAAGCATAGATCTGACCAAAGACATCCTATAGATGGTCTAGGTCGAGATCAGATGGTCGACGACCATCGAAATTATGTTTTTGTTGAGCTAACTTTGACTTGTAGCAAGCATCGGTCATTCCGCCATCTTGGAGGACTCATTGCCATCAATCGATCGTCGGAGGTCAACACTGATCGATCGTCGCCATCACCGATCGATGGTCAATGATCAGATTCGAGGAGTCAAGGCTTATCACCCCATTTCAAGGAGATTGGTGCTCAATTGTGATTGGCTAGGGTTCCTCTCGAAAAGGGGCTCAAAGGCTATAAAAGGAGGTCCTAACCTAGGGTTTTCTCATCAATTCTAAGTGCTCAAAAGCTTCTACAACACTGCGACTCTCTGACAACTCTACGACAACGAAGTGCTGCCAACAACCCTAGTTTAAGTCCTATCTTCGAGTTGTTGGTATAATCTTGTTTTGTCATTTCTTTTAATCTTGCAATTCGTTTTTTAATCGAGGCTTTCTACCGTTGCATTTCATTTTAATAGAAGAGAGGGTTTGTCTCTCTATCTTGTGCTTCGAAGGTTTTTGTAATCGTAAAACTCCTACCTTCGACGAGGAGGAGTGTTTTAGTAAATTGCCCTCCGTACAGGGTCTAGGACCATTATGGCCTTGGAGTAGTAGCCGAAGGCTACGAACCAAGTAAAAAAACTATTTGTCTTATTTAGTTTTTATTTACATTTCCTCTGCGTTTAATTGTCTACCGAACGATTTAAAAGAAAAAGTTTTTATCGCTATTCACCCCCCCCCCTCTAGCGATCCACTTCGATCCAACACTATATGCACATCAATTGTACATAAGTCTTCCCGATGATTGGTCCAATCAAGGATCAATGTCTCTAGATGACACTTTGGTTCATAGTAATGCATCATAACAAGCATGATGAAGCAAATGCATCTGCCTAACATCTCACATGATGTCTAAGTGGCTCAATATAAAAATCACGGTTTCTTAGGTATTTTGTGAGATGCTATAGAAGTATAATCCTAGGGTTTCTATAGGATCATGCAAACCTAAACCTCTATTCTACTAAGCACATTCCAAGTTCTCTTCTAAGTGATGAAAAATATGCTTCGGGAAGAGCCTTGGTGAAAATGTCGACAAGGTTGGACATAGATTCTATGTAGTTGAGTTCAATGTCCCCCTTTGCTACATGATCTCTAATGAAGTGATGCTTCACTTCAATGTGTTTTGTCCTAGAGTGATGTACTAGATTTTTGGTCAAATTAATGGTACTCACATTGTCATAATAAACTTTAATGTTGGAGTATTGTACCTCATAATTCTCTAGACTGTGTATCATCTAAAGTAATTGAGCTACACAATCACCCATGGCTACATACTCAGCCTCGGTGGTGGATAGAGCAACACAAGGTTACTTCCTACTACTCCAACTAACTAGGGAGGATCCAAGAAATTGGCATCCAACACTAGTACTCTTCCGATCCAATTTGCAACCCGCATAATCAGAGTCGGAGTACCCAATCAAGTCAAAAGACCTAGTCCTAGGCTACCAAAGTCCTACATTTAGTGTGCCTTTAATATATCTTAAAATTATTTTAACGACCACTAAATGAGACTCTTTGGGACATGATTGGTATCAGCACACATACCTACTGCAAATAAGATATCGGGTCTACTAGCGGTAAGGTAGAGTAGGCTACCAATCATACTCCTATAAAGTTTTAGATCAATTGATTTACCTTCATTATCATTGTATATTTTTGTGTTAGTCGCCATTGGGGTTAATACTACCTTAGCATTTTCCAAACCAAATTTCTTAATCATCTCTTTGGCATATTTGGTTTGTATATGTAGATTCCCTCATTGGTTTGTTTAACTTGTAAACCTAAGAAGAAATTTAATTCTCCAACTAGACCCATTTCAAACTCATTTTACATATTTTTGATAAAGTCTTGAAGGAGTTCATCATTTGTTGACCCAAAAATGATGTCATCAACATATATTTGGGTCACAAAGATATCTTTTGACTTTGACTTAATGAAAAGAGTTTGATCTACTTGGCCCTTCTAAAGTCCTTAGAAATTAAGAAAAAAGATATTCTTTCATACCAAGCCCAGGGAGCTTGTTTCAACTCATATAAAGCTTTTCTAAGCTTATATACATGGTTTGGATAGTCTACACTCTCAAACCCGGGAGATTGTTCTACATACACTTCTTCCTTAATAAATCCATTTAAGAATGCCGATTTTACATCCATTTGATAGAGTTTAAATCTCATGTAAGAGGCATATCCTAATAGGATTCTAATTGACTCTAACCTAGCAACTAGAGCATAAGTTTCATCATAGTCAAGTCCCTCAACTTGATTGAAACCCCTTGCAACTAACCTAGCTTTGTTTCTAGTTATGTTTCCTTGATCATCTAATTTGTTGCTAAAGACCCATCTTGTAGTAATAATGGTGCTATCATTGTGTCTAGGGACTAGCTCTCATACTTGACTTCTTTCAAATTGAGCCAATTCTTCTTGCATTGCTAGAATCCAATCCGGATCAAGTAATGCATCATTGATTGATTTGGGCTCAAATTGTGAGATGAGAGCTATTTGACTAGTAGGAGCTCTATGAAAAGACCTAGTTCTAACACCTTGGGATAGCTCTCCTACAACTTGGTCTAGAAGATGATTTTGATGAATTTTTAATGTTCTAGGAGGTGTATCAAATTGATTTAGATCATAGTTATCCTCCTTCCTCCTCTCATCATCGGAATCTCCTCTTCCTCCCCCTTGATCTAATCCTCCCCCTTGATCATTACTCCCTAAGGTCAAGTTTTGAATTTTTTGGGTAATATCTTGGTTTTTATCATTGGTATCATTATCAATGGAGGATTTCCTAGGGTAAGTGTTAGATGTATCATTAAATTGAACATTTGAGGATTCCTCAACCTTTTGGGTCCTCTTGTTGTAGACTCTATATCCTCTACTAGTGGATGAGTATCCAACTAGGATTCCCTCATCTGCTATGAACTCAAATTTTCCTAAATTGTCTTTGGTGTTTAAGATGTAGACTTTGCATCCAAAGACATTGAAATAATGAATTGTAGGAATTGTGGCATTCCATAATTCAAATGGTGTTTTCCCTAAAAACCTATGGATTAAGACTCTATTTTGGATATAGAAAGCAATTTTAACCTCTTCCGCCCACAAGTAGCTAGGTAGAGAATATGCATTGAGCATAGTCCTAGCCGCCTCTTGTAGGGCACAATTTCTCCTTTCCACCACCCCATTTTGTTGGGGTGTTCTAGGACAAGAGAACTCATGCTTGTACCCTTGTTCTAAACAAAATTTTAAATTCTCCACCATGATCACTACGGATCCGGTTGATTTTGAGATTTCTTTCATTCTCTACTCTTTTGATAAAATCTATGATTATTTCTTAGGTATCATCCTTATGTTTCATAAAATAAACCCATGTATATCTAGAAAAATCATCAACTATAACTAAACAATATTTACTACCATTCAAAGAAGGAATGCTATGGCAATCAAATAAATCTAAATGTAAAAGCTCTAAAGGTAAAGAAGTACTAGTTAAAGTTTTACCCTTGTGTGATAACTTTGATTGTTTTCCTTCTTGGCATGCATCACATATCTTGTCTTTGATGTACTTCACCTTTGGCAATCCTTTGACTAGATCTAACTTGGCTATCTTGGCAATATTCTTCATGTTGATATGTCCAAGCCTTCTATGTCATAGCCAACTTTCTTCTTCTTTTGCCATAAGACACTCAGTGGAAATGTTAGAAGCATAAAATAAATCAACATAGTAAATATTGGATTTCCTATATCCTACTAACATTCAATCATTCAATTTCTTCTGTCTTATAAAGCATTTTTTAGAGTTGAATTCAATATAAAAGTTGGCATCACATAATTGGCTAACACTAAGCAAGTTGAATTTCATATTTTTAATTAGAAAGACCTTATGAATAGCAAGTTTTGGGATACCTCAATTGTGCATTTACCTAGAATTTTGAGTTTACCACTATTCCCAAAAGACATGATTCCTTTGCTAAGGTAGTTGATTATGGAAAATTTGCTCACATCTCCGGTCATATGTCTTGAGCAACTGCTATCCACAATCCACATACTTGGTCCTTCTACCTAAACAACATGAAAAATAAAAGCCTTAGGTACCCAAATTTTTGGACTAGTAGCATCGATCACAAATCTCTTGGGAACCAATGCCTTTTTAACTTTGCTCCTAATTGTTGATTTTCTACTAATTAGGGAGGTATAGGCTACTTCCTTCTCCTTAGGTCTATATCCTATCCCGACCTTGTTATAAATAGCCCTTTGGTCCCTAAGTATCATATCAAGGTATTTAGATCCATTTGTGAATTTTTCTAAACATGCTCTTAATTCACATACTTCCTTTTTAAGTTCCTCATTTTCATCCTTAAATAAGCATGCATCATTACATGAAAGTTCTACATTCTTAATTGCCTTAATTTCTACCTTCAAATCCTTAATCCTAGATTTAGATTTAACTAAGGAATTTTTAAGATATGCAATGGTCTTATATAATAATTCTACCCTAGGGGAGTCTCTTACCTCATCGTCACTAGAGGATGATTCGTCGCTTGATGATGATGACACCTCTTGACTTGAACTTTCGGCTTCATCTTCCAAAGCCATAAGTGCCACATGTCGTGTGATGTGGCATAGCTCCTCGTCATCGGATGAATCTTCTATGCTTTGTGCTACCATGGCCTCCTTCTTCTTTTCCTTCTTATCCTTCTTCTTTTCCTTTTCCTCCTTTTTCTTTAGGTTCGGGCAATTCAGCTTGATATGCCCTTTCTTATTACATCGATAACAAATGACGTTAGTATTAGAAACCGAACTACTAGTAGATTTACCTTTTGAGGATTGAAACATCCTCCTCACATCCTTCTTGGTGAGCTTCCTTGATCTTCCACCAAATTTCTTCACATAATGGGCCACCTCGCTAGTGGACAATTCTTCACCGCTACTAGAAGACTCATCATTCGACTCGGATGATGAAGAGACCTCCTTTTCTTTATTCTTTTTCTCCTTCTTACCTACAACAAGAGCTAAACCTTTTTCCTTCGATGAAATGTTAGCTTGTTCATGTAATTAAAACTCACAAAATAATTCATCTAATTTAACTAAAGAGAGGTCCCTAGAAACCTTATAAGCATCTACCATTGATGCCCATAGAGTTGTTCTAGGGAAGGCTTGAAGAACATACCTTACTAAGTTGCGATTGTCTACCTTCTCACCTATAACATGTAATCCATTGACAACTTCCTTAAATCTACCATGCATTTGACTCACGGTCTCGTTGGTCTTCATACTAAAGCTTTGAAGTTGACCTATCAATAAGTCTCTCTTGGCTCTTCTTGTCTCCTTTGACCCTTCGTGGAGTTCAATGAGCTTTTCCCAAACCTCCTTGGTGGAGTCGAAAGGTCTGACCTTGCTTAGTTTCTCTTTAGATAAGTCACATTGGAGCATGGTTGTTGCTTTGGCATTGGCTTGAGCCTTCTTCACCATCTCCCTAGTCCAATCCTTTATTGGTATTGGGGTTCTAAATTCGTCGACCAACTTTTTGAACCCATCTATAATGCTAAACCAATTTTCAATATCATTCATTAGATAATATTTCATCCTACCTTTCCAATACGCGAAATTATTGTCGTCGAAGAAAGGAGGTCGTACCGTGCTATATCCCTCTTGAAACGCCATTGCTTCGGTTGATGGTTAGTGTTCGTATAATCAATCCAGGTCACGATTGTCCAGACTCGAGTTTGACTCAAGTAGTATTTTGATGTTTGACAAAGGAGTTGACCATTGTTTGACAATAGGTTAACTAGATGGTTGACTTGGGGTTGACCATATGATGGAGAAGTCCAAGTGGGACACTTGGCAATTGAAAGTCTAAGTCTTGTGTACTTGGCATGGAAAGTCCAAGCATGGGTCTTGGCAAGGGAAAGTCCAAGCTTGAGTCTTGGCAATTGGAAAGTCCAACATGAGTTGGCAAGGAAAATCCAAGTCATGGGTACTTGGCAAATAGAAAGTCCAACATGGGTTGGCAAGGAAAGTCCAAGTCATGGGTACTTGGCAATTGGGAAGTCAAAGGGTTGATATTGGCGGCGTAAAGTCCAAGGGTGGAGTCTTGGCAGCATAAGTCCAATGGTTTAGCAGTGTAAAGTCCAAGCGTGTATCTTGGCAGCGTAAGCCCAATGTGCTTTGGCGGTGTAGACCAGCTTAGCATAACAATAGCCGATGGAAGCACCTGAAGGCTAGCGTATGGATGAACAAGTCATGGATGACTTGGAGGGATCCAATAGGCATGAGGCTGATGGAGGTGGCTAGAAGGCTTAGGTCTAGGCTAAGGGTGGTCTAGCAAGTATGTGGGCATCATACTTGGGGTAAACCTCATGGTTGAGGTGTAGCAGTCAACTGGGGATATGGACCAATCAACTGGTCAAGTGTTTTGACACTTGACAACCGAGTCGACATCGAGCAGTCGACTGTCGTTTGTCGACTAGGGTTCGACTACAGTAAAAGGCCTAGGCAGTCGGCTGCCAGCATTAGGCAGTTGATTGATGGGCTCAGAACACTCGGTAGCCGACTGATCAATCAGCTACAAGATTGGAAGTCGACTAATGGGTTATGGCAGTCGACTGCCAGTGTATCCGTTGGCTTGAATGTCGATGTGGACCAAGTCCATTGTGAGACAACGACACTGTTGGTAGTCGACTGGGACCTTATGGCAGTCAACTATCAGGCACAAAATCAACCCGATGCAGGCTAAAAAGAAGCTTGAAAGGGTGGATTTATTAGCGATTTTCTTGGGCGATTTTGAAGGGAAATAGTTGGTGCTTTCCAGTCCTTCAAGGATAGTCCAAGGTGATCAACAAGCAAACATCCAAAAGAATTTTTTGTAAACTGTTCTTTACTTCTCTTATTGTATTTACTTTGTATTTGCTTGTTGTTTCTATGTATTATTGTTGTAATCGTTGTACGAGGTTTCTCCGCCTCTGACTTGTTGTCAAAAAGGAGTGTTTTAGATTAGTGGTGGTGTTTGCATCGCTATAGCTCATTTGAGCTCAATCCGTGGACTAGGAACCCTATGGTTCCGAACCACGTTATATCTTGTGTATTGTGTGCTTGTGTTGTGTATTTGTTTTTGTTTATCATTATATATTCTGATGCGTACACTAACACTTGTAGCAAGCACGTGATCGATTTCCATCATCGAAGCAACAAACACGCTATTCACCCCCCTCTAGCGACGTCAAATTCCTAACAAGTGATATCAGAGCTCGGTAGCTCTAAGAAGAAGAAGATGCTCTGATGCCCTACAATTGGTATCAGAGCGGTTTGCTCTTCACCGGCTTCACATCCGAGGGAGGAAAGGTGCTAGAGGGCAAGATGGATCTTCAAGAGAAATTGGGTGATGACATCAACATTTTGCCTTCCTTCGACCGCAAAGATTTTGCATATTGGAAAGGTAGAATGATGTATTTTCTTATGTGTGATTATGACAATTGGATTAGTGTTTTAGTAGGGTTCGATGTTCCTACGGATGAGAATGGAAAAATACTCAAGAAGAAGAAGTGGAGCGAGGAGCAAATCCGATACTCCAACATAAACAATAAGGTAATGGGTATATTACTTAGTGTAATTCCTAATGATATTTTAATCAAGATAGGAGATTGTAAAGATGCCAAAACCCTTTGAAGCAAGTTGGCAAAATATCATGAAGAACCCTCAACGACTCAAGAAATAGAGGAGCCCAAGGAACAAGAACCATCATCGGCTAAATTGGAGGAAGAGGCCAAAGAAGCAAGCTCATCCTCACAAGAAAGTGAGAATTCGGAAGTTGAGAAGGAGTCAACATTCGGATCAGAGGTCGAGGAGTGTTCGGCATCCGGGGAGGAAGAAGAGGTGGAAGAAGTAGGAGAAGCCTCCACCTCTAGGATTGAGGGGCAGGAGAGAATTTCCACACCGGAGCAACCTCAAGAGGAACCATCTACCTCTGGTCGAGAAGATGAAGGAATCCAAAATTCCACCACCATTGACCTAGGTAACTCAAGCAATTTAGTTAAAAATAAAAACCATATAATTTGTTTTGAGTATAGGGAATACGAGCACTATAAGAGCAAGTGCCCTAAGAAGGTCTAGAAGGCTCTTCTAGCACCAAAAGTCAATAAAAATTCAAAAGATGCCGGTGCCCTAATTAGGAAGAGCAAGGAGCACGTGGTATGCTTCAAGTGCCAACAACCGGGGCATTATAGGAGGCAATGCCCTAGAGGGAGGAAGAAAGTCCAAGAAGAAGCATCATATGTAGAGGGAGCTTCAAAAGCTAACCCTAAGGTAAAATTTAGTAATGCACCTTCCCTATTTTATAATGAAAATCATGCTAGGAGTAATCTTGCTATTGTTCATAAGGAGCATGCTAAAAATAGGCTCTACTGTTTAGGTGCCAGATCATGTAATTTTAGAACTAAGGAGAAATTTGGGACTAATGTCCCTAGAACAATTTTACCTAAGGAAACTATTAGGAAGGTAGAGGAGCATCTAGGCATTAACCCTAAGAAGGGTAGGCATATGCCTAGGAGGAACCCTTCCCAAAGGATAAATGAAAAATCAAAATTGGGAAGATTAGAGTTAGAGAACCAAGCCTTGAGGTCAAGGCTTGAGAAACTTGAAAAGACCCTTAGAAATATGCAAAATCAAATTCAAGGGTCTAGGAGTTAAAGTCAAGGGTGTAAGAGGCAAGAACCATCTAGGAGGCAAGGTTTGGGTCACAATCCTATGTCCAAGAAGGTAATGCCTATTTATCACAATGTTTCATTTGATTATAGAACTCAACCTAGGTCTAGGAAAACCAAGGTCACAAGGGAAGTCATCCCTAGAGTTGACCATGGTAAGTGTCTAGTGGCCAAGGTTTCAAGGAAACTTAGGGAAGCCACTAAGAAGGTTACAAGGGGAGTCACCCCTAGAATTAACCTAGGCAAGACCATAATAGCCAAGGCTTCTAAGCCTAGAAGGGTCATTAGGAGGGTATATAAGGAGGTCATACCTAAGGAATACCTAGTAAACCCAAGGAGATCCAATAGATATTGGGTTCCTAGGAGCGTGATCGATTCACACTAAATGGGTTAGGTCGTGTCAACCTTGATTGGATGGGTAGTTAACTCAACCATAGGAAAGTTGACACTTTAGGGCATTTCCAAGGTAATGGGATACTTTGGAAATAAGTATGAATTTTTATCCTAAGAGGTTTTAGGATGTGCCAATATATTTTGAGAATTATGACAAATCAATCAAATTGGCACAAACTAGGTTTAGAGGTCATGGTGTGCCATTTTGGATTTTGGCACACTTGGGAGAAGAGTGATAATATGACAAAATGGAATTAATCATAACAAATGTAAACTAATACTAAAACTTACGAATCATTATACCTTTATATTTCATTTTCCATGCTTTGATTGTCATATACCATGTCATGACATCATATTTAATCTTTATCATATAAAATGTCATGATCATGCTTAGGGTTATCTTTTAATGTCATGTATGTTTAGATTAAATCACATGTCATGACATCATGATTATTGGCACATGTTCTAATTATGATATCATTTATGCCATAATCATCATTCATGCATTTAGGATTTATGAAAATTGATTTAAGGACAATTGGCATGACTTGAAGTCCCATGTATAAGGAAATCAAGTAGTGTTACATTAGAAAAATACTTGAGACCTTAGTTTAGGATAAACAAAACCCACATCTCACATCAAATTAACATGTGTGTGTTTTCAAACACCCTAGACACATGTGAGATGCTAGGAAATGAGTTAAGTTCAAAGTGCATAGTTTTTGCATCAAGATAAACTCAAACTTGTCTTATACCATGAATGAATCATGAGGAAAACTTATGTACAAGTCATGTGCATTAAACCCATAGACCATGGTTCAATATAAGGTTTTAAAAACATTTTGAAAAACCTTGGTGAAATCTATCTTTTGATAGCAATCACCATTGTAGAAGTTGATACAAAATAGGTCAAAAACATTGAAGTTATCAATGGTTTTGAATTTTGTGTCAATCTCCTATTTTTATGGGTATTTTATTTTTCAAATATTTTTCACCCATAATGATTGTTATAAGTAGTATATGTATGAAGTTTCAAGATTTTTCAAAATACCTATATTTACTTATGTATTTCTCAATCTCGTTTCTAAAACTGAATTTCTGCATTTGCAGAAATCAGCCGACTGCCACTAATGAAAATCAACTGGAATCAAGGTCAGTCGACTGGTGACTATCAGAGTCGACTGCCAATGTTGATTTCGGGTAAACAAGGTTTGTTTAGCCTGATTTCAGCTGTGCTAGGCTACCCTAATTGCTCTTTGTTGGGTTTCCGGCACCGCGGCGAGTGTGTGTTCGAACATGTTTCGTAAACATGTGCACAGAGGAAGAAATAAAAATAATAAATCTACATTTATTACAACACACACAACACACGCATGCATAGTACAACATGTGTAGACATAACCGTAAATTTAAATTTTGCAATAAAGGAAATTTAACTACGTATACCTTTCGTATCACGTGTAGCGGGAACGACATCAACCGGAACGATCCTCGCTAGAATCGTCTCTATCCGTATCCATGCCGAGTATCCTTAGGATGACTTCGCTAAGCCACGAGCTTCGTCTTCATATGGGTTACTAGCCTCGTGTTGAAGACGACGTGATCGAGAGATGATCACGATCCGAATCCAAAGACGAGTCCTCAAAACTCGCTTCTCCGGAGAGGTATTCGTCAACCGTTTGACGAATCCTTCGTCCTCCACCTCAGAGGATTACCGGAGATCGAATCCCCGTTAAGTTAGGCGTTGTCGGAGATCTAACCGTCGTCCAAACGATGCTCCGACGAGAAGAAAACAAGCTGTCCAGAAAAATGGACAGCTTTGGTGGAGGAGTAGGCGCCTGCCAAGCAAGGAAAGCCAAGTGCTCACCTTATCGCCGAAGCCTAGGAAGGTCACCGGAGGGTTGCCAGAGGATCACCGCCTGAAGCTTGGACGCCGGCAACAAGTTGGACGGCGGCACAAGGGGCTGGGCGGCAATGGAGGTTGGCGCCGAGAATCTCCAAGGAAGGAGGTGGGCGGCAACTTAGGGCTAGGGTTTTGGATTAGGGCTTAATAATCCCTTAAGCCCTCTTTTATAGAGAACTAATTCTCTTAATGGTTAATGGATTATAACCATGAGGCCCGTTAACCCACTCCATTAATATAAGTTAAAATAAACCAAACCATGATGGTTTATTTTAAGTTAAAACGAACCGAACCAACTTTTGGTTCATTCGTTTAAAATAAACCAAACCCTTTGGTTTATTCTCCTCCATTGGATTAGAACCAAACCATTTTGGTTCGTCCATCATGTCTTCATAAGACACGGCCCATCCACGCTTCCATTGCGACTGAAACGATTTCATGCTCGCTTCTTGTTTGGTCCAACCAAACCTAGTTTCTCTCAGTCTGAGAATCCCATTCTCAAGCTCGTTTTAAATCCTTCGGATTACGCTCGTTGTGCGTGTGACCAAATAGGTTCTCGGTTTATGTTGGCCGTCTATATTTAACCATTAATTATAGAACGATCATGAGTGGCACCTAGTAGTACATCATGATCCCCAATTAACCGAAAAGATCAACGGTTGATCCAGAACTATTTCTGAAACCCTTCAGCAGCTCGAATGATTCGTGCCCCATTCCCTTCACTCATCTTATACCCACTTGGTTCAGGACATGGTCTATAGTGTCAGTCCCCACTAGGCTGACTACGTCACACCTAGCCCAAGTATCATTTCCTCGTCCTACGGATTCTAGTTACTACACATATATCGAAGAGTACCTTACTCTAAACATGTAATGCTTTGGCCAAAGACTTTAGTAACAATCTGACGAGAGGCCATGGATATACATCTCCTCGTAAGGAGTGGTGAATCCTTTATACGGTATTCAAACACCTTCGATCACTTCGACTTATACCCAATGATCCCGGGTCCACATCTCCTTAGAGATGCTTGCTTAAGATGTCAAAGCATAAGTCTCCATGATCAAGATGACTTGAATACCGCAAGTCAAAGGAACATCGCACTTAAGCTACAGTAAGAACTTCATTGACATATCTATATATGCAGAGAACCATATGAAGTCTTACGGCTGGTCATTCCGATGAACTAGTTACCATGACTAGCATCCACGATCAACTCCGGACATCACAATGTCTCCAGCCAGTGAGAATCAGCTGCTTGGATACACCAAGGAGTATACCTCGTGCTAGTCTCGACAGAATTGATGGTGTCCAAATCCATCAATTCATCGACTAGGGATAATTTCGATACATCACAATTACACATGTAGAGATACTCACTAGTTGTGATCCAATCACAAATTCTCTCATGCTGTGAATCGTATCGTGGACATTCAGTAAATGAGCTTAAGATCCAATCAAATACATGAAACATGTATACTCAAATAGTGAATCTTCATTTATCATATAAATGGTTCATACATAAGGCGATTGCCTTAGGACATCTCTCATATATTACTAAGAGACTCCCACTTGGCCTAATGCCAATCGCTACGGTATCCAATACCATAAGCACTAACATGACCCTCAAACTTACTTTGAGGTAATGCTTTAGTCAAAGGATCCGCTAAGTTCCTTTCAGTAGGAATTTTCTCGATTTGTATTTCGTTCCTACTGATGATCTCTCTGATAAGATGATAGCGGCGAAGCACATGTTTGGATCATTGATGAGACCACATCAAGTTCAGAGATGAACTTCTTGATCCAAACCGCTTCCTTTGCTGCTTCCAAAGCTGCAATATATTCTGCCTTAGTGGTAGAATTCGCTATAGTGTCAAGCTTGGAACCTTTCCAACTTATTGCGCCTCCATTCCAGGTGAATACATACCCAGACTAAGACATGGAATCATCCTTGTCTGTCTGGAGCTGGCATCCATATACCCACGTATCACCATGTACCCTTCTCCATATATTAGGAATGCATCCTTAGTTCTTCTTAAGTACTTAAGGATCGACTTAACAGTCACCCAATGATCCATTCCTGGATCAAACTAGTATCTGCTCGTGACACTCAGAGCATACGATACATCGGGCCTCGTACATAACATAGCATACATGATAGATCCTATTGTGGATGCATAGGGAATCTTACTCATGCAAATCCTCTCGTCTTCTGTGTGCGGACACATAGACTTCGAAAGGTGTACCCCTTGCCTAATGGGTAAGTAACCTTTCTTGGATTCCGACATGCTAAACCTCTTTAGCACTCGGTCTATATATGTAGACTGCGAAAGACCAAGCAACCGTTTCGATCTATCTCTATAGATCTTAATCCCAAGGATGTAGGTTGCTTCTCCTAGGTCTTTCATGGAGAATGTCTTGGATAACCAAACCTTAACTGACTGTAAGATTGACACATCGTTTCCTATAAGTAATATGTCATCGACATACAATACTAGGAACACGACTGCACTCCCACTAACCTTCTTGTACACACAAGGTTCGTCTGTATTTTGTGAGAAATCAAACTTTTTGATCGTCTCATCAAAATGGATATTCCAGCTCCTGGATGCTTGCTTCAATCCATAAATGGATCGTCGCAATTTGCATACCTTGGTTTTATCAACCGATGTGAAACCCTCAGGCTGTATCATATACACGTCCTCGAGCAGGTTTCCATTAAGGAAAGCTGTTTTCACATCCATCTGCCATATCTCATAATCATAATGAGCCGCTTGGCCAGGAGCATCCGAATGGATTTAAGCATAGCTACAGGCGAATAGGTTTCATCATAATCAACACCTTGTTTTTGACGATATCCTTTCGCCACCAATCTAGCCTTATAGGTAATCACATTACCATCCATGTCGGTTTTCTTCTTGAAAACCCACTTGCACCCTATAGGCTTTATGCCTTCAGGTGGGTCAACCAAGTTCCAAACTTGGTTTTCATAAATGGAATCCATTTCCGACTTCATGGCACCAAGCCACTTATCCCTTTCTGAACTTGTCAGCACTTCTTCATAACTGGTAGGCTCCTCATCATCAATGAGTAACACGTCGTTCGATTCACTTACGAGAAATCTATATCTCTTAGGAATATTGCATGTTCTACCAGATCTACGAAGATGTGGTGTTTCAATAGGTCCAGCCGATTGCTCATCACTATGAGTTGTTGGCTGTTGTGCTTCACCAGGTATCTCATCAATGTCTATTTGAGTCTCTCGAGCCTCCTCAAGCTCGACGACACTCCCACTGTTTTCTTGCAAGAGAAACTCTTTCTCTAGAAACACATCATGCCTTGAAACAAACACCTTTTGTTCCACAGGATGATAGAATTGGTAACCCCTTGTTTCCTTAGGGTATCCAATAAATAGACATTTATCAGACTTAGCATCCAATTTGTCTGATACAGTCCGCTTCACATAAGCAGGACAACCCCATATCTTCAAGTAAGATACATGAGGTTTCTTACCATTCCATATCTCATATGGAGTAATAGAGACTACCTTGGTTGGCATTCTGTTTAACAAGTAAACAGTTGTCTGAAGTGCATAGCCCCAAAAGGACTTGGGAAGATTCGCATGATTCATCATTGACCTGACCATGTCCAACAAGGTCCGGTTACGCCTCTCAGATACACCATTATGTTGTGGTGTATATGGCGGAGTCCATTGAGACAATATACCATTGTCTCTTAGATAATCAAGAAACTCTTGACTTAAGTATTCACCACCTCGATCCGATCGAAGTATTTTAATACTCTTGTCATGTTGTTTTTCTACTTCATTTCGGAATTCTTTGAACCTTTCAAAGGCTTCAGACTTGTGTTTCATCAAGAACACATACCCAAACCGTGAGTGATCATCGGTGAAGATAATGAAGTAGCTATAGCCTCCTAAAACTTGAGTTGACATAGGTCCACATACATCACTATGTATTAGGCCTAGCAACTCTCCCACTCATTCACCTTTTCCTGTAAAAGGTAACTTAGTCATCTTTCCTTTTAAGCATGATTCGCATGTATCGTATGAATCCAATTCAAACGATTACAGAATTCCACATCGGTGTAATTCGGACATGCGTTTCTTGCTTACATGGCCAAGACGACAATGCCACATGTAGGAGTCTAATTGATTATCCTTTCGAGCACGCTTGTTGCTCGCTTCGATATTGAAAATATCCTTTGGATCGTCCAGCGTATAAAACACCATTGCTTAAAGTTCCAGTCCCATAAAGAACTCCATTCAAAGTTATGTAACAGCAATTGTTACTAAAAGTCAAATGGTACCCATTTCTATTTAAACAAGAAATAGAAATGATGTTCTTTATCAACGAAGGAACATAAAATCAATTTTCAAGTTCTAAGACAAGTCCTGCAGCGAGTTTCAACAAATACGTTCCGATGGCGAGTCGGCAACCTTTGCTCCATTCCCAACACGTAAATTTGACTCTCCCTTGACGAGTCTTCTTCTATTCCTTAGCCCATGTATGTCATTACATATATGTGAGCCACACCCAGTATCCAATACCCAAGTGTCTGAGGAAATAGAATGACAATCAATAATGAAGATATATGAAAAAGATGGAGCATCTTATGCCTTATTCTTCTTCACAGACTCAAGATAAATCTTGCAATTTCTTCGCCAATGGCCTTACTTGCCATAATGATGGCAAGTGCCCTTTTGAGCTGGTTCTGCCTTTTTAGCCTTTTTCTTCTTCTCCTTCTGTTGTTCCTTTGACTCCCTCTTAGAACCTTTCTTCGAGGAATCAACTAACAACACCGTCCCCTGCTCATGCTTCTCAGAAGGCTCCACAGTCTTTAGCATGTTGAGCAGTACCACAGATGAACCTTCTTGCATCTCAGAGGTGAAGAGGAGCTTGGAGACTTCGAACCTTTCGAATCTCACTTGCTTATCAAACAACTCATAAAGATGAAGGACTACGATATGAGCATCTATATGCTCATGCTGCTTTCGTAGCTTGGGTTCCATCGCGGCTAGCATGACCCAACTTGTCAGTTCAGAATCAGTCACATGTTTCTGATAGACCAACAATTGGTCCGGAGTTGCATCGTCACTAGGATAGGCAGGAAGAGGCGCTTCGAGGACATACACAAGCTTTTCACCTTAAGAACAATTCTCAAGTTTCTAAGCCAGTACAAGAAGTTTGGCCCAGTCAATTTATTCGAATCTAAAATGGAATGCAAATTCAAAGACATCATGATCAATTTTAGAAATACAAAATGAGCATATATGAGAAACATGATTTAAAATGCATCAACATACATTTATAAATCCCAATCATTTTTTGAATTTCAAAAACCCCAAAATCACTTCGGGAGATCGTAGGTCCATCTCCGAATGGGCTGATATCCATCATAGATATGAACAACCTTGGAGAGAGTCCAACAAGCCATTCATAACTACGACGGTAGGTATCAACTATACCGATTGCATATCACGTATATGCAACTATCACAATGTGCTATCAACTAATTGAATGTTCACACATACATCGGGTTGTTAACACATTAACAAGTATGCATCATATGCATAGCACCCAACTTCACCTCCCTTTACATCGACCTTGGAGAGAGTCCAACAAGCCGATGCTCCAGGTTAAAGCCAACCCATTAATCGAGAAATAGTTTTAATATGGTTAGAGCGCATTCAACCAATTAGCCCGGCTTGGAGAGAGTCCAACAACCAAAGATAACGATTGACCTCAGACTCTTACCATATTAGTATCAAACTATTCCATGGTTTGAACATGTTTGGGTTCGAGCCGGGCTTGGAGAGAGTCCAACAACCCAAACAAGAAACGGAACTCTGGTTCTAACCATATTAATGGAAGGTGTATGCTTTAATATTGAGTTAGGGTTTTTATGTCTCATCCTCTTTGCATGCAAATAACTATTATCTACATGGCATGACATACATGACATACATCTACATGTCACGACACGCATGGCATAATGATATGCATCTAATGCAATTACATGGCATACAATTATATCATGTACATGATTTCCTTATTTGTCATAACTATTTATGGAAATAAAATATGTTTAATATTTGATTTTCCAAATCAAATCATGATTAAATTAGGAAACAAATTTCCAAATCTAATCACATATTTTATTTATGGATATAGTTGATTAAGGAAAATCAATTTAGGAAACCAATTTCCTAAATCATCTAAACTACTTATGGAAATAAAAATATTTTAAGATTTGATTTCCCAAATCAAATCATGATTAAATTAGGAAACAAATTTCCAGAATTTAATCAAATATTTTATTTATGGAAAATATCAATTTCCATAAATACTTCCAACTTTCCAAAAGTGGAAGATTTCCATAAATACTTCTAGACTTTCCAAAATTGAAAAATTTCCATAAATACTTTTAAATTTTCAAAATTAGAAAATTTCCAGAAATAACATTATGACTATCGCAAAACCATTTTACAATTATGTCGAAACACAACCTGGGCTCTGATACCACTGTTGGGTTTCCGGCACCGCGGCGAGTGTGTGTTCGAACATGTTTCGTAAACATGTGCACAGCAGAAGAAATAAAAATAATAAATCTACATTTATTACAACACACACAACACACGCATGCATAGTACAACATGTGTAGACATAACCATAAATTTAAATTTTGCAATAAAGGAAATTTAACTACGTATACCTTTCGTATCACGTGTAGCGGGAACGACATCAACCGGAACGATCCTCGCTAGAATCGTCTCTATCCGTATCCATGCTGAGTATCCTTAGGATGACTTCGCTAAGCCACGAGCTTCGTCTTCGTACGGGTTACTAGCCTCATGTTGAAGACGACGTGATCGAGAGATGATCACGATTCGAATCCAAATTCGGATCCAAAGACGAGCCCTCAAAACTCGCTTCTCCGGAGAGGTATTCGTCAACCGTTTGACGAATCCTTCGTCCTCCACCTCAGAGGATTACCGGAGATCGAATCCGCGGTAAGTTAGGTGCTGTCAGAGCTCTAACCGTCGTCCAAACGATGCTCCGACGAGAAGAAAACAAGCTGTCCTGAAAACTGGACAGCTTTGGTGGAGGAGTAGGCGCCGGCCAAGCAAGGAAAGCCAAGTGCTCACCTTATCGCCGAAGCCTAGGAAGGTCACCGGAGGGTCGCCGGAGGATCACCGGATGAAGCTTGGACGCTGGCAACAAGTTGGACGGCGGCACAAGGGGCTGGGCGGCAATGGAGGTTGGCGCCGAGAATCTCCAAGGAAGGAGGTGGGCGGCAACTTAGGGCTAGGGTTTTGGATTAGGGCTTAACAATCCCTTAAGCCCTCTTTTATAGAGAACTAATTCTCTTAATGGTTAATGGATTATAACCATGAGGCCCGTTAACCCGCTCCATTAATATAATTTAAAATAAACCAAACCATGATGGTTTATTTTAAGTTAAAACGAACCGAACCAACTTTTGGTTCATTCGTTTAAAATAAACCAAACCCTTTGATTTATTCTCCTCCATTGGATTAGAACCAAACCATTTTGGTGTTGGCAACCGTGCTATTCCTCGGAATGCTCATAGGCTCCCATGTCCCCGGATTAAAATTTTCACTAATGAAAACTAATCCGGATGGGATGAGTTTCCTAAGCACAACCAATTCGTCGTCGTGCCAACGACTCGAGCAATCGCTTGAACAAACTAGTTGTTCAAGCAACCAAACTCTTCTAGTCGATTAGCCACGGAAGAGACGACGGATGGATCGCTGGTTTTTGTGTTTCTTATTCGGGGTCCATGATTATACAAATACATACAAATGTAAACTAGTATAATCAACATATACTAACATAAAGAACATAAGCTAGCATATCAATAAGAACATGCAAAGAACAATAATAAAAGTTATAAAACTTTTATACCTCTTGATCTTCTATCGTATGTCCTAACCTCCTTGTAGACTTCATGTGGGCGAAGATCCTCCACAAGTTGAAGCTTCCTAGATCTTCTTCAATCCAAAGAAAGAAGAACTCTCTTTCCCTTCTTGCTTGAGCCAACCACCAATCCACCAAAGGATTGATGCACGCCCCAAGAATAGAGAGAACATAATGGAAACAACCAAGGAACCGAACTAGGGACAAACCCTAGTTTTGGTGCCGCCGGCCAAGATGGAGTGAAGAGGAGAAAGGGAATATGTTGGGCGCCGGCCACGGTGGAGGGAATAGAGGAAGGAGCCGGCCACAACCTAGGAAGAGGAAGAGCTCCTCTCCTATAGTTTCCGCCCACCTTCCTTGCATACCCTAGCCGCCCAACCATAGGAGCCAAACCCTAATTAGGGTTTCCTCCTTAGGTCTTCTTGCCGCCCAACCAAGAAGGAAGGAAGAGATCTAACCGGCCACCTTTCCTAGGAAGAAGAAGAACTCTTCCTAAAAGTTGCCGCCCACCTTCCTTCCATGCCTTGGCCGCCCAACCCAAAAGAGCCAAACCCTAATCCAATTAGGGTATCCTCCTTAGGGTTTCTTGCCGCCCAACCATGGTGGAGAGAAGAGATCTAGGAGCTAGCCACCTTCAAGGAAGAAGAAGAGATCTCCCTCAAGTTGCCGCCCACTCTTCTTCCTCACCTTGGCCGCCCAACCAAAAGAGTCAAACCCTAATTAGGGTTTCCTCCTAGGGTTGCTTGCCACCCAAGCAATTGGAGGCTAAACCCTAATCTCCTTAGCATCCATCATCCAACCTCTAAAACTTGTTGCCGCCCAACCCATAGCCACGCTTTTATAGAGTTAGGGTTTAGGCCTTGGTTTAATCTCCACCGTCGGTTCTAGGGTTTTAATCTCAACCGTCAGATCTAGAGATTTAATCTCAACCGTCGGTTCTAGGGTTTTAATCCCAACCGTCAGATCTAGAGATTTAATCTCAACCATCGGTTCTAAGGTTTTAATCCCAACCGTCAGATCTAGAGATTTAATCTCCACCGTCGGTTCTAGGAATTTAATCCCAACCGTCGGATCTAGAGATTTGTTTTCCATCATTTGATCTAGACTTCATGAGGTTTATATTAGGCTACGATAGGGACCATGAGGAGGAGTTGGGTCTTGGCCACCCGATGGATCGGAACCATGCAAACTTGATCCATCAATGATGTTCCATTCCACTAGAGGATCATCATCGAACTACCTCACCAACCCCCATAAATTAATATGGGCTCCATATATTATTTGTACATCCATCTCCCCGTGTTTAAGATATCGAATGTCCGTCAATTGATTGATTTACTGACCATCAATCAATTAACATCTAACTCCTCGAGTAGTACCACTCAACCTTATCATCATGTTGACTAAGTCAACCTGCAGGGTTTACATGATGAACCTTATGAGCTCCTCAAGGGGACATCATCAACCTAATATATAGGACACGATTTCCTCCTATAATCAACGACACACCATGTAAATAATATCATTTCCCAACTTACCAGGCATATTGATTTAATCCATAGAAATCTCACCCTCTGGTAAATCAAAGAAATAAATATTAAGTACATGTGCCCGTTATTATATCGGGATTAAGAGCAAGTACAACATAATATCCGAGGTTCGATTCAATTATGTAGTCAGCACTAAATTTAATCACCTCTATGTCGGTCCTGCTCAATACACCTAAGTGTACTAGTGTAACTCTATGTTCAAGATAAAACAATACCAAGCTACACTACAACCATGCCAATGGTTTGTCCAAAACCATCTTGGTTGTGAGCCTCTACTTATATTCTACAAGGAACTGATAACATGATCTTCTGTGCCACACCAAGCACCATATTATCTACCTTGTAAAATATTAGACAATATGCACACATATAATAAGTATAAAGTGCAAACAATGATCATGTGATTCTTATTTCAAAATAAAGATGTTCATACAAAAGAGCTAGGCTTTCAGTATACATCCCAACATTTGGTTCGTCCATCATGTCTTCATAAGACACGGCCCATCCATGCTTCCATTGCGACTGAAACGATTTCATGCTCGCTTCTTGTTTGGTCCAACCAAACCTAGTTTCTCTCGGTCTGAGAATCCCATTCTCAAGCTCATTTTAAATCCTTCGGATTGCTCGTTGTGTGTGTGACCAAATAGATTCTCGATTTATGTTGGCCGTCTATAATTAACCATTAATTATAAAATGATCATGAGTGGCACCTAGTAGTACATCATGATCCCCAATTAACCGAAAAGATCAACGGTTGATCCAGAACTATTTCTGAAACCCTTCAGCAGCTCGAATGATTCGTGTCTCATTCCCTTCACTCATCTTATACCCACTTGGTTCAGGACATGGTCTATAGTGTCGATCCCACTAGGTGACTCACGCTACACCTAGTATCATTTCCTCGTCCTCACAGTTCTAATTCGCACATGTATCGAAGAGTACCTTACTCTAAACATGTAATGCTTTGGCCAAAGACTTTAGTAACAATCAGGCAAGAGGCCATGGGTATACATCTCCTCGCAGGAGTGGTGAATCCTTTATAGGCTATTCAAACACCTTGATCACTTGACTTATACCCAATGATCCGGGTCCACATCTCCTTAGAGATGCTTGCTTAAGATGTCAAAGCATAAGTCTCCATGATCAAGATGACTTGAATACCGCAAGTCAAAGGAACATCGCACTTAAGCTACAGTAAGAACTTCATTGACATATCTATATATGCAAAGAACCATATGAAGTCTTACGGCTGATCATTCCGATGAACTAGTTACCATGACTAGCATCCACGATCAACTCCGGACATCACAATGTCTCCAGCCAATGAGAATCAGCTGCTTGGATACACCAAGGAGTATACCTCGTGCTAGTCTCGACAGAATTGATGGTGTCCAAATCCATCAATTCATCGACTAGGGATAATTTCGATACATCACAATTACACATGTAGAGATACTCACTAGTTGTGATCCAATCACAAATTCTCTCATGTTGTGAATCGTATCGTGGACATTCAGTAAATGAGTTTAAGATCCAATCAAATACATGAAACATGTATACTCAAATAGTGAATCTTCATTTATCATATAAATGGTTCATACATAAGGCGATTGCCTTAGGACATCTCTCATATATTACTAACACTCCTAACCCTAGGATATGCTTTGGAAAGCATTTGAAAGTGTGAAAATCCATTTGATATTGATTAGGAGAGTTATTTAGGGTATGTATCAATTTTAAGGAGTGTGTAAGTTCAAGTTTGAACCTTTGCCCTTAATTTTGATGGTTTAGTGTTCCTATTGGCTTAGGGACTCTCCAAAGACATTGTTGGTGCAATGGTCAAGGGGGAGGTTATCCATCATGGGATGATGGATGTGTTCTTCCTCATGAGGGGGAGGATTTTGGAGAATTAGAAAATGGGAGAATGTGATTTGCCCAATTTGAAAAATTGGGAGAGTTTGAAGGATTGCCTTTGTTTAGTGATATGAGACTTATCACTAGGAAGAGTAAATGCATCCTAGATGTTTTTGGACCAACAGGGAGATTGTAAGTCTCATTGGTATATGAGACATTGATACCCTTGGGGAGATCATTTTTGATGTATGTAAAAAAGGGGGAGAAGTTGAGATTCCCAATTTGGACAATTGGGATGATTGGTTTGAGTTAGTGTTCTAACTCAAAGGTATTGGTTTTTTTTCAAACATCAAAAAGGGGGAGATTGTTGGTGCAATCGGCCCAGGTCACTATTAACCAAACTCGAGTTTGACTTGAGTAGTATTTTGATATTTGACATTGATGTTTGACAAAGGAGTTGACCGTTGTTTGACAATTGGTTGACTAGATGGTTGACTTGGGGTTGACTATATGATGGAGAAGTCCAAGTGGGACACTTGGCAATGGAAAGTCCAAGTCCTATGTACTTCGCATGGAAAGTCCAAGCATGGGTCTTGGCAAGGAAAAGTCTAAGCTTGAGTCTTGGCAATTGGAAAGTCCAACATGGGTTGACAAGGAAAGTCCAAGTCGTGGGTACTTAGCAATAGAAAAGTTCAACATGGGTTGGCAAGGAAAGTCCAAGTCATGGGTACTTGGCAATTAGGAAGTTCAAGGGTTGATATTAGCGGTGTAAAGTCCAAGGGTGGAGTCTTGGTGGCATAAGTCCAATGGTTTAGCGGCGTAAAGTCCAAGCATGTGTCTTGGCAGTGTAAGCCCAATGTTCCTTGGCGGTGTAGACCAGCTTAGCATGACAATAGCTAATGGAAGCACCTGAAGGCTAGCATATGGATGAACAAGTCATGGATGACTTGGAGGGATCCAATAGACGTGAGGCTGATAGAGGTGGCTAGAAGGCTTAGATCTATGCTAAGGGTGGTCTAGCAAGTATGAGGGCATCATATTTGAGGTAAACCTCATGGTTGAGGTGTAGCAGTTGACTAGGGATATGGACTAGTCGACTAGTCAAGTATTTTGACACTTGACAGTCGAGTCGACATCGAACAGTCGATTGGAATTATAACCAGTGGACTACCGTGAGTCGACTGGGAATCGACTACGGTAAAAGGCCTAGGCAGTCGGTTGTTAGCATTGGGCAGTCAATTGATGGCTTGAGCAGTCGACTGCCATGGAGGGTAGTCGACTACTAGTATTGGTCGCGAGCTCAGAAAGCTCGGTAGCCGACTTATTAGTCGGCTACGAGGTTGGCAATCTACTGATGAGTAATGGCAGTCGACTGCAGTTCATCCATGTTAGTGTCAGCCCTCAGTGTCAATCATGAGATGTAGTTCCAATCATGAGATGATTGATTAGGGATCATGTATATCATATTTCATTAATAAAAGGCAAAGATTGTTTATTATATTTACTTTATGCATGTGCCAGCTAAAATAAATATAATAATGTCCTTGAATGGTAGGTTATAATCTACAGTATATCAATTGGTAGAATTAATTATAAGAAGTTGTAGAGAACACTATTCTTAATATTCCTAGTCAAGTATTAATATACAAGAGCAATATTAATATATTGAGACTAGCATGTAGGTCAATGGATGACTTGATCTCACAAGTCATGGATATGTGATATCACATTGACACATGGGTATATATATTAGAAAATATATATACTGAATTAACCCGCCATGAGAAAGTATCATGGATCGTTATATGAGTGTCATATACTTTCTCATGTGACTATTAGTATGAATAGTCCTTAGGCCTGAAGTCACTATGGTTCCCTACATAAAGAGTTATGTACTTTGGTATCGTCTAACGTCACGCCATAACAGAGTGACTATAACGACGATCACTGGGTATGTAATGAATTATGCGGAGGGATGTGAGTGATGTAGATGAGATCTATCCCTCCCATATGATGGGAGTGACATCTTTGGCCTCTTGATAGAGTAGGACCACGAAATGCTTGGTCATGCTCAAATGAGTCAATATGAGATATTGAGCTCATTTGTTTGAGTGAGTCTATTTAGGGATCAAGAAACATAGAGATCGATAAGGGGATGACATGGTCTATGTGTCATTGATCGATCTAAAATATCTGAGATAGAAGGACACCGTCATACATGATAATAGTCACGGAAAGGTTGTTGGATCTCGACGATCTTGTAACTTGAGTAGAAATGATGTATTGCTAGATGCCGTTCATTGCTTATGTATCTAAAAGGGGTTTTAGATACATTGACAATGTTACAAGAGCCTATAGGGTCACACACAAATGACATTCTGTTTTGGAGATGATTTCTTTTAGTTGGACTAAAAGGATAATTGAGCATATGGCTAAGATTTGAGTTAGACTCAAACTGGTTAAACTTGAGTTAGACTCAAGTTGAACCATGGAAGATGATTCATCATCATGCATGATTAATTTGATTAATCATGCATGGGAATACCAAGAGCCTTAGTATTCATGATGAGAATTCATGAAGGAGAATACCAAGGGTCATGGTATTAAGAGATGTCTTAATGGGAGATAATGACATTGATAGCTATGGAGCCTTTTTGGTGTTGAACGTGGAGGAGCTTTTGTGGCTTTTGGTGTTTGGGCGTTCAAGCAAAAAGGGGCCAAGAGAGAAAGTGTTCTCTCATCTCCTCCTTCCTCTCCTTCTTCTTCCAAGAGAGTTCTTGGAGTTTTGCTAAGGGTTGCTAGCACAACATGACTCCAAAGCTTGTGTGGGTGTCAGTGTGGATACCATAGATATATGGTTACTCTTACCGTATTGAGATCCGATAGCGTTTGGAAAAGCGAGATTGCGAAGGGCACGCACTGAAGGTATATTCATCCTCTAGATAAGATCTAGACTAGAATATAGAAAACGATTTATATAGTTTTGCATGGATCTCTGGTGGGATCTAGTATAATTATTTATTTCCACTGCAGTTGTGTGAAGTATTCACCCGCGATGTTGTGAACATCAGATCTGGACCAGTTTCCCAACAATCCATTGGCTTGAATGTCGACGTGGATTAAGTCTGTTGTGAGACAACGACACTGTTGGCAGTCGACTGAGGCCTTATGGAAGTTGATTGCTAGGCACGAAATTAGCCCGATGCAGGTTATAAAAGCAGCTCGAAAGAGAGGATTTAGCAGTGATTTTCTTGGGTGATTTGAAGGGGAATAGTTGGTGCTTTCCAGTCCTTCAAGGCTAGTCCAAGGCGATCAACAAGCAAGCATCCAAAAGAGTTTTTTATAAAGTGTTCTTTACTTCTCTTATTGTATTTGCTTGTTGTTTTTTTGTATTACTATTGTAATCATTATACGAGGTTTCTCTGCCTCCGACTTGTTGTTGAGAAGGAGTGTTTTTTATTAGTGGTGGTGTTTGCATCACTAGAGCTCATTTGAGCTCAATCCGTGGAGTAGGAACCCTAAGGTTCTGAACCACGTTATATCTTGTGTATTGTGTGCTTGTGTTGTGTATTTGTTTTTGTTTATCATTATATATTCCATTGCGTACACTAACTCTTTTAGTAAGCACGTGATCGATTTCCATCATTGAAGCAACAAACACGCGATTCACCCCCTCCCCCCTCTAGCGATGTCCAATTCCTAACAGTTAGATTTTCCGATGCGATCCAGGCTTTGATACCACTTGTTGGGGATCCTTGGATGACTAGAGAGGGTGAATATCCTCTCTTGATTTATACAATTAGATTAGCGGAAGAAAAAGCAAATATGAAATGAAATCAAAATACAAAAGAATACAAGCGCTAACAAGAGTGTTTAACATGGTTTGGAGATTATGCTCCTACTCCACAGCAATCCGTAAGGTGGATCAACCCTAGCAAGTCTTCACTAAGAACTCATTTTTATGATCACACCAAGGTGGAGAACCCTTCTTTACAATGCACTCCTCTTCTTACAAATGATAGAAGTGAGAATTAGAGAAGAGCAGATTAAAACACACTAGAAAGCTTAAGGAGACTTGGAGAGCTTGAGAGTATAGTTAGGAATGAGAGCACTAGGCTTTTCAAGCACTCGAAGGCCTTTTTTTTTTATAGAGAATAAGATTATTTTTCTATTGGGGTTGGAGCAGTCTACTGATGTACACCATCAGTCGACTGCTACTGTTGCTTACCGGATCCAACGGCTTCTAACGAGCCTGATCTGTGGGAATCACTACCCAACGGGATGCTGACCAGTCGACTGGTCACACTATTAGTCGACTGATCTAGCAATCAGTCAACTGATCCAAGCGATCAGTTGATTCAAAAATTTTTGTTCCCGTGTCCACTTATAACAGTTGACTGCCAGGGTATGACAGTCGACTGATGGTGGACCAATCGAATGTCAAACCATGGCAATCAACTATTGGACCATAAATCCAGCCGTCTTCAGTTCACTGACTGATCAGTCGATTGGGACGGAGCCTCAATCGACTGACACACTTCAAGTATGATTGATTTATACTTGAAATCAACTCCCTATACTTAGACTTAACCTTCGAGCTCTTCCTTCAGCCTTACGCCTCCAGGATCCCTCTATTAGTGATCGTTTGAAGCTAGAGGAGGGGTGAATAGCTCGTTTTCGTTTCTACAAGAGTGGTTAGCGGAAGCACAACAAATACAATATAAATAGTAATGAAAATACAATGCTAACAAGGCCTTTACGTGGTTCGGAGATAACGCTCCCACTCCACAGTGATCCTTAAGGTGGATCAACCCAAGCGATTCCACTAAGAAGCTTTCTCTTTTACAAACCCTCCTCTTCTTACAAAGGATGTAGATGAAGATTAGAGAGGAGGAGGAGAATTAAACACTTGAAAGCTTTAGAAAACTTGTGGGGGCTTGAGAGAAAGATCAGAATATAAGCATTAGCACTCAAAGCCACCACCAGCCCTCTTTTTATAGAGAGAGGGTTATTTTTCTTATTGGGCTACCATCAGTCGACTGATGTACAACATCAGTCGACTGTCGCCGAAGCCAACGACTTCTGACTAGGCAAATCCGCAGAGATACGTAGCCGTAATTTCCAACGGTTGCACGATCGATCGGTGATCACTTCATCGATCGGTGATGAAGAGATCGATC
Source organism: Wurfbainia villosa (assembly GCA_025175895.1). Classification (NCBI taxonomy): domain Eukaryota; kingdom Viridiplantae; phylum Streptophyta; class Magnoliopsida; order Zingiberales; family Zingiberaceae; genus Wurfbainia; species Wurfbainia villosa. Next base: position 75,673,594 of record CM045991.1, on the reverse strand, counting down.
GATGATCGTCGCCGCGAGTCGAGTGAGACTCCATTCGTGCCCATCTTCGGCCACGATCAATCGATTGCCCGATTAGCCGGTTGGTGATATCTGATCGATCATTGTCGGCTCACAGGCGATCGGCCCGATCGTCAGGTTTTCATCCTGACTCAGTCGAGCACCTGACCAGTCGATTGATACATCATATCAATCGACTGATACTCATCAAGTATGAATAATTCATACTTAAATTTACCCCCTAGACCTAGACTCAACCTTATAGCTCTTCCTTAAGTCTTGCGCCTCCGGGATCCTTCCGAATCCGTGACTTGTTCATCCTTTGCGCTTTGCTTCCAAGAGCTTCCTTCGGTTTTTTCATGTCTTGGGTTTCCCTTTACCAAAGCGTGCTTGGACTTTACGCCGCCAAGACTACATGCTTGGACTTATGCTGCCAAGACTTTCCTTTGGACTTCCTTTGCCAAGATCACACTTGGACTTTGTCTTTACCAAGTCTTCATACTTGGATTTTCCTATCGCTTAAACACGTTTACAATTAGATCACTAAGCATTGCCTAACTTAGATGATTATCCAAACATCAACACATATAAATGCTTGGGGCATTGTTGCACCAACAATCTTTCCCTTTTTGATGTTTGACAATCACTTAAGTTAGGTCTTTAAAATATGCACATAATCATATTTCCAATATGAATTCTATCTTTAGACATTTATGCACATAATCTTATTTCCATCATATTTTCAATATGAATTCTAACTTAAACATTCCTCCTCCCCCTTTGACACACATAAAAAAAAAGGATTCATAAATTTCATAAAAGAATTAAATTTGTTGTAATCTTGAACTAAGATATAAGATTGAAATTAAGCTCCCCCTTAATCCAAGATTTGGTTCATGATGAATGACTAACTTGTAGAACAAAGCCTAACAAAATATTGAAGGTTAAATCCTAACTTTGCACCAACAATGTAAGTTTGGGGATGAAAAGATATATATTATGAAACTCCCCCTAAAACATTGCATAGAACAGTCTTAAAAACTTGTTTATACTGAAGATTATCATACCATAGTTTTAGGACATTCCAAGATACACTTAAATGCAGGAAATAGAGCTTTTTATCAGAAAATACGATTATATGTCGATCATTGGTTTGAATCGATCATTGATGTACTAATCAAAATTATAAAAACCTCGAAAAATCACGAAATTTTGTGTAGACATTTCTGAAATCATTCTTTATCAAGGAAAAATAATTTAAAAATATATATTTTCCAGATTTCAAGATTGATATAAACTTGGAAATTAACAAAAGTTCTAATGTTTTTGCAAACTTTGTATCACTTTTATATTTCACTTGAAAACTATTTTTCAAAATATGATAAACATAGTTTAAATCATGTTTTATTTTACATTTCCAATCACATTCTTGGAGCTATATGCACATCAATTGTGTATAAGCCTTCCCAATGATTGGGTCAATGAAGGATTAATGTCTCTAAATGACACTTTGGTCCATAGTAATGCATCATAACAAGCATGATGAACCAAGTGCATCTTCCTAACATCTCACATGTTGTCTAAGTGGCTCAATACAAAAATCATGGTTTCTTAGATATTTTGTGAGATGCTCAAAGGTATAAATCCTAGGATTTCTATAGAATCATGCAAACCTACACCTTTATTGAACTAAGCACATCCCAAGTTCTCTCCTAAGTGATGAAAATTCTACTTCGGGGAGAGCCTTGATAAATATGTCAGCTAGGTTGGACTTGGATTCAATGTAATTAAGCTCAATGTCCCCCTTAGCCACATGATCTCTAATGAAGTGATGTTTCACTTCAATGTGCTTGGTCCTAGAGTGATGCACTGGATTTTTGGTCAAATTTATGGTGCTCACATTATCACAAAATATTTTCATGTTGGAGTAAGATAGCTCATAATCCTCTAAGGTATGTTTCATCCATAATAGTTGAGCTACACAACCACCCATAGCCACATATTCGACCTCGGTGGTGGATAGGGCAACACAAGGTTGCTTCCTACTACTCCAACTAACTAGGGAGGACCCAAGGAATTGACATCCACCACTAGTGCTCTTCCGATCCAATTTGCAACCGGCATAATCGGAATCGGTGTACCCAACCAAATCAAAAGACCTAGTCCTAGGGTACCATAGTCCTACATTTAGTATGCCTTTAATATATCTTAAGATTCTCTTAACGGCAACTAAATGTGATTCTTTGGCACATGATTGCTACCTAGCACACATACCCACCGCAAATAATATATCAGGTCTACTAGCGGTTAGGTATAAAAGGCTACCAATCATACTCCTATAGAGTGTAAGGTCAATTTGTTTTCCTTCATTATCACTATCTATTTTTGTATTAGTTTCCATAGGGGTTGACACTACTTTAGCATTTTTCAAACCAAATTTCTTAATCATTTCCTTAGCATATTTGGTTTGGTAAATATAAATTCCTTCACTTGTTTGTTTGACTTGTAGTCCTAGGAAGAAATTTAGTTCCCTAACTAGACTCATCTCAAACTCATTTTCCATATTCTTGATAAAGTCTTGAAGAAGATCATCATTTGTTGACCCAAAGATAATGTCATCAACATATACTTGGGCTACAAAGATGTCCTTTGATGTTGACTTTATAAATAGAGTTTGATCTACACTACCCCTCTTAAAATCCTTAGAGATTAAGAAAGATGATAATCTTTCATACCAAGTCCGGGGAGCTTGTTTCAAACCATATAATGCTTTCCTAAGCTTGTATACATGGTTTGGATATTCTATACTCTCAAACCAGGGAGGTTGTTCTACATATACCTCTTCCTTAATGAACTCATTTAGGAATGCCGATTTAACATCCATTTGATAGAGTTTGAAACCCATATAAGAGGCATACCCTAATAGGATCCTAATAGACTCTAATCTAGCAACCGGGGCATATGTTTCATCATAGTCAAGTCCTTCAACTTGATTAAAACCCCTTGCAACTAACCTTGCCTTATTCCTAGTAATATTTTCTTGGTCATCTAGTCTGTTCCTAAAGACCCATCTTGTAGTAATGATGGTGTTGTCATTGGGTCTAGGAACTAACTCCCATACTTGACTCCTTTCAAATTGAGCCAATTCATCTTGCATTGCTAAGATCCAATCCGGATCAAGTAATGCATCTTTGATTGTTTTGGGCTCAATTTGGGAGATTAGGGCTATATGACTAGAGGGATCTCTATGAAATGACCTAGTCCTAACTCCTTGAGATAATTCACCTACAATTTGATCTAGAGGGTGATTTTGATGAACTCTTATAGTTCTAGGAGGTGTATTAAATTGATTTTGATCATGATTATCCTCAACCCTTCTTTCATCATCGGAATCACCTCTTACTCCCCCTTGATTCAATTCTCCCCTTTGATCATTGCCTCCTAAAGTTAAATCTTGAAATTGTTGGGTAATTTCTTGATTTTTGTCATTGATATTATCATCAATGGGGGATTTCCTAGGGTATGTATTAGAGGTTTCATCAAATTGGACATTTGAAGACTCCTCAATCTTTTGAGTTCTTTTATTATAAACTCTATACCCTACACTAGTGGATGAGTATCCAACTAGGATTCTCTCATCCGCTTTGGACTCAAATTTACCTAGGTTGTCTTTGGTGTTTAAAATATAAACTTTGCATCCAAAGACCTTAAAATAATGAATTGTTGGAATTGTACCATTCCATAATTCAAATGGGGTTTTTCCTAAAAACCTATGAATTAAAACCCTATTTTGGATATAGCAAGCGGTGTTAACCGCTTCCACCCACAAGTAACTAGGTAAAGAATATGCATTTAGCATAGTCCTAACTGCTTCTTGTAGGGCACGATTCTTCCTTTTCACAACCCCATTTTGTTGGGGTGTTCTAGGACAAGAAAATTCATACTTGTACCCTTGTTTTAGACAAAAAGTTGAGAAATTAGAATTCTCAAATTCTCCACCATGATCACTACGGATCCGGTTGATTTTAAGTTTTCTTTCATTCTCTACTCTCTTACTAAATCCTATGATTATTCCTAGGGTTTCATCCTTATTTTTCATGAAAAATACCCAAGTAAATCTAGAGAAATCATCTACTATTACTAAGCAATATTTACTACCAATCATGGAAGGGGTACTATGACAATCAAATAAGTCCATATGCAATAGTTTTAAAGGTAAAGTGGTACTAAGTAAAGTTTTACCTTTGTGTGATGTTTTTGATTGCTTCCCTTCTTAACATGCATCACACATTTTGTCCTTGAGAAACTTGACTTTTGGCAACCCTTTGACTAACTTCATTTTGGCTATGTTTTTCATGTTTATGTGCCCTAGCCTCCTATGCCAAAGCCAACTCTCTTCCTCTTTTGCAATAAGATACTTAGTAGAAGCATTAGTAGTATAGGATAAATCAACATAATATATATTTGATTTCCTAAAACCTACTAGCATGCAATCGTTTAGAGTTTTGTGTCTTATAAAACATTTTGAAGAGTCAAATTGAACATCAAAATTTGCATCACATAGTTGGCTTACACTAAGTAAATTAAATTTCATATTTTTAACTAATAATACTTTATGAATGGCAAGGTTGGGGGATACCTCAATTGTGCCTTTTCCTAGAATCTTAAGTTTGCCACTATTTCTAAAAGACACCTTCCCCTTGCTAGTGTGGTTGATAGTTGAAAATTTACTCTCATCACCGGTCATGTGTTTTGAGCACCCACTATCAACAATCCATAAGCTTGGTTCTTCTACCTATACAACATGAAAAATACAAGCCTTATGTACCCAAATTTTAGGACCACTAGCATTAATCAAAAACTTCTTAGGGACCCAAGCCTTTCTAACCTTGCTCCTAACGGTGGATTTTCTACTAACAAGAGATGTAAATGCTACCTCCTTTTCCTTAGGTTTATATCCTATTCCGGCCTTGTTGTAAATAGCCCTTTGATCCTTAATTATCATATCTAGATATTTAGAGCCATTTGTAAATTTTTCTAAGCATTCTCTTAGTTCACCTATTTCTTTTCTTAATTCATCATTTTCATCTCTAAGTGTACATGTATCATCACAAAGTGATTCTACATTCTTAAGTGTCTTAATTTCTACTTTTAAGTCCTTAATCCAGTTTTTGATTTATTTAAGGCATTTTAAAGGCATGCAATGGTTTTGTAAAGTAAATATACCCTAAGGGAGTTGCTTACCTCATCATCACTAGATGATGATTCGTCGCTTGAAGAAGAGGATGAAGATTCCTCACTTGAGCTCCCGGCTTCCTCCTCCAAGGCCATGAGAGCTAGGTTACGGGTGGCATGACACACTTCTTCATCATCGGAAGAGTCCTCTATGCTTAGTGTGTCCCATGTTTGAGCCACCATTGCCTCCTTCTTCTTTTTCTCCTTCTTTTCCTTCTTCTCCTTATGCTTCTTTTCTTTCTCCTCCTTCTTCTTTAGTTCCGGGCAATTTGGCTTGATATGCCCTTTCTTGTTGCAACCATAACAAGTTACGTTAGATGAAGGAATTGAACTAGTAGAAGACTTACCTCTTGAGGATTGGAACATCCTCCTCACATCCTTCTTGGTGAGTTTCCTTGACCTCCCACCAAACTTCTTGACATAATGAACCACCTCGCTTGCCGATAGCTCATCTTCACTACTAGATGAATCTTCCTTGGATTCGGATGAGAAAGACACTTCTTTCTTCTACTTCTTCTTCTTGTCCTTCTTCCCTACAAAAAGAGCTACACCTTTCTCTTTGGATGAAGTGTTAGCTTGCTCATGCAACTCAAATTCACATAATAACTCATCTAATTTAACCAAAGAAAGATCCCTAGAGACCTTATAGGCATCTACCATTGAAGCCCATAAGGTTGTTCTAGGGAAGGTTTGGAGTACATACCTCACAAGGTCTCGGTTGTCGACCTTCTCACCTATCACATGTAGTCCGTTGACTACTTCCTTGAAGCGACTGTGCATTTGGCCCACAGTCTCATTGGTCTTCATGGCGAAGCTTTGAAGTTGGCCTATTAAGAGATCTCTCTTGGCTCTTCTTGTTTCCTTGGATCCCTCGTTGAGCTCAATTAACTTCTCTCAAAGCTCCTTCGCCGATTCAAAAGGCCCCACCTTGCTTAGTTGCTCTTTTGACAACCCACATTGAAGTGTGGTTGTTGCCTTGGCATTGGCTTGAGCCTTCTTGGCCATGTCCCTCGTCCAATCCTTGGTCTGTATGGGCGCTCCATGTTCATCGACCGACTTCTCAAAACCATCTACAATGCTAAACCAATTTTCAATATCATTCATAAGATAATACTCCATCCTACCTTTCCAGTAGCCGAAGTCGTTGCTGTCGAAGAATGGAGGCCTCGCCATGCTATACCCTTCTTAGAAAGCCATCTTGCTCCGGTTGATTGTTAGATCTTCCGATGCGATCCGGGCTCTGATACCACTTGTTAGTGATTGTTTGAAGCTAGAGGGGGAGGGTGAATAGCTCATTTTCATTTCTACAAGAGTGGTTAGCGAAAGCACAACAAATACAATATAAATAGTAATGAAAACACAATGCTAACAAGGCCTTTACGTGGTTCGGAGATAACGCTCCTACTCTACGGCGATCCTTAAGGTGGATCAACCCAAGCGATTCCACTAAGAAGATTTCTCTTTTACAAACTCTCCTCTTCTTACAAAGGATGTAGATGAAGATTAGAGAGGAGGAGGAGAATTAAACACTTGAAATCTTTAGAAAACTTGTGAGGGCTTGAGAGAAATATCAGAATATAAGCATTAGCACTCAAAGCCACCACCAGCCCTCTTTTTATAGAGAGAGGATTGTTGTTCATGTTGGGCTACCATCAGTCGACTGATGTACAACATCAGTCGACTGATGTACAACATCAGTCCACTGCCGCTGAAGCCAACGACTTCTGACTAGGCAAATCCGTAGAGATACGCAGCCGCAATTTCCAACGGCTGCCTGATCAGTCGACTGATCACTTCATTAGTTGACTGATGAAGCGATCAGTCGAGTGATCACCGCGCGGAGTCAAGTGAGACTCCATTCTCCCCATCTTCACGATCGCATTCACCGATTGTCGATCGGCCCGATCAATCGATCGACGGCTCTTGGCGATCGATTGATCGTCATGTTCACCGACTCACCGAGCACGACGATCGGTCGATACATCGTATCAGTCGACTGATACTCATCAAGTATGGATAATTTATACTTGAATTTACCCCCTAGATATAGACTCAACCTTCTAGCTCTTTCTTAAGCCTTGCGCCTCCAGGATCCCTCCGAGTATGCAACTTGTTCATCCTTTGCGCTTTGCTTCCGAGAGCTTTCTTCGATTTTGTCATGTCTTGGGTTTCCCTTTGCCAAAGTGTGCTTGGACTTTACGCCGCCAAGACTACATGCTTGGACTTACGCTGCCAAGACTTACCTTTGGACTTCCTTTGCCAAGATCACACTTGGACTTTGTCTTTACCAAGTCTTCATACTTTATTTTTCCTATCACTTAAACACATTTACAATTAGATCACTAAGCATTGCCTAACTTAGATGATTATCCAAACATCAACACATATAAATGCTTAGGGCATTGTTGCACCAACACCCTCTGTGTCTGCGACTTGTTCATCCTTACACTTGCTTCCAAGAGCTTCTCTCGATTTTGTCATGTCTCGAGTTTTTCCTTTTCCAAAGTCCACTTGAACTTTACACCGCCAAGTCTACATGCTTGGACTTACACTGCCAAGACTTGCCTTCGGACTTTCTTTTCCAAGGTCCACTTGGACTTTATGCAGCCAAGACTATATGCTGCCAAGACCTTCCCTTGGACTTCTCTTGCCAAGATCACACTTGGACTTTCCTTTACCAAGTCTTCATACTTGGATTTTCTTGTCACTTAACACATTCACGGTTAGATCACAAATATTTCCTAACTATAAATGATTATCCAAACATCAAAATACATAAATTCTTGAGGCATTGTTGCACCAACAAAGGAGTCACCACCAACTTCTAGATTTGGGAGTTTGCATCATCTTCGCCATTCATTTCGCTCCGGAGACTTGATCTAGCTTCGTCGAATGTAGTAGAGTATTCTGTCCATTATTCGAGCAAATCTTAGTGGGATGATAATTTGCTTCATTTTATTGCTTGTTACACTTACTTTATAGTTTTCAATTCCTTTACATTTGAAATTGGATAAATTTTCAGTTGTGTGGTTGTGTAGTTATTTTGCATTCAATATGTTTAATGAATTGCTTCTTAGAATAGCCTTTACTTCAAGTACCATTAATTGTTAGTTAGTTGTTCGTGGATTTTATTGCAAAATTTACCTTCATTCTTATAGTTTATTTCTTTAATTCCTATTATCTTGTGTAGTTGCATAATCCTCAAATTCAAACCCCCATCCTATTAAGAAAAACCATTAATCTAGAGTCGACTTTCACCGTTGCCTTCCGTGGGAGACGAACCAGGTCGTTCCCTGTGTTATTTTTGTTGGGTTTTCTAAGTCGCAAAAACCGCTTTTTGTGTTGCGGAAACCTCGGAAGCCCCGCCCACGGATCCGTGTGAAGTATAAAATATAAAACTAACATGTATGTGTTTAATACCTTTAGATCTACTCTAGATCTACATGATAAGAAGTTACCCTCGATGCGACGCCCTTCGCAAATCCCGCTCGTCCAAAAGGTTCGCCGGAACTCGAGAGTGTCAAGTGCACACTCCTCTATTGGTATCCACACAAGCAATAGGTGAAGAAAAATACCTTAGAGTATGCTAGTACCCTTTAGGAATTTCGCCCAAGGAGGTTGGGAGAGCTTGAGAGGGTGATCCAACGAAGAAGATGAAGTTGTGTACCTCACAAAATGAATTCCCATCTAATGGTAATAGTGGCCGGCCACTTTTCTTGGAGGGGGGGGGGTTACATGCATGCATGTAACTTCTCCAAGAGCCAATGGCTCTTGGTCTCCCTCATGAGGTGGCACCACATGCTAAGTCAATGATGATGTGGAGCATCATCATTGGTCGACCATGCCAAGTCATCATCATGACATGGCATTTGGTCAAGTCAAACTTGACCTTTCATCTTCCCTCTCAAGTCAAGTCAAACTTGACCTCATATCTCCCATGGTTGATCAAATCCAACCATTTGATTCAAGTCAATTTAATTTAATGAATCTCTATTCATTAATTTAAATTAATTTGATGAATCAAATCTAAATTAGACTCATTCAACACTTGAATCAAATTGAGTCCAACTCAATTAGTCTAAATAGGATTACTCTTAATCCAATTTGGTTCATCCCATGAACCTAATCCTCATGGTTCATCATATGAACCTAATCTCCATCTAATTGCCCTTAGTGTGTGACCCTATAGGTTCTTGTAACGTTGCCAATGTCCCTAAACCAATTTAGGAACATAAGCAATGAGCGGTATCTAGCAACACATCATTGCTACCCAAGTTACAAGAATGTTGAGCTCCAACATCACCTTTGTGACTCTCACAATATGTGACAATGTCCCTCTATCCTTGACATCTAGATTGACCAATCGAGGCATAGACCGTGTCATCCTCGGTACAATCTATATCTTGAACTCCAAGTAGACTCACTATAATCAAATGAGCTCAATATCTCATATTGACTCATTTGGGCATGGCCATGCACTTCGTGGTCTCACTCTATCAAGAATATCGATGTCACTCCCGTCATATAGGAGGGATAGATCCCATTTACATCACTCACATCCCTCTGCATAATTTGTTACATACCTAGTAATCGCCTTTATAGTCCACCCATTTACGGGTGACATTTGACGAAGCTAAAGTATGCAACTCCTTATGTAGGGAACCATGGTGACTTCAAGTCTAAGGACTAATAGTCATACTAATAGCCACATGAGAAAGTATATGACACTCATATAACGATCCACGATACTTTCTCATGGCAAGTCATTCAATATACATTCTCTAATGTATACCCATGTGTCAACTCGATATCTCATATCCATGACTTGTGAGATCAAGTCATCATGTTGACCTATATGCTAGTCTCTACGCATTAACATTGTCCCTGAATGTTACTATTTGACTAGGAATGATTAAGAGTAGTGTTCTCTATATCATCTCATTATTGATTCAACCAATCGATTGATATAGATAAGAACCTACTACTCAAGGACATTATTATATTTAGTTATTTGGCACCAATACAAGTAAATATAATAACCATGCCTTTATAAATAGGAATATGATACAATAAAGTCCATACAACAATCATCACATGATTAACTCTAGAGCTTTCACTAACAATCTCCCACTAGCACTAGTGTCAATCACCGTAGTATCTAATACCCAATGACCTAGTGTGATCATCATGCTTTTTCTGTGCCAAAGTCTTGGTCAAGGGATCTGCGATGTTAGCCTCTATAGGTACTCTGCAAAACTTCACATCTCCTCTATCGATAATCTCTCGAATGAGATTGAAGCACCGATATATTCGGCCTCTGTTGTAGAATTAGTAACTATGTCCTGCTTGGAACTCTTCCAGCTCACAGAGCCACTATTTTAGCAAAACACAAACCCTAACTGCGATCTATAATCATCCTGGTCAGTTTGGAAGCTGACATTGCTATAACCCTTTACAGCTAGCTCCTCATCGCCTCCAAATATCAAGAAATATTCTTTAGTCCTTCTCAAGTACTTAAGAATATTCTTGACTGCTATCCAGTGACGCTCACCTGGATCTGACTGGTATCTAGTCATCATGCTCAAAGCATACGAGACATCAGGATGAGTACACAGCATGGCGTACATGATAGATCCTATAGCAGATGCGTAAGGGATCTTATCCATGCGGTCTCTCTCCTCTCTAGAAGAGGGACTTTGAGTCTTCGAAAGACTCACACCATGTGACATCGGCAGAAGGCCCTTCTTGGAATTCTGCATGGCAAACCGTAGTAATACCGTGTCAATGTATGTACTCTGACTCAGGACAAGCAATCTCTTAGATTTATCTCTATAGATCTTGATGCCTAGAATACAGGCTGCTTCACCTAAGTCCTTCATTGAGAAGTACGTCCCCAGCCAAGTCTTCACAGACTGTAGCGAAGGGATGTCATTCCCAATGAGCAGTATGTCATCCAAATACAATACAAGAAAGACAACTGTATTCCCATTAAACCTTTTGTAGACACAGGGTTCATCTTCATTCTTGATGAAACCAAACTGTTTGATCGCATCATCGAATCGAAGATTCCAGCTCCGAGAGGCTTGCTTTAGCCCATAAATGGACCTTTGCAGCTTGCATACTTTCCCAGTATGCTGTGGATCTTCAAAACCCTCAGGTTGTGTCATGTACACATCCTCGAGTAAGTTTCCATTCAGAAACACAGTTTTGACATTCATCTACCAGATCTCATAATCGTGGTATGGTGCAATAGCAAGCAAGATCCGAATGGACTTAAACATCGCCACTGGAGAAAAGGTTTCATCATAGTCAATACCATGAATTTGCTTGAAACCTTTAGCCACCAATCGACCCTTATAGGTATGCGTAAGTCCATCCATGTCAGTCTTTCTCCTAAAGACCCACTTACACCCAATGGGTTTGACCCCTTCAGGTGGATCAACCAAAGTCCATACTTGGTTGGTGTACATGGATTCCATCTCGGATCTCATGGCCTCTAGCCATTTCTCAGAATCTGGGCTCATCACAGCTTCCTGATAGGAGGTAGGCTCATTCTCAATGAGCATAACATCATCATGGTCAGACAAGAGAAATGAGTATCTCTCAGGCTGACGACGTACCCTATCAGACCTGCGAAGAGGTAGGTCTACCTGAACAGGTGGTTGTTCCATAACTCTTTGTGCAACAATCTCATCACCCACAACACTTTGTGGTTCCTGTTCAACCTCCATCAAGACCTCAGTGCTATGGTTCTTATCTTGAATTTCTTCAAGATCGAACGTACTCCCACTAGTTTTTCTAGAAACAAAATCCCTTTCTAGAAAAATCCCAGTCTTTGCCACAAACACTTTGTTCTGACTGGGAATGTAGAAGTAATATCCCTTTGTATCCTTGGGATATCCAACAAAATAGCACCTAGCAGATTTGGGTCCCAGTTTGTCTGAGACTTGACGTCGAACGTAAGCCTCACAACCCCAAATCCTCATGAAAGACATCTTGGGATTTCTCCCTGTCCATATCGTATATGGTGTCTTTATGAAAACCTTGGATGGTACACGGTTAAGGGTAAAGGCTGCTGTGTCTAGAGCATATCCCCAAAAGGATATAGGAAGATCTGTGTGACTCATCATAGATCGTACCATATCTAATAGGGTACGATTCCTCCTTTCGGATACACCATTCCACTATGGTGTTCCAGGAGGAGTGAGTTGGGATAGAATCCCACACTCAGCTAGATAGTCACGAAACTCATGGCTAAGGTATTCACCACCTCGATCTGATCGAAGTATCTTAATACTCTTGCCAAGATGGTTTTGTACTTCATTCTTGAATTATTTAAACTTTTCAAAGGATTCTGATTTATGTGTCATAAGATACACATAACCATATCTACTGAAGTCATCAGTAAATATAATGAAGTACTTGTAACCACCTCTAGCAGTAACATTGAAAGGTCCACATACATCACTATGTATAAGTCCTAACAAATCTGTTGCTCTTCGTTGTGTCCACTAAAGGGAGTCTTGGTCATCTTGCCTAAAAGGCAAGACTCGCATGTCTCATATGATTCAAAATCAAATGAGTCTATCAACCCATCCTTATGGAGCTGAGATATGCGACTCTCATTTATGTGACCTAAGCGACAATGCCAGATATAGGTTTGGTTCAACTCATTTGACTTGAACCTTTTGGTACTTATGTTATAGATAGGGCTTTCTAAGTCTAGAAAGTAGAGTCCGTTCATTAGAGGTGCACTACAATGGAACATATCATTTAAATAAACTGAACAACATTTGTTCTTTATTATAAATGTAAATCCTTTCTTGTCCAAACAAGAAATCAAAATTATGTTCTTAGTCAAAGCAGGCACATAACAACATTCATCTAATTCTAGTACAAGCCCAGAGGGCAGAGATAGATCATAAGTTTCTACAGCAACAGCAGCAACCCTTGCTCCATTGCCTACTCGTAGGTCCACCTCGCCCTTTGTCAATGCCCTATTATTTCTCAGCGCCTGCACATTGGTACAAATGTGAGATGCACATTCGGTATCTAATACCCATGATGAAGAAATAGATAGATTGACTTCTATAACATTTATACCTGAAGTAGAAGTCTCACTTCTCTTCTTCTTAAGATCTTCCAGGTAAGCTTTGCCGTTACGCTTCCAGTGTCCAGCTTCCTTACAGTGGAAGCAAGCCCCTTCCTTGGCCACCCCTCCTTTGGGTTTAAGTTCCTTACCTTTGCCCTTGGCTTGGGACTTTCCCTTAATTTTAGGCTTGCCCTTGCCTTTCTTCTTTTGCACCATCAAAATGGTGTCAGATTTTTCCTTCTTGAGGTTAAGTTCAGCAGTTCTCAACATGCTGAGCATTTCAGGCAATGGCTTATCAATTTCATTCATGTTATAATTCATGACAAATTGATTGTAGGCTTGTGACAAAGATTGCAAGATCAGGTCAGTGGCCAGCTCTTGGCCAAGTGGGAATCCTAGCCTTTGTAGGTTTTCTACGTACCCAATCATCTTGAGTACATATGGACCTATGGGAGTCCCTTCTTGCATTTTGAACCCAAACAATGCCTTAGAGACTTCATATCTCTCGTGCCTTGCTTGTCCTTGATATAGTTGACGAAGATTTTCAACCATATCATAAGCATTCATGAACTCGTGTTGCTTCTGAAGCTCAGAGTTCATGGTCGCGAGCATTAGACATGACACATCTAATGCATCATCTTGATGCTTTTTGTAAGAATCTCTGTCAGCTCGCGAGGCAGTGGAAAGAGGTGCCTCCAGAATGGGATGCTCCAAGATGTACAACTTCCTTTCTTGGGTGAGAACAATTCTCAGGTTCCTGTACCAGTCCAGGAAATTTGCTCCATTGAGCTTGTCCTTCTCAAGGACAGAACGTAGAGAGAGAGTGTTCATGTTTGTCGACATAGTAATCTACAACATACAATGCAGAGAATTAATATCATATTCCTTTTATCATTTAATTAGACTTTTAATCAAATGATGCTCCCACTGAATTATAGGAATTTTGTAGAATCGAGTTATGGATGTGGTCAAACCACATTACTAGATTCATACAAACTAGCTATAATTCTTGCGGGACAAGATCAACATAATACTAAGCCTTGAGTTAGCTTTGGCTAAATCGCCCAAGACTTAGTACGATCGGTGGGTAACACATTACTGATTACATCTATATGCAACTCTTGTTTATAGGATCAAGACCCACATTTACAAAAGACCTTGAGTTAGCTTTGGCTAAATCGCCCAAGATTTAGTGTAAATGTGATCTTATCCTATCTTTCCAACGATTGGAATATGGCTATGTTCTACTCGATCCAATTGAGTTAACTAGTTTTACTCAATCTAATTTAGCTTACTCTAACCCAAGCCGTGATAGGCGGGACCAAGATTGTCCCTCCGCACCCTACCAAGATAATATGCGTTGCTCTGCTTTGGCAGATTCAACAACTATAAATGATCGAGGTAGTGATGGGTATCAAGGACCTGGTAGGCATTTACGAGTTGATTCGATTAAGATCTAATCTAATCATAATGTGTATCATATACGCATTAAGGCCTTTATTATCCTATATTAGCATGCATCACATGTTGGGTTTTTCCGAGCCGCAAAAACCGCTTTTTGCGTTGCGGAAACCTCGGAAGCCCCGGCCACGGATCCGTGCGAAGTATAAAAATTATAAAACATGTATGTGCTTACTAAAAATCCTAGATCTACCTTAGATCTAAGAGATGAGATCATTACCCTCGATGCGATGCCCTTCGCTTATCCCGCTCGTCCAAAAGTTCGCCGAAACTCGAGAGTGTCAAGTGCACACTCCTCTATTGGTATCCACACAAGCAATAGGTGGAGAAAGAGACAAACTTGAGTGTGCTAGCACTCCTAGTAGATCTCGGCAAGATGAGGAAGGAGAGGGAGAGCTTGAGAGGAAAAACACCAAGGAAGAAGATGATCCAAGAGTGTAACTCACCAAATGAATTCACCACCCATAACCCCTAAATTGGCCGGCCACTTCATGGAAGGGGGGTTACATGCATGCATGTAACTCCCATGACCCTTGGTCTCCCTCATGATGTGGCACCAATTGACCAAGTCAATGATGATGTGGAGCACCATCATTGGCCGGCCATGCCATGTCATCATCATGACATGGCATTTGGTCAAGTCAAACTTGACCTTTCATCTTCCCTCTCAAGTCAAGTCAAACTTAACCTCTAATCTCCCATGGTTGATCAAATCTAACCACTTGACTCAAGTCAATTTAATTTAATGAATCTCTATTCATTTAATTTAAATTGATTTGATGAATCAAATCTAAATTAGACTCATTCAACACTTGAATCAACTTGAGTCTAACTCAATTAATCTAATTTGGATTACTCTTAATCCAATTTGGTTCATCCCATGAACCTAATCCTCATGGTTCATCATATGAACCTAATCTCCATCTAATTGCTCTTATGTGTGTGACCCTATAAGTTCTTGTAACGTTGGCAATGTCCCTAAACCGATTTAGGAACATAAGCAATGAGCGGTATCTAGCAACACATCATTGCTACCCAAGTTACAAGAATGTTGAGCTCCAACATCACCTTTGTGACTACTAATTGTGACTCTCACAATATGTGACAATGTCCCTCTATCCTTGACATCTAGATTGACCAATCGAGGCATAGACCGTGTCATCCTCGGTACAATCTAAATCTTGAACTCCAAGTAGACTCACTCTAATCAAATGAGCTCAATATCTCATATTGACTCATTTTGGCATGGCCATGCACTTCGTGGTCTCACTCTATCAAGAATATCGATGTCACCCCCGTCATATAGGAGGGATAGATCCCATCTACATCACTCACATCCCTCCGCATAATTTGTTACATACCCAGTAATCGCCTTTATAGTCCACCCATTTACGGGTGACATTTAATGAAGCCAAAGTATGCACCTCCTTATGTAGGGAACCATGGTGACTTCAGGTCTAAGGACTAATAGTCATACTAATAGCCACATGAGAAAGTATATGACACTCATATAACGATCCATGATACTTTCTCATGGTGGGTCATTCAGTATACATTCTCCAATGCATACCCATGTGTCAACTTGATATCTCATATCCATGACTTGTGAGATCAAGTCATTGTGTTGACCTACATGCTAGTCTCTACGCATTAACATTGTCCCTGAATGTTAATACTCGACTAGGAATTATTAAGAGTAGTGTTCTCTATATCATCTCATTATCGATTCAACCAATTGATTGATATAGATAAGAACCTACTACTCAAGGACATTATTATATTTAGTTATTTGGCACCAATACAAGTAAATATAATAACCATGCCTTTATAAATAGGAATATGATACAATAAAGTCCATACAACAATCATCACATGATTGGCTCTAAGGCTTTCACTAACATCACATACATATATACATTATTCTAGCATGCATCATATACATACAAGAAAATTATCCTAGCATGCATCATATACATACAAGCATTATTCTACTAGCATGCATCACATACTTACAAGCAAAATATATATATATATATATATATATATATATATATATAATTAACTGTGATGTAGTCATGGCCCTACTATGATCTTCTCGAGCCAATGAGAAGATCGGACGGTCAACCTAAGGCTAGCAGCTTCTCCAAGCACTTCCTTTGACCGCCATGTGTCATCGGCACCCTTCTCATAACTTCGTCTACAAGTGGACTTTCCACCGCTCCATTTTGTACATTATAAATATGAAACTCGAGTTACATTCGAGTCTAAAACTATTTACAACTAGAATTTCAAAAGAAGAGGTACGACACGCAGGTCGCATACACTATACAACACGCACAACCACAAAAATGGCACGCAGGCCGTATTATGAATTACAACACACCATAATCCAATCAAATTGGGGTCATTGGGCCATGACCATTGATGCGGCGAGGAAAATTCGCTTTATCCCATTTCGACGCGATGAAGGCACGAAGGGAGCTTTTGGGAGGGTTCTCATAGGCCGCAATAGTAAAAATGGATGTAGAAGACGAAGTCAAGAAACACAAAACCACCCAAACAGATAGCGGAAACTAGAACATAAGATATAACATGGTTCGGAATGAGTATTCTTACTCCACGGAGGTGAGCTCTCTCACCGGGGACAATGCCCAAGCACTTTCCACTATGAATGCCCTCCTTTATAGAAAGGAAACTTCCCGAGGAGGAGGAGAAAACCTCTTACAGTTGGGTTACAAATACAAGAAAGAGTACGTGAGACTCAAGATCAAGGTCGCTGCTCCTCTTCTCCGGCGAAGTGATGACAGCTCTCCTCCTTCTCCTCCAGTGTCTTCGTTTTGTGTCTCTTGGAATGATTGCGGATCCCCTTCTTTTCTCCTTTATTTACCTTTTATCCTCCTCCTCTGATTCATCACCATCTCATGGGCTATCCTCATCGTACACGTGGCCACCACGTCCACCTGAGGAATAATTCTGTTACAGGTACGAGGGACGAAGGCTCCTCAGAATATTATGTGGGGACCTCTCTTTCTGTTACATATCACTCCCTCATCCCTATTCCAGGAAACTAGGTTAGCCCGTCCCCCTTAACCATCTACTTCTAGTAAAACTAACTTAGGTCTCCGGCTCATGGATAGTATAGTCTTAAAGCTTATTTAGCCGAACCGATTCTCATCCGCCCCATCTGTCTTTAGGCTTATGTGGCCGAACCGATTCTTATCTACCCCTTCTGTCTTTGGGCCTATGTGGCCGAACCGATTCTCATCCGCCCCTCCTGTCTTTGGGCTTATTTGGCCGAACCAATTCTTATCCGCCCAGTTAGCCTTCTAGACTTATGTGGCCGAACCGATTCTCATCCTCCCCTCCTGTCTTTGGGCTTATTTGGCCGAACCGACTCTGGCCTATTTCCCAATGAAGTACTTCTTCGCTTTGCCGTGCCGATTACCTTCACTTACTTTCCCGTACTAGTTATCTCAAGCGCTTGCGCCCGATCCGTTCCTCTCTTTTTTCTCCATTGAACCCTCTACTTGGTTCGGGTAATACCTTGCCTATGAGCTCTTCTATCTAGTTCGTAGAGAAAAGGTAATGGATGTATCATTAGTCAACCCCAAAAAATAGTCAAGCGAAGTTATAAGCTTGACTTTCCCACTATATAAGGTTCCTACTCCCTCCTTAGCCTTACTAAGACACTTTATCGCATATACTTGAGGCGGCCTAATGGGCCCATGGGCCTCACTTTTCCTTTTTCTCTCTACAATCGAATCGTCACAAAAACCCTATATAAACCTCCGCCTTTTTCTTTTAGGTATTACTTAGTGTGCCCGACGATACCGTCCCTTCAACTTCTTCTTTTTTGCGACTTTCACCAGCGGTGTTCCAGCGACCCAACCCTCTCCCTCTTATACGTTCTTCTTCTCACCCTCCAAGTAAGTGCTCTGTCCTGCTTTATACCTATGGCCCCTAAGACCATCTCTTCCTCTGCGTGGTATGAGCATACCATAACCCAACTAGATCGCGACCACTATTTCTGTAATCTTAAAGATAGGTTTATAGACCCTTCCTTAAAATGCTGCTTCACGACCAAAATACACCGACCAAATCATCCTCCTCCTGGTCTGACTTGTTTCTTCTCTGAACAATTTCTTAACGTCCTGTCCCTACCAGTACCGGCTGTCTATTTAGACCTTTTAGACTTCTATGGACTACCCCTGAACCAATTCACCCCCAACTCCTTTCGGATTCTGTCGGGAGCCCATATAGTGTTCCAACACTTAAACCTCTCTTTAACCCCCGAAATATTCCATTGCTTTTTCCAATTAAAATCTTCCAAGGCAGGTCTTTTTTATTTATCTAGCCGCCCCGACTGCCAATTCCTAGTGAACCTACCTACTTCCCATAAGGGATGGGAAGAATTATACTTTTTTGTACAACTTCCAGCCTCTTTACCTTATTCTGACACCTGGAAGGTAAACCTTCCCGAACTACCTTCCTTCCGGGAAATGAGGACCAAATGTCCTTTCCCAGAAGTTTATAGAGTATTAGGAGAGTCACACTATTGTTCAAATCATCTGATAAAGACTCCCCTTTTAAGCTACTTTGGATTATCCCCTTTTCCTTCGAAGACCTCGGTGGCTGTAGGTAGGATGATACCTATCTTGCAATATAATTTTCTTCCTACCTTATTCATCTGTCTCACCGATATATTTTACAGATAATCTAATGTAGGAAGCTTTAGTAGAAGGAGAGGCGATTGAAGCCGCCAAGAAGAAGAAAGCCTCCACCAAGAGAGGTAAATCAGTAGCAGCTCCTTCGTCCCCTCGGAAGAAACTGTGGCTAGCTAAGAAAGGAGCCCCGAGTTCCTCTGCTCTTCCCCCTCTTTCTGCCGGTCAACCCAGTTCGCAATCTCTGACTATCTATGAACCGAGAAAAAGGGGCACTACCCTATCCGTCCCGTCTTCATCTCCCCAAGGGGGGGACTCTCCTTCTTATTCTCCCAATTCATCCCCTCCTGCACATAACTCGCCTCTACCTTCCCACACCGAGTCCCTCTCTGCTCCTATCCCTGCCGATGCACTTGCTTCTCCTACCCCTCTTCGGCGCGTTGGACCCACACTTCCCTCTGCAGGAGAGGATCTTCCCCTTCCCATTCCTCCGAGGGCCACACTGGGGTCCTTGTTGAAGATTCGTCATCCCTCGGAGGTGAAATTTTTCAATCAATCGGGCGTACAAGGCCCTTGTGAAAAAGTGAGCAAACTGCTGGCTGAGGTATTTGCTATTTCTTTCTTATCTTTACTATACGTCTCTATGTGTCGGCATACACTGACATTGCTTTCCTTCTTCCAGGCCTCATCCCAGCACCACAACATGGTAGTCCAGTTGGCTCAATTCCAATCCAGCGTGGAGACCCGCCACTTCGCCGCTATAGCGCAACAGAAAGAGCTCGTTCGACAGTTAAGCGAGCAAGAGGCGAAGGAAGCGGACCTAAGGGGACAATGTGAAGATGCAATGATGCAATTAGCCCTGGTCCAATGCGAGAAGGAGGAACTACAGCGAAAGAATGAGAAACTCGAACGACGAGTTTTCCTCCAATCTAGTGAACTGCAACAGGTGGACGTCTTGGCCCGTGAACTGAAGGAATATAAAGGGCACCTTGGGGACGCCATGATCAAAGTTGCTGACTCCTCGACTACAATTCTACAGCTTCAGCAAGAACGCTACAGGCTTCAACTGGAGCGTCAGGCCTGGGAAGCTACCAAGAAATTCTGTATAGAAAAATATCAGGAGCTTTCCTCCATGGTGGTGGCTCTTCCTCAAGCCTTATCACCAGTGGCTCGGCAACAGTCCACCCTTCACAAAGAGTACTCCGAGTCCCTTTCAACTCTGGGATGGCAAGCCATACAAGCAGCCACCGAAAAAGATGCCTTGGCGGCCGAATTGGCAGAAAGTCAAGCCCAACTGGCCAAATGTCAAGATCAGCTGAAGGAGCAAGAAGCCGATCTTAAGGGGCGATACGTCAAGAAGGGGGTAGATCTATTCATACTAGGTTTTGAGGGGTCTTTGGCTCAAAATGTCGAACGAGGATACCCGCCCCCTGGTACGGACACTAGCTACTTAAATCCTGTAGACGCCCTAGCCAAGTGTCCTCCTGAACTGTTTGAATTGTAACTTATAATGTTCCGCTTCTTGTAATGACTTTTTCCTTATCAATGAAGAACAATTATGTTAACCATAACTTTTATTATCATCCCTGTATGTCTTCTTACGGGTCAGAAATTCTGGACCAACTTCAATCTTTCCTCTTTTTATACTATCATTCCTTTTCTTGTGTCGCACGTCGCCATCATCGAGTTGGTTCGGGGACTTACTTGGAAGGTCTCGAATGACATTATTCATATCCGACCCAATTTTGGTTCGGCCAACACTTTAAACAATTTTTGCCTGTTGATCTTCCCTATCCCTCTTACTGCTTCGGAAACGAGATCAGTCTCTTCATCTTCTTCCCCTTCCCAAGAACTTCTGTCGTCGCTTTCCTTCCGCTATAAATCATCACCCTCCATGTCTTCGTCCCTTTATCTCACTCTCATGGCTTCAACGGGGCACCCCATCGAGATTTCTTCAAAATCATAATCTTTTGAGCTACAAGACTGGGTTTCTGAAGACACTAAAGATTCGGAGACCCGCTCAACCGCCACCTCAGCCTTCCGCCCCCTTCCTTTTCCACCTCCCATTCCAGCTCCAACCCCTCCTACAGGGAGGTCCTTTCGTGCACCATTTCCCTCATTTCGCAATAGGGTGTGGAATCCTCCCTTCACATGGGAGTACACAGTGGGAGACTCCCGTGCCGCCAACTTCCCCACTTCCACTTCCACCGCCTTCCTTCCCAGCCTCCCATGAGAGCTCATCCTCCTCCTTTCGATGAAGGTCCATCAGCCATTCCTCCCGCTCAAGGCGAGCGCTATAGGGTTATCCTGGCATCTTCCCCACCCCAGGAACCTTTGAATGCTTCTTCTGTTAAAAGCAACAAAAAGCCTTCATAGATTAAACGATGTAATCCTTTTCAAACATGTTAATAAAAATGAGGGAGGGAACTGATATTTGCTTTTGTCGTTTTCCTATATAAGTAAGATTTCTGTCCTCAGAAGGACTATAATCTGACCCGAACATACCTTCTTTCACCATCTCCTAGGGATTTGGACCCTCTTAATTACAGTTACAGTTTCGGCGACCCTTCACCTACTGTCTTTACGCTTCCCCTTCTTCACGGGCATTTATTATCCCCATCTCTTCTACAAAAAAATGCGCCCTTCTCTTTCCTCGCTATAAAGACTTCCAACCCTTACCGTATAACTTCCATCTTTCCCTTTTCTTTCCCTTTGTCATGGATCAAAGATAGACGATCGCCGCTACATAGCTAACCTGGAGGAGCAGGTGAGGTATTTGCAACAGTGACTGAGGGAAGCTTTCGCCAGTAACTTCTCTTTGCGTCAACAATTGGTCGGGTCCCAAAAGGAGCTATCCAAACAAATCTTCCTGCAGCAGTCTTATCTTCGGCAACTACTGTGCCAACCTCGACCGCGCAAAGGAGCTCCATCCATTCCTCCCAACAAAGAACTGTAATACCCTAGATGTATAAGGGTTTCTTTTGTTATCTCCTCTTTGTAAATGACTTAGAATATGTAATTTTCCCGCATTAGTGAACTTTTCCTGTTTATCTTCTTCTTCCAGTGTCTCTTGAGTTATGCCACGCTTTACTTTTTTTTTTCATATTTACATAGACTGACATATAGCTGAGGCATATTTCGGCTCTTCTGCCTTTTTACCCTACCGGGAATATAATAATATAGAGTCGCTAAATGAGACAACTCTACCGCTCTACCACTGCGCGGGAATAAAATAATACAAAGTTAAATAAGGACTTCAACTTCTTCCGCTTTGTGGGGACAAAAATTATATATAACTGAGGAGACCTCAGTTCTTCCGTTCCACCACCACACGGGGATTTCTTCCGCTTCGCGGGGATAAAAATTAAGTATAACCGAGGAAATCTCGGTCCTTCCGTTCCACCACCACACGGGGATTTCTTCCGCTTCGCGGGGATAAGAATTAAGTATAACCAAGGAAATCTCAGTTCTTCCGTTCCACCACCACACGGGGATTTCTTTCGCTTCGCGAGGATAAAAATTAAGTATAACTGAGGAAATCTCGGTTCTTCCATTCCGCCACCACATGGGGATTTCTTCCGCTTCGCGGTGATAAAAATTAAGTATAACCGAGGAAATCTCAGTTCTTCCGTTCCGCCACCATACGGGAATTTCTTCCGCTTCGCGGGGATAAAAATTAAGTATAGCCGAGGAAATCTCGGTTCTTCCGTTCCGCCACCACACGGAGATTTCTTCCGCTTCGCGGGGATAAAA
The DNA here is from genome assembly GCA_025175895.1 of Wurfbainia villosa. Taxonomy (NCBI): domain Eukaryota; kingdom Viridiplantae; phylum Streptophyta; class Magnoliopsida; order Zingiberales; family Zingiberaceae; genus Wurfbainia; species Wurfbainia villosa. The sequence goes on along the minus strand of CM045991.1, from coordinate 75,650,395 downwards.
ATTAAGTATAACCGAGGAAATCTCGGTTCTTCCGTTCCGCCACCACACGGGGATTTCTTCCGCTTCGCGGGGATAAAAATTAAGTATAACCGAGGAAATCTCGGTTCTTCCGTTCCGCCACCACACGGGGATTTCTTCCGCTTCGCGGGGATAAAAATTAAGTATAACCGAGGAAATCTCGGTTCTTCCATTCCGCCACCACACGGGGATTTCTTCTGCTTCGCGGGGATAAAAATTAAGTATAACCGAGGAAATCTCGGTTCTTCCATTCCGCCACCACACGGGGATTTCTTCCGCTTCGCGGGGATAAAAATTAAGTATAACCGAGGAAATCTCGGTTCTTCCGTTCCGCCACCATACGGGGATTTCTTCCGCTTCGCGGGGATAAAAATTAAGTATAACCGAGGAAATCTCGGTTCTTCCGTTCCGCCACCACACGGGGATTTCTTCCGCTTCGCGGGGATAAAAATTAAGTATAACCGAGGAAATCTCGGTTCTTCCGTTCCGCCACCACACAGGGATTTCTTCCGCGTCATGGGGATAAAAATTATAGATAACTGAGGAAATCTCAGTAATTCTGTTTCACCATCATACGGGAATAGAATAACATGTAGTGCCTAAAGGTCTTCAGCATAAAGATTGTGATGTTTTCACACCACTATTCTTCCTATCTTCATCCCTCATGTGAAAGCGAGGGCTTCACACATAATGGGTCATCTGTAGAATAAATCCTCGTTTTACTTCCACTTAGGGCCTCCTTTCCCATAAACGAGGGGCCCAATAATCATTATGAGCCCATTTTCCTCCCTTTTTATAGGGGATTCTTCGTCTTCCCTCTTATTACCTTCATTCTTTACGCCTTTTCATCTTCTTCATCTTCGTCTATTCATTTTTCTGCCGCCATACTCCGCTGCCTCAATCCCCCACTTCATCCCTTTTTCCTTATTCTCAGACCAGCAAGATGCATTCCACCTTCTTTCAAGAAATAGCGAACCGTTACTCACACCTCAAGCGAGGCGTCGGTCAGCCGTCAGCTTCGTCTTCCTCTTCACCTTCCCCGATCACCACCGCACCTACTCCGTCTCGCCTTTTCTCCTCTCCTCCTCCTAGAACCCTTGTTACCTCCATCCCAGAGGAAACTGGGGTAATCATCCCCTCCTCATTTCCTCCGTCATTTACAAACCCTAGCTCTCCCACTCTTTCTCCTTCTGCCATAAATGTTATCGCCTTCTCCTTCACCGCAACTGAGGATAAACACAGGGAGGATGTACTTCCATGTCGATAACAACAGAGGCTCACCTCTGCCTTCTTTTTCCCTGAATACGATTCCACCTCCAACCCATGGTGATTGATATCCCTCACTACTTCCCCCTCCACTCTTCGCCTGAAGAGCCCTTCTCCTCCTATGGGCACTAACTAGTGTCCTTCTACTTCTCTCCTTCCCATTGAAGGCTCCTCCATCGCTGTGCTCATCATATCACCCTCTCTGGATTCCTCACCCAACCAGCTTCCCTCCGTCCCTCCTGCCATGCTTACCTCACAGCTAGTTATGGCACATGTTCTTCCTCCAGCTCCTGATATGCTGCCTCTGACTACCACCCCCATGAGCCTTCTGACTGATGCCCCTCATCCTTTCCCTTCTCAACCCATGGATACCACCCCCATTCTCCCCATTATAAGTGGAATTCCCCCCTCAACATCATCTGTCCCATCTTCTTCCCTTTCCCCCAGGAGTCTTCGGATCCTGAATTCAGAGGAATTGGTTCCTCGCATGGAAGGCCTACGCCATGCCCTTGATTTGGTATGTTTTTTCAATCAGCTTCCCTAACTTTATCTTACTAATCAATTTCTTTTCCACAACCGGCGTGCAGGCCTTGACCAACTACCAAGAGTTGGACCGCTCTTTTCTCCAATACCGAGCTCAAGTTCTGGAATTGGAGCGGCAGCAACGGGAAGATTTAGCGGCTGCCCAGAATCAAGAACAGCTCCTGTTGCAACAACTGCACCTATGCCAGGAGCAATTGGCAGAAGCTCGCCAACAAATTCAAAAAGATGCTGATACCATTGCAGCATTACAAAAACAACAGCGAGCGGGTGTGGAGCCATCCTTCCTCCAGCGGGAAGTCCAGCCGGCTCATCTTGACGAGGAGTCTTCCTCTTCTCGAGAATTAATACGCCTTCAAGGGCAGGTAGCAGAGCTCCTCCAGGGGAAACAACAGGACTCCAACACCATCGCTCGTCTGCAGATTCAATACCGGAAGGCACAGGACAAAATAGGGGACCTCCGCACCCGCTTATGCAAGGAGGTACAAGAAAATTCATCCCTCATAAATTCCAGGGCGCATGCTCACGCCCGTCTACGCAGGCAAGAAACTTCCCTCCAGAGACTGAGCACTGAACTCGTCCGAACCAGATCCTACTCTGAAGCAGTAGAGGGAATTTCAGCTTCGATGCGTCAAAATATGGTGGAGATGACGCACCTTATGCAGCAAGACCAAACTTCCCGAGCCGACGATATTTCAGTCTTGGCGGACGCCATTATGGAAGTATCTAGGCGTTACAGTGACATGCGTCGAGAGCTTCGGGAGCATCAAGAGAAGTGTCATAGACTCCATCGAGACCGAAGTCCGGACCGTCCGAACCGACAGGAGCGACTCATCATTTTGCTGCGCGCCACTTATCAGGACGGATTTAATGAAGCGGTTCGGCAATATGCTGATCAAGGATTACCTCCTCTAACTTATCCTTCGTTCTCTTTAAATTGGGAGGCTGGCTTTCGATGCTACCCTCCCGACCGATTTAAGCTGTAATTCGATGCATTGCTTCGAAATGGGAGCTTCCTTTCCATCTTCTTTTTTCTTTTTCAAAGTTTATTAAAGGTACCGTATTGCAATTGTAAATGGCTCATTAATAAAATTTGGGGCTACTTCGCGTCTAATTAATACAATCAAGTTAGGGAGTACACCCCCACGGGAACCCCACAACTCCTTTTCTTCTATCCCTCACTTCTCATATAGTGCGAAAAAATTTCAAATGAATGGCGTTCCAGGGTCGCGGAAATTCTTTGCCCTGGTCATCTTTCAGGTAATATGTTGACCCCGCTACACGACGTGTTACTTCATAAGGCCCTTCCGTTGAGCCAACTTTCTAGGGTCTCGGTGGGATTAACTTTCAACACCTAATCCCCTCTTGAAATCTTGAGGCAACACCTTCTTAATAAGTTGGTTCCGATCTGGTTCAGACACCTCTATCCGAGCGCTACTTAAAAAGCTTCGGAATAATACTTCCGTCCCATATACTAAATCAAGGAGTTTCCTGCGCTTTGGTGTAGTTTGGTAGGCCCACAGACTCTGGCAATTCTTCTACCAGCTTTCCCTTTGAGCTCCCAATTTAGTCTTTAATCCTTGAATGAGAATTGCATTAGTCACTTCCACTTGCGTTAGCTTGAGGGTGAGCTACAAGTGAAAGCTTTGAATGTTGAGACTTTAGCACCATTCTTTGATCTTTTGCCTTGGAGACGCCCATTATCACTAACTATCTTTCGAGGAATACCATATCAATGACGATATTCCTCCACAAGAATTGTATCACAGCACTCTCGGTAATTTTGGCTAGGGGTTCTGCTTCCACCCATTTGGAGAAGTAATCTACAGCCACCAACAAAAATTTCTTCTGTAAAGATGTCACTGGCATCGGACCCACTATATCCATTCCCCATTGATCAAAAGGACATGAAGCGACCACAACTTTCATTAATTCAGCCGACCGTTTTGACCATATGCTGGGCAAGCCTGCACTATACGAGCGGCATCCTGTTGGAGAGTAGGCCAAAAATATCCTGCTAATAGGGCCTTCCTTGCTAAAGCTCTCCCTCCTAGATGATTACTGCAACAACCTTCATGAATCTCCCGGAGTACCCATTCCGCATCCTCACTTCCCAAGCATTTCAATAAGGGTCGTCCGAAAGAGGTCTTGTATAAGTCTCCATTTAAGAGGGTAAACCGTCTGGCTCGACATATTAAAGCATATGCCGCTACTTTTTCTTTAGGGACCTTTTCGTGCCTTAAATAAGCTATGATGTCAGTCCTCCAATCAGGAATTAGGCTTGATTCGGGTGCGTCTTCCTCCACGTTGCGTATCGCTAAGGAAGTATGGATTTCCGCATGGACCGTTTCCAATGACTTCACTCCTTCCATAGCACTAGCCATCCGAGCCAATTCATCTGCCTTCCCGTTATTCTCCCGTGGGATTTGCTTTAAGAGGACTTGCCGAAATTGAGCTTTTTCTTTCTCAAAAGCCTTCAAGTACTTATGCAGCCTTTCTTCTCGAACCACGAAAGAACCTTGAAGTTGTGATATTACCAACTGGGAATCCGAATGGATTACAATTGAAGAAGCCCCCACCGCCTTAGCAGCCTGCAATCCCACTAGAATGGATTCATATTCCGCCTTATTATTGGATGCCTGATATCCCAGGCGTACGGCTATGCGGGTCTCCTCCTTATCAGGGGAAATTAACAGAACACCGACGCCACTGCCCGTAGATCCTGAAGAACCGTCTATGAATATGCTCCATGCATCTGATCCTTCCTCTTTTGCCGACGAACCATCTTCCGGGCCGCAAGGTACTTCTACTAGAAAATCAGTGAGCGCTTGGGCCTTGATAACCGTTCGGGGTTGGTAGTGAATATCATATTCGCTTAGTTCTACCACCCATTTGGCCAATCTTCCGGAGAAATTGGGCTTAGTGACGACCTTACCCAATTCGCTGTGAGTTAGAACAGTGATGGGATGAGCCAGGAAATATGGCCTCAATTTACGGGCAGTCAACACCAGAATATATGCCAGCTTCTCCAACTCTGTATAACGGAATTCAGCCCATTTCAGGATATAGCTGGTATAATAAATAGGCTGCTGGTGAGAGCCTTCTTGTTTCAATAAAACCGAACTAATAGCTCCCTCTGAGACGGCCAAATACATCCATAACGGTTCTCCGACCACTGGCTTGGCTAGCAGTGGGAGTCCATCCAAATATTTCTTCAACTCGTGGAAAGCCTGCTCACATTAATCGTCCCACTGAAATTTAGTAGCCTTACGCAGAATCTTGAAGAAAGGCAGCCCTTTGTCCTCCGATCTGGCTATGAATCGGGATAAAGAAACAATCCTGCCCACCAACTTCTGGGTCTCTCGCAGATTAGTGGGGGATTTCATGTTGCACAGCGCTTGCACCTTCTCAGGGTTGGCTTGCAACCCCTTCTCAGTTACTATGTACCCCAAGAACTTGCCACTTTTTACCCTGAATAGGCATTTGTTAGGGTTTAGCTTCATATTAAACCGTCTCAATGTAGCGAAGGTTTCATTTAAATCCTTGACTAAATCCCCAGTGGTCTTTGACTTGACCAAGATGTCATCCACTTAGACTTCCACATTTTTCCCTTTCTGCTCTGCAAAGATCTTGTCCATAAGGCGCTGATAGGTGGCCCCTGCGTTCTTTAATCCGAACGACATTACCACATAAGCGTATAACCCTCCTGCCATCACAAAGCTAACCCTCTTTTGATCTTCTTTGGCCAAAGGTATTTGATGGTATCCTTGATATGCATCCATTAGGGACACCACTTCATATCCTACAGTGGAGTCTACCAACTGATCAATACGAGGCAAGGGGTAGCAGTCTTTAGGGCACGCTTTATTCAAATCACGAAAATCGATACACATCCTCCACTGCCCAGAAGGCTTGGGGACCAAGACTACATTAGAAACTCATTCGGGGAACTGGATTTCCTTTACATGACCCGCCTTTAGCAGTTTTTCCACCTCTTCAGTTATGGCCTTGTCCTTCTCAGGTCCAAAATGTCGCCGCTTCTGTTGGACAGGTCAGGCTCCTCTGGTTATATTGAGATGGTGTTCAGCCACGCGAGGATTGATCCCGATGAGATCATGCACATCTCCCACAAAGATGTCTTCATTCTCGCCACCCCTCCTTGGCTTCCATCTACCTGCGTGTAGCCTTTCCTGGAGCGATTTCCACCAGCTCTCCATCCTCTAGTTTGTCGGCCTTGGGGGGGGGATTCTTCCAGGACGTAGACGTCCGAAATGACGATAGCTTTGCCTTTGAGGTCATCGGTTCGGGCCTTTGACGATAACCATTTGCACGTAGCAGCTCCTGGATGCCTTCTGTTCTCCGCGAACTTCTCCCACCAATTGTCCCACTGTAAATTTCAGCTTTTGGTGGTACGGGGAAGCCACCGCCTGAAAAAGGGTAAGGAAAGGGCGCCCAAGAATAGCATTATAAGTGGACAGAGCATCCACGATGAGGAAAGGAATTATACTGGTTTTTTGGCTGGGATTTACACCCAGAGTCAAAGGCAATGAAATCTGCCCTGTAGGGTGGACCACATGCTCTGCGAATCCAAAGACAGGGGTGGCCACATCTTCTAGCTGGGCATTTCCCAGCTGTATCTATCCGAAAGCCTCCTGAAAAAGGATATTGACGGAGCTTCCCGAGTCGACCAACACCCTGGCCACCATGGCCAGGATATCTGAATAACTAGGCGCCCGTGGGGCGAAGACACCTTGGAGATCTTTCGGCCCGAACGAAATGGGCGGTGCAATCTGAACAGTCTGGTCGGTGACAATGGCTAAACTCTCCATGAGACGGGCGTATGACTTTCGCGCCCGGTTAGAGTCTCCGTCGGTAGGTCCTCCAGCTATAACATGGATAACCCCCCCGTGTGGGAGCGTTATCTAGATTGGATGAAGGGCCCTCACCCGATGGGCCTTCTTGAGAGACAACCTCCTGGGACGGCGTTTGGAGGAAAGTGACTTGAGGTTGTTGATTATACGACCCTGGACGGGTTACATCGGGTCGGGGGCCTCGCCGTGCTGGTCCTCCCGTCTGGAACCGCAATTGCGGATATACGGTTCGGAGGCGATCCAGTTCCTCCTATAACTTGAAACATCGGTCACTAGCGTGGCCATATTCCGTATGATATTGGTAGAAGAATGGGGCGGGGGGGGGGGGGGTTACGTGGGATCCCCCTGTATCCTAAGGGTCGTTGCAGCAGACCCTGTTGGTCATAAAATTCTATCTCTCACTCCTTCCAAGTCCTTGCAGGAGGAAGTGCTTCAGCGGCCATAATTTGTAACGGCGGTACGGGGCGAACGCCCTGTAGCAGTGGACGAGGCCTAGGAGCCTCTTGTCGAAAAGGTCGCACATATCCCCGCCGAGGGGGTGCTTGAGGAGGGGCGGGGCAAGCTCTTTCAGTTGGAACTGCTGTGGTAGCCCGTTCAGCTCTCTGAACCTTCAATCCTTCTTCCTCGCGGATAAATTTCTCCGCACGGCCTAGCAGCTCCTCATAACTGTCAGCAGGTTGTCTTAGCAAGGAACTGAGGAAGGGGCCCTCCTTCAGCCCGTGCAGAATAGCGCCTCTAAAAGCTTCTGATCTGGCAGAGGGGATTCCCTAGCTGCAGAAGTGAATCGGTGGAGATACCCTCTAAGGGATTCTAAGGATCCTTGGGTGAGGTGCATTAGGATAGAGGCGTCATGCTTATAAGCCTTGCAGCTAGAAAACTCCCGGCTGAACATCCCCCGGAAATCAGTGAAACAAGTGATGGATCCTGGGGGCAGAGTATTAAACCATTTTTGTGCCGAGCTGGTTAAGGTGGTCCAGAAAACTCGGCATTTGAGAGCATCGGTATAACAGTGGAACGAGGCTGCTCCGTCGAATTGTGATAGGTGCTCTTCGGGATCCGTCGAGCCCTCATACTTATCGATCTGAGGATTCCGGAAGTAGGACGGGGGGACTTCAGAGAGGATGTCCATTGTAAAGGGACTGGGCTCATATACTTCTGGAGGTCTGGTTGATTGACTTTCGCTCTGTTCTTCCCTTTGAGTTTGGGTGAAGGGCATAGTGTTCTGAGGTGCTCTTCCCCCAAGTCCTTCTCCAGGCACTACTTCCACATTGACGACGGTACGAGATGGAGGAGGCATTTCTGGGGGTGGGCCTCGAGAAGAAGGTTCATCGGAATGAGGATGCAGATATCCGATCCTTCTCCTTTCTCTAGCAAGGGCCTCTGTAATAGCGTCATCCATCAGGGCCTTCAACTGTGATGGTAGGAGAATGATGGGGCGTTCCTCCGCTGCGGAAGCAGCGGGCTGTTGTATCTCTTCTTGTTGCATCTCGACGTCCAGCTCAAATGTTCCCACAGACGGCGTCAACCATCACAGAATTATACATAATTCTAAATTATGTATTTTTACAGAAATTTTCTATAATTTTTCCTTTTTTTTTCAATTTTATGAGTCACCTCTCCGTAACGGTCCCACTAAGCGATTTCCGGGCGTGATCACGGGACAAGGCCCCTTTCGGGGATAGGGGCAGCGCCCCTACTCGCAAAATAAACTTTACGAGTGTCCCTACTACGATCTTACAGTGACTTAAGTCGCTGTCCCAAAAACTTAAAGCGAGAACTCGCCGTTTCGGAGAGTTTTTCTCGGTGGTTGAAGCCGACAAGTGTCCCAACACTCGTTGCTTCGACTCTTCGAGAAAAATACCCAAAAATTATATAAAAATAGGAAATTTACAGAAACATAAAATTCTGTAATTTTTATATATAATATAAAAAAACACAAAAATGAAACACATACATGCTTCGCACGTGGCTCTCATACCACTGTTGGATTTTCCGAGCCGCAAAAACCGCTTTTTGCGTTGCGGAAACCTCGGAAGCCCCGGCCACGGATCCGTGCAAAGTATAAAATATAAAAATAAAACATGTATGTGTTTACTAAAAACCCTAGATCTACCTTAGATCTAGAAGGTGAGATCATTACCCTTGAGGCGACGCCCTTCGCAAATCCCGCTCGTCCAAAAGGTTCGTCGGAACTCGAGAGTGTCAAGTGCACACTCCTCTATTGGTATCCACACAAGCAATAGGTGGAGAAAAATACCTTAGAGTGTGCTAGCACCCTTTAAGAATTTCAGCCAAGGAGGTTGGGAGAGCTTGAGAGGGTGATCCAAGGAAGAAGATGAAATTGTGTAACTCATAAAATGAATTCCCATCTAATGGTAATAGTGGCCGGCCACTTTTCTTAGGGGGGGGGGGTTACATGCATGCATGTAACTCCTCCAAGAGCCAATGGCTCTTGGTCTCCCTCATGAGGTGGCACCACATGCTAAGTCAATGATGATGTGGAGCATCATCATTGGTCGGCCATGCCAAGTCATCATCATGACATGGCATTTGGTCAAGTCAAACTTGACCTTTCATCTTCCCTCTCAAGTCAAGTCAAACTGGACCTCTTATCTCCCATGGTTGATCAAATCCAACCATTTGATTCAAGTCAATTTAATTTAATGAATCTCTATTCATTAATTTAAATTGATTTGATGAATCAAATCTAAATTAGACTCATTCAACACTTGAATCAAATTGAGTCCAACTCAATTAGTCTAATTAGGATTACTCTTAATCCAATTTGATTCATCCCATGAACCTAATCCTCATGGTTCATCATATGAACCTAATCTCCATTTAATATCCCTTAGTGTGTGACCCTATAGGTTCTTGTAACGTTGGCAATGTCCCTAAACCGATTTAGGAACATAATCAATGAGTGGTATCTACAACACATCATTGCTACCCAAGTTACAAGAATGTTGAGCTCCAACATCACCTTTGTGACTACTAATTGTGGCTCTCACAATATGTGACAATGTCCCTCTATCCTTGACATCTAGATTGACCAATTGAGGCATAGACCGTGTCATCCTCGGTTCAATCTATATCTTGAACTCCAAGTAGACTCACTCTAATCAAATGAGCTCAATATCTCATATTGACTCATTTGGGCATGACCATGCACTTCGTGGTCTCACTCTATCAAGAATATCTTGTCACTCCGTCATATAGGAGGGATAGATCCCATCTACATCACTCACATCCCTCCGCATAATTTTGTTACATACCCGATGTCGCCTTTATAGTCCACCCATTTACGGGTGGCGTTTGTGAAACCAAAGTATGCAACTCCTTATGTAGGGAACCATGGTGACTTCAGGTCTAAGGACTAATAGTCATACTAATAGCCACATGAGAAAGTATATGACACTCATATAACGATCCACGATACTTTCTCATGGTGGGTCATTCAGTATACATTCTCTAATGTATACCCATGTGTCAACTCGATATCTCATATCCATTACTTGTGGGATCAAGTCATCATGTTGACCTACATGCTAGTCTCTACGCATTAACATTGTCCCTGAATGTTAATACTTGACTAAGAATGATTAAGAGTAGTGTTCTCTATATCATCTCATTATCGATTCAACTAATCGATTGATATAGATAAGAACCTACTACTCAAGGACATTATTATATTTAGTTATTTGGCCCCAATACAAGTAAATATAATAACCATGCCTTTATAAATAGGAATGTGATACAATAAAGTTCATACAACAATCATCACATGATTGGCTCTAGGGCTTTCACTAAAAATTTTGGTATAGAGAGGGTTTGATAATAAATTGATGTTGGTGCAGTGGGCACCAAAGTCGAACCGGTATTTTGATTATGGCAAAAGGCTCAATAGTTAAGGGTATATTTGTTATCTTACGAGCTCAATTAAGTGTGCAGAAATGCTAAAGTTGAGCGGAAGGTCTGCGACACCCGGTGGGAACCGAGGTGGTCGGGCAACGCCAGAGGGACTTCGGAGGAAGCCGAGGTACTCGGGTGAAGACCGGAAGCGAGGCTACAAGGTAAGCTCGTGTGAAAGCGAAGCAAGGTCGTTAAGCATAGATCCGACCCAATACCTCCAATGGAAGGTCTAGGTCGAGATCAGATGGTTAGAACCATCGTACTTTATATTTTAAGCTAACTTGTACTGCAGTCCAAAACCCTTTGACTACAGTCAACTGCTAGTCAAGTTCCAGCCTCGAGAAGAGCTCGAATTTCAAGGGGGTGAATTTGGACTTGACTCGTGTTTTGGTACAAAGGGTGATGTGGCATCAAGGTGGACATCCAAACCATCACCAAGCTTCCTTGTGGTGGACGCCCAAAATAAGGTGAGTTGGCACAAGATGGTTGGCTCCCATGATGTGGCACAAGTTGAATGGCTCCAACAAGTTGGCGCCCAAGGAGGTTGGAGGTGGCACAAGGTGGTTGGATGAAACACCTCATCCTCAAGTTGGCGCCCAAGGAGGTTGGAGGTGGCACAAGGTGGTTGGATGAAACACCTCATCCTTGAGTTGGCGCACAAGGAGGTTGGAGGTGGCACAAGGTGGTTGGATGAAACACCTCATCCTTGAGTTGGCGCAAAGGATGTGGATGACAAGTCTTGGGGGATAAGAACCTCACCTTGGACACTACCTATGTCTAAATTCATAGATCAATATCCATAAATAGACATGTTCAAGCCAAGCAAATAACAAGAATTCAAGAGCTCTCAACACGCCGTCGTAACGCCGCTACTACTACTCACATTTGCTACGACGGCGTCACGACAACGAAAGCTACATCTTCTACTTATAAGAGTTGTCGTATATTTATTTAAGTTCTACTTTTTAAATTGTCTTTGTGCTTTAATCGTAACAAGGAAAGGGGAGTGTCCTTTGCCTTGATTTCTTTTGTAATCGGTTCTACCTCCAACGAGGAGGAGTGGTTTTAGTGAATTGTTCTCCGACGTGATCAAGGATCACTAGGGCCGTGGATTAGCAATCGAAAGATTGTGAACCACGAAAAATATCTTGTCTACTTTATATTTCCGCTGCATTCTCTACTTGCTTTTTACTTATTGCAAAAGTTTTTAACGACATCGTATCGCTATTCACCCCCTCTAGCTTACACTTTCGATCCAACAATTTGTATCAGATCCGGGGGCGCTAAGATACGGTGAAACCACCAATCTAGCTTTGTTTTTCTTTTTTACAGATTTTTATTTATTTATTTCTGTGATAATTATTTCACTTGCTTATCTTCTCCTACATATAGAATTGCATTAGAGGCTTTAGGATCCGGATAAGGTTGTCCTTCTGTTAGATCCCGAGTAAGGTTGTCCTCCGAACTTCAACGACATTCGCATTTGATTGTTTATTTCTTTTGCAAGTTACATTTTATATATCTTTTTACTTCTCAAGACTACTAATCCAAGACGAAAGTCTTGGAATATTCTTTCCGTGTGTTTTGCAAGATTCTTTTCGTCGCTCTTCTTCTTGTTTTTAAATGGCCCATCTCGAAGGGTTTAGCACCGCTCGACCCCCGCTTTACAACGGTAATGACTTTCGCTATTGGAAGGGTCGGATGGAATGCTTTCTTAAAACCCAAATCCCAAACCGGTTTCACACTTCCTATTAATGAAGATGGTGAATCTTTGGAGTTCGATCAATGGTCAATTCCATGAAAAAACAAGTAGAAGCGATGCCAAGGCAACTCAAATCTTGCAATGTGGGTTGTCAAGGAAGAGCTCAACGCGTCGGCCCCTTCATTAGTGCAAAGGACTTATGGACCAAGCTAGTGGAACTACGAAGGCGCAAGCGACACGAAGGTATGTAAAGAGATTTACTTTTAAATAAATTGTATAACTTGAAAATGCAGGAAAGCGAGACCGCAACTCAACTACATGCTCGTATCCAAGACATCGTCAACCAACTCCATGCCATCGGACAAAGGTCGAGAATCGCGACCTTATCGGTATTCTCTTAACTCGTTTCCTAGGACCACCTTGTGGGCATCCATGGTCGATGCCTACAAGGTCTCGACCTTTCTAAAATTAGGTTAGGCGAATTGTTTTGAACTTGAATTACATGAGCAAACTAGCGTGGTCGGGCCGAGAAGAGTATTGCGTTAGTTGCGAGTTCAAGAAGAAGAAGCCGCCAAAGCAAGCCACCCCGAAGGAAGAAGGCGAGTCCGAATCGGAAGTAGACTCCGAAATAGAATCCGAACTAGTCAATCTAGTTAGGAAGATGATCAAGAGGCAGCGACCAACAACTCAAGGTAAGCCTAAACCTAATTCAAATACTTCTAATTTTAGATGCTATGAGTGCAGCGAGTTGGTCACATCAAGTCCGAGTGCCCAAAGCTAAAGAATAACGCATCAAAGACCAAGAAAGCGCTAAACGCTACTTGGGAGGAGTTGTCGGAGGAAGAAGGCGATATCCAAGCTCTAATGGCCAAGCCGACCGAGCCGCGACTCGAAACCGAAGAAGAGTCGAGTCGAATCCGATGATGAGCTTCCATTCAAGACAAGCCGCGGATCGTATCCGGTTCAAAAGAATCATTAAGGGTAAGTCGGTCGTTACTTAATACTTTGTATGGTGCAATTAAATTTTTAAATAAGAAACTAGCTAAGTCCGAGTCCAAGGTCGAGACCCTAATTGAGGAGGTTAACCTTCTCAAACATGAGGTCTCCTAACCTCTTCGACTACTCGTATTCAAGAGGAGGACTCAACTCAAGTTGAAAAGCTTGAAGTTGAGAACTCGCTTTTGAAAACACAAGTCGAAGACCTTAGGAACTGCGTTGGAAAGGTTCACTTTGGGATCCAAGGGACTTGACCTCTTACTTGGATCACAAAGGGCCGTGTACAACAAGGCGGACTCGGGTTTAACTCAAATACAACCAATAAGTCATATATGTCTATAGTAAACCAACATAAGAAAAATGTCCAAGCATGGGTCCCTAAGACCACTTTGATTTAAACTTTAGGATCTAACATGTATTGGGTTCCCAAGGACCAAATTCACTATGTGAATAGACCCACTCGATTCAATGGTCCAGGGGGAGCCAATACAAAATGTATTTTTGTTAAGTCTTAGAAATTGCATGCTTAGTTTTTCCTTTATTTTTAGAATGGTTAGATAGGACTCATAACCAACTAAAATCCTGCGAAAGATTGAGCCTCGGGAGCCTCTTTTCAAAAATAAACCAACTAAAATCCTACGAAAGATTGAGCCTCGGGAGCCTCTTTTCAAAAATAACTAGTTAGACCAAGACGTAGTCTCAAGTAAGTCGAGTTATCAATTTCTTGAAATTAGCTTTGTCTAAGGAAGTGGTCATTGTTCCGATCAAAGAAGGCCTCTGTGCCTCGCCACGACGTGGAAGCTAATCTCTTGAAAAGATTACTTGATGAGCTTAGACTAAATCCGAATCTAACCTAATGTTGGTTAATTTAAATTCATTAAAATTAATCAAGTAAAATTGATAGTCATCTCACAATAACACATAGGAATAACATGTTTTGATCATGTAGATATTGGTGAGATGATTTAGGTTTAAAAACTTACAAACAACCCTTTAGTAATTCCAATATCCGATCCAACTACCTTATGTGTAGGATCAATGGATGTTGGACAGTGGTTGCTCCCGACACATGACCGGGGATCAACTCAAATTTTCGAAGTTACGATTCAAAGCGACAAGGATCGGTAGCCTTGAAATAAGCGGCAAGCTCAAAATCATCGGATCAGGTGATATTGAGCTCAACTCTAACTTTACAATTCAAAATGTCTTATTAGTAGAAAACTTTCAATATAATTTACTTAGTGTAAGCCAATTGTGTGATAACAATTATAAGGTCATATTTCTAGAAAATGAATGCGTAATCAAAATAAATGCACCATCTAAAATAATACTTAAAGGAACTAGGAGTAGCAACATCTACACAATAAATTTACCCAACTCCTCAACCAAGTGTCTTATGACCCAGCAAGAGGACTCTTGGTTTTGGCACCGAAGACTAGGTCACTCGCAACCAAGACTCGTCCACAAGATGAGTCATTGTGTCTTTGTTATAGGTTTGCCTAAACTAAACTACTTGGATAATAAAATATGTAATGCTTGTCAACAAGGTAAACAATCTAGGACACAACATCAATTAACTAATCAAGCAGACAAAAGTGTTCTTGAGCTCCTACATGGATCTATTTGATTCACATGGAGCTAAGTCACTCAATGGTAGTCAATTTTGCTTAGTCATAATTGGCGACTATTCTAGATTTACTTGGGTTAGGTTTATCAAACATAAAAATGATACCTAGACCAACTAATCAATCTTTGTAGGTTAATCGAAAATCAAAAGAACCTTAAGATTAAAAGACTTAGAAGCGATCATGGTGGTGAATTCGAAAACCACAGGTTCTGATTTACGTAACCTAAGCGGATACCACCATGAGTTTTCATGTCCTAGAACCCCACAACAAAATGGGTTAGTCGAGCGGAAAAATAGAACCCTACAAGAAGCCGCTAGGACAATGTTAAGCAGTATAACCTACCCGATAGATTTTGGCGAGGCCGTTAGTACGGCGCTTGCTATGTCCAAAATAGGATCCTTATGGTAAAGAGGCACCAAAAGACCTCAGACGAGATTTATCACGATAAAATACCGAACATCAAGTACTTTAGGTATTTGGATGCAAGGTACATATCTTAAACACTAAGGATTACCTAGGAAATTCAAATCCAAAACCTCTCTGGAACCTTTCTAGGATACTCAACCACCGAGAGCTTATAGGGTATACAATCACGACACTCTTAGAGTCGAAGAAACCATTAATATAGTTTTCGACGAAGGACACGAACCGTTCAATCCTTAACAAAACCAACTAGCAAATCAACTTATAGCGAACCCGACTGATCTTGAACTTGAATCTCGTCCTAACCCAAGTCATCCTATCGACCAAGTGATAGATGACTCTAACCCAAGTCAAACTAGAACTCACCCAAGTCATCCTATCGACCAAGTGATAGATGACCCTAACAGTCACACTAAGACTCAAACAAATCATCCTATCAATCAAGTTATAGGTGATCCAAATTTAGGGAGTTCGAACTAGAGCTTCATATCGAAACCTTAGTCAAATCTCGTTAATTTCCAAAATCGAACCCAAAACTATTGAACAAGCACTTCTTGATCCCGATTGGATTATTGCTATGCAAGAAGAGCTAGCTCAATTCACTAGAAATGAAGTCCGGGAATTAGTACCACCACCTAAAGAAAAATCAATTATTGGAACAAGGTGGGTATTTGAAATAAACTTGATGATAAAGGTGAAGTAGTTAGAAATAAAGCTAGGTTAGTCGCAAAGGGTTTAGTCAAGTCGAAGGTTTAGATTACGATGAGACCTCGCCCCGTAGCGACTAGAGTCCATCCGAATGTTGTTAGCATATCTTGCACATCGAGGTTTTAAATTGTTTCAAATGGATGTCAAGTCAGCATTTTTGAATGGATACATTAAGGAAGAAGTTTACGTCAGTCAACCTCCGGATTGAAAATCTAGATAAACTGACCATGTCCTTAGACTTAAGAAAGCCCTATATGGACTCAAACAAGCCCCAGAGCTTGATGTACGAAGGCTTCGATCTATCTTAAGTCAAAGGATTCAACCAAGGTTTAGTCGACCCAACCTTATTCGTTAAAACCGTAGGAAAAGAAATCTTTATAGCCCAAATCTATGTAGATGATATAATTTTTGGAACTACCAACTCGATCTGCTAAACGAATTCATCTCACTTATGGAAAGTGAATTTGAAATGAATTTAGTGGGAGAGTTAAGTTTCTTCTTAGGTTTACAAATTAAACAAACTAAAGATGGAATATATTTACATCAACAAAAATATACTAAGGACTTAATAAATCGATTTGGAATGCAAGATGCTAAAATAATCAATACACCTATGGCAACTAATGTTAATATAAGCGAAGATGTAGAAGGAAAACCGTTGACCTAAAATACTATAGGAGCGCAATAGGAAGTCTCCTATACTTAACCATGAGCCGACCCGACATTTTATTCAGCGGTAAGTATGTGCGCAAGGTTACAAACACATGCGAGGAGTCTCACCTAACCCTAGTCAAGCGTATCCTTAGATATCTAAAGGGCACGCTAAGCGTAGGTATTTGGTACCCTAGATCTACGAGTTTAATCTAATCGGCTACTCCGACTCGACTATGCGGTAGTAAACTCGATAGAAAGAGCACGCAGTGGTTGTTGTCAAATCCTCGGCTCGAGTCTAGTAAGTTGGTGCGATAGGAAGCATTGCGTTGCCTTATCTACCACGAATATGTTGCGATGGGTGAGTGTGTCTCTCGGCTCACGTGGATGAAGCACACTCTCCAAGACTTTAGCAATCTTTAACAACATTAAAACCTACATAGATAACATTAGTTCAATTAACTTAACTAAAAATCCAATATGTCATTCTAGGACAAAACATATAGAAGTTAAACACCACTTCATTAGGAACATGTAACTAATGGAACTATACAACTAGAGTATGTTGAGTCCAAATCAAACCTAGCGGACATCTTCACCAAACCACTACCCGGAATTTAGTTTATTAAGGCGAAAGTTAGGTATGTGCGTAATAGAGTGGGATTTAAATTTTTCTATATATGTACTCTACTTTTGCTTCTTTTTATGAAATTAGCCTAAGTCTTACCTTAGAAATCATATACCTATAGATTTAAGGAGCCAACACATCTCACAACACATAGGACTAATGTGTTTGTGTACTTAGCCACGTGAGAGGCGTGAGATGTTAGGACCTTACTCACAGTTCAGATGTAGATTGATTGCATCGACATGAACCATGGAGTATAATTATTTAAAATTAATCAACTCCTTCAAGACTTATTGATCATTCTATATCAATCAAGTCCAACCGGAGTTGTACATTTTAGATGAACATATTTTCAAGCTTATTATTATTTAAAAAAAAAATATATTTATATTGGGAACTTGCTTGGACTTACAAACCCTAAAATATATTTACAAACTTTTTGAGTTAAGGCAAAAGGGGGAGAAAGTCACAAAAGTAAGGAAGAAAGTAAACAAAATTATTACCTTTTATATTAAGTAATTCCGTTTACTTAAGCAACTATTAAGGGGAAGTAAAAATTATTTTTCAAGAACTCACCTTCGGTCAAGGGGGAGGTTACCTCAAAGGGGAGAACTTGAAACAATAATATTTCTCACTCATACTTAATCATTATGCTAGCTCATTCATATTTAATCTTTATGCTAGCTCATTCATGCTTAATCATTATGCTAGCTTACTGTTATGCTTAATTTTTCCTTAACTTTTGTGTCGGTTTGCCATGAATCAAAAAGGGGGAGATTGTTGGTGCAGTGGGCACCAAAGTCGAACCGGTATTTTGATTATGGCAAAAGGCTCAATAGTTAAGGGTATATTTGTTATCTTACGAGCTCAATTAAGTGTGCAGAAATGCTAATGTTTAGCGGATGGTCTGCGACACCCGGTGGGAACCGAGGTGGTCGAACAGCGCAGAGGACTTGGAGAAGCCGAGGTACTCGGGTGAAGACCGGAAGCGAGGCTACAAGGTAAGCTCGTGTGAAAGCGAAGCAAGGTCGTTAAGCGTAGATCCGACCCAATACCTCCAATGGAAGGTCTAGGTCGAGATCAGATGGTTAGAACCATCGTACTTTATATTTTAAGCTAACTTTATCTGCGGTCAAAACCCTTTGACTACAGTCAGCTGCTAGTCAAGTTCGACCTCGAGAAGAGCTCGAATTTCAAGGGGTGAATTTGGACTTGACTCGTGTTTTGGTACAAAGGGTGATGTGGCATCAAGGTGGACATCAAACCATCACCAAGCTTCCTTGTGGTGGGCGCCCAAAATAAGGTGAGTTGGCACAAGATGGTTGGCTCCCATGATGTGGCACAAGTTGAATGGCTCCAACAAGTTGGCGCCAAGGAGGTTGGAGGTGGCACAAGGTGGTTGGATGAAACACCTCATCCTCAAGTTGGCGCCCAAGGAGGTTGGAGGTGGCACAAGGTGGTTTGATGATAAACGTCATCCTTGAGTTGGCGCACAAGGAGGTTGGAGGTGGCACTAGGTGGTTGGATGAAACACCTCATCCTTGAGTTGGGATAAGAACCTCACCTTGGACACTACCTATGTCTAAATTCATAGATCAATATCCTTAATTAGACATGTTCAAGCCAAGCATATTACAAGAATTCAAGTGCTCTCAACACGCCGTCGTATCGACGATACTACTACTCACATTTGCTACGACGAATTTCCTCCGACAACTAAAGCTACATCTTCTACTTATAAGAGTTGTCGGTATATTTATTTAAGTTCTACTTCTTTAAATTGTCTTTGTGCTTTAATCGTAACAAGGAAAGGAGTGTCCTTTGCCTTGATTTCTTTTGTAATCGTTGCTCCTACCTCCAACGAGGAGGAGTGGTTTTAGTGAATTGCCCTCCGTACGTGATCAAGGATCACTAGGGCCGTGGATTAGCAATCGAAAGATTGTGAACCACGTAAAAATATCTTGTCTACTTTATATTTCCGCTGTGCACTCTCTACTTGCTTTTTACTTATTGCAAAAGTTTTTTAACGACATCGTATCGCTATTCACCCCCCCCCCCTCTAGCGACACTTTCGATCCAACAATTGATAGTAGCGATTCGCCGTTATCAGAGACTGAGAACGGGTTGTACACAGTCGGAGTAGTTGAATACAAGGTGAACTAATTTGAGAGGAGGCAATGATGATGATGAGATCTACAAGGAAGAGGAAGGAGAGAAGTAGATGTTGGATCGATGTGGTTCGCTAGAGCGGGGGTGAATAGCGAAAAACCTTTTCCTTTTTTTTACGTTCGTTAAAAACTCGAGAGATAATTAATTGTAGCGGAAATGTAAAGTAAAAAGAGACAATGAAGTTTTTACTTGGTTCGTAGCCTTCGGCTACTACTCCAAGGCCCTAGTGGTCCTTGACCACATACGGAGGGCAAAAGCACTAAAGGAACTCCTCCTCGTTGGAGGTAGGAGTTAATCGATACAAGAAGGAAAAAGCTTGAGGTAGAGGGACACTCCCCCTCTCCTCGTATACGATAAAAGCTCCGAAAAGAAGTGAACTTAAATAAGAGCTAAAAAAAACCGACGTAACAATAAGAAAGAATTTAAGACCTAGATGTCGGAGAGAAAGCACTTCGTGGTCGAAAAGTTGTAGCTTGGCAGAGGCTTTTTGGAAGCTTTAGAATGATGAAGAAACCCTAGGTTTGACCCTCCTTTTATAGCCTTTGAGCCCCTTTTCGAGAGGAACCCTAGCCAATCACAATTGAGCACCAATCTCCTTGAAATGGGGTGATAAGCCTTGACTCCTCGAATCTGATCATTGACCATCGATCGGTGATGGCTCATCATCGATCGGTGATGGCGGCATCGATTCAGTCTTGACTCCGGCGATCGGCGATTGGCGGCGATCGAGTCCTCAGGCGCGATCGGTGATGCTTCTTTGCAAGTCAAAGTTAGCTCAACAAAAACATAATTTCGGCGGTGCGTCGGCCCACCTAGACCATCTATAGGATGTCTTTGGTCGGATCTCGCTTAAGATCATCCCGTAAGAGGATCGACCTCACTTACGCTCGCACACACGAGCTTACCTCGATACATGTTGCTTTTGCTTCCACTCGATTCCTTGGCTCCCTCGAAGTCACTCGAGTGTCGCCCGACCACCATGGCTTCCTCACGGGTGTCGCTAGCCTTGACTCGGCTATATCAATCTTGCACACTCGATTGATTGGCTCGTGAGATAGCGACATGAGCTTAACTTTGTATCGTTTGCTATAATCAAAACTTCGGAGTTCGACTTAGGTGCCTACTGCACCAACAATCTCCCCCTTTTTGATTTATGGCAAACCCACATACAAAGTTAAGAAAAAACAAATTAAGTGCATTAAGTAAAATGAGCAAGAGATATGCATGAATGTGTAGGAGTAAAAACTCTTTTTCAAGTGCTCCCCCTTGAGGAATCCTCCCCCTTGACCGAGGGTGAGTACTTGAGAAAAGTTTTAACTCTCTCCTTGATATTTTCTACTAAAAGAATTAAGTGACAGAAATTACTTAATATTGGCCATAGTGTTTAAAATAAGTTTTAAGTTAAGAAAAAAATTGATTTATTAACCTTGGCCTTTACTTCTATTTTGTTAACAAGTTAAGTAAATTACTTTTTGTTAACAAGATAAGTAAAGTTAAGTAAATTATTGTATTGTTATGAAAACAAGTTACTTAAATGTGTTTAAGTTAAGAATTCTCTTAACTTGTTTTGTTAACTTAAAGTTAAGTAAGCCTTGGCCATAAAAAAAATGATCCCTTAACTTTGGCCTTTTTCTCCCCCTTTTGTCATATATCGAAAAGAGTGAGGGTGTGTGTGGAATAAAAAATAAGTATTAATTTCAAAGTCCAAGCATGTTCTACATTATTTTGAAAATAATATATTAAAAATAAGTTCATCTATAAAATGTTTGACTCATATTTGGATTGATTGATATGAAAGATCAACCAGTCCTGGTCAGAGTCGGTTAGTATGTATGATTATACTCCGTGGTTCATAACGATGCACTAGCTCTACATCTGGAACCAAGAGTAAGGTCCTAACATCTCACGCCCATCTACGTGGCTAAGTACACAAACACATTAGTCCTATGTGTTGTGAGATGTACTGGCTCCTTAAATCTATAGGTGCATGATATCTAAGGTATGTCCTATGCTAGTTCCATGAAAATGAAATTAAAGAAATAGTAGTAAGAACATATAATTTGCAAGTACCTATTCTATTACGCACATGCCCAATTTTCATCTTAATAGACTAAATTCGACGGGTAGGGGTTTAGTAAATAGGTGCACTTAAGTTAGACTTGATTCGACGTATTGAGTTGTATGGCTCCGTTGGCCACATGTTCTCGAATGAAATGGTGTTTGACCTCTATATGTTTGGTCGTAGATTTAGTTATATTATTCTTTGTAAGATTAATTGAACTAATGTTATCTAGGTGAAGTTTAGTATTGGTAAAGTCTAACTTAAAGTCGCAGAGAGTGTGCTTTTTGCAAAGAAGCTGCGTTACACACTCACCCATCGCGATGTATTGGCCGGTGGTAGATAAAGGCAACACGGTGTTGCTTCCTCTTGCACCAACTCACTAGACTCGGTAGAAGTTGACAACAACCACTCGTGCTCTTTCTATCGAGCTTACTCTAGGCATAGTCAGAATCGGAGTAGGTTAGTTGAACTCGGTAGATCTAGGATACCAAATACCGACATTAAGTGTACCCTTAAGATATCTAAGGATACGCAACTAGGGTTAGGTGAGACTCCTTAGCGAGTTTGAAACACAGCGCACATACTTCTTGCGAATAGGATGTCGAATTGACTCGCGATTAAGTATAGGAGACTTCCTATCGCTCTATAGTACTTTAAGTCAATGGACTTACTTTCTAGGTCTTCTCCTATGTTAACATTAATGCCATTGGGGTGTTTATTATCTTAGCGTCTTGCATTCCAAATCTTTTAATTAACTCCTTAGTGTATTTTTGTTGATATAGGTATATACCATCCTTAGTTTGTTTAATTTGTAGACCTAAAAGAAACTTAACTACTACCAAGTTCATTTTGAACTCACTTTCCATGAGTGAAGCAGACTCGTTTAGTAAAGGTGAGTTAGAGGTTCCAAAAATTATATCGTCTCGTAAATTTGAGCTATGAATATTTCTTTACCTAAGGTTTTTCACGAAGAGAGTTGGGTCAACTAAGCCTTGGTTAAACCCTTTTGACTTAAGATGGATTGAAAGTCTCTCGTACCAAGCTCGAGAGCTTGTTTAAGTCCATAGAGCTTTCTTAAGTTTTAGAACATGATCGGGTTTATCTAGATTTTGAATCCGGGGTTGGCTAACATAAACTTCTTCTTTAATGTATCCATTTAGGAATGCCGACTTAACATCCATTTGAAACCTTAAATCCTCGATGTGCGGCATAAGCTAGCAACATTGAATGGATTGAGTCTAGCTCTTGGGGCATAGGTTTCGTCGTAATCTAAGCCTTGACTTGACTAAACCCTTTGGCGACTAACCTAGCCTTGTTTCTAACTACTTCACCTTTATCATCAAGCTTATTTGAAACACCCACCTTGTTCCAATTATCGTTTTGTCTTTAGGTGGTGGTACTAATTCCACACTTCATTCCTAGTAAATTGAGCTAGCTCTTCTTGCATTGCAATAATCCAATCGGGATCAAGAAGAGCTTGTTCAATTGATTTGGAGTTCTATCTTTGAAATTAAGGAAATTTGACTAAGGTTCTATAGGATGCTCTAGTTGAACTCCTAGATTAGGATCTCCTATCACTTGATCGATAGGGTGGTTAGTCTGAATCCTAGATTGGGTTGGGTTTGTGTCACCTAATGCTTGATCAATGGGGTGACTTGGTTGAACACTAGTTTGACTCGGATCACTTGTCACTTGGTCAAGAGAAGTTGGTTGATGTGGATTAGACTCGATCTCGAGAATTGGAGGCGAGTTTGGTATCGATGGGCTCAACACTTGGGGTCATTAAGGGTTTTGTAGGTTCGGGTACTTCATCAGACACTACATTAATAGTCTCTTCGACTTTAAAGGTGTCGTGGTTATATACCTATAGGCCCTACTTGTGGTTGAGTATCCTAAGAAGATTCCGGTGGAGGTTTTGGATTTGAATTTCCCTAGGTGGTTCTTAGTGTTTAAGATATGTACTTTACATCCAAATACCCTAAAGTACTTGATGTTGGGTACTTTATTGTGATAAATCTCGTCACGAGGTCTTAAGGTGCCTCTTTACCATAAGGATCCTATTTTGGACATAGCAAGTCGTACTACGCTTCTAAAACCTATATCGGGTAGGTTGTATTAGTTCAACATGGTCCTAGCGGCTTCTTGTAGAGTTCGGTTTTTCGCTCCACTAGGCCATTTTGTTGAGGTCCTAGGGCAAGAGAATTCATGGTGGTATCCGTTTAGGTTCACAGTCGGTGAACCTTTGATTTTGAATTCACCACCATGATCTTCTAAGTCTTTTAACCTTAAGGTTTTTGATTCTCGATTAATTTGAATAGATTGATTAATTGATCTAGGGTATCATTTTTATGTTTGATGAACCTAACCCAGTAAACTGGAGTAGTCGTCAATTATGACTAAGCAATATTGACTTCTATTGAGTGACTTGGCTCCATGTGAATCGAATAGATCCATATCACGGGAGCTCAAGTACACTTGAGGTTCGTTCTTGGTTAGTTAACTTGTGTTGTGTCCTAGGTTGTTTTCCTTGTTGACAAGCATTACAGATTTTATTAACCAAATTGTTGAGGTTGGGTAAGCCTCGACTAAGCCACTCGACTCATCTTGTGGGGAGTCTTGGGTGCAGTAATGAGTCGTCGGTGCCACAACCATGATTCCTCTTCTGTGTCATAAGACATTTGGTGAGGATTTGATTAAGTTAATTGTATAAATGTTATTTGTCCTAGTTCCTTTGAGTATTGTTTTAGCTATTTTATTTATTTTAATTACACATTCATTTTCTAAAAATGACCTTATAGTTATTGTCACATAATTGGCTTACGCTAAGTTATATTCAAAATTCTCTACAAGTAATACATTTTTAATAACAAAATTCGAGTTAAGCTCGATATCACGATCCAGATGATTTTGAGCTTGCGTTATTCCCAAAGGCTCGATCCTTGTCGTTTGAATCGAACTTTGTGAATTTGAGTTGATCCCGGTTGTGTGAACAACCTCAACATCCATTGATCCTACACACAAGGTGGTTGGATTGGATGTTAGATTTTTTAAAAAAATTGGTTAGTTATTAAACCTAGGTCATCTCACCTGTGTCTATATGATCAAGCATGTTATACTTATGTGTTTTTTGTGAGATGACTTCCAATTAAGTTGATTAAGTGCATTTAGGTTCAAGTAATTTTATGTTAGATTTGGATTTGACCCTAGGCTTGTCAAGTTTACCTTTTCAAGATCATGGCTTCAGTCGTGGCGAGGCACGAGGCCTTCTTTTATCGGATCATCGACCACTTCCTTAGACAAAGCCATTTTCAAGAAAATGATGACTTGACTCACCTAAGACTATTTCCTAGTCTAGCTAGTTATTTTGAAAAGAGGCTCCCGGCTCAATCTTTTCGAAGGATTTTAGTTGGTTATGTACGTGTTCTAAGTGAGTTCACAAGTTTTAAAGCACAAACTTTCTAAGTTAAAGCGTGTAATTTCTAAGTTAAAGCACAAACTTTCTAAGTTAAAGCATGCAATTTCTAAGTTAAAGCACAAACATGTTTTGTACTGGCTCCCCCTAGACCGTTGAATTGGTTCGGTCTATCCACATAGTGGATTTGGTCCTTGGGAACCCAGTACGGGTTGGATCCTAGAGTTGAAATCAAAAAGTTCTTAGGGACCCATGCTTGGACATGTTTCCTATGTCGACTTACAATCGACATATATATGACTATTAGTCGTGTTTGAGTTAAACCCTAGTCCTTGTTGTACCACGACCCTTTGAGATCCAAGTAGGAGGTCAAGTCCTTTGGATCCCAAAGTGAACCTTTCATGTTCCTAAGATCTTGACTTGACTTTTCAAGAGAGTTCTCAACTTGAGCTTTTTTCGAGTTGAGTCCTCTTCTCGAACTTGACTAGTCGAAGAGGTTAGGAGACCTTGTGTTTGAGGAGTTTGACCTCCTTCGAGTCTCGACCTTGGACTCGGACTTAACTAATTTCTAGACAAAACCTAAGCCGTATTATGTAAAGTATTAAATAAAGTTCTCACCTTAATGGTATCTTTTGAATCGGATGTGTATACGTGGCTTGACTTGAAGGTAGCTTAGTAGTCCGAGTCATCCTCGAGTTACTCAAGTTGAGTTCGGTCTCGTGTACTCAATCGATTTTGCCATGAAGGCGTGGTCTTCGTCTTCTTGGATAGGCTTCTTCCCATGTCGCGTTGAGGGCCTTCTTGTGCTTAGGTGCTTGGTGGTTGAGCTTGGGGCACTCGGACTTGATATGTCCAAACTGTTACACTCATAACACCTAATATTAGAACTTTTAGGCTTACCTTGGTTGGGTCAGTCGTGGTTCGCTTTCGTCCCTTATCCTTGAGCTAGGTTCATTAGTTGGATCAACTCAGTCAACTTCTTCTTGGACTCTTCCTCCTCGGTTGGTGGTGGCTTGCAATTTTCTTCTTCTTTGAACACCAAACAAGGCTATACCCTCTCGGGTTAGTTGGATTTGCTCATGTAATTGAAATCGAAAGAGTTCATCTAACCTAATTTTAGAAAGATCCTTGGAGACCTTGTAGGCGTCGACCATGGATGCCCACAAGGTAGTCCTCGGAAAGAGTTTAGAACATACCTTATAAGGTGCGGTTTTGACCTTTTGCCCGATTGCGTGTAGGTTGTTGACTATGTCTTGGACCGGGCGTGGAGTTGCGTCGCGGACTCGTGTTCTGCATTTTTAGGTTATATAGTTTATTGAAAAGAAGATCAAACTTACATACCTTGGCTTCATCGGTCCCTTGTAGCTCCACTAGTTTTGTCCAAAGATCTTTGCGCTTATGAAGGGAGCGATTTAGCTCCTCCTTGGATAGGCCGCATTGGAGGATTTGTGTTGCCTTGGCGTCGGCCGACTTATCGTTATGTAATGGTCCATTGATCATAATCCAAGAGTCACCCACTTCATTAGTCGGAAGTGTGAAACCGTTTGGATTATGATCCACATATCGATTTGGGTTTTGAGAAAGCATTCCATCCGACCCTTCCAATAGTCATCTCCGTTGTAAAGCGGAGTCGGACGGTGCTAAAACCCTCGAGATGGGCCATTAGAACAAAAAACAAGGAGACTAAAAAGAAGACCTAGCAACAAAACACGAAAGTACCAAGACTTGCGTCTTGGATTAGTAGTGTGGAAAATAAAAAACAAGCGAAAATAGAAAGTTAAGCAAAGAAATAAGAACCTAAATAAAAGTAAGTACTCAACCTTGATGTCCCGAAGGCTAATAAACGTCGATTTTTGAGGATGAAAACAACTTGTTATGGTAAACCCGGATAGAAGTGTAGATCTCTGCGAGGCTTCGATTTGGTAGTAGACCGTGTTGTGGGTCAACTACGAAAAGTTATGCCCGTTTGACCGTCGGCTACTCCAAGCGAATACTTGCAAAACAAAACCAAGCGAAGAGTACCAAGACGTCTTGGATTAGTAGTCTTGGGAAAAATTTAGCGAGCGAAAAACAAATCTGTAAAAAAATGTTAGATTGGTGGTTTCACCAAATCTAAGCGCCCTCGGCTCTGATACCAATTGTTGGATCGATGCGGTTCGCTAGAGGGGGGGTGAATAGCGAAAAACCTTTTTCTTTTCTTCGTTAGAAAACTAGAGATAATTAATTGCTGGAAATGTAAAGTAAAGAGACAATGAAGTTTTACTTGGTTCGTGGCCTTGGCTACTACTCCAAGGCCCTAGTGGTCCTTGACCACGTCTGAGGGAAAAAGCACTAAAGGAACTTCTCCTCGTTGGAGGTAGGAGTTAATCGATACAAGAAAAAAACTTGAGGTAGAGGACACTCCCCTCCTCATATCGATAAAAGCTCGAAAGAAGTGAACTTAAATAAGAGCTAAAAAACCCGGCGTTACAATAAGAAAGAATTTAAGACCTAGGCGTCGGAGAGAAAGCGCTTAATTGAAAAGTTGTAAGAGGCTTTTGGAAGCTTTAGAATGATGAAGAAACCCTAGGTTTGGCCCTCCTTTTATAGCCTTTGAGCCCCTTTTGAGAGGAACCTAGCCAATCACAATTGCACCAATCTCCTTGAAATGGGGTGATAAGCCTTGACTCCTCGAATCGATCATTGACCGATCGGTGATGGCCATCATCGATCGTGATGGCGGCCGATCGAGTCTTGACCTCGGTCATTGATTGGCGATCGAGTCCTCAAGTGGCGGTCGTGATGCCTGTCAAAGTTAGCTCACAAAACATAATTTCGGCGTGTCGTCCGATCTCGACCTAGACCATCTATAGGATGTCTTTGGTCGGATCTCGCTTAAGATCATCCCATAAGAGGATCGACCTCACTTATGCTCGCACAGCTTACCTCGACCTTACATGTTGCTTTGCTTAGGCCTTCCACTCGATTCCTTGGCTCCTCGAAGTCACTCGAGTGTCGCCCCACCGCGGCTTCCTCGGTGTCGCTAGCCTTGACTCGGCTATATCAATCTTGCATACTCGATTCAGCTCGTGAGATAACGACATGAGCTTAACTTTGTATCGTTTGCTATAATCAAAACTTCGAGTTACTTAGATGCCTCGCTGCAGAAAGATAGGAGATAATTTATTGACCTCTTTTAAAATTACTTCTCGAAGATAAAATTTAAGATTTTAGGTTAGATGATTGGGATCCGAAAATGATTGAATGAAAATCCATGATTCACAATTTAGCTTTATTCATTTTCATTTTTTTTTTTGAACAAATTTGGTGTTGGTGCAATGGTCAAGGGGGAACAAGCCTTTAGGGGGAGGTTATCCATCATGGGATGATGGATGTGTTCTTCCTCATGAGGGGGGAGAATTTTGGAGAATTAGAAAATGGGAGAATGTGAGATGCCCAATTTAGAAAATTGGGAGAGTTTGACGGATTGCCTCTCTTTAGTGATATGAGACTTATCACTAGAAAGAGTGAAGGCTTCCTAGATATTTTTGGACCAAGGGGGAGATTATAAGATCTCATTGGGATATGAGACATTGACACCCTTGGGGAAAGCCGTTTTGATGTATATCAAAAAGGGGGATAATTGATGTCAGAGAATTTGGGAATTCCTAATTTGGATAATTGGGAGGATTGGTTTGAGTTAGTGTTCTAACTCAAAGATATTAGTTTTTGTCAAACATCAAAAAGGGAGAAATTGTTGGTGCAATCGGCCTAGGTCACGATTGACCAGACTCGAGTTGGATTCGAGTAGTATTTTGATGTTTAACATTGATGTTTGACAAAGGAGTTGACCATTGTTTGACGATGGATTGACTAGATGGTTGACTTGGGGTTGACCATATGATGGAGAAGTCCAAGTGGGACATTTGGCAATGGAAAGTCCAAGTCTTGTTTACTTGGCATGGAAAGTCCAACATGGGTTGGCATGGAAAGTCCAAGCATGGGTCTTGGCAAGGGAAAGTTCAAGCTTGAGTCTTGGAAATTAGAAAGTCCAACATAGGTTGGCATGGAAAGTCCAAGCATGGGTATTGGCAAGGGAAAGTCCAAGCTTGAGTCTTGGTAAATAAAAAGTCCAACATGGGTTGACAAGGGAAGTCCAAGGGTTGATATTGGTGGCGTAAAGTCCATGGGTTGAGTCTTGGCAGCATAAGTCCAATGGTTTGGTGGCGTAAAGTTCAAGCGTGTGTCTTGTCAGCGTAAGCCCAAATGTGCCTTGGTAATATAGACCACGTAAGCATGACAATAGCCGATGGAAGCACCTAAAGGTTAGCATATGGATGAACAAGTCATGGATGACTTGGAGGGATCCGAAAGGCATGAAGCTGATTGAGGTGGCTAAAAGGCTTAGGTCTAGGCTAAGGGTGGTCTAGCAAGTATGAGAGCATCATACTTGGGGTAAACCTCATGGGTGAAGTGTAGCAGTCGACTGGGGTTATGGACCAGTCGATTGGTCAAGTGTTTTGACACTTGATAGCCGAGTTGACTATGAGCAGTATGTTGGAGGATCGTGGTCCGGCTAGAAGGGGTGTTGAATAGCCAAACGTATGCTCGATGGACTTTGTTCGTTCTTGTCATCTAAATAATCGTTAGCGCAGTGGAATAATGAAACTAATATGAATACAAAAACAATTAAGTTAAAGCAAAGTAAAGAAGAAAAGAGCAATCGCAAACTCAAGGATGTAACGTGGTTCATGGGCCTTGCCGCTAATCCACGATGATTCGTTCGACGAATCACTCCCATAATCAATCCACTAGTCTCTCCTTTAGCTCAAGACAAGGTGGAGGTAACCTCTTTACACAATCTCTCCCTCTTACAATAGAATGGAGATAGAAACAAGGAAGAGGAGAGTTTGGACGTTCACAGCACTTGGGGAGCACATAGGAGTGGAAGCATTAACCTCCCCAAGGCACCCAACCCTTATTTTTATAGAGAAGAAGGGTTTCATCTCGTTGGGCATGCAACAGTCGATTGGTGCATGCCATCAGTCGACTACCGCTATAACGGCCGTCTTCCAATGGCTCCTAACTTGAAATCGTCATCATCCAATGACATCCTTGGCAGTCGACTCATCGCTATCGAATCGATCACGTCGTAGCTGATCGATCTACCACGAGCAATTTTATGCCCACATTCATCTATAGAAGTCCACTGCCTTCCTCGACAGTCGACTGATGGTGTCTGCTGGTGCAGGGGCACTAAATAATCGAACCTAGGTTTTAATTATGACAAAGATCCAAAGTTAAGGGCATATTGTTATCTCATGAGCTGAATTAAGTGTGCAGAAAATGGTTAAGCTAAGACGAAGGTCAGCGACACCCGGAGAATCTCGAGTCGGGAAACTGTGGTGGTCGGGCGACACCATGAGAACTTTGTGGGAGTCGAAGAACCTAGGTGGAAGATCAGAAGGAAAGCGACGAGTAATAAAAGACCAGAGATAAGCATGAGTGCGAAAAGAGATGGTAAGGTTCTGTCTTCTGTACGGGGATGACCGTAGGTGGCGATCCGACTAAGACTTCCAATGGAAGGTCTAGGTTGAGATTGGACAGTAAGGAACCGTCATTTTTACCATATTCCATGCTAACCTCTTATTGCAGGGAAGTGATCAGGCTGGCAATCAACTGCTAGATATTGGCAGTCGATTGATGTCAGTTGACTGATGAAGTGCATCAGTCGACTAATGATGACAAATCAACCTTGTGTGCTAGATCAAAAAGGATAACGTTTGATGCATCCACTTCGCGATAAGATAAGGTGTCACCTCGTGATAAGAACCACAAGTTGACGATCTGGATCTAGACTTACTCCAAGGCACAAGTCTATAAAAGGAGGGGAGGACTCGAACCCTAGATCATCAATTATTTACTCTCAAGTGCTCCAACAATGCTACGCTTCGAAAACGACACTACGATGCCAACACACCGATGACAATCTCTTCGTCTCATATTCATATTCGTCAGTAATATTAGTTTGTTTAATTTGTAATCGGAGTTTTCATCGTAACGAGGTGAGGTAGGCTTGTTGCCTCATCCTCGAGTTTGTCTCTCGATTTTTGTGATCGTTGTCTCATACCTCTAACGAGGAGGAGACTCTTTAGTGGATTGCCCCTTCGTACGCGGTCAAGGATCGCGGGGCCTTGGAGTAGCAACCGCTGGATTGTGAACCAAGTAAAAATAAATTATCTTATTTATTTTTCTGTTGTGCATCTCTATAGTTTTAATCGAACGAATGAAAAGTCAAAAAGTTTTACGCTCGCTATTACCCCCCCCCCCTCTAGCGACGCTTTCTCGATCCAACAATTGGTATAACAGCGGGGGCGCTAAGATTTGGTGAAACCACGAATCTAGCACTTTTTGGCTCTCTTTTCATATTTTTTTATTTGTGTTTTTTTTTGGCTTTCTTCTCCCGCACTACTAATCCAAGACGAAGTCTTGGTACTCTTCTTTTGGTTGTGTTTGCGAGTAGCTCACGGTAAAATGAGCATAACTTTTCATACAAGTGGACCTACAAAATGTGCTACCCACCAAATCGAAGTCCTCTCAGATATCTACATTCTTGTAAGGGTTTCTCTTGTAACAAGCTGTTTTCATTCCCAAAAAATGACGTTTAGTTCCCTTTCGGGAACATCAAAGGTCGTAAGTTTCTAGTTTTTGTTTATCTTTTTATTTTTTTCGTTTATTTCTTTTTATTATTTCCTACATTACTAATCCAAGACCAAGTCTTGGAATTCCTTTTAATTTTTATTTGTGTTTTTGCAAGATAATTAATGCCTCACATTGAGGGGTATAACACCACCCGACTATTGGAAAAATTCCGGATATGATGTTCACAACATCACGGGCGAATACTTCACACAACCTCAGCGGAAATAATAACTATAAACCGGATCCCACCAGAGATCCATGAAAAACTATATAAGTCATTTTGTACCCTACTTTTCTAGATATTATCTAGAAGGAGAAGTATACCTTCGGTGCATGCCCTTCGCAATCCCGCTTTTCCAAATGATGTCGGATCTCAATACGGTAAGGATAACCATATCTCTAAGGTATCCACACTGACACCCACCCATTTTGGAGTCATGTTGTGCTAGCAACCCCTAGCAAAATGCCAAGAATCCTTTGGAAGAAGAAGGAGAGGAAGCAGAGGGATGAGAGAACACTTCTCTTGGTCCTTTTTGGCTTGCACGCCCAAAACACAAAAGCCACCAAAAATTTCTTCCACCTTCAACACCAAAAAGGCCTTTTAATCCACTAGCAACCATTGCCATCAATTCCTCTTAACACCTCATTAAGAAGACTCTTAATACCAAGACCCTTGGTATTCTTCTTCATCATGAATACCAAGGCCCTTGGTATTCCCATGCATGATTAATCAAATTAATCATGCATGATGCTGAATCATCTTCCATGGTTGAACTTGAGTCTAACTCAAGTTTAACCAGTTTGAGTCTAACTCAAGTCTTGGCCATATGCTTAATTGTTCTTTTAGTCCAACTAAAAGAAAACATCTCTAAAACAGAATGTCATTTGTGTGTGACCCTATAGGCTCTTGTAATGTTGGAAATGTATCTAAAACCATTTTAGATATATAAGCAATGAGCGGCATCTAGCAATACTGTTGGATCAAGCGGATCGCTAGAGGGGGGGTGAATAGTGATAGAAATTTTTCGTTCAAAATCGTTCGTTAAAATGCGAGTAGACACAGCGGAAGATAAAAATAAAACAAGCAAGACAATAGACACAAGGGTTTTACTTGGTTCACAGCCGAAGGCTACTACTCCAAGGCCCTAGTGGTCCTTGACCACGTACGGAGGGCAAACTACTAAAGAACTCCTCCTCGTTGGAGGTTGGAGTTAGACGGATACACAAAATGACAAAAGCTCGAGGTAGAGGGACACTCCCCCTCTCCTCATTATAATGAAAGCTTTACTAAAAAATAAACTGAAATACAATTTAAACTTTCGCGACTTCAAAGGTTGGAGGTTGAAGCTCTAGTCGTCTGTCTCGTCAGAGGGATGAGAGCCTGAGCGTAAGCACTTGGAAGCCTTTTTAATTGATGAAAAACCCTAAGACAAGCCCTCCTTTTATAGCCTTTGAGCCCCTCATCGAATGGGTCTTCAACCAATTACAAACGGACACAAAACCTCCTTGAAATGGGGTGATAAGCCTTGACTGGTCGATCATTGACCATATGTCCATCATCACGATCGATGGTAGCATCATCAAGGCGGCGATGAGAGATCGATGAAGGCGTCGAGTCCTCCAAGTCGTGATGCTAGCTGCAAGGCAAAGTTAGCTCAAAGAAAACATTATTTCGACGACCTTCGACCGTCCGATCTCGACCTAGACCATCGATGGGATGTCTTTGGTCGGATCTACGCTTAAGACCATCCCCGTAAGGAGGATACGACCTCACTTACGCTCACACACACGAACTTACCTAGATACTTACCATGTCGCTTTTGCTTCCGGCCTTCCACTCGATTCCTTCGGCTCCCTCCGAAGTCACTCGAGTGTCGCCCGACCACCGCGGCTTCCTCCGGGTGTCGCTAGCCTTCAGCTCCAGCTATAGCAATCTTCTACACACTCGATTCAGCTTGTGAGATAACGACGTGAGCTTAACTTTGTATCGTTTACTATAATCAAAACTCAGGTTCGACTTAGGTGCCTACTGCACCAACAAATACATCATTACTACCCAAGTTACATGATCATCGAGATCCGACAACCTTTTCGGGGCTATTATCATGTATGATGATGTCCTGCTATCTCTGATATCTTAGATCAATCAATGAGGCATAGACTGTGTCATCCCCTTATCGATCTTTATATTTCTTGATCCCCAAGTAGACTCACTCAAACAAATGAGCTCAATATCTTATATTGACTCATTTGAGCATGACCATGCATTTCGTGGTCCTACTCTATCAAGAGGCCAAAGATATCACTCCCGTCATATGGGAGGGATAGATCTCATCTACATCACTCACATCCCTCCGCATAATTCGTTACATACTCAGTGATCACCGTTATAGTGCACCCTATTACGGTGTGACGTTAGACGATACCAAAGTACATAACACCTTATGTATGGAACCGTAGCGACTTCAGGTCTAAGGACTATTCATACCAATAGTCACATGAAAAAGTATATGACACTCATATAATGATCCATGATACTTTCTCATGACAGGTCAATTCAGTATATATATTCTCCAATATATATACCCATGTGTCTGTTGGGTTTCCGGCACCGCGGCGTGTGTGTGTTCGATCATGTTTCGTAAACATGAGCACAGTGGAAGCAATTAAAATTAATAAATCTATATTTATTACAACACACACAACACACGCATGCTATTACAACAAGTGTAGACATAACCGTAAATTAAAATTTGCAATAAAAGAAAATTAAACTACGTTATACCTTCCGTATGACGTGTAGCGGGAACGGCATCAACCGGAACGATCCTCGTAAGAATCGTCTCTATCCGTATCCACGCCGAGCTCCTCGGGATGACTTCGCTAAGTCACGAGCTTCGTCTTCGTACGGGTTACTAGCCTCGTGTTGAAGACGACGTGATCGAGAGATGATCACGATCCGAATCCAAATTCGGATCCAAAACGAGTTCTCAAAACTCGCTTCTCCGGAGAGGTATTCGTCAACCGTTTGACGAATCCTTCGTCCTCCACCTCAGAGGATTACCGGAGATCAAATCCCCGGGAAGTTAGCCGCTGTCGGAGCACTAACCGTCGTCCAAACGACGCTCCGCCGTGAGGAGGAGCAGCTGTCCAGAAAACTGGACAGCTTGGTGGAGGCGTAGGAGCCGGCCAAAACAAGGAGAGAAAATGCTCACCTTGATGCCAACCTATAGGAGATCACCGGAGGGTCGCCGGAGGTTCACCGGCCAGAGCTTGACGCCGGCAAGGGTCTTGACGGCGCACAAAGCTGGGCGGCAGCGAGTTGGGCGCCAAATCACCAAGGAGGTGGGCGGCAACTATGTTGGGCGCCAAAATAGATTAGGGTTAGGATTAGGTTTAAGCCCTATTTTATAGAGAACTAATTCTCTTAATGGTTAATGGATCATATCCATAAAGCCCGTTAACCCGCTCCATTAAGATAAGTTAAAATAAACCAAACCATGATGGTTTATTTTAAGTTAAAACGAACCGAACCAACCTTTGGTTCATTCGCTTAATATAAACCAAACCCTTTGGTTTATTCTCATCCATTGGATTAGAACCAAACCATTTTGGTCCATCCATTATGTCTTCATAAGACACGGCCCATCCATGCTTCCATTGCGATCAAACAATTTCATGCTCGCTTATGTTTGGTCCAACCAAACATAGTTTCTCTGGTCCGAGAATCCCATTCTCAAGCTCGCTTTAAATCCTTTGGATTACACTCGCAGTGCGGTGACCAAATAGGTTCTCGGTTTATGTTGGCCGCCTATAATTAACCATTAATTATAGAACGATCATGAGTGGCACCTAGTAGTACATCATGATCCCCAATTAACCAAAAGATCAACTCTGATCCGTAACTATTTCAAAAACCCTTCAAGAGCTCGAATGAATCGCGGCCCCATTCCCTTCACTCATCTTATACCCACTTGGTCTGTGACATGGTCTATTGTGTCGGGCCTCACTAGGTCGACTACGCCACACCTAGCCCAAGTATCATTTCTCGTCCCTACGGATTCTAGTTACTCCACATGTATCAAGAGTACTTTACTCTAAACATGTAATGCTTTGGCCAAAGACTTTAGTAACAATCCGACGAGAGGCCATGGGTATACATCTCCTCGCAAGGAGTGGTGAATCCTTTATAGGCTATTCAAACACCTTCGATCACTTCGACATATACCCAATCATCCCGAGTCCACATCTCCTCAGAGATGTTTGCTTAAGATGTCAAAGCATAAGTCTCCATGATCAAGATGACTTGAATACCGCAAGTCAAAGGAACATCGCACTTAAGCCACAGTAAGAACTTCATTGACATATCTATATATGTAGAGAACCATATGAAGTCTTACGGCTAATCACTCCAATGAACTAGTTACCATAACTAGCATCCACGATCAACTCCGGACATCACAATGTCTCCAGCCAGTGAGAATCAGCTGCTTGGATACACCAAGGAGTATACCTCGTGCTAGTCTCGACAGAATTGATGGTGTCCAAATCCATCAATTCATCGACTAGGGATAATTCTGATACATCACAATTACACATGTAGAGATACTCACTAGTTGTGATCCAATCACAAATTCTCTCATGTCAGCCGTGAATCGATCGTGACATTCAAGAAATGAGTTTAAGATCCAATCAAATACATAAAACATGTATACTCAAATAGTGAATCTTCATTTATCATATAAATGGTTCATACATAAGGCGATTGCCTTAGGACATCTCTCATATATTACTAACAGACTCCCACTGCCTAATGCCAATCGCTATGGGATCCAATACCATAAGCTCTAACATGACCCTCAAACTTACTTTGAGGTAATGCCTTAGTCAAAGGATCCGCTAAGTTCCTTTCAAAGGGGAATTTTCTCGATTTGTATTTCGCTCCTACTTATGATCTCTCCGATAAGATGATAGCGCACACATGTTTGGATCATTGATGAGACCACATCAAGTTCATAGATGAACTTATTGATCCAAACCGCCTTTGTCGCCTAAAGCCGCAACGATTCTCGCTTAGCGGCGTAATCCGCTATAGCGTCAAGCTTGGAACCTTTCCAACTTATTGCGCCCATTCTAGGTGAATACATACCCGCATCGAGACATGGAATCATCCTTGTCTATCCGAGCCGCATCCGTGATACCCACGTATCACCATGTACCCTTCTCCATATATTAGAACACATCCTTAGTTCTTCTCAAGTACTTAAGGATCGCCTTAATACCACCCAATGATCCATTCCTCGATCGGATAGTATCCGCCGTGACACTCGCAGCATACGATACATCGGGCCTCGTATATAACATAGCATACATGATAGATCCTATCATGATGCATAGGGAATCTTACTCATGCAAATCCTCTCGCCTTCTCGGACTGACATAGACTTGAAAGGTGTACCCCATGCCCGATGGCGTAGATAACCTTTCTTGGATTCCGACA
Source organism: Wurfbainia villosa (assembly GCA_025175895.1). Lineage (NCBI taxonomy): Eukaryota > Viridiplantae > Streptophyta > Magnoliopsida > Zingiberales > Zingiberaceae > Wurfbainia > Wurfbainia villosa. The sequence continues at coordinate 75,613,228 of CM045991.1, read as the reverse complement.
TGCTAAACCTCTTTAGCACTGGCCTATATATGTAGATCCGCGAAAGACCAAGCAACTGCTTCGATCTATCTCTATAGATCTTAATCCCAAGGATGTAGGTTGCTTCTCCTGTGTCTTTCATGGAGAATGTCTTGGATAACCAAACCTTAAATGATCAGTAAGATTGACACATCGCTTCCTATAAGTAATATGTCATCGACATACAATACTAGGAACACGATCGCACTCTACTAACCTTCTTGTACACACAAGGTTCGCCCGATTTTGTGAGAAATCAAACTTTTGATCGTCTCATCAAAACGGATATTCCAGCCTCGGATGCTTGCTTCAATCCATAAATGGATCGTCGCAATTTGCATACCTTGGTTTTATCAACCGATGTGAAACCTCAGTCCGTATCATATACACGCCCCTCGGTGTTTCCATTAAGGAAAGATGTTTTCACATCCATCCGCCATATCTCATAATCATAATGAGCCGCTATGGCCAGAGCATCCGAATGGATTTAAGCATAGCTACAGAATAGGTTTCGCCATAATCAACACCTTGTTTTGACGATATCCTTCGCCACCAATCTAGCCTTATAGGTAATCACATTACCATCCATGTCGCTTCTTGAAAACCCACTTGCACCCTATAGGCTTTATGCCTTCAGTGGGTCAACCAAGTTCCAAACTTGGTTTTCATACATGGAATCCATTTCCACTTCATGGCACCAAGCCACTTATCCCTTTCTCGAACTTGTCAAGACTTCTTCATAATGTAGGCTCTCATCATCAATGAGTAACACGTCGCTCGATTCACTTACGAGAAATCCATATCTCTCAGAATATTGCTGTTCTACCGAGATCTACGAAGATGTGGTGTTACAATAGGTCCAAATTGATTGCTCATCACTATGAGTTGTCTACCGCAGTGCTTCACTGTATCTCATCAATGTCTATTTGAGTCTCTCGAGCCTCCTCAAGCTCGACGACACTCCCACTATTTTCTTGCAAGAGAAACTCTTTCTCTAGAAACACAGCATGCCTTGAAACAAACACCTTTTGTTCCACAGATGATAGAATTGGTAACCCCTTGTTTCCTTAGGGTATCCAATAAATAGACATTTATCAGACTTAGCATCCAGCTTTGTCCGATACACCGCTTCACATAAGCAGACAACCCCATATCTTCAAGTAAGATACATGAGGTTTCTTACCATTCCATATCTCATATGGAGTAGTTGAGACTACCTTGGTAGGCATTCTGTTTAACAAGTAAACAGCTGTCTGAAGTGCATAACCCCAAAAGGACTTGGGAAGAGTCGCATGATTCATCATTGACCTGACCATGTCCAACAAGGTCCGGTTACGCCTCTCAGATACACCATTATGCTGTGGTGTATATGGCGGAGTCCATTGAGACAATATACCATTGTCTCTTAGATAATCAAGAAACTCTTGACTTAAGTATTCACCACCTCGATCCGATCGAAGTATTTTAATACTCTTGTCATGTTGTTTCTCTACTTCATTTCTGAATTCTTTGAACCTTTCAAAGGCTTCAGACTTGTGTTTCATCAAGAACACATACCCAAACCGTGAGTGATCATCGGTGAAGGTAATGAAGTAGCTATAGCCTCCTAATGCTTGAGTTGACATAGGTCCACATACATCAGTATGTACTAGACCTAGTAACTCTCCCACTGCTCACCTTTCCGTAAAGGTAACTTAGTCATCTTGCCTTTTAAGCATGATTCGCATGTATCGTATGAATCCAATTCAACGATTCCAGAATTCCACATCGGTGTAATTCGGACATGCGTTTCTTGCTTATATGGCCAAGACGACAATGCCACATATAGGAGTCTATTTGATTATCCTTTCGAGCACGCATGTTGCTCGCTTCGATATTGAAAATGTCACTGGATACGTCCAACGTATAAACATCATTGCTTAAAGTTCCAGTCCCATAAAGAACTCCATTCAAAGTTATGTAACAACAATTGTTACTAAAAGTCAAATGGTACCCATTTCTATTTAAACAAGAAATAGAAATGATGTTCTTTATCAACGAAGGAACATAAAAGCAATTGTCCAGCTTCTAAGACAAGTCCTACAGGAGTTCCAACAAATACGTTCCGATGGCGAGTGCAAAGAACCTTGCTCCATTCCCAACACGTAAATTTGACTCTCCTCGACGAAGTCTTCTTCTATTCCTTAGCCCATGTATGTCATTACATATATGTGAGCCACACCCAAGATCCAATACCCAAGTGTCCGAGGAAATAGAATGACAATCAATAAAGAAGATTTCAAGAAGATGGGGCATCCGATGCCTTATCCTTCTTCACGGACTCAAGATAAATCTTGTACTTTCTTCAAGAATGGCTCTCCTTGCCATAATGATGGCAAGTTTCCTTTGTGCTAGTTCTACCTTCTTAGCCCTTCTCTTCTTTCCCTTCATTTGTTCCTTTGACTCCTCTTAGAACCTTTCTTCGAGGAATCAACTAACAAGACCGTCCCCTCGCTCATGCTTCTAGAAGACTCCACCTTTCAAAGATATTGAGCAAGACTACGATGAACCTCCTAGCATCTCAGAGGTGAAGAGGAGCTTTGAGACTTCGAACCTTTCGAATCTCACTTGCTCATCAACCAACTCACAAAGATGAAGGACTACGATATGAGCATCCATATGCTCATGCTGCTTTCGTAGCTTGGGTTCCATCGTGGCTAGCATGATGCAACTCATTTGTTCAGAATCACTCACATGTTTCTGATAGGCCAACAATTGGTCCAGAGTTGCATCGTCACTAGGACGGGCGGGAAGAGGCGCTTCGAGGACATTTGCAAGCTTTTCAACCTTGAGAACAATTCTCAAGTTTCTAAGCTAGTCCAAGAAGTTCGGCCCAGTCAATTTATTTGAATCCAAAATGGAACGCAAATTCAAACACATCATGATCAATATATTAACTTAGAAATACAAAACGAGCATATATGAGAAAGATGATTTTAAAATGCATCAATATACATTTATAAATCCCATTCATTTTTCGAATTTCAAAAAACCCCAAAATCACTTCGGGAGATCGTAGGTCCATCTCCGAATGGGCTGATATCCATCATAGATAAGAACAACCTTGGAGTGAGTCCAACAAGCCATTCTTAGCTATGATGGTGGGTATCAAGTATACCGATTACATATCATGTATATATAACTATCACAATGTGCTATCAACTAATTGAATGTTTACACATACATTGGGTTGTTAACACATTAACAAGTATGCATCATATGCATAGCACCCAACTTCACCTCTCTTCACATCGACCTTGGAGTGAGTCCAACAAATCGATGCTCCAAGTTAAAGCCGACCCATTAATCGCGAAATAGTTTTAATATGGTTAGAGCGCATTCAACCAATTAGCCATGCTTGGAGTGAGTCCAACAACCCAAACTAACGATTGACCTCTGACTCTTACCATATTAGAGTTAAACTATTCCAATGATTTGAACATGTTCAGGTTCGAGCCGGGCTTGGAGTGAGTCCAACAACCCAAACAGAAAACAGAACTCTGGTTCTAACCATATTAATGGAAGGTGTAGGCTTTAATATTGAGTTAGGGTTTTTATGTCTCATCCTCTTTGCATGCAAATAACTATTATCTACATGGCATGGCATACATGGCATACATCTACATGTCACGACACGCATGGCATAATGTTATGCATCTAATGCAATTACATGGCATACAATTATGTCATGTATATAATTTCCTTATATGTCATAACTATTTATGGAAATAAAATATGTTTAAGATTTGATTCTCCAAATCAAATCATAATTAAATTAGGAAACAAATTTCCAAATATAATCACATATTTTATTCATGAAATTATTTGATTAAGGAAAATCTATTTAGGAAACCAATTTCCTAAATCATTAAAACTACTTATGGAAATAAAATATTTTAAGATTTGATTTCCCAAATCAAATCATGATTAAATTAGGAAACAAATTTCCAGAATCTAATCAAATATTTTATTTATGAAAAATATCAATTTCCATAAATACTTCCAACTTTCCAAAAGTGGAAGATTTCCATAAATACTTCTAGACTTTCCAAAATTGAAAAATTTCCATAAATACTTTTAAATTTCCAAAATTAGAAAATTTTCAGAAATACATTATGACTATCGCAAAACCATTTTACGATTATGTCGAAACACAACCTGGGCTCTGATACCACTGTTGGGTTTCCGGCACCGCGGCGTGTGTGTGTTCGATCATGTTTCGTAAACATGAGCACAGTGAAGCAATTAAAATTAATAAATCTATATTTATTACAACACACACAACACGCATGCTATTACAACAAGTGTAGACATAACCGTAAATTAAAATTTGCAATAAAGGAAATTAAACTCGTTATACCTTCCGTATGGCGTGTAGCGGAACGGCATCAACGAGCGATCCTCGTAAGAATCGTCTCTATCCGTATCCACGCCGAGCTCCTCGGGATGACTTCGCTAAGTCACGAGCCGTCTTCGTGCGGGTTACTAGCCTCGTGTTGAAGGCAGCGTGATCGAGAGATGATCACGATCCGAATCCAAATTCGGATCCAAAACGCGAGTTCTCAAAACTCGCTTCTCCGGAGAGGTATTCGTCAACCGCGATTGTGAATCGCTTCGTCCTCCACCTCAGAGGATTACCGGAGATCAAATCCCGGTAAGTTAGCGCTGTCGGAGCACTAACCGTCGTCAAGCGGCGCTCCGGCGAGGAGGAGAAGCTGTCAGAAAACTGGACAGCTTGGTGGAGGAGTAGGCGCCGCCAAAACAAGGAGAGAAAAGGCTCACCTTGATGCCGAACCTATAGGAGATCACCGAGGGTCGCGGAGGTTCACCGGCTAGAGCTTACGCCGGCAAGGGTCTTGGACGGCGGCAGCTTGTAGTTGGGCGCCGAAATCACCAAGGAGGTGGGCGGCAACTATGTTGGGCGGCCAAAATAGATTAGGGTTTTGGATTAGGGTTTAAGCCCTATTTTATAGAGAACTAATTCTCTTAATGGTTATGGATCATATCCATAAAGCCCGTTAACCCGCTCCATTAAGATAAGTTAAAATAAACCAAACCATGATGGTTTATTTTAAGTTAAAACGAACCGAACCAACCTTTGGTTCATTCGTTTAATATAAACCAAACCCTTTGGTTTATTCTCATCCATTGGATTAGAACCAAACCATTTTGGTCCATCCATTATGTCTTCATAAGACACGGCCCATCCATGCTTCCATTCTGCATGTAAACAATTTCATGCTCGCTTTATGTTTGGTCCAACCAAACATAGTTTCTCTCGATGCGAGAATCCCATTCTCAAGCTCGTTTTAAATCCTTTGGATTACACTCGTTGTCGTGTGACCAAATAGGTTCTCGGTTTATGTTGGCCGTCTATAATTAACCATTAATTATAGAGCGATCATGAGTGGCACCTAGTAGTACATCATGATCCCCAATTAACCGAAGAAGATCAGCAGTTGATCGAACTATTTACGAAACCCTTGATGGCTCGAATGAATCGTGCCCCATTCCCTTCACTCATCTTATACCCACTTGGTTCAGGACATGGTCTATTGTGTCCGGTCCCACTAGGTGACTACGTCACACCTAGCCCAAGTATCATTTCCTCGTCCTCACAGTTCTAGTTACTCCACATGTATCGAAGAGTACTTTACTCTAAACATGTAATGCTTTGGCCAAAGACTTTAGTAACAATCCGACGAGAGGCCATGGGTATACATCTCCTCGCGTGAAGTGGTGAATCCTTTATAGGCTATTCAAACACCTTGATCACTTAGACTTATACCCAATCATCCGAGGGTCCACATCTCCTTAGAGATGCTTGCTTAAGATGTCAAAGCATAAGTCTCCATGATCAAGATGACTTGAATACACGCAAGTCGAAAGGAACATCGCACTTAAGCCCGCGATAAGAACTTCATTGACATATCTATATATGCGAGAGAACCATATGAAGTCTTACGGCTGGTCACTCCAATGAACTAGTTACCATAACTAGCATCCACGATTAACTCAGGACATCACAATGTCTCCAGCCAGTGAGAATCAGCTGCTTGGATACACCAAGGAGTATACCTCGTGCTAGTCTCGGAATTGATGGTGTCCAAATCCATCAATTCATCGACTAGGGATAATTCCGATACATCACAATTACACATGTAGAGATACTCACTAGTTGTGATCAATCACAAATTCTCTCATGCTGTGAATCGTATCGTGGACATTCAGTAAATGAGTTTAAGATCCAATCAAATACATAAAACATGTATACTCAAATAGTGAATCTTCATTTATCATATAAATGGTTCATACATAAGGCGATTGCCTTAGGACATCTCTCATATATTACTAACAGTGTCAATGTGATATCACATATCCATGACTTGTGAGATCAAGCCATCTATTGACCTACATGCTAGTCTCAATGTATTAATATTGCCCTTGTCTATTAATACTTGACTAGGAATATTAAGAATAGTGTTCTCTACAGCTTCTCATAATCAATTCTACCAATTAATATACTGTAAATTAGAACCTACTATTCAAGGGCATTATTATATTTATTTTAGCTTGCACATGCATAAAGTAAATATAATAAACAATCTTTGCCTTTTATCAATGAAATATGATACACATGATCCCTAATCAATCATCTCATGACTGACACTAAGGACTGACACTAACAATCTCCCACTAGCACTACTGCTAATCACTGTAATCTCTAAGACCCAGTGACCTAGTATGACCATCATGCTTCCTCTTTGTCAAAGCCTTGGTCAAGGGATCCACAATGTTAGCATCATTATCTACTCTGCATATTCGTACATCTCCTCTATCGATGATCTCTCGAATGAGGTGATACCGCCTAGTATTTGTTTGGTCCTCTGATGAGAGGGAGGTTCCTTAGTTCGAGCACAGCCCTATCAAGGTCACAATAGAGGTCTATAGGATCCGCTATGCTAGGAACCACCCTGTTCAAAGAGATGAACTTCCGATCCAAACAACCTCCTTTGTCGCATCGATGCAAGAATGTACTCGGCTTCGTGTAGAATCTGCACTGTGTCCGCTTCAACTCTTCCACTCACAAGACCACCATTCTGCAAAAATACATACCCCGATCGCGATCGTAATCATCTCGGCTTGGAAGCTTGCAGATCATCAGAACCTTTACAACTAGCTCCTCATCACCTCCAAAGATCAAGAAATATTCTTTCATCCTTCTCAAGTACTTAAGAATATTCTGATCGCTTGTCCAAAGTGACACTCACCGGATCCGACGTACCTACTCGTCATGCTCAAAGCATACGAGACATCGGGGCAAGTATAAATTATGGCGTACATGATAGATCCTATAGCAGATGCATAAGAGATCTGATCCATCGTTGTTTCTCTTCCGTAGAAGAGGGGCATTGAGTCTTCAAAAGACTTACACCATGTGACATTGGCAGAAATTCCTTCTTGTAATTCTGCATGGCAAAATGCTTAAGCACCTTGTCAATATATATACTCTGACTCAGGCCAAGCAATCTCCTAGATCTATCCCTATAGACCTTAATGCCAAGAATATAGGCTGCTTCACCTAAGTTATTCATTGAGAAACAATTCCCAAGCCAAGTCTTCACAGACTCCAGCATAGGGATATCAATTCCAATGAGTAGTATGTCATCTACATACAAAATGAGGAAAACAACTGTGCTCCCACTAGCCTTCTTGTAGACACAAGGTTTATCTTCGTTCTTAATGAAATCAAACATTTTGATCACATCATCGAATCGATGATTCAAGCTTCTAAAAGCTTGCTTTAAACCATAAATGGACCTATGCAACTTACAAACCTTTCCAGCATCCTTTGGATTTACAAACCCCTCAGGCTGTGTCATTTACACATCCTCGAGTAGATTTCCGTTAAGAAATATAGTTTTGACATCCATATGCCATATTTCATAGTCATAGTAAGCAGCAATAGCAAGCATGATCAGAATGGATTTGAGCATCGCAACTGGAGAAAAGGTTTCATCATAGTCAATACCATGAATATGCTTGAATCTTTTTGCTACCAATCGACCCTTATAGGTATGCATATTGTCATCTATGTCAGTCTTTCTCCTAAAGACCCACTTACACCCAATGGGTTTGACCCCTTCAAGTGGATCAACCAAAGTCCATACTTGGTTAGTGTACATAGATTCCATTTCGGATCTCATGACCTCAAGCCATTTCTTAGAATCTGGGCTCATTACAACTTCCTGATAGGATGTTGGCTCATCTAGCATGACACCATCATTGTCATCCAAGAGAAAAGAATATCTCTCAGGTTGACGACGTATCCTATTAGACCTGCACAGAGATTGATCTACCTGAATAGGTTGTACCACAACTCCTTGTGATGACCTTGATTCATAATGCTCATCACCTTGTGGTGCTTGTTCTTGTTGTTTTAAGGCATCAGTGCTATTTTTGTATATCTTGAACTTCTTCAAGATTAATTTTACTCCCACTAGCCTTTCTAGAAATAAATTCCCTTTCTAGAAAAATACCATTTCTGGCGACAAACACTTTGCCTAGTGTGGGGTTGTATAAGTAATATCCTTTCGTTTCCTTAAAATATCCTACAAAATAGTACTTGTCTGATTTGGGACCTAGTTTATCGAAGACTTGATGTCGAACATAAGCCTCACAACCCTAAATCTTTATAAAAGGCATTTTGGGACTCTTCCCAGTCCATATCGCATATAGTGTCTTTATGACTGCCTTAGATGGGACACGGTTAAGTGTAAAAGCAGCTGTCTCTAGAGTATATCCCCAGAAGGAAAGAGGAAGATCTGTATGACTCATCATTGATCGTACCATGTCTAACAGAGTATGATTTCTCCTCTCGGATACACCATTCAACTGTGGTGTTCTGGGTGGAGTGAGTTGAGATCGTATCCCACACTCAATTAGATAGTCATGAAACTCTTGGATAAGGTATTCCCCACCTCGATCTGATCGAAGCATCTTAATACTCTTTCCAAGTTGGTTCTGTACTTCATTCTTGAATTCTTTGAACTTTTCAAAGGATTCTGATTTATGTCTCATAAGATACACATATCCATATCTACTAAAATCATTAGTAAATGTAATGAAGTACTGATAGCCACCTCTGACTGTGACTTTAAAAGGACCACAAACATCACTATGTATGAGGCCTAACAAATCTATCACTCGTTTGCCTTGTCCACTAAATGGAGTCTTGGTCATCTTGCCTAAAAGACAAGATTCGCATATCTCATATGATTCAAAATCAAATGAGTCCAGTAATCCATCTCTATGGAGGATATGCGACTCTCATTTATGTGACATAAGCGACAATGCCAAAGATATGTCTGATTCAAATCATAAGATTTGAGTCGTTTTGTATTTATGTTATATACTGGGTTTTCTAGATCAAGAAAATATAGTCCATTCATCAAATGTGCACTGCAATAGAACATTTCATTTAAATAAATAGAACAACGTTTGTCCTTTATAGTAAATGAAAACCTTTCTTGTCCAAACAAGAAACAAACATAATGTTCTTAGTTATTACAGTACAAAATAGCACTCATCAAGTTCTAAAATCAAACCACTCGAATGAAGGAATATGTTCCTACACTATAGCAAAGAACTTTGCGCCATTGCCACACGCAGTCCACTTCTCCTTGTCAATGATCAACTTCTTCTCGCCCCGCACATTAGTACAAATGTGAGAAGCACAACCGATCCAATACCCATGAAGAAGAAATAAATAAGTTAACTTATAACATGTATACAGGCGTAAGTCTCACTTTGCTTCTTCTTGACTTCCTCAAGATAGTTTTACAGCCTCTTCCAATGTCCACCTTACAAAGTGGAATCAAGTCCCTTCCTTAGCCACCCCACCTTTGGGCTTCAATGCTTTCTTTCCCTTTTCTTGGGTCTTTCCTTTAGACTTCTTCTTACCTTTGCCCTTTTTAACCATAAGTACATCACTATTACTAGGTTGTATCTTCTTAAGATTTCTCTCAGTAGTTCTTAACATGCTTAAGAGCTCAGGCAACGGTTTGTCAATTTCACTCATGTAATAATTCATGACAAATTGACCAGAATAAAGGTCACACAACTCTTGGCCTAAAGGAAATCCCAATCTATCAAGGTTCTCCACGTACCCAATCATCTTGAGTACGTGAGTTCCTACGGGTGTTCCTTCTTGCATCTTGCATTGAAATAATGCCTTAGATACCTCGGATCTCTCGTGCCTCGCTTTCCCTTGATATAGTTGCTTCAGGTGTGAAACCATATCAAAGACATCCATGTTCTCATGTTGCTTCTGAAGCTCAGAGTTCATGGTTGCAAGTGTAAGGCATGATGCATCTAATGCATCATCTTGATATTTCTTGTAAGCATCCTTATCAGCACAAGTGGCATTGTTGGTGGGTGGTTCAAGAATGGATTGCTCTAGGACATAGAGTTTCCGCTCTTGTTTGAGAACTATTCTCAAATTCCTATACCAGTCAATAAAGTTTGCTCCATTGAGCTTGTCCTTCTCAAGGACCGATCGCAGAGATAGGGTATTTGACGTATTTGAAGACAGTGATCTACAACAGAAATGATATGTAAAAAATAAGTATCATATCTTTAAATCATTTAATTAGGCCTTTGATTAAATGAGACTCCCACTGAATCATAGATGCATGTGGGGCAAAATCCACATCATACTTCACCTTGAGTTAGCTTTGGCTAATCGCCCAAGATTTAGTATGACTAGGTAGGTAACAATTTACCAATTGCATCACATGCAATTCTTGTATAAAGAGGGGCCAAGATCCATATTACACATCATCTTGAGTTAGCTTTGGCTAATTGCCCAAGACTTAGTGTAGATGCTCTCTAACCCATGTTTCCTAACTATTAGGATATGCCTCTAGGTGTTTCTCAATCTAATTGAAACACTTAGTTAAGCCTCATCCAAAGTTTGATAGCGGGACATCACAATTGTCCTCTCGCACTCTACCAAGATATTGCTTTGCTTTGGCAAACCCAACAACAAATGATCGAGGTAGTTTATGAGTACCAAACTTTGGTAGGCATATTAAATTGACTTAATTTAAAATAAGATTATTATTTAGCATCACATACACATAGCACATACATGTATCACATACACACATAGCAAATAATCTTAAACGTGACATGGTTATGGCCTTAATCTACAATCTTCTCAAGCCAATGAGAAGAGCGAATGGTGAACCTAGGGATGACATCTTCTCCAAGTGCTTCCTTCGGTCACCCTGTGTTGTCGGCATTCTCTTTGTACTTCAACCTTCAATGGACTTTCCATTTCTTCATTTTGTACATTACAAAATAAGAATACTCGAGTTACATTCGAGTCTAAATCTATTTTACAACAGGAAAAATAAAGATGAAGGCGCGACATGCAAGTCGCATTATGAATTACAACATGCACACACAACACATAGCCATAATCATATTGGGTCCTAGGCCATAACCATGCATCATGCATCATATCATTCATAATGATGTGATTTTATAAAATTGATTATACATACATGAATTTTAAAGTCGCTTTGTCGATAAGTCACAATGAAGGCAACTTTTATTTTCAACTCCTTGAATGAGTTGTTGCCCTCGGTCCATCACTATGAACCCAAGTTCCTCATTTCCAGAGCGTCCCATGTCCAACACGATCGGGTCATGCCAATTGGCACAACCATTCTGGGGTGATCAGAGGTCACACGGGTAGGTCATGTCATTTCACATGGCCGTGGGTTGCTCTCACAGAGGCACCCATGGCTAGGCCGTGTCTTTTAACACGACCGTGGGTTTGAACACGACCAGGTCATGTTTTTCAACACGGTCGTGTGTCGTCCTGTTCAACCCCATTTTTGCCTCTTTATCAATATTTCAAGCCTAAAATTCGTGTATCCATAATTCATATGTTTTATATCTCATAGAAAAATGAAGATCTAGATTTATATCACATATAAATCATTATAACGAAATATATATTTTGCAAGTGGCTCTGATACCACTATTGGGAAAACTTCGGATCTGATGTTCACAACATCACGGGCGAATATTTTGCACAACCGCAGCGAAAATAATAACAATAAACTGGATCCCACCAGAGATCCATGCAAAACTATATAAGTCATTTCGTACCCTACTTTTCTAGATATTATCTAGAAGGAGAAGTATACCTTCGGTGCGTGCCCTTCACAATCTCGCTTTTTCAAATGCTATCGGATCTCAATACGGTAAGGATAATCGAATCTCTAAGGTATCCACACTGACACCCACCCGTTTTGTAATCACGTTGAGCTAGCAACCCTTAGCAAAATGCCAAGAATCCTTCGGAAGAAGGAGAGGAAGGAGAGGGATGAGAGAACACTTCTCTTGGTCCTTTTTGGCTTGCACGCCCAAAACACAAAAGCCACCAAAAATTTCTTCCACGTTCAACACCAAAAATGCCTTTTAATCCACTAGCAACCATTGCCATCAATTCCTCTTAACTCCTCATTAAGAAGACTCTTAATACCAAGACCCTTGGTATTCTTCTTCATCATGAATACCTTGGTATTCCCATGCATGATTAATCAAATTAATCATGCATGATGATGAATCATCTTCCATGGTTGAACTTGAGTCTAACTCAAGTGTAACCAGTTTGAGTCTAACTCAAGTCTTGGCCATATGCTTAATTGTTCTTTTAGTCCAAATAAAAGAAATCATCTCCAAAAAAGAATGTCATTTGTGTGTGACCCTATAGGCTCTTGTAACGTTGGCAATGTATCTAAAACCATTTTAGATACATAAGCAATTATCGGCATCTAGCAATACATCATTGCTATCCAAGTTACAAGATCGTCGAGATCCGATAACCTTTCCATGGCTATTATCATGTATGACGGTGTGCTTCTATCTCAGATATCTTAGATCGATCATTGAGGCATAAACCGTGTCATCCCCTTATCGATCTTTATGTTTCTTGATCCCCAAGTAGACTCACTCAAACAAATGAGCTCAATATCTCATATTGACTCATTTGAGCATGACCATGCATTTCGTGGTCCTACTCTATCAAGAGGCCAAAGATATCACTCTCGTCATATGGGAGGGATAGATCTCATCTACATCACTCACATCCCTCCGCATAATTCATTACATACCCATTGATTACCGTTATAGTGCACCCTGTTATGGTGTGATGTTAGACGATACCAAAGTACATAACTCCTTATGTAGGGAACCATAGTGACTTCAGATCTAAGGACTATTCATACCAATTAGTCACATGAGAAAGTATATGACACTCATATAACGATCCATGACACTTTCTCATGGCGGGTCAATTCAGTATATATATTCTCCAATATATATACTCATGTGTCAATGTGATATCACATATCCATGACTTGTGAGATCAAGTCATCCATTGACCTACATGCTAGTCTCAATGTATTAATATTGCCCTTGTCTATTAATACTTAACTAGGAATATTAAGAATAGTGTTCTCTATAGCTTCTCATAATCAATTCTACCAATTGATATACTGTAGATTAGAACCTACTATTCAAGGGCATTATTATATTTATTTTAGCTAGCACATGCATAAAGTAAATATAATAAACAATCTTTTCCTTTTATTAATGAAATATGATACACATGATCCCTAATCAATCATCTCATGATTGGCACTAAGGGCTGGCACTAACACCGACCTCCGTTCTTTAACGAAAATGATTTCCGTTATTGGAAAGGTCGAATGGAGTGTTTCTTGAAAACACAAGTCGAGACTTGGATAATAATTCAAATCTGCTTTGCTCTACCCACCAATGATTAAGGCGAGCCTTTGGACTTCGATAAGTGGACTAACACAACCAAGAGGCAAGTCGAAGCCGATGCAAAAGCAACTCAAATGTTGCAGTGCGGCCTATCCAAAGAGGAGCTCATTCACGTCGGCCCGTTCATAAGCGCGAAGGATCTTTGGAACAAGCTCATCAAGCTTCACGAAGGAACCGACGATGCTAAGGTATGTAAAAGGGTTCTATTTTTAAATAAGCTATATAATCTAAAGATGCGGGATCACGAGACCGCCGCCCAACTACATGCGCGGATCCAGGACATCGTCAATGGTCTCCACTCGATCGGGCAAGCCGTAGATAACCGGGACCTAATAAGGTATGCACTAAATGCCTTCCCTAGGACAACCTTGTGGGCATCCATGGTCGATGCCTGCAAGGTTTCTAAGGACCTTTTTAAAATTAGGTTAGATGAGCTCTTTTCGAAATTCGAACTTCATGAACAAACTAATGTCGTCCGGGTCGAGAGAGGTATTGCTTTGCTTGCAGGTCAAAGAAGAAAGGAGAAGAGCAAGTCACCCACCGAGTAAGAAGAAGGATCCGAACCCGAGGGCGAACTCGAGTCCGAATCTGAAGAGGAGGCCTCACAATAGTAAACATGGTCCAGAGAATAATCCGAAAAGAAAGGGAGCAGTCGAAGAAAAAGAAGAAGGGGCACTGCAAATCAAAAATGAATCCAAAGTAAAAGGGATCTAAGAAGGTGATGTGAGCAAAACATATAGGATTTTAGGAGTAGTTTTCGCTCACATCTCATTGCATTTTGTGTTAGTTTCATGCATATGTTACTCTATTTTTGTATGCATTTCCTATTTTCTAGTTCAAAGGTCTGCTCGTTGTACTTTTGTGTGCAGGTTAGCTTTTCAGTTGAAAAAGACACATTTTCGAAGCAAAAGAAGGACATTTTGCAGCTAGATGCAGAGTGGGACACGACCAGGGCATGTGGATTCACACAGTTGTATCCAATGGCCAAGATCAGCACCCTAGCGCCGCACATGGCCTGCCCGTGTGGAAACACATGGCCGCGTGGCGGCCCGACGGATTTGCACGACTAGGGTTTTTTCTGGATTTTGTAGCGGTCCGAGGCAATGTCTATGTAAGGATGGCTCCGCCCAAACCCTAGGGGGAGGCACGATGGCTAGGACGGCATGCCAAAGCCCTAAAAAGCTTCGGTAACTCACAACGGGGAGGAGGAACGCCGTCGGAGGTCCACACCTTGCAATTCAACGTCGGAGAGAAGATCATGGAAGCATTGTATATCTCTATTTCTGCATTTCATTCCTTATGTATTCAATCTTAGACATGCTTTGTAATTCTTCCTTCGTATACATGGAGTAGTACTTTCAATTATAGGATTAGGGAGTATCTTGTGTACATAAACAATGTTGGTTCATGTTAAATTCTGCTCATGAGTTTGATTTGCCAATTGGTAGTTGCACTTTACTATATGTATGCGTGTTTGGCTTTCTTTCCAATGTGCTTAGGCGATACGAGGGGTGACAACCCTCACAATCTAAAATTTAGAAGGTTTGATTAAGGAACCTAGGGGTAAACATGATCTCCTGCAACTGCGGGGAGAAGGGTGCGGTGGAATCGGAAACGGTACACCGTAAGGATTGATTTGGCATCCTCATACCCTCTATCCCGACCTTTTAGGCAAAGATAGCTCCCGGTAGATGCGGCGGCTCTGCGGGAGAGTGTATGATGTCCCTTCCATAAGACCGTAGGTAAACATCTAGACAATGTCAATTGACAACATTGTTCTATGATACACAAGCAAAATCGAAGTCCTAGAATCACCTTTGAAGACCTCAGCACACTCCTTTCCTCCTCCGTGTGACACCGTACAGAGTAGAGTCCACTGACAGCCCTCACCAACCAAAACCTCTTAGAGATCACTTCCGAACAATTACCACCACTGAGTACATTGGTATTCGAATCCCAGTCTCTGTGGGATAGATAATCTTTATTACCTGATGACATCCGTGCACTTGCGGGCGTTGAGCGCGAGCGCGCGCTTTGAGTCCTCGACGGTACCCATCGCGAGATTTGAGGTCGCGTCCGTGCGCATCAAGTTTTTGGCACTGTTGCGGGGGACTGATCGATTCGATATCAAATCGAACAGTGGTAAATTGGATCTGACTTAGGATTAGATTATTTGCTTGCTTAATTTTCTTTCTAGTTTATCTTATTTGCTTTAGTTCTATATTCTCCATATTTAGATTTAGTTTTTATTTTTAGCAGTAGTTTCCTATTTACTTATTGCATCTTAGATTTTTATTTGCTAGATTGATTTATTTTCTGCTTTTAGAATTAGATTAGCACTCTTAACTTTGTTGTTTGGTTCGTCGTATGCTTAGATGATTAGGGTCGAAAGGTCTAATTCCGATCGACTTAGAAATTGAGTGAACCTTTCACCGTCGAAGAGCATAACAACGAAAGATGGAGGATCAAGCTGCATCCGAGGTGAACATAGGTATCTCTCTGGGACTATGCAGCTCCTAGCACTAGAGGATTCAGACCGAGTATAGTTGGACCGTCTATTTCGATAAATAACTTTGAGCTGAAGCTGGCACTTATACATATGGTTCAGCAGAGCAAATTCGAGGGAGCTGCGACTGAAGACCCGAACCAGCACCTTGAGGCATTTCTTGAAATCTGCTCAACGATGAAAATGAACGGAGTCCCTTCTGATGCGATCTGCCTAAGCCTGTTCCCGTTTTCACTGCGGGATAAAGCTAAGGTATGGCTTCACTCCTTACCTTCTGGCAACATCACTACATGGGAGCAATGTGAGCAGCAATTTCTGAATAAATACTTCCCACCAAGTAAGACTGCTCACATGCACCATCTTATCACGAGCTTTCACCAGAAAGAGGGGGAGTCCTTATTCGAGGCTTGGGATCGCTACAAGGGGCTACTCTACCAATGCCCCCACCACGGACTGGATAGGTGGCTGGTGATCCACATTTTCTATAATGGGATCGCTTACGCCACAAAAATATCCCTAGATTCTGCTGCAGGAGGAACACTAATAAATAAGACCATAGAGGAAGCGGAAGAGCTTATCGAAGTGGTGGCCCAGAACCACCATCAATGGGCTTCTGAACGTGGTCAACCTACACCTGCAGCAGGACGATACATTGTCAACTCCATGAACCACCTTTCATTAAGGATGGAAGCGCTCAGTAGACAGTCTGAATCTTTGAATCCTTCATCTGCATGCGAGGCCATTGATTTTAGAGAGGGAGCGGCAGCATATCAAGAGGACCACTATGGAGGGCCGGGGACTTCACACGAGCAGATTGAGCACTGTGACTCGATTGGGGACTATGACGAAAGGCCCCACAACCCATACTCCAATACTTACAATCCCAGATGGAGGAATCACCCGAATTTCTCCTATAAGAATAACTTGGGGAAACCATCAGGGGGGTATGGGCAGCAGCAGGGCAATGGGCAGTGACCACAGAAGTCCAGACTGGAACTGATGATGGAGGACTTCATTGCTACCCAAACTAATGCCAATGAGGAATTTTGTCGCCGACATCAGAAATCTGAAGAATCACTCAGAGACTTGAAGGCCACCATTGACGACCTTGCAAGTCATACCAGGATGTTGGAGATGCAAGTGGCCCAAATAGCCCAATCCATGTCGCAACCTGTGAAGAGCTCTCCGGCGAGTCAAGGAAAAGAGGAAGGAGTGGGGCAAAGTAACCAATTCGCCAAGGGGTGTGCATCCATGGTTTCCACCCTACCTGACCAAGTAGAGTTTGAAGAGAAGATTCCAATACGGCTTGAGGCCCCTAGTGAATTTGTTCTTCCTCGCTCGATTTATGGAGAAAGCTTCGATAACGTGCTGTGTGACTTGGGGTCATCAGTGAGTGTGATGCCCTATGAATTTTACCTGGAGACGGGATTGGTTAATATACAACCAATGGGTATAGGTATATATAGCGGATGACATGATTAAGAATCCTGTTGGCCTACTACCACACGTGCCTGTGATGATTGAGGATTTCGTGATACTCACAGACTTCATCATACTGGACACAGGACCAAATCCCCAGAATTCCATCATTCTGGGAAGGTCTTTTCTAGCGACTGCAGGGGCATGCATAGATGTGAAGGCACACCAGATCTCCCTAGAGGTAGACGGGGATATCATCCTTTTCAGTCTTTCGGAGCACAGAGCTTCCTACCTCGACGGTTTCACATTTAGCAGAATGAAGCCGGAACCTCCCGATGAAGATCCCGAGATGGATGAATGGAGGTTCACTGAACCACTAGAGCCGAGTTGATAGTAGAGTGCGGTTGAACTAAATGACCTTAAACAAAGTGCTTCTTGGGAGGCAACCCAAGTTTAGTTTTAGTTTTCCCTTTTTGATTGCATTGCATGCATTTTTTTGATTTTTAGTTTTGATCTCCATCACATTTAGAGTTAGGACTAGAAAAGAACTTTGCTAGGCAAAAATAAAATCCATATTAGCCTACACGGCGAAGTGTATGAGAAAATTCGGACCGTGGTGCATAAATGGCGAAAAAATGGGGACACACGGCCTGGCCGTGTGTTTTCCCACGGCCGTGCCCGACCAACTCAAGGTGCACACAGTCTGGCCGTGTGTTTTTACACGGTCGTGGCGCACGAGGTTAAAAGGGGCGAGCCGTGTGTTTTCACCCCATTTGCGCCGTGTGCTTCGAAAGTTTTTGCCCTAGTCGTGTGATTTCGTCTTCCCCACCATCTAGAAGCATTTTTAGCCTCTAAAGAAGTCAAAAGAAGCAAAGATGAGGAGGACCAAGACCGTAGCACCCCGATCCAGCGCCTCGGAGCGACGAACAAGGAGAGTCGACGCCCCTCAAGCTCCGGAGGAGAGTAACGCCCTACCCACTCTACTTTTTCGCAATAATGAACAAAGAGATAGATACAATATGCTCTCTACTCGTAAACTTACTGCTACTAGGTACTTAGATGAGGATTTGCTAGAATCTTTAGGGTTATTGGGTGATATGCAAGCCCTATTTGCAAAAATAGGGTGGGAAGAGATTATGGGAATAAAGCACCTAACCTACCCCTAGGATAGTTTTGGAATTTTTTAGTTCCTTAGAGGCAGAAGTTTTAACGGGCAGAGAGAGCGAGGAGGGTAGGATAACTTTTAGGCTTTTTAACATTGAGCATGAGTGGACCCTTCACCAATGGAACTCATGCTTTGGTTTGGCTTACAAGTGGGAGAGAGAAGGACCCCTAATGGGTACAACTCTCGAATAGTTTGGACTGAGTTGACAGGGGAGCACGCTTTTGACCCATCTAGGGTCAAAGCATCGCGCCTCCAAAACCCTATCTTTCGATAACTCCACCGCATCATGGCCAGTACTATATTTGGTCATGGGGAGAGTGACGGTGTAGTTAGATCTAGCGAGCTGCTTTGCCTATGGGATATGCTACAAGAAAGGAGTAGCATCGATGTAGGGTCCCACTTCATCAGACACTTAGTGAAGATGGGCAAAGCAGCACGAGGAGAGATCAATGTGGGAGGCCTACTTACCCACATTTGCCATAGGATGGGGTACGATTACACAGCATTAGAGAGTATAGAGGGGAGCCCTAGGATCGACCTAGAAGTATGCATGGCCATGAAAATGATTGTGAGAGAAGGAGACTCCTTATGCTTTGTAAGGAAAAATCTTACGACCCTTAGGCTTCCCAACCCTGATCGTACCACCATCGCTATATGCATCAACTGGTGCTTGGACCTGATAGTGGAGTCCCCTCCACATGAGGGACCATCCACATCAGCACCCATCTCTCCACCCTTGTATCACTCTCCCTCCAATCCACACATGCATAGGAGCCCACCTAGTCCACGCCGACATGAGCCTACACCTGCACCACCACCTTTTTCTACTTTTGAGCAGGATGCAGGTACGTTGACCTATGATTTCTCGGAGTTCGGAACGTGCCTCGATGACATTTACGCTGAGCAGTAGACGCAAAGGCAGCAATGGGAGGAGCAGAGCGCCTACCAGCAGGCGGAGTTCCAAGGATTCCGAGAGCATTTTCAGTGGGCTGAGGAGTTCTACGATGAGGCCCATATATACTTCCAGGAGAAGGCTGTTCATCGCCAGGATGAGGTCACCTATCGTAGGGAGATGCGGCAGCACATGCATGCCCAGCAGGCGCAGTGGGCTAGGGAGGAGGAGCACCAAGCCGCCACTGCATCCACCAGCTCCCAGATCGACCACATGTATATGTGGCATTAGCGGCTCAGCAGCAGGTTCTCCTAGGATTCAGAGATGCCTAGGCTCCCTGACTTTCCATCTTGTCCACCGTATTAGAGGTATATTTTCGTTTAAGTCTGGGGGAGACCCTAAGGTTTTTTTTTTTTTATTTCCTAGCAGTGGTTTCTTTTCTGGTATTTTTATTTATTTATGCCTGAGTTGTTGAGTTTCTTTTAGTACTTAATTTTTGTTGTCTGTAAAGCTACCTCAGTAGTATTTTTTGAAAGTTGCTTGCATGAATTGTTCCCATAGGTAGCTTAACTCCATTTATCTTGTGGTATTTTATTTTATTCGCTTTATTGAATGTTCTAGACTTACACTGGTTAGCTTTGTTTTTGCACTCACACATGTCGAACATTCTGAAAGGGAGAATCTAGTATATACTTAGTTATGATTCACTTCAGTAGTCTAGTACTTTGGAATCCATAGGTGATTCTAGGTTTAACATTTTAGTTATTGGAGATGCTCGGATTGTGTAAGCCCATTTGGAAAAATCAAAATCCCAGTGAGCCAAAAAATAAAAGAGAGAAAAGAAAAAGATAAAAAAAAGAAAAAAAGAAATGAAAAAAAAATTATGAGGGATAAAAAATAGTTGTCGTGGGTGGAAATGGCTAGGTGCCCCTTTGAGACCAAGTTAGGTTACTGGGGAAACACCTACCAATTTTTCTCAATACCGAGCACGCCTTTGAGACTTTATGCTAGATCTAGGGAACGACCCTCGCTTTGGGCAGGTAAGTGCCTAAGAGCCGAAAACCTTAGGAAAGCTATGAGGTGACAACTTAACTCACCATGGAACGGGCATCCCCAAAGAATGGTTCGCTTAGCACGAGCACGAGGAGCTAACTTAGTGAACTTCTAGAACATATTTGTTTTGCTTTAATTGTAAATACCACATGATAAATTTAGTTAACATGCTAATTATGGGATAATATCTTTTTAAAATTTCATGACACTGAGGTTTGCTTGAGGACAAGCAAAGATTTAAGTATGGGGGAAGTGATGTGAGCAAAACATATAGGGTTTTAGGAGTAGTTTTCGCTCACATCTCATTGCATTTTGTATTAGTTTCATGCATATGTTACTCTATTTTTGCACGCATTTCTTATTTTCTAGTTCGGAGGTCTGCTCGTTGTACTTTTGTATGCAGGTTAGCTTTTCGGGTGAAAAAGATGCATTTTCGAAGAAAAAGGACATTTCGCAGCTAGACGCAGAGTGGGACATGGTCAGGGCATGTGGATTCACACGGCTGTGTCCAATGGGTGAGATCGGCACCCTAGGGTCGCACAAGGCCTGACCATGTGGAAACACATGGTCGTGTGGCAGCTCGACAGATTTGTGCGACTAGGGTTTTTTTCGATATTTTCCAGTGGTCCGAGGCGATGTCTATATAAGGATGGCTCCGCCCAAACCCTAGGGGGGAGGTACGATGGCTAGGAAGGCACGTCGAAGCCCTAAAAAGCTTCGGTAACTTGCAACGGGGAGGAGGAACGCTGCCGGAGGTCCACACCTTACAATTCAACGTCGGAGAGAAGATCACGGAAGCATTGTATATCTCTATTTCTGCGTTTCATTCCTTATGTATTCAATCTTAGACATGCTTTGTGATTCTTCCTTCGTATACATGGAGTAGTACTTTCGATTCTAGGATTAGGGAGTAGCTTGTGTACATAAACAATGTTGGTTCATGTTAAATTCTGCTCATGAGTTTGCTTTGACAATTGGTAGTTGCTCTTTACTATATGTATGCGTGTTTGGCTTTCTTTCCACTGTGCTTAGGTGATACGAGGGGTGACCTGCAAATCTAAAATTTAGGAGGTTTGATTAAGGAACCTAGGGGTAAACCTGATCTCCTGCAACTGCGGGGAGAAGGGTGCGGTGGAATCGGAAATGATACACCATAGGGATTGATTTGACATCCTCGTACCCTCTATCCCGACCTTTTAGGCGGAGATAGCTCCTGGTAGATGCGGCGACTCTGCGAGAGAGTGTATGATGTCCCTTCCACAAGACCGTAGGTAAATGTCTAGACAACGCCAATTGACAACATTGTCCTGTGATACACAAGAGAAATCGAAGTCCTAGAATCACCTTTGTGTTGGGGATCGAAACGGCCAGCTAGAGGGGGGTGAATAGCCCTCAATCGATGGATGTCGTAATTTACTCGTCTACAAAAGGTTAGCGCAAGCGAAATATAATAAGACAAGACAAGTAAATATACAAGACAAGAATCAAAACGCTAACGCAAGATGTAACGTGGTTCACGGCTACGCCGCTAATCCACGATCCCAATTCGTCCGAGGTGAATCAGTCCTTCAAAGCCAATCACTATTGGTCTCTCCTTTACACCAAGCTAGGTAGAGGTAACCTTTACAATCAAGATCACTCTTCTTACAATAAAATTGAAGTAAAAGCTAGTAAGAAGAGTATAAAGCTTGTGGGGCACTTGGATGGTTGTTTGGAGTATGAGCATTAGGCATCCAAAAGCCCATACCCTCTCTTTTTATAGAGAGGAAGCTTTTCTTCCCGTTGGCCGCCACCAGTCGACTGCCGCCACTCCAACGGCCTCCGAACACGTCGGATCCCAACTGTTGTAGTCCAACGGAACACTTGGCAGTCGACTGATGGACCTCATCAGTCGACTGTTGCCTCCATAGTCGATCGCCTACCGGCTATGAGCGTGGCCAAACCCTTTCGACTACCGATCGTGCGCGATGATCGATGGTCTGGCAATCGATTGCCCACATATGGCAATGATCACGGCCTCAAAATAGCCATCGAATACCCGGTCGAACCACGCTCGATTAGAGCCGATCGCCATTACATGGCGATCGGTGTCGGAAATCCCATCCGACACTTAGCCAAATGACCAAGTTTCACCTAAGAGCTACTACCCCTTCCTGGGTTACATTCGCTCACTCTCATCTCTCGGAGTCCCTCGCCTTCGAAATTATCTTCATCCTCGGCCACGTCCCTCGACAGCATCAGGCACACGGCTCTGCAATGCTCCTTCGCGTCTCTTGCCTCGAAGTCTACTTCCTCCGTCTTCACTCCAAGCTCCTCGTCCGGCAGTCCCTCGGATGCTCCAAGCGCACGGCTTCCGCAAAGCCATCCTTCACCGACTCAAGAACCGAGTCATGAGTTGTGAAACTCACCACAGCTCCATGTGCGAATTACTAAGCCCTGCAAGACTCCAACGCACATATCAAATCACACTAACACCCTAACTTAAACCCTTTGTCACATACATCAAAACCTTATCATGGCAAGAGATTGTCCTAACAATCTCTGCCTTTTTGATGTGTGGCAATCCGTTTAAGTTAGGTAAAAATATTTGATAGAAATTCTAAGGTAAGAAAGCATGTAATCATAAACATGATATAGCAACATGCAACTCCCCCTTAATCCATGAAACTCTCTCTACAAATTCTCCCCCTATCATAATTAACTTAAACATAATATTTTTCTCCCCCTTTGACACCATCAAAAAGATTAATACTAAGTTATAAACACATGACATCAAGTCTAATAGAAGGAAAATACCAAAAATTGGTTTAATAACTGAAATCATCCTTTACTGTTCAGAATATCAGGCCACCAAATGACCAGTGTTCGGACTACCAATCGATTACACTGCTTGTAAATTCGATTTTTCAGTAAATTGTAAATGCATTAAAAATTCCATAAAATTCAAAAAATCATGAAATTTGGGGAACATATTTCTTGTAAGATTCTTTATTAGTGAAAAATAGTTTTTCATGAAAAGTCATTATATTTCCAGAGATTTGACAAAAATCCAAAAGTTTTAAAAACCACTAGGTTTTTAATCATTCTAGTATCAAGTTTAACACCTAGTTTTGCATCCAATTGTTTCAAAACATGAATACATAGATTTTAAAGTAAGAAATTATTTTGAAAACATATGAAATATCCAACCATGATCTTTGGGCAATATGTCTATGATTTAAACATAAGTCTTCCTCATGATTGGTCTATTATTGCTATTTTGATACCTTGAATGATCATCTAAATGCCATAGGCATTAGTGGATATTTGTATCATCCTAACATCTCACTCATGCTAAGTTTCAATCATGGTAGCCTATGGTGAGTGTGAGATGCATCCTAGAGGTATTTGTATATACTTAACCATTATATTCATGCAATTCTTTTAAGGTTAAGTATCAACCTAACAATCCTCATGATCATAAGGGCATATATGAACTAATTTCACATTATGATCATGAAACACATGTATTCATTGAATTGTTATCATGCATTAGGTATTATATAATGATAATAAGCAAATATCACCTAAAACATGATTTAAGTCCTATTTCTCATGATTATGTGCCAAATATCAAAATCATAAATCATGATTGCAAATATACATAGCAATTTCATTAAATATCATGATTTAAGCATTATTATCTATTTATGGGCACATTATCATCACCCAACACTATTTCAAAAATGTTGTCCCGCCATCCTAAGTCAACCAAAAATATGATATAGGTAAAGTCCATATGGTTGACTATCCTAGGGTTTTCCTAACCCTTAAGGATGGATTTTGGAACCCAATACAAATTCTTGCCTATAGGGTTCACTAGAAATTCCTTAGGAATCCATTTCCTAGCAATTACTTTCTTCTTATCTTGTCCCCTAGCAATTAGGCATTTATAGGCCTTTTCATTTTTCTTTTCTTTATATCCTAGGCCCTTTTTATTGAAGCTAGCTCTTTGGCTCCCTATGATCATGTTCAAGGTGTTTGAGCCAATTGTGAATTTCTCTAGGGCTTTTATCAAATAGTCTACCTTTTCCCTTAAAGCCCTGTTTTCATCCATACATGCATCGCTAACATTAAATGGGATATATTCATGTGAGCATGCATCATTTAAGCTAGAAGAAATATTTTCATTTTCATTTAAGCATGCTTTTTCTAGTTTATTTTCTAGATCCTTAATTTGATCTAGTATGCTCTTATTCTTTTTCTTAGCTCTAAATAAATCCCTAGTTAAGCTAGAGACCATGGAAACTATTTTCTTGGGAGTTAGATTTGTTACCATAGTCTCCATGTCCTCTTCTTCTTCTTCGGATGAGGATGTAGAGGAGGCTCCCCCTTCACTTGAGCTCTCTCCACTTGAGCTTGATTCTTCATTTTCGGTGGAGGAGCAATCCAAGTCATCAAAGGCCATCAATGCAAGGTTGGAGTAGACATGTTCTTCTTCTTCGGATGAGGAAGATGAAGAAACATCATCCCATGTCTTTGCTTTGAATGCCTTAGCCTTCTCCTTTTCTTTTGCCTTCTTCTCCTCTTTCTTCTTGCTCCCCTTTTTCTTCTTCTTTTCTTCTTTCTTTTTCTTCTCTTCCTTGCTCTTGTTTAGGAGGGGACAATTATCCCTTATGTGTCCCTCTCCTTGGCAATTGTAGCAAATGATTTCCCCCCTTGGTCTTCTATTCCTATCATTTGATTTGTTAAATCTAAAACCTTTTAATGCACGTCTTACCCTCCTTACCATATAAGCTTCTTCCGTGCTATCCATGGAGGAGGAGGAGGATGCTTTATCATCGGAGGAGGAAGGGATCTCTATCATCTTCTTCCCCTTGTTTGCCAATAGTGTCATTCCCCTTGAAGGTTGGATTCTAGGCTCTTCTTGTATTCCTTCAAGCCTTGTTTCGTGGAGCTCCATTGTTGAGAAGAACTCCTCCAAGGTGCTCACTTCTAAATTCTTCGAAATATAGAAGGAGTCCACCATGGAGCTCCATCTTGAGGATCGCGGAAAGGCATCTATGTTGGGATTTCTATATGCCAAATAGCATATGCGCAACGAAAAAATTAGGATCCCTTCCTAGTGATACTTGCGAAAGAAAACCTCGTACAAAATAAATTTCTCTAAAACCAAACCTATCTTATAGGAGAGGATTACCTTTGTTGCGTGCCCTTGTTAATCCCGCTTTTCCTTTTGGTTTGTTGGATCTTTAGCACGTTCAAATGTCCGTGCCTCTATATGTATCCACACGAGCAAGCTCTTGTCTCACAAAAAAAACTAGAAGAGCTCTCCTTTACTTCTTACTAGAGAAGTCCCTAAAGGAGAGGAAGCTAGGGAAAAGAGAAGGGAAGAAGAAGACTACTCTTCTTGCTAGCCTACACTCACAAAACCACACAACCAAAGCTTCCACCAAGCTCTCAAGCTCTCACACAACCACAATCACCCTTTGGCCGGCCACTCCATGGAGTCTTTTATAGGGTTGGAAAAACCCTTTCACCTCCTACCATTCAATGAAATCCATTGCATTGAGACACCTTGTTTGGCCGGCCACTTTAAGGAGACAAAAACCACTTTGTCTCCTTCCACCTTATCTAGCTTAGGTGGCATGATTATGTGGCATGCTTGTGTGGCATTCATGCATGTTGAATTAATCTTATTAATTCAATAAGCCCACCTTATCTAGCTTAGGTGGCATGCTTATGTGGCATGCTTGTGTGGCATTCATGCATGTTGAATTAATCTTATTAATTCAATAAGCTTATGTTATCATATTGAATTAATCTCATTAAATCAATAAGGTAACATATTGAATTAATCTCATTAAATCAATAAGCTAAAATTCTCATTAAGCTTAAAGTCCAAAAACCATTTTGTACTTAAGCTTATTCCCAAATTATTCTAGTCAAACTAGAATGCACTAATTCTTCTAATCATCATGCTCTTTGTGTGTGACCCTATAGGCTCTCATAACATTGGCAGTGGATCTAAACTCTTTTAGATACACAAGCAATGAGCATCTAGCAATACATCATTGCTACCCAATTCTGAAAATAAGTCAAGATCCGACTAACCTTTCCGTGACTACTATAATGTATGACCGTGTCCTTCTATCCTTGATATCAGATTGACCAATGAGGCATAGACCGTGTCATCCTCGATCAATCTATGTGTTTCTTGATCCCTAAGTAAACTAACTCAAACAAATGAGCTCAATATCTCATATTGACTCATTCGAGCATGGCCATGCGTTTTAGTAGTTCTACTCAATCAAGGGGCCCACAGATATCACTCCCGTCATATGGGAGGGATAGATCCCATCTACATCACTCACATCCCTCCGCATAATTTGTTATATACCCAGTAATCGCCTTTATGGTCCACCCTGTTACGGGTGACGTTTGACGATACCAAAGTACATAACTCCTTATGTAGGGAACCGTAGTGACTTCAGGTTCGAGGACTATTCATACCAATAGTCACATGAGAAAGTTTATGACACTCATATAACGATCCATGAAACTTTCTCATGGCGGGTCAGTTCAGTATATATTCTCTAATATATACCCATGTGTCAACTTGATATCATATATCCATGACTTGTGAGATCAAGTCATCAATCGACCTACATGCTAGTCTTTATGAATTAATATTGTCCTTGCATATTAACACTTGACTAGGAACATTTAGGAAAGTGTTCTCTACAGCCTCTCATAATCAATTCTGCCAATTGATGTGCTGTAGATAAGAACCTACTTTTCTAGGGCATTATTATATTTAATTTAGCTGGCACAAGCAAGATGTAAATATAATAACCAATCCTTTGCCTTTATTGAATATGAAACAAAATGTTCCCTTTTCAACCATCACATGATTGGCTCTAGGGCTATAACTAACAATCTCCCACTAGCACTAATACCAATCACTATGATATCTAATACCTAGTGACCTAGTGTGACCATCATGCTTCCTCCGTACAAAGCCTTGGTCAATGGATCTGCGATGTTAGCTTCGCTTTGATCTGCATATCCTCACATCTCCTCTATCGATGATCTCTCGAATGAGATGGAAGCGCCGCAGTATGTGTTTGGTCCGCTGATGTGATCGAGGTTCCTTAGCCTGTGCAATAGCCCCATTGTTGTCACAATAGAGGACTATTGGATCTGTAATGCTAGGAACTACCCCAAGTTCACTGATAAACTTGCGGAGCCAAACAGCCTCCTTTTGCATCGACGCGACAATATACTGCCACATTGTAGAATCGACAGCTGTGTCTGCTTTGAACTCTTCGACTCACAACTCCACCATTCGTGCAAAACACGTCGATTGTGATCTATAGTCATCCTTATGCATTTTGGAAGCTTGCATCATCAGTAACCCTTCTACTAGCTCCTCATTGCCTCCAAATATCAGGAAATATTCTTTCGTTCTTCGTAAGTATTTAAGAATATTTTTGACTGCTATCCAGTGACTTTCACCTGGATCCGACTGGTATCTACTCGTCATGCTCAAAGCATACGAGACGTCAGGACGAGTACAAAGCATGGCGTACATGATAGACCCTATGGCAGATGCATAAGGGATCTTATCCATGCGATCTCTCTCCTCCTTAGAAGAGGGACATTGAGTCTTCGAAAGACTCACACCATGTGATAATGGCAGAAATCCTTTCTTGGAATTTTGCATAGCAAAACGATCTAGCACTTTATCAATGTATGTACTCTGACTTAGGCCAAGTACTCTTTTAGATCTATCTCTATAGATCTTGATGCCTAGAATATAGGCAGCTTCACCTAAGTCTTTCATCGAGAAACAATTCCCTAACCACATCTTCACAGACTGGAGTGAGGGAATATCATTTCCGATGAGAAGTATGTCATCTACATACAAGACAAGAAATACAACTGTGCTCCCACTATTTCTCTTGTAGACACAAGGTTCATCTTCAGTCTTGATGAAACCAAACTCCTTGATTGCATCATCGAATCGAAGATTCCAGCTTCGAGAGGCTTGCTTTAGTCCATAAATTGACCTTTGCAGTTTGCATACCTTTCCAGGATGCTTTGGATCTTCAAAACCCTCAGGCTGTGTCATGTACACATCCTCGAGTAGCTTTCCATTCAGAAAAGCGGTTTTGACATCCATCTGCCAGATCTCATAATCGTGGTAGGCTGCAATAGCAAGTATGATCCGAATGGATTTAAGCATCGCAACTGGTGAAAAGGTTTCATCATAGTCAATACCATGAATTTGTTTGAATCCTTTAGCCACCAATCTACCTTTATAGGTATGCTTATTACTATCCATGTCAGTCTTTACTTTAAAGACCCACTTACACCCAATGGGTTTTACCCCTTCAGGTGGATCAACCAAAGTCCATACTTGGTTAGTGTACATGGATTCCATTTCGGATCTCATAGCTTCTTGATAGGATGTAGGCTCGTCAAGATCGACAAGCAATACCTCACCGTTGTCAGTCAAGAGAAAAGAATATCTCTCAGGTTGACGACGGATCCTATCAGATCTACGAAGAGGTTGGTCTACTTGAACAGGTGTCTGCTCCACAACTCTTTGGGCAACACTTTCCTCATCCACAACACTTTGTGGTTCCTGTTCATTTTCCATCGAAGCCTTAGTGTTATCGTCATCTTGAACTTCTTCAAGATGAATTTTACTCCCACTAGTTTTTCTAGAAATAAATTCTCTTTCTAGAAAGACGATTTGCAACAAACACCTTGCCAAGTGTGGGATTGTAAAAGTAATATCCCTTAGTTTCCTTGGGATATCCTACAAAATAACACTTATCTGATTTGGGTCCTAGTTTATCTGAGACTTGACGTCTTACATAAGCTTCACAACCCCAAATCTTTATAAAAGACATTTTGGGACTCTTCCCAGTCCATATCGTATATGGTGTCTTTTCTACGGCTTTTGATGGGACGCGATTAAGTGTGAAAGCGGCTGTCTCTAGAGCTAGTCCCCAAAAGGAAGTAGGTAGATCAGTCTGGCTCATCATTGATCGTACCATATCTAATAGAGTACGATTTCTCCTCTCAGATACACCATTCCATTGTGGTGTTCGGGTGGAGTGAGTTGGGATATTATCCCACACTCAGCCAGGTGATCACGAAACTCTTGACTAAGGTATTCACCACCTCGATCTGATCGAAGTAGCTTAATACGCTTACCAAGTTGGTTTTGTACTTTATTCTTGAATGCTTTGAACTTTTCAAAGGATTCTGACTTATGTCTCATCAAATATAAGTAGCCGAATCTACTCATATCATCAGTGAAAGTAATAAAGTATTTATAGCCTCCTTTGGCTTCGACATTGAAAGGGCCACATACATCAGTATGTATGAGTCCTAACAAGTCCGTCGCTCTCTCGCCATGTCCACTAAATGGAGTTTTAGTCATCTTTCCTAAAAGACAAGATTCGCATACCTCATATGATTTAAAATCAAATGAGTCCAATAATCCATCTTTATGGAGTTGGGATATGCGTTTTTCATTTATGTGACCTAGGCGACAGTGCCAGAGATATGTTTGGTTCAAATCATTCGATTTGAACCGTTTGGTATTTACGTTATATATTGGGTTTTCTAAATCTAGAACATAGAGACCATTCATAAGTGGTGCATTACAATAGAACATTTCATTCAAATCCAAAACCGTAAAACCCTAAACCCTAAAACCCAATATCAAATGATCAGAGTGGCGCAGCGGAAGCGTGGTGGGCCCATAACCCACAGGTCCCAGGATCGGAACCTGGCTCTGATACCACTGTTGGGATTTCTATATGCCAAATAGCATATGCGCAACGGAAAAATTAGGATCCCTTCCTAGTGATCCTTGCGAAAGAAAACCTCGTACAAAATAAATTTCTCTAAAACCAAACCTATCTTATAGGAGAGGATTACCTTTGTTGCGTGCCCTTGTTAATCCCGCTTTTCCTTTTGGTTTGTTGGATCTTTAGCACGTTCAAATGTCCGTGCCTCTATACGTATCCACACGAGCAAGCTCTTGTCTCACAAAAGAAAAACTAGAAGGGCTCTCCTTTACTTCTTGCTAGAGAAGTCCCTAAAGGAGAGGAAGCTAGGGAAAAAGAGAAGGGAAGAAGAAGACTACTCTTCTTGCTAGCCTACACTCACAAAACCACACAACCAAAGCTTCCACCAAGCTCTCAAGCTCTCACACAACCACAATCACCCTTTGGCCGGCCACTCCATGGAGTCTTTTATAGGGTTGGAAAAACCCTTTCACCTCCTACCATTCAATGAAATCCATTGCATTGAGACACCTTGTTTGGCCGGCCACTTTAAGGAGACAAAAACCACTTTGTCTCCTTCCACCTTATCTAGCTTAGGTGGCATGATTATGGCATGCTTGTGTGGCATTCATGCATGTTGAATTAATCTTATTAATTCAATAAGCCCACCTTATCTAGCTTAGGTGGCATGCTTATGTGGCATTCTTATGTGGCTTTCATTCATGTTGAATTAATCTTATTAATTCAATTATGCTTATGTTATCATATTTAATTAATCTCTTTTATTCAATAAGGTAACATATTGAATTAATCTCATTAAATCAATAAGCTAAAATTCTCATTAAGCTTAAAGTCCAAAAACCATTTTGTACTTAAGCTTATTCCCAAATTATTCTAGTCAAACTAGAATGCACTAATTCTTCTAATCATCATGCTCTTTGTGTGTGACCCTATAGGCTCTCATAACGTTGGCAGTGGATCTAAACTCTTTTAGATACACAAGCAATGAGCGGCATCTAGCAATACATCATTGCTACCCAAGTTACGAAATAAGTCAAGATCCGACTAACCTTTCCGTGACTACTATAATGTATGACCGTGTCCTTCTATCCTTGATATCAGATTGACCAATGAGGCATAGACCGTGTCATCCTCGATCAATCTATGTGTTTCTTGATCCCTAAGTAAACTAACTCAAACAAATGAGCTCAATATCTCATATTGACTCATTCGAGCTTGACCATGCGTTTTAGTAGTTCTACTCAATCAAGGGGCCCACAGATATCACTCCCGTCATATGGGAGGGATAGATCCCATCTACATCACTCACATCCCTCCGCATAATTTGTTATATACCCAGTAATCGCCTTTATGGTCCACCCTGTTACGGGTGACGTTTGACGATACCAAAGTACATAACTCCTTATGTAGGGAACCGTAGTGACTTCAGGTTCGAGGACTATTCATACTAATAGTCACATGAGAAAGTTTATGACACTCATATAACGATCCATGAAACTTTCTCATGGCGGGTCAGTTCAGTATATATTCTCTAATATATACCCATGTGTCAACTTGATATCATATATCCATGACTTGTGAGATCAAGTCATCAATCAACCTGCATGCTAGTCTTTATGAATTAATATTGCCCTTGCATATTAACACTTGACTAGGAACATTTAGGAAAGTGTTCTCTACAGCCTCTCATAATCAATTCTGCCAATTGATGTGCTGTAGATAAGAACCTACTTTTCTAGGGCATTATTATATTTAATTTAGCTGGCACAAGCAAGATGTAAATATAATAACCAATCCTTTTCCTTTATTGAATATGATACAAAATGTTCCCTTTTCAACCATCACATGATTGACTCTAGGGCTATAACTAACAATCTATAGCCTTCATAACCATATCCCGGTTTGATAGCTTCTCACCTACACTTGACAAACCGGTTATAATTTCCTTGAAACGAGAATGTAAGGAAATTACCTTTTCTCCCTTTTCTAGTTTAATGTTGTTGAGTTGGGAGCAGAGGAGGTCTCTCCTTGCTAGCTTCGCCTCGGATGTGCCTTCATGAAGCTCAATTAGCTTCTCCAACATCTCCTTGGCACTTAGGCATTCTCCAATTCTATTTATTTCTTGTTGAGGAAGCACATTGTAGAGATGATGTTTTGCTTTTAAATTTCCAAGGTGCTCCTCTCTTTGCCTCTTGGTCCACCTTGACTTCTCTATTAGCTTTCCCTCTTCATCCCTAGGCAAAATGAAACCGGATTCCATTGTAATCATAATATCAAAATCCGTTTTGAAAAATACCTCCATTCGCTTTTTCCACCAAGAGAATTCTCCTTCAAACTTCGGTGGATGAATATTGGAGCCGACCATCTTTTGATGAAGTGCTTGTTGCGGCGGTTAGTCCTCGACAAGCGACTTGGCTCTGATACCACTTGTTGGGGATCGAAACGGCCGGCTAGACGGGGGTGAATAGCCCTCAATCGATGGATGTCATAATTTACTCGTCTACAAAAGGTTAGCGCAAGCAGAATATAATAAGACAAGACAAGAATCAAAACGCTAACACGAGATGTAATGTGGTTTACGGCTACGCCGCTAATCCACGATCCCGATTCGTCTGAGGTGAATCACTCCTTCAAATCCAATCACTATTGGTCTCTCCTTTGCACCAAGCTAGGTGGAGGTAACCTTTACAATCAAGATCACTCTTCTTACAATAAGATTGAAGTAAAAGCTAGTAAGAAGAGTATAAAGCTTGTGGGGCACTTGGATGGTTGTTTGGAGTATGAGCATTATGTTGGGTTTCCGGCACCGCGGCGTGTGTGTGTTCGATCACGTTTCATAAACATGAACACAGCGGAAGCAATAAAAATAATAAATCTACATTTATTACAACACACACAACACACGCATGCATATTACAACAAGTGTAGACATAACCGTAAATTTAAATTTGCAATAAAAGGAAATTTATCTATGTTATACCTTTCGTATGACGTGTAGCGGGAACGGCATCAACCGGAATGATCCTCGCTAGAATCGTCTCTATCCGTATCCACGCTGAGTTCCTCGGGATGACTTCGCTAAGCCACGAGCTTCGTCTTCGTACGGGTTACCAGCCTCGTGTTGAAGACGACGTGATCGAGAGATGATCACGATCCGAATCCAAATTCGGATCCTAATACGAGTTCTCAAAACTCGCTTCTCCGGAGAGGTATTCGTCAACCAATTGACGAATCCTTCGTCCTCCACCTCAAAGGATTACCGGAGATCGAATCCCCGGTAAGTTATCCGCTATCGGAGCTCTAACCGTCGTCCAAACGACGCTCCGACGAGAGGAGAAGAAGCTGTCCAGAAAACTGGACAGCTTGGAGGAGTAGGCGCCGGCCAAAACAAGGAAGCCAAGTGCTCACCTTTTCACCGAGGCCTAGGAAGATCACCGGAGGGTCGCCGGAGGATCACCGGCTGAAGCTTGGACGCCGGCAAGGAGATGGACGGCGGCACAACAAGCTGGGCGGCACACCTAGGGTTGGCGCCGAAATCTCCAAGGATGAGGTGGGCGGCAACCTTAGGGCAAGGGTTTTGGATTAGGGCTTAATTATCCATTAAGCCCTCTTTTATAGAGAACTAATTCTCTTAATGGTTATTGGATCATAACCATTAGGCCCGTTAACCCGCTCCATTAAGATAAGTTAAAATAAACCAAACCATGATGGTTTATTTTAAGTTAAAACGAACCGAACCAACTTTTGGTTCATTCGTTTAAAATAAACCAAACCTTTTGGTTTATTCTCCTCCATTGGATTAGAACCAAACCATTTTGGTTCATCCATTACGTCTTCATAAGACTCGGCCCATCCACGCTTCCATTGCGACTGAAACGATTTCATGCTCGCTTTATGTTTCGTCCAACCAAACCTAGTTTCTCTCGGTCTGAGAATCCCATTCTCAAGCTCGTTTTAAATCCTTTGGATTACGCTCGTTGTGCGTGTGACCAAATAGGTTCTCGGTTTATGTTGGCCGTCTATAATTAACCATTAATTATAGAACGATCATGAGTGGCACCTAGTAGTACATCATGATCCCCAATTAACCGAAAAGATCAACGGTTGATCCAGAACTATTTCTGAAACCCTTCAGTAGCTCGAATGATTCGTGCCCCATTCCCTTCACTCATCTTATACCCACTTGGTTTAGGACATGGTCTATAGTGTCAGTCCCCACTAGGCTGACTACGTCACACCTAGCCCAAGTATCATTTCCTCGTCCTACGGATTCTAGTTACTCCACATGTATCGAAGAGTACCTTACTCTAAACATGTAATGCTTTGGCCAAAGACTTTAGTAACAATCCGACGAGAGGCCATGGGTATACATCTCCTCGCAAGGAGTGGTGAATCCTTTATAGGCTATTCAAACACCTTCGATCACTTCGACTTATACCCAATCATCCCTGGTCCACATCTCCTTAGAGATGTTTGCTTAAGATGTCAAAGCATAAGTCTCCATGATCAAGATGACTTGAATACCGCAAGTCTAAGGAACATCGCACTTAAGCCACAGTAAGAACTTCATTGACATATCTATATATGCAGAGAACCATATGATGTCTTACGGCTGGTCACTCCAATGAACTAGTTACCATAACTAGCATCCACGATTAACTCCGGACATCACTATGTCTCCAGCCAGTGAGAATCAGCTGCTTGGATACACCAAGGAGTATACTCGTAGTCTCAACATGTAATTGATGGTGTCCAAATCCATCAATTCATCGACTAGGGATAATTCCGATACATCACAATTACACATGTAGATACTCACTAGTTGTGATCCAATCACAAATTCTCTCATGTCAGAATCGATCGTGGACATTCAAGAAATGAGTTTAAGATCCAATCAAATACATAAAACATGTATACTCAAATAGTGAATCTTCATTTATCATATAAATGGTTCATACATAAGGCGATTGCCTTAGGACATCTCTCATATATTACTAACAGTCGTCTGAGGTGAATCACTCCTTCAAAGCCAATCACTATTGGTCTCTCCTTTGCACCAAGCTAGGTGGAGGTAACCTTTACAATCAAGATCACTCTTCTTACAATAAGATTGAAGTAAAAGCTAGTAAGAAGAGTATAAAGTTGGGGCACTTGGATGGTTGTTTGAGTATGAGCATTAGGCATCCAAAGCCCACACCCTCTCTTTTATAGAGGAAGCTTTTCTTCCGCTGGCCGCCACTACCAATCAATCACGCTTTGCATGATTGTCGCCACTCCAACGGCCTCGAACACGTCAGATCCCGACCATTGTAGTCCAACAATCGACTTCCGGCTACGAGCGCGTGGCTAAACCCTTTCGACTACCGATCGGCCGCCTTTCAGCCAGCCGATCGATGGTCTTGGCACCGATCGTTCACATATGGCGGGCCTCATTGGCCTCAAAACAGCCAGTCGAACCACGTTCGACTCAGAGCAGTCGACTGGTGTCGGGAAATCCCATCCGACACTTAGCCAAATGGCCAAGTTTCACCTAAGAGCTACTACCTCTTCCCGGGTTACATTCGCTCACTCTCATCTCTCAGAGTCCCTCGCCTTCGAAGTTATCTTCATCCTCGCAGATCAAAGACGGCCGCGCAATGCTCCTTCGCGTCTCTTGCCTCGAAGTCTACTTCCTCCGGCTTCACTCCAAGCTCCTCGTCCGACAGTCCCTCGGATGCTCCAAGCGCACGACTTCCGCAAAGCCATCCTTCACCGACTCAAGGACCGAGTCATGAGTTGTGAAACTCGCCACGGCTCCATGTGCAAATTACTAAGCCCTACAAGACTCCAACGCACATATCAAATCACACTAACACCCTAACTTAAACCCTTTTCCACACACATCAAAACCTTATCATGGCAAGAGATTGCCCTAACACTTTGAAGACCTCGGCACACTCCTTTCCTCCTCCGTATGACACCGTACAGAGTAGAGTCCATCGACAACCCTCACCAACCGAATCCTCTTAGAGATCACGTCCAAACAATTACCACCACTGAGTACATTGGTATTCGAATGCGAGTCCCTGTGGGATTGATAATCTTTATTACTTGACGACATCCGTGCACTTGCGGGCGTTGAGCGTGAGCGCGCTCTTTGAGTACTCGAAGGTACCCATCGCGAGATTTGAGGTCGCATCCGTGCGCATTAGAAGGCCTTTCATGCAACTTGGGACAATGAAGAAGAAGACATCGGCATAGCATTCATGGCAAAACTGATAGAGTTCGAGTCCGAGTCGGAAGCCGAATACGAATCCAACTTCAACTCTGACTCTGACTCCTTGGACGACTTTGAGAAAAGACTCAAAGCCGGGTCAAAAGAAAAAATCAAGGTAAGTTGTTCATTAATTGTAAACTTATATCATGCAATTAAGTTGCTAAATAGGAAATTGACTAAGTCCGAATCTAGAGTTGAGTCACTACTTGAGGAGGTTGAAACCCTCAAGCAAGAGGCTACTCTAACCTCTTCAACTAGTCAAGTTCAAGAGGGAAACTCAACTCAAGTTGAA
This sequence comes from Wurfbainia villosa, assembly GCA_025175895.1. Classification (NCBI taxonomy): domain Eukaryota; kingdom Viridiplantae; phylum Streptophyta; class Magnoliopsida; order Zingiberales; family Zingiberaceae; genus Wurfbainia; species Wurfbainia villosa. The sequence goes on along the minus strand of CM045991.1, from coordinate 75,575,913 downwards.
AAACTTGAGGAGGAGAATTCTCTCTTGAAAGGACGAGTTCAAGAGGTCAAGGCTAGGTTGGAAGAGTTCATGTTGGAATCCAAGAATCTTAACCGACTACTTAGAACTCAAAGAGTCGTGTACAATAAAGCCAGACTCGGATTTAGGTCAACGACTACGAATAGATCTTACATGTCTATTGTAAATCGTAGCGATCAAAGAGTTCAAGCATGGGTCCCTAAAATTCTATTGAATTCACATATAAGGAACAATAAATATTGGATTCCCCAGGATCAAGTCTACTATGTGGATAGACCATGTTGGTTCAATGGTCTAGGGAAAGCTAGTACTAAAATAGTGTACCCACATTCTTAGTTAAAGCTTTGTATGCTTAGTTAATCCTTGTTTTAATTGTTAGAATAGTTAGATAGGACAAATAGTTAATCAATCTTGATAACATAGTATCAGGATGCGGCGAGATGATAGTATGTTAGGTAAACGAAGTCTTGTGTGTCCGAACTAGATAAGTCATATCTAGCTTGGTGCACTCGACTAAGTTGAAATAGTTGAAGCTACCTCGCCGTATCCTAAACTAGTTAGACCAGGAAGTAATCTTAAGTGACTCAAGTAATCAATTTCTTGAATTTGATTTTGTCTAAGGAAGTGGTCGTTATTCCGATCAAAGAAGGCCCCTGTGCCTCGTCACGACCTGGAAGTCAATTTCTTGAAAAGTTTACTTGACGAACTAAGGGTTAAATTCGAATCTAACTTAAGGTTGACTAACTTTAATCAAGTTAAAATCATCTCACAAAACATATAAGGCAAACACATTTTTGAGACACAGAATGGGTGAGATGTTAAGGATAATTGAAATACACTTAACTTTTCTAAAATGCTACTTATTTTTTTGCACTTAACGAATAATTATAACTTTGATTGTCCAATACTAAGTATACAACTCTCTATGCCAAAGTTTAGCGCCCCCTAAATCTCTTATACTTCATATATTTGACTAAGGGGGAGAGCAAACTAACCCTAAGGGTTATATTACAAACCTTTGAAGTTCTTTTTGAAAATAAACTTATAAGAATTTTGAAAAGTATGTTTCAAAAACTTATTAAATTGTTGGTGCAGAGGGACACACCTCGAATCAATCTATCTAACTAATGCTAGACGTATACTTAGACTCATAGTTGATTTATCCTTATACAATATGGTTTTTAAACCCCTATTTTATATAAAAACCCTGACTTTTTTTTATTTATGGAAAAAGAGGGAGAAGAGCGAAAGTTAAGGGGGAGTAACACAAAATTTAATTTTAAAAATTAAATAATCCTTCTCAAAACTCACCTAGGGTTAAGGGAGAGTATCATTTACTTCACTTGTTTTATGCTTTAATTTTCCCTTAACTCACCACTAGATTGTGAACCAAGTAAAAATAAATTTGCTTTATTTATTTTTCCGCTGTGCATCTCTATAGTTTTAATCGAACGAACGAAAAGTTGAAAAGTTTTACGCTATTCACCCCTCTAGCGATGCTTTCGATCCAACACTGATCACATCCATTGGTAGTCGACTGTTGGACCACAAAACACTAGTTGACATCGGTCAACTACTAGTAGACTAGGACCAGTCGACTGCCATTACTTTACAGTGGACTATTGTCGGGTAAAACCTCAAACATCAAGATGTTTGAGCATCCGACCATCGGGTAAAACCTCAAACTACATGTTTAAGCATCCAACACTTCCCATCGTCGGGTAAAATCTCAAACACATGTTTGAGCGTTCGACACTTGACTTAGCCACTTGGGCAAGTTCACCTGCTTGAGCTAACTAGTCCCAAGTTACAATTGCTCAATCTCTCATCTCCCATGAAGTCCCTCACCGAAGCTCTCTTCGTCCAACCTGCATCCCTCGGATGCACTAAGCCCGCATCTTCTCCCGTGCCATCCTTTGCGTCTTGCCCATAAGTCTGCTTCCTTTGGCTTCACTCTATATGCTTCTCATCGGGCAGTCCCTCAGATGCACCAACTCACGACTTCTCCCCATGCCATCCTTCACCGACTCAAGGACCCGAGCCATGAGATGATGAACTCGCCAATTCATCATCAAGTAAACCATGTGTGATTTGCTAAGTCCTGCACAACTTAAACACACATATCAAATCACATAATCAACCTAACTTAAACCCTTTGTCACACACATCAAAACCAAACACATACTTGGGTTGATTGCCCTAACAATCTCCCCCTTTTTGATGTGTGGCAACATGTTTAAGTTAGGTAAAATATTAACATAATACAAAAGGAAAGTAAGCATGTAAATCATAACATGAGTATCAAAAACTCCCCCTTAACACACATGCAAACTCTCTCTCAACACATGTTAATTCCCCCTAGCATGATTAACTTAAACTTCAACACTCTCCCCCCTTTGACATCATCAAAAATATCATTCATATGTTATACAAGTTGGTATCCCTGTTTAAGGGAGTAAAAACACCAAAAAATCAGATTTGAAAAATACAAAAAGATAGTTTTTCAACGTAGCAGTCGACTGGCATTCTTCATCAGTCGATTGGTATCTAAAAGTTTCGAATTTTGATTTCTGAAGTCAACTTTAAAAATGCATTAAAAAATCAAAAAAATTTAAAAAATCATGAAATTTGGGGAACCCATTTATAATGAGTTCCTCTATCAAGGAAAAATTATTTTTCATGATAATTCATTCAATTTTCAAAAATTAAGCGAAAACTCAAAAGCTTCAAAATTGTCTAAAGATGCATCAACTTGGAAAGCCAATTTTGCCTTGAAACATTTCAAAGCATAGGCTCTCAATTTTCAAAACATGAAATGTTTTTAAATCAATAAAAATATCCAACTATGATCTTTGGGCAATATGTCCATGAATTAAACATATGCTTTCCCTATTGTTGGTCTATGATTACATGATCATGATACATATAATGATTCATCAAAATGCCATAAGCATTAGTGAATCACTTGTATCAACCTAACATCTCACCCATTTCTATGTTTTAAATCAAGTTAGCCTTATGGTGAATGTGAGATGTAACTAAGGTATTTATACTTAACCATAAATTTCATGCAATTTCTACTCAAGGTTAAGTATCATCCAAACTCCCCAATCATGATCATAAGTCAAACATCATCACCCAACATGCTCATAAGTCAACAAAATAATATGATATGAAATAAAATCAAGTATGGTTGACTATCCTAGGTTTCTCTAACCTTTAAGGATTGACTTAGGAACCCAATATAAGTTCTTTCCAATAGAGTTCACCAAGTACTCCTTGGGGATCCATTTCCTAGCTACCATTGTTGTCTTTGATTGTTCTCTAGCAATTAAGCAATGATAAGCTTTCTCATTTTTAGATCCCTTATATCCGAAGCCCTTCTTGTTAAAGCTTGCTCTTTGGCTCCCAATGATCATATTTAAAGTATTTGAACCAATTGTGAATTTCTCAAGGGCCTTAGTGAGGAATTCTACCTTTTCCCTTAAAACCTTATTATCTTCTAAGCATGCATCATTTAAACTAGAAGAAGAAGCATTATCATGTGAACATGGATTTTTGATCTTTTCTTCTAGATTTTTAATTTCATTTTGCATGCATTTATTTTTCTTTTTGGTTCTAAATAAATCCTTAGTTAAACTAGAAATCATAGAAATAACCTTTTGAAGAGGAAGATTTCTTACCTCACTTACCTAATCTCCTTCCGATTCCAATGATGATGATGCTCCCCCTACACTTGAGCTCTCCTCCTCACTTGTGCTTCCTCCTTCTTACTCAGAGGAGGTGGAGGCTATATCACCCATTCCCATAAGTGCAAAATGGTAGACAATTTCTTCTGATGATGATGATGATGGGTCATCCCATGTGGCTTTTAGGTTCACTTTTCCCTTTCCCTTTTCTTTTGACTTCTTTTCATCCTTCTTCTTGCTTCATTTCTTCTTGTCATCCTTCTTCCTTTCTTCCTTCTTCTTGTTCAAGAGAGGACATTCATTTCTCATGTGTCCCACTCCTTGGCAATTATAGCAAATGACCCTCCTTCTCCTATCGTTAGACTTGTTAAATTTAAAGTTTTTCAATGCACGCCTTACCTTTCTTACCATAAAAGCCTCTCCATCGGTGTTCATGGAGGAAGATGTGTCGTCATCTGATGAAGGCGGTGTAGTCTCCTTTTTCTTCCCCTTGTTCGCTACTAGTGCCACTCCCCTTGATTGAATTATTGGCTCTTCTACTATACATTCAAGTCTAGTTTCGTGAAGCTTCATAGTAGAGAAAAATTCTTCTAGAGTACTTACCTCTATATTTCTTGAGAAGTAAAATGAATCCATCATTGAACTCCACTTTGATGACCGAGGGAAGGCATCAATTGCATTCATTATCATGTCTTGGTTTAAAAGCTTCTACCCTACACTTGATAAACCGTTAATTATTTCCTTAAATCTTGAGTGTAGAGATAATACCTTTTCTCTTTTTTCTAGTTTGATATTGTTAAGTTGCGATCGAAGAAGGTACCTTCTTGCGAGTTTTTCTTCGGACGTGCCTTCATGAAGCTCCACTAGTTTCTCCTACATCTCCTTAGTGCTTGAGCACTCTCCAATCCTATTGATATCTTGTTGAGGAAGCACATTGAAAAGATGGTGCTTGGCTTTTGAATTTGCTAAGTGCTCCTCTCTTTGCTTCTTGGTCAATCTCGATTTCTCTAATAGCTCCCCTTTCATCCCAAGGCACTTCAAAACCGTTTTTTAAAATTAACATTATTTCAAAGTCGGTTTCAAAAAATACCTCAATACGCTTTTTCCACCATGTGAAGTCGCCTTCAAACTTGGGTGGATGGATGTTCATGCTGGTCATTTCGTTGTTGTGCTTATTGCGGAGGTGAGTCCATTGATAAGCTACCTTGCTCTAATACCACTTGTTGGAGGATCGTGGCCCGGCTAGAAGGGGGGTTGAATAGCCAAATGTGTGCTCGATGGACTTTGTTCGTTCTTGTCATCCAAATAATCATTAGCGTAACGGAATAATGAAACTAATACGAATACAAAGACAATTAAGCTAAAGCAAAGTAAAGAAGAAAAGAGCAATCACAAACTCAATGATGTAACATGGTTCACGGCCCTTGCCTCTAATCCATGACGATTCGTTCAACGAATCACTCCCACAATCAATCCACTAGTCTTTCCTTTAGCTCAAGACAAGATGGAGGTAACCTCTTTACACAATCTCTCCCTTTTACAATAGAATAGAGATAGAAATAAGGAAGAGGAGATTTTGGACGCTCACAACACTTGGGGAGCACTTAGGAGTGGAAGCATTAACCTCCCCAAGACACCAACGCTTCTTTTTATAGAGAAGAAGGGTTTCTTCCCGTTGGGCATGCAACAGTCGACTGATGCATGCCATCAATCGACTGTCGCTATAACGACCTCCTTCCAATAGCTCCTGACTTGAAATCGTCACCGTCAAATGACATCCTTAGATGTCATGCTACTATCGTGATAGACTTACGCTGCACGTAGCCGGATCGATCGGCTACGAGCGGTCTGCTGGATTGACCATAGCGATTGATCGCTTCCTCGTCAGTCGACTGATGGTGGGGCAGTCGACTATCATCCCTTGGCAGTCGATTGTTGGGCCACAAAACCTTAGTTGACACCGGTCAACTACTAGTCAACTCGGACCAGTCGACTGTCATTACTTTGTAGTCGACTATTGTCGGGTAAAATCTTAAACATCAAGATGTTTGAGCATCTAACCGTCGGGTAAAACCTCAAACCACATGTTTGAGCATCTGACACTTTCCATCATCGGGTAAAATCTCAAATACATGTTTGAGCATCCGACACTTGACTTAGCCACTTAGCCAAGTTCACCTACTCGAGCTACTCCGTCTCGGATTACAATCTCTCATCTCCCATGGAGTCCCTCATCGAAGCTCTCTTCGTCAGGCCTGCATCCCTCGGATGCACTAAGCCCGCGACTTCTCCTGTGTCATCCTTCACATCTTGCCCTAAAGTCTGCTTCCTTTGTCTTCACTCCATATGCTTCTCGTCTAGCGGTCCCTCGGATGCACCAAGCTCACGTCTTCTCCCTGTGTCATCCTTCACCGACTCAAGGACTCGAGCCATGAGATGATAAACTTGCCAATGCTTCATCAAGGAAATCATGTGTGATTTACTAAGTCCTGCACAACTTAAATACACATATTAAATCATATAATCAATCTAACTTAAACCCTTTGCTACACACATCAAAATCAAACACATACTTGGGTTGATTGCCCTAACATAGTCGATTGGGATTATGACCAGTCGACTGGCCAGGAGTCGACTGGTGTTCGACTGCGGCAAAAGGCCTTGGCAGTTGACTACCAGTGTATCCGTTGGCTTGGATGCCGACGTGGATTAAGTCGTTGTGAGACAATAGCTACAGGAGCAGTCGACTGGAGCCTTATGACAGTCGACTACTAGGCGGAATCCAGCCTAAGTTGCAACTTTAAAAGGAGCTCGAGGAGAGGGATTTTGGCATGGTTCTTTGAGGTGATTTGGAGGAGATTTGCTGTTGCAATCCATACCTTCAAGGCTCTTCTCAAGCAACCAAAAGCAAGCATTCAAAGCAATCATTTGTAAAGTTTTCTTTACGTCATTTGTTGTATTTATTTGTATTACTTTTGTAATCCTTGTATGAGGTCTCTTCGTCTCCGACTTGTTGTCGAGAAGGAGTGTTTTTTATTAGTGGTGATACTTGCATCGCTAGAGCTCATTTGAGCTCAATCCGTGGAGTATGAACCCTAAGGTTCCGAACCACGTTATATCGATTATGTAATTGTGTGCTTGTGTTGTTGTTATTTCTTTTTATCTTTATTTCCGCTGCGCATAACAAATGTTGTAGACGATCAAGCACTAACGAATTCCGTCAAGCGATCGAATGTGTCATTCACTCCCCTCTAGCACTCACCGACGTTCCTACATTTGGCAGTTATGATTTTAAAAATTTAGTTTTAAAAGTTCTAGTTAATTTTAATAAATTAAATTAGAAATTTATAAATAATTCTGAATAAATTCTTGATGATTTTAAAATTGCCAAAGTAATTGCTAAGATGTCTAGTGGATAATAAAATTAACTCAATTTTTTTAAAATTTCTAAATTTTGGTCTATAACTAAAAAATAATTTAATGTATTTTAAAAAATTTATAAAATTATTTTTAAATATCCAAAATGAAGAAATTAATTTTGATTTTTTTTTATGGATAACCTTAGATATCAAATCTAAAGTAATTTGAAATAATTGGAAATCAAATTCAAAATAAATTTTGAGTAATCAAACTTGAAAAGCATTTACAGCATTTCTCTCTTTAGGAAATATGTTAGGGTTAAAAGGGGTGCAATACTTGAATCATGTTAATGATTGATCGTTCTACTAGAAGTCTTGATACAAATGATGAAATTAATGAGCATTTCAATTTCCTTTGAAGTTTCATTCCTACTCGACTATTATCTCTGTTTTAACTTAATATGTGGTCAGCGAAAGTTGAAGGAGAATTGATCGTGATAATGGCGGCCATATTTCAATACAAATATCATACTCATACATCACAATATTGTAAGTAATATATATATTAGTTCATAAAGAGTTAATACAATAACTTTTCTTTTCTTTCCAATTCCAAGGTTGCATGATAATATTGAGAACTAACAACAAATTAAACAATAAACCACGATCATTTATAACTAATGATCGATCACATAGCAAAATAAAAGTCTTCTTTCTATCTAGATATATAGCTAGTAGTCTATATATCAATGACTATAAATATCCACCTAGCTATATTTAATTACATCAAAGATGCAATGTAAGATCTAAGGTCTCCTTATCGTGATCATGAGACACTTCAGCAACAATTCCACTACTCTCTTGCATGACCCCTATTCTCAATTCTGTAGATGGGATTGAGTTTGATGGTCCTTCCACTAATTCTCCCATATTAGATAGCATTAATCTTCATCTCCGACAAAACTAGAAGCTATAGTTTCTGGGGTTGTGACACAGCATATCAGGTCTTAAATAATGTTGTGACTCCCTCTCATGAGTCATTTGTGCATTGTAGTGAAGTCATAGTTGCATGTGGGCTCATAGTCGAATAATATGAATCAAGTCTTGGACCATTGTAGTATCGATTATGAAAGGAGAAAAGAATGGTGGTCTTGGTTGGGGCATCACCCATGGTTGAAAATGACTAACAACTTAGAGGTTGGTGCATGAGCAGTGGTGTTAGCATGGGCCGTATATGGTTAGCTAGCATGAAGTGGATCATAGACATAGGTAGCGATGTAGACGACTTAGGTAGCAATGTAGACTGCTCAGCTCTTTTGCAGCATCTCGCTCTCTCCGATGGCTATTTTGGTGGCCGCCAAATGCTTGGGCTCATGAACACCCGATCACAGTATTGACACTTGAATGCCTTCGTTTCATCCTCACTTGTTTCTCCATTGGCATGTAGCTGTTCTTCTAATATTTCATTTTTCAAATCTTGTTTTTCCATTGTACCTCTCTACAAACAACAACAAAAATGAAACTTTTGAGATTCCAATCGATTTAATAAAAAAAATATCTAAATTTTTTCAGAAATATATACGTTGAAATTTATGGAGTTTAGAGGAAACCAAAATAGAAGGAAATATGTCCGATGACATAAATCAATATTAGATTTGATAAGACTCTATTGATCTCTTGTAACTTTAAATATCAACTTGCCTGAAATGTTAAAATAGAAGGAAAGGGAAGTAAAAAAAAAAAAGAAAGAAAGTAAAGCACAAGAAAAATAATCTCAAAAATAAAAAAGAATATTGATGCAAAAAAATAATACTAAATATAAGAAAAATAATTGTGACAATAAAGTATAAAAAATTTAATCTATGAGCTATATAACAAAAAATGTCAACAATAATTTTTTTAAATCTATACTAAAAAATAAATAATAAAATAAGAGTAAAGCACAATGAAAATAATTTTAAATCTCTAAACTATATACCGACAAACAATTTTTGTTGCAACGAAATACACCAATACTTTTTAATTTTTAAATTGTATATGGATAAGCAACTCTTGATCTAAAAATAAATAAAGAAATAGAAGAACAACGTGAGAAGAGAATAAAGTACAAGAAAAATAATTTCTCACGTAAACTACGTATAAAACAAATGATAAACAAATGTAAAAGAAAACTGACCTCGTTGCGACTAATGCAATGTTAATTGTCGTTGTCGATGGAAGATTGTGATGCAGTGATGCCCTTTTATACTAATCCTTGAATATTTTTAAATTGAATGAATACATGGAATTACACCTAGAAATGAAACGTAATAATACTTGTTTGGAAGGGACATCACTTCTAAATCCCTCCAAAATTAAGAGAATCTATAGAGAGCATGCATTTGAACAAATGTGGAATCACTTTTAATTCACTGACAACACTTGCTAGTTTTCTTATTGATCCATTTCATTGTTTCTACCATATGGCATAGCCCCAAAGTAATTTTCCATATATACATTTTATTCAATCTATCTATAGTAACAACACACAAGATTTTGTTTGCCAACTTGTCGTCAAAGTTTTAATCAATGAAAACTCTTAAAGTTCAAAAATTCTCCATAATGAAATTAAATTTTGTTTTCCCATGAAATGAAGCAAGTGCATGTCTAAGTTTACAACTCTTCCTACTTGGCAAGTTCCCATGCACAAAATAATCAAGCAATCATGGGAGGATATTGCATGGAAGTGTTTGAAAAAAAATAAGTTTCTATAAATAGAAATAGTTGTTATATATAGGAAATATTATGCATGCATGTTGAAAAGTCATTGTTGATGCAATAAATATATACATATGAAATTGAGAATATAGAACTTATTAATTTAATTATTTGTTGGAAGAATTTATTGTGAAATTCATGCTTTCGAATGAAAAAGAAGCAACCATATCTCTGCTTTCCCATTCTGGCCAAACAATAGATATGGTGAAAAATATTAATTTTAGAAGAAGAAGAAAAGGATAAAATAAACTATATTTCTAGCGTGAAAAAAAGTATTAGTGAACCATGAAATTTTACTTTCAATTAATTGAACATTTGGTTTTATATTAAACCATATGGTTTTATCTAAAAATAAGCTTATAGTTATAGATAAGTTTAGGATCTAGTTTTCTTAAATAAAGATTGAAATATTAGTGATAGCTAGCGTCCAAAATCCACCTCCTCGCTAGATGCTAGTGTTAAAGTTTCTCAAGTTTCTTAGTTGCAATGATCCAATTTTCCTAGGTTCTAAACTTTGATTGATGCTAAGAAGGCTGACTATGTTGTACTTGCTATCATTTGCATTCGATGGAACACTAGACTTGTTAAAGCAACAACTTTTTTTTAACACGCCTAATGTGAATCTCAATTTTCGCCTCTAAATTTAGTGGATCTCAGGTGACGCCAATATGTTCAAGAAATCTAATCAAGTTAAACTCATCATTCAAAGCATGTCTAAGAAAGAATGGTTTTGATTAAAGAAAGGAAAAATATCCATGTCTCATCAAATGACACATATATCTCACATACTTAAGAATCATATATAAACTTTGCTTGACTACCATATTTGCTGGTTGAAGTTACAAACCAAGTTTATAAAACTCTTTATATGTGAAAGGATGTGATTTCATCAATCAACTCTTATGATGCAAAGGTTGGAATCCGCCAACTTAGCGGCCCCTACTAGCCCGTCTCTAGACCATCGTAAGGGAGATAAATCACGGTAGGTCTTTGACCCTTGAGACTAGTAACTAGCGCATTGAGGAACAACACCCTCGCATTTACGAGGGATTAACCCGTTGTTCTATGATGCAACGTCTGCATGCGCTAGCCACTAGGCTCTTCCTGCAGGGGGCTTGAATGATGAAATGTGCTTATTGAAAGAGAATGATGCAATCAAAATCATATCCATCTAAATCAAGTCTTCGGTTAGTTAGCTTTACATAGTATCTAGGCCCAATGTGTATGTTATTATAGTTTAGCTAACGCTTTGACTGAAAAATCATTCTTTTGAACTAGTTTGATCAATCTCGCCATGTAGCCGACTATGATACATTATTATTTATGTAACTCTTTGACTCAGTTGCACAACACAATTGGTTACCCAACTTTGTTCATATTAGAGTCAATTTGATCCAATTTACCAAAATTAATGGGCTACCCAAATTGGACTGCAAATCTTAGGCCAAACCTTGTTAGGTACGTACCCTAGCCAAATTGCCTTTCCATCGTCACTCAACTATATATGAGCCACATTGAGTCCCTAATCTTTATCATTCCATATTGGTTGAGGAGATTGCAATATGGATCATCAATAATTATATAGACTTTGATTGTTGTCATATCCATCAACAATTTGTTGGATCGAAAATGTCGCTAGAGGGGGGGGGGGGGGTGAATAGCGATACGATGTCGTTAAAAAGCTTTTGCAATAAGTAAAAAGCAAGTAGAGAGTGCACAGCGGAAATATAAAGTAGACAAGATATTTTTACGTGGTTCACAATCTTTCGATTGCTAATCCACGGCCCTAGTGATCCTTGATCACGTACGGAGGGCAATTCACTAAAACCACTCCTCCTCGTTGGAGGTAGGAGCAACGATTACAAAAAGAAATCAAGGCAAAGGGACACTCCCCCTTTCCTTGTTACGATTAAAGCACAAAGACAATTTAAAGAAGTAGAACTTAAATAAATATACCGACAACTCTTATAAGTAGAAGATGTAGCTTTCTTCTCGGCACTAAATCGTAGCAAATGTGTAGTAGTAGTAGCGGCGTTACGACAGCGTGTTGAGAGCTCTTGAATTCTTGTTATTTGCTTGGCTTGAACATGTCTATTTATGGATATTGATCTATGAATTTAGACATAGGTAGTGTCCAAGGTGAGGTTCTTATCCCCCAAGACTTGTTCATCCACATCCTTTGCGCCAACTCAAGGATGAGGTGTTTCATCCAACCACCTTGTGCCACCTCCAACCTCCTTGTGCGCCAACTCAAGGATGAGGTGTTTCATCCAACCACCTTGTGCCACCTCCAACCTCCTTGGGCGCCAACTTGAGGATGAGGTGTTTCATCCAACCACCTTGTGCCACCTCCAACCTCCTTGGGCGCCAACTTGAGGATGAGGTGTTTCATCCAACCACCTTGTGCCACCTCCAACCTCCTTGGGCGCCAACTTGTTGGAGCCATTCAACTTGTGCCACATCATGGGAGCCAACCATCTTGTGCCAACTCACCTTATCTTTGGCGTCCACCACAAGGAAGCTTGGTGATGGTTTGGATGTCCACCTTGATGCCACATCACCCTTTGTACCAAAACACGAGTCAAGTCCAAATTCACCTCCTTGAAATTCGAGCTCTTCTCGAGGCTGGAACTTGACTATAACAAATATACCCTTAACTATTGAGCCTTTTGCCATAATCAAAATACGGTTCGACTTTGGTGCCTTGCACCAACAATCTCCCCCTTTTGATTCATGGCAAACCGACCTAAAAGTTAAGGAAAAATTAAACATAACGATAGCTAGCATAATGATTAAGCATGAATGAGCTAGCATAAAGATTAAATATGAATGAGCTAGCATAATGATTAAGCATGAATGAGCTAGCATAAAGATTAAATATGAATGAGCTAGCATAATGATTAAGCATGAATGAGCTAGCATAAAGATTCAATATGAATGAGCTAGCATAAAGATTAAATATGAATGAGCTAGCATAAAGATTAAATATGAATGAGCTAGCATAAAGATTAAGCATGAGTGAGCTAGCATAAAGATTAAGCATGAGTGAGAAATATTATTGTTTCAAGTTCTCCCCTTTGAGGTAACCTCCCCCTTGACCGAAGGTGAGTTCTTGAAAAATAATTTTTACTCCCCCTTAATAGTTGCTTAAGTAAACGGAATTACTTAATATAAAAGGTAATAATTTTGTTTACTTTCTTCCCCTTTAATTTTGGTTAATTTTGGTTACTTTTGTGACTTTCTCCCCCTTTTGCCTTAACTCAAAAAGTTTGTAAATATATTTTAGGGTTTGTAAGTCCAAGCAAGTTCCCAATATATATATATTGTAGGTTTGATTTGGACTCAACATACTCTAGTTGTATAGTTCCATTAGTTACATGTTCCCTAATGAAGTGGTGTTTAACTTCTATATGTTTTGTCCTAGAATGACATATTGGATTTTTAGTTAAGTTAATTGAACTGATGTTATCTATGTAGGTTGTAATGTTGTTAAAGATTAAGCTAAAGTCTTGGAGAGTGTGCTTCATCCACAGGAGCTGAGAGACACACTCACCCATCGCATAGCGTATTCCCGGTGGTAGATAAGGCAAGCAATCTTGCTTCCTCTGCACTCACTAGACTCGAGCCGAGGATTTGACAACAACCACTCGTGCTCTTTCTATCGAGTTTACTACGGCATAGTCGGTCAGATGGCCGATTAGATTAAACTCGGTAGATCTAGGGTACCAAATACCTACGTTTAGCGTGCCCTTTAGATATCTAAGGATACGCTTGACTAGGGTTATGTGAGACTCCTTGGCACAGGTTTGTAACCTTGCGCACATACTTACCGCGAATAAAATGTCGGGTCGGCTCGCGGTTAAGTATAGGAGACTTCCTATTGCGCTCATATAGTATTTTAGGTCAACGGGTTTTCCTTATACAACTACGTTTAAATTAACATAAGTTGATAAAGGTGTATTAATTATTTTAGAATCTTGCATACCAAATCGATTTATTAAGTCCTTAGTATATTTTTGTTGATGTAAATATATTCCATCTTTAGTTTGTTTGATTTGTAAACCTAAGAAGAAACTTAACTCTCCTACTAAATTCATTTCAAATTCACTTTCCATAAGTGAGATGAATTCGTTTAGCGAGGATCGAGTTGGTAGTTCCAAAAATTATATCATCTACATAGATTTGGGCTATAAAGATTTCTTTTCCTACGGTTTTTTGAATAAGGTTGGGTCGACTAAACCTTGGTTGAATCCTTTGGACTTAAGATAGATCGAAAGCCTTTCGTACCAAGCTCGTGGGGCTTGTGTGAGGCCAGAGACGGCGTTCTTAAGTCTCAGGACATGGTCGTTTATCTAGATTTTGAATCAGGAGGTTGGTAGCGTAAACTTCTTCCTTAATGTATCCATTCAAAAATGCTGACTTGACATCCATTTGGACCTCGATGTGCGGCATATGCTAACAACATTCGGATGGACTCTAGTGCGAGGTCTCATCGTAATCTAAACCTTCGACTTGACTAAACCCTTTTTGCGACTAACCTAGCTTTATTTCTAACTACTTCACCTTTATCATCAAGTTTATTTCGAAATACCCACCTTGTTCCAATAATTGATTTTTCTTTAGGTGGTGGTACTAATTCCCAGACATCATTTCTAGTGAATTGAGCTAGCTCTTCTTGCATAGCAATAATCCAGTCGGGATCAAGAAGTGCTTGTTCAATAGTTTTGGGTTCGATTTTGGAAATTAACGAGATTTGACTAAGGTTTCGATATGAAGCTCTAGTTCGAACCCCTAAATTTGGATCACCTATAACTTGATTGATAGGATGACTTGGGTGAGTTCTAGTTTGACTTGGGTTAGAGTCATCTATCACTTGGTCGATAGGATGACTTGGGTTAGGACGAGATTCAAGTTCAAGATCAGAGTCGGGTTCGCTATAAGTTGATTTGCTAGTTGGTTTTGTTAAGGATTGAGCAGGTTCGTGTCCTTAAATCGAAAACTATATTAATGGTTTCTTCGACTCTTATGTGTAGGATCAATGGAATTACTAAAGGGTTGTTTGTAAGTTTTAAACCTAAATCATCTCACCAATATCTACATGATCAAAACATGTTATTCCTATGTGTTATTCTTGTGAGATGACTTTCAATTTTACTTGATTAATTTTAATGAATTTAAATTAACCAACATTAGGTTAGATTCGGATTTAGTCTAAGCTCATCAAGTAATCTTTTCAAGAGATTAGCTTCGGTCGTGGCGAGGCCAGAGGCCTTCTTTGATCGGAACAACGACCACTTCCTTAGACAAAGCTAATTTCAAGAAATTGATAACTCGACTTACTTGAGACTACGTCTTGGTCTAACTAGTTATTTTTGAAAAGAGGCTCCCGAGGCTCAATCTTTTAAATAGGATTTTAGTTGGTTTATTTTTGAAAAGAGGCTCCCGAGGCTCAATCTTTTCGAGGATTTTAGTTGGTTATGAGTCCTATCTAACCATTCTAAAAATAAAGGAAAAACTAAGCATGCAATTTCTAAGACTTAACAAAATACATTTTGTATTGGCTCCCCTGGACCATTGAATCGAGTGGGTCTATTCACATAGTGAATTTGGTCCTTGGAACCCAATACATGTTAGATCCTAAAGTTGAAATCAAAGTGGTCTTAGGGACCCATGCTTGGACATTTTCTTATGTTGGTTTACTATAGACATATATGACTTATTGGTTGTATTTGAGTTAAACCCGAGTCCGGCCTTGTTGTACACGGCCCTTTGTGATCAAGTAAGAGGTCAAGTCCCTTGGATCCCAAAGTGAACCTTTCCAACGTGTTCCTAAGGTCTTGACTTGTGTTTTCAAAAGCGAGTTCTCAACTTCAAGCTTTTCAGCAGTTGAGTCCTCCTCTTGAATACGAGTAGTCGAAGAGGTTAGGGAGACCTCATGTTTGAGGAGGTTAACCTCCTCAATTAGGGTCTCGACCTTGGACTCGGACTTAGCTAGTTTCTTATTTAAAAATTTAATTGCACCATACAAAGTATTAAGTAACGACCGACTTACCCTTAATGATTCTTTTGAACCGGATACGGATCCGTGGCTTGTCTTGAATGGAAGCTCATCGCCATTCGGACTCGGACTCTTCTTGGTTTGAGTCGTGCTCGATCGGCGCCATTAGAGCTTGGATATCGTCTTCTTCCTCAGGGTGGCTTGCTTGGGGCTTCTTCTTCTTGGAACACAGCAACTAACGCAATACTCTTCTCGGCTGGACCACGTTAGTTTGCTCATGTAATTCAAGTTCGAAAACAATTCGTCTAACCTAATCTTAGAAAGGTCCTTGGAGACCTTGTAGGCATCGACCATGGATGCCCACAAGGTGGTCCTAGGAAGCGAGTTAAGAGAATACGATAAGGTCGCGATCCTCGACCTTTTGTCCGATGGCATGGAGTTGGTTGGCGATGTCTTGAATCACGAGCATGTAGTTGAGTTCGGTCTCGTTTTCCTGCATTTTCAAGTTATACAATTTATTTAGAAGTAAATCTCTTTTACATACCTTCGTGTTCGGTGCCTTCGTGTAGTTCCACTAGCTTGGTCCATAAGTCCTTTGCACTAATGAAGGGGCCGGCGCGGTTGAGCTCTTCCTTGGACAACCCACATTGCAAGATTTGAGTTGCCTTGGCATCGGCTTCTACTTGTTTTTCATGGAATTTGACCATTGATCGTAACCCAAAGATTCACCATCTTCATTAATAGGAAGTGTGAAACCGGTTTGAATTACGATCCACATCTCGATTTGGGTTTTAAGAAAGCATTCCATCCGACCCTTCCAATAACGAAAGTCATTACCGTTGTAAAGCGGGGTCGAGGCGGTGCTAAACCCTTGAGATGGGCCATTTAAAACAAGAAGAAAGCAGCGAAAAAGAATCTTGCAAAACACACGGAAAGAATATTCCAAGACTTTCGTCTTGGATTAGTAGTCTTGAGAAGTAAAAAGATATATAAAATGTAACTTGCAAAAGAAATAAACAATCAAATGCGAATGTCGTTGAAGTTCCGGAGGACAACCTTACTCGGGATCTAACCCGAAGGACAACCTTATCCGGATCCTAAAGCCTCTAATGCAATTCTATATGTAGGAGAAGATAAGCAAGTGAAATAATTATATGAAAACAGAAATAAATAAATAAAAAATCTGTAAAAAAAGAAAAACAAAGCTAGATTGGTGGTTTCACCGAATCTTAGCGCCCCCGGCTCTGATACCAATTGTTGGATCGAAAGTGTCGCTAGAGGGGGTGAATAAGCGATCTGATGTCGTTAAAAAGCTTTTGCAATAAGTAAAAGCAAGTAGAGAGTGCACTGGAAATATAAAGTAGACAAGATATTTTTATGTGGTTCACAATCTTTCGATTGCTAATCCACGGCCCTAGTGATCCTTGATCACGTACGGAGGGCAATTCACTAAAACCACTCCTCCTCGTTGGAGGTAGGAGCAACGATTACAAAAAGAAATCAAGGCAAAGGGACACTCCCCCTTTCCTTGTTACGATTAAAGCACAAAGACAATTTAAAAAGTAGAACTTAAATAAATATACCGACAACTCTTATAAGTAGAAGATGTAGCTTTAGATTTGTCGGACGCCGTCGTAGCAAATGTGAGTAGTAGTAAGCGGCGTTCTGACGGCGTGTTGAGAGCTCTTGAATTCTTGTTATTTGCTTGGCTTGAACATGTCTATTTATGGATATTGATCTATGAATTTAGACATAGGTAGTGTCCAAGGTGAGGTTCTTATCCCCAAGACTTGTTCATCCACATCCTTTGCGCCAACTCAAGGATGAGGTGTTTCATCCAACCACCTTGTGCCACCTCCAACCTCCTTGTGCGCCAACTCAAGGATGAGGTGTTTCATCCAACCACCTTGTGCCACCTCCAACCTCCTTGGGCGCTAACTTGAGGATGAGGTGTTTCATCCAACCACCTTGTGCCACCTCCAACCTCCTTGGGCGCCAACTTGAGGATGAGGTGTTTCATCCAACCACCTTGTGCCACCTCCAACCTCCTTGGGCGCCAACTTGTTGGAGCCATTCAACTTGTGCCACATCATGGGAGCCAACCATCTTGTGCCAACTCACCTTATCTTGGGCGTCCACCACAAGGAAGCTTGGTGATGGTTTGGATGTCCACCTTGATGCCACATCACCCTTTGTACCAAAACACGAGTCAAGTCCAAATTCACCCCCTTGAAATTCGAGCTCTTCTCGAGGCTGGAACTTGACTAGCAGTTGACTGTAGTCAAAGGGTTTTGGACTGCAGTACAAGTTAGCTTAAAATATAAAGTACGATGGTTCTAACCATCTGATCTCGACCTAGACCTTCCATTGGAGGTATTGGGTCGGATCTACGCTTAACGACCTTGCTTCGCTTTCACACGAGCTTACCTTGTAGCCTCGCTTCCGGTCTTCACCCGAGTACCTCGGCTTCCTCCGAAGTCCCTCTGGCGTTGCCCGACCACCTCGGTTCCCACCGGGTGTCGCAGACCTTCCGCTCAACTTTAGCATTTCTGCACACTTAATTGAGCTCGTAAGATAACAAATATACCCTTAACTATTGAGCCTTTTGCCATAATCAAAATACCGGTTCGACTTTGGTGCCCACTGCACCAACACAATTCATCGTCAATTCACAACTATCGAAAGTAAGAAAACAATATAAAAACTAAAAACAAGATTACTAATACATATGCTTTTTACTATTATAATGTGAATTGAATATTTTGATATGTTTATATTTGATATTTGTGTGTTTAGACTTATATAAAATGTGGAACCGTCACATTAGCGATCCTCCACCGCTGTCCCTACGTATGGAGGAGGATAAATCAGGTCCCAAGTGGCTAGCGCAGAAATACGGAGTCATCGGTAGTCTGATCGTCACCTCCAGGAATCGACTCCTTGCCCTTTCAAATCTTAACACGGCTACGTTAGCCATCTGGGTTTGCTTTGGGGGGCTGTGTGTTTAGACTTATATGATTATATGACAGGTGGATTGTTCTCAATGTAGATTGAATATATATAATTTCTTCGGCAATTTACCAAATAGCGTACGTGAATTTTAGAATTGCTCAAACAGCGCCCCATACTTTCATATTTATCAAATAGCACACTTAATTTCTTTTTTATCCCTCCCGCCAAATCGACCTGCAGCACAGTGAAATTCTCGAACATGGTGCTGAGAATTCAAATCGCAGCACCACAATTGTATTGCAATCCCAGCACCACTGTGGTGTTGGGAATTCAAATCATAGCACCACTGTGGTGCTGGAATTGCAACTTTCAGCACCACTGTGGTGCTGAAATTGCAAATTTCAACACCACGGTGATGGTGCTGAGATTGCACCACCACTGTGGTGTTGGAATTGCACCACCACTATAGTGCTGAGAACTCAAATTCCAGCACTATAGTGGTGCTGAGATTTATAAATTTCAGCACCATAGTGGTGTTGAAATTTATAATTCTAGCACCACAGTGGTGCAGATTTTATTGACGTGAGAGGTAAAAAAGAAATTAAGTGTGCTATTTGATGAATATAAAAGTATGGAGTGCTGTATGAACATTTCTAAACTTCACGTGTGTTATTTGATAAATTATCGTAATTTTTTTGGTTGTTCGACAGTATGATTGTGTAATTTATGTGATTTGAAATATTTAAATGCATAATTGGGAATTTAAATTAGTATCCTCTATGAAATGTCTATTTGGGGCATTATATCTCATTCAAATGTATTGATAGACTCTGTTTTTTAAGTATAGCTTTTAATCGATAAGGTTATTTGAGATAACGACATTGTACATGGTCTTTTACGACGGTTTAAACCAACATTTGTAAATTTCAACTTTATAAATTATTGAGATTGCTTATTACTATTTCAAAATCCATTATAACTAAAATTGGAAGTTTAGCACTAACTTGGGCTAAGAACGTGGCTAAAGTAGTCTAAGCTAAGAGGAGCTTAATCTAGCTAAGACTCCAACATCAAACAAGGCCAGAGCCACAGTCAATTTTTCCGCGTCAACTACTTGACCAGTTGATTGGTCCAAAATCCCAGTTGATTGCCTAAGTCTTTTGAGCTCCCGAGTGTCGAGCACTCGACCAATCAACTGGACTAAGTCTCAGTCGACTGGTAAACTTCAAAATTGAGGTTTAAGACTCAAGTATGATCCTCTCATACTTGACACTTACCCTTAGTCTAGACCTAAACTTTCAAGTCACTTCCATCAACCTCACGCATTTGGTTTGAGCCCATGACTCCTCACCCTTGCGCTAGCTTTCAAGTACTTCCATCTGCTTTGTCATGCTATCGGATCTTCCTTTGTCAAGAGATCGCACCTCCGAAACTTACGCTGCCAATACTACACATGTGGACTTACACGACCAAGATTACGCCCTTTGACTTTTCTTTTGCCAAGTATCCATACTTGAATTTTTGCCCCAAGACTACACACTTGGACTTACACGACTAAGACTACACCCTTGGACTTTTCCATTACCAAAAATCCATACTTAGACTTTCCCTTGCCAAGAATCCATTCTTGGACTTCTCCATTGTCAACTATCCATATTTGGACTTCCCTTGCCAAGTCTCCAAACTTGTATTTCTCCTTGCCAAAAATCCATTCTTGGACTTCTCTATTGCCAAGTATCCATACTTGGACTTTCCCTTTCCAAGTCTCCAAACTTAGACTTCTCCTTACCAAGAATCCATTCTTGGACTTCTCCATTGCCAAGTATCCATACTTGGACTCTCCCTTGCAAGTCTTCAAACATGGACTTTCACTCGAGTCTTGCTCGAGTTTGGTCAACCTTGACTCGAGGTTGATTGTGATGTAATTGAGAGGTGTCCTAAGACAATCGCCTTAGAAGTTATTAATAAAATTAAATATATAAGTATACATTATCTATATATTTGATTGGATCTTAAACTCATGTACTGAAGTTCATAATACGATGCATAGCATGAGAGAAATTATAATTGGATCACAATTAGTGAGTATCTCATCATATGTAAATATGCAACTATTGAAAATATCCCTAGTCAATGAATTGATGAGATTGAACATTATCAGTTCTGTGAGACTAGCACATGTTATGATCCTTGATTTATCCAAGCATTTGGTACTCACTGAATGGAAGCATAGGGATACTGAGAGTGAACTTGTAGATGCTAATTATGGTAACTAGTTCATTGGAGTGACCTGCTATGAGACTTCATATGGTTTTACATGTCGTTGAAGATCTCATTGCAACTTGAATGCGAGCTTCCTTAGACTTGAGGTATTCAAGTCACCTTGATTATGTCGCCTTGTACTTTAATTAACTTCTTCGCAACCATCTACATAGTAGGTGTAACTCTGGGATGATTGGGTATAAGCCAAAGTGATTGAAGGTGTTTGAATAGCCCACAGAGGATTCACCACTCCTGATAAAGGAGATGTATACCCTAGGTCTTTTGTCAGGATTTTTACTCAGAAGTCTCTGGCCAGAGCAAATATGTTAAGAAGATGATTTTCTTGGGAATATATAGGAGTAACTTGAATCCACAGGACAAGGAAACTAACTTGGGCTAGGTGTGATGTAGTCAGCTTAGTGGGGACGAACACATATACCATGTCCTGAACCAAGTGGGAATAGGATGAGTGAAAGGAACAAGGCACGAACAACTGAAGCTGTTAAAGGGTTCAGAAAATGTCTTGGAGTTGATTTAGACTTTCTGATCAATTGAGGGTCATGATGTACTGCTAGGTGTCACTCATGATATATTCCTAATCAAGGGGTTAATTATGAATGGCTAACATAACCGGAACCTATTGGGTCACACGCACTACGGGTGATCTCGAGATGTAAAATAAGTTTTAGAATGAGATTCTCGATGAGAGAGGATGTCTGGTTGGACCAGACCAAGGGGGTACGAAACAGAGGCTATGGAACCTCCTATGATCTTGTTGGACTTAGCACGACCATATCACACCTAAATGAAGTCAAACGGACTATACAGAGCCTCATATGATCATGCCTAAACTGGCACGGGCTGTGCCTAGCTTTGGCTAAAATGGTCAAAAATTGGGCAGTGCCCAGAAGGACACATGGTCGGTCGTGTGTCCTGGCACGACCATGCTTTTTTGTCAAGGTCGGTCGTGTGTAAGACACATAGATGTATCACAGTTCCATCGATTTTAGAGATATCTCTTATGGAAATTTCCTGGATTGTTCTTGTTGGTGCGAGGCGCAGATAATAGAACCTATGTTTTGATTATGAAAAGATTCAATATTAAGCTATTATTGTTATCTCATGTGTTGACTTGAGTGTGCAGAAATGATTAAGCTAAGCTAAAGGTCGTGACACCCGAGAATCTTGGGACGAGAAATCATGGTGGTCGGGCGACACCAGGAGAACCTTGTGGAGTCGAGGAACCTCGGTGGTGATCGGAAGCTAAGCGATAGGTCAGGAGGACTAGAGGTAAACACTAAGCATAGAGTAATGGTGAGGTTATGTCCTCCGTACAGGGACGAACTTAGGCAGCGATCCGACTAAGACTTCCGGGGGAAGGTCTAGGTTGAGATAGGATGGTAAGGAACCATTGTAATGTCAATTACTCGACATTTCTCTGCTAACTCTTTGTTGCAGGTGAGTGACCAAGCCAACAGTCGACTGAAGGCCATTGGCAGTCGACTGATCCTACCATCAGCCGACTACTATTCAAAGTCACCGAAGAAAGTCAAGATAAGCTCCACCAAAAGTGGGAGGATGAGAAGCTTTGACCCAGATCTGGATCTCAACGAGCTAGGGTTTGAAGGGCTATAAAAGAAAGGGATTTTTGTTGGTGCAATCGACCCAGGTCATGATTGACCAGACTCGAGTTGGACTCGAGTAGTATTTTGATGTTTGATAATGATTTGGGGAGATTGTTGGTGCAATCGACCGGGATCATGATTGACCGGACTCGAGTTTGACTCGAGGGATATTTTGATGTTTGAAGATGGTTTGACCATTGTTTGACTATATGGTTGATATGGGGTTGACCATATGATAGAGAAGTCCAAGTCTTGTGTACTTGTCATAGAAAGTCTAAGTCTTATGTACTTGGCATGGAAAATCCAAGCATGGGTCTTGGCAAGGGAAAGTCTAAGCTTGAGTCTTGGCAAATGGAAAGTCCAACATGGGTTGGCAAGGGAAGTCCAAGGGGTGATATTGGCAGCGTAAAGTCCAAGGGTGGAGTCTTGGCAGCATAAGTCCAATGGTTGGCGGCATAAAGTCCAAGTGGGAGTCTTGGCAGCGCAAGACCAATGTGCCTTGGCAATGTAGGCCACGTTAGCATGACAATAGCTGATGGAAGCACCTGAAAGCTAGCGTATGGAAGAACAAGTCATTGATGACTTGGAGGGATCCGATAGGCGTGAGGCTGACGGAGGTGGCTAAAAGGCTTAGGTCTAGGCTAAGGGTAGTCTAGCAAGTATGAAGGCATCATACTTGGTGTTAAAATATGATGGATGAGGTTATCGATCGTGATATTATAGGGATTGGTGATGTGAGTCGGCAGTGTTATTGTAGGAAATGACCTAGCGATCATTGCCCGCATTAGCGATCATTGTTACTAATGATCGTGATATGGTGATCATCGATTCTGGTTCAGACGAAATTTTTGAGTCATTGTTAGGGTTTGACAGTCGAGTGATAGCTAGATCAGTCGACTGATGGGCATGTTCAGTCGACTAGTGGCCTATCCATTGAAACTTATCCAATGTGGATCGGGTCGTTGGGAAACAACGACTACAGGAGCAGTCGACTAACGGTCTCGATCAGTCGACTGCTAGGTAAAATCGAGCCCGAATGCAGGTTATAAAAGAAGCTCATAGAGATGGATTTTGAAATCGATTTCTTGGGCGATTTGGAGCGATTTGCTGGTGCAAATCAAAGTCTTCAAGACTAGTCCAAGGCAATCAATAAGCAAGCTTCCAAAAGATCTTTTGTAAAGTGTTCTTTACATTCTTTTATTGTATTTACTTGTATACGCTTGTTGTTTATTTGTATTGCTGTTGTAATCTCTTGTACAAGGTTTCTCTGCCTCCGACTCGTTGTCGAGAAGGAGTATTTTGATTAGTGATGTTGTTCGCATCGCTAGAGCTCGTTTGAGCTCAATCTGTGGAGTAGGAACCCTAAGGTTCCGAACCACATTACATCGCTTGTGTATTTTTTGTGATTGTGTATTCATCTTCATAGTTGTATTGTGTTTCATATTTCCGCTGCGCTAACAAGTTTTGTAGAAATGAATACGATCGAAATCCATCGACGTACGACGAAATGCTATTCACCCCCCTCTAGTGGTTATCAACATTCCAACAATTGGTATCAGAGCTAGGAACTCTTCACCGGCTTAACATCCGAGGGAGAACGCTAGAGGGAAGATGGAATTTGAAGAAAAAGTTGGATGGGACATCAACACCCCAATTCCATACACCTTCTATGGACAAGAAGGTTTTGAGCAATGGAGTATACGAATGGAGGACTTCATGATGATGATGATGGACATTGAGCTATGGTTTGCCTTGATGGGAGGATATCTCAAGAAGAAGAGATGGACTCAAGATCAACTACAAAAATTCGAAACAAATGACAAGGTAATTGATATTGTAGTTGATTTAATTCCTAATGAATTATTGTCAAATATAGGAGAATTTAAGGATGCCAAGGAGCTATGGAGTAAGCTAGCCAAGCTCCGTGAAGAGACTGCACTGGTACAAGATTTGGAAGTTGATAGGGAATCAACATTCGGATCGGAATAGGTGGAAGTCATAGAAGAAATCTCAACCTCTAGGATTGAGGGGAGGAAGTTAGATCACCTTCCATGCCGGATCAAGAGGTAGCCACAACATCCGGGAGAGATGAAGAAGAACCAATTCCGTCCACCATTGACCTAGGTAACTCAAGCATTCAAATTAAAAATAAAATCCATATTATATGCTTTGAGTGTAAGGAAATAGGACACTATAAGAGCAAGTGTTCTAAGAAAGTCAATAAAAGTCAACTGGCACCAAAATCTCAAGAAAAGGCCAAGGATGTCGGTCCCCCAACAATTAAAAATAAGGAGCACATCATTTGCTTCAAATGTCAACAAAAAGGGCATTATAGGAGTCGAATGCCCTAGGGGGAGGAAGAAGACTCAAGGAGCATCACATGTAGGGGGAGCCTCTAAGGCAAACCCTAAGGTATTTTTTAGTAATGCACCTTCTTTAATTAATAGGCAAGAGCATGCTAGGAATTTTGTTATCACTACTCATGAACAAAAGCATGCTAGAAATAAACTCTATTGCTTAGGTGCAAAGTCTTGCCACTTTAGAAATAAGGAGAAATTTGAGACTAATGTCCCTAAAACAATTTTACCTAAGAAAAGCATTAGGAAAATAGAAGACAATATAAGCTTTAATTCAAAGAATTCTAGACATATGCCTAGAAAGAACAAATCAATTCAAAGAAATAATAGGCCCACCAAATTAGAGAAATTAGAGTTAGAGAACCAAGTCTTAAGGTCAAGGCTTGAGAAAATGGAGAAAACCCTTGCAATGATGCAAAATTCAATTAAAGGGTCAAATGGTCAAAATCTAAGTCCTAGGAAGCAAGAGTCATTCAAGGGCAATAAAGGTTTGGGTCATAAACCTAAGCCCAAGAAGACTTATCATAATGTTCCATTCAATTATGGAACTAAACCTAGGTCTAGAAAGGTCATGGTTACTAGGGAAGTCATCCCTAAGGGTAACCAAGGTGTGTGCCTAGTGGCTAAGGTTTCGAAGAAATCTAGGGAGGCCACTAAGAAGGTTACAAGGGTAGTTACCCCTAGAGTTAACCTAGGCAAGACTCAAATGACTAAGGCTACCAAGCTTAGGAGGGTCATTAGGAGGGTATCTAGGGAGGTCATCCCTAAGGAATACCTAGTAAACCTAAGGAGCTCCAATAAATATTGGGTTCCTAGAAGCGTGATCGATTCACGCTAAATAGTTTAGGGTGCGCCAACTTTAAATGGATGGGTAATTAACCTAACCATGGTAAAGGTGGTACTTTAGGTCATTTCCAAGGTTATGGGTATCTTGGAAATAAGTTTGATCATAATCCTAAAGGATTTTAGGATGTGCCAATATTATTTAAGAAGTTTGAAAAATTAATCAAATTGACACAATTTAGGTCTTAGAGTTATGGTGTGTCATTTTGGGTTATTTGGCACACTTGGGGGATAATTGCTAATATGGAAAAATGGAATTAATCATAACAAATGGCAATTAATATTAAAATTTAGGCATTATATACCTCTATATATTTTATTTACCATGGTTGATTTGCTATATGACATGTCATGACATCATATCTATTTTTATCATTTATATGTCATGATTATGCTTAGGTTGTAGTCTTAATATCATGTATGCTTAGGTTATATCATATGTCATGACATCATGATCACTGGCCAGACTTACTTATGTCATCATTTATGCCATGATCATTCATGCATTTAAAGTAATTAAAATTTATTTAAGAACTATGGCATGATTTGAAGTCCCATGTATAAGGGAATCAAGTAGTGTTGTCCTAAAAAATGCATGAAACCCTAGTTTAGGATGAACAAAACTCATATCTCACATCACATTGACATGTGTGTGTATTGATACACCCTAGACACATGTGAGATTCTAGAAAATGAGCTAAGTTCAAGGTGCATAGTTTTTGCATCTAGATGAACTTAAACTCAACTTATACCATAGATGAATCATGAGGAAAGCTTGTGTACAAGTCATGTGCATTAAGACAATAGACCATGGTTCAATAAAAGGTTTTCAAAATCATTTTAAAATCTTTTTAGAAAACCTTGGTGAAGTCTACCTTTTGATAGCAATCACCATTGATGAAGTTGATACAAAGTAGATCAAAAACATTAAAGTTTTAATGGTTTTTGAACTTTGTATCAATCTCTTATTTTAATGGGTATTTTATTTTCAAACTATTTTTCGCCCATTATATTCCATGTAAGTAATGTGCGTATGAAGTTTCAAAATTTTTTCAAAATACGTATATTTACTTACGCATTTTCAAATTTCATTTCTGAAAACCTGATTTCTAAAAATCAGGAATCAGTCGATTCTTATAGAATATCAGTCGACTGATGATGCTATCAGTCGACTGTTATATGGAAGAGTCGACTGTTGGACTGATTTTGGATAAACAAGGATGTTTAGCCCATGTTTCAGCTATGTTAGGCTACCCTAACTGCTCCTAACCCTAGGATATGCTTTGAAAAACATTGGAAAGGGTGAAAATCCATTGGATATGGATTAGGAGAGTTGCTTAGGGTGTGTATCAATTTAAAAGTGTGTGAAAGTTCAAGATTGAACTTTTACTCTTAATCTTGATGGTTTAGTGTTCCTATAGGCTTAGGGACTCTCCAAGGACATTGTTGATGCAATGGTCAAGGGGGAGCAAGCTTTTAGGGGGAAGTATCCATCATGGGATGATGGATATGTTCTTCCTCATGAGGGGGAGAAATGGAAATGTGACATGCCCAATTTGGAAATTGGGAGAGTTTATAGGAAACCTCTCTTAAGTGATATGAGACTTATCACTAGGTAGAGTGAAGACATCCTAGATATTTTTGGACCAAGGGAGAGATTGTAAGATCTCATTGGGATATGAGACATTGACCTCCTTGGGACAACCTTTTTGATGTATGTCAAAAAGGGGAAGAATTTATAGGAGAAGTTATGTGAGAATTTGGGATTGCCAATTCGGGAGAATTAGTAAGAAGATTTGAGTTAGGTGGGCTAACTCAATGTTTTGTTTGTGTTTTTTTGTCAAACATCAAAAAGGGGGATATTGTTGGTGCAACTGGCTCAGGTCATGATTGACCAGACTCGAGTTGGACTCGAGTAGTGTTTTGATGTTTGACAATGGTTTGGGGAGATTGTTGGTGCAATCAACCTGGGTCATGATTGACCAGACTCAAGATTGACTCGAGGGGTATTTTGATGTTTGATGATAGTTTAACCATTGTTTGACTATATATGGTTGACATGGGGTTGACCATATGATGGAGAAGTCCAAGTCTTGTGTACTTGGCATGGAAAGTCCAAGTCTTGTGTACTTGGCATGGAAAGTCCAAGTATGGGTCTTGGCAAGGGAAAGTTTAAGCTTGAGTCTTGGCAAATGGAAAGTCTAATATGGGTTGGCAAGGGAAGTCCATGGGGTGATGTTGGCGGCGTAAAGTTCAAGGGTGGAGTCTTGGTAGCATAAGTCTAATGGTTGGTGGTGTAAAGTCCAAGCGGGAGTCTTGGCAGCGTAAGCCCAATATGCCTTGCGGTGTAAACCACGATAGCATGATAATAGCTGATGGAAGTATCTGAAGGCTAGCGTATGGATGAACAAGTCATCGATGACTTGGAGGGATCCGATAGGCATGAGGCTGACGGAGGTGGCTAGAAGGCTTAGGTCTAGGCTAAGGGTGATCTAGCAAGTATGAAGACATCATACTCGGTGTTAAAATTTCATGGATGAGGTTATCAGTCGATTGATATTATGGGCAGTCGATTGATGTGAGTCGACTGATGTTTGACTGTAGGAAATGGCCTAGCAGTAGACTGTCAGCATTGGGCAGTTGACTATTTGCCTGAGCAGTCGACTGATATGGTGATCAGTCGACTACTGGTCGAGTGTTCAGAGATAGAAAGTTTCTGAGTCGTCTGTTAGGGTTTGACAGTCAAGTGATGGCTAGATCAGTTGACTGATGGACATGTTCAGTCGACTGATGGCCTATCCATTGGAACTTATCCAACGTGACTCGGGCCGTTGTGAGACAACGACTATAGGAGCAGTCGACTGATGGTCTCGATCAATCGACTGCTAGGCAAAATCCAACTCAAATGTAGGTTATAAAAGCAGCTCGTGGAGATGGATTTTGACATCGATTTCTTGGGAGATTTGGAGCGATTTGCTGGTGTAAATTAGAGCCTTCAAGGCTAGTCCAAGGCAATCAATAAGCAAGCTTCCAAAAGATCTTTTGTAAAGTGTTCTTTAGATTCTTTTGTTGTATTTACTTGTATACGCTTGTTGTTTATTTGTATTGTTGTTGTAATCTCTTGTACAAGGTTTCTCTGCCTCTGACTTATTATCGAGAAGAAGTATTTTGATTAGTGGTGTGTTCGCATCGCTAGAGCTCGTTTGAGCTCAATCCGTGGAATATGAACCCTAAGGTTCCGAACCACATTACATCGCTTGCGTATTTTGTGTGATTGTGTATTCGTCTTTATAGTTGTATTGTGTTTCATATTTCCGCTGCGCTAACAAGTTTTGTAGAAACAAATACGATTGAAATCCATCGATGTCATTTACGAAACACTATTCACCCCCTCTAGCGTCATCAATGTTCCAACACTTTTCACCCTTTTGGATCATGCTCCCAAAATGCTCCAACGACACCAAACTTCAACAACAATGCTATGACGTCGTAACACCAACGCTACGACAAGTTTCTATTCCTTCATCAGTACTTCAAGTTAATGTTGTCATTTGTTTTGTTTTAATTTCTTGTACTTGAGCTTTCAATCAAAAAGAGGAGAGGTAGGCTTATTGCCACTTCCTCTATCTTGTTTTTATTGTAACCGTCGTCTCCTACCTCCAACGAGGAGAAAACTTTTAGGGAATTGCCCCATCGTATGCGGTCAAGGATCGCGGGGTCTTGGAGTAGCAACCTTTCGGTTGTGAACCACATAAACAAAAAGGTGTTCATCTTACTTTTGTTTTACTCTTATTTCCGCTGCAATACTCGAGTTTTCGAAGAACGAAAAGAAAGTTTTACGATCGCTATTCACCCCCTCTCTAGCGACGCTTCGATCCAACAATGGGTATCAGAGCGGGGGCGCTCAGATTCGGTGCAACCACCAGTCTTGCAAAGTTTTCTATTCTTTTCATGTTTATTGTTTTAAGTGCTTTTTTCTCCCACACTACAAATCCAAGATCAAGTCTTGGTACATTGTTTTTTGGTTGTGTGTTTGCAAGTATCAACTGAACTAATTGCTTTTGAAGTAGCTGATGGTAAAATAGGCATAACTTTTGATACAAGTTGACCCACAAAATGTGCTACCCACCAAATCGAAGCTCTCTCAGAGATCTATATTTCTAAAGAAGGTTTACCCCTGTAACAAGCTATTTTCGACCATAAATAATGGCATTTAGTATCTTTTCGGGGACATCGAAGGTCGTAAGTGCTTAGTTCTTTGTTTAGCTTATTATTTCACATTTATTTCTATTTCCTACATTACTAATCCAAGACCAAGTCTTGGAATTCCTTTTGGTTTGTATTTTTGTTTTGAAAGATTTTTTGATGGCCCATCTTCAGGGGTTTAGCACCGCCCGACCTCCGTTTTTCAACTGAGATGACTTCTGTTACTGGATGGTTCGGATGGAGTGCTACCTTAAGACTCAAGTCGAGATGTGCATTGTCACACCCCGAGAGTAATGTCCATCAGCTGGACAGTACCCTCTTATGACAATATAAGATACAATACCAATACACTACCCACATAGTCGCTAACACCCATAGACCATATATCATAATAAAATAACACTGATAGATAACAGAAAATACAAAGACATACAGATGTGCACTAGTGCAACTCTAACATAATAACAAAATATAATCAAATCCAACATCCAACCCAAAAGCATAATAAAAATTGAATAGAACAAATCACATAGACAAACTATAATCCAAAAACAACAGCGGAACAAATAAAAAATAAAATCCAAAATGCACAATCCAAAGTAATACAACGCCAATATGTATTACAATCTAAATACTCAAGGTGAGATGAGATCAGTTGGTGGTGCTTCGAGCATCCAAGGAATCTTCTATCTGTTACCAGGGCGACAAGAAAACCTAGGGTCTGTGGTGGTGAGTACAAGACTCAGCGGTAATATAAAAGAAGATGCATGAACCACATGTAAACATATGGAAATCAATAGGTATACATAGGGAGGTCAACAAGTATACATATAATGGTCAACAGGTATACATACGAAGGTCAACAGGTGTACATACAAATATCAACAAATAACTATCAATATAAATCTAATCAGTGCATAAACAAACCAACTAATCAACGTACATAAAGTACTGTACTAACATACCTGAAAGGTCTACAACGACATGACCTATACAACCTGAACCAGTATACGACAATATACCACGTACAACATGTATGAACAATACTACACCGGTATGTAGGATCGAGTAAGCCGAGAGAGGGGGGGTGAATCTCGGTGGTTAACAATTTAGACTAATTTTCTATTCTAATAAAAGTACGCAGTGGAATCTAAAGACAATTATCAACACAGGCAAATTACTTGGTTCACAACCTTGACTGGGTTGCTACTCCAAGGCCCGTAGCTCTCCCGTGAGCTACCTCGGTGGGAAATTCACCAAATACCCTCCGATTCGAGAACTCTCGACTTCGGAGGGGTTCACTTTTTACAAATAATAGAGTTAGGTGACAAACCACCCACTCGTAGAATTATGTATACAAGCAAAATAATAAAGTAAAGAGATTACAAGACTTTATACCGACACTTGATAATCGTACAGGTAGTCACAGAGTGTCAGAGGATCATCTTGTCGTGGAATCAAAGTATAGTGGACGAGCAAGTATTTTGGCAACACTTCGACGTATTTTGATTTCGATGTCTGGATCTGGTCGAGCACAACTTTTAAAAACTTTATCCAGTCAACTGGAATGACTTCCAGTTGACTCCATATCAGCCCGTCGATATGGAATTCATGGTCTTCCAGTCAACTGAATCCTCTTCAGTCGACTCCACGTCATTCGGCTCCGCATCGGAAAATTTTCCTCTTCAATCGACTCAACCTCTTCAGTCGACTCAAGCCCTTTCCATCTGCATCGCACGATCTCCGTTTGATCACAAGGTAATCATGCCAAATAGGTTTCCAGTCGACTGATACATCTCCAGTTGACTGGACTTTAGTCGACTCGAATTCATCCAGTCGACTGGACCCTGCAAAACAGAATTAGCACAAGATATATGAATTACGATAGCAGTAGTAATACTACTCGATCTCGACTACTAAGTCCCACGCGGACTTTTCATCGGACCAACACCTAGCTTTGTCCCCCCTAAAGAGGACTCGACTTACCTCTTCACTCGAGGCTTACTCACACCGTCGGACTTACCATTCGACATCCGATCCGACCCACCGAGGCTTCCACCACCGTCCGGTCATCGACCCACCGGACTTTGTTGATTGTCGCCTTCTCGACCCAACTAGTCTTCTTGCCAGATCTCTGGTCCACGCGACCCGTTTGAACTTCATGCATGGTGTCCAGTCCTTTTGATCTGTCAAGATGTGTGCCTAGTATCCGGTCAACACAACCTACTAGGACTTCTTATTAAGCCTGCACACTTAACACTTATATTAGTTTACAAGTGAATCCTAACTCTTAACTGTGGTTCATACATCAAAATTGAGGAGTGATGCTCACTGCATCAATAATCTCCCTCATTTTGATGTATGACAACACATTAATTAAAGTTAGGAGAATCAAATACCAATCTCCATATTTTGCCATTTATAAGAAATGAGCTAACAACTTTTGTCATGTATATATTTAAGCATGTATGAAATGCATAGGTCCTTCTCAAATTTTGCATCCTCTTAACTTTATATTTCTTTTTAAAACTATATCTGTTCTCTCCCCCTTTGGCATACATCAAAATAAGGGTTAGGTTTGGAGTTTCTCAAAAAATTTTCAAAATTTTCAAAATTTTTCAAAACTCTCTCTGAAAAATTTAAAAGTTTTCAAATTTTTTAAAGTTTTTCATAACTCCCCCTGAATAAAAATTTTATTTTAAACTTTATTTTCAAAATTTTCAAACTTTCCAAAACTCCCCTTTGAATAAAGCTTTACAATATTTAATTGTTTTCTTTCCATACATCAAAACCTAAGTAGAAATTTTAAAAATATTTAAGATTTTTAAGACTTAATCCTTTCAAAGTAAGTTTTTCTCCCCCTTAATTTAAGTCTAATAAACTTGAAACTATTTAAGCTTTTCAAAGAGCATTCAAGCTTAAGCTTTTCTCCCCCTTAATTAAAATCTTGAAACTTCTCCTTAATTATTTTCTCCCCTTAAGAATATTTCTTATCCAATTCCAGCATAATTTTAGAGAATATCATAATTTAGCACAATATTTTAGGTTCCCCCAAGACCCTTGATCTCCCCCCTTAAAGTAACATTGTTATACTTATACTTAATTTCTTTTCAAAATAAAATTTTAAATGTTTAACTCCCCCTAGAATTATAATATATCTTAACTCTCCCTTAATTATGTTGATTCTCTTAGAATTAAAGTTGAGTTGAATATGTTGATTGGGGTTGAATTAGTTGATTAGAGTTGAATCAATTAAATTGGTTATGCTAGGTTTTTTAGTTAAGTTGTTAAGTTTAGTTGTTAAGTTTAGTTGTTAAGTTTAAAGTTGTTGTTAAGTTAAGTTGTTAAGTTTAATTAAACTAATTAATCTTAATTAAGTTCTAAATCGTCTCACCCAAACTAGGTTTTCAATACACTTATTCCTATGGTTTTTGTGAGATGAGAATTTTTTTTAATCTTAATTAAGTTTAATGAGTAATTTCAAAGTGTTTAAACTTGTGTTAGATTCAAGCTTGGTTTGAGCAAGTCAAGTAGGTTTTTCCAGCATTGACTTCCACGTCATTGCGAGGCACATGACCTTCTTGGTTATCGGAGTAACGACCACTTCCAAACAAAGTCAATGAAGGAATCAAGTACTTGATTCACTTTGGACAAAGCCTTGGTCTAACTAGTTAAAGACTTAGTGAGTTAGCTTCGGTCAGTTCCACTCGACTTAGTGCACCAGGTCGTGTCGAGGCACATGGCCTTCTTGGTTATCAGAGCAACATTCACTTCTTAGACATGTACTTCGAAGAGCTTCCCTAACTTACTATCAGTTCACTTGTCTTAGTACTAGGTTGTTCAAGTTTAAACTACTTTGTTTCCTATCTAGTTCATTCTAAATTAAGCAAGTAAAGTAAACTAAAACATGCAAGAATTTATCTAATTAAGGAAACAATCAACGAGTTAGCTCCCCCTGTATAGTAGCTTTGTTGGGTCTTATTCATTAAGTAAACTTGTTCTTTGGGAATCCAAAATTGGTTTGGTCCAACTTGATTGACTAAGCTAGTCTTAGGAACCCAAGCTTGGACTCGACCCTTAGCATTTCTATTGAACAAGGACATGTATGATCTATATGTATCCTTAGCCTTATATCCGAGTCTGGACTTGTTGTACATGACTCGTTGAGACCCAAGCATCATATTGAGATACTTGGATCCCGACGCGAACCTTTCCAACGATCCAGTGAGATCTTCTACTTCCCTTTTTAGGATAGAGTTCTCTTTCTCAAGCTTTGCAACTCGAGTTGAGTCTCTATCCTTAATTTGGCAAGTCGAAGTCTTCGAGTTGACTTGCTCCTTAAATACTTAAACTTCTTCAAGAAGCAAGTCGACTCGATTCTTGGACTTGACTCGTTTCCTACTTAGGCATGCAATTATGTTATACAATTTATCTTCTAGGGGAGAGGTTATCTCGTCAGAACCTTTAGAAATGCATGCGGATTCGTGACTTCTCTTGGACTCAAACTCAGACTCGGAGTTTGTCTCGTCTTCGGATTGGTTCACTGCCACGAGTGCTACGAAGCAATTTGTTGATATTTCTGCGTCCGACACTTCCGATGATGACTTGTCCAATTTCTCCTTAGATGCTTTCTTCCTTTTCCTCTTTCTTGATTTGGATTTCTTTCCTTTTGTGTTTGTTCCTACCATCAAAACTAAACCATCCTCGGGTGGACTCAAGTTAGCCTGTTAATGTAAATTAATTAATTTATCCCATAACTATTTCGAATTTTGAATGGACCCGACTCGATTTAGCTCCTCATTTGTAAGTCCGCATTGCAAGGTATTTAAAGCCTTGTAATCAACTTGAGCCTTTTTCCTAAAGTTTGCGGTCTATTTCTCCGGATCTAACAACTTACCGGAGTCGTCTACTGGAGCTGTGAACCCTTTCCTAATTGAAAATTAGACCTCTAGGTCGGTCTTCAAATAATACTCCATTCGCCTTTTCCAGTAGGAAAAGTCCTCTCCGTTGAAGAGAGGAGAGCGAACGGTGTTGTATCCCTCTAAGTGTGACTGAATTTTAAATATCTTTGAAAATGAATTTAATGAATTTTAATATCACGAAAAATGAATTTAATGAATTTTAAAATGCAAAAAATGACTTTAATGAATTTTAAAATGCAGAAAATGAATATAATGAATTTTAATATGCAAAAAATGAATTTAATAAATTTTAATAAGTAGAAGATGAATTTAATGAAATTTAAATATGTAGAAAATGAATTTAAAGAAATTAAATATGCAGAAAATGAATTTAATGAAATTAAATATGTAGAAAATGAATTTAATGAAATTTTAATATACAGAAAATGAATTTAATGAAATTAAAAATGTAGAAAATGAATTTAATGAATTTTAATATTAATCTACTGTAATAAAAATTAATTTGAAGCAATAAAAATTATTCTAATGCAATTAAATGCTCATGATGGTGGTTTCACCAACTCGAAGCACCCCTGCTCTAATACCAATTGCATGATCGAGTAAGGCGAGAGAGGTCGAGGGGGGGGGGTGTAAATCTCGGTGGTTAACAATTTAGACTAATTTTCTATTCTAATAAAAGTATGCAGCGGAATCTAAAGAAAATTATCAACACAGGCAGATTACTTGGTTCACAACCACTGTGGGTTGTTACTCTCCAAGGCAGTAGCTCTCCTACGAGCTACCTCGGTGGGCAATTCACTAAATACCCTCTGATTCGAGAACTCTCGACTTTGGAGGGTTTCACTTTTTACAAATAATAGAGTTAGGTGACAAACCACCCACTCAGAGAATTAAGTATACAAGCGAAACAATAAAGTAAAGAGATTACAAGACTTTATACCGACACTTGATAATCGTAGAGGTAGTCACAGAGTGTCAGAGGATCGTCTTGTCGTGGAATCAAAGTATAGTGGACGAGCAAGTATTTTGGCAGCACTTCGATGTATTTTGATTTCGATGTCTGGATCTGGTCGAGCACAACTTTTATAAACTTTATCCAGTTGACTGGAATGCCTTCGAGTCGACTCCACATCAGCCCGTCGATATGGAATTCATGGTCTTCCAGTTGACTGAATCCTCTTCAATCGACTCCACGTCATTCGACTCTGCATCGGGAAATTTTCCTCTTCAGTCGACTCAAGCCCTTTCTATCTGCATCACACAATCTCCGTTTGATCAAAAGTTGATCCTGCCAAATAGGTTTCCAGTCGACTGATACATCTCCAGTCGACTGGACTTCAGTTGACTCGAATTCATCCAGTCGATTGGACCCTGCAAAATAGGATTAGCACAAGATATATGAATTACGATAGTAGTAGTAATACTGCTCGATCTCGACTACTAAGTCCCACGCGGACTTTTAGTCGAACTGACGCCTAGTTTTGTCCCCCTAAAGAGGACTTGATCTTACCTCTTCACTCGAGGCTTACCTGCCAGACTTACCATTCTTGACATCCGATCTGACCCACCAGGGCTTCCACCAGCTGTCCGGTCTGCCTGACCCAGCTGGACTTTTTACTGATTGTCCGGTCTCTTGACCCAATCGGTCTTCATGCCAGATGTCCGGTCCACGCGACCCGTCTGGACTTCATGCCTGGTGTTCGGTCTTCCTGATCTGTCAAGATGCATGCCTAGTATTCGGTCAACACGACCTATTAGGACTTTCTGTTAAGCCTGCACACTTAACACTTATATTAGTTCACAAGTGAATCCTAACTCTTAACTGTAGTTCATACATCAAAACTGAGGAGTGATGCTCACTGCATCAACACGGTAATCAACACATAGTATATGATCAACATGTAAACAAATACATTACTAACCTGGTACATCTTATACCACAACATAACGTTGATCAAATGCGTACAATAGTCTGATCCAACTCGTACACTGTACTGCACACACAATAGTATAGAATATGCAATAGCATGCCAGATGATTTACAAACATATGCAACAAGTATAGCTCAAACAAATGCAACATCATAACAAACATATATATATATATATATATCATTGTTGCTCACCCCACTCGCTACCATGATCCAGTGTGGCTTAGGTGGCACAACATGACAACTGTCCACAACAACCACTACTCTCGAATGGTCGAGTGGGCAGTATGAATAAGTAGCGATAAGCTAAAGAGCTATATGCTACACAATGAGGGTCCTTGTTGTTGGCCACTCCGGCTGTCACTACCCATGAGTCGTCGAGTGCTATACACTCAGGACAAACTGCACGTAACTCCAACTACCACCATCAATAGTGGTCAAGTGCGGCACAATAGGTGCACTGCCCTCACCCCAACTACTATTACAATGAGTAACCATGGAGGTAGGATGACTGGCGACCCTCTCAACCACAGGGGAGACCAAGTCGCCAGCATGCATGTAAAATGTGATGAATCGCAACTACACATACATACAACCACAACACACTCTCTATCCAATAGAGAGTCATACACAAATGACAGTCAACCTTGCTAGGACCTCCAGTCCGTAGCAACCCACTATCGATAATCAACCATGCTATACTAACCCACTATCGACAACCCACACAACCATACACAGATACATAATCCCTAGTGGATATACAATAAAAAGGAAGATGAAACGACCATCAACTTCTACATTAAGGACATCACCCACTCCCGGATGATTAATCCTGATGACACAAGTCAAGTCTACAACCATACTCAGCTACGTACATATAGTTAAGCATCTATAGGTCCATATACCATAGCGTTGGTAATTCATAACAACAATGAATGAAATATAACATAAGAAACTGTGTATCTCAAAGTGCAATGACTAAGTATCAAGCATAGATGAACAGGTGTGGAGTCAAGGTAATGAAGTCATCAATATAAAATATCATGCACTAAAATTACCAACTACCTAACAAGGGTAGAAATATTACCTACCCGATATGTAGACTATCTGAAAATCCCCACGTCCACAAGATAGTCTTGAATCACAGTCCTGCAAGTAACATTCAAATATAATGGCTCTCCACCAAAGAACAACCTCTGTCGATACTATTTAATCAATCCATAAATGATTAAACTGCAACATGCATAATACATCTAGATTTAGAGGTCACCTAGTCCAACTTCCACATTAAAGCTTCTGATCCCAAAATCATAATATCAAATCTAAATCACTTAACCATAATCTGAGCAACCGATCCCAATTCCAATAGTTCCTGTACCTTGTAATGATCAAGAACTATCCATTACTCATTCTACCATTATCCATTAAACAAAAATTAGATTAGCTACAACCAAAACATACCACCGTTGCCTCAATCTTGACTTACCTAGCTTTGTTTCAATCATCCACAACTTCCTCATCTTCCATAAGCCAAAGTCCAATGCGGATAGATGATGGGAGTGAGAAGCTCTAGTGGACGGTCAACGATCATTCTTGTCGGAATGGTGCCACGCTACGAAAACCATAGGGTCATAGGCTAACCGTAGTGGCGGCGATGGGCGAGCCACGATGAGCGGATGTGGGCCAACAAGTTGGAAGGTGGTCGTTATCAAATACAATCGAACACAGATTTGCTTCTTGTTGTGATCACAAGAAGAAGGGAGATGGATGTCGCACGCAAGGCTAGCTCGACGGTCATGGTGCACAGAAGAGGCGACGCTGGGGTTGTGGGTCGATGCTCGTGGCAGAGGCAAAGTCAATGCTTGAATGGAGAGGTGTGGATCTTGACGAAGGTGTCGATTGCAGGGGATCAATGGCGACGGAGCCACTCGCAAGTGTTGCTCACAGTGAGGATCGACTCCTCCTTGACTTTAGCGAGGATCACAAGCGTTGGCGATCGAGCACCACTCCGTGAACTTGAGGGGAAGAGGAGAGGGAACACTCACGGTGCAGCAGCTAGAGCGATTGGAAAAGCTAGGGATCGGGCGAAGAAGAGAATCACACGAGGAAACAGAGGAAGGGAGAATGGTGATGGTGCGTGGATAAAAGAATCGGGGAAATAAGATTATTAGCTAACCCTAGGATTAGGTATTTCAACATTAGATTAATAACACTTATTAACTCCATCTAAATAGGCTTTCATAAAGCATATTTGCTTTATCCCCATGAAATCCCATAGAAATTCTATTTTAAATATATAAAAATTCCTAAAATTTCCTGTAAAATTCTATAAGTCAATTTCTTAAATAACAAGATGTATTTTATTTTCTGGTATATTACATTCTCCCCTACTAATAAAAAATTTTGTCCCTAAATTTCCAACTCATGTACGAGTACGAGATGTCACAACAACCATCTCAAGTATCTAGAGAAAAGTCACACACCTCAAGTGACTAAGTGGGGTATTGAGCTTAAATATTATTTTTTAGCTCTTATATAGCCTCTAAAATGTTGCTGCAATTGGCCCAGGTTGACTCGAGTTTGACTCGAGCAGTATTTTGATGATAGACAAAACTCATAACATGGGATTGTTATGGGAAAGTCCAACATGGAGTTGGCATGGAAAATCCAAGCATGGAGCTTGGTGTTGAAAAGTCCAAAGCATTGTGAAGCCGTGCGCTTGGTGCTTGGTGAGAAATGCATTGCGGCGGTGGAAGTCATGAGAACTTGGCAAGTTCACTAGGCTCGGGGTCCTTGAGTCGGTGAAGGATGACATTGCGAAGCCGTGCACTTGGTACATCCGAGGGACCGCCGGACGGGGAGCAAATGGAGTGAGACCAAAGGGAAGCATACTTAGAGGGCATGAGATGCTTAGGATGGCATTACGAAGCCATGGGCTTTGCACATCCGAGGGGCGAGGCGAGGAAGAGAGCTTTGGGGAACTCTAAGGATGAGGTGGACTTGGCCAAGTGGCTAAGGCCAGTGTCGGATGCTCAAACAACTTGGTGTTTGAGGTTTTACCCGACATCAGTCGACTAACATAGGTGCTAGTCGACTGCTCTAGGTCGAATGGTTTGACTAGTGTTTGGATCGACCGGGATCTGGCGACCCGATCGACTTCTGAGGAGAGGCGATCGACTAAGCGGCTATCGATCGATGATGGACATCGATCGGTGATAGGAGATTTCAGCCTGAAGGATTTCGGTCGAGTGCTCGCGCAAGACTCGTGATGGATGATCATCGGATCGTGATGGGTATCATCGATCGATGTGTGATCCGTTGGAACTTGACCAGCGTGGATTTGGCCGTTGTGAGACAACGACTACGAGGACGATCGGGATGGTCACGATCAGTCGACTGATGGGCACGAAATCATCTTGATGTAGGCTATAAATAGAGCTCAAGAGGGAGGATTTCGAAAAGATTTTAAGGGAGACTTTGAAGGGGAATTGCTGCTACATTCCAGTCCTTCAAGAGCCAACCAAAGCAAGCAACAAGCAAGTGATCAAAGCAATTGTGTAAAAGTTCTCTTTTGTATTGTCTTTGTATTTTAGCTTGTATTTCATATTACTTAGTGTAATTGCTTATGAGAGGTTTCTCCACCTCCGACGTGTTGTTGAGAAGGAGTGTTATAGTTAGTGTCGTGCGTATAACTAGAGCTCGGTGAGCTCGCCCGTGGAGTAGGAACCATTCGGTTCCGAACCACGTATATCTTGTGTATGCTTGTATGTGTTGTTAGTATTTTCATTATCATTGTTATTCTGCTGCGCTAACAACAATCGTAGACAAGCGACGCAAGAAGAACGATCGAATTTCACCATACGATGAAAGAGGGCTATTCACCCCCCTCTAGCTGGCCACCATCGACTCTACAAGTGGTATCAGAGCCTAGGAGCGTGTCGAGGACTAACCGCCGACACAAGCACTACAAGATGGCCGACTACAACCTCTAACCACTAAAATTCGAAAGAGATTTTCAATGGTGGAGAAGAAAAATGGAGGTATATCTAGAAACCAATTTTGATATTATGTTAATCTTAGAAAATGGTTTCGAATTATCTAGGGATGAAAGAAATAAGCAAATTGAGAAGTCAAGGTGGACCCAAGACCAAATCAAGGACTTCGAGACAAATCTCAAGGTAATCGAATTACTTCATGATTTGATTCCTAATAACATTTGGTCTAGGTTGGGTAATTTTAGGGATGCAAAGGAATTATGGGATAAAGTAATGAAATTCCAATAGAATTCCCAATCAGCACAAGTAGAGGAGAATGCCGAGGAAGAAGCACCCACCACATTTGAAGATGTTGATGATTTGGTGGAGACCTCCACTTCTAGCATTGAGGGGGAGGAAAGGATTTCCATTCCGGAGCAAGATCAAAATGAAGCTTCTACCTCCGGAAGAAGTGAAGAGGCCTCCACCACCTCCCCAGGTAACTCAAGTATTATAATTTTAAATAAAGATCATATAATTTGTTTTGAGTGTAAGGAGAAAGGGCATTACAAGAGTAAATGCCCAAAATTGGCTAAGGAAAAGGCATCGACACCAAAAATCAAAGGATGCCGGAGTCCCCACAACTAGAAGCAAAGAGCACATTGTGTACTTTAAATGCAATCAAAGGGGACATTACCGAAGCCAATGCCCTAGGGGGAGGAAGAAAGGGCAAGAGGGTGTATCTCATGTAGAGGGAGCTTCTAAAGCTAACCCTAAGGTAAATTTAAATTATGCACCTTCTAGTTCTAGAGTTAAAAAGCATGCTATGAACTATTTTAGCTATCTTTCAATTATTAATGAAAAGCATGCTAGTAGAAATAATAAGGTTTATTGCCTAGGTGCCAAGCATGTTCATGTAACTAAGGACAAATCTAGGGCTCATAATTCTAGAAATATTTTACCAAAAGAGTCAATTAGGAGAATAGAAGAAAATCTAGACATTAATCCCAAGAAGGGTAGACACATGCCTAAGAGGAAGAACATTTCCCAAAAATCTAATGATAAATCAAAATTAGAAAAATTAGAGCTAGAAAACCAAGTCTTGAGGTCAAGGCTTGAGAGAATGGAGAAAACCCTTAGGATTATCGAAAATTCAATTCAAGGGTCAAATGCCCAAAAGTCAAGACCTAGGTTTCAAAAATGGTCTAAGGGCAAGGAAGGTTTGGGTCACAAACCTAAGCCCAAGAAGACTTATAATAATGTTCCATTTGATTATGGAACAAAGCCTAGGGTTAGGAAAACCAAGGTTAGTAGGGAAGTCATCCCTAAGTCTAACCATGGTAGGTGTCTAGTGGCTAAGGCCACAAAAAAATCAAATGTAGCCACTAAGAAGGTCAAAGGGGGAGTTACCCCTAGAGTTGACTTAGGAAAGACCCAAAAGACTATGACTTCAAAGCCTAACAGGGTAATTAGGAAGGTATCTAGGGAAGTTATCCCTAGTGAATACCTTATTAACCCAAGGAGCTCTAATAGGTATTAGGTTCCTAGGAGTGTGATCGATTCACGCTAGATGAGTTAGGGTGTGTCAACCCTAAGTGGATGGGTAGTTAACCTAGCCATGGTGAGTTGACACATTAGGATGTGCCAATGTGCTTGAGAAGTTGAAAAATGATTAAATTGGCACAAATAGGTCTTAGAGGTATGCGTGTGCCATTTTGGGTTTATGGCACACTTGGGAGATAATGGTATTAAGGCAAAATAGAATTAATTCCTAGAAATGACAATTTGGATTTAACACTTAGGTATTTTATACCTTAGTATATTTTACTTGCCATGATTTATTTGCCTTGCCATGTCATGACACCATTTTCATTCTTATCTATAAAAATGTCATGATCATGTTTAGAATTATTTTAGATGTCATGTATGCCTAGATTTCTTTCACATGCCATGACATCATGATTTTGACATATGCTTTTATCTATATCATATCTATGTCATAATCATTATCATGCATATTATTAAAATAGATTTAAGGACATGACATGATTTGAAGTCGCATGTATAAGGGAATCAAATAGAGTTGCCTTAGAATATGCATGAGACCATTAACGAACAAAAACCCACATCTCACTAAAAACTTGACTTGTATGTCTTTTACACATCTAGATACAAGTGAGATGTTTAGGAAAAAGGAATTAAAGGTTTCAAAAACATTTTGAAAAACCTTGGTGAAGTCTATCTTTTGATAGTTATCACCATTGAATGGGATGATATAAAGAGGGCTCAATATTGAAGCTTTTCTTAACTTTTAGACTTTGTGTCAATCTCATTAATTTGTGGGTAAAATAATTTTTCAATATTTTTCACCCATAATATTTGTGATAAGTATTATACGTATTAATTTTCAAGATTTTTAAAATTACGTATATTTACTTATAGATTTCAAAAATCCAAATTCTGAAACTAAAAAGCATGAATCGCGCTATCACGATCGCCATGGATGGCATGACCATGTCAACAATCGATCGTAGTATCTGAGAGAGTTGACTGGCAATTACTGATTTCGGGTAAACCTTGGTGGTTAGGCCCATGTTCAACTATGTTTTGGTCCCCTAACCACTCCTAACCCTAGGACATGCTTGGGAGAGCATTAGAAAGGGTGGAAATCCATTGGATGTGGATTAAGAGAAGTATTTAGGGAGAGTATCAATTTTAAGGTATGTGAGAGTTCATTGTTGAACTTTGCCTTAATTTTGATTTGGTTAATGTTCCTATTGGCTTAGGGACTCTCCAAAGACATTATTGGTGCAATGGTCAAGGGGGAGCAAGCCTCTAGGGGGAGGTATCCATCATGGGAAGATGGATGTGTATTTCCTCATGGGAGGAAAATTGAGGGATTGCACCTCTCTTAAGAGATATGGGATTATCACTAGAAAGATTGAGGGCATGCCAAGGGAAAGATTGTAAGATCTCATTAGGATATGAGACATTGACACGCTTGAGGACCTTTTTGATGTAATGTTAAAAAGGGGGAGAAGTTACCAAGTTACCAATTAGGGTTCGTTGGAATTCTCATTGGGATATGAGAATTGCCAATATGGGAGAATTGATAGACTTGAGATGGTAGTTTTGTCAATCATAAAAAAGGGGGAGATTATTGGTGTAATCGGCCCAGGTTGACTCGAGTTTGACTCGAGCAGTATTTTGATGATAGACAAAACTCATGACATGGGATTGTCATGGGAAAGTCCAACATGGAGTTGGCATGGAAAATCCAAGCATAGAGCTTTGTGTTGAAAAGTCCAAAGCATTGCGAAGCCGTGCGTTTGGTGCTTGGTGAGAAATGCATTGCGAAGCCGTGCGCTTGGTGCATGTGGGAAGTCTTGAGGACTTGGCAAGTTCACTAGGCTCGGGGTCCTTGAGTCGGTGAAGGATGACATTGTGAAGCCGTGCACTTGGTGCATCCGAGGGACCGTCGGACGGGGAGCGAATTGAGTGAGACCAAAGGGAAGCATACTTCGAGGGCATGAGACGCGAAGGATGGCATTG
Source organism: Wurfbainia villosa (assembly GCA_025175895.1). Taxonomy (NCBI): domain Eukaryota; kingdom Viridiplantae; phylum Streptophyta; class Magnoliopsida; order Zingiberales; family Zingiberaceae; genus Wurfbainia; species Wurfbainia villosa. The sequence goes on along the minus strand of CM045991.1, from coordinate 75,531,469 downwards.
CAAAGTCGTGCGCTTGGGGCATCCGAGGGACGTAGGCCGAGGGAAGAGAGCTTCGGTGGGGAACTCCATGAGGGATGAGGTGGACTTGGTCAAGTGGCTAAGACTGAGTGTCGGATGCTTAAACAACTTGGTGTTTGAGGTTTTACCCGACATCAGTCGACTGGCATAGGTGTTAGTCGACTGCTCTAGGTCGAATGGTTCGACCAGTGTTCGACTGACCATGATCTGGCTGACCAATTGACTACCGAGGGAGGGCAGTCTACTGTGGATGACATCAGTCGATTGATAGGGGAGATTTCAGCTACAGAAGGGTTTCTAGTCGAGTGCTCGTGCCTGCACTCGACTGATGGGATGATCAGTCGACTGATGGGTATCATCAGTCGACTGATGTGTGATCCATTAGAACTTGACCAATGTGGATCTGGCCGTTGTGAGACAACGGCTACAAGACCAGTCGACTGATGGTCACGATCAATCAACTGATGGGCGCAAAATCATTTTGATGCAGGTTATAAATGGAGCTCAAGAGGTAGGATTTCAAAAAGACTTTAAGGGAGACTTTGAAGGGGAATTGCTGCTGCATTCCAGTCCTTCAAGAGCCAACCAAAGCAAGCAACAAGCAAGTGATCAAAGCAATTGTGTAAAAGTTCTCTTTTGTATTGTCTTTGTATTTTAGCTTGTATTTCATATTACTTAGTGGAATTTCTTGTGAGAGGTTTCTCCACCTTCGACGTGTTGTCAAGAAGGAGTGTTATAGTTAGTGTCGTGCGCATAACTAGAGCTCGGTGAGCTCGCCCATGGAGTAGGAACCATTCGGTTCCGAACCACATATATCGTGTGTATGCTTATATGTGTTGTTAGTATTTTCATTATCATTGTTATTCCGCTGCGCTAACAACAATCGTAGACAAGCAACGCAAGAAGAACGATTGAATTCCACCATACGACGAAAGAGGGCTATTCACCCCCCTCTAACCGTCCACCATCGACCCTACATAAAATCTATCACATATATTCTTAACATATCATATAAAGTATGAATAATATCTTCATATAGACCATATATCAAAAGGTAAATAATCATACTAGAGTGGAGTTCTATATCCGTGACCTGTGGGAGACTTTGCCAGAATTGCAAGGTGAATCATGAATCACTTTTAGAAACGATACTCAAGGATTTTCCATAAAACTGAAAATCTTCTCGAAATATACTTCCATCAAGAAATCCAATGAAATCCATCTTATGGCTCGGTAGAAAATGAACAGACTTAGCTAATCGATTATCGATTATCCTAAATCACCTCAAGTCCATTCCGAAATCTAGATAATCTCCCAACACAGTTCATCGTACTAGGCTCTCACTTCCATCTCAGTACACAACCTTGCTGATCACTAGTATTTCACTTTTACTAGTTGACACACCAAACACCAAGATACGAAACCAATAATGTCCCACATATCGTTCCATCAACAAGAACATCTCACACCTTGATACATTCGAGGACCATCCGAATGTATCCTCAATCCCGAATGATGAGCCTCCTAAAACAACTTGTCCTGAAACTGAAACAACCCTTTCTAATTCGAATACAACTCTGTAACCCACTATTCTCCTGGGAGATGGAGAATTCCTTTCTCGCAAGAGAAATCAATCTACTGTGGAAAGTCCACTCTACCACACAGAAATTGGAAATGACTGGGAGACTATAATGACCAATCTCTTTTGTTGCATAAGTCCATGTTCTAGCGACTCTATCGAAGCTACCCAAAAGCTAGCCAAAACCCCATGAGCATTTCTGCTCCATACATCAACAAGTCAGGATAATAACTACTAAGTCCACGTGATGTGTATGATAGCTTATCCCGTAGTTCCTCAACTACCGTAAGCTTAGGATACATATCATCAACTACATCAAGATCTCCAATCCCTGAAATGATGCATCTGTGTGCAATACCCTTCCATCCACACCAAAAGGATTAACTAATACTCGTGCAAAAGTTAACTATCGTCTAGGTCCTGAAAACTGGGTTCACAAGCTTTTGACCAAGTGAATGCCATCACTTGTTCAAACAAGTCAGCGGTATAGTAACGCTAGTAACATCCTATCCACATCTACGGTAATAACCAAATAAATACAAGGAAACCACCATCTATGGTGGCCGAGTGTGCAACTCCAATTACCACCATCAACAGTGGCCAAGTTACGCAACTCCAACAACAACAAACTGATCCAACTACTTCCAGGATACTTGATTCCTCAAGTCCATGGATGACTAAATCATTAAATACGTATAAAAATATTATCCGATGCTCATAAAATTTATACCAAGTATTGCATATCGTCTTCTACACACCCGTATCCTTTTTACTCTAAGCTGATGATATCTCAATCATCACATCGATAATGATAACTGTATGACGCCAAATCACTACAATATCAACACGCAAATCCTAAATCAACCCTAGAGTATACACATATGTCTTTTAACTGATCTAAATAGATCATCTATCCACAACGAAGGATATTCATTCTCAACAATTATTGCATTCCATCATCGATAATCGATGCATGACTTCAAAGGTCTGTCTCTCTTTTAACAAAGAGTTCAAGATCTTCTCAAGAAGAAACATTGGGACAAATAAATCTCCCATCCAACACCTCCTTTAATCGCAACTTAGATTCTCCCAATTTCCATAGTGTTTAACAACACTGATACCAATAAGATTATCTCCCAGTGTGAGGTCTTCAATATAGAAACTATTTCCGAGATCACTCCAATCGCATACTCCACTTGCCTATGCAGTGACAATCCTAGAAGTTCAACCGAAACTACATCCGAATACTCTCGGATTATACGCACATCTAAGAGGCATATTATACCATCATTTCAACAATTTAACTATCCATAAGGATATATCTATAGTAAGGGTATGTCTATCAAAGTCTAAAGGCATCCCTTGACTTCTTGGTTGTTGGTCAACATCTCACCTGACGGTAGAGAAACATCCAATACATATGATCCAAAAATAGAAATCCTTCTAATCCTTTCTAAGAATGTTCTAGACAAAGATACCTGTAAACTACTAGTATCTCTCAATATATCAACAAATAGGGTAACCTAAAGTAATACCCCAAATGATGAATCCTTCAACCCTCTACATCTCCTCTCGGGTAATCATGTAAACTCATCCAACTTCTGCTCTTGGCGACTGAGCTCATGTAGGTGCAAAAGACTACCATGGAGAAACTAAAGCCAATTGCCAAAATAGAGATGCAAATTGAAACAGCTGCAATGGAGGTGGTAACCACTGTTGTACTGGTAAAGAGTACACCACCGATTGTAAAATACTGAATAACTACCAATATCGTAGCATGCTCCAACTCTACAAATACTATAGATGCACTTGAAGTAGCAGATCGCTGCTGGTGTAATAACTCAATCTTCTGTGATGATCTCTGTTGTCGAGATTGTGAATCCTCCTCCCAAAAGCAATATCAATGTTTTTCAACTGAGTCTTCAAAGTACACCTTCCCTTAATATGTACTGGTTGCTTACAATAGCAACAGATGGACTGATCCAATGGATAATCTAACTTTGCATGTCGTCGTGATCCGCATTGCGTGCACATAATCACTTTGGAGCCTTTCTTCTGATTTTGCTGATGTTCACAAGAATATCTTAATGATCTGTGGTTGGTCTTGTTGGTGCAGGGGCACCAGATAATCGAACCAAAGTTTTGATTATGACAAAGATCCAAAGTTAAGGTCATATTGTTATCTCATGAGCTGAATTGAGTGTGCAGGAAATGATTAAGCTAAGCAGAAGGTCAGCGACACCCAGAGAATCCCGAGTCAGGAAACCATGGTGGTCGGGCGACACCGGAAGAACTTCGTGGGAGTCGAAGAACCCAGGTGAAGATCGGAATCAAAACGATAGGTCATAAAGGACCAGAGGTAAGCACGAGTGCAAAGAGAGATGGTAAGGTTGTGTCCTCTATACGGGGATGACCGTAGGCGGCGATCCGAATAAGACTTCCAGTGGAAGGTCTAGGTCGAGATTGGACGGTAAGGAACCATCATATTTACCATATTCCATGCTAACCTCTTATCACGGAAGTGGCCGGTGCCGATCATTGTTGGCTATTATCGGTCGGCCATGCACATCATTGATGGCGATGAATCAGCCTTATGGGCTAGGTAAAAAAGGATAACATTTGACGCCGCCACTTCGCGATAAGATAAGGTGCCACCTCGTGATAAGTTCCATAAATTGAGGATCTAGATTCGGACTATTTCCAAGGCATGAATCTATAAAAGGAGGGGAGGACTCGAACCCAAAGATCATCAATTTGCTCCTAAGTGCTCCCATAACGCCAAGGTTTTGCATCAACTCTACAACGTCGTAACGCCGACGCCGCATGAAGTTTCAACTCCTTAAGCATCGTTAGTTCAGTTAGTTATTTCATTTGTATTCCTTACTTTGTACTCGAAGCTTTTTTCGTAAACGAAGTGAGGTAGACTTGTTGCCTCATCCTCGAGTTTTGGTTTTGTTTTGATCGTTGTCTCCTACCTCCAACAAGGTGGAGATGTTAGGGCAATCAACCCAAGTATGGTTTAAGGTTTTGATGTGTGTGGAAAAGGTTTAAATTAGGATGTTTATGTGATTTGATATGTGTGTTGAAGTCGTGCAGGACTTAGTAATTCACACATGTATTGGCTTGACGAAAGCATTGGTGGGTTCACCATCTCATGGCTCGGGTCTTTGAGTTGGTGAAGGATGACATTGCGGAAGCCGTGCGCTTAGTGCTTCTAAGGGATCGCCGGACGAGGAACATTGGAGTGAAGCCAAGGAAGCAGACATCAGGGCGAGACATGAAGGATGACATTGCGAAGTCATGCGCTTGGTGCATCCGAGGGATGTGGCCGGACGAAGAGAGCTTCGGCGAGGGACTTCAAGGGAGATGAGAGAATGAGCAATTTGTAAATGGTAGTTCAAAGGCGAACTTGGCCGAATGGCTAAGTCAAGTGTCGAATGCTCAACCGAGTGGGTTGAGGTTTTACTCGACAAGTCGGATGCTCAAAGTAGGGTTTGAGGTTTTACCCAACTTGTGGTTAAGTTGGACACTCAAACATTAGTTTGAGGTTTTACTCGACGAATGGGAGTGTCGGATGCTAAACCGAGTGGGTTGAGGTTTTACCCAACCGTCGGATGCTCAAACAAGCCATTTGTTTGAGATTTACCGACATCGATCATTGCCAAATATTAGCGGTCAGAACTGAATCAGTCGAATTGAGTTCGGTGGTGTTATTCGAATTGCCCGATCGTGATCAAAGGTGGCCGTGTTGGGAAATCTGGATCGTGACATTCACAACATCGCGGGCGAAATACTTCGCACAACCGCAGTGAAAACAAAAAAAAAATATAAATTGAATCCCTCCAGAGATCCATACAATATGTATAAATCGATTATCCTACTTTGTCTAGATCTTATCTAGAAGAAGAAGTATACCTTTGTTGTGAAGCCCTTTGCAATTCCGCTAGCCAAACGCAGTCGGATCTCAATACGGTAAGGACAATCGTATCTCTAAGGTATCCACACGAACACTATCTTGGAGATGGAGATAACATCTTTGGTTGTGCTAGCAACCACACTAAGGCTCTCCACACAAGACCTTTTTTTAAGAAGAAGAGAGAAGGAGAAAAATATATGGATGCAAGGCACAAATGGGATACTTAGCTAAAATGAGATCACATGCACAAACAAGAGATCACCATTCTCCTTCACGTTAAGGAGACTTCTCAAATCCCCTTTTATTAACCATTAATCCATTTTTTTCATTAACGTTGAGGATAGTCCTCAACTCCCAATTGCATGCCATCAATTTGCATGCAATGTTAATGAGTCCATTTATTTGCATGCAAAATTGAGAAAACTTCTCAAATTCCATTTGCATGCATTAATCCCATTTGCATGCATTAATTCATTTGCATGCAATAATCCATTTTACATGCAATATTTCATTTTACATGCAACGTTTGGAATAATTCTCATTTCATGCATTAATCCCTTTGCATGCAACATTAAGCATTAAATTCCATTTCATGTATTAATCCATTTGCATGCAACAACTCCCATTTGCACGCATGATTAATCATCATTAATCATGCTAACCTTCTTCAATTGGTTTCACTTGAGTCTAACTCAAATTAAACCAATTTGAGTCCAACTCAAGTTTGGCCAAGTAATGAGTCTAACTCATTCTAGTCCATTCAATTAACTAACGATTCATTTAGTCAAACTAAAATGATCCTATCTCCAAAATAATATGTTCTTTGTGTGTAACCCAATAAATTCTTGCAATGTTGGCAATGTTTCTAAAAACCTTTTTTAAAAACATAAGCAATGAGTGACATCTAGCAATGCATCATTGCTACCCAAGTGACAAGAATGTCGAGATCCGATATAACCTTACTATGACTACTATATTGTAAAACCTTGTCCTTCTATTCTCGATATCTAGATTGATCAATGAGGCATAGACCGTGTCATCCTCTTATCAATCTTTGTGTTTCTTGATCCCCAAGTAGACTCACTCAAACAAATGAGCTCAATGTCTCATATTGACTCATTTGAGCATGACCATGCATTTCATGGTCCTACTCTATCAAGAGGCCTAAAGATATCATTCCCGTCATATGGGAGGGATAGATCTCATCTACATCACTCATATCCCTCTGTATAATTTGTTACATAGCCAATGATCAGTCCACCCTGTTACAGGTGACGTTTGACGATACCAAAGTACATAACTCCTTATGTAGGGAACCGTAGTGATTTCAGGTCTAAGGACTATTCATACTAATAGTCACATGAGAAAATTTATGACACTCATATAACGATCCATGAAACTTTCTCATGGAAGATCAATTTAGTACATATTCTTCTCCAATATATATACTCATGTGTCAATGTGATATTACATATCCATGACTTGTGAGATCAAGTCATCCATTGACCTACATGCTAGTCTCAATGTATCAATATATCCCTTTGTCTATTAATACAATACTTGACTAGGAATGTTTAAGTATAGTGTTCTCTATAACTTCTCATAATCAATTCTACCAATTGATATACTTTAGATTAGAACCTACTATTCAAGGGCATTATTATATTTATTTGGTTGGCACACGCATAAAGTAAATATAATAATTAATCTTTGCCTGTTATTAATAAAATATGATACATATAATCCCTAATCAATTATCTCATGATTGACACTAAGGGCTGACACTAACAACCTCCCACTAGCACTAGTGTCAATCACTGTAATCTCTAAGACCCAGTGACCTAGTGTGACCATCATGCTTTCTCTGTACCAAAGCCTTGATCAAGGAATCCACAACGTTAGCATCAGTATCTACTTTGCATATCCTCACATCTCCTCTATCGATGATTTCTCGAATGAGGTGATACTACCGTAGTATATGTTTGGAACACTGGTGAAAACGAGGTTCCTTAGCCTATTCTATAGCCCCGTTGCTGTCACAATAAAGCTCTATAGGGCTCACAATGCTAAGAACTACACCAAGCTCAGAAACAAACTTCCTAATCCAAACAACCTCCTTTACCGCATTAGAAGCAGCAATATACTCGGCCTCTATAGTTGAATTTGTGACTGTGTCTTGCTTTGAACTCTTCCAGCTCACAACACCACCATTTAAAAAAAAAGGCATACCCTAACTATGATCTGTAATCGTCCTTGTCCATTTGGAAGCTAGCATCGTTGTAACCCTTTACAGCGAGCTCCTCATTGCCTCCAAATATCAAGAAATATATTCTTTAGTTCTTCTCAAGTACTTAAGAATATTCTTGACGGCTATCCAGTGACTGTCACCTGGATTTGACTGGTACCTAATCATCATGCTTAAAGCATACGAGAGATCAGGACGAGTGCATAACATAACATACATAATAAACCCTATAGCAGATGCATAAGAGATCTGATCCATGAGTTCCCTTTTTTCCTTAGAAGAAGGGCATTGAGCCTTCGAAAGGGTCACACCATGTGACATTGGCAGAAATCCCTTCGTGGAATTATGCATGGCAAAATGTTTAAGCATCTTGTCAATATATGCACTCTGACTTAGGCCAAACAATCTCTTAGATCTATCTCTATAGATCTTAATGCCTAAAATGTAGGCTGCTTCACCTAAGTCCTTTATTGAGAAACAATTCCCAAGCCAAGTCTTCACAGACTGCAGCGTAGGGATGCTGTTTCCAATGAGAAGTATGTCATCAACATACAAGATAAGAAAGATAACTATGCTCCCACTAACCCTTATATAGACACAGGGTTCATCTTCATTCTTGATGAAACCAAACTGTTTGATCGCATCATCAAATCGAAGATTCTAGCTTCTAGATGTTTGCTTTAAACCATAAATGGACCTTTGCAGCTTGCATACCTTGCCAGCATGCTTTGGATCTACAAAACTCTCAGGTTGTGTCATGTACACGTTCTCAAGGAGGTTTCCATTCAGAAATACAATTTTGACATCCATTTTCCAGATCTCATATTCGTGGTAAGCTGCAATAGCAAGCATGATCCGAATGAACTTAAGCATCGCAACTGGTGAAAAAGTTCCATCACAGTCAATACCATGAATCTGTTTGAAACCTTTAGCTACCAATCGTCCTTTATAAGTATGCATAAGACCATCCATGTGAGTATTTCTCTTAAAGACTCATTTACCCCCAATGGGTTTGACCCCTTCAGGTGGATCAACCAAAGTCCATACTTGGTTAGTATACATGAATTCCATTTCAGATCTCATGGCCTTTAGCCATTTCTCAGAATCTGTGCTCATCATAACTTCCTGATAGGATGAACTCTCTTTCTAGAAATACTCCATTTATAGCGACAAACACTTCGCCTTACATGGGATTGTAGAAGTAATATCCTTTCGTTTTCTTAGGATATTCTACAAAGTAGCACTTGTCTGATTTGGGGCCTAGTTTATCAGAGACTTGATACCAAACATAAGCCTCACATCCCAAGTATTCATAAAAGACATCTCCGGACTCTTTCTAGTCCATATCGTATATAGTGTCTTTATGAGTGCAGTAGATGGAACACGGTTAAGTGTGAAAGCAGTCGTCTCTAAAGCATATCTCCAAAAGAAAGAAGGAAGATTTGTGTGACTCATTATGGATCGTACCATATCTAATAATGTACGATTTCTCCTTTTTGATACACCATTCCTTTGTGGTGTTTTAAGTGGAGTGAGTTGAGATCTAATCCCAAACTCAATGAGATAGTCACGAAAAGCTTGGCTAAGGTATTCCCCACCTCGATCTGATCGAAACACTTTTATACTCTTACCAAGTTGGTTTTGTACTTCATTCTTGAATTCTTTGAACTTTTTAAAGGATTTAGATTTGTGTCTCATAAGATACACATATCCATATCTACTGAAATCATCAGTAAAAGTAATGAAGTACTGATAGCCTCCTCTAGCTGCTACATTGAAAGGCCCACATACATCAGTATGTATGAGTTCTAACAAATCAGTAGCTCGTTCGCCATGTTCACTAAATGGAGTTTTGGTCATCTTGCCTAGAAGACAGGATTCACATGTCTCATATGATTCAAAATCAAATGAGTCTAGTAATCCATCCTTATAGAGCTGAGATATGCGACTCTCATTTATGTGACCCAGGTGACAATGGCAGAGATATGTTTGGTTCAGATCATTAGATTTGAACCGTTTGGTATTTATGTTATAGAATGGGGTTTCAAGATCTAGAAGATAGAGACCATTCACAAGGTGTGCACTACAAAAAAAATATATCATTTAAATAAACGAAATAACACTTGTCCTTTATTACAAATGAGAAACCTTTCTTGTCTAAACAAGAAACAGAGATAATGTTTTTAGTCAAGGCATACACATAACAACATTCTTCTAGTTCTAAGATGAGCCCAGTGGGCAAAGATAAGGAATATGTCCCTACAGTGATTGCGATAACTTTTGCTCCATTGCCTACCCGTAGGTCCACTTCGCCCTTCGTCAATGATCTAGTCTTTCGAAGGCCCTGCACATTGGTACAAATGTGAGAAGCACAGCCGATATCTAATACCCAAGAAGACGAGATAGATAAATTGACTTTGATAACATATATACCTAAGGCAGAAGTCTCACTTCTCTTCCTTTTCACCTCTTCCAGGTATAGCTTGCAGTTTCTCTTCCAATGCCCAGTCTCACCGCAATGGAAGCATTTCCCTTCCTTAGACACCCCTCTTTTAGGTTTTAATGCATTTGCCTTGCCTTTGCCTTTGCCTTTGGCTTGGGTCTTACCCTTACCTTTAGGCTTCTTCTTGCCTTTGCCTTTGTTAACCATCAGACTTTAGGGCGAGACGCGAAGGATGACATTGCGAAGCCATGTGCTTGGTGCATCCGAGGGATGTGGCTAGATAAAAAGAGCTTCAGCGAGGGACTTTAAGGGAGATGAGAGAATGAGCGATTTGTAAACGGTAGTTCATAGGTGAACTTGGTCGAATGGCTAAGTCAAGTGTCGGATGCTCAACCGAGTGGGTTGAGATTTTATCCGAGAAGTCGAATGCTCAAACTAGGGTTTGAAGTTTTACTCGACGTGTGGTTAAGTCGGACACTCAAACATTAGTTTGAGTTTTTACCCGACAAATGGGAGTGTCAGATGCTCAACCGAGTGGGTTGAGGTTTTACCTGATCGTCGGATGCTCAAACAAGCCATTTATTTGAGGTTTACCCGACTTCAGTCGACTGCCAAGTATTGGCAGTCGAACTGGTCCAAGTCGAATTGAGTTCGAATGGTGTTTGGCTGAATTGCCCGATCGTGATCGTCAAAAGGTGGCGGCGCGACCGCAAAAGTGGCGCGGGCACATAATGCTTCGTAGCTGACTGATCAATCGGCTATGGGGAGATCAATCAAACCGGAGAGATCGCCAGTCAATTGCCCAGGCGACCATTGGGTGATGACGACCGTGACTCAGACGGTGCCAGGAGTTGTTGCAAGGGCGACAGTCGACTACTGGGATGCGACAATCGACTGCCACATGCCCAATGGGAAGATTTCACCCCTCTCTATAAAAAGAGAGGGTGTGGGTTTTAGGGAGGTAAATGTTCATGCTCCCAAGTATCCCCTAGGTGCTCCACACAATTCCTACTTCTCCTTGCTTTTATTTAAATCCTATTGTAAGAAGGAGTGTTTGTTGTAAGAAAGGTTACCTCCACCTTGCTTGGGCAAAGGGAGAGATCTAGTGGATTAGATTGAGGGGTGATTCACCTGAATGAATCGGTCGTGGATTAGCGACAAGGGCCGTGAACCACCTTACATCCGTGTGTTTGAGTTTGCATCTTCTTCCTTCTTGTGTTTTGTCTTAATTGTTTTATTTAGCTCTATATTTCTGCTGCGCTAACTTTACTTAGACAATCAAGACGTGAACGAACGCCATCGTCTACGAATTGGGCTATTCACCCCCTCTAGTCAGCCACCAATCCTCCAACAGGAGACTCTATAGTGAATTGCCCCTTCGTACACAGTCAAGGATCGCGGGGCCTTGGAGTAGCAATCACTGGGTTATGAACCAAGTAAAAATAAATTTGTCATATTTATTTTTCCACTGCATTACTCATATTCTTAATCGATCGAACGAAAAGAAACGAAGATTTCACGCTCGCTATTCACCCCCCTCTTGCGATGCTTTTTCGATCCAACATGTCTTCTATGGTCAGAAAGTAGCTCATGACCCATGACTCCGATCTTTCTCCTTTTGTCCAACATTCGGGGACTTCTGATTCCAGTATCTGACTTGTATTGTCTGCTTATCCATCTTCAACTCTTAACACTCTTGTACAGAGTCATTTCCAAACTCATGTCTCGATCCAATGTCTACTAGTAAGAATTGATAGAATATCCAAACACCCTGATCTGAATGTAAGCCAATAAACCACGGGTGGCTTAAGACATCCGTTCACACTCTTGAGCTATTTGGTGGGGGTAAACTCTACAAGTCTAACGACTTCGCATGGTACTCTCATTACCAAACGATCATCCAACTTGAAGCTCAAGAATTCTCTGACAATGAGTCAAAAAAATGACACGGGGAAATACTTCCTCACAATATCACTGCACTGTGACCAAGTGATGTGTTATTTCCTACATCTTCCACCAAGTATCAGCTTAATCCTGATAATAATATGCAACTAACTCTACATTCTTTATATAACACAAGTACTCAAAAGTACCATCAAAATTATACAACCAAGCGCGAACAACTCAGGGATCAAAATCCCTATGAAACACCATATACTAACCCTCCATTATCTGCATCAACAATAGTATACTCGCTGTCCCCACGTAATGATCTAACTAGTATAATTAGTGAAAATCCCTAAGACTGTAATGTTTGATCTCCATAAGAAATGTGACTACCTAACCCCTGTTTTCCAACTCAGTATCAGTTGACTCTCAAAGGTACTTCACCTTTTCGAAAATAAGTACATGTCTAATAGACTCAACATGTCATTCCAGTGGTCAACTCAACCCACGGATATGAATAGTGACTAATACACTACTTGTTATTCCCTATTATAAAGAACTAAATGCATAGTCAACAAGAAGATATGTGATAACAATTAACACACTTAAACCTTATAGCTCGGAGATGTCCTGCTACAGCCAGATCCCAGAACTCACAAAACTAAAACCGAGTAAAAAAAACTCGATGTATGAATGAAGTAAAATCCGAATGTGGACTTCACAACCTGGGCTCTAATACCAATAAAATTGTCACGCCCCGAGAGTATATATGTCCATCAATCGGACGGTACCCTCTTGTGACAATATAAGATACAATACCAATACACTGCCCACATAGCCGCTAACACCCACAGATCATATATCATAATAAAATAACACTGACATATAACATAAAATATAAAGACATATAGATGCGGACCGGTGCGACTCTAACATAATAATAAAATATAATCGAATCCAACATCCAACCCAAAAGTATAATAAAATCCAAATAAAACAAATCACATACACAAACTATAATCCAAAAAAAAACAATGGAACAAATAGGAAATAAAATCCAAAAAGCACAATCCAAAGTAATACAACGACAATATGGATTACAATCCAAATACTCAATGAGAGATGGGATCAGCTGGTGGTGCTCCGAGCATCCAAAGAATCTTCTACCTGTTACTTGGGCGACATGAAAACCCAGGGTCTGTGTTGGTGAGTACAAGACTCAGCGGTAATATAAAAGAAGATGCACGAACCACATGTAAACATATGGAAATCAACAGGTATACATAGGGAGGTCAACAAGTATACATACGGAGGTCAACATGTATACATACGGAGGTCAACAGGTATCCATACGGAGATATACATATAACTATCAGTATAAATCTAATCAGTGCATAAAAAAACCAACTAATCAACTGTACATAAAGTATTGTACTAACGTACCTAAAAGGTATGCAATGACATGACCTATACAACCTGAACTAGTATATGACAATATACCACGTACATGTATGAACAATACTACACTAATAATCAACACACAATATATGATCAATATGTAAACGAATACATTACTAACCTGGTACATCCTATACCACAACATAATGCCGATCAAACACGTATAACAGTCTGATCCAACTCGTACACTGTACTTCACACACAACTGTTAGTGTCAGCCCTTAGTGCCAATCATGAGATGATTGATTAGGGATCATGTGTATCATATTTCATTAATAAAAGGCAAAGATTGTTTATTATATTTACTTTATGCATGTGTCAGCTAAAATAAATATAATAATATCCTTGAATAGTAGGTTCTAATCTACAGTATATCAATTGGTAGAATTGATTATGAGAAGTTGTAGAGAACACAATTCTTAATATTCCTAGTCAAGTATTAATATACAAGGGCAATATTAATACATTGAGACTAGCATGTAGGTCCATGGATGACTTGATCTAACAAGTCATGGATATGTGATATCACATTGACACATGGGTATATATATTGGAGAATATATATATTGAATTGACCCGCCATGAGAAAATATCATGGATCGTTATATGAGTGTCATATACTTTCTCATGTGACTATTGGTATGAATAGTCCTTAGACCTGAAGTCACTACGGTTCCCTACATAAGGAGTTATGTAATTTGGTATCGTCTAACGTCACACCGTAACTAGGTGCACTATAACGGTGATCACTGGGTATGTAACGAATTATGCAGAGGGATTTGAGTGATGTAGATGAGATCTATCCCTTCCATATAACGGGAGTGATATCTTTGGCCTCTTGATAGAGTAGGACCACGAAATGCATGGCCATGCTCAAATGAGTCAATATGAGATATTGAGCTCATTTGTTTGAGTGTGTCTACTTGGGGATCAAGAAACATAAAGATCGATAAGGGGATGACATGGTCTATGCCTCATTGATCGATCTAAGATATCAGAGATAGAAGAACATCATCATACATGATAATAGTCATGGAAAGGTTGTCGGATCTCGACGATCTTGTAACTTGGGTAGAAATGATGTATTGCTAGATGCTGCTCATTGCTTATGTATCTAAAAAGGGTTTTAGATACATTGCCAACGTTACAAGAGCCTATAAGATCACACACAAATGACATTCTATTTTGGAGATGGTTTCTTTTAGTTGGACTAAAAGGACAATTGAGCATATGACCAAGATTTGAGTTAGACTCAAACTGGTTAAACTTGAGTTAGACTCAAGTTGAACCATGGAAGATGATTCATCATCATGCATGATTAATTTGATTAATCATGCATAGGAATACCAAAGGGCTTGGTATTCATGATGAGAACTAAAGAAGGGAATACCAAGGGTCTTGGTATTAAGAGAGTTCTTAATGGGGAGATAATGGCATTGATGGCTAATGGTTTAAATGGCCTTTTTGGTGTTTCACGTGGAGAACAATTGGTGTGGTTTTTTGTTTTGGGCGTGGAAGCCAAAAGGGCCAAGAGAAAGAGTTCTCTCATCTCCTCCTTCCTCTCCTTCTTCTTCCAAAAGAGTTCTTGGCATTTTGCTAGGGGTTGCTAGCACAACATGACTCTAAAGCTAGTGTGGGTGTCAGTGTGGATACCATAGATATACAGTTACCTTTACCGTATTGAGATCCGACAACGTTTGGAAAAGCGGGATTGCGAAGGGCACGCATCGAAGGTATATTCCTCCTCTAGATAAGATCTAGACTAGAATATAGAAAACGATTTATATAGTTTTGCATGGATCTCTGGTGGGATCCGGTATAATTATTATTTCCACTGCGGTTGTGCGAAGTATTCGCCCGCAATGTTGTGAACATCAGATCCAGAGTTTTTCCCAACAACAACAGTATAGAATATGCAATAGCATGCCAGATGATGTACAAACATATGCAACAAGCATAGCTCAAACAAATGCAACATGACAACAAGCATATATAGGCTGTATCTATATATACTGATTACACTCATATATATACGCCATCACACATGGAAATACAAATGCATGGTCATGCTTGCACACCCCACTCGCTACCACGACCCTAGTGTGGCCTAGGTGGCATGAAATGACAACTGTCCCAACTCAAACACAACCACTACTCTCGAGTGGCCGAGTGGACAGTATGAATAAGTAGCGATAAGCTAAAGAGCTATATGTTATACAACGGGGGTCGAGTGCCTATTGCTGGCCACTCCGACTGTCACTACCCATAAGTGGTCGAGTGCCACACACCCAGGACAAACTACATGCAACAACAACCACCACCATCAATAGTAGTCGAGTCTGGCACAATAGGTGCACTGCCCTGACCCCAGCTACTACTACAACGAGTAACCGTGGAGGCAGGATGACTAACGCCCCTCTCAACCACAGGGGAGACCAAGTCGCCAGCATGCATGTAAAATGTGATGAATGCACAACTACACATACATACATCCACAACACTCTCTATATCCAACAGAGAATCAAACACAACTGGCATTCAACCTTGCTAGGACCTCCAGTCCGTAGCAACCCACTATCGACAATCAACCATGCTATACCAACCCACTATCGACAACCCACACAACCATACATAGATACATGATCCCTAGTGGTTATACAATAAAAAGGAAGATGAAACGACCATCAACTTCTACATTAAGGACATCACCCACCCCCGGATAATTAATTCTGATGATACAAGTCAAGTCTACAACCATACTCAGCTACGTACATATAGTTAAGAATCTATAGGTCCACATAACATAGTGTTGGTAATTCATAACAACGATGAATGAAATATAACATAAACAATTGTGCATCTCAAAGTGCAAAGACTAAGTATCAAGCATAGATGAATAGGAGTGGAGTCAAGGTAATGAAGTCATCAATATAAAATATCATGCACTAAAATTATCAACTACCTGACCAGGGTAGAAATATTACCCACCCGATATGTAGACCATCTAAAAAACTCCACGTCCACAAGACAGTCTTGAATCATAGTCCTGCAAGTAACATTCAATTATAATGGCTCTCCACCAAAGAATAGCCTCTGCCAATACTATTTAATCAACCCACAATTGATTAAACTACAACATGCATAATACATCTAGATTTAGAGCTCACCTAGTCCAGCTTCTACATTAAAGCTTTTGATCACAAAATCGTAATATCAAATCTAAATCACTTAACCACAATATGAGCAACTCATCCCTGTTGGTGCAATCGACACAGGTTGACTCAAGTTTGACTCGAGCAGTACCTTGATAGTATTTTGATGATAGACAAAACTCATGACATGGGATTGTCATGGGAAAGTCCAACATGGGGTTGGCATGGAAAATCCAAGCATGGAGCTTGGTGTGGAAGTCCAAGGGGGAAGCCTTGGCATGGGAAAGTCCAAAGCATTGCGAAGCCGTGCGCTTGGTGCTTGGCATGGGAAAGTCAAAAGCATTGCGAAGCCGTGCACTTGGTGCTTGGCATGGGAAAGTCCAAAGCATTGCGAAGCCGTGCGCTTGGTGCTTGGCATGGGAAATCCAAAGCATTGCGAAGCCGTTTGCTTGGTGCTTGGTGAGAAATGCATTGCGAAGCCGTGCGTTTGGTGCATTTGGGAAGTCTTGAGAACTTGGCAAGTTCACTAGGCTCGGGTCCTTGAGTCGGTGAAGGATGGCATTATGAAGCCGTGCGCTTGGTGCATCCGAGGGACCGCTGGACGGGGAGCAAATGGAGTGAGCCCAAAGGGAAGCATACTTCTAGGGCATGAGACGCGAAGGATGGCGTTGCGAAGCCGTGCACTTGGCACATCCGAGGGACGTAGGCCGAGGGAAGAGAGCTTCGGTGGGGAAATCCATGAGGGATAAGGTGGACTTGGCCAAGTGGCTAAGACTAAGTGTCGGACGCTCAAACAACTTTGTGTTTGAGGTTTTAGCCGACATCAGTCGACTGGCATAGGTGCCAGTCGACTGCTCTAGGTCGTATGGGTTCGACCAGTGTTCGACTGAACCAAGTCTGGCTGATCAGTCGACTGTCGAGGGAGGGCAGTCGACTGTTGGGAGGATCAGTCGACTGATGACACTGTGCATGGGCACAGAATGGAGTCGAGCTCGCCAGCACTCGACTGATGGATGATCAGTCGACTGATGGGTGCCATCAGTCGACTGATGTGTGATCCGTTGGAACTTAACCAACGTGGATCTGGCCGTTGTGAGACAATGACTATGGGATCAGTCGACTAATGGTCACGATCAGTCGATTGATGGGCGCAAAAAAAGCTTGATGCAGGTTATAAATGGAGCTCGAGTTGGAGGATTTCGCCAAGTCTTTTGTGGAGCTATTGGAGGGGAATTGCTGCTGCATTCCAGTCCTTCAAGAGCCATCTAAAGCAAGCAACAAGCAAAGTGATCAAAGCAATCGGTGAAAGTTTTCTTGTGTATTGTATTTGTGTATTTGCTTGTATTTCTATATTACATTGTAATTGCTTGTGAGAGGTTTCTCCACCTCCGACGTGTAGTCGATAAGGAGTGTTGTTAGTGTCGTGCGCATAACACGAGCTCGTTGAGCTCACCCCGTGGAGTAGGAACCATTCGGTTCCGAACCACGTATATGCTTGTGTATTGATTGTGCTTGTATTGTTGGTATTTCTATTGTTATTCTACTGCGTATATTAACGACAATTGTAGACGAGCACACGAGAACGAATGAATTACGACATCCAACGAACGAGGGCTATTCACCCCCCTCTAGCCGCCCGTTTCGATCCCCCAACAAGTGGTATCAGAGCCGAGGTCGCTCTTCAAGGACTAACCGCTGTGAGAGCACTACAAGATGGCCAGCTACAACCTCCAACCACCAAAATTTGAAGGAGATTTACTATGGTGGAGAAGAAAAATGGAGGTATACCTAGAAACCGATTTTGATTTTATGCTAATCTTAGAAAACGGTTTCGAATTGCCTAGGGATGAAAGAAATAGGCAAATTGAGAAGTCAAGGTGGACCCAAGACCAAATCAAAGACTTTGAGACAAATCACAAGGTAATCGAATTGCTTAGTGATTTGATTCCTAACAACATTTGGTCTAGGTTGGGAAATTTTAGGGATGCAAAAGAATTATGGGATAAAGTAATGAAATTCCAAGAAAATTCCCAATCGGCACAAGTAGAGGAAGATGCTGTGGAAGAAAGACCATCCACTTTCGAAGATGTGGATGACTTGGTGGAGACCTCCACCTCTAGCATTGAGGGGGAGGAGAGGCAATCTTCCATCCCGGAGCAAGAACAAGAAGCATCGACATCCGGGAGAAGTGAAGATCAAGAAGATGCCTCCACCACCTCCCTAGGTAACTCAAGTGTTATTATTTTAAATAAAAATCACATAATATGCTTTGAGTGTAGGGAGAAAGGGCATTACAAGAGCAAATGCCCTAAATTGGCTAAGGAAAAGGCATCAACACCAAAAGTCAACCCAAAGTCAAAGGATATCGGTGTTCCCAAAATCAAGAGCAAAGAGCACATTGTGTGCTTTAAATGCAACCAACGGGGACATTACCGAAGCCAATGCCCTAGGGGGAGGAAGAAAGGGCAAGAAGGTGTATCTCATGTAGGGGGAGCTTCTCAAGTTAACCCTAAGGTATATTTAAATAATGCACCTTTAATTCCTAAAGTCAAAAAGCATGCTAAGCATTATTTTAGTTCTCTTGCTATTATCAATGAAAAGCATGCTAGGAGAAACAATAAGGTTTATTGCTTAGGTGCTAAGCATGCTAGTTTCACTAAGGACAAACCTAGGACTCAAAACACTAGATCTATTTTACCTAGGGAGTCAATTAGGAGAGTAGAAGAAAATTTGGGTATTAATCCCAAAAAGTCTAGGCACATGCCTAAGAAGAAGAGGCCTTCCCAAAAACCTAATGAAAATTCAAAAATGGGAAAATTAGAGCTAGAGAACCAAGTCTTGAGGTCAAGACTTGAGAGAATGGAGAAAGCCCTTAGAATCATAGAAAATTCAATTCTAGGGTCAAATGCCCAAAAGTCAAGACCTAAGGTTCAAAAATGGTCTAAGGGCAAGGAAGGTTTGAGTCACAAACCTAAGCCCAAGAAGACTTATCATAATGTTCCATTTAATTATGGAACTATTTCTAGGTCTAGGAAAACCAAGGCTAATAGGGAAGTCATCCCTAAGACTAGTCATGGTGTGTGCTTAGTGGCTAAGGACTTAAGGAAAACCAAGATAGCCACTAAGAAGGTCAATGGAGGAGTCACCTCTAGAGTTGACCCAAGTAAGACTCATTTGACTAAGGCTTCAAAGCCAAAAAGGGTCATTAGAAAGGTATCTAGGGAAGTTATCCCTAGGGAATACCTTGTTAACCCAAGGAGCTCCAATAGATATTGGGTTCCTAAGAGCATGATTGATTCACGCTAAATGGGTTAGGGTGTGTCAACCCTAAGTGGATGGGTGGTTAACCTAGCCATTGTGAGTTGACACATTAGGGTGTGCCAATATGGTTAAAGAAGCTAAAAATGATTAAATTGGCACAATTAGGTCTTAGAGGTATTGGTGTGCCATTTTGGGTTTTTGGCACACTAGGGAAATGAAAGGCATTAAGGGAAAATGAATTTAATTCCTAGAAATGGCAAATTAATTTTAACACTTAGGTATTCTATACCATAGTATATTTTTCTTGCCATGATTTGTTTGCCTTACCATGTCATGACATCATTCTCATTTTATCTATAAAAATGTCATGATCATGTTTAAATTTATGTTTAGATGTCATGAATGTTTAGTTCTCATTCACATGCCATGACATCATGATATTGGCATATGTTTTTATCTAAATCATATTTATACCATAATAATATCATGCACAAATAAAATGAAATTAAGGACTATGGCATGATTTGATGGGAATCAAATAATATTGCCTAGAAATATGCATGAGACCATTTAAAGAACAAAAACCCACATCTCACTAGAATATTTGACTTGTATGTGTTTTACACATCTAGATATTGGTGAGATGTTTAGGAAAAAGAAAATAAAGGTTTGAAAAACATTTTGAAAACTTTTTGAAAAACCTTGGTGAAGCCTATCTTTTGATAGCTATCACCATTGAATGGGATGATACAAAGATGACTCTTTATTAAAGCTTTTCTTAAATTTTGAACTTTGTATCAATCTCTTAATTTAATGGGTAAAATAAATTTCCAATATTTTTCACCCATAGTGTTTAGGATAAGTATTATACGTATGCATTTTCAAGATTTTTAAAATTACGTATATTTACTTATGGATTTCGAAAATCCATTTCTGAATCAAAACTCAGAATGCGATTATCGATCAGCACTGTAATGGCAATGAT
Source organism: Wurfbainia villosa (assembly GCA_025175895.1). NCBI lineage: Eukaryota > Viridiplantae > Streptophyta > Magnoliopsida > Zingiberales > Zingiberaceae > Wurfbainia > Wurfbainia villosa. The sequence goes on along the minus strand of CM045991.1, from coordinate 75,510,525 downwards.
CGATGGTAAGTCCAATGATCGATAGTATCGTGGTCGATTGGAACAGGCTGATTTCGGGTAAACTTGATAGTTAGGCCCATGTTTAGCCATGTTTTGGTCCCCTAACCACTCCTAACCCTAGGATATGCTTGGGAGAGCATTAGAGAGGGTGGAAATCCATTGGATATGGATTAGGAGTTGGGTTGAGGGTGAGTATCAATTTTAAGGTGGAAGAGAGTTTATTGTTGAACTTTGCCTTAATTTTGATTTGGTTAATGTTCCTATTGGCTTAGGGATTCTCCAAGGACATTGTTGGTGCAATGGTCAAGGAGGAGCAAGCCTCTAGGGGGAGGTATCCATCTTGGGAAGATGGATGTGTATTTCCTCATGGGAGGAAAATTGGGTTGCCTCTCTTTAAGTGATATGGGATCACTAGAAAGATTGTAGGCATGTGTTCCTCCAGGGGAGAGATTGTAAGATCTCATTGGGATATGAGACATTCATACCCTTGGGGAGGACCTTTTTGATGTTATGTCAAAAAGGGGGAGAAGTTACCAAGTTATCAATTAGGGTTCGTTGGAATTCTCATTGGGATATGAGAATTGCCAATATGGGAGAATTGGTAGACTTGAGATGGTAGTTTTATCAATCATCAAAAAGGGGGAGATTGTTGGTGCAATCAGCCCAGGTTGACTCGATTTTGACTCGAGCAGTACCTTGATAGTATTTTGATGATAGACAAAACTCATGACATGGGATTGTCATGGGAAAGTCCAACATGGGGTTGGCATGGAAAATCCAAGCATGGAGCTTGGTGTGGAAGTCCAAGGGGGAAGCCTTGGCATGGGAAAGTCCAAAGCATTGCGAAGCCGTGCGCTTGGTGCTTGGCATGAGAAAGTCCAAAGCATTGCGAAGCCGTGCACTTGGTGCTTGGCATGGGAAAGTCCAAAGCATTGCGAAGCCGTGCGCTTGGTACATTTGGGAAGTCTTGAGAACTTGGCAAGTTCACTAGGCTCGGGTCCTTGAGTCGGTGAAGGATGACATTGCGAAGCTGTGTGCTTGGTGCATTCGAGGGACCGTCAGACGGGGAGCGAATGGAGTGAGCCCAAAGGGAAGCATACTTCTAGGGCATGAGACACGAAGGATGGCATTGTGAAGCCGTGCGCTTGGCGCATCCGAGGGACATAGGCCGAGGGAAGAGAGCTTCGGTGGTGAACTCCATGAGGGATAAGGTGGACTTGGCCAAGTGACTAAGACTGAGTGTCGGAGGCTCAAACAACTTTGTGTTTGAGGTTTTAGCCGACATCACCGATCGGTATAAGGTGCACGATCGCTTCTAGGTCGTATGGGTTCGACAAGTGTTCGACTGAACCAAGTCTGGCTGATCAATCGACTGCCGAGGGAGAGCAATGATCGTTAGGATCACCGACCGCAGAGGGATGATATGATCGATGACACCGCTGCACGGGCACATAATGGAGTCGAGCTCGCCAGCACTCGACTGATGGATGATCAGTCGACTGATGGGTGCCATCAGTCGACTGATGTGTGATCCGTTGGAACATAACCAACGTGGATCCGCCGCTGTGAGACAACGGTTACGGACCACGACCGATGGTCACGATCACCGATCGATGGGCGCGAAACATTTGATGCAAAGTTATAAATGGAGCTCGAGTTGGAGGATTTCGCCAAGTCTTTGTGGAGCTATTGAGGGGAATTGCGTCGATTCCACTCTTCAAGAGCCATCTAAAGCAAGCAACAAGCAAAGTGATCAAAGCAATGAAAGTTTTCGTGTATTGTATTCGTATTTGCTTGTATTTCTATATTACATTGTAATTGCTTGTGAGAGGTTTCTCCACCTCCGACGTAGTCGATAAGGAGTGTTGTTAGTGTCGTATGATAACACGAGCTCGCTGAGCTCACCTCAGGGAGTAGGAACCATTCGGCTCAACCACGATATGCTTGTGTATTGATTGTGCTTGTATTGTTGGTATTTCTATTGTTATTCTGCTGTGTATATTAACGACAATTGTAGACGAGCACTCGAGAACGAACGAATTACGACATCCAACGAACGAGGGCTATTCACCCCCCTCTAGCCGGCCTTTTCGATCCCCCAACAATCCCAATTCCAATAGTTCCTATACCTTGTAATGATCAAGAATAATCCACTTACTCATTCTACCATTATTCGTTAAACCAAAATCAGATTCGCTACAACCAAAACATACCACCGTTGCCTTAATCTCGTTTTGCAGGAATCAATCGATTGAATAGACTATAGTTGACTGTGTAGGGACGATGGTGGCCGGCTAGAGGGGGGGTGAATAACCCTCTTTCGTCGTACGGTGGAATATGATCGTTCTTGTATTCTTGTCTACAATTGTCGTTAATATACGTAGCGGAAATAATAGAAATAATAACAACAATACAATCACACGCAATACACAAAGATATACGTGGTTCGGAATCGAATGGTTCCTACTCCATGCACCGAGCTCTAGTTATGCGCATGTCACTAACTAACACTCCTTCTCGACAACACGTCGAAGGTGGAGAAACCTCTCACAAGCAATTAGACTAAGTAATATGAAATACAAGCAATACAAAGACAAATACGAAATACACGTAAAGAACACTTTACAACGCTTACTTTGAACCCTTTGCTTATTGCTTGCTTTAGATGACTTTTGAAGGTCTGGAATGCAACAACAATTCTGCTCCAATGTCACCCTTAAAGTCTTGGTAAAATCCTCCCTCTTGAGCTCCATTTATAAGATCGTCTTGTAGCCGCTATCTCACAATGGTCGATCCACTTGGTCAAGTTCCAACGGATCATTGATAAGTCATCGATGATACCCATCGATCGATCATCACATCAATGAGGCCGCGCGATCACTCGACTGGAAGACCTTCTGTGGTCGAATTCACCCCGATCACCGATCGATGTCCATCATTAGTCGATCGATGGCGCTGCGTCGACTTCTCTCCTTGATAGTCGATCGTCACCAGATCTCGGTCATCGAACACCGGTTGAACCATTCGACGACTACCGACACCTATGCGCACCGACGATATTGGGTAAAACCTCAAACATCAAGCTGTTTGAGCATCCGACACTCAGTCTTAGCCACTTAGCCAAGTCCACCTCATCCCTCATGGAGTTCCCCATCGAAGCTCTCTTCTCTCGGCCTACGTCCCTCGGATGCACCAAGTGCATGGCTTCGCAACGCCATCCTTCACGTCTCATGCCCTCGAAGTATGCTTCCCTTTGGTCTCACTCCATTCGCTCCCTGTCCGATGGTCCCTCGGATGCACCAAGCGCACAACTTCGCAATGCCATCCTTCACCGACTCAAGGACCCCGAGCCTAGTGAACTTGCCAAGTTTTAAAGACTTCCCACATGCACCAAGTGCACGACTTCGTAATGCATTTCTCACCAAGCACCAAGCGCACGACTTCGCAATGCTTTAGACTTTTCCACACCAAGCTCCATGCTTGAATTTTCCATGCCAACTCCATGTTGGACTTTCCCATGACAATCCCATGTCATGAGTTTTGTCTATCATCAAAATACTGCTCGAGTCAACCCGGGCTGATTGCACCAACAATCTCCCCCTTTTTGATGATTGACAAAACTATCCCTCAAGCCTACCAATTCTCCCATATTGGCAATTCTCATATCCCAATGAGAATTCCAACGAACCCTAATTGGTAACTTGGTAACTTCTCCCCCTTTTTGACATTACATCAAAAAGGTCCTCAAGGGTGTCAATGTCTCATATCCCAATGAGATCTTACAATCTTCCCCTTGGCATGCCCTCAATCTTTCTAGTGATAATCTCATATCACTTAAGAGAGGCGCAATCCCTCAATTTTCCTCCCATGAGGAAAAATACACATCCATCTTCCCATGATGGATACCTCCCCCTAAAGGCTTGCTCCCCCTTGACCATTGCACCAACAATGTCTTTGGAAAGCGCCTAAGCCAATAGGAACACAAAACCATCAAAATTAAGGCAAAGTTCAACAATGAACTCTCATCCACCTTAAAATTGATACTCTTCCTAAACACTTCTCCCAATCCATATCCAATGGATTTCCTCCCTTCCTAATGCTCTCCCAAGCATGCCCTAGGGTTAGGAGTGGTTAGGGACCAAAACTAGCCGAACATGGGTCTAACCACTAAGGTTTACCCAAATCACCATTGTCAATTAAATCACGATCATCATCCATCCAGCAAATGATGATAACTGCATTCTGTAGTTTTCATTTTCAGAATTTGGATTTTCGAAATTCATAAGTAAATATACATAATTTTAAAAATCTTGAAAATTCATACGTATAATACTTATCACAGATATTATGGGTGAAAAATATTGGAAAATTATTTTACCCATAAATTAGTGAGATTGGTACAAAGTTCAAAAGTTAAGAAAAGCTTCAATATTGAGCCCTCTTTGTATCATCCCATTCAATGGTGATGACTATCAAAAGATAGACTTCACCAAGGTTTTTCAAAATTTTTTCAAAATATTTTTGAAACCTCTAATTACTTTTTCCTAAACATCTCACTTGTATCTAGATGTGTAAAACACATACAAGTCATGTTTTTAGTGAGATGTGAGTTTTTGTTCTTTAATGGTCTCATGCATATTCTAAGGCAACTCTATTTGATTCCCTTATGCATGGGACTTCAAATCATGCCATGTCCTTAAATCTATTTTAATTATATGCATGATGATGATTATGGCATAGATATGATATAGATAAAAGCATATGCCAAAATCATGATGTCATGGCATGTGAAAGAAATCTAAGCATACATGACATCTAAAAATAATTCTAAACATGGTCATGACATTTTTATAGATAAAAATGAGAATGATGTCATGACATGGCAAGGCAAATAAATCATGGCAAGTAAAATATACTAAGGTATAAAATACCTAAGTGTTAAATCTAAATTGCCATTTCTAGGAATTAATACTATTTTGCCTTAATACCATTATCTCTCAAATGTGCCATAAACCCAAAATGTCACACCAATACCTCTAAGACCTAATTGTGCCAATTTAAATCATTTTTTTTAACTTCTCAAGCACATTGGCACATCCTAATGTGTCAACTCTACTATAGTTAGGTTAACTACCCATCCCCTTAGAGTTGACACACCCTAACCCATTTAGTGTGAATCGATCACGCTTCTAGGAACCCAATACCTATTGGAGCTCTTTGGGTTAACAAAGTATTCTCTAGGGATAACTTCCCTAGATACCTTCCTAATGACCCTTTTAGGCTTTAAAGCCATAGTCTTTTGGGTCTTTCCTAAGTCAAACCTAGGGGTAACTCCTCCTTTGACCTTCTTAGTGGTTTTCTTGGTTTTTCTTAAGTCCTTAGCCATTAAGCAAACACCATGACTAGTCTTAGGGATAGCTTCCCTATTAGTCTTGGTTTTCTTAGACCTAGAAATTGTTCCATAATCAAATGGAACATTATGATAAGTCTTCTTGGGCTTAGGTTTGTGACCCAAACCTTCCTTGCCCTTAGACCGTTTTTGAACCTTAGGTCTTGATTTTTGGGCATTTGAACCTTGAATAGAATTTTCTATAATTTTAAGGGTCTTTTCCATTCTCTCAAGTCTTGACCTCAAGACTTGGTTTTCTAACTCTAATTTTCTCAATTTTAAATTTTCATTAGGTTTTTGCGAAGACCTCTTCTTAGGCATGTGCCTAGACTTTTTGGGATTAATACCCAAATTTTCTTCTATTCTCCTAATTGACTCCCTAGGTAGGATTGGTCTAGTGTTATTGATCCTAGGTTTGTCCTTAGGTAATTCTACATGCTTGGCACCTAAGCAATAAACCTTATTATTTCTACTAGCATGCTTTTCATTAATAATTGCAAGAGAACAAAAAAAATTTTTAGCATGCTTTTTAACTTTAGAAATTGAAGGTGCATAATTTAAATATACCTTAGGATTAGCTTTGGAAGCTCCCCCTACATGAGATACACCTTCTTGCCCCTTCTTCCTCCCCCTAGGGCATTGACTTTAGTAATGCCCCCTTTGATTGCATTTAAATCATACAATGTGCTCTTTGCTTCTAGTTGTGGGGACTCCGACATCCTTTGACTTTTGGTTGAGTTTTGGTGCCGATGTCTTTTCCTTAACCAATTTTGGGCATTTACTCTTGTAATGCCCTTTCTCCCTACACTCAAAGCAAATTATATGATCTTTATTTAAAATTATAATACTTGAGTTACCTAGGGAGGTGGTGGAGGCCTCTTCACTTCTTCTGGAGGTAGAAGCTTCATTTTGATCTTTCTCCGGAATGGAAATCCTTTCCTCCCCCTCAATGCTAGAGGTGGAGGTTTCCTCCAAGTCATCCACATCTTCGAATGTGGATGGTGATACTTCCTAGGAATTCTCCTCTATTTGTGTCGGTTGGAAATTTTCTTGGAATTTGATCACTTTATTCCATTATTCCCTCTCATCCCTATAGTCACCCAATCTAGACCAAATGGTGTTAGGGATCAAATCACTAAGTAATTCGATTACCTTGAGATTTGTCTTGAAGTCCTTGATTTGGTCTTGGGCCCACCTTGACTTCTCAATTTGCCTATTTCTTTCATTCCTAGGCAATTCAAAACCATTTTCTAAGATTAGCATGAAATCAAAATCGGTTTCTAGATATACCTCCATTTTTCTTCTCCACCATTGAAAATCTCCTTCGAATTTTGGTGGTTGGAGGTTGTAGCCGGCCATCTTGTAGTGCTTGTGTCAGCGGTTAGTCCTTGACAAGCTCCTAGCTCTGATACCATCAGTAGGGACGATGGTGGCCGGCTAGAGGGGGGTGAATATCTCTCTTTCGTCGTACGATGGAATACGATCGTTCTTACGTGCTTGTCTACAATTGTCATTAACATACGCAGCAGAAATAATAATAATAATACAATCACACGCAATACACAAAGATATATGTGGTTCGGAACCGAATGGTTCCTACTCCACGGGCGAGCTCACCGAGCTCTAGTTATACTCACGACACTAACTAACACTCCTTCTCGACAACACGTCGGAGGTGGAGAAACCTCTCACAAGCAATTACACTAAGTAATATGAAATACAAGCAATACAAAGACAAATACGAAATACACATAAAGAAATCTTTACAACGCTTGCTTTGAACCCTTTGCTTGTTGCTTGCTTTAGATGACTTTTGAAGGTCTGGAATGCAGCAACAATTCCCCTTCAATGTCACCCTTAAAGTCTTGGTGAAATCCTCCCTCTTGAGCACCATTTATAATTTACATCAAGTTGATTTCGCGCCCATCAGTCGACTGATCGTGACCATCAGTCGACTGGTCCTGTAGCTGTTGTCTCACAATGACTAGATCCACGTTGGTCAAGTTCCAATGGATCACCCATCAGTCGACTGATGATACCCATCAGTCGACTAATCATCGTGATCACCGAAAGGCCGGGCGTGAGCACTCGATTGGAAACCTTTCTATGGCTGAAATCGCCCGATCGGCGATCGATATCCATCATCACGATCGATGATGTCAATGACGATCGCCTCCTCGACAAATGACCGTCAGCCAGATCCTGGTCAGTCGAACACTGGTCGAACCATTCGACCTAGAGCAGTCGACTAGCACTTATGCCAGTCGACTGATGTCGGGTAAAACCTAAAACATCAAGTTGTTTGAGCATCCGACACTCAGTCTTAGCCACTTGGCCAAGTCCACCTCATCCCTCATGGAGTTCCCCACCGAAGCTCTCTTCCCTCGGCCTACGTCCCTCGGATGCGCCAAGCGTATGGCTTCGTAACGCCATCCTTCGCGTCTCATGCCCTCGAAGTATGCTTCCCTTTGGTCTGACTCCATTCGCTCCCCGTTCGACGGTTCTGCGGATGCACCAACAACACGGCTTCGCAATGTCATCCTTCACCGACTCAAGGACCTCGAGCCTAGTGAACTTGCCAAGTCCTCAAGACTTCCCACATGCACCAAGCGCACGGCTTCGCAATGCATTTCTCACCAAGCACCAAGCACACGACTTCGCAATGCTTCGGACTTTTCCACACCAAGCTCCATGCTTGGATTTTCCATGCCAACTCCATGTTAGACTTTCCCATGACAATCCCATGTCATGAGTTTTGTCTATCATCAAAATATTGCTCGAGTCAAACTCAAGTCAACCCGGATCGATTGCACCAACAAACTGATGTCCAGTCGATTGGGTATGTTTTAGTCGACTGGATACCTAGTTGGCATGATTAGCTAATGATCGTTCGAAGATCTGGCAGTGTAGATGGAAAGAGTTTCAGTCGACTGGGGAGTTTCAGTCGATTGAAGAGGCAAACTTCTCGATACAGAGCTAGGTGACCTGAAGTCGACTAGAAGATCAGAAGTTCCATATCGATGGACTAATGTGGACTAGAAGGCATTTCAGTCGACTGAAAAAGGTCTATAAAACAAATGCTCGACCAACTCCGAAAATAATACTGTTACTACGTCAAAGTGCTGCCTCTATTCATTCTTGTCGGCTAGAGCTTCAAATCCTCATAAAGATGCACATCCGAAGTTGATATAACTTAGTGTTGGTATAACCCACACAACCAAATTTCCTTTAGTGTCGATATAGCTTATCTCTAATTTTGTTTATATTCATTTTCTCTTTGTGTACTTAATTTCAAAAGAGAAGGTAAAGTGTTACCTATCTCTCATTATTTGTAAAAAGTGAACCCCTCCGAAGTCGAGAGTTCATGAGTCGGAGGGTATATAGTGATTGCCCATCAAGGTCGCTCTCGAAAGAGCTACGGGCCTTGGAGTAGCAACCCTATTGCAGTTGTTAACCAAGTAAATAGATTGTGTCTTGATTACATTTATTCCGCTGCTTACTCTAATTGAAAATATAAAATTAGTTTTAAAAATCTAAAGAAAATTGTAACCTCTTAGATTCACCCTTCTCTCTTGGAATATTTCGATCCTATAATTGGTATCAGAGCGAGTGCTCAGAACTTGTCAACCACCAAGCGAGCAATAATAAATTTTCTTTAGTCTCAACATTTTTTCATTTTTAATATTTTTTATTTTTATTAATTTTTTCTTTACAATAAATTTTTATTAATTTTTGCTTTAGAATAATTTTTTAAAAAATTTTTTGCTTTAGAATTTTTTTTATTAATTTTTTTCATAAGAATAAATTTTTATTAATTTTTTATCTTAGAATAAAATTTTATTAAATTTTCTGTATTTTGATTAATTTTAATTAATTTTCTACATCTAGATTAATTTTAATAAATTTTCTGCATCTAGATTAATTTTAATTAATTTTCTGCCTCTAGATTAATTTTAATTAATTTTTCTACATCTAAATTCTTTTAATTATATTTTTTGTATTTAGATTAATTTTAATTAATTTTTTGTAGATTACTTTTAGTTAAATTTTTTATATTTTGATTAATTTTAATTATTTTTCTGCATCTATATTAATTTTAATTAATTTTCTACGTGTAGATTAATTTTAATTAATTTTCTTCATCTAGATTAATTTTAAATAAATTTCTACATCTAAATTAATTTTAATTAATTTTATTCATCTAGATTAATTTTAATTATTTTTCTTCATCTACATTAATTTTCTTCATCTAGATTAATTTTAATTAATTTTCTACATCTAGATTAATTTTAATTATGTTTCTGCATTTAGATTAATTTTATTTAATTTTTCTACATTTTGATTAATTTTAATTAATTTTTCTACATATAGATTAATTTTAATTAATTTTTCTGCATTAAATAATTTTTTTATCAAATTCTACACTTTGCTTAATTTTTATTTTAGAATAATTTTTTCTTTTGACTTAGATTAAATTTTCCATTAATTTTTGCACAGTATAAATTTAATTCTTGCATAATATTATTTAATTTAAATAATTCTAGGTGTAATTCTCAATTTTAATTAATTCAAATAAAAAACTATTAATAAAAGATTTATTCAGAAATGTCACACTTAGAAGGATATAGCACCGTTCGTCCTCCTCTGTTTAACCGAGAGGACTTTTTATATTGGAAAAGGAGAATGGAGTGCTACCTGAAAACCGACCTAAGGGTGCTGTTTTCGATTAGGAAAGGTTTCGTCTCTCCGGTAGATGACTCAGGTGAGTTGTTAGAACTGGAGAAATGGACTGTGGACGTTAGGAAATGGGCTCAAGTCGATTACAAGACGCTTAATACCTTGCAATACGGACTTACTAAAGAAGAGCTCAATATGATGAGTCCATTCAAAAACTCTAAGTAATTATGGGACAAATTAATTGAATTACATGAAGGTACAAATGACACTAGGATAGTTAAACGGGACATGTTACTAAATAAATTATTTAATTGTAAAATGAACGAAAATGAAAATTCAAGTCAACTTCATACGAGAATAAAAGACATTTTAAATGGATTACATTTAATAGGACACCAAATAGAAAATAGGGACATAATTATGTATACACTTAAGACATTCCCGAGGAACACCTTATGGACATCCATTGTCGATGCCTATAAGGTTTCCAGGGATCTTTCCACAATTAGACTAGATGAATTATTTTGCGAACTTGAACTACACGAACAAGCTAACTTGGGTCAAACTGAGAATGATATTGCTTTAGTGGCAGGTTCGACCAAAAAGGAAAGAAAAGCGAAAAATGAGTCCGAAGACGAATCAGAGTCAGAACCAAACAGAGAAGAGGAGATCGTAAATATGGTCCGGAAGATGTTCAACCGGAGAAAAAGGTTTATGAAGAAGGATGCTAAGAAAGTCGTTGACAACAAGTCGAGACCCCAATCGGAAGTGACCTGCTACGAGTGCAATGGAAAAAGACATTATAAGTCGGAGTGCGCAAATCTAAAAAATGAAGAAAAACCAAAAAAGGAAAAGAAGAAGAAAGTGCCTAAGGCAACTTGGGATGAATCATCCTCAGAAGAGTCGGACGTAGAAGAGACGAAGAGAAGCTTCGTGGCGTTTATGGATGAATTAAGCTCCGAAGCCGAATCGAGTTCCGAGTATGAGTCTGATTTTGAGTCCGAGAGAAGCCACAGATCCACATCCATTTCCGAAGGACTAGATGGGGTAACTTCTCCCTTAGAAGATAAGTTGTATAATATAATTGCATGCCTAGGTAGGAAGTTAGATAAGTTCGAGAATCGAGTCGACTCGCTATTTAAGGAAGTCTAAGTACTTAAGGAGCAAGTCAACTCGAAGACTTCGACTTGCCAAACTAAGGATAAAGACTCAACTCAAGTTGTAAAGCTTGAGGAAGAGAACTCGGCCCTGAAAAGGCAAGTAGAAGATCTAACTGTAACGTCCGTAAAATTTTAAGCTATTCAAAGTAATTATATAATTTTTAACGCCCATAAAATATTTAAAATAAAATACAATAAAATAAATAAAATATGGTTCGCTATAGGTAGGATTTGAACCATGAACCTCCTAATTGTGAGATAGCCTTGATACCACTAGACCATAGGATAATTCTTGGCTAGAATAGATAAAGAATATACAAAGAAGGTAAATGAGAAGATGAGAGGGTGAAGAGTTGTTTCATCTCCCCATGAGGAGATGAAAAGTTTTCTAACCTCCCTAGCTATTAACGTGGGAATTAAAGAGGAAGTTAAGGAAGAAAAGAAAACCCCCATCTTCCTTCTTCATTCTTCCTCATTCTTCTTCCTTCTCCCATTCTTGGCCGAAACTCCTCCTTCTCCTTCCTCCCTCTTCCATCCAAGCTTTAGGACTCCTTGTGTTGGAATTCTCAAGAGGGTTTTCAAGGAGAAAGTCTTGGTATTGCTAGAAGATCCAACTCCATCCGAAACCCTAAGGCTTTTGGTTGGTGTTCTTGAGAGGGTTTCAAGGGGATACAAAGGCTTAATATATGCTAGAGGGCCACTCCTAGGGCTAAGGAACAAGGGTGTTAGGGAAATCTCTTGCCATGATTAGGTTTTGATGTGTGTGGCAAAGGGTTTAAGTTAGTTTGTTATGTTGATTTGATATGTGCGTTGAAGTCATGCAGGACTTATTAATTCGCACATGGAGCCGTGGCGAGTTTCACATCTCATGACTCGGGCCTTGAGTTGGTGAAGGATAGCTTTGCGGAAGCCGTGCGCTTGGAGCATCCGAGGGACCTCCGGACGAGGAGCTTGGAGTGAAGACGAAGGAAGTAGACTTCGAGGCAAGAGACACGAAGGAGCATTGCAGAGCCGTGCGCCTGATGCTGCCAAGGGACGTGGCCGCGAACGAAGAGAACTTCGAAGGCGAGGGACTCCGAGAGATGAGAGTGAGCGAATGTAACCCGGGAAGGGGTAGCTCTTAGGTGAAACTTGGCCATTTGGCTAAGTGTCAGATGAGATTTCCCGACACCAGTCGACTGCCATGTCATGGCAGTTGACTGCTCTGAGTCGATGGTTCGATCGACTGGTTTAAGTCAGCTGAATCAAGTTGATTAGTCGATTGGGCATGATGGCCGGTAGTGATAAGATCGATCGACGCCAAGGGACGATCGGCCGTGATGGCATGCAGGGCGAGAATGGAGTCGACCTCGTTGAGGACTCGACTGATCGAGCACCAGTCGACTGATGGTAATATCGGATCGGTGATGCGATCGTTGGATGAATTCCAAGCGTGGAAAGCGGCGTTATTGGGCAGCGGCTACGAGGACTAGTCGGTGATTGAGGGCATCGATTGTCAATGGGAAGAAACCCTCTTCCTCTATAAAAAGGAAGGGGATGGGGCTTTGGGAGGCTAATGCTTATGCTCTAATATTCTCCCAAAGTTCCCTAAAGCTTTCCATCCTCTTACTTGAGCTTATTTCCATTATATTTGTAAGATGAGTGTTTTTGTGTAAAGAGGTTACCTCCACCTAGCTTTGTGCAAAGGAGAGATCTAGTGGATAGATTGCGGAGTGATTCACCGTGGACGAATCGGACCGTGGATTAGCGGCGTAGCCGTGAACCACGTTACATCTTTGTTAGCATTGTTTGTTTATCTTTTGCTTTGTCTTTATTTATTTGTATTTGCATATTCCGCTTGTGTTAACGTTTTGTAGACGAGCAAAATACGACATCCAACGAATGACAGCTATTCACCCCCCTCTAGCCGGCCGTATCGATCCCCAACAAAGGGAAGGTCTTCATCTCACAAAAACCCTAGAGGTATACTAGTACGAAAGCGAGAGGTAGTAATTATCTCTCACCTGCAGTATAAGTAGTTCTTCGATTGTTTTATATAGCTTATTTTCATATGTTTTGAAGATTATATGTTTGGATCAGATGATATATGTGTGTGATCAGATTTATAGTCGAGGTATAGTTCTTTTTAAGCAAGATCTAAGATCACCAAGATGTTATTTCTCACCTAGAGTATAAGTAACTCCTTGATTTGCCCATCTAGGTTATATTATCATGTTTTATTTAGATTTATATGTTTTGTCCAGATTATGTTTGTTTGGACTTTTAGGTATTTTAAGTATATTTCATTGGAAGCAAGATGTAAAGATCGCAAAGATGCTTTCCCTATAAGTTTTGGGGACAAAGAGCATGATCGAATGTCTTGAAAGGCTTCCTATATGAGTTTTAGGAGTATGATCATGTTAAATGTTTGATAAATGATAAAAATATGTTTTGATCAGATTATATAATATAGGTGTGTTTAGATTTATAGGTAAGGTATATGTTGTTTTAAGCAAGACATAAGATCACTAAGATGCTATCTCTCACCTATAGCATAAGTAACTCTTTGATTTGCACATCTAGCTTCTAGTATCATGTTTTTATTCAGATTTATAGATTCTTTCCAGATTATGGTTGTTTGTATTTTTAGGTATTTTAAGTATATTTTATTGGAAGCAAGATGTAAAGATCGCAAAGATGTTTCCCCTACGAGTTTTGGAGACAAAGAGCATGATTATATGTCTTGAAAGGCTCCCTATATGAGTTTTGGGAGTATGAACTTGTTACATGTTGGTTAAATGATAAAATCAGTAGGTCATATATATTTATAGGTATATTTCATGTTGAAGCAAGGCATAAGATCGCAAAGATACTTCGCCTATAAGTTTTGGGGACAAAGAGCATGTTCGCATGTTCTGAAAGGCTTCCTATATGAGTTTTGGGAGTATGATCATGTTAAATGTTTGATAAATGACAAATATAAGTAAGTCATATATAAAGGAAGTATTTTACTTTGAATATTTCATTGGAAGCAAGATGTAAAGATCACAAGATGCTTCCCCTATGAGTTTTGGGGACAAAGAGCATGATCAGATGTCTTGAAAGGCTTCCTATATGGGTTTTTGAGTATGATCATGTAAAATACTTGTTAAATGACAAAAATAAGTAAGTCATATATAAAGAAAGTATTTTACTTTGAAGTGACATGTACCGGGCTCTTAGATTGCCCACGGGCCCCTTGACCGCCCTTGAAAGTTCCACGGGCCCCTAGACTGCCCTTGAAAGTTGCCCTAATAAATTTGGTGGCTAGCTACCCCGAGTTCTATTAGGGTTGCACGCAAAATGGTACAATGCCGGGCTTCCCAAATAAGGATGATTAGTATTTTAAAGTATATATGGTTTCGAAAGTTAACCAAAGCACAATGTTTACAAGTTTAAGTATAGTATGTCTCATGTATATGTTTCTACAAGCGAAGCATATTTCAAGCATGTATTGCAAGTTGCGTATGTTAAGTTCATGCATGTCAAGTTGAATCATTGTATCATGTGCAAGTACTTCCAAATGTTAAATGCAGAATTTTCCTAAATGCAAATATGAACATGTGTTGCATGCAAGTATTCTAATAGCATGTTTTCCTAATGCAAAATTTTGTGAGAATAGGAAGTACTTACTAAGCTCCATTGCTTATAGTTTGCATCCCTTATACTGCAGATAAGGGTAAAGCAAGATTGGAGTAAGAGGAGGCAGCGGATGAAGTGCTTGGTGTGTGTGGCGTAGACAGTGGATTATGATCCTGAACTTGCTAGTATTTTGTTATGTGTTAAGACCTTCGAACTTATTCATGTGGTAGTGTTCATGTTATATGTTTGATCATGTTGTGTCTAAGAATGTTGAACTTTCTAGTATTATGTTATGATAAGAACTTTGAACTATGTGCTAGTCTTCATGTTAGGTGCTAGGGTTGATGTTATGTATCGTTGATTACGTTGATGTTCATGTCAAGGATGCACCTATCACTATCACCATGCATGAGGTTGAGTTACTTAAGAATGTTCTATATTAGAACTCTAGTGAATGTGCATGCTTAGATAGGTTAAGAACTTGTGAAATAGCCTAGTGTCAACATGTGAATGTAGTTGGTTTGTTTCTTTAGCTTCCGCTGTTAAAAGTTAAGAGTTTGAATTATGATACTCGTTTAGAAACCAAGTTTAGATCTTGGTACGAGTTGTTGATACTCTTCGGTTTAAATCAGGTATTAGTTAACTCTCAAATAGTGTATGTGAGTTTATGAAATGATTGAGTCATGTTTTACCTGATTATGCAAAGAGTAAGATAAAGTATGGCAGTAACACCTCCTTTACTAGTGTAAGTAGGGGGGGGGTGTTACACTAACCGGATCATTGGAAAGGTTCACTTTGAGCTCCAAGTATCTCAACATGATGCTTGGATCTCAGCGAGTTGTGTACAACAAGTCCAGACTCAGACACAAAGCTAAATTCTTCTATAAATCATACATGTCATTACTTAGCCGAAACACTAAGAATCAAGTCCAAGCATAGGTTCCTAAGTCTAGATTAGTCAACCAAGTTGGACCAAATCAATTTTGGGTTCCCAAGAGTCAAGTTTACTTATTGAACAAAATTCAACCTAGCTATCACTTAGGGGGAGCTAACACTTTGCTTGTTTTCTTGTTTAGTTAAACTCTTGTAGGCTTTAGTTTACTTTTGTAAGATATCAAAAAAAAAAATCCCTTGTTAATTAAGAAATTATCTTATATAATATTTCAGGAATTTTTAGAATTTTTTTTGGATTCAAAAGGAGTTCATATGATCGTTTAGGGGGGAAGATTAAAGCCTAAGTAGGTGAATGGGTTAACTTATGATAGCCTTAGGTTAAACTTAGGCTAGCTCAACCAACTCGGTCAGCCTTGAAATCCCGATACCTAATTTTCTCAGCCGCAATTTTCTTCTCCTCAAATCCCGATCTCATTCTTTTCCTTTGCACTCGATCATTACCCCACTCATGATTCTCTTCTTCCCTCTACTCCATTGTCGTCGCATCTCCCTCCCGATCTCAGCGGCAACGAGCTCCTTCAGCCGTCGAGTTTGCCTCGGTTCATGGGATGACCTCTGCAGCCATTGATCCAGCTCGTCGTTGACCACCTCTACCGCTGCCCTTCATCCCTCCATCGGCAGTTTGCGAGCTCTATCCAGTGACTTTCCTTCTCTACAATGTTTCAATCTGGGACATTACCATCTTAAACTGATTTGATATTTCTTATCCTATGTTTTCTGCTCTGCGGTGAAGGCTTGCCTACTCGCGAGCCGATCTTGAGATCAAGAGGCGAGTTGACGGTTGTTCGTCCCTGCGACAAATAACATCTTTGCCTGATCAAAGGTAGGTTGCAAATTGATGCACGCGAACGCGACCTCAAATCTCATGACGGAGACCGTCGAGGACTCGAAGCGTGCGCTTGCGCTCAACACCCGCAAGTGCACGAATGTCGTCAAGTAATAAAGAATATCGATCCCACAGGGACTGAGATTTTGAGTATCGGTTTGTCCAGTGGATGTGTTATTGTTCGGATTGGTAATCTGAGGGTTCACTAATGAGAGATTTGTTGGTGCAGGGGCACCTAAGTCGAACCTATATTTTGATTATGGCAAAAGACGCAAAGTCAAGGATATATCGTTATCTCACGAGCTGAATCGAGTGTGTAGAAAAGTGCTAAAGCTGGAGCCGAAGGCTAGCGACACCCAGAGGAAGCCGCGGTGGTCGGGCGACACTCGAGTGACTTCGGAGGGAGCCGAAGGAATCGAGTGGAAGGCCGGAAGCAAAAGCAACACGTAAGTATCGAGGAAAGCTCGTGTGTGCGAGCGTAAGTGAGTTCGTATCCTCGTTACGGGGATGATCTTAAGCGTAGATCCGACCAAAGACATCCTATAGATGGTCTAGGTCGAGATCGGACGGTCGACGACCATCGAAATTATGTTTTTGTTGAGCTAACTTTGACTTACGAAACATCGGCCGACTTGAGGACTCATTGCCGATCGCCAATCGATCGATCGCCGGAGGTCATCACTGATCGATGTCGCCATCACGATCGATGATGGCCATCAGTCGACTGATGGTCAATGATCAGATTCGAGGAGTCAAGGCTTATCACCCCATTTCAAGGAGATTGGTGCTCAATTGTGATTGACTAGGGTTCCTCTCGAAAAGGGGCTCAAAGGCTATAAAAGGAGGTCCTAACCTAGGGTTTTCTCATCAATTCTAAGTGCTCAAAAGCCTCCACAACGCTACGACTCTCCGACGACTCTACAACAACGAAGTGCTGCCAACAACCCTAGTTCAAGTCCTATCTTCGAGTTGTTGGTATAATCTTGTTTTGTCATTTCTTTTAATCTTGCAATTCGTTTGTTAATCGAGGCTTTCTACCGTTGCATTTCATTTTAATAGAAGAGAGGGTTTGTCTCTCTATCTTGTGCTTCGAAGGTTTTTGTAATCGTAAAACTCCTACCTCCAATGAGGAGGAGTGTTTTAGTGAATTGCCCTCCGTACACGGTCTAGGACCGTTAGGGCCTTGGAGTAGTAGCCGAAGGCTACGAACAAAGTAAAAAAACTATTTGTCTCATTTAGTTTTTATTTACATTTCCGCTGCGTTTAATTGTCTACCGAACGATTTAAAAGAAAAAGTTTTTATCGCTATTCACCCCCCTCTAGCGATCCGCTTCGATCCAACAAGATTGTCGGTGGTCCAAACTCAGTACGGTGTCACGTAGAAGAAGAGAAAAGTTGCTACGAGGGTTTGGATTGGATTCTAGGGCTTCAGTTTCGTTGTGTGTCACAGAACATGCTATCAATTGAATGTATCCATATTTTCTAGCTAGGGTTTTGTGGAAAGGACATTATACACTATAGTATGAGGATGCCGAATCGATCCCTGCGATGAGCCGAAAACGATACACATTACCAACTCTATCGCATCCTTCTATCCATAGTTGCAGGCGATGAGGCCAACCTCTAGGTTCCTCCTAATATCCCCTAAATCTTAGATACGAGGACTGTCACTCCTCGTATCGTCTATGCACGGAAGATAGAAAAACAAAACACAAAGCTATAGATCTAAACAATCATTCAACTACAAATACGATTTCAAGAAAGGAAACATATTTGAAATAGCAATGTTCTACTCAACACAAACTACTCCCTAATCATAGAATTGAAGAATCTACTCCATGAATACGAGAAGAGAGTCACAATACATTATAGAATTCATGAGTAAAACGATAAACATGCAAGAAATATGAATTACAATGTAATTGCAGCTCTTCCCTCTGGTGTTGTGGTGTAGATCTTGATCCTCAAGCGACTCTCTCCTTCCCCGATGTGAGTTCCAAAAGATTTTTAAGGCTTCGGAGTGTTGTCCCGGTCGGTGTGCCTCCCCCCTAGGGTTTGGGTGGAGCTTTCCTTATATAGACATGATGCCGGATCGCTGCGAAATCTAGAAAAAACCCTAGTCGCGTCAAATCGCTTTGCTGCCACACGGCCATGTGAAAACACATGGCTTGGCCGTGTGTCAGGCTGTGGCAGCCATTTTCGCCTTCTGAACACGACAGTGTGTAGGCACACGTCCTGGCCGTGTTCCCTTCTGCGTCTAGTTGCCAAATATCTTCTTTTTGCTCCGAAAGTGCACCATTATCCCCACGAAATGCTATCCTGCACACAAAAATATACAGTGCAGATCTTCGAACCAGAAAATAGGAAATGCATGGAAAATAAAATAAAATATGCATGAAACCAACATAAAATGAGATGAGATGTGAGCAAAAACTACTTCTCAAACCCTATATGTTTTGCTCACATCAATTCCCCCATACTCAAGTCTTTGCTTGTCCTCAAGCAAACCTCAGTGCCATGAAATTTTAAAAGGTATTATTCCATACTTAGCATGTTAACTAGATTTATCAAGTGGTTTTGCAATCAAAGCAAAATAGATATGTTCTAGAAATTCACTAAGTTAGCTCCTCGTGCTCGTGCTAAGCAAATCTTCTTAGGGGATACTCGTTCCATGGTAAGTTAAGTCATCATCCTATAATTTTCCTAAGGTCTCCGACTCTTAGGCACTTACCTGCCCAAAGCGAAGGTCATTCCCTAGATCTAGTACAAAGTCTCAAAAGTGTGCTCGGTATTGAGAGAAATTGGTAGGTGTTTCCCCAATAACCTTACTCGGTCTCAAAGGGGCACCTAATCATTTCCACCCACGACAACTATTTTTTATCCCTCATAATCTCTTTTTTCTATTTCTTTTCTTTTTCATTTTTTTCTCTCTCTTTTTCTTTTTCTTTTCTCTCTTTTATTATTTCGGCTCACTGGGATTTTGACTTTTCTGAATGGGCTTATACAATCCGAGCATCTCTAGTAACTAAAATGCTAAACTTATGGTCACCTGTGGATTTCAAAGTACTAGACTACTGAGATGAATCATAACTAGTAATGTACTAGACTCTCCCTTTCAGAATGTTTGACATGTGTAGGTGCAAAAATAAAAGCTAACCAGTGTAAGTATCGAACATTCATTAGAGCAAATAAAATAAAATACCATGAGATAAATAAAGTTAAGCTACCTATGGGAACAATTTATGAAAGTAACTTTAAACATACTCGAGGCAAACTTAAAGATAGCCAAGACTAAGTGCAGGAAGAAACTAAACACACTATGCATGAATAAATGAATGCTAACTAAAATACAAACATTAGGAAAGAAACCACTGCTAGAAACAAAACTTGGGGTCCCCCCCAGACTTAAGTGAAGCATACCTCTAGTATGGTGGACGAGGTGGAAAGTCTGGTAGCCTCGGCATCTCGGGGTCCTGGGAGAACTTGCTACTGAGCCGCTGATGCCACATGTATATGTGGTCAATCTAAGAGCTAGTGGATGCAGTGGCTGTTCGGTGCTCCTCCTCCCTGGCCCACTGTGCCTGCTGGGCTCGCATATGCTGTCGTATCTCCTGGTGGTAGGCGGCCTCCACCCGGCGACGGGTAGCCTCCTCTTGGAAGTATACGCAGGCCTTGTTGTAGAACTCCTCGGTGCACTGGAAGTGCTCCTGGAAGCCCTGAAACTCCGCCTGTGTGTAGGCGCTCTACTCCTCCCATCGCTGCCTCTGTGTCTGTTGCTCGACATATATGTCGTCGAGGCACGATCGGAACTCTAAAAAATCATAGGCAGATGTACCTGCATCCTGCTCAAAAGTAGAAAAAGGTGGTGGTGTAGGTGCAGGCTCATGTCGACGTGGACTAGATGGGCTCCTATGCATGTGTGGACTAGAGGGAGCATGATGCAAAGGGGGAGAGATGGGCGCTGATGTGGATGGTCCCTCATATGGCGGGGACTCCACTATCAGGTCTAAGCGCTAGTTGGTGCGTGTGGTGATGGTGGTACGATCGGGGTCAGGGAGCCTAAGGGCCGTCAGGTTTTTCCTTACAAAGCATAAGGAGTGTCCCTCTCTTACAATCATCTTCATGGCCATACACACTCCTAGGTCGATCCTAGGGCTCCCCTCTAGGCTATCTAGTGCAGTGTAGTTGTACCCCATCCTATGGAAAATGTGGGTAAGCAGGCCCCCCACATCAATTTCTCCTCTCGCTGCTTTGCCCATTTTCACTAAGTGTCTAATGAAATGGGACCCTACATCGATGCTACTCCTTTCTTGTAGCATGTCCCATAGGCAAAGTAGCTCACTAGCTCTCACTACACCGTCACTCTCTCCACGACCAAAAATAGTACTTTCCATGATTCGGTGGAGGTATCGGAAAATGGGGTTTTGGAGGCGTGATGCTTTGGCCCTAGAAGGGTCGTAAGCGTGCTCTCCTGTCAATTCAATCCAAAAGATTTGAGAGTTAAACCCAATAGGGGTTCTTCTCTCTCCCCCACTTAGCAAGCCAAAGCATGAGTTCCATTGGTGTAGTGTCCATTCATGCTCAATGTTAAATATCCTAAAGGTAATCCTACCTTCTTCGCTCTCTCTACCCGTTAAAACTTCAGCTTCTAAAGAACTTAAAAATTCTAAAACTACCCTATGGTATGTTGGGTGTCTTACTCCCATTATCTCTTCCCACCCCATTTTTGCAAATAGGGCTTGAATGTCACCCAATAACCTTAAGGATTCTAGTAAATCTTCATCAAGATACCTAGTTGCAGTGATTTTACGAGTAGAAAGCATATTATATCTATCCCTATGCTCATTGTTGTGAAAAAGAAGGGTTGGTAAGGCGTTACCTTCCTCCGGAGCTTGAGGGGCATCGGTTCTACTTGCTCATCGCTTCGAAGCACAAGATCAAGATACCACTTGCTTGGTCCTCCTCATCCTTGCTTCTTTTGGCTTCTTTGAAGGTTGGAAAAGCTTCTAGGTGGTGGGGACGAAGGATCCACATGGCTAGGGCAAGAAAAATCGAAACACATGGTGCATTTTGGGCAAAAATGCACGGCGTGCCCTTTTTAACCTCGCGCGACATGGCCATGTGAAAACACATGGCCATGCCGTGTGTGCCTCGGGTTGGTCGAGCATGACCATGGTAAAATACACGGCCAGGCCGTGTGTCCCCTATTTCTCTCCTTTTGTGCACAACGATCCGAATTTTCTCACACGTTTCGCCGTGTAAGCTAAAATTGTTTTTTATTTTTACCTAGCAAGTTCTTTTTGGTCCTAATGCTAAATGAAATGGAAATCAAAGTTCAAATTAACCAAATTAATGCAATACAATCAAAATAAAACCTAAAAAAACTAAACTTGGGTTGCCTCCCAAGAAGCGCTTTGTTTAAGGTCGTTTAGCTCGACCACACTCCATTATCAACTTGGCTCTGGAGGTTCTGTGAACCTCCATTCATCTGTCTCAAATTCTAGAGACTCCCCTAGATACTTCTTTAATCATTGCCCATTTACTTTGATATCCTTTTATTCCTTACTCCATATATCCACTGTGCCATATGGGTATACCCTTTTTACCCGAAACGGTCCTGACCACCTTGATTTTAGCTTCCTTGGAAAAAGTTTTAACCTGGAATTATATAGGAGAACTAAGTCTCCTTCCTTAAACTCCCTTCTCAAGATATGTTGGTCATGCCACTTCCTAGTTCTTTCCTTATACGCCCTTAGCATGTTCATAAGCATCTCTTCAAATTTTATCCAGCTCACTTAACTGCAGTTTTCTTTTCTCTCCTGCCGCACAGTAGTCCAAGTTGAGCTTCTTGATGACCCCAAAGCCTTGTGTTCTAATTCGGGTGGGTGGCAAGGCTTCCCATAAACTAAATGGAACGGGGTCATGTCTATCGAGATCTTATAAGCTGTGCGGTAAGCCCAAAGAGCATCATCCAGTTTTTGTGACCAATCTTTCCTTGATGCTACTACTGTCTTTTCTAGAATACTTTTGATCTCCAGATTCAAAATTTCCACTTGTTTGCCATCGAGACTTTGTGTATCACCCCATATTTATGTAGCAATTTTTCAAACTATTTTTCGATGAAGTGGGATCCTCCATCATTGATTACGACTCGAGGAACTCCGAATCTAGGGAATATGTTTCTTTTGAACATTTTTATTACAGTCCTAGCGTCGCAGTGGGGTGATTCTACGACATCCCTCATTAGGAGACGTAGTCTACAGTGACCAGGATATATTTGTTTGCATCAAAAGCGGGAAAGGGTCCCATGAAATCTATCCCCCATATGTCGAAGAGCTCCACCTCTAATATGGTGCTTGCCGACATCTCATGTCTCCTACCTAAATTTCCTGTTCGCTGGCACCGATCGCAGGAGACCACATAGTTGGGCATGTCCCTAAACAGGCTAGGCCAGTAGAATCCTGCCTGAAGTACCTTTGCGGCTATTTTTGCAATTCCGATATGTCCCCCATATGCTGAGGAATTGCAATGAAAGAGGATGCTCTCCACTTCCTCTTCTGGTACGTACCTTCGATATATGCTATCTGCACATTTCCTAAATAGGAAGGGATCATCCCATATATATTGCCAAACTTCTGCAAAGAATCTTTTCCTTTGTTGGGTTGTGAATTCCAGCGGTATCACTCTTCCAGCAAGAAAATTCATCAAATCTGCATACCAGGGGGTGGTAACCTTAGTAATAGCCATGAGGGTATCATCCCGTAGAGCATTGTCTATTTGGGCACTGTCTCCCTCTTCTATCCTGCTATCTATGGGCATGTGCGACAAGTGGTCTACGACAATATTGTCCGATCTCTTTTTATCCCTGATTTCTATATCAAATTCATGAAGTAATAGAATCCAACGAATAAGGTGGGGTTTAGCATCCTTCTTACTTAGCAAGTAATGAACTGCAGTATGGTTAGTGTAAACCACTACCTTCGAACCTACTAAGTATTGTCTGAACTTGTCGAATGCGAATACGACTACTAGCAATTCCTTCTCGATTGTGGCATAGTTGATTTGTGCTCCATTCAGCATCTTACTGGCGTAGTGAATGGCGTGTAGCTTTTTCTCCTTCCGTTGCCCTAACACTACCCCCACTGCATAATCACTAGCGTCACACATGACCTTGAATGGTAGGCTCCAGTCAGGCGGTTGTATTATCGGGGATGTTACTAAGGCTTTCTTTATTTCTTCGAACGCTACTAAACATTGCCGATTGAAAATAAACTCTGTGTCCTTAGCTAGTAGATTTGTCAGAGGTCTAGTTGTCTGAGAATAATTCTTTATGAATCTATGATAAAAACCCGCATGCCCAAGAAAGCTCTGGACCCCCTTTACATCCCTGGGTGGCGGCAATTTTTCAATTACTTCAACCTTCGCCTTGTCCACTTTGATACCGTTCCCTGATATCTTATGTTCTAGAACTATCCCTTCAGTTACCATGAAATGACATTTTTCCCAATTCAGAATCAAGCTATTCTCCTCACACCTTTGTATAACCCTTTCTAGATTCTTTAGACATGCATCGAAACTTGTTTCGTAGACTGAAAAATCATCCATGAATACTTCCATAATCTGTTCAATCATATCTGAAAAGATAGCTGTCATACAACTCTAGAAGGTGGCTGGGGCATTACATAGGCTAAAGGGCATTCGTCTGTATGCGAATGTTCCATACGGGCAGGTGAAGGTGGTCTTCTCTTGGTCATTAGGGTGGATTGGGATCTGGAAAAACCCTGAGTACCCATCAAGGTAGCAGAAATAGGAATGTTTAGTGAGGCGTTCCAGCATCTGATCGATAAACGGAAGTGGGAAATGATCCTTTCTTGTTGCTTTGTTTAGTTTATGATAATCTATTCACATTCTCCACCCTGTTACTGTTCTAATAGGGATCAACTTATTCTCTTAGTTTTTGACTACCGTAGTGCCGCCTTTCTTTGGGACTACATGCACTGGACTTACCCACTCACTATCTGAAATTGTGTAAATTATTCTAGCATCCAGGAGTTAAGCACCTCCTTTTTCACTACCTCCTGCAAATGAGGGTTAAGTCACCTTTGGTGCTCCATGGTTGACTTACACCCGTCCTCAAGTATTATTCTATGCATGCAAAGAGACGGGCTTATCCCCTTTATGTCATCGATGGTATAACCCAACACTTTTTTATACGTCCTGAGCATCCCCAACAACTTCCTTGTCTCTACCTCACTCAAATTTGCATTTATAATCACCGGATAGGTTGAAGTCGGTCCCAAAAATTCATACTTGAGATTAGGGGGTAGTGGCTTCATCTCAGGCCCTGTGTCTTTCTCTTCTACCACCTGTCCCGACTCTTCCTCTTCTTATGATCTTGAAGATAGGGAAGCTTCTTCCATCCAGTACTCTCTCTCCTTGTCCTCCCCCTATACTTGGCAAGCTATTTCAGTGCTGCCTATATCCATTATGAGGAAAACCTCCTGAAAATCTCGCTCGCTATTCGCCCATACTTCGAGAGTCCCAACCACTGTCTCTATAATGCGAAATGTGTCATCTGTGCTCTTTTTCATCAGCACGCCTGTCCCGACCTAGACCACCTATAGGATGTCTTTGGTTGGATCTACGCTTAAGATCAACCCCGTAAAGAGGATACGACCTCACTTACGCTCACACATACGAGCTTACCTTGATACTTACTGTGTCACTTTTGCTTCCGGCCTTCCACTCGATTCCTTCGGCTCCCTCCGAAGTCACTCGAGTGTCACCCGACCACCGTGGCTTCCTCCGGGCGTCACTAGCCTTCAGCTCCAGCTATAGCAATTTTCTGCACACTCGATTCAGCTCGTGAGATAACGACATGAGCTTTAACTTTGCATCATTTGCTATAATCAAAACTCAGGTTCGACTTAGGTGCCTACTGCACCAACAATCTCCCCCTTTTTGATTTATGGCAAACCCACATACAAAGTTAAGAACATAGCATGCATGAAGAATAATAATGTGCATAAAATAGCATGCATGAAGAATAATAATGTGCATGAAAAACAAAAATAAAGATTAAGTTGGAGTAGTAAGGATTTTCTTCAAGTACTCCCCCTTGAGGAAACCTCCCCCTTGACCGAGGGTGAGTCTTGAAAGAAGACCTTAGTCCTCCCTCTTGAGGATTGCTATTTAGGAAGAGTTTAAGTAATTAACATTACTTAAAGTTGGCTTTAGTAAAACATTTAAGTTAAGAGGACCTCTTAACTTGGCCCTTTCTCCCCCTTTCTTAAGTAAACCATTAACATTTGGCCATAGTGTTTAAAAAATAAGTTCAAGTTAAGAATTCTCTTAACTTGACCTTTACTTCCTTTTAAGTAAATTTTCAAAACTTAAAGTTAAGTAAACATTTACTTAACTTTTGGCCATGAAAAACAAGTTAAGTTATCAAAATTTTTGATCCCTTAACTTTGGCCTTTTTCTCCCCCTTTTGCCATATATCGAAAAGAGTGGGGTGTGTGAGAAACACCCCTTTTGCTCTGATACCAATTGTTGGATCGATATGAGCGCTAGAGGGGGGGGGTGAATAGCATTCATAAAAACTTTTCTTTTTCGACAATTAAAACCAAGTACACAGCAGAAAACTAAAAGACAAACACAAGAAAGGCACAAAGCTTTTTTACTTGGTTCACAGCCCACCGACTACTAATCCAAGGCCCTATGATCCTTGATCGCTTCTGAAGGGCAATCACTAAAAGTCTCTTCCTCGTTAGAGGTAAGAGACAAGACGATTACAATGATTATAAGGCCGGTAACAACCTTACCGGTCCTTATACAAATTAAGTACAAAAAGATAATAATAATACCGACAATTAATTAGAAGATGGCACACGGTCGGAGTAGCATTGTAGAGAGCACGAGCACTTGGGAGATTCTTGAATTTGGGTGTGAGTCCTCCCCTCCTTTTATAGATTTGCGCCTTGGAATTTGTCCCGATCCAGACCTAAAACTTGTGGATCTTATCTTGAGGAGGCGGCTTATCTTATCATGAGGTGACGGCTTATCTTATCCTGAGGTGGTGGCATCAATCTCTATCTCTTTAACCTTGTGCACTGGGCTGATTCGTCGACATCAGTCGACTGATCTTCTTAGCAGTTGACTGCCTTCAGTCGACTAATGACATCTCTAGTTGACTGCTGCACTTGAGAATCCCTACAATACAAGATTAGCACAATAGATGCATAATGCCATGCAGTGTGACAGTCCTTTGACTGTCCGATCTCGACTTTAGCATTCCTCCGGATGCCTTAGTCGGATTGACGCCTAGGATTGTCCTCTAACTGAGGACGCGTCCTTATTACCGCTCCACACACGGAGCTTACCTTTGATCCTCTTGACCTGTCTCTTAGCTTTTGGTCACCACCAAGGTTCCTCGACTCCCCGAGGTTCTCCTGGTGTCGCCCAACCACCACGGTTTCTCAACTTGAGATTCTCTGGATGTCGCTCAACCTTTGGCTTAGCTTAAACACTTCCTACACACTTAGCATATCACATGAGATATCAAAATAGCTTAACTTTGAATTTTTGCCATCATCAAAACCAAGGTTCGATTATCTAGTGCCCCTGCACCAACACTAGTTTCCTGGAACCCTTGCAAAGAATTGCAGACTTGATCAATGGCTCTCGTATCTACACACAAAATCAAAAACTGTGGCTCTGATACCACTTAAAGGGAATTGCTTCTCGCTTCGGTCGCTTGTGCATGGCAATCCTATCACACGTCCCCGGATTAAAATTTAATTAATCAAAACTAATCCGGATGGAGATGGATTACCCAAGAAACCGATTCATCATCGTGCTTTTCGATTTGAGTAGTCGCTTGAACAAACTTGTTGTTCAAGCAACCTTACTCTTTTCCTCGATTAGCCGCGGAATAGATGATGAACGGATCGCTGGATTTTGTATTTATCATCGGGGTTCATATTAATCAATAACATACAAAATACAAAAGAACTAGAATCAAAATTAAACAAGATTATACCTCTTGTTTTACCTCTTGATCTTCTATTGTATTCTTATCCTCTTCTTGGACGTCGTGTGGGCGACGATCTTCCAAGAATCGAAGCCTCATAGATCGTGTGTCTTCCCTTCCTTGCTCGCTCCGAACAAGGGAAGAACAAACTTTCTTCTTCTCCTTGCTTGTGCCGACCACCAACCACCAAGCTTGGTGTCCGCCGGCCCTAAGGAGAGGGAGAGGGTGTGCTGGCCAAGACAAAGGAAGGAGGAACCCTCACCTTTGTTGCCGCCGACCCTTGGAGGAGGATGAAGAAGCACCGACCAAAGCTTGAGGGAAGGAGGCGTCGGCCAAGTGAGGGAGGAGAAGAACAAAACCCTAGCCACCAACCATGTTGCCGCCGGCCCTAGGAGAAGCAGACCCTAGCAACCAATGCTTGCCGCCCAAGCCTCTCCAATGCAAACTCCAAACCCTTGCACAACTTGTTCTCCTTGCCGCCCAAGCCTTTCCAACCCTTTTATAGATCTAGGCTTCATGAGTTATTTATAATAGGCTATAATAGGGACCATGAGGAGGAGTTGGATATTGGCCACCCAATGGATCCGAACCATATATAACCCGATCCATTAATGATGATCCATTCCACTAGAGGATCATCATTGATCTACCTCACCAACCCCCATAATTAAATATGAGTTCCACATATTATTTGTACAAAATAACTCCCCGTGTTTAAGATATCGAATGTCCATTAATTAATTAAATTACTAATAATTTAATTAATTAATATCTAACTCCATGAGTATTACCACTCATCCTTATCATCATGTTGGACCAAGTCCACCTGCAGGATTTACAAGATGAACTTTATAAGCTCCTCAAGGGGACATCATCATCCTAATATATAGGACACAATTTCCTCCTATAATCAATGACACACCATGTAAATAATATTATTTCTCAACTTACTAGGCCTATCGATTTAACACATAAATCTCGCCCATTGGTAAATCAAAGAAATAAATACTAAGTACATGTGTTTGTTGTTATATCGGGATTAAGAGCATGTACACCATAATATCTGAGGTATGATTCAATTATATAGTCAGTATAAATTGAATCACCTCTAAATCGGTCTAGCTCAATACACACAAAGTGTACTAGTGTAATTCTATGGTCAAGATAAACCAATACCAAATTACACTACAACCATGCTAATGGTTTGTCCAAAACCATCTTGGTTGTGAGCCTCTACTTATACTCTACAAGGAACTGATAACATGATCTTTTGTGCGACACCACACACCATGTTATCTACAATGTAAAGTAACAGACAATATGCATAAATATAAAATGCAAACAATGATCATGTGATTCTTATTTCAAAATGAAGATGTCCATACAAAGGCTAGGCTTTCAGTATACATCCCAATAATCAATTCAGTAGATAGTCTCTAATATGTACCCATGTGTCAACTTGATATCACAAATCCATGACCTGTGAGATTAAGTCATCAATTGACCTACATGCTAGTCTCTGCGCATTAATATTGTCCTTGGATATTACTAGGAATAGTTAAGAGTAGTGTTATATATATATATATATATATATATATATATACAAACTCTCACTATCAATTCAACCAATTGATATGCTGTAAACCTGAACCTACTATTCAAGGACACTATTATATTATTCATATATCACATATAAGAAACAATATAATAAGCAAACCTTGCCTGTTATTAATGAAATATGATACATATGATCTCTAATTATTCATCTCATGATTGACACTAAGGGTTGCCACTAACAATCTCCCGCTAACACTAGTGTCAATCACTGTAATCTCTAAGACCAGTGACCTAGTATGACCATCATGCTTTTTCTCTGCTAAAGCCTTGGTCAAGGGATTCATAATGTTAGCATTAATATCTACTCTGAATATTCACATATCTCCTCAATCGATGATCTCTCGAATGAGGTGATACCACCGTAGTATATGTTTGGAACACCGGTGAGAACGAGGTTCTTTAGCCTGTGCTATAGCCCCGTTGTTGTCACAATAAAACTCTATAGGGCTCATGATGCTAGGAACTACACCAAGCTCAAAAACAAAATTCTTGATCCAAACAACCTTCTTTGCCACATCTGAAGCAGCAATATACTCAGTCTCTGTAGTAGAATTCACGACTGTGTCTTGCTTTAACCTCTTCCAGCTCACAACACCACCATTTAAACAAAAGACATACCCTGACTGTGATCTATAATCGTCCTTATCCATTTGGAAGCTAGCATTGTTATAACCCTTTATAGCGAGCTCCTCATTGCCTCCAAATATCAAGAAATATTCTTTAGTTCTTCTCAAGTACTTAAGAATATTCTTGATGGATGTCCAGTGACTGTCACCTGGATCTGACTGGTACCTGCTCGTCATGATTAAATCATATGAGACATCAGGGCCAGTGCATAGCATGACGTACATAATAGACCCTATAGTTGATGCATAAGGGATATGATTCATGCATTCCCTTTCTTCCTTATAAGAAGGGCAGTGATCCTTCGAAAGGCTCACACCATGTGACATTGGCAGAAATCCATTCTTGGAATTCTACATGGCAAAATGTTTAAGTACCTTGTCAATGTATGCACTCTGACTTAAGCTAAGCAATCTCTTAGATCTATCTCTATTGATCTTAATGCCTACAATGTAGGCTGATTCACCTAAGTCCTTCATTGAGAAACAATTCCCAAGCCAAGTCTTCACTGAGTGACGTGTAGGGATGTCGTTTCCAATAAGAAGTATGTCATCAACATACAAGATAACTTTTCTCCCACTAACCCTCTTGTAGACACAGGGTTCTTCTTCTTTCTTGATGAAACCAAACTGTTTGATCGCATCATCGAATCGAAGATTCCGCTTCTAGATGCTTGCTTTAAACCATAAATGGACCTTTATAGCTTGCATACCTTGCCAGTATGCTTTGGATCTACAAAACCCTTAGGTTGTGTCTTGTACACATCCTCGAGGAGGTTTCCATTTAGAAACACAGTTTTGACATCCATTTGCCAGATCTCATAATCGTGGTAAGCTGTAATAACAAGCATTATCCGAATGGACTTAAGCATCGCAACTGGTGAAAAAGTTTCATCACAGTCAATACCATGAATATGTTTGAAACCTTTAGCTATCAATCACCCTTTATAGGTATGCATAAGACCATCCATGTCAGTCTTTCTCTTAAAGACCCACTTACACCAAATGGGTTTGACCCCTTAAGGTGGATCAACCAAAGTCCATACTTAGTTAGTGTACATGGATTCCATTTCGGACCTCATGGCCTCTATCCATTTCTCAGAATCTGGGCTCATCACAGCTTACTGATAGGATGTAGGCTTGTTCAACTCAACAAGTATAATGTCATCATTGTTAGATAAGAGAAATGAATATCTCTCAGGTTGACGACATATCCTATCAGACCTGTGAAGAGGTTGGTCTACTTGAACAGGTTGTTGCTCCATAACTTCTTGTGCAATAATCTCATCATCCACAACACTTTGTGGTGTATGCTCAATTTCCATCTCAGTGCTATCTATATCTTGAATTTCTTCAAGATGTATTTTACTCCCACTAGTTCTTCTAAAAATGAACTCTCTTTCTAGAAATATGCCATTTCTAGTGACAAAAACTTTGCCTTGTGTGGGATTGTAGAAGTAATATCCTTTTGTTTCCTTAGGATATCCTACAAAGTAGTAATTGTCTGATTGGGGCCTAGTTTATCGGAGACTTGACGTCGAACATAAGCCTCACAACCCTAAATCTTCATAAAAGACATCTTGTGACTCTTCCCAGTCCATATCGCATATAGTGTCTTTATGAATGTCTTAGATGAGACGTAGTTAAGTGTGAAAGCAACTGTCTCTAAAGCATATCACTAGAAGAAAGAAGGTAGATTTGTGTGACTCATCATGGATCGTACCATATCTAATAATGTATGATTTCTCCTTTTCGATACACCATTCCACTGTGGTGTTTCAGGTGGAGTGAGTTGAGATCTAATCCCAAACTCAACAAGATAGTCATGAAAATCTTGGCTAAGGTATTCCCCACCTCGATCTGATCGAAGTACTTTAATACCCTTACCAAGTTGGCTTTGTACTTCATTCTTGAATTCTTTGAATTTTTTAAAGGATTCAGATTTGTGTCTCATAAGATACACATATCCATATCTACTGAAATCATCAGTAAAAGTAATGAAGTACTAATAGCCTCCCCTAGTAACGATATTAAAAGAGCCGCATACATCAGTATGTATGAGTCCTAACAAGTCTGTCGCTCTTTCACCATGTCCACTAAATGGAGTCTTGGTCATCTTGCCTAGAAGATAGGATTCGCTTGTCTCATATGATTCGAAATCCAATGAGTCCAGTAATCCATCCTTATGGAGCTGGGATATGCGACTCTCATTTAAGTGACCCAGGTGACAATGCTAGAGATATGTTTGGTTCAGATCATTAGATTTGAACCCTTTAGTATTTATGTTATAGACTGGGGTTTCAAGATCTAGAAGATAGAGACAATTCACAAGGTGTGCACTACAAAAAACCATATCATTTAAATAAATGGAACAACACTTGTCCTTTATTACAAATGAGAAACCTTTCTTATCTAAACAAGAAATAGAGATAATATTTTTAGTCAAGGCAAGCACATAACAACAATATTCTAGTTCCAAGATAAGCCCAGTGGGCAAAGATAAGGAATATGTCCCAACAGCGATGGCGATAACTTTTGCTCCATTGCCTACCTGTAGGTCCACTTCGCCCTTCGTCAATGATCTAGCCTTTCGAAGGCCCTGCACATTAGTATAAATGTGAGAAGCACAATTGGTATCTAATACCCAAGAAGATGAGATAGATAAATTGACTTCTATAACATATATACCTGAGGCAGAAGTCTTACTTCTCTTCCTTTTCACCTCTTCCAAGTATAGCTTGAAGTTCCTCTTCCAATGTCCAGTCTCATTACAATGGAAGCAGGTTCCCTCCTTAGCAACTCCGCCTTTGGGTTTCAATGCATTTGCCTTTCCTTTGCCTTTGGCTTGGGTCTTACCCATACCTTTAGGCTTCTGCTTGCCTTTGCCTTTGTTCACGATCATAATGGTACTAGGCTTTGCCTTCTTAACGTTGAGTTCAGCAGTTCGCAACATGCTCAACATCTTAGGTAAAGGCTTATGAATTTCATTCATGTTGTAGTCCATGACAAATTGATTGTATCCTTCTAGCAGTGATTGCAGAACAAGGTCAGTGGACAACTCTTGGCCCAATGGAAATCCCAATCTCTCTAGGTTCTCAATGTACCCAATAATCTTGAGTACATGAGTGCCTACGAGAGTTCCATCTTGCATCTTGCATTGAAACAAAGCCTTTGACACTTCGTATCTCTCGTGCCTTGCTTGTCCCTGATATAGTTGTTTCAGATGCTCAACCATACCATAGGCATCCATGTTCTCATGTTGATTTTGAAGCTCAGAGTTCCTGGTGGCAAGAATAAGGCATGACACATCCATTGCATCATCTTGATACTTCTTATAAGCATCCCTGTTAGCGCGAGTGGTCCTAGGGGCGGGTGGTTCAGGAATGGACTGCTCTAGGACGTACAATTTGCGTTCTTGCTTGAAGACTATCCTCAAGTTCCTATACCAGTCCAGGAAATTAGCTCTAGTGAGCTTGTCCTTGTTGGTGCAACAATGCCCCAAGCATTTATATATATTTTGATGTTTGGATAATCATCTAAGTTAGGCAATGTTTTGTGATCTAATTGTATACATGTTTAAGTGACAGGAAAATCCAAGTATGAAGACTTGGTAAAAGACAAGTCCAAGTGTGATCTTGGCAAAGAGAAGTCAAGGAAAGGTCTTGGCAGCATAAGTCCAAGCATGTAGTCTTGGCGGCGTAAAGTCCAAGCAGTCCTTGGAAAAGGAAGACCAAAGGAAAGTCTTGGTGGCATAAGTCCAAGCATGTAGTCTTGGCGGCGTAAAGTCCAAGCGTACTTTGGCAAAGAAGAAACCTAAAGCATGACGAAACCAAAGGAAGCTTTTGAAGGCAAGCGCATGGATGAAGTCGTGGACTCAGAGAAATCCTAGAGGCGCAAGGCTGATGGAGAAGCTAGAAGGTTAAGTCTAGGCTTAGGTTATGTTTTCAAGTATGAATTAGTCATAAATGACCGAACATGGTGCCGAATCGCCTTTAAAATATAGCATTAGAGTTGATCGGGTTATCTCGACTGATCATAGCTTACAAGCCGGGCAAGATCGCCATAATTGGCGCTTGATCGCCATTAAATAGACCGATATTCGTAGTCGATCGCCACGATTATTTATAAAGATCACCGAATCGCCATCGCTGGCCGATCGATAGTCTTCTGCTGGCGATGACGACGTAAATCCCGCTAAATCCGGCCGTCAGGTTGCTAGAATAAGCCGCAATGACCGATCGATGAAAGTCATCAATGATCGATAGACTTCCAACGGAAAAAGAGGCTCTTTCCTATAAAAGAGCCCAAGGGGAGCAAGAAGAGCCTAATGCTTATATTCGATCTTCTTCTAAGCTCCTACAAGTTTTCCAAGCTTTCTAAGTGTATTAATCTCCTTTCTCCTCTCAAATCTTCATTGTCATCTTTGTAAGAAGAGGAGGTCTTTGTAAAGAGAAAGCTTCATAGTGAAATTGCTTGGGTTGATCCACCTTAAGGATCGCTGTGAGTAGGAGCATTATCTCCAACCACGAAAGGCTTTGTTAGCATTGGTTTTTGTTTTTACATATATTTGTGTTTGCTTCCGCTAATTATTTTTGTAGAAACGAAAGAGCTATTCACCCCCCTCTAGCCTTCAAACGATCCCAACAAGTGGTATCAGAGCCCGATCGCATCGGAAGATCTAGCAATCAACCGAGCAAAGATGGCATTTCAAGAGGGGTATAGCACGGCGAGGCCTCCGCTCTTCGACGCAACGATTTTGGATATTGGAAAGGTAGGATGGAGTATTATTTAATGAACGATATTGAAAATTGGTTTAGTATTGTAGATGGTTTTGAGAAGCCGGTCGATTTAATTCGAGCACCACTACCAACAAAGGATTGGACAAGAGAGATGGCCAAGAAAGCACAAGCAATGTAAAGCAACGACCACACTTCAATGTGGTCTATCCAAGGAGCAACTATCTAAGGTCGGGCCTTCAACTCCGCAAAGGAGCTTTGGGAGAAGCTCATCGAACTCAACGAAGGATCCAAAGAGACAAGAAGGGCCAAGAGGGATCTTTTGATTGGCCAACTCCAAAGCTTCACTATGAAGACAAATGAAACGGTGAGCCAAATGCATGGCGCTTCAAGGAGGTAGTCAACGGACTACACGTTATAGGTGAAAAGGTCGACAACCGAGACCTTGTGAGGTATGTACTACAAGCCTTCCCTAGGACCACCTTATGGGCCTCAATGGTAGATGCCTATAAGGTCTCTAGGATCTTTCATTAGTTAAATTAGATGAGTTATTTTGTGAATTTCAATTGCATGAACAAGCTAAC
Source organism: Wurfbainia villosa (assembly GCA_025175895.1). NCBI lineage: Eukaryota > Viridiplantae > Streptophyta > Magnoliopsida > Zingiberales > Zingiberaceae > Wurfbainia > Wurfbainia villosa. The sequence goes on along the minus strand of CM045991.1, from coordinate 75,475,327 downwards.
ACTTCATCCAAAGAGAAGGGTATAGCTCTTGTTGTAGGAAAGAAGGAGAAGAAGAAAAGGAAAAGAAGGAGGTGTCTTCCTCATCCGAATCCGAGGAGGACTCATCAAGTAGTGAGGATGAGTTGTCGGCAAGTGAGGTAGCACACTACGCCAAGAAATTTGGTGGGAAGTCAAGGAGGCTCACCAAGAAGGATGTGAAGAGGATGTTTCAATCCTCAAGAGGTAAATCTTCTAACAATTCAAATTCTATCTCTAACGTGATGTGTTTTGGTTGTAACAAGAAAGGGCATATAAAGCCCAATTGCTTAACTAAAGAAAAAGGAAGAGAAGGATAAGAAGACGAAGGAAAAGAAGAAGAAGGAGGCGATGTTGGCACAAACGTGGGACACTCTAAGTATGGAGGAGTCTACCGACGGTGAAGAAGTTTGCCATTCAACCCGGAACTTAGCCCTCATGGCATTGGAAGAAACCGGAAGCTCAAGCGAGGAGTCTTTCCTCTTCAGTGATGAATCATCATCAAGTGATGATGATGAGGTAAATGACTCACCCAAAGTAGATTTACTTTATAAGACTATTGCATGTTTACAAAATGCTTTAAATAGATCAAAAACTAGGATTAAGGATCTAAAATTAGAAATCAAATCATTTAAGAATATAGATGCATCATGTGATAAATCATCTAGTGATGATAAGTGTACTCTTAGGGATGAAAATGATGAGTTAAGAAAAGAAATAAGTAAATTAAGAACATGCCTAGAAAAGTTCACTAATGGTTCCAAATATCTAGATATGATTATTAAGGACCAAAGGGCAATTTACAATAAGGCCGGTTTAGGATATAAACCTAAGGAGAAAGAGGTAGCATTTGCATCCCTAGTTAGTAGAAAATCCATGATTAAAAGTAAGGGGAGAAAAGCATGGGTACCAAAGAAATTTATAACTTAATGCTAGTGGTCCTAAGATTTGGGTACCTAAGGATTGTGTTTTTCATGTGACATAGGTAGAAGATCCAAGCTTGTGGATAGTTGATAGTGGGTGCTCAAAGCATATGACCGGAGATGAGAGAAAATTCTCCACTATCAACCACACTAGCCAAGGAAAAGTGTCTTTTGGTAATAGCGGCAAACTTAAAATCTTAGGAAAGGGCACCATTGAGGTATCTCCCAATCTTGCTATTCATAGAGTTCTATTAGTTAAGAATATGAAATTTAACTTACTTAGTGTAAGCCAATTATGTGATGCAAATTTTGATGTTAAGTTTGATTCCTCAAAATGCTTTATAAGACACAAAACTATAAATGATTGCATGTTAGTAGGCTTTAGAAAATCAAATATATATTATGTTGATTTATCTTATGCTACTAATCCTTCCACTAAGTGTCTTATTGCAAAAGAGGAAGAAAGTTGGCTTTGGCATAGGAGACTAGGTCACATAAACATGAAGAATATAGCCAAAATAGCAAAATTGAAGCTAGTCAAAGGATTGCCTAGAGTCAAATATCTCAAGGACAAGATGTGTGATGCTTGTCAAGAAGGGAAACAATCAAAAACATCACACAAAGGTAAAAACTTACTTAGTACCGCTTTACCATTAGAATTGCTACATATGGATTTATTTGATTGCCATAGTACCCCATCTATAATTGGTAGTAAATATTGCTTGGTAATAGTAGATGATTTTTCTAGGTTTACTTGGGTGTTTTTCTTGAAAAATAAGGATGAAACCTTAGAAATAATCATAGGATTTAGCAAAGAGTAGAAAATGAAAGAAAACTCAAAATCAACCGGATCCGTAGTGATCATGGTGGAAGTTTGAGAATTCTAACTTTTCAACTTTTTGCTTAGAACAAGAGTACAAGCATGAATTTTCTTGTCCTAGAACACCCCAACAAAATGGGGTTGTGGAAAGAAAAAATGCGTGCCCTACAAGAAGCGGCTAGGACAATGCTTAATGCATATTCCTTACCTAGCTACTTGTGGGCGGAAGCGGTTAATACCGCTTGCTATATCCAAAATAGGGTATTAATTCATAGGTTTTTAGGAAAAACTCCATTTGAATTGTGGAATGGTACAATTCCAACAATTCATTATTTTAAGGTCTTTGGATGTAAAGTCTATATCTTAAATACCAAAGACAACCTAAGTAAATTTGAGTCCAAAGCGGATGAGGGAATCCTAGTTGGATGTAGGATATAGAGTCTACAATAAAAGGACTCAAAAGATTGAAGAATCATCAAATGTTCAATTTGATGAAACTTCAAATACATACCCTAGAAAATCCCCTATTGATGATGACATAAATAATGAAAATCAAGAAATTACCAAACAATTTCAAGATTTAAACTTAGGGGGTAATAATCAAGGGGGAGGATTGGATCAAGGGGAAGTAAGGGATGATTCTGATAATGAACATAGAATTGAAGTAGATCATGATCAAACTCAACTTGATACACCTCCTAGAACCATAAGAGTTCATCAAAATCACCCATTAGATCAAATTGTGGGTGAATTATCTCAAGGAGTTAGGACTAGGTCATTCCATAGGGACCCCACTAGTCATATAGCTCTAATTTCTCAAATTGAGCCCAAAAACATTAAAGATGCATTGCTTGATCCGGATTGGATCTTAGCAATGCAAGATGAATTGACTCAATTTGATAGGAGTCAAGTGTGGGAGTTAGTTCCTAGACCAAGTGAAAACACTATTATTACTACAAGATGGGTCTTTAGGAACAAACTAGATGACCAAGGGAATATCACTAGAAATAAAGCGATTAGTTGCAAGGGGTTTTAATCAAGTTGAAGGACTTGATTATGATGAAACATATGCCCAGTTGCTAGATTAGAGTCCATTAGAATACTTTTAGCATATGCCTCCTATATGGGTTTCAAACTCCATCAAATGGATGTCAAATCGGCATTCCTAAATGGGTTTATTAAGGAAGAGGTGTATGTAGAACAACCTCCGGGTTTGAAAATATGGACTACCCAAACCATGTATACAAACTTAGGAAAGCCTTATATGGTTTGAAACAAGCTCCCGGGCTTGGTATGAAAGATTGTCAACTTTCCTAATCTCCAAGGATTTGAAGGGGTAGTATAGATCAAACTCTCTTTATAAAGTCAACATCTAAGGACATTTTTGTAGCCCAATGTATGTTGATGACATTATCTTTGGGTCAACAAATGATGAGCTTCTTGAAGACTTTATTCAAAATATGGAAAAAGAGTTTGAAATGAGTCTAGTTGGAGAATTAAATTTCTTCCTAGGTTTGCAAGTTAAACAAACTAGTGAAGGAATTTACATTTATCAAACCAAATATGCTAAGGAAATGATTAAGAAATTTGGTTTGGAAAATGCTAAGGTAGTGTCAACTCAATGGCAACCAATGCCAAAATAGATAGTGATAGTGAAGGAAAACAAATAGATCTTACCCTTTATAGGAGCATGATTGGTAGCCTCTTGTATTTAACGCTAGTAGACCCGACATATTATTTGCGGTTGGTATGTGTGCTAGGTATCAATCATGTGCTAAGGAATCTCATTTAGTTGCCGTTAAAGAATTTTAAGATATGTCAGGGCACACTAAATGTAGGTCTATGGTACCCTAGGACTAGGTCATTTGAATTACTTGGGTATACGATTCGATTATGCGGTGCAAATTGGATAGGAAAAGTACTAGTGGTGGATGCCAATTTCTTGGGTCCTCCTCTAGTTAGTTGGAGTAGTAGGAAGCAACTTTGTGTTGCTTTATCAACCACCGGGCCGAATATGTTGCTATGGGTGGTTGTGTAGCTCAACTATTATGGATGAAACATACCTTAGAAGATTATGAGCTAACTTACTCCAACATAAAAGTACTTTGTGATAATGTGAGCACCATTAACTTGACCAAAAATCCGGTGCATCACTCTAGGACCAAGCACATTTAAGTGAAACATCACTTCATTAGAGACCATGTGGCAAAGGGGACATTGAGCTTAATTACATTGAATCTAAGTCCAACCTAGCCGACATCTTTACCAAGCCTCTCCCCGAACTAGAATTTTCATCACTTAGGAGAGAACTTGGGATGTGCTTTGTAGAATAGAAGTGTAGTTTTGCATGATTCTATAGAAATACTAGGATTTATACCTTTAACCATCTCACAAAACACTTAGGAAACCATGATTTTTGTATTGAGCCACCTAGACAACATGTGAGATGTTAGGAGATGCACTTGGTTCATCATGCTTGTTATGATGCATTACTATGAACCAAAGTGTCATCTAGAAACATTAATCCTTCATTGGACCAATCATTGGGAAGGCCTATATGCGATTAATGTGCATATAGCTCAAGAATATGATTGGAAATGTCAAATAAAATAAAATATAAACTATGTCTATCAAACCTTGAGAAACAAATTCCTATTGATAAGCAAAGTGATACAAAGTTTTGCAAAGATATCATAACTTTTGCAAAATCTCACGAGGGTGTCAATATCAAAATCTAGAGGTAATATCCCTTGAAAATACATTTTCCTTGATAGGACATGAGCTCACAATCTTACCCACGAAATTTCGTGATTTTTGATCTTTATTGAATTAATTATGAATTTTTAAATCGGCCGAAATTGTTATCGGATCGTCGATCGGTACCTAACGCGCGATTCGATTGTCGCCAATATCGAACCAAGCTCACTCGGTTCGTTATCGATTCAGCCGCCATTTATATGGCGGTAATCTATCACCATTGCCATTTATAGCGATCGCGTATCGGTTCACGGATGTGATTCGGCCGATCACCATCGATTCGAGCCATTTATGGCGATCGGACTAACGCTCTGAAATAGTTCGTATCACGGCGTCAGTTCGGCCATCACCGATCGCATTCCGACTAACAGCGATCGGCCCGTATCGTTTTAGGGCTTTCCACCGGTTCGACTCGCGAACCTCTCGACTTCTCTCTTTCTTTCCTCTTCCGGCGATCGTCACGCACCTTCTTTGCCGTTCCTTTTGTTTTCCGACTCCATCGACACTCAGTGCTCTCCAACTCGAGAAGCTTCTCGTGTCCCTCGTGCGCTCTAGGGTCCAGACACTTGCTAGGGTTTTTAGCACTAATCCTTGTTCACCATGCCACCTAGGTATATTTTCTTTCATGATCATTGTTTTGTTTTGTTCCTATGATTTTCACTAACCCATGCTTATCTTGCTCATGCATCATCAACCTACATTGTGCATTTTTTGTTGTTTGTTTAGCCCATTTAGAATTAAGCATGTTGCTACTAAGCGCACGCACCTCGACCAATGAGGGCCGTCAAACCCTCAACCCTCTGTTGATCCTAGATTTCCAAATTCCGCCCTTGAGAGTGCTTTTCATAAAAACAAATTCCAACTTATTCCACCTAGGTCAATGGATTCCAAGTTTCTTAAAGACTTTTGTTTGACATAGTTCAAATCATCCAACATTACAACCTTGAGTCGTTGGTCTTCGTGAACATCACGTAAACATCACCCTCCTCTCTGAATTTTTCAACAACCTCAGCGGTTGGAGATGGGCTGAGATACTGGGACTCGCGTTGCTCAGTAGCGATCTGGATTTCGATCCCAGATCTGGACCGATTTTCTCGGATGTCTTCCTTCCGAGAGTGATTTCACTCTATATCCATCTTGGAGTGAACCTCTTCCATCTCCCTTTGAGGAGATTTCTTTAGATTCCCTTCATGATACCTTCTATCACTATCCTCGACCTTTGAACACCAATTTATTTCAATCACAAGAATCTATGCCTCGACAATGTCCTTTATAAGGTCATTGCTCATTGTCTTCTTCCCATTGTTACCCGTGGTTTGGCCTTGGTTCGCCCTCCACATCTACTTCTCATGCATTTCTTTCGTCAATACTTAGACATTAACATTGGTCTAAATACCTTCCAATGCATCATTCATTTCATAAGACCAAATAATGGGAAGGTTCACATACCATTTGGAAATGTCCTCACTCAATGGCTCAGCTCTGTGGGCATTGATGTGAATATAGGAGTCATTAAAATCATGAATAGGAAATATGATCAGATGACTCGACGGAGTTTCTCATTGGCGGGCTGAAGGCGGCAGAGGATCCGTCTTCGGGACCCAAGACGACGGCGTAGCGGTGCGCTCGGCACGAGAGGATCTTGCCGCGGAAGGTGTTCTTGAGGATGGTCGCGAGGAGTAGGCGAGGTGGTGCCGCAGTGTTCGAGGGCTAACTGCGGAGGCTGCTGCGCGATACTAGTCTACGAGCACATCCCTCGGTGCGCGATGCTTTGCGGGCGGTGGACACACGTCTAGAGGAGCTGCGCCTAGAGCATCGAGCTCCTCTCCCTCGTGAGAGAGGTGCATCGGCGTGACGGGACATCTTGGCGATTCTTCGCCTGCTGCACTGGACACCCACCTCACGATGGTTCGTCATGCACCGATGGATCTTTGGAGACGACGATCGTTAGATCACTTATTTTCTTTGTTATTTCTCTTTTTGGCCGTATATGCGGCATAAAGCTGTAATGAATTTTGATTGATGATATGAAATTGTTTTTATTCACTTCTATTAGTGCCTACAATTTATTGTTTATCAAGTTTAGAAGTTGAGAATATAGTACGAAGTTTTGAATGTTGATACGATACAATTACACTTTTTGTGTCATGATTTTTATTGTTTTAAATATCGTATCAATCCATCAATCGATGAACATGTTTTTTGTCTAATATTTTCATATGTTATACTAGTCGAATAAAATGTGTATGCAAGTTTCGTGATTTTTGGACACCCACGTAATTTTCTCGCATTTTCAAACCTTGGTGAAAAACTCGAAATTGATTTATCGATATCGATCATTGGTTATTGGCGATCGCTATGGTATGATTGGCTGCCTATTCGATCGAACCGGTGTCACTTGCTTTGAATGGAAAGTGGTTTTTTCATCGGTTAAAAGGTTCAATTTTGGACATTATACAATTTCCACAATATATATATGATACCTTGTATGGAAAGGCGGATTTTCTTGGTGCACTGGTTTAGGGGGAGCTAAATCCCTTATTTATTTGTTGGTGCAAGACTAGGACATATTTGCCTATTGCTTATGTTTTATTTATCATGAAACATGTCTTGGATTTAGGGGGAGCTTCATATCAATTTTATACCTTTGTTCAAGATGTGTTAATTATAGTTCTTTCCTGCACTTATTGAATAACCTCTTCCCTTTTTGTTGTATGACAAAGGGGGAGAAGGGACATTGAAGTTAGAATTCATATTGAAATATGTTTATGTATTAAAGGTCTAACTTAAATGATTGCCAAACATCAAAAAGGGGGAGATTGTTGGTGCAACAATGCCCCAAGAATTTATATATATTTTGATGTTTGGATAATCATCTAAGTTAGGCAATGTTTTGTGATCTAATTGTATACATGTTTAAGTGACAGGAAAATCCAAGTATGAAGACTTGGTAAAAGACAAGTCCAAGTGTGATCTTCAAAGAGAAGTCAAGGAAAGGTCTTGGCATAAGATAAGTCCAAGCATGTAGTCTTGGCGGCGTAAAGTCCAAGCGACCTTGGAAAAGGAAGACCAAAGGAAAGTCTTATGGCATAAGTCCAAGCATGTAGTCTTGGCGTAAAGTCCAAGCGTACTTTGGCAAAGAAGAAACCTAAAGCATGACGAAACCAAAGGAAGCTTTGAAGGCAAGCGCATGGATGGAGTCGTGGACTCGTGAGAAATCCTAGAGGCGCAAGGTCGATGGAGAAGCTAGAAGGTTAAGTCTAGGCTTAGGTTATGTTTTCAAGTATGAATTAGTCATACTTGAGTGTGCCAATCACCGAACATGGTGTCGGTCGAATCGGCCTTTAAAATATAGCATTAGAGTTTGAAGGTCATTGTCACGATCGGTGGGGTTATCCTGGGCCGGCGATGACCGACTCGATCAGCTCAGCCGGGCAATGATCGCATAATTGGCCGATCGCGCCACAAATGTGGCCGTAGCCGATCGGCGGTCGGCTACGGATCGATCGAATCGCCAGCTGGCGATCGATAGTCTTCCCGTTGGCGATAGCGGACGGCAAATCCCGCTGAATCCGGCCAGTGGCCGTTAGAATCGACGGTCATTGATGAAAGTCACCAATGACGGTGATAGACCTCCAATGGGAAAAAGAGGCTCTTTCCTATAAAAAGAGCCCAAGGGGAGCAAGAAGAGCCTAATGCTTATATTCTGATCTTCCTTTTAAGCTCCTACAAGTTTTCCAAAGCTTTCTAAGTATATTAATCTCCTTTCTCCTCTCAAATCTTCATTGTCATCTTTTGTAAGAAGAGGAGGTCTTTGTAAAGAGAAAGCTTCATAGTGAAATTGCTTGGGTTGATCCACCTTAAGGATCGCCGTGGAGTAGGAGCGTTATCTCCGAACCACGTAAAGGCTTTGTTAGCATTGGTTTTTGTTTTTACATATATTACTTGTGTTTGCTTCCGCTAATTATTTTTGTAGAAACGAAAAGAGCTATTCACCCCCCCCCCTCTAGCCTTCAAACGATCCCTTACAGTCCTTAAGAAAGGACAGACGCAGAGAGAGTGTGTTTGATGTATTTGATGTCATGGTGATCTACAATACAGAAATGCAGAAATGTATCATATTTCAATCATTTAATTAGGCTTTTAACTAAATGATTCTCCCACTAGTCACAAAGTGGGGCAAGATCCATATTATACTGCATCTTGAGTTAGCTTTGGCTAATCGCCCAAGACTCGTATAAGTTAGGTAGGTAACTTGTACCAATTACATCTAATGTAACTCTTGTATGTCTATATGAACAACATTATTTGTTCATTGTGCCCATCACATGAGATATCCTTCTAAATTACCACTCATCTTGAGTTAGCTTTGGCTAATCACCCAAGATTTGTATAATGTAGGTAGATGTCCCATATGATCTATACCTCTATGTTCATCAATCTAATTGAAAGAGCTTAGTTAAATCAAACCCAAGGTTTAATAGGCGGACATCACAATTGTCCTGTGGCACTTTACAGAGGTAAATCGAGTCACTTTGCTTTGGCAAACGCGCTCTGATTGAACAAGGTAATAGTAAGTATTAAACTTTGGTAGGCATATAAATAAGTGACCTAATTTTGTGACAACTAACTACTCATTCATCAAATATACAAGTATCACATGCATCACATATAAGCATAAAGAAATGTGACATGGTTATGGCCCTTTTCTACCATCTTCTCAAGACAATGAGAAGAGTGAATGGTCAACTTAGGGAATAACATCTTCCCCAAGTCTTCCATGGTTGTCATGTGTTGTTGGCTTCCTTTTCCTTTGCACCGTCCTCCAGAAGTCTAGAACTATTCTACATTGTACATTACAATTAAAAGAAACCTCGAGTTACATTCGAGGGCAATCAAATTTTACAACCGGAATAATGAAGGTGTAAGGCACGACACACAGGTCGTATTATGAATTACAACAAACACACACATATCCAATCACATTGGGTTTGGGCCATAACCAAGCACCATGTCATATAACATTCAAAATAGTAATGACAAAAAAATTTATTATGATCCTAAGCACGAAATATCAGTCGCAATGCTACGATGATCTCGCTAGCCGATTAGCGGCGGGTCATAGCAATGCCCTCAAGTCGGGGTCGAGGGGGCAACGCCCCTTGTGGGGGTCGAGGGGGTAGCGCCCCTGGCAAAAAATTATTTTACAAACTCATTGAATGAGTCGTTGTCCATTTTGTTCATCATTATGAACTCGAGACCATCCGATCGACCAGGTCCGCTCGACACCATCCGGACCGACACGACGGCCACCACCTTCGCTTAAGAAAAACCTGCATGCCAAACTATCTTCTCAGCTTCGATGCGAGACAGAACAACATGCAGATCATAATAAAACATGTTCTAATTTATTTCACATATAACAACTAAAAACTAGAATTTTTTTATCGCAAGTGGCTCTGATACCACTGTAGGGAATCTAAGCGCGCTCGGAAACATTTTACAAGCACTAAGCAGCAGAAAAATAAGATCCCTCCAAATATTCATGCGAAAACCCATACTCGTTTGATCAATTCTATCATATGAGAATCGTAGTTACCTTCGATGTGTGCCCTTGGCAGATCAACACTTACTCAAGGAGGTGTATGCGAATCTTAGCATGCGGATGCATGCCCGCCACGGTATCCATACAAACTGTGAGATGAAGAGGAACCAAGCTGTGGTGCTAGCCACAAGGTTGGTTCGGCCAAGAAGGTAGAAGAAGAAGGAGAAGAAGATCACAAAGAAAACCACCCTATTCCAAAGTCTCATCAAATCCCTTTTATATTCAACCATTGAATATGAAGGGTCTGTGACTCTTGGTTTTTATGGAATTAATATCTTATTAATTCCATCTTAATGATCATGCAACCCTTCTTTATGGTGAGTCTCACTCAATCTGAATTGGACTTGAGTCTAACTCGAGTCAAGTTCATTGGATATATTTTGAGTCCTACTCAATCCGAATTTGACTTGAGTCTAACTCGAGTCAAATTCATTGGGTATACCTTGAGTCTCACTCATTGAGTCTAATCTACATTTGACTCAACCCGATGGCCCAATGGCTCATCACATGAGCCATCTCCAACTCACATGTCTTAAGTGTGTGACCCAATAGGTTCTCGTAACATTGGCAATGTTTCAAAAACCTTTTTAGAGACATAAGGGATGAGTGACATCTAACAATACATCATTGCTACCCACGTGACGAGAATGTCGAGATCTGACATAAGCTTTCCATGACTACTATCGTGTATGACTCAGTCCTTCTATCCTTGATATCTAGATTGATCAATGAGGCATAAACTGTGTCTTCCTCTTATCAATCAAGAGTTTCTTGATCTCCAAGTAGACTACTCAACCAAATAAGCTCAATATCTCATATTAACTTATTCGAGCATGTCCATGAAGTTTAGCAGTCCTACTCTATCAAGGGGCCCATATATATCACTTCCGATATATGGAAGGGATAGATCCCATCTACATCATTCACATCCCTCCATATAACTTATTGCATACCCAGCGATCATCTTTATAGTCACCCTGTTATGGGTGATGTTTGACGAAGCTAAAGTATACAACTCATTATGTAGGGAATCGTAGTGACTACAGGTCTAAGGATTATTCATACCAATAGTCACTTGAGAATGTTTATGACACTCATATAACGATCCATGAAATATTCTTATGGCGGGTGAATTCAGTAGATAGTCTCTAATATGTACCCTTGTGCCAACTTGATATCACATATCCATGACTTGTGAGATTAAGTCATCAATTGACCTACATGCTAGTCTCTGCACATTAATATTGTCCTTGCATATTAATACTCGACTAGGAATAGTTAAGAGTAGTGTTATATATATAGACTCTCACTATCAATTCAACCAATTGATATGCTGTAAACCTGAACCTACTATTCAAGGACACTATTATATTATTCATATAACACATATAAGAAACAATATAATAAGCAAACCTTGTATGTTATTAATGAAATATGATATATATGATCCCTAATCATTCATCTCATGATTGACACTAAGGGCTGACACTAACAAACCTGTATTGTTTAACTATGTGTACATAGCTAAGTACGGTTGTAGACTTGATTCGTGCAATCATGGTAAAACATCTGGGGGTGGTTGTTGTCTTAGATGTAGAGTCGATGTCAGGTCATATTCCTTATGTTGTATATATCCGCATGATCATGTATCTGTGTATCGTTGTGTGGGTTGTCGATAGTGTGTTGCTACAGACTGGAGGTCCTAGCTTGGTTGACCGTCTGTTGTGTATTACTCTCTGTGGGATAGAGAGTGTGTTGTGGAGGTATGTATGTGTTTTTGTGCATTTATTCCATTTACATGCATGCTAGCGACCTGGTCTCCCTTGTGGTTGAGAGGGTTGTCAGTCATTCTGCCTCTACGGTTACTCGTTGTAGTAGTAGCTAGTGTGAGGGAAGTGCATCTGTTGTGCCACACTCTGCCACTATTGATGGTGGTAGTTAGAGTTGGTGCAGTTTGTCTTGGGTGTGTGGTACGCGACAACTCATGGGTGTTCGATCGATTAAAGCACTAGAGAGGGGGGGGGGGGTGAATAGCGCAAGACAATTTTCGTTCGTTCGATATAAAATGCGAGTGAGAGTAAATGAAGCGGAAAGAAAATAATACTCGTTTTATTTTACTTGGTTCACGTCTGCAAATCAGCTAGTCCAAGGCCCTAACGGTCCTAGACCGCGTACGGAGGGCAAAGCACTAAAAACACTCCTCCTCGTTAGAGGTAGGAGTAAGCGATTACAATCGATACGAAAAGCTCAAGGTAGAGAGACACTCCCCCTCTCCTTGTTATGATTAAAGCACGATAAATACAGAAATAAAGACGACAATAAGGAAAATACCGACGACTAATAAAGAAATGAAAGTTAGACACTTGTCGTCGGAGATGCGGTAGCACTTCGTCATCTTAAGGTCGTCATAGAAGAGTATCGTAGCGGAGGCTTTTTGGAGAGATTTTTATGATGGAAATGGGGTGGAGAACCCCTACTTTTATAGTCTTGGAAACACTAGATGTTCACATTTTCAACCAATGAGAGCAAGCCTCCTATCCCTTAAAAAATATAGATAAGCTTTGACTCTCCTCGAAGCTGATCCTTGACCAACAGTCGACTGCTACCCTTACCAATCGACTGCTAGATGTATCGATCGACATAAGCCCCTCGATCGATGGCAGGTTTTCCACGCAAGAGTTAGCTCAAAAATATAGTTAATATAAGTAAATCAAATGGTCATATACCATCCGATCTCGACTTAGACCTTCCATGGGAGGTCTTGGTCGGATCGTTGCCTAAGAATGTCCCCGTACACTAAACACGACCTTCCTTGCGCTCACTTACACGAGCTTACCTCAACATTTACTTTGTATCTTTTGCTTCCAGTCTTCCACCTGATTCCTTCATCTCCCTCTGAAGTCATCCTAGTGTTGCCCGACCACCATGGCTTCCTTCGGGTGTCACTGACCTTCAGCTGTAGCTTTAGTACTTTTTTTCACACTTGATTTAGCTCGTGAGATAACAAAATGAGCTTAACTTTGTATCGTTTACTATAATCAAAACTCAAGTTCGACTTAGGTGCCTACTGTACCAACAATCTCTCCCTTTTTGATCTATGACAAACCCATACAAAGTTAAGGAAATAATATGCATGAAGAATTAAAAATTAAGTAGGAGTAATAGAGACTTTCTTTCAAGTATTCCCCCTTGAGGAAACCTCCCCCTTGACCGAGGGTGAGTCTTGAAAGAAGGTCTTAATCCTCCCCCTTGATGTTTGCTACTTAGGAAGAGTTTAAGTAATTAACAATTACTTAAAGTTGGCCTTAGTATTAAAATAAGTTTAAGTTAAGAAGATTTCTTAACTTGGCCTTTCTCCCTCTTCCTCAACTAATAAATTTGCAAATATTATGTTAAGTAAAACATTAACTTTTGGCCATAAGAATATAGAATTAAGTCACTAAGTTAAGTTATAAAAAAAAATGATCCCTTAACTTTGGCCTTTTCTCCCCCTTTTGCCATAAATCGGAAAGAGTGGGTTTTGAAAAATATAAGTATTAAGTTTAAGTTTCAAGTCCAAGCATGTTCCATATTATTTTGAAAATAATATACTAAAAATAAGCTCATCTATTTAAATGTTCAACTCTTATTTGACTTGATTGATATGAAAGATCAACAAGTCCTGATAAGAGTCGGTTAATATATATGATTATATTCCGTGGTTCATGACGATGCACTAGCTCTACATCTAGAACCAGGAGTAAGGTTCTAACATTTCACGCCCATCTACGTGGCTAAGTACACAAACACATTAGTCCTATGTGTTGTGAGATGTATTGGCTCCTTAAATCTATAGGTGAATGATATCTAGGGTGAGCCCTAAGCTATTTCCATTAACGTGAAAAGAGAATTAAATATTAGAGTATATAAAAATAATGTAAGTCCTACTCTATTACGCACATGCCTAATTTTCATCTTAGTAGACTAAATTCGGCTTCGGGTAGTGGCTTGGTAAAAAGATCGGCTAGGTTTGACTTGGATTCCACATATTCGAGTTTAATGGTTCCGTTAGCTACATGTTCTCGAATAAAGTGGTGTTTAACTTCTATATGTTTGGTCCTAGAATGGCAAATAGGATTTTTGGTTAGGTTGATGGAGCTAATATTATCTATGTGAGTTTTAATATTGTTGAAGTTTAAGTTAAAGTCTTGGAGTGTGTGCTTCATCCAAAGAAGCTGAGCTACACACTCACCCATCGCGACGTATTCGACTTCGGTGGTAGATAAGGCAACACAGTGTTGCTTCCTACTGCACTAACTCACTAGACTCGAGCTGAGGAGTTGACAACAACCACTCATGCTCTTTCTATCGAGTTTACTACCGGTGTATTCCGAATCAGAATAGCCGATTAGTTCAAATTCGATAGATCTAGGGTACCAAATACCTATGCTTAATGTGCCCTTTAAATACCTAAGGATATTCTTAACTAATGTTAGGTGAGACTCCTTGGCACAGGTTTGAAACTTTGTGCACATACTTACAGCGAATAAAATATCGGGTCGACTTGCGGTTAAGTATAGAAGACTCCCTATCGCACTCCTATAGTGTTTTAGGTCGATGGGTTTTCCTTCTAAGTCCTCTCCTATATTGACATTAGTGGCCATGGGTGTATTGATGGTTTTAGCATCTTGCATTCCAAAACGTTTAATTAATTCCCTAGTATATTTTTTTTGATGTAAATATATTCCATCCTTAGTTTGTTTAATTTGTAGTCTTAGAAAGAAACTCAATTCACCTACTAAATTCGTTTCAAATTCACTTTTCATAAGTGAAATGAATTCGTTTAGTAGGATCGAATTGGTTGTTCCGAAAATGATATCGTCTATGTAGATTTGGGCTATAAAGATTTCCTTACCTACGGTTTTTACGAAGAGGGTTGGATCAACTAGGTCTTGGTTAAACCCTTTTGACTTAAGATAAATTGAAAGCCTCTCGTACCAAGCTCGAGGAGCTTGTTTGAGTCCATAAAGAGCTTTCTTTAGTTTAAGGACATGGTCAGGTTTATCTAGGCTTTCGAATCCTAGGGGTTGGCTAACGTGTTGGGTTTCCGGCACCGCGGCGTGTGTGTGTTCGATCATGTTTCGTAAACATGAGCACAGCGGAAGCAATAAAAATAATAAATACTCCTATTTATTACAACACACACAACACACGCATGCTATTACAACAAGTGTAGACATAACCGTAAATTAAAATTGCAATAAAAGGAAATTAAACTACGTTATACCTTCCGTATGACGTGTAGCGGGAACGGCATCAACCGGAACGATCCTTGTAAGAATTGTCTCTATCCGTATCCACGCCGAGCTCCTCGGGATGACTTCGCTAAGTCACGAGCTTCGTCTTCGTACGGATTACTAGCCTCGTGTTGAAGATGACGTGATCGAGAGATGATCACGATCCGAATCCAAATTCGGATCCAAAACGAGTTCTCAAAACTCGCTTCTCCGGAGAGGTATTCGTCAACCGTTTGACGAATCCTTCGTCCTCCACCTCAGAGGATTACCGGAGATCAAATCCCCGGTAAGTTAGCCGCTGTCGGAGCACTAACCGTCGTCCAAACGACGCTCCGACGAGAGGAGGAGAAGCTGTCCAGAAAACTGGACAGCTTGGTGGAGGAGTAGGCGCCGGCCAAAACAAGGAGAGAAAAACCTCACCTTGATGCCAAACCTATAGGAGATCACCGGAGGGTCGCCGGAGGTTCACCGGCTGAAGCTTGGTCGCCGGCAAGGAGCTAGACGGTTGGCACAATCAAGGCTGGCGGCAACAGGAGGCTTTTGATTTTGGATTAGGGTTTAACAATCCCTTAAGCCCACTTTTATAGAGAACTAATTCTCTTAATGGTTAATGGATCATATCCATAAAGCCCGTTAACCCGCTCCATTAAGATAAGTTAAAATAAACCAAACCATGATGGTTTATTTTAAGTTAAAACGAACCGAACCAACTTTTGGTTCATTCGTTTAAAATAAACCAAACCCTTTGGTTTATCCTCATCCATTGGATTAGAACCAAACCATTTTGGTCCATCCATTATGTCTTTATAAGACACTGCCCATCCACGCTTCCATTGCGACTGAAACAATTTCATGCTCGCTTTATGTTTGGTCCAACCAAACATAGTTTCTCTCGGTCTGAGAATCCCATTCTCAAGCTCGTTTTAAATCCTTTGGATTACACTCGTTGTGCGTGTGACCAAATAGGTTCTTGGTTTATGTTGGCCGTCTATAATTAACCATTAATTATAGAACGATCATGAGTGGCACCTAGTAGTACATCATGATCCCCAATTAACCGAAAAGATCAACGGTTGATCCAGAACTATTTCTGAAACCCTTCAGTAGCTCGAATGAATCGTGCCCCATTCCATTCACTCATCTTATACCCACTTGGTTCAGGACATGGTCTATTGTGTCAGTCCCCACTAGGCTGACTACGTCACACCTAGCCCAAGTATCATTTCCTCGTCCTACGGATTCTAGTTACTCCACATGTATCGAAGAGTACCTTACTCTAAACATGTAATGCTTTGGCCAAAGACTTTAGTAACAATCGACGAGAGGCCATGGGTATACATCTCCTCGCAAGGAGTGGTGAATCCTTTATAGGCTATTCAAACACCTTCGATCACTTCGACTTATACCCAATCATCCCGGGTCCACATCTCCTTAGAGATGTTTGCTTAAGATGTCAAAGCATAAGTCTCCATGATCAAGATGACTTGAATCTGTAAGTCAAAGGAACATCGCACTTAAGCCGCTGATAAGAACTTCATTGACATATCTATATATGCAGAGAACCATATGAAGTCTTACGGTGGTCACTCAATGAACTAGTTACCATAACTAGCATCCACGATTAACTCGGACATCACTATGTCTCGACGGTGAGAATCAATTTGCTTGGATACACCAAGGAGTATACCTCGTGCTAGTCTCAGCGAATTGATGGTGTCGGATCCATCAATTCATCGACTAGGATAATTCGATACATCACAATTACACATGTAGAGATACTCACTAGTTGTGATCCAATCACAAATTCTCTCATGCTGTGAATCGTATCGTGGACATTCAGTAAATGAGTTTAAGATCCAATCAAATACATTAAACATGTACACTCAAATAGTAAATCTTCATTTATCATATAAATGGTTCATACATAAGGCGATTGCCTTAGGACATCTCTCATATATTACTAACAGACTCCCACTTGGCCTAATGCCAATCGCTACGGTATCCAATACCATAAGCACTAACATGACCCTCAAACTTACTTTGAGGTAATGCTTTAGTCAAAGGATCCGCTAAGTTCCTTTTCGGTGGGAATTTTCTCGATTTGTATTTCGTTCCTACTTATGATCTCTCCGATAAGATGATAGCGGCGAAGCACATGTTTGGATCATTGATGAGACCACATCAAGTTCATAGAAGAACTACTTGATCCAAACCGCTTCCTTTGCTGCTTCCAAAGCTGCAACGTATTCTGCCTTAGTGGCAGAATCCGCTATAGTGTCAAGCTTGGAACCTTTCCAACTTATTGCGCCTCCATTCTAGGTGAATACATACCCAGACTGAGACATGGAATCATCCTTGTCTGTCTGGAGCTGGCATCCGTATACCCACGTATCACCATGTACCCTTCTCCATATATTAGGAACACATCCTTAGTTCTTCTCAAGTACTTAAGGATCGTCTTAACAGCCGCCCAATGATCCATTCCTGGATCGGATTGGTATCTGCTCGTGACACTCAGAGCATACGATACATCGGGCCTCGTACATAACATAGCATACATGATAGATCCTATTGCGGATGCATAGGGAATCTTACTCATGCAAATCCTCTCATCTTCTGTGTGCGGACACATAGACTTCGAAAGGTGTACCCCATGCCTGATGGGTAGGAAACCTTTCTTGGATTCCGACATGCTAAACCTCTTTAGCACTCGGTCTATATATATAGACTGCGAAAGACCAAGCAACCGTTTCGATCTATCTCTATAGATCTTAATCCCGAGGATGTAGGTTGCTTCTCCCAGGTCTTTCATGGAGAATGTCTTGGATAACCAAACCTTCACTGACTGTAAGATTGAAACATCGTTTCCTATAAGTAGTATGTCATCGACATACAATACTAGGAACACGACTGCACTCCCACTAACCTTCTTGTACACACAAGGTTCGTCTGGATTTTGTGAGAAATCAAACTTTTTTGATCGTCTCATCAAAACGGATATTCCAGCTCCTGGATGCTTGCTTCAATCCATAAATGGACCGTCGCAATTTGCATACCTTGGTTTTATCAACCGATGTGAAACCCTCAGGCTGTATCATATACACGTCCTCGAGCAGGTTTCCATTAAGGAAAGCTTTTTTCACATCCATCTGCCATATCTCATAATCATAATGAGCCGCTATGGCCAGGAGCATCCGAATGGATTTAAGCATAGCTACAGGCGAATAGGTTTCGTCATAATCAACACCTTGTTTTTGACGATATCCTTTCGCCACCAATCTAGCCTTATAGGTAATCACATTACCATCCATGTTGGTTTTCTTCTTGAAAACCCACTTGCACCCTATAGGCTTTATGCCTTCAGGTGGGTCAACCAAGTTCCAAACTTGGTTTTCGTACATGGAATCCATTTCCGACTTCATGGCACCAAGCCACTTATCCCTTTCTGAACTTGTCAGCACTTCTTCATAACTGGTAGGCTCCTCATCATCAATGAGTAACACGTGTCGTTGATTAAACTTACGAGAAATCCATATCTCTCAGGAATATTGCGTGTTCTACCAGATCTACGAAGATGTGGTGTTACAATAGGTCCAGCCGATTGCTCATCACTATGAGTTGTCGGCTGTTGTGCTTTACCAGGTATCTCATCAATGTCTATTTGAGTCTCTCGAGCCTCCTCAAGCTCGACGACACTCCCACTGTTTTCTTGCAAGAGAAACTCTTTCTCTAGAAACACAGCATGCCTTGAAACAAACACCTTTTATTCCACAGGATGATAGAATTGGTAACCCCTTGTTTCCTTAGGGTATCCAATAAATAGACATTTATCAGACTTAGCATCCAATTTGTCTGATACTGTCCGCTTCACATAAGCAGGACAACCCCATATCTTCAAGTAAGATACATGAGGTTTCTTACCATTCCATATCTCATATGGAGTAGTTGAGACTACCTTGGTAGGTATTCTATTTAACAAGTAAACAGCTGTCTGAAGTGCATAACCCCAAAAGGACTTGGGAAGAGTTGCATGATTCATCATTGACCTGACCATGTCCAACAAGGTCCGGTTACGCCTCTCAGATACACCATTATGCTGTGGTGTATATGGCGGAGTCCATTGAGACAATATACCATTGTCTCTTAGATAATCAAGAAACTCTTGACTTAAGTATTCACCACCTCGATCCAATCGAAGTATTTTAATACTTTTGTCATGTTGTTTCTCTACTTCATTTCTGAATTATTTGAACCTTTCAAAGGCTTCAGACTTGTGTTTCATCAAGAACACATACCCAAACCGTGAGTGATCATCGGTGAAGGTAATGAAGTAGCTATAGCCTCCTAAAGCTTGAGTTGACATAGGTCCACATACATCAGTATGTATTAGACCTAGTAACTCTCCCACTCGTTCACCTTTTCCCGTAAAAGGTAACTTAGTCATCTTGCCTTTTAAGCATGATTCGCATGTATTGTATGAATCCAATTCAAACGATTCCAGAATTCCACATCGGTGTAATTCGGACATGCGTTTCTTACTTACATGGCCAAGACGACAATGCCACATGTAGGAGTCTATTTGATTATCCTTTCGAGCACTGTTGTTGCTCGCTTCAATATTGCAAATGTCACTGGATACGTCCAACATATAAACACCATTGCTTAAAGTTCCAGTCCCATAAAGAACCCCATTCAAAGTTATGTAACAACAATTGTTACTAAACGTCAAATGGAAACCATTTCTATTTAAACAAGAAATAGAAATGATGTTCTTTATCAACAAAGGAATATAAAAGCAATTGTCCAGTTCTAATACAAGTCCTGTAGGGAGTTTCAATCAAATACGTTCCGATGGCGAGTGCAGCAACCTTTGCTTCATTCCCAACACGTAAATTTGACTCTCCCTTGACAAGTCTTCTTCTATTCCTTAGCCCATGTATGTCATTACATATATGTGAGCCACACCCAGTATCCAATACCCAAGTGTCTAAGGAAATAGAATGACAATCAATAAAGAAGATTTCTGAAGAAGATGGGGCATCCGATGCCTTATCCTTCTTCACGGACTCTTGATAAACCTTGCAATTTCTTCGCCAATGACCCTCCTTGCCATAATGATGGCAAGTGCCCTTTTGAGCTGGTTCTGCCTTTTAGCCTTTTTCTTCTTCCCCTTCTGTTGTTCCTTTGACTCCCTCTTAGAACCTTTCTTCGAGGAATCAACTAACAACACTATCCCCTACTCATGCTTCTCAGAAGGCTCCACAGTCTTCAGCATGTTGAGCAGTACCACAGATGAACCTCCTTGCATCTCAGAGGTGAAGAGGAGCTTGGAGACTTCGAACCTTTCGAATCTCACTTGCTCATCAACCAACTCACAGAGATGAAGGACTACGATATGAGCATCCATATGCTCATGCTGCTTTTGTAGCTTGGGTTCCATCGCGGCTAGCATGATGCAACTCATTTGTTCAGAATCACTCACTTGTTTCTGATAGGCCAACAATTGGTCCAAAGTTGCATCGTCACTAGGACGAGCGGGAAGAGGCGCTTCGAGGACATACACAAGCTTTTCACCTTGAGAACAATTCTCAAGTTTCTAAGCCAGTCCAAGAAGTTCGGCCCAGTCAATTTATTTGAATCCAAAATGGAACGCAAATTCAAACACATCATGATCAATATATTAACTTAGAAATACAAAATGAGCATATATGAGAAAGATGATTTTAAAATGCATCAATATACATTTATAAATCCCATTCATTTTTCGAATTTCAAAAAACCCCAAAATCACTTCGGGAGATTGTAGGTCCATCTCCGAATGGGTTGATATCCATCATAGTTATGAACAACCTTGGAGAGAGTCCAACAAGCCATTCATAACTGACGGTAGGTATCATCTATACCGATTGCATATCACGTATATGCAACTATCACAATGTGCTATCAACTAATTGAATGTTCACACATACATCGGGTTGTTAACACATTAACAAGTATGCATCATATGCATAGCACCCAACTTCACCCCCCTTTACATCGACCTTGGAGAGAGTCCAACAAGCCGATGCTCCAGGTTAAAGCCAACCCATTAATCGGGACATAGTTTTAATATGGTTAGAGCGCATTCAACCAATTAGCCCAGCTTGGAGAGAGTCCAACAACCAAAGCTAACGATTGACCTCTGACTCTTACCATATTAGTATTAAACTATTCCATGGTTTGAACATATTCGGGTTCGAGCCGGGCTTGGAGAGAGTCCAACAACCCAAACAAGAAACAGAACTCTGGTTCTAACCATATTAATGGAAGGTGTAGGCTTTAATATTGATTAAGGGTTTTTATGTCTCATCCTCTTTGCATGCAAATAACTATTATCTACATGGCATGACATACATGACATACATCTACATGTCACGACACGCATGGCATAATGTTATGCATCTAATGCAATTACATGGCATACAATTATGTCATGTATGTAATTTCCTTATATGTCATAACTATTTATGGAAATAAAATATGTTTAATATTTGATTCTCCAAATCAAATCATAATTAAATTAGGAAACAAATTTCCAAATCTAATCACATATTTTATTCATGGAATTATTTGATTAAGGAAAATCTATTTAGGAAACCAATTTCCTAAATCTTTAAAACTACTTATGGAAATTAAATATTTTAAGATTTGATTTCCCAAATCAAATCATGATTAAATTAGGAAACAAATTTCAGAATCTAATCAAATATTTTATTTATGGAAAATATAAATTTCCATAAATACTTCCAACTTTCCAAAAGTGGAAGATTTCCATAAATACTTCTAGACTTTCCAAAATTGAAAAATTTCCATAAATACTTCTAAATATCCAAAATTTAGAAAACTTCCAGAAATACATTATGACTATCGCAAAACCATTTTTACGATTATGTCGAAACACAACCAGGCTCACGATACCCTTTGTTGGGTTTAAGACCCAGCGTGTGTGTGTTCGATCATGTTTCGTAAACATGAGCACAGCGAAGCAATAAAAATAATAAATACTCCTATTTATTACAACACACACAACACACGCGCATGCTATTACAACAAGTGTAGACATAACCGTAAATTAAAATTGCAATAAAGGAAATTAAACTACGTTATACCTTAGTATGGCGTGTAGCGGAAACGACATCAGCGGAGCGATCCTCGTAAGAATCGTCTCTATCCGTATCCACGCCGAGCTCCTCGGGATGACTTGCTAAGTCACGAGCCGTCTTCGTGCGGGTTACTAGCCTCGTGTTGAAGGCGGCGTGATCGAGAGATGATCACGATCCGAATCCAAATTCGGATCCAAAACGAGTTCTCAAAACTCGCTTCTCGGAGAGGTATTCGTCAACCGTTTGGCCGAATCGCCGTCCTCCACCTCAGAGGATTACTGGAGATCAAATCCCCGGTAAGTTAGCCGCTGTCGGAGCACTAACCGTCGTCCAAACGACGCTCCGACGAGAGGAGGAGAAGCTGTCCAGAAAACTGGACAGCTTGGTGGAGGAGTAGGCGCCGGCCAAAACAAGGAGAGAAAATCCTCACCTTGATGCCAAACCTATAGGAGATCACCGGAGGGTCGCCGGAGGTTCACCGGCTGGAGCTTGGTCACGGCAAAGGCTAGGCAGACGGCATCAAGGTTGGGCGGCAAGGAGGTTAGGCGGCTTTTGATTTTGGATTAGGGTTTAACAATCCCTTAAGCCCACTTTTATAGAGAACTAATTCTCTTAATGGTTAATGGATCATATCCATAAAGCTCGTTAACCCGCTCCATTAAGATAAGTTAAAATAAACCAAACCATGATGGTTTATTTTAAGTTAAAACGAACCGAACCAACTTTTGGTTCATTCGTTTAAAATAAACCAAACCCTTTGGTTTATCCTCATCCATTGGATTAGAACCAAACCATTTTGGTCCATCTATTATGTCTTCATAAGACACTGCCCATCCACGCTTCCATTGCGACTGAAACAATTTCATGCTCGCTTTATGTTTGGTCCAACCAAACATAGTTTCTCTCGGTCTGAGAATCCCATTCTCAAGCTCGTTTTAAATCCTTTGGATTACACTCGTTGTGCGTGTGACCAAATAGGTTCTCGGTTTATGTTGGCCGTCTATAATTAACCATTAATTATAGAACGATCATGAGTGGCACCTAGTAGTACATCATGATCCCCAATTAACCGAAAAGATCAACTGTTGATCCAGAACTATTTACGAAACCCTTGATGGCTCGAATGAATCGTGCCCCATTCCCTTCACTCATCTTATACCCACTTGGTTCGGGACATGGTCTATTGTGTGTCCCCACTAGGTGACTCGTCACACCTAGCCCAAGTATCATTTCCTCGTCCTACGGATTCTAGTTACTCCACATGTATCGAAGAGTACCTTACTCTAAACATGTAATGCTTTGGCCAAAGACTTTAGTAACAATCCAACGAGAGGCCATGGGTATACATCTCCTCGCAAGGAGTGGTGAATCCTTTATAGGCTATTCAAACACCTTCGATCACTTCGACTTATACCCAATCATCCCGGGTCCACATCTCCTTAGAGATGTTTGCTTAAGATGTCAAAGCATAAGTCTCCATGATCAAGATGACTTGAATACCGCAAGTCAAAGGAACATCGCACTTAAGCCACAGTAAGAACTTCATTGACATATCTGTATATGCAGAGAACCATATGAAGTCTTACGGCTGGTCACTCCAATGAACTAGTTACCATAACTAGCATCCACGATTAACTCCGGACATCACTATGTCTCCAGCCAGTGAGAATCAGCTGCTTGGATACACCAAGGAGTATACCTCGTACTAGTCTCAACAGAATTGATGGTGTCCAGATCCATCAATTCATCGACTAGGGATAATTCCGATACATCACAATTACACATGTAGAGATACTCACTAGTTGTGATCCAATCACAAATTCTCTCATGCTGTGAATCGTATCGTGGACATTCAGTAAATGAGTTTAAGATCCAATCAAATACATTAAACATGTACACTCAAATAGTGAATCTTCATTTATCATATAAATGGTTCATACATAAGGCGATTGCCTTAGGACATCTCTCATATATTACTAACATAACGTACATCTCTTCCTTAATAAGTCCATTTAAAAATGCTGACTTGACATCCATTTGAAATAACTTAAATCCTTGATGTGCAGCGTTGGCTAACAACATTAGGATGGATTCTAGTCTAGTTACGGGGGCATAGGTTTCATCGTA
The DNA here is from genome assembly GCA_025175895.1 of Wurfbainia villosa. Lineage (NCBI taxonomy): Eukaryota > Viridiplantae > Streptophyta > Magnoliopsida > Zingiberales > Zingiberaceae > Wurfbainia > Wurfbainia villosa. The sequence continues at coordinate 75,450,662 of CM045991.1, read as the reverse complement.
ATCTAATCCTTCGACTTGATTAATGTTAGTGCAATCGACCCATGATATGGTTTTGATGTGTGTGGCAAAGGGTTTAAGTTAGGATGATTGGATTTGATATGTGCGTTGGAGTCTTGCAGGACTTAGTAATTCGCACATGGAGCTTAGGCAAGTGTCACCGCTCATAACCTTGTGCTTGAGTCAGAGAAGGAGCATTGCAAAGCCGTGCGCTTGATGCTGCCGAGGGACCACCAGACGAGATGACTTGAAGCGAAGCCAAGGAAGAAGACTTCGAGGGCAAGAGATGCGAAGGAGCATTGCAGAGCTGTGCGCCTGATGTTGCCGAGGGATGTGGATGCCAATGAAGAGAGCTTCGGCGAGGGACTTCGAGTGAGATGAGAGAATGAGTGAATTGTAAGTAGCTCATTAGGTGAACTTGGCTGAATGACTGAGTGTCGGAGGCTCAACAACAAGGGTTGAGGTTTACCCGACCGCCAGAAGCTCAAACGAATGTTAAGTTTGAGTTTTACCCGACACCAGTTGTTTGCAATGTCATGGCAGTCGACTGCTCCAAGTCGATTAGCAATTGACTAGTGTTAGCTGCTGGATCAAGTCGACATTAGTCAACTGCTTAAGGGAAGCGGTCGACTGATAGCACTGTACATGGGCACAAAAGCTAGTCAAGCTCGCGGGCACTCGACTAGAAGTCGACATCAATCGACTGATGAAGTCAACAGTTGACTGATGAAGGAGTCATTGGGAAGAAACCCTCTTCCTCAATAAAGAGAAGGGGTGAGGGCCTTTGGGAGGCTAATGCTTATGCTCTAAACTCCTCCAAAGTACCCAATACATTTTCCATCCTCTTACTTGAGCTTATTTACATCATATTGTAAGAGGAGTGATTCTTGTGTAAAAGATTACCTCCACCTTGCTTGGTGCAAAGGAGAGATCTAGTGGATAGATTGAGGAGTGATTCACCTTGGACGAATCAGACCGTGGATTAGCGACGAAGCTGTGAACCACGTTACATCCCTTGTTAGCATTGTTTGGTATCTTGCTTATCTTTATTATTGTTTTAGTTGTATTTTCTGCTTGCGCTAACGATAGTTGTAGACGATTAACGAACGACTTCATCATACGACGAAAGAGGGCTATTCACCCCCCTCTAGCCGGCCAACATCGACCCTACAAGTGGTATCAGAGCCAAGAAAGCTTGTCGAGGACTAACCGCCGCAACATGCACAATCAAGGATGGCCGACTCCAACATTCACCCACCGAAATTTAAAGGAGAATTCTCTTGGTGGAAGAAGAGAATGGAGGTATTTTTTGAAACCGATTTCGAAATTCTATTAATAATAGAAAATGGTTTTAAGATACCTAGGGGTGAAGATGGGGAGCAAATAGAGAAGACAAGATGGACAAAGAGACAAAGAGAGGAGTACTTGGCAAATTTGAAGGCCAAGCATCACTTGTACAATGTACTCCCCCAACTAGAAATCAACCGGATTGGAGAGTGTGCAAGTGCTAAAGAGATGTAAGAGAAGCTAGTAGAGCTTCATGAAGGTACCTCGGAGGCCAAGCTTGCAAGGAGAGACCTCCTCCGCTCCCAACTATCAAATATTAAACTTTAAAAGGGAGAAAAGGTAACCTCATTACATTCTAGATTTAAAATTTTTTTAATTGGGCTAACAAGTGTAGGAGAAAGACTTTCAAACCAGGATATGCTCATGAAAGCAATCGATGCTTTTCCCCGGTCATCGAAATGGAGCTCAATGGTGGACTCCTTCTACATGTCAAAGAACCTATAAGTGAGCACCTTGGAGGAGTTCTTCTCAATCATGGAGCTCCACGAAGCAAGGCTTAAGGGAATAAGTGAAGAACCGAGCATCAAGCCATCAAGAGGAGTGGCACTATTAGCCAACAAGGGGAAGAAGAAGATGGAGACTCCTTCCTCCTCCGATGAAGCCTCCTCCTCCTCCATGGATAGCATGGAAGAAGCTTATATGGTAAGGAAGGTAAGACGTGCGTTAAAAGGTTTTAAATTTAACAAATCCCATGATAGGGGGAAAAGGCCAAGGAAGAAAATAATTTTCTACAATTGCCAACAAGAGGGACACATAAGAGATAATTGTCCACTCTTGAACAAGAGCAAAGAAGAGAGGAGAAAGAAAGAAGAAAAGAAGAAGAAGGGGAGCAAGAAGAAGGAAGAAGAGAGGAAGGCCAAAGAAAAGGGGAAGGTCAAAGCACTCAAAGCAAGGACATAGGATGATCCTTCTTCTTCTTCATCATCATCATCCGAAGAAGAAGAACGTGTCTACTCAAACCTTGCCCTAATGGCAATAGACGACCTAGACTCCACCTCCTCCTCTGAGCAAGAAGAAAGAAGTACTAGTGAGGAGAGCTCAAGTGAAGGGGGAGCTTCATCCTCATCATCATCGGAATCGGAGGAAGAGGACATGGAAACTAAGGTAACGAATCTCTCACCCAATAAAATAGTTTCCATGATTTCTAGCCTTACTAAGGATTTATTTAGGGCTAAGAAAAAGAATAAAAGCATGCTAGATCAAATTAAGGCTTTAGAAAATAAATTAGAACAATCATGTTTAAATGTTAATAATGATGATGCATGCTCACATGACTATATACCATTTGATGTTAATGATGCATGCATTGAGGAAAATAGGATGTTAAGGGAAAAGGTAGATCATTTGACCAAGGCCCTAAAAAAATTCACCATAGGCTCCAACACCCTTAACATGATCATAGGGAGCCAAAGGGCAAGCTTCAATAATAAAGGCCTAGGATATAAGGAAAATAAAAATGAAAAGGCCTATAAATGTTTAATTGCTAGGGGTCAAGATAAAAAGAAAATAATAGCTAGAAAATGGATCCCTAAGGAATTTCTAGTGAACCCCATAGGAAAGAATTTGTTTTGGGTTCCTAAATCCATCCTTAAGGGTTAGGAAAACCCTAGGGTAGTCAACCATATGGAATTTACCTATATCATATTTTGGTTGACTTAGGATGGCGGGACAAAGTTTTTGAAATAGTGTTGGGTGATGATAATGCACCCTTAAATAGTTTAAATCATGCTCAACACTTAGTGTTATATATGTTGACACTCATGACCTATAAATTTTTAGCATAGTGTTGGGTGATGATAATGTGCCCATAAATTGATAATAATGCTTAAATCGTGATAGTTAATTTAATTGTTATATATGTTTACAATCATGATTTATGATCTTGACATTTGATATATAATCATGGCTAATAGGGTTTAAATCATGCTTTGGTTGATATTTGATTTATTATCATGACTTTATACCTAATGCATGATCACAAATTGATAGATACAATAGTTTCATGATCATAATGTGAAATTAATGCATATATGTCTTTATGATCATGTGGTATGTTAGTATGATACTTAACCTTGTGTAAAATTGCATGAAATTAATGGTTAAGTATATACAAATAACTTTAGGAACATCTCACACTCACTATAGGCTACCTTGATTGAAAATATAGCATGAGTGAGATGATAGGATGATACAAATGGTCCACTAATGCCTATGACATTTAGATGGTCATTTAAAGTATCAAAAGAGTAATAATAGACCAATCATGGGGAAGACTTATGTTTAATTCATAGACATATTTCCCAAAGATCATGGTTAGATATTTCAAATGTTTTGAAAACCATTTCTTGTTTCATAAACTGAATTTTCATGTTTTGAAAGCTTGCAAAACTAGGTTTTAAAATTGATACAATGTTTAGATATTTTCCAACTTTTGAGATTTTGCCTAATTTTTGAAAATATAATGATTTTTTATGAAAAATTATTTTTCATTGATAAAGGAACTTACAAGAAATGTGTTCCCCAAATTTCATGATTTTTGAACTTTATAGAATTTTTAATGTATTTCAAATTCATCTCAAATCGAAAATCACGAAATCAGTGTCACGATCGTAGTCCGAACTATCGGTGATCAATCAAAACATGTCCAAAGAATTTCTTTTATTAGATTTTAAGGCATGTTTTGGTAATTTTTGTTTCCTAGACTTGATGCCATGTTTGAATAACTTAGTTTAATCTTTTTGATGGTGTCAAAGGGGGAGAAATATGTATGTTTAAGTAAGTTATATTAAGGGGGAGAATTGCATTTAGGGGGAGTTTCATGTATTAAGGGGAAGAGTTGATAATCATGTTTATTTACATGCTTTCTTTCCTTAGTATCTTTATCAAATGTTTACCTAACTTAAACAGATTGCCACACATAAAAAAGGGGGAGATTGTTAGTGCAATCGACTCATGATATGGTTTTGATGTGTGTGACAAAGGGTTTAAGTTAGGATGATTGGATTTGATATGTGCGTTGGAGTCTTGTAGGACTTAGTAATTCGCACATGGAGCTTAGGCAAGTGTCACCGCTCATAACCTCGTGCTTGAGTCGGAGAAGGAGAATTGCAGAGCCATGCACTTGATGCTGCCGAGGGACCGCCGGACGAGATGACTTGAAGCGAAGCCAAGGAAGCAGACTTCGAGGGAAAGAGACAAGAAGGAGCATTGTAGAGCCGTGCGCCTGATGCTATCGAGGAATGTGGCCGCCAACAAAGAGAGCTAGTCGAGCTCGCGGGCACTCGACTGGAAGTTGACATCAGTCGACTGATGACTTCATCAGTCGACTGATGAAGGAGCCGTTGGTTGGAGTCCAACATGGAAGAAGCCATTATTGGGCAACAACTACAAGATCAGTTGACTGAACGGGGCATCAGTCGATTGCTCCTGTATTAACGGGAAGAAACTCTCTTCCTCTATAAAGAGAAGGGGTGAGAGCCTTTGGGAGGCTAATGCTTATGCTCTAAACTCCTCCAAAGTGCCCAATACGTTTTCCATCCTCTTACTTGAGCTTATTTACATCATATTGTAAGAGGAGTGATTCTTGTGTAAAAGGTTACCTCCACCTAGCTTGGTGCAAAGGAGAGATTTAGTGGATAGATTGAGGAGTGATTCACCTTGGACGAATCAGACCGTGGATTAGCGACGAAACCGTGAACCACGTTACATCCCTTGTTAGCATTGTTTGGTATCTTGCTTATCTTTATTATTGTTTTAGTTGTATTTTCCGCTTACGCTAACGATAGTTGTAGACGATCAACGAATGACTTCATCATACGATGAAAGAGGGCTATTCACCCCCCTCTAGCCAGCCAACATCGACCCTACAACTAAAACCTTGCTTTATTTCTAATTACTTCACCTTTGTCATCAAGTTTGTTTCGAAAGACCCACCTTGTTCCAATAACTGATTTATCTTTAGGTGGTGGTACTAATTCCCAAACCTCGTTCCTAGTGAATTGAGCTAGCTCTTCTTGCATTGCAATAATCCAATCGGGATCAAGAAGAGCTTATTCAATAGTTTTGGGTTCAATTTTTGAAATCAAGGAGATTTGACTAAGGTTTCTATAAGATGATCTAGTTCAAACCCCTAAGCTAGGAACACCTATCACTTGGTCGATAGGATGATTCGTTTGAATCCTAATTTGACTTGGGTTAGGGTCACCTATCACTTGGTTGACTGGATGACTTGTTGGACTTGGGTTAGGATTAATACTAGACTTGATCTCAGGGTCGGAGTCAAGTCTGGTATGAGTTGGTTCGCTAGTTGGTGTTGCTACGGGTTTTGTAGGTTCGTGTCCTTCATCAAACACTACATTAATAGTCTCTTCAACTCTAAGGGTGTCATGGTTGTATACCCTATTGGCTCTACTTGTAGTAGAGTATCCTAAGAAGATTCCGGTAGAGGTTTTGGAGGTGAACTTTCCTAGGTAATCCTTAGTGTTCAGGATATGTACCTTACATCGAAATACCCTAAAGTACTTGATGTTAGGTACTTTGTCATGATAGATTTCGTATGAGGTCTTAAGGTGCCTCTTTACCAAAAGGATCCTATTTTGGACATAGCAAGCCATACTAACGGCTTCTGTCCAAAATCTGTCAGGTAGGTTATACTCATTTAGCATTGTCCTAGCTGCTTCTTGTAGGGTTCTATTTTTACATTCGGCTAGACCGTTTTGTTGTGGGGTTCTAGGACATGCGAATTCATGGTGATATCCATTTATGTTACAGAAATCTATAAACCTGTACTTTTTGAATTCACCACCATGATCGCTCCTATTTCTTTTAATTTTAAGGTTCTTTTGATTTTTGATTAGTTTGAACAAGTTGATGAGTTGATCTAGGGTATCACTTTTATGTTTGATGAATCTAACCCAGGTAAACCTAGAATAGTCGTCAATTATGACTAAGCAGAATTGACTACCGTTAAGTGACTTAGCTCCATGTGAATCGAATAGATCCATATGTAGGAGCTTAAGAACACTTTTGGTTCGTTCTTGATTACTTAGTTGATGTTGTGTCTTAGATTGTTTACCTTGTTGACAAGCATTACAAATTTTATTGTCTAAGTTGTTAAGGTTGGGCAAACCTCTGACTAAGCCACTCTGACTCATCTTATGGACGAGTCTTGGGTGCGAGTGACTGAGTCGTCGGTGCCACAACCAAGATTCCTCTTACTGTCATAAAACACTTGGTTGAGGAGTTAGGTAGATTAATAGTATAGATGTTGCTATTCCTAGTTCCATTAAGGATTGTTTTAGAGGTTTCATTTGTTTTAATTACGCAATCATTTTCTAGAAATATGACCTCATAGTTATTATCACACAATTGACTTACGCTAAGTAAATTATATTCGAAATTTTCAACTAGTAAAACATTTTGAATGATAAAGTTTGAGTTGAGCTAAATATCACCTGATCTGATGATTTTGAGCTTGCCATTGTTTCCAAAGGCTACCGATCCTTGTCGTTTGAATCGAAGGTTTGAAAACTTAAGTTGATCCCCAGTCATATGTTGGGAGCAACCACTATTCAACATCCATTGATCTTACACACAAGGTAGTTGGATCGAATATTGGAATTTAAGGGTTAGTTGAAGATTATTAGTCCTAGGTCATCTCACCCATTTCTACATGATCAAACATATTATCCTTATGTGTTCTTGTGAGATGAATTCAATTTTACTTGATTAATTTTAATGAATCGAAACTAGTCATCCTTGCATTAGATTCAGATTTGATCCTAAGCTAATCAAGTGACCTTTTCAAGATCTTGGCTTCCAGGTCGTGGCGAGGTACAGAGGCCTTCTTTGATAAAAAAAATGACCACTTCCTTAGACAAAGCCAATTTTGAGAAAATAGTAACTTGACTCACTTAAGACCACTTCCTAGTCTAACTAGTCTAGGATACGGTGAGGTAGCTTCAGCTAGTTCCACTCGGTCAAGTGAACCGAACTAGATATGCCTTATCTAGCTCAAGTGCCCAAGACTTCGCTTTTCTAGCATACTATCATCTCGCCGTGTCCTGGTACTATGTTATAAAGTATTTGTTGAAGTATTGGGAATACAATCAAAGTCCCATATTGGTAAGACATGGAAAAGATCATGTGCTTATAAGATGAAAGATATCTCCATTGGTATAAGGCCTTTTGGGTAAAGCCCAAAAACAAAACCATGAGGGCTTAGGCTCAAAGTGGACAATATCATGCCATTGTGGAAAAATATGATTCTTATAGGCACTAACAATTGGTATCAGAGTCATAGTCCATATCAAGCCATAAACCTCAAACGAAGGAAGTTGAGCTCCCATATACGGATCAAGAGAACACGAGGAAATGATTGGGTCGGAGGACCGAACAACTGGCAGGAAGTCCAGTTGGGCTAGAAGGGTTGGACAACTGGCAGGAAGTCCAGCTGGGTCAAGAGGACTAGACAGTTGGCAGGAAGTCCTGGTGGGTTGAGGATCGGACATCAAGCAGAGGATGTCCTTGGAGGACGGAGGCTTGAGGGGAGGGGGGGGGGGGTCAATGTGGTCCTTCATTTGAGGGAGGGATTATTGGAGTATTGGGAATACAATCAAAGTCCCACATTGGTAAGACATGGAAAAGATCATGTGCTTATAAGATAAAAAGATATCTCCATTGGTATGAGACCTTTTGGGTAAAATCCAAAAATAAAACCATGAGGGCTCAGGCCCAAAGTGGACAATATCATGTCATTGTGGAGATATGTGAATCTTATAGGCACTAACAGTATTGACGAGTTATAGTCCCTATCTAACCATTCTAAAAAGAAAAGAAAAAAAACTAAGCATGCAATTTCTAAGTAATAGCATGAACAAGTTTTGTACTAGCTCCCTCTTGACCATTGAATCGGTTCGGTCTTTCCACATAGTGGATTTTGTCTTTGAGAACCCAGTACTTGTTAGATCCTAATTGAGAAATCAAAGTGGTCTTAGGGACTCATGCTTGGATATGTATTCTATTTTGACTTACGATTGACATGTACGACTTGTTAGTCGTAGTTGAGCTAAACCCAAGCCCGACCTTGATGTACACGACCCTTTGCGATCCAAGTAAGAGGTCAAGTCCCTTGGATCCCAAAGTGAACCTTTCCAACATGTTCCTAAGATCTTCGACTTGACTTTTCAAAAGTGAGTTCTCAACTTCGAGCTTTTCAACTCGAGTTGAGTCCTCCTCTTGAACTTGACGAGTCGAAGAGGTTAGGGAGACATCGTGTTTAAGGAGTTTAACCTCCTTGAACAGGGTCTCAACCTTGGACTCGGACTTAGCTAACTTCCTAGTTAGAAACTTAATTGCATTGTATAAAGTACTAATGAGGGACTGACTTACCTTGAGAGTATCTCTTGAACCGGATGCGTATCTGTGGCTTGTCTTGAATAGAGATTCGTAGTCTGACTCGTCCTTGGGTTCAGATTCGGACTCCAGCTCTGATTCGGTTGCTTTAGCTATGAAGACGAGGTCATCATCTTCTTCCTCCGATGCCTCTTCCCACGTAGCATTGAGCGCCTTCTTGAACTTCGGTTCTTTGTTTTTGAGCTTCAGACATTCTGACTTGACATGTCCGAACCTGTTGCATTCATAACACCTAATGTTAGAACTAGCTTTAGATTTACCTTCCTTGGGTTGAGTGGCCGATCATTTTCGGCTCTTAATCATCCTCCGAACTAGGTTGACTAGTTCGGTCTCCATCTTCGGATCGACCTCCGACTCGTACTCGTCTTCTTCTTCCTTCTGGGGTGGCATACTTGCGGGCTTCTTCTTTGGACCTACAATAAGAGCTATACCTTTCTTGATTAGACTGTATTCATGGAATTGAATTGAAAATAATTTATCTAACCTAATTTTTGATAATTCCTTAGAGACCTTGTAGACATCGACCATGGATGCCCACAAGGTAGTCCTAGGAAATGAATTCAATTTTCGACCTTTTGTTCGATGGCGTGCAAGTTGTTGTGATGTCTTGTACGAGCTTGTAGTTAAGTCACGATCTCATGTTCTGTATTTTTAAATTATATAATTTATTAAAAAGAAGGTCCCATTTTCATACCTTTGCTTCGTCGGTTCCTTTGTGCAGTTCCACTAATTTGGTCCACAAATCCTTTGCACTGATGAAGGGGCTGACGCGATTAAGCTCCTCCTTGGACAAGCCACATTGGAGGATTTGAGTCGCCTTGGCGTCGGCTTCAACTTGTATTTTTGTAGCATTGGTCCATTTCTCATAATTCAAAGATTCACCCACTTCATTAGTCGGAAGTGTGAATCCCATTTGGATTATGATCTACATCTCGATTTGGGTCTTAAGGAAGCACTCCATCCGACCCTTCCAATAATGGAAGTCATCTCCGTTGTAAAATGGAGGTCGGACGGTGCTAAAACCCTCGAGATGGGATGGGCCATTGATACAAAAAAGAGCGAGAAAAAGAAGAAGAAATCTAGCAACAACAAAAACAAGCGAAAGGTACCAAGACTCACATCTTGGATTAGTAGTGCGGGAGAGAATCTAAATGAACGAAAGAGCTTGTAAAAAAATTTGAAATAAACAGAAATAAAACAAAAATAAATCTGTAAAAAAAATTAGATTGGTGGTTTCACCAAATCTTAGCAGCCCTGGCTTTGATACCAATTGTTGGATCGATTAGAGCACTAGAGGGGGGGGGTGATAGCGCAAGACAATTTTCGTTCATTCAATAAAAAATGCGAGTGAGAGTAAATGCAGCGGAAAGAAAATAATACTCTTTTTTTTTTACTTGGTTCACAGCCTTCGGCTACTAGTCCAAGGCCCTAATGGTCCTAGACCGCGTACGGAGGGTAAAACACTAAAAACACTCCTCCTCGTTAGAGGTAGGAGTAAGCGAATACAATCGATACGAAAAGCTCAAGGTAGAGAGACACTCCCCCTCTCCTTGTTATGATTAAAGCACGATAAATACAAAAATAAAGACGACAATAAGGAAAATACCAATGACTAATAAAGAAATGAAAGTTAGACACTTGTCGTCGCAGATGCGGTAGCACTTCGTCATCATAAGGTCGTCGTAGAAGAGTATCGTAACAGAGGCTTTTTGGAGAGATTTTTATGATGGAAATGGGGTGGAGAACCCCTACTTTTATAGCCTTGGAAACCCTAGACGTTCACATCTTCAACCAATGAGAGCAAGCCTCCTATCCCTTCAAAAATGGAGATAAGCTTTGACTCTCTTCAAAGTTGATCCTTGACCAACAGTAGACTGCTACCCTTACCAGTCGACTGCTAGATGTATTAGTCGACTCATACAAGCCCTCAGTCGACTGATGGCAGGTTTTCCAGCTGCAACAAAGAGTTAGCTCAAAAATACAGTTAATATAAGTAAATTAAATGGCCATATACCGTCCGATCTCGACTTAGACCTTCCATGGGAGGTCTTGGTCGGATCGTCGCCTAAGAATGTCCCCGTACAGAGGAAATGACCTCCCTTGCGCTCATTCACACGAGCTTACCTCAACATTTACCTTGTAGCTTCTGCTTCTGGTTTTCCATCTGATTCCTTCGTCTCCCTCCGAAGTCATCCCGGTGTCGCCCGACCACTACAGCTTCCTCCGAGTGTCACTGACCTTCAGCTCTAGCTTTAGTACTTTTTTGCACACTTGATTTAGCTCGTGAGATAACAAAATGAGCTTAACTTTGTATCATTTGCTATAATCAAAACTCAGGTTCGACTTAGGTGCCTACTGCACCAACAATGGGTAGTGACAGTCGGAGTGGCCAGCTGTAGGGACCCCCATTGTGTAGCTTATATCTCTTTAACTTATCGTTACTTATTCATACTGCCCACTCGTCCACTCGAGAATAGTGGTGGTTGTTGAGTTGGGACAGTTGTCATGTTGCGCCACTTAGGCAACACTGGGGTCGTGGTAGTGAGTGAGGTGGACAGACATGACCATGCATTTGCATTGCCATACATGGCAATGCAAATGCATGGTCAGAGAGAGAGAGAGAGAGAAATCTTCTTTTGCGCGACCATCTCGTGCGCGCCCGTGCATGGCACGCGCGAGCCATGCGCATTGCAGTCGTCGTTGCCACGCCGTCCAGCCATCGCCGACCGTCGGACCGTGAGCGATCGACGCACAACTCGCCGGCGGTCTGATGAGGCTCGGATTTTGGCCGATTAACGCTCGAAATCTTACACAAACCAACTGAAAATGATCGAAACACGTGGTCGGCAGTGGTGCGGCCACTGCCGACCGCGATCAGACAAGATTTTGACCGAATCATGGCCAAAATCCAGCACCGGACGGACTGGCAGCTGACGTTGATCAGTATGGTATACTCGACAGGCTGGGATTTAGCCACCGACCGACCGAATCACGGCTGACATCGATGCGTACCCCTACCGGCCGTGATTGGGTCAGATTCTAGCTGAATTGCGACCGGAATCCGATGGCGGACGAGCCAACATCGATTAGTGGTCAGTCCGCCATCGGATTCTAGCCGAAATCTAGCCCGATCGTGGCCGAGAGTGGTCGCCCCACTGCCGACCGCGTGTTTTGGTAGTTTCTGGCTGGTTTGTGCCGGATTCTGGGTGCTAATCGACCAGAATCCGAGCCCCGCTGGACCACCGGCGAGTTGCACATCGATCGCGCTCGGTCTGGCGGTCGACGGTGGTCGGACGATGCGGCGGCGACGACGACAATGCGTGTTGGTCGGCGTGGAGTGGACAGGCGCAGAGAAAATCATCGCGTAGGTGAAGAAATTTCTATATATATATATGCTTTTTGTGATGTTGCATTTTTTGAGCTATGCTTGCTGCATGTTCATCATTTTGCATGTTATTTGCATGATCTATATTGTTGTGTGTGAGATACTAGTGTATGAGTTGGATCAACTATTGTACACCTTTGATTAGCATTATGATGTGGTATAGGATTGACCAAGTTAGTAATGTATTTGTTTATATGTTGATAATATACTAGATGTTGATTACAGGTGTAGTATTGTTCATACATGTTGTACGTGTTATATTATTATATACTTGCTCAGGTTGTATAAGTTGTGTCGTTGCAGACCTTTCAGGTATGTTGGTACAGTACATTATGTGCAATTGATCAATTGGGTTGTATATGCACTGATTAGTATTATGCTGATAGTTATTGATTGTTTCCTTTAAGACTATAGGTCCGTTGATCTCCGTATGTATACCTATAGATCTTCATTTGTATACTTGTTGCTCTCCATATGTTATATGTTGTCCATGAACTATCTTTTATATTACCATTGAGTCTTGTACTCACCACCACATACCCTGGGTTTTCTTGTTGCCCAAGTAACAGATAGAAGATTTCTTGGATGCTCGAAGCACCGCCAGCTGATTCCATCTCACCTTGAGTATTTGGATTGTAATCCATATTGGCGTCGTATTACTTTGGATTGTGCATTTTGGGATTTTATCCTATGTTTTTTTCGCATTTTTGGTTTATGGTTATGTTGTATGTATTGGCTTTTATCATGGATTTGGATGGATGTTGGTTCCGATTATGATTCCTTATCGTGTCAAGTCGTACCGATAGGTAACTATTTGAGTCTTTGTATCTTTATTATCTGTCAGTATATTTCGCTGTGATTTATGGTTTATTTGTGATAGCAGCTATTTGGGCAGTGTATTGGTATTGCATCTTATATTGTCACAAGAGGGTACTGTCCGGTTGATGGACATATATATTCTCTGAGCGTGACAATTTTATTGGTATTAGAGCCCTAGGTTGCGAGGACCACCTTTGTATTTTATTTTAGTTGAACATTGAGTTTTGTTTTACTCAGTTTTGGTTTTGTGAGTTCTAGGATTTGATTGTAGCGGGACATCTCCGAGCTACAAGGTTTAAGGTATCTTAACTGTTATCACATATCCTTTGTTGGCTATACATGAAGTTGTTTATAATAGGGAATGACATGTAGTGTGTTAGTCACTATTCATAGTCGTGGTTTGAGTTGACCACAGGAATGATTTGTTGAGTCTGTGATGTAGGGATTTATACTGAAAAGTCTACCTTTTGTATGAACATCTTTATTTTGAAATAAGAATCACATGATCATTGTTTGCATATTTTTATGGTTATGCATATTGTCTAACACATTACATTGTAGATAACATAGTGTGTGGTGTCACATGGGAGATCATGTTATCGGCTCCTTGTAAAGTATAAGTAAAGGCTCACAACCGAGATGACTTTGGACAAACCATCGGAATGGTTGTAGTGTGATTTGGTATTGGTTTGTCTTGACCATAGAATCACACTAGGGCACTTTGAGTGTATTGAGCAGGACCGACTTAGAGGTGATTCGATTTATTGCTGACTACATAATCGAATCAGACCTCAGATATTATTATGTACATGCTCTTAATCCCAATATAATAACGGGCACATATACTTAGTATTCATCTCTTTGATTTACCAATGGGCGAGATTTATAGATTAAATCGATAGGCTCGGTAAGTTGGGAGATGATATTATTTATATGGTGTGCCATTGATTATAGGAGGAAACCGTGTCCTATATATTAGGATGATGATGTCCCCTTGAGGAGCTCATAAGGTTCATCATGTAAACCCTGCAGGTGGACTTGGTCCGGCATGATGAAAAGGTTGAGTGGTACTACTCAAGGAGTTAGATGTTGATTAATTGATGGTCAGTAAATTAATTAATCGACGGACATTCGAGATCTTAAACACGGGGAGAAAATGTACAAATAATATATGGAGCCCATATTATCTTATGGGGGTTGGTGAGGTAGATCAATGATAATCCTTTAGTGGATTGGATTATCATTAGTGGATCTGACTTTATGTGGGCTTGATCCATGGGTGGCCAAGATCCAACTCCTCCTCATGGTCCCTAATGTAGCCTATTAACACCTCATGAAGCTTAGATCCAATGGATAGAAACAAAACTCTAGATCCAAAGGTAGAGATTAAATCTCTAAGATTCGACGGTTGAGATTAAATCTCTAGATGCGACAGTTGAGATTAAATCTATAGAACCAATGGTGGAGATTAAAAGGAGGCTTATCCCTAACTCTATAAAAGGAGGGCAAGGGGTTGGCGTGGAGATTAATCCAAGAGGAGCTAGGGTTTTGGGCAGCAAGGCTTGGAAGCTAGGGTTTAAGGGTGGTGGCACCAAATAAGGAAGGTAATTCCTATCTTCTTCTTCCTTCAAGGTGGCCGACGTCCAGCAGCTTTTCCAGCCCTTTTCTAGCCATTGTTCGTCATCCAAACCTCTCTTCTCCTTCTCCTTGAGTGGTGGAAACAAGACTTAGGGCTTTCCCTTAGTGTCTTGGTAGGTTTCCATCATCATCTTCTCCTCTTTCTTGGCCAGCGGCAATGTTTCCTTTGGTTGCTTGTTGGTTGGCTATAGGAAGGAGAAGAACCTTGTTTCTATTCTTTCTCTTGCTTTGGAAGAGCAAGGAAGGAAGATTTGCGATCTAAGAGCTTCAACTTTTGGTAGATCGTCGCCCACACGACGTTCGAAAGGAGGAAGGTCATACATTAGAAGATCGAGAGGTATACCTATTCTTCATTCTCTTTTGTAACATGTTTGTTTTTGTTTTTCAATTATGAGCATGTAATATTCTGTTTGTGGCTAAATAATACTTGGATCTCGAACATAAATACAAAAACCGGTGATCCCTACATCGTCTATTCCGCAGCTACTCGTAGAATAGAGGTTGGTCGCTTGAACAATGAGTTTGTTCAAGTGACCTCTCTAAACGAATAGCACAATGATGACTTGATTGTTTGGGCAATCCCTTTTGTCTAGGATTAAATAATTTTAATCCGGGACATTGATGGATCACCATGAACAAATAACCATGGTGTAGTGTTTCTCACCAAAACCCTTCATGTGAGTCTTGGACTGTTGTTGAAATAGGTGAATTTTCTAATAGTCACATTTCTTATGGAGATCAAACATTACAGTCTTAAGGATTTTGACTATTTATGCTAGTCAGATCATTACCTTTGGGGTAATGGACAAGTGAGTATACTATTGTTGATGTAGATAGTGGAGGGTTAGTATATGGTGTTTCATAGGGATTCAGATCCTTGAGTTGATTGTGTTGGGTTTTATGACTATGAAGGTAATTTTGAGTACCAAACTCATGTTATATAGAGAAAGTAGATTTAGTTGCATACCATTATTCGGGATCAAGCCGGAACTTGGTGGACGATGTAGGAAATAACCTTCGAGAAATAACACATCATTTGGTCATGGTGTAGTGATGTTGTGAGAGAATATTTCCCCGCATCAGTTTCTGTGACTCATTGTTAGGGAATTCTTGAGCTTCAAGTAGGGTGATCATTCGGTAATGGGAGTACCATGCAGAGTTGTAGACTTGTAGAGTTTACGCCCATATAATAACTCAAGAATATGAATGGATGTCTTAAGCCACCTAGGGTTTATTGGTTTACATTCGGATAAGGATGTTTGGATCTTCTATCAAATCCTACCGGAAGGCATTAGACCGAGTCATATGTATGGAAATGACTCCGTAGCAAGTGCTTTAGGAGTTGGAGATCGATATGCAGACATTGCAAGCCAAATATTGGAATCAGAAGAATGATTCCGACGGTATTATGTGTGTGCAGTGTGGATCACAAAGACATGCAAAGTCAGATTATCCGTTGGATCCTATTGTAAACTCATGAAGAGAAGGTGTACTTGAAGAGAGCCAATTGAAGTTTATCAATGTTGTTCAAGGAGGATGATGCACAATCTGAGAAGATTGGGTTATTACACACAATGATCTACTACCATAGTTAGGGTTCTTTGATACATCCCTCCAGGGGAAGGGATTTACTGAGAAGCATCAACAGAAGACATCTCAGAAGACTCAAACGTCCATACATCAGCAATTGTTACCTTCCCAAGCACAGTTATACCATTTGTAGAGTATGGAGATACTATGATATTAGTAGATATTTAGTATTTTATAGTCGGTGGTGTACTCTTTACCAGTACAACAGTGGTTACCAACTCCATTTTGTTGGAGGATCGGTGGCCGGCTAGAGGGGGGGGGTGAATAGCCTCTTTATTGTAGATGATAGAATTTGGTCACTTAGTCATCTATGAATTAAGGTTAGCACAGCGGAAAACAAATACTAACAAAAGATTAAGACAAAAACACAAAGTAAAGGAGAGAGCAATGCTAACAAGAATGTGTAACGTGGTTCACAGCTCTTGCTGCTAATCCACGACCCGATTCATTCCAAGGTGAATCACTCCTTAACCAATGCACTAATCTCTCCTTGGCACTAAGCAAGGTGGAGGTAAACCTTTCCTTTACAAGATCTCTCTTCTTACAATAGAATTGAAATAAGAGCAAGTAAGAAGAGAAGAAAATGTGTTGGCACTTGGGAGTATGTTTAGAGAAGAAGCATTAACCATCCCAAGTGTCCCAAGGCCCCTTCTTATAGGGAAGAGGTCATTCTTCCCGTTGGGCACCTAGCAGTCGACTGATGTAGCCATCAGTCGATTGCTATTTTAGCCGTTTCCTCACAACGGCTTCATCAAAGTTGGATTCTAACTAACGACTCCCACATTAGTTGACTGATCTTCCCATCAGTCGACTGATGGAGCCAATAGTCAAGTGGTCGACGAGATCACTCAACTACCGAAGCTTCTATGCCCAAACTCGCCTCGATCGATCATTGCGTCATAGCGATCGGTGATGGTTCAATGATCATGCCATCCCTTGGCGATCGACTATTCAGAACCAATTGATCGAACCGATTGAGTCCATTCGACCTAAAGAAGTCGACTACTACCTATGACAGTCAACTGGTGTCGGGTAAAACCTCAAACCAACCTTTGGTTGAGCCTCCGACACTTGACTTAGCCATTTGGCCAAGTTCACTTATGAGCCACCCCGTCCTGGGTTACAATTGCTCACTCTCATCTCCCTTAGAGTCCTTAGCCTTGAAGCTCTCTTCGTCCGGCCACGTCCCTCGGATGCACAAAGCGCATGGCTTCACAATTCCATTCTTTGCGTCCTCATCAAGAAATTCACTTGGCTTCACTCCAATTCTCCTCGTCCGACGGTCCCTCGGATGCACCAAGTGCATGACTTCGAAATGTCTTCCTTGTTGGTGCAATCGACCCGGACTCGAGTTTGACTCGAGCTATATTTTGATGTTAGACAAAACACATAACATGGGATTGTCATGGGAAGTCCAACATGGGTTGGCCATGTAAATCCAAGTGTGTAGCCTTGGTGGTGTTGGGAAAATCCAAGCATGAGGCTTGGTGTGGAAGTCTTGAGGACTTGGCAAGTTCGCTAGGCTCGGGGTCCTTGAGTCGGTGAAGGATGGTATTACGAAGCTGTGCACTTGGTGCATTCGAGGGACCGCCGGACGGGGAGCGAATAGAGTGAGGCCCAAGGGAAGCATACTTCGAGGGCAAGAGACGCGAAGGATGGCGCTACAAAGCCGTGCGCTTGGCGCATCCGAGGGACATAGGCCGAGTGAAGAGAGCATTAGTGGGGAACTCCATGAGGGATGAGGTGGGCTTGGCCAAGTGGCTAAGACTGAGTGTCGGAGGCTCAAACATGATATTTGAGGGTTTACCCAATGGTCGGATGCTCAAACAACTTGGTATTTGAGGTTTTACCCTACATCGGTCGGTAGCGTGCTCGATCATAAAGTCGACTAGGGTTTGATGTTCGACCGACGAGTCTAAGCTCATGCAGGGATGACGATCGGTGACAACACCATCGATCGGATGAGGGAGATCAGTCGACTGATCGAGGTGTTTTCGGCCACAGAAGGTCTTCTAGTCGAGTGATCGCGGTGACCACTTGACTGATGGGATCATCAGTCGACTGATGGGCATGATCAGTCGACTGATGATGGATCCGTTGGCTTTTGACCAGCGTGGATCGAGTCATTGTGTGACAACGAATACAGGACTAGTCGACTGATGGTCATGATCAATCGACTGATGGGCACGAAATCAGCTCGATGAAGGTTATAAATGGAGCTCGAGATGGAGGATTTCTCCAAAACTTTTGAGGTGACTTTGGAGGGGAATTGTTGTTGTATTCCAGACCTTCAAGAGAAAACAAAAGCAAGCAACAAGCAAGTGATCAAAAGCAATAGGTGAAAAGTTTTCTTTTGTATTGTATTTGCATTCTTGTTTGTACTTCGTGTATTACTTTGTGATTGCTTGTACGAGGTTTCTCCACCTTCGACATGTTGTCGAGAAGGAGTGTTAGTTAGTGTCATGCGCATAACTAGAGCTCGGTGAGCTCGCCCGTGGAGTAGGAACCATTTGGTTCCGAACCACGTATATCATCTGTATTTGTGTGTGCTTGTATTGTTGTTAGAATTTCTATTTGTTTCTATTGTTTTCTCTGCGCTAGCGACAATTGTAGACAAGTGATGCACGACGAATGATCGTATTCCACCGTACGATGATTGAGGGCTATTCACCCCCCTCTAGCTGGCCACCTACATTCCAACAAGTGGTATCAGAACTAGGAGCTTATCGAGGACTAACCGCCAACACAAGCACGATAAGATGGCCGGCTACAACCTCCAACCACTAAAATTTGAAGGATACTTTCAATGGTGGAGAAGAAAAATGGAGGTATATCTAGAAACCGATTTTGATATTATGTTAATTCTAGAAAATGGTTTCAAAATGCCTAGGGATGAAGAAAATAGGTAAATTGAGAAGTCAATGTGGACCCAAGACCAAATGAAGGATTTCAAGACAAATCTCAAGGTAATCAAATTGCTTAGTGATTTGATTCCTAACCGTATTTGGTCTAGATTAGGTGAATATAGGGATGCAAAAGGACCTATGGGACAAGGTGATCAAATTTCATGAAGAGCCCACATTGGTCCATGAAGAGGAAGAATGCCCATCAACATCCGGATCCGAGGATGTTGAGGAATCGTCATCCACCTTTGATGATGTTGATGATTTGGTGGAGACCTCCACCTCTAGCATTGAGGGAGGAGGCCTTCCATCCCGGAATAAGTTTAAGAAGAAGCTTCAACATCAGGAGAAGCGAAAATTCCTAGGTAACTCATGCATTATAATTAAAGATAAAAATCATATAATATGTTTGAGTGAAACCAACTGGGCATTACAAGAGTAAATGGCTAAAATTGGCTAAGGAAAAGGTACCTGCACCAAAAGTCAACCAAAAGTCAAAGGATGCCGGAGTCCCCACAACTAGAAGCAAAGAGCACATTGTGTGCTTTAAATGCAATCAAAGAGGACATTACCGAAGCCAATGCCCTAGGGAGAGGAAGAAAGGGCAAGAAGGTGTATCTCGTGTAGGGGGAGCTTCCAAAGCTAACCCTAAGGTAAATTTAGTTAATGCACCTTCAATTCCTAAGGTTAACAAGCATGCTAAAAATTATTTTAGTTCACTTGCCATGATTAATGAAAAGCTTGCTAGTAGGAATAAATACGTTTGTCAAGGAGCCAAGCATGTTAGTTTACCTAAGGATAAATCTAGACACCATAATTCTAGACCTATCTTGCCTAGGGAGAGTATAAGGAGAATAGAAGAAAACTTGGGCATTAACCCCAAGAAATCTAGGCATATGCCTAAAAGGAAAAACAATTCCCAAAATTTTTATGATAAATCAAAATTGGGAAGGTTAGAGGTGGAAAACCAAGCCTTGAGGTCAAGGCTTGAAAAATTAGAGAAGACCCTAGCAATAATCACAAATTCATTTAAGGGGTCAAAGGATCAAAATTTAAGACCTAGGAAACAAGAAATGTCCAAGGGCAAGAGAGGTTTCGGTCACAAACCTATGTTCTACCATAATGTCCCATTTAATTATGGAACAATTTCTAGGTCTAGGAAAACCAAGGATAATAGGGAAGTTATCCCTAAGACTAGCCATGGTGTGTGCTTAGTGGCTAAGGACTTAAGAAAAACCAAGAAAGCCACTAAGAAGGTCAAAGGAGGAGTCACCTCTAGAGTTGACCTAGGAAAGACCCAAATGACTAAGGTGTCAAAACCTAAAAGCGTCATTAGGAAGGTATCTAGGGAATTTATCCCTAGTGAATACCTAGTTAACCCAAGGAGCTCCAATAGGTATTAGGTTCCTAGAAGCATGATCGATTCATGCTAGATGGGTCAGGATGTGTCAACCCTAAGTGGACGGGTAGTTAACTTAACCATGGTGAGTTGACACATTAGGATGTGCCAATGTGGTTTGAGGAGATGAAAAATAATTAAATTGGCAAAATTAGGTCTTAGAAGTAATGATGTTCCATTTTGGGTTTTTGGCACACTAGGGGGATAATTGGCATTAAGGCAAAAATGGACTTAATCCTAGAAATGACAATTTGAATTTAACACTTAGGTATTTTATACCTTAGTCTATTATAATTGTCATGCTTTGTTTGCCTTGCCATGACATGATATCATATTTATTCTTATCATATAAAATGTCATGATCATTTTTAGGGTTATGTTTATATGTCATGTATACTTATATTTCATGCACATGCCATGACATCATGATTATGTGGCACATGCTTTATTCTTGTATCATTATGCCATAATCATCATTCATACATAAATAAATTAAAATTAAGGACTAAGGCATGATTTGAAGTCTCATGCATAAGGGAATCTAATAATGTTGCCTAGAGATATGCATGAAACCCTAAATAACAAAGTCCCCACATCTCACTAATATTTGACTTGTATGTGTTGTACACATGTAGATACAAGTAAGATGTTTAGGAAAAAAGAATCAAAGGTTTTAAAAACATTTCAAAAAACATTTTGAAAAACCTTGGTGAAGTCTATCTTTTGATAGCTATCACCATTGAATGGGATGATACAAAGAGGGCTCAATATTGAAGCTTTTCTCAACTTTTGAACTTTGTATCAAACTCACTATTTTGTGGGTAAAATAATTTTCTAATATTTTTCACCCATAATGATTGTAATAAGTAATATACATATGAATTTTTAAGATTTTTCAACTTACATATATTTACTTATCATTTTCGGAATTTGGTTTCGATAGTCAAAGCGTTTGATTATCGATCGCTATGGAGCGGTCGGTGATGAAAGTGTGATCGAGTATCGATACATATTTCATTTGATTCGGGTAAACTATGGTGGTTAGGCCCATGTTCAGCTATGTTTTGGTCTCCTAACCACTCGTAATCCTAGGACATGCTTGGGAGAGAATTAGAAAGGGTGGAAATCCATTAGATATAGATTAGGAGAGGTGTTTAGGGTGAGTATCAATTTTAAGGTGGATGAGAGTTCATTGTTGAACATTGCCTTAATTTTGATCGTTTTAATGTTCCTATTGGCTTAGAGACTCTCCAAGACATTGTTGGTGCAATGGTCAAGGGGGAACAAGCTTTAGGGGGAGATATCCATCATGGGAAGATGGATGTGTATTTTTCCTCATGGGAGGAAAATTGGGATTCCTCTCTTAAGTGATATGGGACTTATCACTAGAAAGATTGTAGGCATGTGTAACTCCAAGGGAGAGATTGTAAGATCTCATTGGGATATAAGACATTCATACCCTTGGGGAGGACCTTTTTGATGTATGTCAAAAAGGGAGAGAAATTACCAATTGGGATAGTTGGAATTCTCATTGGGATGTGAGAATTGCCAATTGGAGATAATTGGTATACTTGGGTTTGAGGTTTTGTTGAACATAAAAAAGGGGGAGATTGTTGGTGCAATCGGCCCGGACTCGAGTTTGACTCGAACTATATTTTGATGTTAGACAAAACACATAACATGGGATTGTCATGGGAAGTCCAACATGGGTTGGCCATGTAAATCCAAGTGTGTAGCCTTGGTGGTGTTGGGAAAATCCAAGCATGAGGTTTGGTGTGGAAGTTTTGAGGACTTGGCAAGTTCACTAGGCTTGGGGTCCATGAGTCAATGAAGGATGGCATTGCGGCCGCGCGTGCATTCGTGGGACGGCTGGAAGGGAGCGAGTGGAGTGAGACCCAAGGGAAGCATGCCGAGGGCAAGAGGCGAAGGATGACATTTGTGAAGTCATGCGCTGGCGATCCAGGGACGTAGGCCGAGGAAGAGTGCTGTGGGGAACTCCATGAGGGATGAGGTGGACTTGGCCAAGTGGCTAAGAGTCTTCGGAGGCTCAAACGTGATGTTTGAGGTTTACGGCGGATGCTCAAACAACTTGGTGTTTGAGGTTTTACCGACATCGGTCGTCCGAGGTGCGGTCTTGCCCCGCTGTCGACTAGGGTTTGACAGTCGGCGGCTGACTCTGAGGGATGGCGATCGACAACACCATCGACTTATGATGGAGATCGATCGATCGGGGTGTTTCGGCCAAGAAGGTCTTCGGTGAATGATCGACCACTCGGTGATGGGATCATCAATCAACTGATGGGCATGATCAGTCGACTGATGATGGATCCGTTGGCTTTTGGCCAGCGTAGATCGAGTCATTGTGAGATAACGACTACAGGACCAGTCGACTGATGGTCACGATCAGTCGACTGATGGGCGCGGAATCAACTCGATGTAAGTTATAAATGGAGCTCGAGATGGAGGATTTCGCCAAGACTTTTGGGGTGATTTTGGAGGGGAATTGTTGTTGCATTCCAGACCTTTAAGAGCAAACAAAAGCAAACAACAAGCAAGTGATCAAAAGCAATCGGTGAAAAGTTTTCTTTTGTATTGTATTTGTATTCCTTTTTGTACTTCGTGTATTACTTTGTAATTGCTTGTACGAGGTTTCTCCACCTCCAATGTATATTCAAGAAGGAGTGTTAGTTAGTGTCGTGCGCATAACTAGAGCTAGGTGAGCTCGCTCGTGGAGTATGAACCATTCGGTTCCGAACCACGTATATCGTGTGTATTTTTATGTGCTTGTGTTGTTGTTAGTATTTCTATTGTTTCCACTGCGCTAACGACAATTGTAGAAAAGTGATGCACGACGAATGATCGATTCCAATGCAGACGATTGAGGGCTATTCACCCCCCTCTAGCCGGCCACCTACGTTCCAACAGTCCTTCACCAACTCAAGGACCGAGTCATGAGATGGTGATCTTGCCAATGCTTTGTCAAGCTAACCATGTGTGAATTACTAAGTCCTGCACAACTTCAACACACATATCAAATCCACAAACAACCTAACTTAAACCTTTGCAACACACATCAAACCACATCATCCATGGGTTGATTGCCCTAACAATCTCTCCCTTTTTGATGTGTGGCAACCTTGTTTAACTTAGGTGAAATATTAATCAAAATACATAAGGTAGGAAAGCATGTAAAACATGGATATCAAACATAAATAGAAACTCCCCCTTAATACATGCAACTCCCCCTTAACACATGCTAATTCCCTCTAGCATGATTAACTTAAACTTAACCATTTCTCCCCCTTTGACACCATCAAAAACATCTAACATAAGTTATATAAGCATGACATCAAGTCTAGGGAGCGAAAATAACCAAAATCAATTTCAAAACCGGATAAACCAGCTTACTGTGCTCGTTGACAGTACACCAGTCGACTGAATCAGAGCATCAGTCGGCTGGCACCCAGATTTTAGAATTTTTTGATTTCGGAATTCGATTTCAGAAATGCATTAAAAATTCTAGGAAATTCAAAAAAATATGAAATTTGGGGAACATATTTCTCATAAGTCCCTTTATCAGTGAAAAATGATTTTCATGAAAAATTCATTCTATTTTTGAAAATTAGGCAAAAACTTAAAAGTTTGAAAATAACTCAATTTTGTATCAACTTGAAAGCTAGTTTTGCCTTAGAATCTTTTCAAAACATGAACTTGAAGATTATCAAACATAAAATGGTTTTAAAATATTTAAAATATCCAACCATGATCTTTGGGCAATATGTCTATGAATAAACATATGCTCTCCCTGTTGGGTTTCCGGCACCGCGGCGTGTGTGTGTTCGATCATGTTTCGTAAACATGAGCACAGCGGAAGCAATTAAAATTAATAAATCTATATTTATTACAACACACACAACACACGCATGCTATTACAACAAGTGTAGACATAACCGTAAATTAAAATTTGCAATAAAAGGAAATTAAACTACGTTATACCTTCCGTATGACGTGTAGCGGGAACGGCATCAACCGGAATGATCCTCGTAAGAATCGTCTCTATCCGTATCCACGCCGAGCTCCTCGGGATGACTTCGCTAAGTCACGAGCTTCGTCTTCGTACGGGTTACTAGCCTCGTGTTGAAGACGACGTGATCGAGAGATGATCACGATCCGAATCCAAATTCGGATCCAAAACGAGTTCTCAAAACTCGCTTCTCCGGAGAGGTATTCGTCAACCGTTTGACGAATCCTTCGTCCTCCACCTCAGAGGATTACCGGAGATCAAATCCCCGGTAAGTTAGCCGCTGTCAGAGCACTAACCGTCGTCCAAACGACGCTCCGATGAGAGGAGGAGAAGCTGTCCAGAAAACTGGACAGCTTGGTGGAGGAGTAGGCGCCGGCCAAAACAAGGAGAGAAAAAGATCACCTTGATGCCGAACCTATAGGAGATCACCGGAGGGTCGCCGGAGGTTCACCGGCTGGAGCTTGGACGCCGGCAAGGGTCTTGGACGGCGGCAGCTTTAGGGTTGGCGCCGATTAACTCCTCCAAGGAGTGGGCGGCAACTCAAGGGGGGGCTAGGGTTTGGATTAGTTAGGGTTTAACAATCCCTTAAGCCCACTTTTATAGAGAACTAATTCTCTTAATGGTTAATGGATCATATCCATAAAGCCCGTTAACCCGCTCCATTAAGATAAATTAAAATAAACCAAACCATGATGGTTTATTTTAAGTTAAAACGAACCGAACCAACCTTTGGTTCATTCGTTTAATATAAACCAAACCCTTTGGTTTATTCTCATCCATTGGATTAGAACCAAACCATTTTGGTTCATCCATTATGTCTTCATAAGACACGGCCCATCCACGCTTCCATTGCATCAAACAATTTCATGCTCGCTTATGTTTGGTCCAACCAAAGTTTCTCTCGATGCGAGAATCCCATTCTCAAGCTCGTTTTAAATCCTTTGGATTACACTCGTTGTGCGTGTGACCAAATAGGTTCTCGGTTTATGTTGGCCGTCTATAATTAACCATTAATTATAGAGCGATCATGAGTGGCACCTAGTAGTACATCATGATCCCCAATTAAGCGAAAAGATCAGCGGTTGATCGAACTATTTACGAAACCCTTGATGGCTCGAATATGAATCGTGCCCCATTCCCTTCACTCATCTTATACCCACTTGGTTGGGACATGGTCTATTGTGCCGATCCCACTAAGTGACTCGTCACACCTAGCCCAAGTATCATTTCCTCGTCCTCACAGTTCTAGTTACTCCACATGTATCGAAGAGTACCTTACTCTAAACATGTAATGCTTTGGAGACTTTAGTAACAATCAGAGAGGCCATGGGTATACATCTCCTCGCAGGAGTGGTGAATCCTTTATAGGCTATTCAAACACCTTGATCACTTGACTTATACCCAATCATCCGGGTCCACATCTCCTTAGAGATGTTTGCTTAAGATGTCAAAGCATAAGTCTCCATGATCAAGATGACTTGAATACATAAGTCAAAGGAACATCGCACTTAAGCCCACAGATAAGAACTTCATTGACATATCTATATATGAGAGAACCATATGAAGTCTTACGGTGGTCACTCGATGAACTAGTTACCATAACTAGCATCACGATTAACTCGGACATCACTATGTCTCGGCCCGGTGAGAATCGGTTTGCTTGGATACACCAAGGTATACCTCGTGCTAGTCTCAGCGAGAATTGATGGTGTCGAATCCATCAATTCATCGACTAGGGATAATTCCGATACATCACAATTACACATGTAGAGATACTCACTAGTTGTGATCCAATCACAAATTCTCTCATCTTTGTGAATCGTATCGTGGACATTGATAAATGAGTTTAAGATCAATCAAATACATAAAACATGTATACTCGAAATAGTGAATCTT
Source organism: Wurfbainia villosa (assembly GCA_025175895.1). NCBI lineage: Eukaryota > Viridiplantae > Streptophyta > Magnoliopsida > Zingiberales > Zingiberaceae > Wurfbainia > Wurfbainia villosa. The sequence continues at coordinate 75,424,251 of CM045991.1, read as the reverse complement.
CATTTATCATATAAATGGTTCATACATAAGGCGATTGCCTTAGGACATCTCTCATATATTACTAACAGACTCCCACTTGGCCTAATGCCAATCGCTACGGTTTCCTATACCATAAGCACAACATGACCCTCGACTTACTTTGAGGTAATGCTAGTCAAAGGATCGCTAAGTTCCTTTCGTAGGAATTTTCTCGATTTGTATTTCGTTCCCTTGATGATCTCTCGATAAGATGATAGCGGCAGCACATGTTTGGATCGTTGATGAGACCTTGGCTCTTTCGTCTGAATTGCTCCATTGTTGTCGCATGATACCCTATTGCTTCAACAATGGCGGAATCACACCAAGTTCATGAACGAACTTGATCCAAACCGCCTTAGCTGCGAGCAATATATTCCGCTATCGATGGTAGAATCACTAGCTCTTTGTTTGGAACTTTTCCAACTTCATTGCGCCCCCGTTCAAGGTGAACACATCGGTGAGACATGGAATCATCCTTGTCTGCGGAAGTGGCATCCGTATACGCGTATCACCATGTCCCCTTCTCCATATATTAGGAACACATCCTTAGTTCTTCTCAAGTACTTAAGGATCGTCTTAATGACCGCCCAATGATCCATTCTGGATCGGGATGAGTATCTGCTCGTGACACTCGGAGCATACGATACATCGGGCCTCGTACATAACATAGCATACATGATAGATCCTATTGCGGATGCATAGGAATCTTACTCATGCAAATCCTCTCGTCTTACGTGCGCGGACACATAGACTTGAAAGGTGTACCCCATGCACGATGGGCGGATAACCTTTCTTGGATTCCGACATGCTAAACCTCTTTGCTTTTCGGTCTATATATGTAGGCTGCGAAAGACCAAGCAACCGTTTCGATCTATCTCTATAGATCTTAATCCCAGGATGTAGGTTGCTTCTCCCAGTCTTTCATGGAGAATGTCTTGGATAACCAAACCTTCATTGTAAGATTGACACATCGTTTCCTATAAGTAATATGTCATCGACATACAATACTAGGAACATTTGCCTCCACTAACCTTCTTGTACACACAAGGTTAAATGCGGATTTTGTGAGAAATCAAACTTTTTGATCGTCTCATCAAAGCGGATATTCGACTCTGGATGCTTGCTTCAATCCATAAATGGATCGCAATTTGCATACCTTGGTTTTATCAGCCGATGTGAAACCCTCGGTGTATCATATACGTCCTCGGCGGTTTCCATTAAGGAAAGCATTTTCACATCCATCGCCATATCTCATAATCATAATGAGTGCTATGGCGGGAGCATCGAATGGATTTAAGCATAGCTACAGCGAATAGGTTTCGTCATAATCAACACCTTGTTTTTGGCGATATCCTTTCGCCACCAATCTAACCTTATAGGTAATCACATTACCATCCATGTCGGTTTCTTCTTGAAAACCCACTTGCACCCTATAGGCTTTATGCCTTGGTGGGTCGACGAGTTCGAACTTGGTTTTTTCGTACATGGAATCCATTTCGACTTCATGGCACCAAGCCACTTATCCCTTTACGAACTTGTCGGCACTTCTTCATAAGCGGTAGGCTCCTCATCATCAATGAGTAACACGTCGTTCGATTCACTTACGAAATCCATATCTCTCGGGAATATTGCGTGTTCTACGGATCTCTGAAGATGTGGTGTTACAATAGGTCCGATTGCTCATCACTATGAGTTGTCGATTGTTGTACTTCACCGGTATCTCATTAATGTCTATTTGAGTCTCTCGAGCCTCCTCAAGCTCGGCGACACTCCCACTTTATTTTCTTGCAAGAGAAACTCTTTCTCTAGAAACACATGCCTTGAAACAAACACCTTTTGTTCCACGGGATGATAGAATTAGTAACCCCTTGTTTCCTTAGGGTATCAATAAATAGACATTTATCGGACTTAGCATCCAATTTATGCGTCGATCAGCTTCACATAAGCGGGACAACCCCATATCTTCAAGTAAGATACATGAGGTTTCTTACCATTCCATATCTCATATGGAGTAGTTGAGACTACCTTAGTAGGCATCATTACGTTTAACAAAGTAAACAGGTATGCGAAATAACCCCAAAGGACTTGGGAAGAGTCGCATGATTCATCATTGACGACCATGTCCAACAAGGTCGATTCGCCTCTCGGATACACCATTATCTTTGTGGTGTATAGGCGGAAGTCCATTGAGACAATATGCCATTGTCTCTTAGATAATCAGAAACTCTTGACTTAAGTATTCACCACCTCGATCCGATCAGTATTTTAATACTCTTGTCATGTTGTTTCTCTACTTCATTTCTGAATTCTTTGAACCTTTCAAAGGCTTGGACTTGTGTTTCATCAAGAACACATACCCAAACCGTGAGTGATCATCGGTGAAGGTAATGAAGTAGCTATAGCCTCCTAATGCTTGAGTTGACATAGGTCACATACATCGGTATGTACTAGACCTAGTAACTCTCCCACTCGTTCACCTTTTCGGTAAAGGTAACTTAGTCATCTTGCCTTTTAAGCATGATTCGCATGTATCGTATGAATCCAATTCAAACGATTCCAGAATTCCACATCGGTGTAATTCGGACATGCGTTTCTTGCTTATATGGCCAAGACGACAATGCCACATATAGGAGTCTATGTGATTATCCTTTCGAGCACGCGTGTTGCTCAACCCGATATTGAAAATGTCCTTTGGATCGTCCAGCGTATAAATGCCATTACTCGAAGTTCGAGTTCCATAAAAATCGCCATTGAAGTTATATAACAACAATTGTTACTAAGCGTTAAATGGAAACCATTTCTATTTAAGCGAGAAATAGAAACAATGTTCTTTATTAGAGAAGGAACATAATAGCAATTGTCGATTCAAGACTAGTCCACTAGCTTGACAAATAAGTTCCGATGGCGGCCGTGCAACCTTTGCTCCATTGCCAACTCATAAATTTGACTCCCCCTACGACAAGTCTTCTTCTATTCCTTAGCCCATGTATGTCATTACATATATGTGAGCTACACCAGTATCCAATACCCAAGTGTCTAAGGAAATAGAATGACAATCAATAACGAAGATACGAAGAGGATGGGGCATCGGATGCCTTCTTCTTCTTCATGGACTCAAGATAAATCTTGCAGTTTCTTCGCCATGGCCTTCCTTGCCATAATGATGGCAAGTGCCCTTTTCTTGTTAGTTCGCCTTCTTTGCCTTTTCTTTCCTTTCTTACATTCTTTTGCCTTCCTCTTAGAACCTTTCTTTGAGGAATCAACTAACAGAACGCCTTCTCCTCATGCTTCACGAAGGCTCCACGGTCTTGACATATTGAGGAGCTCGGGAATGGTGGATTCAATTTGTTCATCCAGATAGTTCATCACAAATTGCGAGAAACTCTTGGGCAAACAATGCGAGAATTAAGTCAATACTTAACTCATGATCCATCACAAAACCGAGGGTAGCTAGCGCTCGATGTACCGTTCATCTTTAGCACAAAGCTGTACTGAGGCGAACCTTCTTGCATCTTCGTGGTGAAGAGGAGCCTAGAGACCTCGAACCTTCGGATCTCGCTTGCTCATCGAACAACTCATGAAGATGGAAGACCATAGTGTTAGCATCCATATGCTCATCTTTGCTGCGGCTCGGTACCATCGCCCGCTAGCATGATGCAACTTCGCCCGGCTCGAGAATCGCCACATGCTTACGATAGACCAACATTTGATGCAGGTTGCATCGTCCTTAGGGCCCGATCGGGAAGAGGCTCTTCAAGGACATATGCAAGCTTTTCGCCTTGAGAACAATTCTCGGGTTTCTAAGCGATCCGGAAGTTAGGCCCGGTCGGTTTGTTGAATCAAAATAGTGCGCAAATTCAAAGGCGTCATGATCAATTTATTGACCTAGAAATACAAAGCGAGCATATATGAGAAAATGATTTTAAAATGCATCAATATACATTTATAAATCCCATTCATTTTTAATTTCAAAAACCCCAAAATCACTTGGAGATTGTAGGTCCATCTCGAATGGGCTGATATCCATCATAGTTATGAACAACCTTGGAAGAGTCCAACAAGCCATTCATAACTACGACGGTAGGTATCATCTATACCGATTGCATATCCGTATATGCAACTATCACAATGTGCTATCAACTAATTGAATGTTCACACATACATGGGTTGTTAACACATTAACAAGTATGCATCATATGCATAGCACCCAACTTCACCTCCTTTACATCGACCTTGGAGAGAGTCCAACAAGCGATGCTCGGGTTAAAGCCAACCCATTAATCGAAATAGTTTTAATATGGTTAGGCGCATTCAACCAATTAGCCCAGCTTGGAGAGAGTCCAACAACCAAAGCTAACGATTGACCTCGACTCTTACCATATTAGTATTAAACTATTCCATGGTTTGAACATATTCGAGTTGGCCGGGCTTGGAGAGAGTCCAACAACCCAAACAAGAAACAGAACTCTGGTTCTAACCATATTAATGGAAGGTGTAGGCTTTAATATTGATTAAGGGTTTTTATGTCTCATCCTCTTTGCATGCAAATAACTATTATCTACATGGCATGGCATACATGGCATACATCTACATGTCACGACACGCATGGCATAATGTTATGCATCTAATGCAATTACATGACATACAATTATGTCATGTATATAATTTCCTTATATGTCATAACTATTTATGGAAATAAAATATGTTTAAGATTTGATTCTCCAAATCAAATCATAATTAAATTAGGAAACAAATTTCCAAATCTAATCACATATTTTATTCATGGAATTATTTGATTAAGGAAAATCTATTTAGGAAACCAATTTCCTAAATCTTTAAAACTACTTATGGAAATAAAATATTTTAAGATTTGATTTCCCAAATCAAATCATGATTAAATTAGGAAACAAATTTCCAGAATCTAATCAAATATTTTATTTATGGAAAATATCAATTTCCATAAATACTTCCAACTTTCCAATAGTGGAAGATTTCCATAAATACTTCTAGACTTTCCAAAATTGAAAAATTTCCATAAATACTTCTAAATTTCCAAAATTAGAAAATTTCCAGAAATACATTATGACTATCACAAAACCATTTTACGATTATGTGAAACACAACTGGGCTCTGATACCCTTTGTTGGGTTTAAACCGCCGTGTGTGTGTTCTATCATGTTTAGTAAACATGAGCACAGCGGAAGCAATTAAAAATAATAAATCTATATTTATTACAACACACACAACACACGCATGCATATTACAACAAGTGTAGACATAACCGTAAATTAAAATTTGCAATAAAAGAAATTAAACTACGTTATACCTTCCGTATGGCGTGTGGCGGGAAGCGGCATCAGCGGGCGATCCTCGTAGAATCGTCTCTATCCGTATCCACGCCGAGCTCCTCGGGATGACTTCGCTAAGTCACGAGCTTCGTCTTCGTACGGGTTACTAGCCTCGTGTTGAAGACGACGTGATCGAGAGATGATCACGATCCGAATCCACATTCGGATCCTAAAATGAGTTCTCAAAACTCGCTTCTCCGGAGAGGTATTCGTCAACCGTTTGACGAATCCTTCGTCCTCCACCTCAGAGGATTACCGGAGATCAAATCCCCGGTAAGTTAGCCGCTGTCGGAGCACTAACCGTCGTCCAAACGACGCTCCGACGAGAGGAGAAGAAGCTGTCCAGAAAACTGGACAGCGTGGTGGAGGAGTAGGCGCCGGCCAAAACAAGGAGAGAAAAAGCTCACCTTGATGCCGAACCTATAGGAGATCACCGGAGGGTCGCCGGAGGTTCACCGGCTGGAGCTTGGACGCCGGCAAGGGTCTTGGACGGCGGCCATTAACTCCTCCAAGGAGTGGGCGGCAACTCAAGGGGGGGCTAGGGTTTGGATTAGTTAGGGTTTAACAATCCCTTAAGCCCACTTTTATAGAGAACTAATTCTCTTAATGGTTAATGGATCATATCCATAAAGCCCGTTAACCCGCTCCATTAAGATAAGTTAAAATAAACCAAACCATGATGGTTTATTTTAAGTTAAAACGAATCGACCCAACTTTTGGTTCATTCGTTTAAAATAAACCAAACCCTTTGGTTTATTCTCCTCCATTGGATTAGAACCAAACCATTTTGGTTCATCCATTATGTCTTCATAAGACACGGCCCATCCACGCCTCCATTGCGATCAAACAATTTCATGCTCGCTTATGTTTGGTCCAACCAAACATAGTTTCTCCTGGCCCGAGAATCCCATTCTCAAGCTCGCTTTAAATCCTTTGGATTACACTAGCGTGACCAAATAGGTTCTCGGTTTATGTTGGCCGCCTATAATTAACCATTAATTATAGAACCATCATGAGTGGCACCTAGTAGTACATCATGATCCCCAATTAACCAAAAAGATCAACTGATCCGTAACTATTTCAAACCCTTCAAGAGCTCGAATGAATCGTGCCCCATTCCCTTCACTCATCTTATACCCACTTGGTTCAGGACATGGTCTATTGTGTCAGTCCCCACTAGGCTGACTACGTCACACCTAGCCCAAGTATCATTTCCTCGTCCTACGTATTCTAGTTACTCCACATGTATCGAAGAGTACCTTACTCTAAACATGTAATGCTTTGGCCAAAGACTTTAGTAATAATCCGACGAGAGGCCATGGGTATACATCTCCTCGCAAGGAGTGGTGAATCCTTTATAGGCTATTCAAACACCTTCGATCACTTCGACTTATACCCAATCATCCCGGGTCCACATCTCCTTAGAGATGTTTGCTTAAGATGTCAAAGCATAAGTCTCCATGATCAAGATGACTTGAATACCGCAAGTCAAAGGAACATCGCACTTAAGCCACAGTAAGAACTTCATTGACATATCTATATATGCAGAGAACTATATGAAGTCTTACGACTGGTCACTCCAATGAACTAGTTACCATAACTAGCATCCACGATTAACTCTGGACATCACTATGTCTCCAGCCAGTGAGAATCAGCTGCTTGGATACACCAAGGAGTATACCTCGTGCTAGTCTCAACAGAATTGATGGTGTCCAGATCCATCAATTCATCGACTAGGGATAATTCCGATACATCACAATTACACATGTAGAGATACTCACTAGTTGTGATCCAATCACAAATTCTCTCATGTTGTGAATCGTATCGTGGACATTCAGTAAATGAGTTTAAGATCCAATCAAATACATAAAACATGTATACTCAAATAGTGAATCTTCATTTATCATATAAATGGTTCATACATAAGGCGATTGCCTTAGGACATCTCTCATATATTACTAACACTCCCCATGATTGGTCTATTATTGCTATCATGATACCTATAATGACTCATCAAAATGTTATAGTCATAAGTGAGTCATTTGTATCATCCTAACATCTCACCCATGCTATGTTTTCAATCAAGTTAGCCTATAGTGAGTGTGAGATGTGCCTAAAGTGTTAGTGCAGGGGCACCAGATAATCGAACCTATGTTTTGATTATGGCAAAGACACAAAGTTAAGTTTACATCATTGTCTCACGAGCTAAATCAAGTGTGCAGAAAGGCTAAGCTAAGCCGAAGGTCAGTGACACCCAGAGGGAGCTATGGTGGTCGGGCAAGATCGAGGGAACTTCGTGGGAGTCGAAGAACTTAGGTGGAAGACCAAAAGCAAAGCGACAGATCTTAAAGGACGAGAGGTAAGCTCGTGTGAGTGAGAGATGGTAAGGTCGTGTCCTCTGTACGGGGATGACCGTAGGCGGCGATCCGACTAAGACTTCCTGTGGAAGGTCTAGGTCGAGATAGGACGGTCAAAAATCATCGCATTTATCATTTTCTGTGCTAACCTCTTATTTCAGGGAAGTGGCGGTGTGGCGATCATTGCTAGTGATTAGGCGATCGTGATGCTCATCATTCGACTGATGGAAGACATCAATCGACTGATGGCGACGAATCAATCTTTTGCGCTAGGTTAAAATGGATAACGTTTGACATGACCACTTTATGATAAAATTTGTTACCACCTTGTGATCTGTTCCAAAAGATGAGGAGACTTATTATGAGGCTAAACTCTATAAAGGAGGGGAGGATTCCAACTCAAAAATTAATCAAGATTATTCTCAAGTGCTCCTACAATGCCAAAGCTCCAACACCGTCATAACGCCGATGCGACGACAAGCTTTAATCTTCTTCGTCGGCAGCAGAAGCAAGTAATATTTTTTGTTATTGTATTTTTTGTTTTAATTGTAATGAGGTGAGGTGGCCTTGTTGCCTCATCCTCGTACTTTCAGTTTTATGATCGTTGTCTCCTACCTCCAATGAGGAGGATATCTTATAGTGCTTTGCCCTCCGTACGCGGTCTAGGACCGTTAGGGCCTTGGAGTAGCAACCGCTAGGTTGTGAACTAAGTAAAAATAAACTTCTCTTTATTTTTTCGCTGTGCTTGCTCGTATATCGAACGAAATGAAAAATTTCACACTCGCTATTCACCACCCCTCTAGCAATGCTTCTCGATCCAACAATAAGGTATTTATAGTTAACCATCAATTTTCATGCAATTCTACCAAGGTTAAGTATCTATATCCTAAAACACCCAACATGATCATAAAATCACATATTATTAATCATGATCAAATGTTATCAATTATTGCATATCATGATCATAAATCAAACAATATTCATGATTCCATATTATGATCGCATTATCATCACCCAACACTATACATCAAAAATCATCACCCACATCCTTATAAGTCAACCATTTTACATGATATAAAATAAGTCCACTCATGGTTGACTATCATAGGGTTTCCCTAACCTTTAAGGATGGACTTGGAAACCCAATATAGATTCTTTCCAATAGGGTTCACCAAATCCTCCTTAGGAATCCATTTTCTAGCAACCATTGTAATTTTAGCTTGTCCCCTAGCAATTAGGCAATGATAGGTCTTTTCATTCTTAGTCCCCTTATATCCTAGGCCCTTCTTGTTGAAACTAGTCCTTTGGCTCCCAATTATCATGTTCAAAGTATTGGAGCCTATTGTGAATTTCTCTAGGGCTTTAGTTAGATGATCTACCTTTTCCCTTAAGGCCTTGTTTTCTTCAATACATGCATCATTAACATTAAGAGGCATATACTCATCATGAGAGCATGCATTTTTCAATTTTTCTTCTAGGGCTTTATTTTCATTAAACATGCATTTATTTTTCTTTTTAGCCCTAAATAAATCTCTAGTGAGAATAGAAATCATAGAAACAATTTCTTGAGTAGGAAGATTTCTTACCATACTCACCATATCTTCTTCCTCCGATTCCGATGAGGATGAGAATGAAGCTCCCCCTTCACTTGAGCTCTCCTCACTTGAACTTGTTTCTTCTTTTTCAGAGGAGGGGAGTCCAAGTCTTCTATTTCCATTAGGGCAAGGCTTGTGAAGGCTTGATCTTCCTCCGATGAGAATGGATCATCCCATGTCTCCTTGTGTGCCTTGGCCTTCCCATTTTCTTTTGATTTCTTCTCTTCATCCTTCTTCTTGCTCCCTTTCTTCTTGTCTTCTTTCTTCCTCCTTTCTTCATTGTTTTTGTTCAAGAGGGGGCAATCATCCCTTATGTGTCCCTCTCCTTGGCAATTGTAACAAATATTTTTTTGTTGGAACGTCAGTGGCCGACTAGAGGGGGGGTGAATAGCCCTTCTTTCGTGTACAGAGGAGATCGTTCATTGATTGCCTATGAATATGATTAGTGTTGGGATGTATACTGAAAAGTCTATCTTTTGTATGAACATCTTTATTTTGAAATAAGAATCATATGATCATTGTTTGCATATTTATGGTTATGCATTTTGTCTAAAATATTACATTGTAGATAACATGATGTATAGTGTCACACAGGAAATCATGTTATCAGTTCCGTGTAAAGTATAAGTAAAAGGCTCACAACCGAGATGGTTTTGCACAAACAATTGGCACGGTTGTAGTGTGATTCGGTATTGGTTTGTCTTGACCATAGAATTACACTAGTACACTTTGTGTGTATTGAGCAGGACCGACTTAGAGGTGATTCGATTTATTGCTGACTACATAATCGAATCGGACCTCAGATATTATGTTGTACATGCTCTTAATCCTGATATAATAACGGGCACATATACTTAGTACTCATTTCTTTGATTTACCAATGGGAGAGATTTATAGAGTAAATCGATAGGCTCGGTAAGTTGGGAAATGATATTATTTATATGGTGTGTCGTTGATTATAGGAGGAAACCGTGTCCTATATATTAGGATGATGATGTCCCCTTGAGGAGCTCATAAGGTTCATCATTTAAACCCTGCAGGTGGACTTGGTCCGGCATGATGATAAGGTTGAGTGGTACTACTCATGGAGTTAGATGTTGATTAATTAATCGACAGACATTTGAGATCTTAAACATGAGGTGATATATGTACAAATAATATATGGAGCCCATATTAATTTATGGGGGTTGGTGAGGTAGATCAATGATAATTCTCTAGTGGAATGAATTATCATTAATGGATCGGACTTTATGTGGGCTTGATCCATTGGGTGGCCAAGATTCAATTCCTCCTCATGGTCCCTATTATAGCCTATTAAAACCCTCATGGAGCCTAGATCCAATGATGGAAAATGAAACTCTAGATCCGACGGTGGAGATTAAATCTCTAGATCCGATGGTGGAGATTAAATCTCTAGATTTGACGGTTGAGATTAAATCCTTAGATCCAACGGTGGAGATTAAAAGGAGGCTTAAGCCTAACTCTATAAAAGGGTGGCCAAGGCTTGGGCGTGGAAAAACAATTGGGAGATTAGGGTTTTTGTTTCCCTAGGCTTGGGTGGCAAGAAACCTTGGAGAGCTAGGGTTTGGCTTGAAGGGGTGGGCGGCAACTTGTCTTCCCTCTCCTTTAGGGTCGGCGACAACTCAAGAGTAGGACTAGGGTTTTCTCTTCTCTCTTCCTCTTGGTCGGCTTCTCCTTTCCCTTGGGCAGCTTCTTCTTCTTCCATTGGAGCTCTTGGCCGACGTTCATCTATTGAAGTTGGCCGGCGTTCAATCTTCTCCCTCTCCTTAGGGCCGGTGGACACCAAGGAACTTGTCCTTGGTGGTTGGCGCAAGTAAGGAGAAGAAGAGTGCTTTTCTACTTCCTCTTGTTCGGAGCGAGCAAGGAAAGGAAGATCGTGATCAAGGAGACTTCATCTCTTGGAGGATCGTTTCCCACACAACGTCCAAGAGGAGGATAAGACATACAATAGAAGACCTTGAGGTAAACAAGAGGTATAAATCTTGTTTTGCTTTCCTTTTATTTCTTTGTATGTTGTATGTTTTGTTATGTGGCTAAATTTACTTGGACCCCGAATACAAACATGAAAACTGACTATCCGTACATCGTCTATTCCGCAACTATTTGAAGAATAGAGGTAGGTTGCTTGAACAACAAGTTTGGTCATGTGACCACTCTAATCGAATAGCACGACGATGAAACGATTGCTTGGGTAATCCCTCTTTGTCTAGGATTAATTTTTTTTAATCCAGGGACGTAGACAGGATCGCCATGAACAAGCGACCGAGTTGAAGTGGGAAGCGAAGTTTCCTACCTTCAATTAGCGTAGCGGAATAATAAAAGACAATACAAGAGGCAATGCTAACAAACCGATATAGCGTTGTTCATGGCCCTTGCCACTAGTCCACGACCCGATTCGTCCAAGGTGAATCACGCCTATAACACTTCCACTAATCACTCCTTTGCAAAAAGCTAGGTGGAGGTAACCTTTCTTACAAGAATTCTCTCCTCTTACAATAAGATGAAATTAAACACAAGGAAGAGGAGGAAAATCGTTTTGGGAACTAGGGAGATGTTTAGCAATGAACCATTAACCATCCCAAGTCACCCAAGGCCCCTTCTTATAGGGAAGAAGCCATTCTTCCTGTTGGGCCTCGAGCAGTCGATTGATGAAGCCATAAGTTGATTGCTGCTGTGGCCATTGCCTCGCAATGACTTTTTCCACGTTGGATTCCCTCCAATGGCTCGACATCGATCGTGATGGATGGAGCCATCAGTCGAGTGGTCGATGCGATAACTCGACTGCTGAAGCTTCTATGCCCGAAACCCTCAACATTAGTCGACTGCTCCACTTGACAGTCGACTGCCACGAGCTGACAGTCAACTGTTCGGCCAGAACTTTAACTCGAACACTAGTCGAGTCTTCAGTCGACTTAGAGCAGTCGACTGCTATATCATGGCAGTCGACTGATGTCGGGAAAACCCATCCGACACTTAGACAATTGACCAAGATCACCTAAGAGCTACCCCGACTCGGGTTACAATCGCTCACTCTCATCTCCCTTGGAGTCCCTCGCCTTTGAAGTTCTCTTCGTCCGACCACGTCCCTCGGATGTGCCAAGCGCATGGCTTCGCAGTGCCATCCTTCGTGTCTCGCCCTGAAGTCTACTTCCTTCGGCTTCACTCCAATGCTCCTCATCCAGCGGTCCCTCGGATGCACCAAGCGCATGACTTCCGCAATGCATCTTTCACCGACTCAAGGACCGAGTCATGAGAGGTAAATCTTGCCAATGCTATCGTCATCCATGTGCAAATTACTAAGTCTTGCACGACTTCAACGCACATATCAAATCCATAACAAACCTAACTTAAACCCTTTTCCACACACATCAAAACCACATCACATGGGTTGATTGCCCTAACAATCTCCCCCTTTTTGATGTGTGGCAATCCATTTAAGTTAGGTAAAACAATTACATAAAACATAAGGCAAGAAAGTATGTAAGTAAACATGAGTATCAAAACTCCCCCTTAAACATGCAACTCCCCCTTAAGACATGCTAACTCTCCCCTTAGCATGATTAACTTAAACTCACCATTTCTTCCCCTTTGACACCATCAAAAACATTATTCAAATGTTATACACGCATGACATCAAGTCTAAAGAAGAAAAATACCCAAAATCCAACTTAAAACCTGATAAAACAAGTTACTGTGCTCATGCACAGTACATCGATCGTCATTGAATCGATCCATCGATACTAGCACCTAAAATTCAGGATTTTTGATTTTCGAAGTCCATATTCAGAAATGCATTAAAAATTCTAGGAAATTCGAAAAATCATAAAATTTTGAGTACATATTTATAATGAGTTCCTCTATCAGGGAAAAATTGTTTTTCTTAAAAATTCATTTTATTTTCGAAAATTAAGCAAAAACTCAAAAGTTACAAAAATGTCTAAAGTTTGTAACAACTTGAAAGCCTAGTTTTGTCTTGAAACTTTTGAAAACATGAACTCACTATTTATGAAGCATAAAATGTTTTTTAAAATATTTCAAAATACCCAACTATGATCTATGGGCAATATGTCCATTGATTAAACATTTGCTTTCCCCATAGTTGGTCTATTATTGCTATTATGATACATCAAATGACCATCTAAATGCCATAAGCATTAGTGAACCATTTGTATCATCCTATCATCTCACCCATTGTTATGTTCTCAATCATGTTAGCCTTATAGTGGAATGTGAGATGAACCTAAAGGTATTTATACTTAACCAAAATTTATGCAATTCTATCAAGGTTAAGTATCATGCATCCTAAAACCACCAATATGATAATAAAAACATGTATTATTAATTATGATAAAATATTTTCAATTATTGCAAATCATGATAAAAAATCAAATATTATTATGATTCCATATTATGATCATATTATCATCACCCAACACTTAATTCAAAAACTATCACCCACATCCTTACAAGTCAACCATTTTACATGATATAAGTAAATCCACTCATGGTTGACTATCCTAGGGTTTTCCTAACCCTTAAGGATGGATTTGGGAACCCAATATAGGTTCTTTCCTATAGGTTTCACCAAAAACTCCTTAGGGATCCATTTTCTAGCTACCATTTTATTTTTAGCTTGACCCCTAGCAATCAAACAATGATTGGCATTTTCATTTTTGGTTCCCTTATAACCTAGCCCTTTCTTATTAAAACTTGCCCTTTGACTCCTTATAATCATGTTTAGGGTGTTGGAGCCTATAGTGAATTTTTCTAAGGCTTTAGTTAGGTGATCTACTTTTTCCCTTAAAGCCTTATTTTCCTCAATATATGCATCATTAACATCTAGAGGAATATAATCATTAACATTTAAGCATGCATTTTCTAATTTTTCTTCTAATTTTCTAATATCATCAAGCATGCATTTATTTTTATTTTTATCCTTAAATAAATCCCTAGTAAGGCTAGAAATCATAGAAACAATCTTTTTAGGGGAAAGATTTGTTACTATAGTTTCCATGTCTTCTTCCTCCAATTCCGATGAGCATGAAGATGAAGCTCCCCTTACACTTGAGCTCTCCTCCTCACTTGTGCTTGCTTCTTGTTCAAAGGATGAGGTGGAATCCAAGTCTTCTATTGCCATTAGGGCAAGGCTTGTGAAGGTCTCTTCTTCTTCTGATGAGGATGATGAATCATCCCATGTGGCCTTGTGTGCCTTAGCCTTCCCTTTCTCCTTGGTTTTCTTTTTATCCTCCTTCTTACTCCCCTTCTTGTCCTCTTTCTTCCTCTCTTCTATGCTCTTGTTCAAGAGACGACAATCATCCCTTATGTGTCCCTCTCCTTGGCAATTGTAGCATATAATTTTCCTCCTTGACCTTCTCCTCCTATCATTAGATTTGTTAAATTTAAAATTTTTTAAAGCACGTCTTACCTTCCTTACCATATATGCCTCCTCGTTGCTATCAATGGAGGAGGATGATGATTCATCGGAGGAAGATGATGCAATCTCCTTCTTCTTCTTCTTTCCTTTTTCCGCTACTAGTGCCACTCCCCTTGTTGGCTTGATTTGCTCTTCTACTACTCCTTCAAACCTTGTTTCATGAAGTTCCATGGTGGATAAGAACTCTTCTAGGGTCCTCACCTCTAGATTCTTCGAAATGTAGAAGGAGTCCACCATGGAGTTCCACTTTGAGGACCGAGGGAATGCATCTATAGCCTTCATTATCATGTCCCGGTTCGATAACTTCTCTCCTACACTTGATAAACGGGTTATGATTTCCTTAAAATGAAAATGTAAAGATGTTACCTTCTCCCCTTTATCGAGTTTGATATTATTGAGTTGGGAGCGGAGGACATCTCTTCTTGCGAGTTTTGCTTCGGAGGTGCCTTCATGAAGCTCCACCAGCTTCTCCCACATTTCTTTGGCACTTGACCACTCGCCAATTCTATTTATCTCTTGTTGAGGAAGCACATTGAAAAGGTGGTGCTTGGCCTTTGAGTTTGCAAGGAGCTCCTCCCTTTGCTTCTTGGTCCACCTTGATTTTTCTATTGGCTCTCCCTCTTCATCCCTAGGTATATCAAAGCCAGATTCCATTATTAACATGATATCAAAATCCATTTCGAAAAATGCCTCCATTCTCTTCTTCCACCAAGAGAATTCACCTTCAAATTTTGGTGGATGAACATTGGAGCCAGCCATCTTTGTTGTCGTGCTTGTAGTGGCGGTGAGTCCGATGACAAGCAACCTTGGCTCTGATACCACTTGTTGGAATGTCGGTGGTCGGCTAGAGGGGGGTGAATAGCCCTTCTTTCTTGTACGGTGGAGATCCTTCATTGATTGCCTACGAATATGATTAGCACAACAGAATAATAAAAGACAATACAAGAGGCAATGCTAACAAACTGATATAACGTGGTTCACGACTCTTACTGCTAGTCCACGACCCGAATCATCCAAGGTGAATCACGCCTATAACACTTCCACTAATCTCTCCTTTGCACAAAGCTAGGTGGAGGTAACCTTTCTTACAAGAATTCTCTCCTCTTACAATAAGATGAAATTAAACACAAGGAAGAGGAGGAAAATCATTTTAGCACTTGGTAGATGTTTAGGAATGAACCATTAACCATCCCAAGTCACCCAAGGCCCCTTCTTATAGGGAAGAAGCCATTCTTCCCATTGTACCTCGAGCAGTCGACTGATGAAGCCATCAGTTGACTGCTGCTGTGGTCATTGCCTCGCAATGACTCCTTCCACGTTGGATTCCAACCAACGACTCCCACATCAGTCGACTGATCTTCTCATCAGTCTACTGATGGAGCCATCAGTCGAGTGGTCGACACGATCACTCGATTGCTGAAGCTTCTGTGCTCGAAACCCTCGACATCAGTTGACTGCCCCACTTGGCAATCGACTGATGGAGCTAGCGATCGCCATGGTCGATCGGTCGCTTACGCCGAACTTTGACTCGAACACCGTCGAGTCTTGATTGAGCCGATCGCCATATTATGGCAGTCGACTGATGTCGGGAAAGCCCATCCGAGACTTAGCCAATTGGCCAAGATCGCCTAAGAGCTACCCCAACCCGGGTTACAATCGCTCACTCTCATCTCCCTTGGAGTCCCTCGCCTTTGAAGTTCTCTTCGTTCGGGCACGTCCCTCGGATGTGCCAAGCGCACGACTTCACAGTGTCATCCTTCGCGTTTCACCCTGAAGTCTACTTCCTTCGACTTCACTCTAATGCTCCTCGTCCGGCAGTCCCTCGGATGCACCAAGCGCACGACTTCCACAATGCATCTTTCACTGACTCAAGGACCGAATCATGAGAGGTGAATCTTGCCAATGCTATCGTCATCCATGTGTGAATTACTAAGTTTTGCACGACTTCAACGCACATATCAAATCCATAACAAACCTAACTTAAATCCTTTGCCACACACATCAAAACCACATCACATGGGTTGATTGCCCTAACATTTTTCTCCTTGGACTTCTTCCCCTATCATGAGATTTATTAAATCTAAAACTTTTAAGTGCACGTCTCACCTTCCTTACCATGTAAGCTTCCTCATTGCTATCCATTGATGAGGAAGATGATTCATCGGATGAGGAAGATGGTGGAGTCTCCTTCTTCTTCTTCTT
Source organism: Wurfbainia villosa (assembly GCA_025175895.1). NCBI lineage: Eukaryota > Viridiplantae > Streptophyta > Magnoliopsida > Zingiberales > Zingiberaceae > Wurfbainia > Wurfbainia villosa. The sequence goes on along the minus strand of CM045991.1, from coordinate 75,407,276 downwards.
TCCTTTTTCCGCTACTAGTGTCACTCCCCTTGATGGCTTGATTTGATATTCAACTATGCCTTCAAGCCTTGTCTCATGCAACTCCATGGTGGAGAAAAACTCTTCTAGAGTGCTTACCTCTAGGTTCTTGGAAATGTAGAAGGAGTCCACCATGGAGCTCCATTTGGATGACCGAGGGAAGGCATCTATCGCCTTCATTATCATGTCTCGGTTTGATAGTTTCTCTCCTACACTTGATAAACTAGTTATTATTTCTTTAAAGCATGAATGTAAAGATAATACCTTCTCTCCCTTCTAGCTTGATGTTACTCAATTGTGATCGGAGAAGGTCCCTTCTTGCTAGCTTTGCCTCGGAAGTGCTTTCATGAAGCTCCACTAGCTTCTCCCACATTTCTTTGGCACTTGAGCACTCCCCAATTCGATTGATCTCTTGTTGGGGGAGCACATTGAAGAGGTGGTGTTTTGCTTTTGAATTCGCAAGGTGCTCCTCCCTTTGCTTCTTGGTCCATCTCGATTTCTCTAGTGGCTCTCCTTCTTCATACCTAGGCAACTCGAAACCATTTTCCATAATTAACATTATATCGAAGTTGTGTTGGATCGAAAGTGTCGCTAGAGGGGGGGGTGAATAGCGATACGGTGTCGTTAAAAACTTTTGCAATAAGTAAAAAGCAAGTAGAGAATGCACAGCAGAAATATAAAGTAGACAAGATATTTTTACGTGGTTCACAATCTTTCGATTGCTAATCCACGGCCCTAGTGATCCTTGATCACGTACGGAGGGCAATTCACTAAAACCACTCCTCTTCGTTGGAAGTAGGAGCAATGATTACAAAAAGAAATCAAGGCAAAGGGACACTCCCCCTTTCCTTGTTACGATTAAAGCACAAAGACAATTTAAAGAAGTAGAACTTAAATAAATATACCGACAACTCTTATAAGTAGAAGATGTAGCTTTCGTTGTCGGCGGCACTTCGTCGTAGCAAATGTGAGTAGTAGTAGCGGCGTTACGACGGCGTGTTGAGAGCTCTTGAATTCTTGTTATTTGCTTGGAGTGAACATGTCTATTTATGGATATTGATCTATGAATTTAGACATAGGTAGTGTCCAAGGTGAGGTTCTTATCCCAACTCAAGGATGAGGTGTTTCAACCAACCACCTTGTGCCACCTCAAGGAAGCCTTCACGCCAAGAAGAAGAAGCCATCCAACTTGTGCCACATCATGGGAGCCAACCATCTTGTGCCACCTCAAGGAGGCCTTCACGCCAAGAAGAAGAAGCCATCCAACTTGTGCCACATCAAGGGAGCCAACCATCTTGTGCCACCTCAAGGAGGCCTTCACGCCAAGAAGAAGAAGCCATCCAACTTGTGCCACATCACCCTTTGTACCAAAACACGAGTCAAGTCCAAATTCACCCCCCATTCTCAGGAACTAGAAACTAGACTAGTTTTCGAAGGGTTTTGGACTAGTTAACTGTAGTGTCCATTGGAGGTATTGGGTCGGATCTACGCTTAACGACCTTGCTTCGCTTTCACACGAGCTTACCTTGTAGCCTCGCTTCCGGTCTTCACCCGAGTACCTCGGCTTCCTCCGAAGTCCCTCTGGCGTTGCCCGACCACCTCGGTTCCCACCGGGTGTCGCAGACCTTCCGCTCAACTTTAGCATTTCTGCACACTTAATTGAGCTCGTAAGATAACAAATATACCCTTAACTATTGAGCCTTTTGCCATAATCAAAATACCGGTTCGACTTTGGTGCCCACTGCACCAACAATCTCCCCCTTTTTGATTCATGGCAAACCGACACAAAAGTTAAGGAAAAATTAAGCATAACAGTAAGCTAGCATAATGATTAAGCATGAATGAGCTAGCATAAAGATTAAATATGAATGAGCTAGCATAATGATTAAATATGAATGAGCTAGCATAATGATTAAGTATGAGTGAGAAATATTATTGTTTCAAGTTCTCCCCTTTGAGGTAACCTCCCCCTTGACCGAAGGTGAGTTCTTGAAAAATAATTTTTACTCCCTTAATAGTTGCTTAAGTAAAGCGGAATTACTTAATATAAAGGTAATAATTTTGTTTACTTTCTTCCCTTTAATTTTGGTTAATTTTGGTTACTTTTGTGACTTTCTCCCCTTTTGCCTTAACTCAAAGTTTGTAAATATATTTTAGGGTTTGTAAGTCCAAGCAAGTTCCCAATATGATTTCTAAGGTAAGACTTAGGCTAATTTCATAAAAGAAGCAAAATAGAGTACATATATAGAAAAATTTAAATCCTACTCTATTACGCATACCTAACTTTTAATGTTGTTAAAGATTAAGCTAAAGTCTTGGAGAGTGTGCTTCATCCCACGGAGGTGAGAGACACACTCACCCATCGCGTATTGGTGGTAGATAAGGCAATCGCTTCCTCCAAGGCATACTAAACATCGGCGACAAAATCTACTATATCTCTCTTTACACTGTTTCTACCGGTATAAATGTTTCAAATCTTAAGTCTAAGGACATGGTCAGTTTATCTAGATTTTGAATCCGGAGGTTGGTAGCGTAAACTTCTTCCTTAATGTATCCATTCAAAAATGCCGACTTGACATCCATTTGAAACAATTTAAAACCTCGATGTGCAAAGATATGCTAACAACATTCGGATGGACTCTAGTCTTGCTACGGGGCGAGGTCTCATCGTAATCTAAACCTTCGACTTGACTAAACCCTTTGTGACTAACCTAGCTTTATTTCTAACTACTTCACCTTTATCATCAAGTTTATTTGAAATACCCACCTTGTTCCAATAATTGATTTTTCTTTAGGTGGTGGTACTAATTCTGCACTTCATTTCTAGTGAATTGAGCTAGCTCTTCTTGCATAGCAATAATCCAAATGATCAAGAAGTGCTTGTTCAATAGTTTTGGGTTCGATTTTGGAAATTAACGAGATTTGATTAAGGTTTCGTATGAAGCTCTAGTTCAACCCTAAATTTGGATCACCTATAACTTGATTGATAGGATGATTTGTTTGAGTCTTAGTGTGACTGGGTTAGGGTCATCTATCACTTGGTCGATAGGATGACTTGGGTGAGTTCTAGTTTGACTTGGGTTAGAGTCATCTATCACTTGGTCGATAGGATGACTTGGGTTAGACGAGATTCAAGTTCAAGATCAGTCGGGTTCGCTATAAGTTGATTTGTTAGTTGGTTTTGTTAAGGATTGAGCAGGTTCGTGTCCTTCGTCGAAAACTATATTAATGGTTTCTTCGACTCTTATGTGTAGGATCAATGGAATTACTAAAGGGTTGTTTGTAAGTTTTAAACCTAAATCATCTCACCAATATCTACATGATCAAAACATGTTATTCCTATGTGTTATTATTGTGAGATGACTTTCAATTTTACTTGATTAATTTTAATGAATTTAAATTAACCAACATTAGGTTAGATTCGGATTTAGTCTAAGCTCATCAAGTAATCTTTTCAAGAGATTAGCTTCCAGGTCATGGCGAGGCACAGAGGCCTTCTTTGATCGGAACAACGACCACTTCCTTAGACAAAGCTAATTTCAAGAAATTGATAACTCGACTTACTTGAGACTAGATCTTGGTCTAACTAGTTATTTTTGAAAAGAGGCTCCCCGAGGCTCAATCTTTTCGTAGGATTTTAGTTGATTTATTTTTGAAAAGAGGCTCCCCGAGGCTCAATCTTTTCGCAGGATTTTAGTTGGTTATGAGTCCTATCTAACCATTCTAAAAATAAAGGAAAAACTAAGCATGCAATTTCTAAGACTTAACAAAAATACATTTTGTATTGGCTCCCCCTGGACCATTGAATCGAGTGGGTCTATTCACATAGTGAATTTGGTCCTTGGGAACCCAATACATGTTAGATCCTAAAGTTGAAATCAAAGTGATCTTAGGGACCCATGCTTGGACATTTTTCTTATGTTGGTTTACTATAGACATATATGACTTATTGGTTGTATTTGAGTTAAACCCAGTCCGGCCTTGTTGTACACGGCCCTTTGTGATCAAGTAAGAGGTCAAGTCCCTTGGATCCCAAAGTGAACCTTTCAACGTGTTCCTAAGGTCTTGACTTGTGTTTTCAAAGCGAGTTCTCAACTTCAAGCTTTTCAACTTGAGTTGAGTCCTCCTCTTGAATACAGTAGTCGAAGAGGTTAGGAGACCTCATGTTTGAGAAGGTTAACCTCCTCAATTAGTCTCGACCTTGGACTCGGACTTAGCTAGTTTCTTATTTAAAAATTTAATTGCACCATACAAAGTATTAAGTAACGACCAATACTTACCCTTAATGATTCTTTTGAACCGGATACGGATCCGTGGCTTGTCTTGAATGGAAGCTCATCATCGGATTCGGACTCGGACTCTTCTTCTTGTTTGAGTCGTGCTCGGTCGGCTTGGCCATTAGAGCTTGGATATCGTCTTCTTCCTCCGAGGGTGGCTTGCTTGCGGGCTTCTTCTTCTTGGAACCTGCAACTAACGCAATACTCTTCTCGGCCTGGACCACGTTAGTTTGCTCATGTAATTCAAGTTCCGAAAACAATTCGTCTAACCTAATTTTAGAAAGGTCCTTGGAGACCTTGTAGGCATCGACCATGGATTCCCACAAGGTGGTCCTAGGAAACGAGTTAAGAGAATACCTGATAAGGTCGCGATTCTCGACCTTTTGTCCGATGGCATGGAGTTGGTTGACGATGTCTTGGATACGAGCATGTAGTTGAGTTGCGGTCTCGTTTTCCTGCATTTTCAAGTTATACAATTTATTTAAAAGTAAATCTCTTTTACATACCTTCGTGTCGTCGGTGCTTTCGTGTAGTTCCACTAGCTTGGTCCATAAGTCCTTTGCACTAATGAAGGGGCCGACGCGGTTGAGCTCTTCCTTGGACAACCCACATTGCAAGATTTGAGTTGCCTTGGCATCGGCTTCTACTTGTTTTTTCATGGAATTTGACCATTGATCGTAACCCAAAGATTCACAATCTTCATTAATAGGAAGTGTGAAACCGGTTTGGATTACGATCCACATCTCGATTTGGGTTTTAAGAAAGCATTCCATCCGACCCTTCCAATAACGAAAGTCATTACCGTTGTAAAACGGGGGTCGAGTGCTAAACCCTTCGAGATGGGCCATTTAAAAACAAGAAGAAGAACGAAAGAATCTTGCAAAAACACACGGAAAGAATATTCCAAGACTTTCGTCTTGGATTAGTAGTGCGGGACGTCAAAAAAGATATATAAAATATAACTTGCAAAAAGAAATAAACAATCAAATGAGAATGTCGTTGAAGTTCCGGAGGACAACCTTACTCGGGATCTAACCCGAAGGACAACCTTATCCGGATCCTAAAGCCTCTAATGCAATTCTATATGTAGGAGAAGATAAGCAAGTGAAATAATTATACGAAAACAGAAATAAATAAATAAAAAATCTGTAAAAAAAAAAAACAAAGCTAGATTGGTGGTTTCACCGAATCTTAGCGCCCGACTCGATACCAATTGTTGGATCGAAAGTGTCAAGCTAGAGGGTGAATAAGCGATACTGATGTCGTTAAAAACATTTGCAATAAGTAAAAAGCAAGTAGAGAGTGCACAGCTGAAATATAAAGTAGACAAGATATTTTTACGTGGTTCACAATCTTTCGATTGCTAATCCACGGCCCTAGTGATCCTTGATCACGTACGGAGGGCAATTCACTAAAACCACTCCTCTTCGTTGGAAGTAGGAGCAACGATTACAAATAGAAATCAAGGCAAAGGACACTCCCCTTTCCTTATTCGATTAAAGCACAAAGACAATTTAAAGAAGTAGAACTTAAATAAATATACCGACAACTCTTATAAGTAGAAGATGTAGCTTTCGTTGTCGGCGGCACTTCGTCGTAGCAAATGTGAGTAGTAGTAGCGGCGTTACGACGGCGTGTTGAGAGCTCTTGAATTCTTGTTATTTGCTTGGAGTGAACATGTCTATTTATGGATATTGATCTATGAATTTAGACATAGGTAGTGTCCAAGGTGAGGTTCTTATCCCAACTCAAGGATGAGGTGTTTCAACCAACCACCTTGTGCCACCTCAAGGAAGCCTTCACGCCAAGAAGAAGAAGCCATCCAACTTGTGCCACATCATGGGAGCCAACCATCTTGTGCCACCTCAAGGAGGCCTTCACGCCAAGAAGAAGAAGCCATCCAACTTGTGCCACATCAAGGGAGCCAACCATCTTGTGCCACCTCAAGGAGGCCTTCACGCCAAGAAGAAGAAGCCATCCAACTTGTGCCACATCACCCTTTGTACCAAAACACGAGTCAAGTCCAAATTCACCCCCTGTCCAGCGATTCTCGAGGCTGGAACTAGACTAGCAGTTGACTGTAGTAGACGACTGGTCAAAGGGTTTTGGACTGCAGTACAAGTTAGCTTAAAATATAAAGTACGATGGTTCTAACCATCTGATCTCGACCTAGACCTTCCATTGGAGGTATTGGGTCGGATCTACGCTTAACGACCTTGCTTCGCTTTCACACGAGCTTACCTTGTAGCCTCGCTTCCGGTCTTCACCCGAGTACCTCGGCTTCCTCCGAAGTCCCTCTGGCGTTGCCCGACCACCTCGGTTCCCACCGGGTGTCGCAGACCTTCCGCTCAACTTTAGCATTTCTGCACACTTAAGTGAGCTCGTAAGATAACAAATATACCCTTAACTATTGAGCCTTTTGCCATAATCAAAATACCGGTTCGACTTTGGTGCCCACTGCACCAACAAGTTGGTCTCAAAGAATACCTCCATTTGCTTTTTCCACCAAGCGAATTCGCCCTTGAACTTGGGTGGATTGATGTTTGAGCCGACCTTCTTTGTTGTCGTGCTTGTTACGACAGTGAGTCCAGTGACAAGCAACCTTGGCTCTGATACCACTTATTGGAGGATCGGAGGCCGGCTAGAGGGGGGGGGGTGAATAGACTCTTTATCGTAGATGATGGAATTCGGTTGCTTAGTCATCTACGAATTAAGGTTACCGCAGTGGAAAACAAATACTAACAAAAGATTAAGACAAAAACACAAAGTAAAGGAGAGAGCAATGCAAACAAGAATGCGTAATGTGGTTCATGACTCTTGCCTCTAATCCATGACCCGATTCATTCCAAGGTGAATCACTCCTTAACCAATGCACTAATCTCTCCTTGGCACTAAGCAAGGTGGAGGTAAACCTTTCCTTTACAAGATCTCTCTTCTTACAATAGAATTGAAATAAGAGCAAGTAAGAAGAGTAGAAAATGTGTTGGCACTTGGGAGTATGTTTAGAGAAGAAGCATTAACCATCCCAAGTGTCCCAAGGCCCCTTCTTATAGGGAAGAGGCCATTCTTCGCGTGGGCACGAAGCGGTCGGCCGATCAAGTCGGATCACTTTGTTATAAACTGTTGCCTAACAACGGCTTCATCCACGTTGGATTCCAACTAATGACTCCCACATCAGTCGACTGATGGAGCCAATACTCTAGTGGTCGACGAGATCACTCGACTGCCGAAGCTTTTGTGTCTGAACTCACCTCGATCAGTCGACTGATGGTGTCGGAAGTTGACTGCCATCCCTTGGCAGTCGACTATTCATCCAGAACCAATTCAGTCGAACACTGATCGAGTCCATTCGACCTAGAGCAGTCGACTTCTACCTATGACAGTCTACTGGTGTCGGGTAAAACCTCAAACCAACCTTTGGTTGAGCCTCCGACACTTGACTTAGCCATTCAGCCAAGTTCACCTATGAGCTACCCCGTCCCGGGTTACAATCGCTCATTCTCATCTCCCTTGGAGTCCGTAGCCTTGAAGCTCTCTTCGTCCGACCACGTTCCTTGGATGCACCAAGCGCACGCCTTCGCAATGCCATCCTTCGTGTCTCGCCCTGAAGTCTGCTTCCTTGGCTTCACTCTAATTCTCTTCATTCGGCGGTCCCTCGGATGCACCAAGCGCACGACTTCGCAATGTCGTTCTTCATCGACTCAAGGACTGAGTCATGAGATGGTGATCTTGCCAATGCTTTGTCAAGCTAACCATGTGTGTATTATTAAGTCCTGCACGACTTCAACACACATATCAAATCCACAAATAACCTAACTTAAACCTTTGCCACACATCATCCGTGGGTTGATTGCGCTAACACATTGCATCTATTTCGATTTGCATCTCCATTTTGGCAGTTGACTTTAGTTTCTCCATGGTAGTCGTTTTCACCTACATGAGCTCATTCGCCAAAAGCAGAAGTTGGATGAGTATACATGATTACCTGAGAGGAGATGTAGAGGGTTGAAGGATTGATCATTTGGGGTATTACTTTAGGTAACCCTATTTGTTAATATATTGAGAGATACTTGTTGGGTTTCCGGCACTACGGTGAGTGTGTGTTCGAACATGTTTCGTAAACATGTGCACAGCGGAAGAAATAAAATAATAAATCTAATTTATTACAACACACACACCACACGCATGCATAGTACAACATGTGTAGACATAACAATAAATTCAAATTTTGTAATAAAAGAAAATTTATACTACGTATACCTTACGTATCACGTGTAGCGGGAAAGACATCAACCAGAACGATCCTCGCTAGAATCGTCTCTATCCGTATCCACGCCGAGTATCTTCAGGACGACTTCACAAAGTCACGAGCCTCATCTTCGTACGAGTTACTAGCCTCGTGTCAAAGATGATGTGATCGAGAGAAGATCACAATTCGAATCAAAATTCGGATTCAAAACGAGTCCTCAAAAACTCGTTCCTCCGGAGAGGTATTCTTCAACCGTTTGACGAATCCTTCGTCCTCCACCTATGAGGATTACCGGAGATCGAATCACCGACAAGGAGGCCACTTTTGGAGCTCCGAACGTCGTCCATATGATGCTCCGACACGAAATAAACAAGTTGTCCAGAAAATTGGACAGCTTTGGTGGAGGAATAGGGCCGACCAAATAAGGAAGCTAGATGCTCACTTTGTCGCCTGACCAAAAGAATATCACCGGAGGGTCGCCGGAGGATCACCGGATGAAGCTTGGATGCCGACAACAAACTTGGACGGCGGCACAAAGCTGGGCGGCGGCTAGGGTTGGGCGCCGACCACTAGAGGAGAGGAGGGGTGGGCGGCAACTAGGGATTGCATGAATTCGGTTTTCACAAAACCTTTAAGCCCTATTTTATAGAGAACAAATTCTTATAATGGTTATCGGATCATAACCAAAAGCCCGTTAACCCGCTCCATTAATTTAAGTTAAAATAAACCAAACCATGTTAGTCTATTTTAAGTTAAAACGAACCGAACCAACTTTGGTTCATTCGTTTAAAACAAACCAAACCCCTTTGGTTTATTCTCCACCATTGGATTAGAACCAAACAAATTTGGTTCATCCATCATGTCTTCATAAGACACGGCCCATCCACGCTTCCATTGCGACTGAAACGATTTCATGCTCGCTCCTTGTTTGGTCCAACCAAACCTAGTTTCTCTCGGTCTGAGAATCTCATTCTCAAGCTCGTTTTAAATCCTTCAGATTACGCTCATTGTGCGTGTGACCAAATAGGTTCTCGGTTTATGTTGGCTGTCTATAATTAACTATTAATTATAGAACGATCATGAGTGACACATAGTAGTACATCATGATCCCCAATTAATCGAAAAGATCAACGGTTGATCCAGAACTATTTCTGAAACCCTTCAGTAGCTCGAATGAATCGTGCCCCATTCCCTTCACTCATATTATACCCACTTGGTTCAGGACATGGTCTATAGTGTCAGTCCCCACTAGGTTGACTACGTCACACCTAGCCCAAGTATCATTTCCTCGTCTTACGGATTCTAGTTACTGCACATGTATCTAAGAGTACCTTACTCTAAACATGTAATGCTTTGGCCAAAGACTTTAGTAACAATCCGACGAGAGGCCATGGGTATACATCTCCTCGCAAGAAGTGGTGAATCCTTTATAGGATATTCAAACATCTTCGATCACTTTGACTTATACCCAATCATCCTGGGTCCACATCTCCTCAGAGATGCTTGCTTAAGATGTCAGAGCATAACTCTTTATGATCAAGATGACTTGAATACCGCAAGTTAAAAGAACATCGCACTTAAGCTGCATTAAGAACTTCATTGACATATCTATATATGCAGAGAACCATATGAAGTCTTACGGCTGGTCACTCCAATGAACTAGTTACCATAACTAGCATCCATGATTAACTCCGGACATCACAATGTCTCCAGCCAGTGAGAATCAGCTGCTTGGATACACCAAGGAGTATACCTCGTGCTAGTCTCGACAGAATCGTTGGTGTCCAAATCCATCAATTTATCGACTAGGGATAATTTCGATACATCACAATCACACATGTAGATATACTCACTAGTTGTGATCCAATCACAAATTCTCTCATGCTGTGAATTGTATCGTGGACATTCAGTAAATGAGTTTATGATCTAATCAAATACATGAAAACATATTTACTCAAATAGTGAATCTTTATTTATCATATAAATGGTTCAAACATAAGGCGATTGCCTTAGGACATCTCTCATATATTACTAACAAACTCACACTTGGCCTAATGTCAATCGCTACGGTATCCAATACCATAAGCTCTAACATGACCCTCAAACTTACTTTGAGGTAATGCCTTAGTCAAAGGATCCGCTAAGTTCATTTCAGTGGGGATTTTCTCGATTTGTATTTCCTTCCTACTAATGATATCTCTAATCAGATGATAGCAGCGAAGCACATGTTTGGATCGTTGATGAGACCTTGGCTCTTTCGCCTGTGCAATTGCTCCATTGTTGTCGCAGTAGATCAGTATTGCTTCAAAAATGGCTGGAACCACACCAAGTTTATAAATGAACTTCTTGATCCAAACCACTTCCTTTGCTACTTCAGGCGCAATGTATTCTCATGGTAGAATCCGCTCTGATGTCTTGTTTGGAACTTTTCCAACTCCTTTGTGCCCCATTCAAGGTGAACATGTATCGGTAGACTTGGAATCATCCTTGTCTGTCTAGAAGCTGACATCCATATACCCACGTATCACCAAGTCCCCTTCTCCATATATTAGGAACACTTCCTTAGTTCTTCTTAAGTACTTAAGGATTGTCTTAACAGCCACCCAATGATCCATTCCTAGATCAGACTGGTATCTACTCGTGACACTCAGAGCATACGATACATCGGGCCTGGTACATAATATAGCATACATGATAGATCCTATTGTGGATGTATAGGGAATCTTACTCATGCAAATCCTCTCGTCTTCTGTGCACGAACACATAGACTTCGAAAGGTGTATCCCATGTCTGATGGGTAGGAAACCTTTCTTGGATTCCGACATGCTAAACCTCTTTAGCACTCGGTCTATATATGTAGATTGCGAAAGACCAAGCAACCGTTTTGATCTATCTCTATAGATCTTAATTTTGAGGATGTAGGTTGCTTCTCCCAGGTCTTTCATGGAGAATGTCTTGGACAACCAAATCTTAACTGACTGTAAGACTGAAACATCGTTTCCTATAAGTAATATGTCATCGACATACAATACTAGGAACACAACTTCACTCCCACTAACCTTCTTGTACACACAAGGTTTGTATGGATTTTGTGAGAAATCAAACTTTTTGATTGTCTCATCAAAACGGATATTTCAGCTCCTGGATGCTTGCTTCAATCCATATATGGACCGTCACAATTTGCATACCTTGATTTTATCAACCGATGTGAAACTCTCAGGTTGTATCATATACACGTCCTCGAGCAGGTTTCCATTAAGGAAAGCTGTTTTCATATCTATCTGCCATATCTCATAATCATAATGAGCCGCTATGGCCAGGAGCATCCGAATGGACTTAAGCATAGCTACAGGCGAATAGGTTTCGTCATAATCAACACCTTGCTTTTGACGATATCCTTTCACCACCAATCTAGCCTTATAGGTAATCACATTACCATCCATGTCGGTTTTCTTCTTGAAAACCCACTTGCACCCTATAGGCTTTATGCCTTCAGGTGGGTCAACCAAGTTCCAAACTTGGTTTTCATACATGGAATCCATTTCCGACTTCATGGCTTCAAGCCACTTATCCCTTTCTGAACTTGTCAGAACTTCTTCATAACTGGTAGGCTCCTCATCATCAATGAGTAATACGCCGTTCGATTCTCTTACGAGAAATCCATATCTCTCAGGAATGTTGCATGTTCTACCAGATCTACGAAGATGTGGTGTTTCAATAGGTCCAGCTGATTGCTCATCACTATGAGTTATCAGTTGTTGTGCTTCACCAGGTATCTCATCAATGTCTATTTGAGTCTCTCGAGCCTCCTCAAGCTCGATGACACTTTCACTATTTTCTTGCAAGAGAAACTCTTTCTCTAGAAACACAGCATGCCTTGATACAAACACCTTTTGTTCCACAGGATGATAGAATTGGTAACCCCTTGTTTCCTTAGGGTATCCAATAAATAGACATTTATCAGACTTAGCATCCAATTTTTCTGATACAGTCCACTTCACTTAAGCAGGACAACTGTAGGGATGTATACTGAAAAGTCTATCTTTTGTATCAACATCTTTATTTTGAAATAAGAATCACATGATCATTGTTTGCATATTTTTATGGTTATGCAATATTGTCTAATACTTTACATTGTAGATAACGTGGTGTGTGGTGTCACACAGAAGATCATGTTATCGGCCCCTTGAAAAGTATAAGTAAAGGCTCACAACCAAGATGGCTTTGGACAAACCATCGGAATGGTAGTAGTGTGATTTGGTATTGGTTTGTCTTGACCATAGAATTACACTAGTACACTTTGTGTGTATTGAGCAGAACCGACTTAGAGGTGATTTGATTTATTGCTGACTACATAATCGAATCGGACCTCAGATATTATTTAGTACATGCTCTTAATCCCGATATAATAACGGGCACATATACTTAGTACTCATCTCTTTGATTTACCAATGGGCGAGATTTATAGATTAAATCGATAGACTCGATAAGTTAGGAGATGATATTATTTATATGGTGTGCCGTTGATTATAGGAGGAAACTGTGTCCTATATATTAGGATGATGATGTCCTCTTGAGGAGCTCATAAGGTTCATCATGTAAACCCTGCAGGTGGACTTGGTCCGGCATGATGAAAAGGTTGAGTGGTACTACTGAAGGAGTTAGATGTTGATTAATTAATGGTCAGTAAATTAATTAATCGACGGACATTCGAGATCTTAAACACGGAGAGAAAATGTACAAATAATATATGGAGCCCATATTATCATATGGGGGTTGGTGAGGTAGATCAATGATGAACCTTTAGTGGATTGGATCATCATTAGTGGATCGGACTTTATGTGGGCTTGATCCATGGGTGGCCAAGACCCAACTCCTCCTCATTGTCCCTAATGTAGCCTATTAACCCCTCATGATGCTTAGATCCAATGGATAGAAACAAAACTCTAAGATCCATTTGTAGAGATTTAATCTCTAAGATCCGACGGTTGAGATTAAATCTCTAGATCCGACGGTTGAGATTAAATCCCTAGAACTAATGGATGAGATTAATTCATGACTTATCCCTAACTCTATAAAAGGATGGCATGGGAGTTGGCATGAATGACATTGAAGAAGAGCTAGGGTTTGGGCGGCAAGAAGGAATCCTAGTTTAGATAGGATTAGGATTAGGGTTTGGAGGCAAGGGTGGCACCAAATAAGGAAGGTATTCTTCTCTTCTTCTTCCTCTTTTGGCCAACGTCCAGCACCTCTGCAGCCTCTTTTCCAGCCTTGGCCGGCACCCAAAAGCCCCCTTCTCCTTCTCCTTAGGTGGTGGAAACAAGATATAGGGCTTCCCTTGGTGTCTTGGTTGTTTTCCACCATCTTCTTCTTCACCTAGTTGGCCGGTGGCAAGGATAGTTTTAGTTCTTTGTTGGTTGTTTCTAGTGAGGAGAAAAATCTTGTTTCTATTCTTCCTCTTGCTTTGGAAGAGCAAGGAAGGAAGATTTGTGATCTAGGAGCTTCGACTTTTGGTGGATCGTCGCCCACACGACGTCCTAAAGGAGGAAGGTCATACATTAGAAGATCGAGAGGTATACCTATTCTACTTTCTTCTTTTGTTTGTTGCTTGTTTTTGTTTTTCAATTATAAGCATGTTATAAATCTGTAAATGGATAAATAATACTTGGATCCCGAGCATAAACATAAAAACCACCGATCCGGACATCATCTATTCCGCGGCTACTCGTAGAATAGAGGATGGTCGCTTGAACAACTAGTTTGTTCAAGTGACCTCTCTAAACGAATAGCACGACGATGACTTGGTGGTTTGGGCAATCCCTTTTTTCTAGGATTAAATTTTTAACTGGGACATCGAAGGATCACATGGACAAGCTACGAGGTGAAGTGGGAAGCAAGTTTCTCACGGACTCGATAAGCAAAACCCTTCAATTGGTATCGAGCCGCAAAACCTTCAATTGGTATCAGAGCCAAGGTTTCCGGTTTTGTGTGTTTAGGATTCGATTAATTTTTATGCACTTTTTCATATATTATATGTGCCGGATAATAGTAGGATATGGGTAGTTTAACTCTTTGGTTGCAGGCATAAGATCCGACTATTATGGCCATATGTGTGTATGTGTGTAAATATTTATTTTGTTGAATCCTGGGATTTAGGCTAGTATTTAGTTTTTGTAAATTAAATACTGACATTGTTTAGCGCTTTATTTTATTTTACTTTCGATCTAGATTTCATGTACACTCCTTCGTGGAGTATAGGATCGATGGATGTAAATTAAAATAGGTTTTAGTCTCGGCTCGGATCTCCGGATGGCTTGTACATGGCATAGGAGTAGCGGACGAGATGGCGATGCGACGGGAGTCATATTGAAGACAAAAACCATTATAGATGGAAAATAATTAATATTTCATATTTATTGCTTTTTGTTTGATATGCATGTCGTAGGCTAGGAAAATTCCTCAATTTCAAATTACTAAGTGGGAGAGGGATATTTTTATAAATTCTGGCCTCCATTACGATTTGACAAGTGATGCAAACAAACTTGCATGCCTCGAGTGCCTTCCTCCCCATCGGATGAGTTTGTTTATGGATCACAAGGTCGAATATGGTTATAGAAAATTATTAAGGAGCGTGTGTACTTGCCATCGTAAGGCACATAACCCGAGATAATTACCTTGGTACCAAGTAATGGTGAGCACTTAGATACAAATATAAGTATCCTCCCCATCGAGTCACCGCTTTTATTTGTAGGGCCAAAGAGAAACAACTATTAATTTTACTTGTCAAAAGTTAGGTTGACAAGATAGTAAAATTAATGGGTAAAACCTCTCTTACAAATGTAGAATTTGATATCGTCCCACATCATGATCGTGGCATACGATATTCTCGATGTTTTGAGGTGTTGGTTGATTTTAAAATTTTATTGTTTGAGGAATCAATAATTTTTGAAATCTACAAGAATGATCTATGTGATTCTTAGGATTTTCATGACTTACCACTTACTAAGATACTAAAGGAAACAAACTTACTGTACCCAAATAATGTTGATTGGAAAAGAATCTAGATATTGTCTTATCTGCTAAGGAGTACAAGCATGCACTCTTCGAAGAGTGTCCTCAACCCATGGTTGCTCAAAAAGGTTTCTACTTCTAAGCCGAAAGGCAAGAAGAAGGAGAAACAAGGTGGAGCAAAGGTGGTGGGAAGATCTCAGGGAGGAGTGAAGAAGTCGAAAGGCAAGTACTTCACTTGCAAGCAGGATGGACATTGGAAAAAGGACTTTCCCAATCCAAAGCGGAACAAAGGTGTATCCTTTAGACTAGTCGTTGAAACATAATTAGCAGTGTTATCTACCGGCACCTGGTGTGTAGATATGGGAGCCACTGATCATGTCTGCAATACTTTACAGGGGTTCCAGGAAACCAGACGACTGGCTGAGGGGGAGATTACCGTGTACTTGGGCGATGCCACGAAGGTGGCAGCTGTTGCAGTGGGAGATGTTCATTTATCTGTTGAGAAAAATAAATTTTTGGTTCTTAAGAATTGCCTTTATGTACCCTTATTTAGAAAGAATTTAATTTCGATTACTAAATTGTTTATGGATGGATATTCTATTTCTTTTAATGACAGAGTTGTTATAAGAAGGAATAGGGACATTATCTGTTCGGGTGCATTGATAGGAAATTTGTACACACTTGAACCAAAACCTCCCACGATGTAAATTGAAGTTAATAACTCATCTTCTAATTCCAATAAGAGAAAAGAACCTTCGAAGATGAACCAAACATATCTTTGGCATCTTTGGCTTGGTCACATTAACCTAAGCAGAATTCAAAGGTTGATAGCTGATGGACCTTTGGGTACATTAGGGGTGGAGGATCTCCCAACCTGTGAATCTTGCTTGGAGGGTAAGATGACCAAGAGGCCTTTTAAGGCCAAGGGGTATAGAGCCAAAGATGTGTTATAATTGGTTCATTCTGATTTGTGTGGTCCTATGTCTATCCAGGCTAGAGGTGGTTTTGAGTATTTCATCTCTTTTATAGACGATTACTCAAGATATAGATACATTTATCTGATGCGCCACAAGTTTGAATGCCTTGACAAGTTCAAAGAATTCAAGGCTGATGTGGAGAAACATCAAGGTAAAAGTATCAAGACACTACGATCTGATCGTGGTGGTGAGTACCTCTTGGGAGAGTTTAGGAACTACTTATCAGAGGTTGAGATTCAATGCCAATTGACTGCACCTGGCACACCCCAGCAGAACAGTGTAGCAGAGCGAAGGAATAGGACTCTTGCAGAGATGGTTAGATCGATGATGAGTTATTTCGACTTGCCAGATTCGTTCTGGGGATATGCTCTAGATACGGCGGTGTACATTCTGAACTTGGTACCATCTAAATCAGTGCCTTCTACTCCCACAGAGTTGTGGATCCGTAAAGCCTAGTCTAAGACATATTCGGATATGGGGGAGTCCAGCACATGTGCTGAAGGCAAATGCTGGTAAGTTGGAACCTCATACAGAAGTATGCTTGTTTGTTGGCTATCCCAGGGGAACGAAGGGTGGATTGTTTTATAGTCCTAGAGATCAGAGGGTGATCGTTAGCACAAACGCCAGATTTCTAGAGGAAGACTATGTGATGAGCCACAAGCCCAAGAGTAAAATTGTTCTGGAGGAGTTAAAAGGGGAAGTCACTTCTTTAGTACCACCGGTACAAGAGGATATACCACATGTCACTGCACTGCGTGTCATAGAGGATACACAGGTGATACCTCGTCGTAGTGGGAGGGTTGTGAGATAGCCTGATAGATTCATGTTCTTAGGAGAATCTTTTGATTTGGTCCCTGGCTAACATGAACCTGATCCCTGGACATATGATGAGGCAATCCAAGATAAAGATGCAGTATCTTGGCAAAGTGCAATGAATGCTGAGATTGAATCTATGGATTCAAATCAGGTCTGGGAGCTAGTAGAACCATCCGATGGTGTAAAAACCATTGGATGCAAGTGGATCTACAAGAGAAAGATAGGAATAGATGGGAAGGTTGAGACCTTTAAAGCGAGGCTTGTTACGAAGGGGTATACTTAGAAAGAGGGTATCGATTATGAGGAGACCTTTTCGCCGGTAGCCATGCTTAAGTCTATCCGGATTCTCTTATGCATAGCAGCTCATATGGATTATGAGGTGTGACAGATGGATGTCAAGACAACTTTCCTTAATGGAAGTCTTGAGGAAAATATCTACATGAAGCAACCAGAGGGATTCATTGCTAAGGGAAAAGAGCATCTTGTATGTAAGCTTAATCGGTCCATTTATGGATTGAAGCAAGCTTTGAGGTCTTGGAACATCCGCTTTGATGAGGTGATCCATTCTTATGGATTTATTCAAAGTCTGGATGAATCTTGTGTATACAAGAGATGTGACGAAAACGTAGTGATATTTCTTGTACTATACGTAGATGACATTTTGTTGATTGGCAAAAATATCAAGGTGTTATCGGACGTAAGGGTATGGTTGTCCAAACAGTTTGATATGAAGGACTTGGGAGAGGTGGGACACTTCCTTGGGATCAAGGTTATAAGGGATCGCAGGAAAAGGATGTTGTGCTTATCCCAAGCTTCATACATAGACACGATTATGGAGCGTTTTAGCATGCAGAACTCCAAGAAGGGTTTTCTACCTTTCAGGCATGGAGTTCCTTTATCTAAGGAGATGTGTCCTAGATCATCTGAGGAGATAGAGGAGATGAAGGCGGTTCCTTATGCTTCGGCAGTAGGAAGCCTCATGTATGCGATGCTCTGTACGAGACCAGATATCTGCTTTGCCGTGGGCATGGTCAGCAGATATCAGAGTAATCTAGGACAGGGACATTGGACTGCGGTAAAGCATATATTGAAGTACCTGAGAAGGACTAGGGATTATATGCTGGTTTACCGGGCAGACCAATTACTCCCTGTGGGTTACACGGATTTCGACTTCCAATCTGATAGGGATAACAGTAAGTCTACCTCAGGTTTTGTGTTTACTTTGGGAGGTGGAGCCATTGTATGGAGGAGTGTCAAGAAGAAATGCGTGGCAGACTCCACCATGGAAGCTGAGTATGTGGCGGCCTCTGAGGCGGCCAAAGAAGTTGTATGGCTCAGGAACTTCCTGATGGACTTGGATGTGATTCTTGGTTTGCTTATAACTATCACAATTTATTGTGATAATAGTGGTGCAGTTGCAAACTCGAAGGAACCACGAGCCCATAAGGCTAGTAAACACATAGAGCGCAAGTACCACCTGATACGAGAAATCGTAAAGAGAGGAGAAGTTGTTGTGGCCAAGATTGCATCAGAGGATAACCTGGCAGATCCTTTCACTAAGGCCCTTCCGGCGAGAGCTTTTGATAGGCATGTGGAGGGAATGGGGATCAGATGTATGGCACTTTGAGGACAACATAGTCTTTTAGTATAAGTGAGAGATTGTAGGGATGTATACTGAAAAGTCTATCTTTTGTATGAACATCTTTATTTTGAAATAAGAATCACATGATCATTGTTTGCATATTTTTATGGTTATGCAATATTGTATAATACTTTACATTGTAGATAACATGGTTTGTGGTGTCACACAGGAGATCATGTTATCGACCCCTTGAAAAGTATAAGTAAAGGCTCACAACCGAGATGGCTTTGGACAAACCATCGGAATGGTTGTAGTATGATTTGGTATTGATTTGTCTTGACCATAGAATCACACTAGTACACTTTGTGTGTATTGAGCAGGATCGACTTAGAGGTGATTTGATTTATTGCTGACTACATAATCGAATCAGACCGTAGATATTATTTAGTACATGCTCTTAATCCCGATATAATAACGGGCACATATACTTAGTACTCATCTCTTTGATTTACCAATGGGCGAGATTTCTAGATTAAATCGATAGACTCGGTAAGTTGCGAGATGATATTATTTATATGGTGTGCCGTTGATTATAGGAGGAAACCGTGTCCTATATATTAGGATGATGATGTCCCCTTGAGGAGCTCATAAAGTTCATCATGTAAACCCTGCAGGTGGACTTTGTCTGACATGATGAAAAGGTTGAGTGGTACTACTGAAGGAGTTAGATGTTGATTAATTAATGG
The DNA here is from genome assembly GCA_025175895.1 of Wurfbainia villosa. Lineage (NCBI taxonomy): Eukaryota > Viridiplantae > Streptophyta > Magnoliopsida > Zingiberales > Zingiberaceae > Wurfbainia > Wurfbainia villosa. The sequence continues at coordinate 75,387,600 of CM045991.1, read as the reverse complement.
TCAGTAAATTAATTAATTGACGGACATTCGAGATCTTAAACACGGGGAGAAAATATACAAATAATATATGGAGCCCATATTATCTTATGGGGGTTGGTGAGGTAGATCAATGATGAACCTTTAGTGGATTGGATCATCATTAGTGGATCGGACTTTATGTGGGCTTGATCCATGGGTGGCCAAGACCCAACTCCTCCTCATGGTCCCTAATGTAGCCTATTAACACCTCATGATGCATAGATCCAATGGATAGAAACAAAACTCTAAGATCCATTGGTAGAGATTAAATCTCTAAGATCCGACGGTTGAGATTAAATCTCTAGATCCGACGGTTGAGATTAAATCCCTAGAACCAATGGATGAGATTAATTCATGACTTATCCCTAACTCTATAAAAGGATGGCATGGGAGTTGGCGTGAACGACATTAAAGGAGAGCTAGGGTTTGGGCGGCAAGAAGGAATCCTAGTTGATATAGGATTAGGATTAGGGTTTGGAGGCAAGGGTGGCACCAAATAAGGAAGGTATTCTTCTCTTCTTCTTCCTCTTTTGGCCAACGTCCAGCACCTCTCCAGCCTCTTTTCCAGCCTTGGCCGGCACCCAAAAGCCCCCTTCTCCTTCTCCTTAGGTGGTGGAAACAAGATATAGGGCTTCCCTTGGTGTCTTGGTTGTTTTCAACCATCTTCTCCTTCACCTAGTTGGCCGGCGGCAAGGATAGTTTTAGTTCCTTGTTGGTTGTTTCTAGTGAGGAGAAAAACCTTGTTTCTATTCTTCCTCTTGCTTTGGAAGAGCAAGGAAGGAAGATTTGCGATCTAGGAGCTTCGACTTTTGGTGGATCGTCGCCCACACGACGTCCTAAAGGAGGAAGGTCATACATTAGAAGATCGAGAGGTATACCTATTCTACTTTCTTCTTTTGTTTGTTGCTTGTTTTTGTTTTTCAATTATAAGCATGTTATAAATCTGTAAATGGCTAAATAATACTTGGATCCCGAGCATAAAAACAAAAACCGGCGATCCGGACATTGTCTATTCCGTGGCTACTCGTAGAATAGAGGATGGTCGCTTGAACAACTAGTTTGTTCAAGTGACCTCTCTAAACGAATAGCACGACGATAACTTGGTGGTTTGGGCAATCCCTTTTGTCTAGGATTAAATTTTTTTAATTCGGGGACATTGAAGGGATCGCCATGGACAAGCTACCGAGGTGAAGTGGGAAGCGAAGTTTCCCCTCACGGACTCGATAAGTAAAACCCTTCAACAACCCCATATCTTAAAGTAAGATACATGAGGTTTTTTACTATTCCATATCTCATATGGAGTAGTGGAGACTACCTTGGTTGGCATTCTGTTTAACAAGTAAACAGCTGTCTGAAGTGCATAGCTCCAAAAGGACTTGGGAAGATTCACATGATTCATCATTGACCTGACCATGTCCAACAAGGTCCAGTTACGCCTCTCAGATACACCATTATGTTGTGGTGTATATGGTGGAGTCCATTGAGACAATATACCATTGTCTCTTAGATAATAAAAAAACTCTTGACTTAAGTATTCACCACCTCGATCCGATCGAAGTATTTTAATACTCTTGTCATGTTGTTTCTCTACTTCATTTTTGAATTCTTTGAACTTTTCAAAGTCTTCAGACTTGTGTTTCATCAAGAACACATACCCAAACCGTGAGTGATCATCGGTGAAGGTAATGAAGTAGTTATAGCCTCCTAAAGCTTTAGTTGACATAGGTCCACATACATCAGTATGTATTAGACCTAGCAACTCTCCCACTCGTTCACCTTTTTCTGTAAAAGGTAACTTAGTCATCTTGCCTTTCAAGCATGATTCGCATGTATCGTATGAATCCAATTCAAACGATTCTAGAATTCCACATCGGTGTAATTCAGACATGCGTTTCTTGCTTTCATGGCCAAGACGACAATGCCACGTGTAGGAGTCTAATTGATTATCCTTTCGAGCACGCTTGTTGCTCGCTTCGATATTGAAAATGTCACTGGATATGTTCAACGTATAAATACCATTGCTCAAAGTTCCAGTTCCATAAAGTATGCCATTTAAAGTTATATAACAACAATTGTTACTAAACGTCAAATGGTAACCATTTCTATTTAAGCAGGAAATAGAAACAATGTTCTTTATTAGAAAAGGAACACAATAGCAATTGTCCAATTCCAAGACTAGTCCACTAGGGAGCTTCAGCAAATAAGTTTCGATGGCGGCCGCAGCAACCTTTGCTCCATTGCCAACTCGTAAATTTGACTCCCCTCTGACGAGTCTTCTTCTATTCCTTAGCCCTTGTATGTCATTACATATATGTGAGCCACACCCAGTATCCAATACCCAAGTGTCTAAGGAAATAGAATGACAATCAATAACGAAGATACCTGAAGAGGATGGGGCATCAGATGCCTTCTTCTTCTTCACAGACTCAAGATAAATCTTGTAGTTTCTTCGCCAGTGGCCTTCCTTGCCACAATGATGGCAAGTGCCCTTTTGTGCTGGTTCTGCCTTCTTAGCCTTCTTGTTCTTCCCTTTCTTCTGTTCCTTTGCCTTCCTCTTAGAACCTTTCTTTGAGGAATCAACTAACAAAACCGCCTTCTCCTCATGCTTCACAGAAGGCTGTTGGATCGATGCGGTTCGCTAGAGGGGGGGGGTGAATAGCGATAAAAACTTTTTCTCGTTTCTTTCGTTAAAACTTGAGAGAAAATTAATTGCAGCAGAAATGTAAAGTAAATAGAGACAAATAGGTTTTACTTGGTTCGTAGCCTTCGGCTACTACTCCAAGGCCCTAATGGTCCTTGACCATGCACAGAGGGCAAATACTAAACGAACTCCCTCTCGATGGAGATAGGAGTTAAACGAATACAAAAACTCGAGAAAGACTCAAGGTAGAGGGACACTCCCCCTCTCCTTGATATGATTTAAAGCTTGAAATAAAAACAACTTATACAAATTTAAAGATTATACCGACGACTTCAAAGATTGGAGGTTGAAGCTCTAGTCGTCGTCTCGGTAGCGCTTCGTCGTAGGGATGTCGGAGAGTCGGAGCATATTGGAAGCACTTGGAATCTTTTGAATTGATGAAAAACCCTAGGTTTGGCCCTCCTTTTATAGCTTTTAAGCCCCTCATCGAATGGGTCTTTAGCCAATCACAAATGGGCACAAATCCCCATGAAAAATGGTGATAACTCTTGACTGCTCGAGGCTGATCCTTTGACCAGCAGTCGACTGATGGCCATCACCAATCGAGTGCTAGCCGTAGTCACTCGACTGATGGACGGCAATCGAGTCCTTCAGGTTGGCGATCGATCGACGTCGCCGCAAGGCAAAGTTAGCTTAAGGAAAACATTATTTGACGGCGGTCGTCTCCGTCCGATCTCGACCTAGACCATCTATAAGAAGTCTTTGGTCGGATCTACGCTTAAGATCATCCCCGTAAAGAGGATACGACCTTACTTACGCTCGCACACACGAGCTTACCTCAGTACTTACGTGTTGCTTTTGCTTCCGGCCTTCCACTCAATTCCTTCGGCTCCATCCGAAGTCTCTTGAGTGTCGCCCGACCACCGCGGCTTCCTCCGGGTGTCGCTAGCCTTCAGCTCCAGCGTTGAGACTTTTCTGCACACTTGATTTAGCTCATGAGATAACAATATATGCTTAACTTTGTATCGTTTGCTATAATCAAAACTTAGGTTCGACTTAGGTGCCTACTGCACCAACAATCTCCCCCTTTTTGATTTATGGCAAACCCACATACAAAGTTAAGTAAATAGCAAGCATGAAGAGTAATAATGTGCATGAGAAACAAAAAATATGAAGATTAAGTTGGAGTAGTAAGGATTTTCTTCAAGTACTCCCCCTTGACCGAGGGTGAGTCTTGAAGAAAGACCTTAATCCTCCCCCTTGAGGGTTGCTTTAAGTAATTAACATTACTTAAAGTTGGCCTTAGTAAAACGTTTTAGTTAAGCCCTTTCTCCCCCTTAAGTAAAACATTAACGACATAAAGTTTTTAAAAAAATAAGTTTAAGTAAAACTTAGATAGCACAAATAAGTTTAAGAATTATTTGGCCTTTTGGTAAATGTTAACTAAGTTTTAACTTTTGGTTTAAATATGAAGTAAGAGTTAAGTTATCAAAAAATTTTGACCCCTTAACTTTGGCCTTTTTCTCCCCCTTTTGCCATATATCGAAAAGAGTAAGGGGTGTATGGAAAACAAAAAGTGTTAAATTTAAAGTCCAAGCATGTTCCCCATATATATAAAAAAAATAATATACTGAAAATAAGCTCATCTATAAAATGTTTGACTCATATTTGGCTTGATTGATATGTAAGATCAACCAGTCCTGGTCAGAGTCGGTTAGTATGTATGATTATACTCCGTGGTTCATAGCGATGCACTAGCTCTACATCTGGAACCTGGAGTAAGGTCCTAACATCTCACACCCATCTACGTGGCTAAGTACACAAACACATTAGTCCTATGTGTTGTGAGATGTACTGGCTCCTTAAATCTATAGGTGCATGATATCTAAGGTATGTCCTATGCTAGTTCCATAAAAATGAAATTAAAGAAATAGTAGTAAGAACATATAATTTGCATGTACCTATTCTATTACGCACATGCCCAATTTCGTCTTAATAGACTAAATTCTTAGGGGTTTAGTAAATAGATCCGCCAAGTTAGACTTGATTCGACGTATTCGAGGTGTATGGCTCTGTCCACATGTTCTCGAATGAAATGGTGTTTGACCTCTATATGTTTGGTCCTAGAGTGACATATCGGATTCTTTGTAAGATTAATTGAACTAATGTTATCTACGTGAAGTTTAGTATTCGTAAAGTCTAACTTAAAGTCGCGGAGAGTGTGCTTCATCCAAAGAAGCTGCGTGACACACTCACCCATCGTGATGTATTCGGCTTCGGTGGTAGATAAAGCAACACAGTGTTGTTTCCTACTGCACCAACTCACTAGACTCGAGCCGAGAAGTTGACAACAACCACTCGTGCTCTTTCTATCGAGCTTACTACCGGCATAATCCGAATCAGAGTAGCCGATTAGTTCGAACTCCGTAGATCTAGGGTACCAAATACCAACGTTAAGTGTACCCTTAAGATATCTAAGGATACGCTTAACTAGGGTTAGGTGAGACTCCTTAGCACAGGTTTAAAACCTGGCGCACATACTTACTGCGAATAGGATGCTCTGTCGACGCGATTAAGTATAGGAGACTCCCTATTACGCTCCTATAGTATTTTAAGTCAATGGACTTACTTTCTAGGTCTTCTCCTATGTTAACATTTATCGCCATTGGGGTGTTTATTACCTTAGCGTCTTGCATTCCAAATCTTTTAATTAACTCCTTAGTGTATTTTTGTTGATATAGGTATATACCATCCTTAGTTTGTTTAATTTGTAGACCTAAAAAGAAACTTAACTCGCCTACCAAGTTCATTTCGAACTCACTTTCCATGAGCGAAACGAACTCGTTTAGTAAGGCTGAGTTAGAGGTTCCAAAAATTATATCGTCTACGTAAATTTGAGCTATGAATATTTCTTTACCTAAGGTTTTTACAAAGAGAGTTGGGTCAACTAAGCCTTGGTTAAACCCTTTTGACTTAAGATGGATTGAAAGTCTCTCGTACCAAGCTCGAGGAGCTTGTTTAAGTCCATAGAGAGCTTTCTTAAGTTTTAGAACATGGTCGGGTTTATCTAGATTTTCGAATCCGGGGGGTTGCCTGACATAAACTTCTTCTTTAATGTATCCATTTAGGAATGCCGACATAACATCCATTTGAAACAGCTTAAATCCTCGATGTGCGGCATAAGCTAGCAACATTCGAATGGATTCGAGTCTAGCTACTGGGGCATAGGTTTCGTCGTAATCTAAGCCTTCGACTTGGCTAAACCCTTTGGCGACTAACCTAGCCTTGTTTCTAACTACTTTACCTTTATCATCAAGCTTATTTCGAAACACCCACCTTGTTCCAATTATCGTTTTGTCTTTAGGTGGTGGTACTAACTCCCACACTTCATTCCTAGTAAATTGGGCTAGCTCTTCTTGCATTGCAATAATCCAATCGGGATCAAGAAGAGCTTGTTCAATTGATTTGGGTTCTATCTTTGAAATTAAGGAAATTTGACTAAGGTTCCTATAGGATGCTCTAGTTCGAACTCCTAGATTAGGATCTCCTATCACTTGATCGATAGGGTGGTTAGTTTGAATCCTAGATTGGGTTGGGTTTGTGTCACCTAATGCTTGATCAATGGGGTGACTTGGTTGAACACTAGTTTGGTTGGAGTCATCTATCACTTGATCAATAGAGTGACTTGGTTGACTTAGGTTAGGATTAACATTAGACCTGATCTCGGGATCAGAGTTAGGTCTAGTATGAATCGGCTCGCTAATTGGGGTTGCCGGGGGTTTTGTAGGTTCGTGTCCTTCATCGAACACTACATTGATAGTCTCCTCGACTCTAAGGGTGTCGTGGTTATATACTCTATAAGCTCTACTTGTAGTCAGTATCCTAGAAAGATTTGATCGTGGTTTTGGATGTAAATTTCCCTAGGTAATCCTTAGTGTTTAGGATATGTACCTTACACCCAAATACCCTAAAGTACTTGATGTTGGGTACTTTATCGTGATAAATCTCGTATGAGGTCTTAAGGTGCCTTTTTATCATAAGGATCCTATTTTGGACATAGCATGCCGTACTCACGGCTTCGCAAAACCTATCGGGTGCAGGTCGTATTCGTTCAACATGGTCCTAGCGGCTTCTTGTAGAGTTCGGTTTTTCCGCTTCCACTAGGCCATTTTGTTGAGGGTCCTAGGGCAAGAGAATTCATGGTGGTATCCGCTTTAGGTTACTGAAGTTGGTGAACCTTTGATTTTCGAATTCACCACCATGATCGCTTCTAAGTCTTTTAACCTTAAGGTCTTTTTGATTCTCGATTAATTTGAATAGATTGATTAATTGATCTAGGGTATCATTTTTATGTTTGATGAACCTAACTCAGGTAAACCTGGAGTAGTCGTCAATTATGACTAAGCAATATTGACTTCTATTGAGTGACTTGGCTCCATGTGAATCGAATAGATCCATATGCAGAAGCTCAAGTACATTTGAGGTTCGTTCTTGGTTAGTTAACTTGTGTTGTGTCCTAGGTTGTTTTCCTTGTTGACAAGCATTACAGATTTTATTAACCAAGTTGTTGAGGTTGAGTAAGCCTCTGACTAAGCCACTCTGACTCATCTTGTGGACGAGTCTTGGGTGCGAGTGACCGAGTCGTCGGTGTCACAACCATGATTCCTCTTCCTGTGTCATAAGACATTTGGCTGAGGAATTGATTAAGTTAATTGTATAAATGTTATTTGTCCTAGTTCCTTTGAGTATTGTTTTAGCTGTTTTATTTGTTTTAATTACACATTCATTTTCTAAAAATACGACCTTATAGTTATTGTCACATAATTGTCTTACGCTAAGCAGGTTATATTCAAAATTCTCTACAAGTAATACATTTTTAATAACAAAATTCGAGTTAAGCTCGATATCACCTGATCCGATGATTTTGAGCTTGTCGTTATTCCCAAAGGCTACCGATCCTTGTCGTTTGAATCGAAGCTTTGTGAATTTGATTTGATCCCCGGTCATGTGTCGGGAGCAACCGCTGTCCAACATCCATTGATCCTACACACAAGGTGGTTGGATTGGATGTTAGATTTTTTTTTAAAATTGGTTGTAAGTTGTTAAACCTAGGTCATCTCACCTATGTCTATATGATCAATCATGTTATACTTATGTGTTTTGTGTGAGATGACTTCCAATTAAGTTGATTAAGTGTATTTAGGTTCAAGTAATTTTATGTTAGATTTGGATTTAAACCTAGGCTTGTCAAGTTCACCTTTTCAAGATCATGGCTTCCCGGTCGTGGCGAGGCACAGGGGCCTTCTTTTATCGGATCATCGACCACTTCCTTAGACAAAGCCATTTTCAAGAAAATGATGACTTGACTCACCTAAGACTATCTCCTAGTCTAACTGGTTATTTTTGAAAAGAGGCTCCCCGAGGCTCAATCTTTTCGAAGAATTTTAGTTGGTTATGGTTTTGAAAAGAGGCTCCCCGAGGCTCAATCTTTTCGAAGAATTTTAGTTGGTTATGTTTTTGAAAAGAGGCTCCCCAAGGCTCAATCTTTTCGAAGTTGATTATGTTCATGTTCTAATTGAGTTCACAAGTTTTAAAGTACAAACTTTCTAAGTTAAAGCATGCAATTTCTAAATTAAAGCACAAACATTCTAAGTTAAATCATGCAATTTCTAAGTTAAAGCACAAACATGTTTTGTACTGGCTCCCCCTAAACCGTTGAACCGGTTCGGTCTATCCACATAGTGGATTTGGTCCTTGGGAACCCAGTACGGGTTGGATCCTAGAGTTGAAATCAAAAAGTTCATAGGGACCCATGCTTGGACATGTTTCCTATGTCGACTTACAATCGACATATACGACCTATTAGTCGTGTTTGAGTTAAATCCTAGTCCAGCCTTGTTGTACACGGCCCTTTGAGATCCAAGTAGGAGGTCAAGTCCTTTGGATCCCGAAGTGAACCTTTCCAACGTGTTCCTAAGATCTTCGACTTGACTTTTCAAGAGAGAGTTCTCAACTTCGAGCTTTTCAACTCGAGTTGAGTCCTTCTCTTGAACTCGACTAGTCGAAGAGGTTAGGGAGACCTCGTGTTTGAGGAGTTTAACCTCCTCAACAAGGGTCTCGACCTTGGACTCGGACATAGCTAACTTCCTAGACAAAAACCTAACCGTATTATGTAAAGTATTAAATAAAGTTCGACTTACTTTAAGGGTATCTTTTGAACCGGATGCGTATCCGTGGCATGACTTGAAGGTAGCTTCGTAGTCCGAGTCATTCTCAGGTTCTGACTCAAGTTCAGGCTCGGTCTCCGTGTCTGACTCAATTGATTTCTCCATGAAGACGTGGTCTTCGTCTTCTTCGGATGACGCTTCTTCCCATGTCGCGTTGAGGGCCTTCTTGTGCTTAGGTGCTTGGTGGTTGAGCTTGGGGCACTCGGACTTGATATGTCCAAACCTGTTGCACTCATAACACCTAATATTGGAACTTTTAGGCTTACCTTGGTTGGGTCGAGTCGTGGTTCGCTTTCGTCCCTTGGCTATCCTTTGAGCTAGGTTCATTAGTTCGGCAGTCAACTCCGGGTCAACTTCTTCTTCGGACTCGTCTTCCTCCTCGGTTGGTGGTGGCTTGCTTGTGATTTTCTTCTTCTTTGAACCTGCAAACAAGGCTATACCCCTCTCGGGCTCCGAGTTAGACTGCTCATGAAGTTCAAAATCCGAAAAGAGTTCATCTAACCTAATTTTAGAAAGGTCCTTGGAGACCTTATAGGCATCGACCATGGATGCCCATAAGGTAGTCCTCGGAAAAGAGTTTAGGACATACCTTATAAGGTCGCGGTTTTCGACCTTTTGCCCGATTGCGTGTAGATTGTTGACTATGTCCTGGACTCGGGCGTGAAGTTGTGTCGTGGACTCGTGTTCCTGCATTTTTAGATTATACAATTTATTGAACAAAAGGTCGCGCTTACATACCTTGGCTTCATCGGTCCCTTCGTGTAGCTCCACTAGTTTTGTCCAAAGATCTTTTGCGCTTATGAAGGGGCCGACGCGATTTAGCTCCTCCTTGGATAGGCCGCATTGAAGGATTTGCATTGCCTTAGCATCGGCTTCGACTTGTTTTTTTGTCGCAATGGTCCATTGGTCGTAATCCAAGGAGTCACCCACTTCATTAGTCGGAAGTGTGAAACCTGTTTGGATTATGATCCACATCTCGATTTGGGTTTTAAGAAAGCATTCCATCCGACCCTTCCAATAACGGAAGTCATCTCCATTGTAAAACAGAGGTCGGACGGTGCTAAACCCTTCGAGATGGGCCATTAGAACAAAGAACACAAGGAGACGAAGGAAAAAAAACTAGCAACGACAAAAACACACAAAAAGTACCAAGACTCGCGTCTTGGATTAGTAGTGCGGGAGTAAATTTAACAAAGCGAAATAAATCTGAAATAAACAGAAATAAAAGAAAAATAAATCTGTGAAAAATGGCTAGATTGGTGGTTTCACCAAATCTTAGCAACCCCCGGCTCTGATACCAATTGTTGGATCGATGCGGTTCGCTAGAGTGGGGGGGTGAATAGCGATAAAAACTTTTTCTAACTCGAGAGAAAATTAATTGCAGCAGAAATGTAAAGTAAATAGAGACAAATAGGTTTTACTTGGTTCGTAGCCTTCGGCTACTACTCCAAGGCCCTAATGGTCCTTGACCACGCACGGAGGGCAAATACTAAACGAACTCCCTCTTGATGGAGATAGGAGTTAAACGAATACAAAAACTTGAGAAAGACTCAAGGTAGAGGGACACTCCCCCTCTCCTTGATATGATTTAAAGCTTGAAATAAAAACAACTTATACAAATTTAAAGATTATACCGACGACTTCAAAGATTGGAGGTTGAAGCTCTAGTCGTCGTCTCGGCAGCGCTTCGTCGTAGGGATGTCGGAGAGTCGGAGCGTATCGGAAGCACTTAGAAGCTTTTGAATTGATGAAAAACCCTAGGTTTGGCCCTCCTTTTATAGCCTTTAAGCCCCTCATCGAATGGGTCTTTAGCCAATCACAAATGGGCACAAATCCCCTTGAAAAATGGTGATAACTCTTGACTACTCGAGGCAGATCCTTTGACCGGTGATCGGTGATGGCCATCACCCGGATCGATGGCGATCGATCGAGTGCTAGCCGTAGTCACTTTCGGATGGATGGCGATGAGTCCTTCAGTTGGATGATCGATCTTGGTGCAAGGCAAAGTTAGCTTAAGGAAAACATTATTTCGACGGTCGTCGACCGTCCGATCTCGACCTAGACCATCTATAAGAAGTCTTTGGTCGGATCTACGCTTAAGATCATCCCCGTAAAGAGGATACGACCTTACTTACGTTCGCACACACGAGCTTACCTCAGTACTTACGTGTTGCTTCCGGCCTTCCACTCAATTCCTTCGGCTCCCTCCGAACTCTCTTAAGTGTCGCCCGACCACTGCGGCTTCCTCTGGGTGTCGCTAGCCTTCAGCTCCAGCGTTGAGACTTTTCTGCACACTTGATTTAGCTCATGAGATAACAATATATGCTTAACTTTGTATCGTTTGCTATAATCAAAACTTAGGTGCCTACTGCACCAACAAAGGCTCCACAGTCTTCAGCATATTAAGGAGCTTAGGAATAGTGGATTCTAATTTGTTCATCCGAGAGTTCATCACAAATTGTGAGAAACTCTTGGGCAAACAATGCAGAATTAAGTCAATAGTTAATTCATGATCCATCACAAACCCAAGGGTGGCTAGCCGCTCGATGTACCCATTCATCTTTAGCACAAACTGCACTACAGACAAACCTTCTTGCATCTTCATGGTGAAGAGGAGCCTAGAGACTTCGAACCTTTCGGATCTCGTTTGCTCATCAAACAACTCATGAAGATGGAAGACTATGGTATTAGCATCCATATGCTCATGCTGCTTTTGCAGCTCAGGTACCATCGCAGCTAGCATGATGCAACTCGCCAGTTCATAATCTGCCACATGTTTCTGATAGGCCAACATTTGGTTTGGAGTTGCATCATCCCTAGGACGATTGGGAAGAGGCTCTTCAAAGACATATGCTAGCTTTTCCGCCTTAAGAACAATTCTCAAGTTTCTAAGCCAGTCCAGGAAGTTAGGCCCAGTCAATTTGTTTGAATCCAAAATAGTGCGCAAATTCAAAGACGTCATGATCAATCGATTAACCTAGAAATACAAAATGAGCATATAAGAGAAAATGATTTTAAAATGCATCAATATACATTCATAAATCCCATTCATTTTTCGAATTTCAAAAACCCCAAAATCACTTCGGGAGAATGTAGCCCATCTCCGAATGGGCTGATATCCAACATAGATATGAACAACCTTTGAGAGAGTCCAACAAGTCATTCATAACTACGAAGGTAGGTATCAAATATACCGATTGCATATCACATATATGCAACTATCACAATGTGCTATCAACTAATTGAATGTTCACACATACATCGGGTTGTTAACACATTAACAAGTATGCATCATATGCATAGCACCCAACTCCACCTCCCTTCACATCGACCTTGGAGAGAGTCCAACAAGCCGATGCTCCAGGTTAAAACCAACCCATTAATCGAGAAATAGTTTTAATATGGTTAGAGCGCATTCAACCAATTAGCCCGGCTTGGAGAGAGTCCAACAACCAAAGCTAATGATTGACCTCTGACTCTTAAAATATTAGTATTAAACTATTCCATGGTTTGAATATGTTCGGGTTCGAGCCGGGCTTGGAGAGAGTCCAACAACCCAAACAAGAAACGAAACTCTGGCTCTAACCATATTAATGGAAGGTGTAGGCTTTAATATTAAGTAAAGGTTTTTTATGTCTCATTCTCTTTGCATACAAATAACTATTATCTACATGGCATGACATACATGACATACATCTACATGTCACGACACGTATGACATAATGATATGCATCTAATGCAATTACATGACATACAATTATGACATGTACAAAATTTCCTTATATGTCATAACTATTTATGGAAATAAAATATGTTTAAGATTTGATTCTCCAAATCAAATCATGATTAAATTAGGAAACATATTTCAAAATATAATCACATATTTTATTTGTGGAAAGTGTTGATTAAGGAAAGTCAATTTAGGAAACAAATTTCTTAAATCATCAAAACTACTTATGGAAATAAAATATTTTAAGATTTGATTTCCCAAATCAAATCATGATTAAATTAGGAAACAAATTTCCAAATCTAATCAAATATTTTATTTATGGAAAATAACAATTTCCATAAATACTTCTAACTTTCCAAAAGTAAAAGATTTCCATAAATACTTCTAGACTTTACAAAATTAAAAATTTCCAAAAATACTTTTAACTTTCCAAAAGTAGAAAATTTCCATAAATACCATTACGACTATCACAAAACAATTTTATGATAGAAACACAGCACAGGCTCACGATACCCTTTGTTGGGTTTTAGGCACATGGCTGTGTTGAACATGTTTAAATAAACATGTGCACAGTGGAAGTAATAAAATAATAAATCTAATTTATTACAACACACACACCACACGCATGCATATTACAACATATGTAGACATAACCATAAATTTAAATTTTGCAATAAAAGAAAATTTATACTACGTATACCTTACGTATCATGTGTAGCGGGAAAGACATCAACCGGAATGATCCTCGCTAGAATCATCTCTATCCGTATCCACGCTGAGTATCTTCAGGATGACTTCACAAAGTCACGAGCCTCATCTTCGTACGAGTTACTAGCCTCGTGTCGAAGACGATGTGATCGAGAGAAGATCACAATCCGAATCAAAATTCGGATTCAAAAATGAGTCCCCAAAACTTGCTTTTCCGGAGAGGTATTCGTCAACCGTTTGACGAATCCTTCGTCCTCCACCTATGAGGATTACTGGAGATCGAATCCCCGGCAAGGAAGCCACTGTCAGAGCTCCGAACGTCATCCAAACGATGCTCCGACATGAAATAAACAAGCTGTCCAGAAAACTGGACAGCTTTGGTGGAGGAATAGGGCCGGCCAAATAAGGAAGCTAGACGCTCACCTTGTCGCCGGACCAAAAGAATATCACCGGAGGGTCGCCGGAGGATCACCGGCTGAAGCTTGAATGCTGGCAACAAACTTGGACGGTGGCACAAAGCTAGGCGGCGGCTAGGGTTGGGCGTCGACCACTAGAGGAGAGGAGGGGTGGGCGGCAACTAGGGATTGCGTGAATTCGGTTTTCACAAAACCCTTAAGTCCTATTTTATAGAGAACAAATTCTCCTAATGGTTATTGGATCATAACCAAAAGCCCGTTAACCCGCTCCATTAATTTAAGTTAAAATAAACCAAACCATGTTGGTCTATTTTAAGTTAAAACGAATCGAACCAACTTTGGTTCATTCGTTTAAAACAAACCAAACCCCTTTGGTTTATTCTTCACCATTGGATTAGAACCAAACGAATTTGGTTCATCCATCATGTCTTCATAAGACACGGCCCATCCACGCTTCCATTGCGACTGAAACAATTTCATGCTCGCTCCTTGTTTGGTCCAACCAAACCTAGTTTCTCTCGGTCTGAGAATCTCATTCTCAAGCTCGTTTTAAATCCTTCGGATTACGCTCATTGTGCGTGTGACCAAATAGGTTCTCGGTTTATGTTGGTCATCTATAATTAACAATTAATTATAGAACGATCATGAGGGGCAGCTAGTAGTACATCATGATCCCCAATTAATCGAAAAGATCAATGGTTGATCCAGAACTATTTCTGAAACCCTTCAGCAGCTCGAATGAATCGTGCCCCATTCCCTTCACTCATCTTATACCCACTTGGTTTAGGACATGGTCTATAGTTTCAGTCCCCACTAGGTTGACTACGTCACACCTAGCCCAAGTATCATTTCCTCGTCCTACGGATTCTAGTTACTGCACATGTATCAAAGAGTACCTTACTCTAAACATTTAATGCTTTGGCCAAAGACTTTAGTAACAATCCGACGAGAGGCCATGGGTATACATCTCCTCGCAAGGAGTGGTGAATCCTTTATAGGCTATTCAAACACCTTCGATCACTTCGACATATATCCAATCATCCCGGGTCCACATCTCCTCAGAGATGCTTGCTTAAGATGTCAAAGCATAAGTCTTTATGATCAAGATGACTTGAATACCGCAAGTTAAAGGAACATCGCACTTAAGCTACAGTAAGAACTTCATTGACATATCTATATATGCAGAGAACCATATGAAGTCTTACGGCTGGTCACGCCAATGAACTAGTTACCATAATTAGCATCCACGATTAACTCCGGACATCACAATATCTCCAGCCAGTGAGAATCAGCTGCTTGGATACACCAAGGAGTATACCTCATGCTAGTCTTGACAGAATTGATGGTGTCCAAATCCATCAATTCATCGACTAGGAATAATTCCGATACATCACAATTACACATGTAGATATACTCACTAGTTGTGATCCAATCACAAATTCTCTTATGCTGTGAATCGTATCGTGGACATTCAGTAAATGAGTTTAAGATCTAATCAAATACATGAAAACATGTATACTCAAATAGTGAATCTTCATTTATCATATAAATGGTTCAAACATAAGGCGATTGCCTTAGGACATCTCTCATATATTACTAACAATACTGATAGTTTACAGGTATCTATGTCTAGAACATTCTTAGATAGGATTAGAAGGATTTATATTTTCGGATCATGTGGATTAGTTGTTTCTCTTCCATCAGATGAGATGTTGACCAACAACCAAGAAGTCAAGGGATGCCCTTAGACTTTGATAGACATACCTTTACTATAGACATATCCTTATGGATAGTTAAATTGTTGAAATGATCATATAATATGCCTCTCAGATGTAGTATAATAAGAGAGTATTTGGATGTAGTTTCGGCTGAACTTCCAGGATTATCACTGCATAGGCAAATGGAGTATGCAATTGGAGTGATCTCGGGAATAATTTCTATATTAAAGACCTCATACCGGGAGATAATCTTATTGGTATCAGTGTTGCTAAACACTATAGAAATTGGGAGAATCTAAGTTGTGATTATAGGAGGTGTTGGAAGGGAGATTTATCTATCCCAATATTTCTTCTTGAGAAGATCTGGAACTTTTTGTTAAAAGAGAGACAGACCTTTAAAGTCATGCATCGATTATCGATGATCAAATGCAATAGTTGTTGAGAATGAATATCCTTCATTGTGGATAGATGATCTGTTTAGATTAGTTAAAAGACACCTGTGTATACTCTAGGGTTGATTTAGGATTGGAGTATTGATATTGTAGTGACTTGGTATCATACAATTATGATTATCGGTGTGATGATTGAGATATCATCATCTTAGAGTAAAAAGGATACAGGTGTGTAGAAGACGATATGTCATACTTGGTATGAATTTTATGAGCATTGGATAATATTGTTAGGTGTATTTAACGATTTAGTCATCCATGTACTTGAGGAATCGAGTATCTTGGAAGCGATTGGATTAGTTTGTGTTTGTTGGAGTTGTGTAACTTGGCCACTATTGATGGTGGTAGTTGGAGTTGCGCACTCAATCACCGTAGATGATGGTTTCCTTGTATTGATTTGGTTATTACCATAAATGTGGATAGGATGTTACTAGCGTTACTATACCACTGATGGCATTCACTTGGTCAAAAGCTTGCGAACCCAGTTTTCCGGACCTAGACGATGGTTAACTTTTTCATGAGTATTAGTTAATCTTTTTGGTGTGGATAGAAGGGTATTGCACACAGATGCATCATTTCAGGGATTGGAGATCCTGATGTAGTTGATATGATGTATCCTAAGCTTACGGTAGTTGAGGAACTGTGAGATAAGCTACTATACACATGACGTGGACTTAGTAGTTATTATCCTGACTTGTAGATGTATGGAGCAGGAATGCTCAAGGGGTTTTGGCTAGCTTCTGGGTAGCTACTATAGAGTCGCTAGAACATGGACTGATGCAACAAGGGAGATTAGTCATTATAGTCTCCCAGTCATTTCCAGTTCTGTGTGTAGAGTGGATTTTGGACAGTGGATTGATTTCTCTTGGGGGAAAATAATTCTCCATCTCTTAGGAGGATAGTGGTTCCCGAAGTTGTATTAGATTTAGGACGAGTTAATTTTGATTCATGTCAGCAGACAGATCTCTTTTGTAATGATAGAGATATTTTCATCTTCGAGGAAGACTATGACTTAGAGTTGTTTCAGCTTCAGGATGAGTTGATTCAAGAGGATCGCCATTCGAGATTGGTGATTTATTCGGAGTGTATCCGAAAATAGAAAATTTTGAAATGTTCTTGTTGGTGGAACGACATGTAGGACATGGGTTGATTTTGTAGTTTGATGTTGGGTGTACCAACAAGTAAAGATGGAATATTAGTGACCAATAGGGTTACATACAAAGATGGATGTGGGAGCCTAGTGCGATTTGGGGTAATCGGTGATTGATTAGCCAAGTCCGCTCATTTTCTACCGAGCTGTAAGATGAATTTCATTGGGTCACTCGATGAAATTATACTGCAAGGAGATTTTCTGTTTCTTGGAGTATCCTTGAGTATCATTTCTGATAGTGATACATGATTCTCCTTTCGATTCTGGCAAAGTCTCCAACAGGTCACAGACATAGAGCTCCGCTTTGTTACGATTATTTACCTTTTGATAGATGGACAGTATGAAGGTACTATTTATACTTTAAAAGGATTGTTGAAAGCATGTGTGATAGATTTTAGAGGCTATCAGTACCCCCACTTAGTTACTTGAGGTGTGTGATTCCCTCACAAGATACTTGGGTTGATAAGTGTGACATTGCTTACTCATACTTGAGTTGGAAATTTGGGGACCAAATTTTTATTAGTGGGGGAGAATGTAAGACATAAAAAAAAATATCCCTTGTTAATTAAGAAATTATCTTATATAATTTTTCATGATTTTTTAGAAATTTTCCTGGATTCAAAAGGAGTTCATTTGATCATTTAGGGGGAAAATTAAAGCCTAAGTAGGTGATTGGGTTAACCTAGGTTAGCCTTAGGTTAAACTTGGGCTAGCTCAACCAACTCGGCCAGCCTTTAAATCTAGATACCTAATTTTCTCAGCTGAAATTTTCTTCTCCTCAAATCTCGATCTCGTTCTTTTCCTCTTCTCCCGATCAATACCCCACTCACGATTCTCTTCTTCCCTATGCTCCATTGTCATTGCCTCTCCCTCCCGATCTCGGCGATAGCTAGCTCCTTCAGCTGTCGAGTTTGCCTCAGTGCATGGGATGACCTCTGTGACCACTGAGCCATCTCATCATCGACCTCCTCTACCGCTACCCTTCATCCCTCCATCGGCGGTTTGCGAGCTCTAGCCGATGACTTTCCTTCTCGACAGTGTTTCGATCCGGGTCATTACCATCTCAAATTGATCTGATATTTCTTCTCCTTTATTTTCTGCTATGAGGTGAAGGCTTACCTGCTTGCGAGCCGATCTTGAGATCAAGAGGTGAGCTAACGGTTAATCATCCCTTCGGCAAATAACATCTCTGCCTGATCAAAGGTGGGTTGAAATTCACCATTGGTTGATCGTTCAAGCATTCCTCACCAAAGATGAATAGGAGATTGTCTTTAGTGAGTCGTTTGGTTCTTTCTGTGGGCAGTCATCATCGTGAGTTTGATCTTGTGAAACAGGATTCGAGGGTTTTCGTGGCTGTGTTTTGTGGATCCCAACTGCGGCAAGCTCCAATGTCCCTTACTTGGTTGTGTTCTACCGATCTCCACCGCAACAACCTCCGATGATTTCTTATTTGCAATCGAGTTGAGTTGCAGTGGGTTTGTTCCTCCGGAAAGGCTGTGAACAATTGTAACGTCACGATGTAAGTGTGGATTTGGTAGGGATAATGTGATATCTAAGATATCTTGTGATTGTTAGAGGATGAAGATGAGTTGAATTGGGTGTTGCCTTTAATTTGGTTGTTTGATGTAGATTAGATACCCTAAATTGGAGCAAGAAGTTGTGGTTGAATGAAGTGGTGTTAGGTAAGCTTGGATTTGGATTATTGATGGATGTATGCTACGTTCTATAGTTAATTATTAGTTCAATAAGTAATCAATGATGAATTGTATAAGTGTAGCTTGCTATGTTATTGGATTCACTAGTATAGATGAATGATGTTGATCGATGTAGATTGGGTGCTATTAGGTAGACAAGGAGGTTGTGCAATTGAGGCATAACATGGTGGGTCTAGATCTTAATGCTTATGAAAATATATTATTGTGATAGAAGATGTTGTTTTGTTTCGAAGTGGATGTGTGATAACTTTGCAATAGGATATTAAAGCAGAGTTATTTGTGAAGTATATTGTAGGTGGAATCTGATTAAGGGTGTCACGCCCCGAGAGTATGCCGCGGCGAAAAGAAAACGGACAACATCTCCCCTGTACGTAGCAACATTTCAGGTTAATACAAGGCTCGTAGGCCCACAACAACAATATAATATAAAGATATCAACATACTAAACACAGCAGAAACATACTGACAGATAAAACAAGATACAAAGACCGAACTGTGCACTCCGGAGTGACTTTGACACTTCAAGAATCATAACAGAAATCACATCAAAGACCAAATACATACAACACATCCGTATATCGTAAATACGGAAACAATACAGGGTAAAATCCAAAAATAACAATCCAAAAAAATACAACAATATGGAATACATATCCATCAGTTCGGTGTGAGATGGGATCAGCTGGCGGAGCTCTGAACGTCCAACGAATCTTCTACCTGTTACTTGGGCGACAGGAAACACAGGGTCCGGGGTGGTGAGCATAAACTCAGGGGTAATATATAGATAGTGCATGAACAACATATAGGATATAGAGATCTACAAGTATACATGTGAAGATCTACAAGTATATAGCATGAGTCTAATAGACATACAGTTCTAAATGTAATAATTAGTTACCACTAGTATAGTCATACTCAATACATATACTAAACTGATCAACTAAACACGAAATAATGTACTAACGTACCTGACGGCCTGCAACACCATAAGCTATATCATTCTGAACAGGCATACAATAACATAACCCATATAACATACAAGGTCAATCCCATACCTGACCAACACTCAGACATATGAACAGTATATAATCACATATAATAAAAACCCGGTCCATACTACACTATGACATGACGCTAATCAAATGCATACAACAGTCTGGACCAACACATATATCATGCTCAACACACAGTAGTATATAATATGCAAATAACATGTATCATGATGAACAAGCATATGTAACAATCATAGCTTAATCAAATGCAGCATCTCATAGGCATATGTAAAACATATATCAAATACATGCACATATATATATCAGCAATGCATATGCATGGTCATGTCTACGGACCCGTCCAACCACGACCCCAGTATGGCCCAGGTGGCACGGCATGACGACTAGCCCGACTCCAGCTTCCACTACTCGAGGACCGAGGTAGTAATGAGTAGCATATAAGCCGCAAAAGAGCTAACTACTCCATGGGGTCCTCGCCGCCGCCTCCACTACCCATGAGTAGACGAGCGCTCGACACAAGACACCACGCCACACAACCACCGCCTATAGTGGGCGAGTGCTAACACCACTGCAAGACAAGGCCAAGTGCATCTCCACTACCACCGTATAGTGGAGCGCACATCACATCCAATGCTCTGCCCTCAACCCTGCTACCACTACCTCGAGTGGCCGGGAAGGCAGGATGACTGACGACTCATCTCAACCACAAGGGAGACCCCAGTCGACAACATGCATGCAAAT
Organism: Wurfbainia villosa; assembly: GCA_025175895.1. Classification (NCBI taxonomy): domain Eukaryota; kingdom Viridiplantae; phylum Streptophyta; class Magnoliopsida; order Zingiberales; family Zingiberaceae; genus Wurfbainia; species Wurfbainia villosa. The sequence continues at coordinate 75,367,074 of CM045991.1, read as the reverse complement.
GTAATGATGCATAGCTCCATATACGGATCCTCGCAACACTCCCTATTCCACGGGGAGTCCTGGTAAACCAAAAGTCAACTATGCAAGGACTACAATCCACAAGACTCTCTCTATCGCACAAAGAGGCATACACATCTGACAGTTAACCACGCTAAAATCTCTAGTCAGTAGCGAGAAACTATCGACCGTCCATATAACCATACACCGGCACACAATCCATAATGGATATACCATCACACTAGGACCTCTAGTTCATAGCCACATACTGACAACCACACACTTATCTATGCACAAACAACTAGATCCACCATAGATGCACAACTAATAAGTATACGATACAACAATCGACTCCATATTCTAATCCATCACCTAGCCCTAGTGATGTAACACAGTAACCCAATTTGAGGTCACAAGATAACCCTAACCACCTGTACTTACTGAACATCCATCAGCTAACACATAATAGGGTTATAGTTCATATCCGTGCTAGATAATCAATGAAGTAACAACAATATATCTCAAAGGTCAAGGCAGTACAAGCATATGATTAAATAAGAGTGGATCTAAGATCAAAGTAATAGCATAAGTCCAAATTCATGCACCAGATTCAGATCAAACTACCTGACCAGGGTAGATATTACCCACCTGATATGTAATCCGTGCTATCCATCTACACGTCCATGTATATATGACAATTAAAGTCCTGTAACAATAGATTACAGTTAGGTATCATCACACATCTAATGATCGAATCAAATCCTACATCAATCTTGTATCTCGATCAACTAAATCAATATTAACAATCGAGTAATACTAAATCTAAGCTAGAGCAGTAGCTTACCATTCAGTCTCACACACCGATCGAATCACACCATAGGAAAAATAGCTCAGTGACCCCGGTTGTTGTCGGAAAGTCCAAGTTCTGTTGCAAGCAGAGTTATCCAAGCTTAATGTTACTGTGAACAACAATAACCCATTTCATCAACTACCACATCAACTATAAATATATTAAGCATCCATATCACTTAGATCTACTTGCCTCATGTTGCTTTAATCTCTCCCAACTTCAATCAGCCACAGCTTATCCAAAGAAAGCATCCCTTGTTGAACTTCAAATCCATTGATCCACATCATCAGATCAATTAACTAAACCAAACTAGTGTACAGTGATAAGCATCCAAATCCTCCTTACCAAGCTCAACCTAAATGTCAATATCACACATAGTTGAACTCTCCCTCAAGCACACAACTCATCCACAACAAAACAATATCCAATTAGCTATCAACAATTCAAGTTGAAGAATAGAAATCTGATAGCAGCTATAGGTCAATACAGAACTTACCCCAACTGCTAGGTTGGCAACAAATCGAACTAATTTGAACTCTGGAGCTCACGACCTATCATACACAATTTATCAAAAATTCAGTAACATATAAGATACATCAACCATCTGTTGCTTGATCCACTGATCCAACCGTGGCTAACCTCTATAGTGGTGAAGATAGCCGAGGATGAGCCTAGCGATGATCTGAGCTATGGTAGCCGACGTTGCTACTCACGGTGCAGAGTCAGTTGAAGGTGCCCCTCGTCTAGATCGACTCACCGAACTCCGAAAAACTCCCGATCGTAATCGGTCACTGCGACGATCGCGAACAGAGGATCAAAAACCAGTCACCCGAAGCAAGATCAAGAACTAAGCTAAGGGGAAAATGGCAATACCAAGGATACTCAGTTGTGACATCAATGGCACCGATCCGAGCTCCCCTTGCTGTCGGCAGAGAGAGGCCGATAGCAGCTCCCACCGTAGTCACAACTTCCCTCCCCCTCGATCCGAAACCGTCGACCCGTAAATGGCCAGCTAGCTCCTCCTCCTGCTAGCCTGCTGGTCTCGTGCCGACGAAAACCCCAACCGACCAGATCCCTTTGCGGACGAGAGGAAGAAGAGGAGAGGAGGAAAGATCGGTGATGAGGATGAAGAAATCACGATCTGAAGAAAGAAATAAGAAATGCACTAACGGTAAGGTTTGGGTCCTTTAAAGTTGGTGGAATGGGTTTAGTCAACTCAAGTCTAACCTAGGTTTAGTCCGAGTTAACTCAAGCCAACCTAACCACCCATTCAAGCTTAAATCTTCCTCATATAGACTCCTTTTGAATCCGGAAAAATTTATAAAAATTCCTAAAAATTCCATGAGCTAATTCTCAATTAGCAAGGGCTATTATTTATTATTTTTTTTTCTATATCTTACAAAGGGGTTATTGAGGTTAATCAAGTATGTATTGACATTATTACCGAGTGCTTGTTAAACTTGGTTATATGTTGTATTTTTGGTTACAGGTATTTGATTCGAAGTAGATTCATGGATGTGAAGTTTATCAGCATGATCTACACATTAGGTGGGTAATATTCCTACCCTGGTCAGGTAGTTGTTAAATTTTGGTGCATGTGATTTTACATTGATGACACCTATATCTTGACTCCATTCCAGTTTTTCTATTGCTTGATACTTATTCTTTGCACTTTAAGATGCTCTTTTGTTGTTATTACATTTCGTTAATCATTGTTATAAATTATAGATGTTGTGGCATGTAAACATATAGTTGTTTAACTATGTGTACATAGCTAAGTACGATTGTAGACTTGATTCGTGCAATCATGGTAAAACATCCGGGGGTGGGTGTTATCCTAGATGTAGAGTTGACTGTCGTGTCATATTCCTTATGTTGTCTATCTATTATGGATCATGTATTTGTGTATGGTTGTGTGGGTTGTCGATAGTGTGTCGCTACAGACTAGAGGTCCTAGCTTGGTTGACCGTCTATTGTGTATGACTCTCTATGGGATAGAGAGCGTGTTGTGGAGGAATGTATGTGTGGTTGTGCATTCATTCCATTTACATGCTTACTGGTGACCTAGTTTCCCTTGTAGTTGAGAGGGTTATCAGTCATCCTACCTCTATGGTTACTCGTTGTAGTAGTAGTTGGTGTGAGGGCAGTGTATATGTTGTGTCGCACTCGACCACTATTGATGGTGGTAGTTTGAGTTGCATGCAGTTTGTCCTGGGTGTGTGTCACTCGACCACTCATGGGTAGTGATAGTCGGAGTGGTCAGCTGCAGGGACCCCTGTTGTGTAGCTTATAGCTCATTAGCTTATCGCTACTTATTCACTCGATAGTAGTGGTAGTTGTTGAGTTGGGACAGTTGTCATGTCTGTTTGGGCAATCTCTTGCCGTAATATGGTTTTGATGGTGTGGCAAAGGGTTTAACTAAGTGTGTTATGATGATTTGATATGTGCGTTGAAGTCATGCAGGACTTAGTAATTCGCACATGAAGCCGTGGCGAGTTTCACATCTCATGACTCGTGCCTTGAGTCGGTGAAGGATAGCTTTGCGGAAGCCGTGCGCTTGGAGCATCCGAGGGACCGCCGGACGAGAAGCTTGGAGTGAAGCCGGAGGAAGTAGACTTCGAGGCAAGAGACGCGAAGGAGCATTTAAGAGCCGTGCGCCTGATGCTGCCGAGGGACGTGGCCGAGAACGAAGAGAACTTCGAAGGCGAGGGACTCCGAGAGATGAGAGTGAGCGATTGTAACCCGGGGAAGGGTAGCTCTTAGGTGAAACTTGGCCATTTGGCCAAGTGTCGGATGGTTCGACACCCGATCGCCATGTCATGGCTGGATCGCTCTCGAGTCGAGTGTAGTTCGACCGGTATCCGATCGATGGGTTTATGCCCTGATCGATCGCCATGGAATGGCGCGATCGAGGATATCGCGGCAGACCGCTCGTAGCCGACTCAGAGCCGACTACGGAGGTCGTGATGATCGGTAAGGTCTAGCAGTCGACTGCCAAGAGTTCCGTTGGACTACAACGGTCGGGATACGACATGTTCGGAGGCCGTTGTAGTGACAGCAGTCGACTGCCAAGGGCGTCAGTCGACTGGTGGCGGCCAACGGGAAGAAATCAGCCCTCTCTATAAAAAGAGAGGGTGTAAGCCTTTGGGAGGCTAATGCTTATGCTCCAAGTGATCTTCCTAGTGCCCCACAAGCTCTAAACTCTTCTTACTTGCTTTTACTCCATTCTATTTGTAAGAAGAGTGATCTTGATTGTAAAGGTTACCTCCACCTAGCTTGGTGCAAAGGAGAGACCAATATTGGATTGGCTTTGAAGGAGTGATTCACCTCGGACGAATCGGGATCGTGGATTAGCGGCGTAGCCGTGAACCACGTTATATTCTTTGTTAGTGTTTGTATTTTAATTTATTGCTTGTCTTAGTTTATTGCTTCCGCTTGCGCTAACATTTTTGTAGACGAGCAAACAAACGCGAGAATTCCAACATCCATTGGAAGAGGGCTATTCACCCCCCTCTAGCCGGCATACCGATCTCCTACAAGTGGTATCAGAGCCGAGGAAAGCTTGTCGAGGACTAACCGCCACAACAAGCAACTTTCAAAATGGCCGGCTCTAACATTCATCCTCCGAAGTTTGAAGGAGAATTCGCTTGGTGGAAGAAGCGAATGGAGGTATTTTTTGAAATGGATTTTGATATAATGATTACAATGGAATCCGGTTTCGTTTTGCCTAGGGATGAAGAAGGGAAGCCAATAGAGAAATCTAGGTGGACCAAAAGGCAAAGGGAAGAGCACCTTGCAAATTCCAAAGCCAAGCACCATCTCTACAATGTGCTCCCCCAACAAGAGATCAACCGGATCAGAGAATGTGCTAGCGCCAAAGAGATGTGGGAGAAGCTTATAGAACTCCATGAAGGCACATCCGAGGCCAAGCTAGCAAGGAGAGACCTCCTCCGCTCCCAACTATCCAATATAAAACTAGAAAAGGGAGAAAAGGTAATCTCACTACACTCTAGGTTTAAAGAAATCTTAATTGGGCTAACAAGTGTAGGTGAGAAGCTATCAAACCGGGACATGCTCATGAAGGCTATAGATGCCTTTCCCCGGTCCTCAAAGTGGAGCTCCATGGTGGATTCGTTCTACATCTCCAAGAATTTGGAAGTAAGTACCTTGGAGGAATTTTTCTCAACAATGGAGCTCCACGAAACTAGGCTTGAAGGAATACAAGAGGAGCCTAGAATTCAACCCTCAAGAGGAGTAGCCTTGATGGCAAACAAGGGGAAGAAGAAGATAGAAGTCCCCTCCTCCTCATCCGATGAAGCCTCCTCCTCCTCCATGGATAGCACCGAAGAAGCCTACATGGTAAGGAAGGTGAGGCGTGTATTTAAGAATTTTAGATTTGATAAATCTAATGATAGGAATAGAAGACCAAGGGGGAAGGTCATATGCTACAATTGCCAAGGAGAGGGACACATAAGGGACAATTGTCCCCTCCTAAACAAAAGCAAAGAAGAGAAGAAAAAGAAAGAAGAGAAGAGGAAGAAGAAGAAGGGGAGCAAGAGAAAGGAAGAAGAAAAGAAGGCAAAAGAAAAGGGGAAGGCCAAGACATGGGATGATCCTTCCTCATCCTCTTCATCATCATCGGAAGAGGAGAATGCCTTTGTCACCAATTTGGCCTTGATGGCCTTTGATGACTTGGATTGCTCTTCCTCCGAAAATGAAGGTTCAAGCTCAAGAGGAGAGAGCTCAAATGAAGGGGGAGCTTCTACATCATCCTCATCATCCGAAGAAGAAGAGGACATGGAAACTATGGTAACCAACCTCTCACCTAATAAAATAGTTTCTATGATTTCTAGTTTAACTAAGGATTTATTTAGAGCAAAGAAGAAAAACAAATGCATGCTTGAACAAATTAAGGAATTAGAACAAAAATTAGAAAAAACATGCTTAAATGTAAATGATGATACCTCTTCTTGCCATAATGATGCAAGCTCACATGATTATATGCCTTTGGATGTTAATGATGCATGCATAGAGGAAAATAGGGCATTAAGGGAAAAGGTAGATTATTTAACCAAAGCCCTAGAGAAATTCACAATTGGCTCCAACACCTTAAATATGATCTTAGGGAGCCAAAGAGCTAGTTTCAACAAGAAAGGCCTAGGATACAAAGAAAAGAAAAATGAAAAGGCCTATAAATGCCTAATAGCTAGGGGACAAGATAAAAAGAAAGTAATTGCTAGGAAATGGATCCCCAAGGAGTATTTAGTGAACCCAATAGGAAAGAATTTATTTTGGGTTCCAAAATCCATCCTTAAGGGTTAGAAAACCCCTAGGGTAGTCAACCATATGAACTTGACCTATATCATATTTTGGTTGACTTAGGATGACGGGACAACATTTTTTAGATAGTGTTGGGTGATGATAACGTACCCATAAATAGATAATAATGCTTAAATCATGATGATTGATGTAATTTCTATGTATATTTGCAATCATGATTTATGTTCTTGAAATTTGGCACGTTATCATGAGAAATAGTTTTGAATCATGCTTTAGGTAATACTTTGTTTATTATCATCACATAATACCTAATGCATGGTTATAAATTGATGAAAACATGCATTTCATGATCATAAGGTAGAATTCATTCATATATGTCATTATGATCATGTTAATTGTTAGGTTGATACTTAACCATGATAGAATTACATGAATACAAGGGTTAAGTATATACAAATACCCCCTAGGATGCATCTCACACTCACTATAGGCTAACTTGATTGCAAACTTAGCATGGGTGAGATATTAGGATGATACAAATGTCCACTAATGCCTATGGCATTTAGATGGTCATTTAAAGTATCAAAATAGCAATAATAGACCAATCATGGGGAAGGCTTATGTTTAATTCATAGACATATTGCCCAAAGATCATGGTTGGATATTTCATATATTTTCAAAACAATTTCTTAATCTAAAATCTATGTATTCATGTTTTGAAACAATTCAAAACAAGACTAGGTGTCAAAATGGATTCTCTTATGATAAAAAACCTAGTAGTTTTTAAAGCTTTTGGATTTTTGGCAAATACATGGAAATATAATGATTTTTCATGAAAACCTATTTTTCACTGATAGATATACTTAAAAGAAATATGTTCCCCAAATTTCATGATTTTTCGAATTTTCTAGAATTAATAGTGCATTTCTAAAATTCATTCAGAAAATCAGAAATTCGGATTCTTTTGTGCCAGTCGACTGCCATACTGATAGCAGTCGACTGATGGACTGTGAACATGTACAGTAACATGATTTTATCAGGTTTTGACTAATTTTAGTGTATGTTTCTCTTTATACTTGATGCCATGAGCTTATAACTTAGTGTTAATCTTTTTGATGGTGTCAAAGGGGGAGAAATAATTTATGTTTAAGTTAATTATTTTAGGGGAAGAAATATATGATAGGGGGAGAAAATTTGCATAGAGAGTTTCATGGATTAAGGGGGAGTGGCATGTTGCTATATCATGTTTATCTTTACATGCTTTCTTACCTTAGAATTTATATCAAATGTTTTTACCTAACTTAAACGGATTGCCACACATCAAAAAGGGGGAGATTGTTAGGGCAATCTCTTGCCGTAATATGGTTTTGATGGTGTGGCAAAGGGTTTAAGTTAGTGTGTTATGATGATTTGATATGTGCGTTGAAGTCATGCAGGACTTAGTAATTCGCACATGAAGCCGTGGCGAGTTTCACATCTCATGACTCGTGCCTTGAGTCGGTGAAGGATAGCTTTGCGGAAGCCGTGCGCTTGGAGCATCCGAGGGACCGCCGGACGAGAAGCTTGGAGTGAAGCCGGAGGAAGTAGACTTCGAGGCGAGAGACACGAAGGAGCATTGCAGAGTCGTGCGCCTGATGCTGCCGAGGGACGTGGCCGAGAACGAAGAGAACTTTGAAGGCGAGGGACTCCGAGAGATGAGAGTGAGCGATTGTAACCCGGGGAAGGGTAGCTCTTAGGTGAAACTTGGCCATTTGGCCAAGTGTCGGATGGTTTTTCCCGACACCCCGATCGCCATGTCATGGCGGTCGGCCATCGCTTCCGAGCCGAGTGTAGTTCGGTATCCGATCGATGGGTTTATGCAGCGAATGATCGCTATGGAATGATGATCGCGGGAGGATATCGCGAACGCAGAGCGCTCGTGGCCGGACGATCGATACGGGGTCAATGATCGGGGTAAGGTCGGTGATCGCCAAGAGTTCCGTTGGACTACAACGGTCGGGATCCGACGTGTTCGGAGGCCGTTGTAGTGACGGCAGTCGACTGCCAAGGGCGGCAGTCGACTGGTGGCGGCCAACGGGAAGAAATCAGCCCTCTCTATAAAAAGAGAGGGTGTAAGCCTTTGGGAGGCTAATGCTTATGCTCCAAGTGATCTTCCTAGTGCCCCACAAGCTCTAAACTCTTCTTACTTGCTTTTACTCTATTCTATTTGTAAGAAGAGTGATCTTGATTGTAAAGGTTACCTCCACCTAGCTTGGTGCAAAGGAGAGACCAATATTGGATTGGCTTTGAAGGAGTGATTCACCTCGGACGAATCGGGATCGTGGATTAGCGGCGTAGCCGTGAACCACGTTATATTCTTTGTTAGCGTTTGTATTTTCATTTATTGCTTGTCTTAGTTTATTGCTTCCGCTTGCGCTAATGTTTTTGTAGACGAGCAAACGAACGCGAGAATTCCAACATCCATTGGAAGAGGGCTATTCACCCCCCTCTAGCCGACATACCGATCCCCTACAATGTCATGCCACCTAGGCCACACTGGGGTCATGGTAGCGAGTGGGGTGTGCAGGCATGACCATGCATTTGCATTGCCATGTTTGATGGCATCTATATATGTGTGTGTGTGTGTATTTAGTATATATAGATATAGTCTATATGTAAAATACTAGAAAAAAATAAAAATAAAATAATGCTTGTTAATTAGGAAAATACTCTATGGAATTTTCTAGAAATTTTAGAAATTTTCCTGGACTTAAATGAAAATTTTATGACAGTTGCGGGGAAAGATTTCCTATTTGAGTTATATGCTTATGAGGGATTAATCTTGGTTTAATGGAACTAATGATTAATTGGTTATAGGATTAAACCCGAACCCGATCGCATTTTCTCCATTTCCCACTCGCGATCCCGATTTCTTTCCTCACTGCACGCAACTTCTCCGCGCGGGCATTTCCAGCCATTTCACTCTTTTTTTTTCACGTCGCAACGTCTCCTTTTCTCCTTTCTCCCGATCGCCCGTTCCTCCTTCTCTTCCCATTCGCGATCCCTTCCACATCTCCGCATCCACGCCGCTCGCCGTGCCGCTCGTCGTCGATCGCCGTGCCGATCACCGCCGCCGCGCGAGAGAGAGAGAGCTACTGCCGCCGATGCTGATCTCCGCCCAATCCAGCTGATATCCACCCTTTTCCTTCCCATGCTTGCTGCCGCCTCCCTAGGGTCTCCTCATTGCCGCCGATGCTCGAGCCTGTCTCGACACTCATCATCACTGGCCATTTCCCCCCTCGCCGCGAGATCCATCTGCTTCTATCCTTCCCTGAACTGGATCTCACCAGTCGCCTAGATCTCCGTCATCGAAGATCTCAAGTTGAACAGTCGCTCGATCATTGTTGCCCCTGCTCAATCCATCGCTGCAATTTCTTATCTCTCGATCTCATAGCCGAATGCCATGAGATCCACTTGTCGTCACAGTTGATCTCCTCTACCATTGCCCTTCATCCCTCCATCGGCGACTTGTGAGCTCCAGCACGTGAGTTATCTATTCTGTTGATTTGGGTCACCGATTAGGGCAAGTTAGTGATCTCTGGGTTTGTTGTTGCCAGTTGTAGTAGACAAATTTGATCTTCTCGGTGGTGTTACCAATCAAGAGGGCAGTCATCTTCCAAGTTTACCGTGAGTTCAGGGGTAAGATCTGTGATTTCTATCTACTCCTTTTAATATGTTGTTGTTTTGTTCGATTGAGGCAGATGTGGGTGGTTTTCTGTTGGTTGACTGTGAGGTGATGAGTTTGGACGGTTGTGACATCCTTCGTCGAGCATGGATCAGTGGTTTTGGGCTGCATCATTGTTGTGATGAGGAATAGTGGCTTCACTTCAGTGATTTGAGGGTTGTGATCTATGAATTGGACAGTGGAGTGGAGCTGTGAATCGGCTATTGGAGTGGTTGTGAGAGGTAAGGTTTGTAAATGTTGATTAAGTTAACTGATATCTATTGGTTGAGCAGATTTAATTATTGGAGTGATAATCAATTGTTGGTGAATAGATCGGGTTATGGGGTTGCTTCCAATTGGGCTATTTGAACTTTAATCCGATACCTTGATGTAGATCAAGAAGTTGTGGGTGATTGCAACGATTGAAAGGTAAGCATTGATTTGGTACATTATGAAGTAGGATATGTTACCTTTATTGTTGATGCATGAGTAATACGATGAATTTAATCTGATTAAGAATGGAGAATTGTTAGGTATTAATAAATGGAATGGGATTACACCACTGTGGGATTTGGTTAATTAATCAGGGATTAAGATTGTGTTAGATTATTATCCCTACCGTTGGTTTATGCTAGAATTTGGTTATAATGATATTCTACGATTTCAGGACTTTGATGTGACGCGAATTCGTGGACATGAAGACGGTTACGATTTACATATCAGGTGAGTAATTTCCTACCCTGGTTAGGTAGATATAATTGCATTTAGATTTAGACATAGATATGAGCATGTTAGGTGTTGATATTATCTTGATCCTGCTCTTATTATCCGTATGCTTGATACTTGTCTTTGGCTATATTTACTCAAAGGTTGATATCACATTTCTTTTATTATGATTTTGGGTTATAGATGTGATGTAAATTGGCTTAGATGTTAGAGTACGGGTGATGACCCAATTTATAAATTGGCAAAAAGGTTATCCGTGGGTAGATAATGCCCTAAATGTAGGGTTTATTTCCAATACCCGTATATTGCATACTTATTATCAACCATGTGTTGTGTAATGGATAAGTGAAGGGTGATTAGTGTTGGACTTTCCGAGCCGTAAAAACCGCTTTTTGCGTTGCGAAAACCTCGGAATCCCCGGCCACGAATCCGTGCGAAGATGTATTAAAACTAAAACATGTATGTGTTTACTAAAAACCCTAGATCTACCTTAGATCTAGAAGGTGAGATCATTACCCTCGATGCGACGTCCTTCACAAATCTCGCTCGTCCAAAAGCTTCGCCGGAACTCAAGAGCGTCAAGTGCACACTCCTCTATTGGTATCCACACAAGCAATAGGTGGAGAAAATCAATCTTGAGTGTGCTAACACTCCTTAGATTCTCACGTCAAGATGAGGAAGAAGAGGGAGAGAGCTTGAGAGGATGATCCAAGGAAGAAGATGAAGTTGTGTAACTCAAAAAAATGAATACCCCATCTAATGGAGTGGCCAGCCACTTCAAGGCTTGGGAGGTTACATGCATGCATGTAACTCCTCCAAGAGCCAATGGCTCTTGGTCTCCCTCATGAGGTGGCACCACATGGTAAGTCAATGATGATATGGAGCATCATCATTGGCCGTCCATGCCAAGTCATCATCATGACATGGCATTTGGTCAAGTCAAACTTGACCTTTCATCTTTCCTCTCAAATCAAGTCAAACTTGACCTCTTATCTCCCATGGTTAATCAAATCCAACCATTTGATTCAAGTCAATTTAATTTAATGAATCTATATTCATTAATTTAAATTGATTTGATGAATCAAATCTAAATTAGACTCATTCAACACTTGAATCAAATCGAGTCCAACTCAATTAGTCTAATTAGAAGTACTCTTAATCCAATTTGCTTCATCCCATGAACCTAATCCTCATGGTTCATCATATGAACCTAATCTCCATCTAATTGCCCTTAGTGTGTGACCCTATAGGTTCTTGTAACGTTGGCAATGTCCCTAAACCGATTTAGGAACATAAGCAATGAGCGGTATCTAGCAACACATCATTGCTACCCAAGTTACAAGAATGTTGAGCTCCAACATCACCTTTGTGACTACTAATTGTGACTCTCACAATATGTGACAATGTCCCTCTATCCTTGACATCTAGATTGACCAATCGAGGCATAGACCGTGTCATCCTCAGTACAATCTATATCTTGAACTCCAAGTAGACTCACTCTAATCAAATGAGCTCAATATCTCATATTGACTCATTTGGGCATGGCCATGCACTTCGTGGTCTCACTCTATCAAGAATATCGATGTCACCCCTGTCATATAGGAGGGATAGATCCCATCTACATCACTCACATCCCTCCGAATAATTTGTTACATACCCAGTAATCGCCTTTATAGTCCATGACGCATTGACGGCGTTTGCCAAAGTATGCAACTCCATATGTAGGGAACCATGGTGACTTCAGGTCTAAGGACTAATAGTCATACTAATAGCCACATGAGGAAGTATATGATACTCATATAACGATCCATGATACTTTCTCATGGCGGGTCATTCAGTATACATTCTCCAATGCATACCCATGTGTCAACTTGATATCTCATATCCATGACTTGTGAGATCAAGCCATCGTGTTGACCTACAAATAGTCTTTATGCATTAACATTGTCCCTGAATGTTAATACTTGACTAGGAATGATTAAGAGTAGTGTTCTCTATATCATCTCATTATCGATTCAACCAATCGATTGATATAGATAAGAACCTACTACTCAAGGACATTATTATATTTAGTTATTTAGCACCAATACAAGTAAATATAATAACCATGCCTTTATAAATAGGAATATGATACAATAAAGTCCATACAACAATCATCACATTTTTGGCTCTAGGGCTTTCACTAACAATCTCCCACTAGCATTAGTACCAATCACCGTAGTATCTAATACCCAATGACCTAGTGTGACCATCATGCTTTTTCTGTGCCAAAGCCTGGGTCAAGGGATCTGTGATATTAGCCTCTGTGGGTACTCTGCAAATCTTCACATCTCCTTTATCGATAATCTCTTGAATGAGATGGAAGCACCGATATATTTGGCCTCTGTTGTAGAATCAACAACTGTGTCCTTCTTGGAACTCTTCCAGCTCACAGCGCCACCATTCAAGCAAAACATGAACCCTGACTGTGATCTATAATCATCCTGGTCAGTTTGGAAGCTGGCATCGCTGTAACCCTTTACAGCTAGCTCCTCATCGCCTCCAAATATCAAGAAATATTCTTTAGTCCTTCTCAAGTACTTAAGGATATTCTTGACTGCTATCCAGTGATGCTCACCTGGATCTGACTGGTATCTACTCATCATGCTCAAAGCATACGAGACATCAGGACGAGTACACAACATGGCGTACATGATAGATCCTATAGCAGATGCGTAAGGGATCTTATCCATGCGCTCTCTCTCCTCTCTAGAAGAGGGACTTTGAGTCTTCGAAAGACTCACACCATGTGACATCGGCAGAAGTCCCTTTTTGGAATTCTGTATGGCAAACTGTAGTAATACCGTGTCAATGTATGTACTCTGACTTAGGCCAAGCAATCTCTTAGATCTATCTCTATAGATCTTGATGCCTAGAATACATGCTACTTCACCTAAGTCCTTCATTAAGAAGCACGTCCCCAACCAAGTCTTCACAGACTGTAGCGAAGGGATGTCATTCCCAATGAGCAGTATGTCATCCACATACAATACAAGGAAGACAACTGTATTCCCATTAACCCTTTTGTAGATACAGGGTTCATCTTCATTCTTGATGAAACCAAACTGTTTGATCGCATCATCGAATCGAAGATTCCAGCTCCGAGAGGCTTGTTTTAGCCTATAAATGGACCTTTGCAGCTTGCATACTTTTCCAGTATGCTGTGGATCTTCAAAACCCTCAGGTTGTGTCATGTACACATCCTCGAGTAAGTTTCCATTCAGAAACGTGGTTTTGACATCCATCTACCAGATTTCATAATCGTGGTATGCTGCAATAGCAAGCAAGATCCGAATGGACTTAAACATCGCCATTGGAGAAAAGGTTTCATCATAGTCAATACCATGAATTTGCTTGAAACCTTTAGCCACCAATCGACCCTTATAGGTATGCGTAAGTCCATCCATGTCAGTCTTTCTCCTAAAGACCCACTTACATCCAATGGGATTGACCCCTTCAGGTGGATCAACCAAAGTCCAAACTTGGTTGGTGTACATGGATTCCATCTCGGATCTCATGCCTCTAGCCATTTCTCAGAATCTGGGCTCATCACAGCTTCCTGATAGAAGGTAGGCTCATTCTCAATGAGCATTACGTCATCATGGTCAGACAAGAGAAATGAGTAGCTCTCATGCTGATGACATACCCTATCAGATCTGCGAAGAGGTAGGTCTACCTGAACAGGTGGTTGTTCCACAACCCTTTGTGCAACAATCTCATCACCCACAACACTTTGTGGTTCCTGTTCAACCTCCATCAAGGCCTCAGTGCTATGGTGCTTATCTTGAATTTCTTCAAGATCGAACGTACTCCCACTAGTTTTTCTAGAAATAAAATCCCTTTCTAGAAAAACCCCAGTCTTTGCCACAAACACTTTGTGCTGACTGGGAATGTAGAAGTAATATCTCTTTGTGTCCTTGGGATATCCAACAAAATAGTACCTATCGGATTTGGGTCCCAGTTTGTCTGAGACTTGACGTCGAATGTAAGCCTCACAACCCCAAATCCTCATGAAAGACATCTTGGGATTTCTCCCTATCCATATCGTATATAGTGTCTTTATCACAACCTTGGATGGTACACGGTTAAGGGTAAAGGCTGCTGTGTCTAGAGCATATCCCCAAAAGGATATAGGAAGATCTGTGTGACTCATCATAGATCGTACCATATCGAATAGGGTACGATTCCTCCTTTTGGATACACCATTCCACTGTGGTGTTCCAGGAGGAGTGAGTTGGGATATAATCCCACACTCAGCTAGATAGTCACGAAACTCATGGCTAAGGTATTCACCACCTCGATCTGATCGAAGTATCTTAATACTCTTGCCAAGCTGGTTTTGTACTTCATTCTAGAATTCTTTGAACTTTTCAAAGGATTCTGATTTATATGTCATGAGATACACATAACCATATCTACTGAAGTCATCAGTAAATGTAATGAAGTACCTGTAACCACCTCTAGTAGCAACATTGAAAGGGCCACATACATCACTATGTATAAGTCCTAACAAGTCTATTGCTCTTTCGCTATGTCCACTAAAGGGAGTCTTGGTCATCTTGCCTAAAAGGCAAGACTCGCATGTCTCATATGATTCAAAATCAAATGAGTCTAGCAGCCCATCCTTATGGAGTTGAGATAAGCTATTCTCATTTATGTGACCTAAGCGACAGTGCCAAAGATAGGCTTGGTTCAACTCATTTGAATTGAACCTTTTGGTACTTATGTTATAGATAGGGCTCTCTAAGTCTAGAAAGTAGAGTCCATTCATTAGAGGTGCACTACAATAGAACATATCATTTAAATAAACTGAACAACATTTGTTCCTTATTATAAATGTAAATCCTTTCTTGTTCAAACAAGAAACCGAAATTATGTTCTTAGTTGAAGCAGACACATAACAACATTCATCTAATTCTAGTACAAGCCCAGAGGGTAGAGATAGATCATAAGTTCCTACAGCAACAACAGCAACCCTTGCTCCATTGCCTACTCGTAGATCCACCTCGCCCTTTGTCAATGCCCTGCTATTTCTCAGCGCCTGCACATTGGTACAAATGTGAGATGCACATCCGGTATCTAATACCCATGATGAAGAAATAGATAGATTGACTTCTATAACATTTATACCTGAAGTAGAAGTCTCACTTCTCTTTTTCTTAAGATCTTCCAAGTATGCCTTACAGTTACGCTTCCAGTGTCTAGCTTCCTTGCAGTGGAAGCAAGCCCCTTCCTTGGCTACCCCTCCTTTAGGTTTAAGTTCTTTGCCTTTGCCCTTGACTTGGGACTTTCCCTTACCTTTAGGCTTGCCCTTGCCTTTCTTCTTTTGCACCATCAAAATGGTGTCAAATTTTCCCTTCTTAAGGTTAAGCTCAGCAGTTCTCAACATATTGAGCATCTCAGGTGGTGGCTTATCAATTTCATTCATGTTATAATTCATGAGAAATTGATTGTAGGCTTGTGACAAAAATTTACAAGATCAGGTAAGTGGCCAGCTCTTGGCCAAGTGGGAATCCCAGCCTTTGTAGGTTTTCTACGTACCCAATCATCTTGAGTACATATGGACCTACAGGAGTCCCATCTTGCATTTTGGACCCAAACAATGCCTTAGAGACTTCATATCTCTCCTGCCTTGCTTGTCCTTGATATAGTTGACGAAGATGTTCAACCATATCATAAGCATTCATGAACTCGTGTTGCTTCTGAAGCTCAGAGTTCATGGTCGCGAGCATTAGACATGACACATCTAATGCATCATCTTGATGCTTCTTGTAAGCATCTTTGTCAGCTCGCGAGGCAGTGACAGGAGGTGCCTCCGGAATGGGCTGCTCCAGGACGTACAACTTCCTTTCTTGGGTGAGAACAATTCTCAGGTTCTGTGCATCCAGGAAATTTGCTCCATTGAGCTTGTCCTTCTCAAGGACAGAACGCAGAGAGAGAGTGTTCGTGTTTGTCGACATAGTTATCTACAACATACAATGCAGAGAATTAATATCATATTCCTTTTATCAGTTAATTAGGCCTTTAATCAAATGATGCTCCCACTGAATTATAGGAATTTTGTAGAATCGAGTTATGGATGTGGTCAAACCACATTACTAGATTCATACAAACTAGCTATAATTCTTGCGGGACAAGATCCACATCATACTAAGCCTTGAGTTAGCTTTGGCTAAATCGCCCAAGACTTAGTACGATCGGTGGGTAACACATTACCGATTACATCTCTATGCAACTCTTGTTTATAGGATCAAGACCCACATTTACAAAAGACCTTGAGTTAGCTTTGGCTAAATCTCCCAAGATTTAGTGTAATGTGATCTTATCCTATCCTTCCAACGGTTGGAATATGCCTATAGTTCTACTCGATCCAATTGAGTTAACTAGTTTTATTCAATCTAATTGAGCTTACTCTAACCCAAGCCGTGATAGGTGGGACAAAGATTGTCTCTCCGTACCCTACCAAGATAATATGCGTTGCTCTGCTTTGGCAGATTCAACAACTACAAATGATCGAGGTAGTGATGGGTATCAAGGACCTGGTAGGCATTTACGAGTTGATTCGATTAAGATCTAATCTAATCGTAATGTGTATCATATACGCATTAAGGCCTTTATTATCCTATATTAGCATTCATCACATACATACATACATTATTCTATCATGCATCATATACATACAAGAAAATTATCCTAGCATGCATCATATACATACAAGCATTATTCTACTAGCATGCATCTCATACATACAAGCAAAATCCAATATATATATATATATATATATATATATATATATAATCAACTGTGATGTGGTCATAGCCCTACTACGATCTTCTCAAGCCAATGAGAAGATCAGACGGTCAACCTAGGGCTAGCGGCTTCTCCAAGCGCTTCCTTTGACCGCCATGTGTCGTCGGCACCCTTCTCGTAACCTCGTCTACAAGTGGACTTTCCACCGCTCCATTTTGTACATTACAAATATGAAACTTGAGTTACATTCGAGTCTAAAACTATTTACAACTAGAATTTCAAAAGAAGAGGTACGACGTGCAGGTCGCATACACTATACAACACGCACAACAACAAAAATGCCACGCAGGCCGTATTATGAATTACAACACATCATAATCCAATCAAATTGGGATCATTGGGCCATGACAATCACATAATTCTAAATTATTTATTTTTACAGAAAATTTCTATAATTTTTCCTTTTTTTTTTTCAATTTTATGAGTCACCTCTCCGTAACGGTCCCACTAAGCGGTTTCCGAGCGCGATTGCGGGACAAGGCCCCTTTCGGGGATAGGGGCAGCGCCCATACTCGCAAAATAAACTTTGCGAGTGTCCCTACTATGATCCTACAGTGACTTAAGTCACTTTTCCAAAAACATAAAGCGAGAACTCGCCGTTTTGGAGAGTTTTTCTCGATGGTTGAAGCCTACAAGTGTCCCAACACTCGTTGCTTCAACTCTTCGAGAAAAATACCTAAAATTCTATAAAAATAGGAAATTTACAGAAACATAAAAATATGTAATTTATATATCTAATATAAAAACTACAAAAACTAAAAACATACATGCTTCGCATGTGGCTCTGATACCACTGTTGGACTTTCCGAGTCGCAAAACCGCTTTTTAACCTCGGAATCCCCGGCCACGGATCCGTGCGAAGATGTATTAAAAATAAAACATGTATGTGTTTACTAAAAACCCTAGATCTACCTTAGATCTAGAAGGTGAGATCATTACCCTCGATGCGACGCCCTTCGCAAATCCTGCTCGTCCAAAATCTTCGCCGAAACTCAAGAGCATCAAGTGCACACTCCTCTATTGGTATCCACACAAGAAATAGGTAGAGAAAAGTAATCTTGAGTGTGCTAGCACTCCTTAGATGCTCACGGCAAGATGAGGAAGAAGAGGGAGAGAGCTTGAGAGGATGATCCAAGGAAGAAGATGAAGTTGTGTAACTCAAAAAAATGAATACCCCATCTAATGGAGTGGCCGGCCACTTCAAAGCTTGGGTGGTTACATGCATGCATATAACTCCTCCAAGAGCCAATGGCTATTGGTCTCCCTCATGGGGTGGCACCACATGCTAAGTCAATGATGATATGGAGCATCATCATTGGCCGGCCATGCCAAGTCATCATCATGACATGACATTTTGTCAAGTCAAACTTGACCTTTCATCTTCCCTCTCAAGTCAAGTCAAACTTGACCTCTTATCTCCCATGGTTGATCAAATCCAACCATTTGATTCAAGTCAATTTAATTTAATGAATCTCTATTCATTAATTTAAATTGATTTGATGAATCAAATCTAAATTAGACTCATTCAACACTTGAATCAAATCGAGTCCAACACAATTAGTCTAATTAGGATTACTCTTAATCCAATTTGGTTCATCCCATGAACCTAATCCTCATGGTTCATCATATGAACCTAATCTCCATCTAATTGCCCTTAGTGTGTGACCCTATAGGTTCTTGTAACGTTGGCAATGCCCCTAAACCGATTTAGGAACTTAAGTAATGAGCGGTATCTAGCAACACATCATTGCTACCCAAGTTACAAGAATGTTGAGCTCCAACATCACCTTTGTGACTACTAATTGTGACTCTCACAACATGTGACAATGTCCCTCTATCCTTGACATCTAGATTGACCAATCGAGGCATAGACCGTGTCATCCTCGGTACAATCTATATCTTGAACTCCAAGTAGACTCACTCTAATCAAATGAGCTCAATATCTCATATTGACTCATTTGGGCATGGCCATGCACTTCGTGGTCTCACTCTATCAAAAATATCGATGTCACCCCCGTCATATAGGAGGGATAGATCCCATCTACATCACTCACATCTCTTCGAATAATTTGTTACATAGCCAGTAATCGCCTTTATAGTCCACCCATTTACGGGGGACGTTTGACGAAGCCAAAGTATGCAACTCCTTATGTAGGGAACCATGGTGACTTCAGGTCTAAGGACTAATAGTCATACTAATAGCCACATGAGAAAGTATATGACACTCATATAATGATCCATGATACTTTCTCATGGTGGGTCATTCAGTATACATTCTCCAATGCATACCCATGTGTCAACTTGATATCTCATATCTATGACTTGTGAGATCAAGTCATCGTGTTGACCTACATGCTAGTCTTTATGCATTAATATTGTCCCTGAATGTTAATACTTGACTAGGAATGATTAAGGGTAGTGTTCTCTATATCATCTCATTATCGTTTCAAACAATCGATTGATATAGATAAGAACCTACTACTCAAGGACATTATTATATTTAGTTATTTGGCACCAATACAAGTAAATATAATAACCATGCCTTTATAAATAGGAATATGATACAATAAAATCCATACAACAATCATCACATGATTGACTCTAGGGCTTTCACTAACAATTAGTGTGTCACTACGGACCAGTGGTCCCAGCTTGTTATGATTAGTCGAGTATGACTCTCTATAGGATAGAGAGTGCGTCGATCAGTTGAGTATGACTCTCTATTGGATAGAGAGTTATGATTAGTTGAGTACGATTCTCTATAGGATAGAGAGTTCGTTGATTAGTTGAGTACGACTCTCTACAGGATAGAGAGTGTATTGATCAGATAGGTACGACTCTTTGTTGAACAGAGAGTCTGTAATAGATGTTTGTACGTGTGACAACATATTCATGTCATTTGCATGCATTCTGACAACATAGTCTCCCTTGGGGTTGAGAGAGTCGTTAGTCATCTTGCCTCCCAAGTTACCCACCCCCGAGGAGTAACTGGTGTGAGGGCAGAGCATTTATTGTGCCACACTCTACCACTATATACGGTAGTAGTTGGAGTTTCGTGCAGTTGTCCTGGGTGCATGACACTCGACCACTCATTGGTAGTGTCAGTCAGAGTGGCCAGCAGCAGGGACCACCATTGTGTAGCGAGCTCTTTACACTCATATGCTACTTGATCATACTGCCCACTCGGCCACTCTAGAGCGGTGGTTGGTGTTGAGTTAGGACAGTTGTCATGTCGTGCCACCTAGGCCACACTGGGATCGTGGTAGCGAGTAGGGGTGCACACGCATGACCATGCATGCTGCATTGCCGTATCTTATGACACTTTGCATATTACCATATATATACATATATGCATGTATATATATATGGATGGTTGTGATTAATATAAATATAGATGTAGTCTATATATATATGCTTATTGTGATGTTGCATTTGATTGTACTATGCTTGCTGCATTTGGTTGTACATCATATTCATGCATGCTTCTTGCATCTGTTATACGGTTGTGTCGGATACTTGTATATGTGTTGGATAGACCATTAGATACCTTGACCTGTAGCATGAGTATATTGTGAGTTGGTATTACTCTTCCTGTTAAATATATATGTTGGATATATACTCAGGTTGGATCAGAGTAGCGTAGCAGACTTTCAGGTATGTCTGCATTTTATGTTGTTCATTTGATTATACAGTATATGCTTGTATTTATATACTATGCTGATATACCTGTTGTTCCTCTAGATTATGTTGTTGAATTACATGTGATATTTGATATATACATATTTTTCTATTACCTACTGAGTTTTACTCACCACCACGGACCCTGGATTTTTCTATCACCCAGGTAACAGGTAGCAGACTTTGTGATGGATATGGAGCACCGCTGGCTGGCATCATCTCATCTCAACTCCGAGAGTCTGGATTTTTAGGTTTTTCGTATGTCTTGTTATCTATTCTGAGTTTTCATGGTGTTATGTGTTATGTGATGTACGCACATGTTGGTGCGGGTTTTGACGAGTTTTTCTTTATGTTCTGGTGTTAGTCATACCAGTATGCATGGTGTGTGGTTGTATTGTATATTTGTGGTTATGGGTATGTCGTTGTATTAGTTTCCACTGTGTTTCGTTAGGTTGTTATGTTTTTATATATATATGTTGTTGTTGTTGTGGCCTACGGGCCTTGTATTAACCCGAAATGTTGCCACGTACAGGGGAGATGTCGTCCGTTTGCTTTTCGGCACGACATGCTCTTGGGGAATGACAACTTTAGTGGTATCATAGCCCTAGGTTCTGCGATGCCATACAATGTTGTTTTGTGTCGCATCTTGGATTCTCGGGAGTCGATTTGTTTCGGTTTTGGTTTTCTGATATGAGATAGACAGTGGCCTGAGCTCCAAGCAGCACGAGGTAAGAATCACTGATAACATATACTTAGTTAGATGTTTATCTAAACTTGCTCAATAGGTGTATATAGTAAGAGTTATGACACCTGTGCAGACTTGTAGTGGAAGTCGCCCACCGTGGCGACCAACCGGAGTTGTCGTTAGGGTTTATACTCTCGGTTTTGTTGTTTATGTATTTAATGATTAAATAGGGAATAACCTATAGTAGGTTGGTTATTCTTCATAATCGTTCTTTGAGTTGACCACGGGCACGACCTGTGGAGTCTGTGAGTCTTGAACCTGTGTCGAAAAGGTGATTTACCTTTGAGAGCTGATCGATACCGAGTCGGAAAATAGGGGTCAAGTCATCACATTTCTTATGGAAATCAGAGACTACAGTCTTAGATATTTTCACTAATTATGCTTGTAAAATCATTACCTATTGGGTAATGGATAAGACAAGTAGACTATTGTTGATGCAGATAGTGGAAGGCTAGGTTATGGTATTTCATAGGGATTTTATCCCTGAGTTGTTCATACTGAGTTGTATAACTTTGAGAGTACTTTTGAGTGCTTAACTCATGTTATACCGAGAAAGAAGAGTTGTTTGCATACCATTATTGGGATCAAGCCGGTATTTGGTGATAAATGAAGAAAATAATCTTCGGGAAATAATATATCACTTGATCATGGTGTAGTGATGTTGAAAGAGAGTATTTTGTCGTGTCACTTTTAGTGACACATTGTAAGGAATTCTTGAGCTTCAAGTAGGGTGATCATCAGTAATGGGAATACCATGTAAAGTTGTTAGACTTGCAGAGTTTACGCTCACCCAATAACTCAAGAATGTGAGTGGATATTTTAAGCCACCCAGAGTTATTGGCTTATAGTTGGAATAGGATGTCGGGATCTTTAATCAGATCCTATCGGAAGACGTTGGATTGAGTCAGGAGTTTAGAAATGACTACGTACAAGTGTTTAAGAGTTGGAGACCGATAAGCAAATATTGTAGGTCAACTTATTAAAGTCTGAAGTCTCTAACTGTTAGATAAAAAGGAGCAAGATCGGAGTCGTAGTCCTTGAGCTACTTTTCAATTATAGAAGACCAACTGCAGATCATCCGGATGTTCTCATGCACATCAGCGGAATCAGAACAAAGACTCCGAAGGGACTATGTGTATGCAGTGCAAATCACGAAGACACGTGAAGTCAGATTATCTGTTGGATTAGTTCATCTATTGCTATTGTAAGCAACCAGTACATTTGAGGTGTATTTTGAAGACTCAGTTGAAGACTATCAATTGTGTTCCAGGAGGATGATGCACCATCTCGACAGTAGAGATCAACACCGAATATTGGATTATCTCATCAACAACAACCTACTACCTCAGGCGTGGTTGGAGTTCCTTGATACTCCCCTTCAGCAGAAATCAACACAGAAGAATCATCAGTAGAAGACATCTTAGAAGATTCAGCAGACAACAACAGTTACCTCCAGATGTGATTTGCTTAGTACAGAGGAGAGAGTATATGACGATGGTCGTATCTATTCGGTATTCTACAGTTGGAGCTCCTAGCATTAAGTGATAAGATCAGACAATCCGGGGAAAATCCTTGGGTCATTCGTCGTAGAAATGCGACCGCTTTATCACGGATTGTTGGATCTGATCTTCTTCTCTTCAGAGAAAGTCCGAGACTTGCGAGGAGCCTTTAGATCGGATCGACAGATAATGGATTGTTCAGGGTATTACTTTAGTTTACCCTCAAGGTTAATATATTGAGAGATACTTGTAGTTTACGGGTATCTTGGTCTAGAAAATTCTTTGTTGGATTAGAAGGGTTTTTTACATCGACTTGTAGGTCGGTGGTATCTCTACCGTCAAGTGAGAAGTAGACCAACAATTAAGAAGTCAAGGGAGGCCCTTAGACTTTGATAGACATACTTTTATTGTAGACATATCCTTACGGATGGTCAAATTGTTGGAAGTATGGTACGATATGTCTCTCGGATGTGCATATAATCTGAGAGTATTCGGATGTAGTTTCGGATGAACTCCAAGGCTTGCCATTGCATAGGGAAGTGGAGTAGGCGATCAGAGTGATTTCGAAGATAGTGTCGATATTGAATTCCTCATACGAGTGATAATTTTGTTGATATAAGTGTTACTAAACACTATGAGAATTAGAAGAACGTGAGTTGCGATTATAGGAGATGTTGGAGGGGATATTTATCTATCCCAGTATTCCTCTTTGAGAAGATCCGAAACTCTTTGTTGAAAGAGAGATGGACCTTTGAGATTATGCATCAATTATCAATGAAGGAATGCGATAGTTGTTAAAAGTAAATATCCTTCGTTGGGGATAGATGATCTATTTAGATCAGTTAAGGACACCTGTGTATACTCTAGGATCGATTTACGACTGGAGCATTGATATTGTAGTGACATGGTGTCATATAATTATTAGTGTCATTGTGATGGTTGGTATATCATCCGTGTAGAGTAATGGGGATGCAGTTGTGTAGGGATGACAATTTCATACTTGGTATGAATTTTATGAGCTTTTGATTATGACGTTATACTATTTAACGATTTAATCGTCCATGAATTTGAGAATCGTGTGTTCTGGACACGATTGGATCAGTTTGTGATTGTTGGAGTTGCGTAACTTGGCCACTGTTGATGGTGGTAGTTGGAGTTGCGCACTCGACCACCATAAATGGTGGTTTCCTTGTATGTTTTGGTTAATAGTGTAGATGTGGATAGAATGTTTGGCATTACTATACCACGAACTTGGTTGACCAAGAGAGTGATGGAAATCATTTAGTCGGAAGCTGGTGAAACTAGTTTACAGGACCTAGACGGCAGTTAACTTTTACACGAGTATTAGTTAATCCTTCCAAGGTGGATAAAAGGATGTGATACGTAAATGTATCATTTCAGGGATTGGAGTGATTCCGATGCAGTTGAATGAGGCGTATCTCATGCTTACGACAGTTAAGAAACTACGAAATAAGCTGTTAGGCACGTGACGTGGTTCTAGCAGATATGATGTTGTGTAGTAGTTTTATGGAGCATAAATGCTCATGGAGTTTTGGCTAGCTATTGGGTAGCTATTATAGAGTTGTTGGATTGGTTCAGAAAATTTCGATTCTGGATTGGAAGCGAGAGCATATCACTATAGATTTCGTTATGGGATTTCCTAGAACCCGTAAAAGACATGATGCGATTTGTGTGATCATGGATCGACTAACCAAATCAGCTCACTTTCTGCCTATACATGGAATGGACTTGTTGGATCGTCTGGAAGAATTGTACTGCCGAGAAATTATCAAATTGTATGGGGTACTTTTGAGTACCATATCTGATAGAGATCCGCGATTTACCTCGTGATTTTGGCAGAGTCAGCAGCAAGCTATGGGCACAGAGCTTCAGCTCAATATAACATTTCATCCGCAGACAGACAGATAGTCGGAGCGTACCAATTAGACTCTGGAGGATCTATTAAGATCCTGTGTCATGGATTATGGAGGTAGTTGGGAGAACTACATTCCTTTAGTGGAATTTGACTATAAAAATAGTTATCACTCCTCCATTCAGATGACTCCTTCTGAGGCCCTATACGATAGACCCTGTAGATCTCCCGTGTTGTGGGAGGAAGTCGGGGAACGACAGCTATTGGGACCAACGAGTATCGAACATGATGTAGAGTTGGTGCGAGTCATCAGATGATGGTTATTAGAGGCACAGGGTTGACAAAAGAGTTACGCGGACCGGAGGTGAACCCCTTTGAAATTCTCAGTTGGGGAATAGGTGTTTCTGCGTGTTTCACCCACGAAAGGGGTGAAACGATTTAGGTTGAAAGGAAAAGATAACTCCACACTATATTGATCCATTTAAGATATTGGAGCGGTTTGGGGGTGTAGCTTACTGGTTGGCTTTACCTCCGATACTTATGGGTGATCATAACGTATTTCATGTTTATATTCTGAGGAAATACGTTCTGCATTTAGATCATGTTGTGAAAGAGGTTCCAATTCTACCTCAGTCTAATGCGACCTATGAAGAGATTCTAGTGAGAATTCTTGGTCGCAAGGAGGGACAGTTGAGGAGCAAAACCATCCGACTCGTAAAGGTTGGATGGCAGCATCATACGGATGAGGAGGCTATGTAGGAGCTGGAAGATACTATTCGAGCTTGATACCCACATCTGTTTTACCAGAGATATGTGGCCATTTCGGAGATTTCTGGTATTGGTTCTTACATTTAAGTATGAAATTTGGGGACCAAATTTTTATTAGTGGGGGAGAATGTAAAATACCAGAAAATAAAAATAAAATAAAATAATGCTTTATAATTAGGAAAATACTCTATGGAATTTTTCAGGAATTTTAGAAATTTTTTTGGACTTAAATGAAAATTTTATGGCAGTTGCGGGGAAAGATTTACTGTTTGGGTTATATGCTTATGAGGGATTAATCTTGGTTTAATGGAACTAAGGATTAATTGGTTATAGGATTAAACCCGAACCTGATCGCATTTCCCACTCGCGATCCCAATTTCTTTCCTCACCGCACGTGACTTCTCCGCGTGGGCATTTCCAGTCATTTCTCTTCTTTTTTTTCACGCCGCGACATCTCCTTTTCTCCTTTCTCCCGATCGCCCGTTCCTCCTCTTCCCATTCGCGATCCCTCCCACATCTCCGCCTCCACGTCGCTCGCCATGCAGCTCACCACCGCTACGAGAGAGAGAGAGCTACTGCCGCCGGTGCCGATCTCTGCCCGATCCAGCCTATATCTGCCCTTCTCCTTCCCATGCTTATTGCTGCCGCCCTAGGGTCGCCTCTTTGCCACCGACGCTCAAGCATGTCTCCACACTCATCGCCACTGGCCATTTTCCCCCTCACCGCGAGATCTATCTGCTTCTGGCCTTCCCTGAACTAGATCTCACCAGTCGCCTAGATCTTCATCATTGGAGATCTCAAGTTGAACAGTCGCTCGGTCGTCGTTGCCCCTGCTCAATCCATCGCTGCAATTTCCTATCTCTTGATCTCACAGCTGAATGCCATGAGATCCACTTGTCTTCACTGTCGATCTCCTCTACCGTTGCCCTTCATCCCTCCATCGATGAATTGTGAGCTCCAGTAGGTGAGTTATCTATTCTATTGATTTGGGTCACCGATGAGGGCAAGTTAGTGATCTCTGGGTTTGCTGTTGCTAGTTGCAGTAGACGAATTTGATCTTCCCGGTGGTCTTACCAATCAAGAGGGCAGTCATCTTCCAAGTTGACTGTGAGTTTAGGGGTAAGATCTGTGATTTCTGTCTACTCCTTTTAGTATGTTGTTTTTTTGTTCGATTGAGGCAGATGTGGGTGGATTTCTATTGGTCGACTATGAGGTGATGAGTTTGGACGGTTGTGACATCCTTCGTCGAGCATGGATCGATGGTTTTGGGTTACATCATTGTTGTGACGAGGAATAGTGACTTCACTTCAGTGATTTGAGGGTTGTGATCTATGAATTGGACAGTGGAGTGGAGCTGTGAATCGGCTATTGAAGTGGTTGTGAGAGGTAAGGTTTGTAAATGTTGATTAAGTTAACTGATATCTATAGGTTGAGCAGATTTAATTATTGGAGTGATAATCAATTGTTGGTGAATAGATCAGGTTATGGGGTTGCTTCCAATTGGGCTATTTGAACTTTAATCCGATACCTTAATGTAGATCAAGAAGTTGTGGGTGATTGCAACGATTGAAAGGTAAGCGTTGATTTGGTACATTATAAAGTAGGATATGTTACCTTTATTGTTGATGCATGAGTAATACGGTGAATTTAATCTGATTAAGAATGGAGAATTGTTAGGTATTAATAAATGGAATGGGATTATACCACAGTGGGATTTGGTTAATTAATCAGGGATTAAGATTGGGTTAGATTATTATTCCTACCATTAGTTTATGCTAGCATTCGGTTATATTGGTATTCTACGATTTCAGGACTTTGATGTGAGGTAAATTCGTGGACATGAAGACAGTTAAAGTTTACATATAAGGTGGGTAATTTCCTACCCTGGTCAGGTAGATGTAATTGCATTCAGATTTAGTCATAGATATGAGCATGTTAGGTGTTCATATTATCTTGACCCTGCTCTTATTATCCGTATTCTTGATACTTGTCGTTGGCTATATTTACTCAAAGGTTGATATTACATTTCCTTTTTTATGATTTAGGGTTATAGATGTGATGTAAATTGGCCTAGATGTTTAGTAGGGTGTAGATGTTAGAGTACGGGTGATGACCTAATTTATAAATTGGCAAAAAGGTCATCTGTGGGTAGGTAATGCCTTAAATGTAGGGTTTATTTCCAATACTCGTATATTGCATACTTATTACTAACCATGTGTTTTATAATGGTTAAGTGAAGGGTGATTACTGTGTCGCTACGGACCTGTGGTCCCAGCTTGTTATGATTAGACGAGTACGACTCTCTATAGGATAGAGAGTGCATCGATCAGTTGAGTACGATTCTCTATTGGATAAAGAGTTATGATCAGTCGAGTATAACTCTCTACAGGATCGAGTACGAAAAAAGATCTGTAAAAATCAAAAACAAATTTGTAAAAAGGCTAGATTGGTGGTTTCACCAAATCTTAGCGCCCTCGGCTCTGATACCAATTGTTGGATCAAGCGGATCGCTAGAGGGGGGGGGTTGAATAGCGATAAAACTTTTTCTTTGAATTCGTTCGGTAGACAATTAAACACAGAGGAAAGATAAATGAATAAATAAACAAGAAAAATGGATTTTTTACTTGGTTCATAGCCTTCGGCTACTACTCCAAGGCCCTAACCGTCCTAGACCGTGTAAGGAGGGCAATTCACTAAAACACTCCTCGTTAGAGGTAGGAGTTAGACGATTATAAAAACCTTCGAAAGAAAAAGATAGAGAGACAAACCCTTTCTTCTATTAATGTAAAATGAAATGATAGAAAACCTCGATTAACAAAAAGAATTACAATATTAACGAACCGACAAAGTAAGATTATACCAACAAGTAGGGAATAGAAATTAAGCTAGGGTTGCTGGTGTTTCGACAACACTTCGTCGTTGTAGAGTCGTCGGAGAGTCGTAGCATTGTGGAGGCTTTTGGGCACTTAGGATTGATGAAATGGTGAGAAATGGACCTTCTTTTATAGCCCTAGAAGTCGCCTCCTCGAGCACATCAAGATCCTACATCAATGGCCACCTCACCCTTGAAGAAAGGGATGAGTTTTGACTCATCTCGAAGTTGATCCTTGACCAGCGGTTCAACTGATTTCTTGGCCGATTGAATGGATGACTCAGTAGTTGAATTGATCCTTGGCGGGATGAACTGATGGGTCAGCAGTTGAACTGATCCTTGGCCGGTTGAACTGATTGCCAGAGTTTTCGACTGTAATAAAGAGTTAGCTCGAAATATAAGTGAATTCGACGGCCACTTGCCGTCCGATCTCAACATAGACCTTCCATGGGAAGTCTTGGTTCGATCGTCGCCTAAGGATGTCCCCGTATGGAGGACTCGACCTTACTTTCGCTCACTCACACGAGCTTACCTCAACATTTACTTTTGAAGCCTTGCTTTTGGTCTCCACCTAATTCCTTCGGCTCCCTCCGAAGTCCTCCTGGTGTCGCCTGACCACTACGGTTCTCTCCGAGTGTCGCTGACCTTTGGCTTAGCTTAGCGTTTCTGCATACTTGATTCAGCTCGAGAGATAATGATATATCCTTGACTTTGCGTCTTTTTCGATAATCAAAATACAGGTTCGACTTAGGTGCCCCTGCACCAACAAGTTCGTCGATCAGTTGAGTACGACTCTCTACAGGATAGAGAGTGTATTGATCAGATGGGTACGACTCTTTGTTGAACAGAGAGTCTGTGGTAGATGTCTGTAAATGTGATAGCACATTAATGTCATTTGCATGCATTCTGACGACATAGTCTCCCTTGGGTTGAGAGAGTCGTCAGTCATCTTGCCTCCCAAGTTACCCCCCCAGGAGTAACTGGTGTGAGGCCAGAGCATTTGTTGTACCGCACTCTACCACTATAGACGGTGGTAGTTGGAGTTGCATGCAATTGTCCTAGGTGCGTGACACTCGACCACTCATTGGTAGTGTCAGTCGGAGTGGCCAGCAGCAGGGACCCCCGTTGTGTAGTGAGCTCTTTACGCTCATATGCAACTTGATCATACTGCCCACTCGGCAACTCTAGAGCGGTGGTTGGTGTTGAGTTGGGGCAGTTGTCATGTCGTGCTACCTAGGTCACATGGGGTCCTGGTAGCGAGTAGGGGTGTGCAGGCATGACCATGCATGCTGCATTGCCGTATCTTATGGCGCTTTGCATATTACCATATATATACATATATGCATGTATATATATATGGATGGTTGTGATTAATATTTATATAGATGCAGTCTATATATCACTACAAAAAAACTATTTTTTGGTGACGAAATTTGGCAACGAATTATTTTCGTTGCAAATCTGCAACAAATATAGCGACGAATTTTAGATTTCGTCGCAAATTTGTAACGAAAAATATTTTCGTCGGAAATTTGCGACGAAAAATAAATTCGTCCCAAATTTGCCGTCGCCAATTTGCGACGGAAATAATTTTCATCGCATAATTTAGCGACGAATTCTGAATTCGTCACAGATATTTAATTTATTAAAAATAAAAATAGAAAACAAGCTCTGCTGAACGAGGTTATTTTTAAATATTTTGCAATGAATTCGTGAATTCGTTGCAAAATAGCAACGAATCCAGGATTCGTTGCAAAAATAATATTAAAAAATAAATTAACGTTTTAAAAAGTTAAAAAAAAAAATTTTAAAAAAATTGCAACGAATCCTGGACTCGTTGTAAAATTGCAACGAATCCACGGATTCATTGCAAAAATTGCAACGAATCTAGGATTCGTTGTAACACCGCAACTAATCCACAGATTCATTGCAAAAATTGCAACGAATCTAGGATTCGTTGCAAAAATTGCAACGAATCCAGGATTCGTTGCAAAATTAATATTAATATTAAAAAATAAAATAACATTTTAAAAAGGTTAAATTTTTTTTTTTAATTTTGCAACGAATCCGTGGATTCGTTGCAAATTTCCAACGAATCAACAGATTCGTTGCAGATTTTTAAAACGAATCCTGGATTCGTTGCAAAATTATTATTAATATTAAAAAATAAAATAACGTTTTAAAAAGGTTAAATTTTTTTTTTAAAATTTTGCAACGAATCCCTGATTCGTTGCAAAAATCTGCAACGAATCCATGGATTCGTTGGAAATTTGCATCGCATAATTTAGCGACGAATTCTGAATTCGTCGCAGATATTTAATTTATTAAAAATAAAAATAGAAAACAAGCTCTGCTGAACGAGGTTATTTTTAAATATTTTGCAATGAATTCGTGAATTCGTTGCAAAATAGCAACGAATCCAGGATTCGTTGCAAAAATAATATTAAAAAATAAATTAACGTTTTAAAAAGTTAAAAAAAAAAATTTTAAAAAAATTGCAACGAATCCTGGACTCGTTGTAAAATTGCAACGAATCCAGGATTCGTTGCAAAATTGCAACGAATCCAGGATTCGTTGCAACAATTGCAACGAATCCACGGATTCATTGCAAAAATTGCAACGAATCTAGGATTCGTTGCAAAAATTGCAACGAATCCAGGATTCGTTGCAAAATTAATATTAATATTAAAAAATAAAATAACATTTTAAAAAGGTTAAATTTTTTTTTTTAATTTTGCAACGAATCCGTGGATTCGTTGCAAATTTCCAACGAATCAACAGATTCGTTGCAGATTTTTAAAACGAATCCTGGATTCGTTGCAAAATTAATATTAATATTAAAAAATAAAATAACGTTTTAAAAAGGTTAAATTTTTTTTTTTAAATAATCCGGGATTCGTTGCAGATTTTTGCAACGAATCCGGAATTCGTTGCAGATTTTTGCAACGAATCCGGGATTCGTTGCAGATTTTTGCAACGAATCCGGAATTCGTTGCAGATTTTTGCAATGAATCCGGGATTCGTTGCAGATTTTTGCAACGAATTCGGGATTCGTTGCTAAATTAAAAATACAAAATAACCGTTTATTTTTTTTATAAAAAATTTGCAACGAATCCGTGGATTCGTTGCAAAAATTTGCAAATAACCAGAACTTCTAGACCTCAACACGCCCTGAGTGTGTTAGCCGACACGTCCATGTTAACGCCCGACACGCCCATGTTAGCCGACACGCCCATGTTAACGCCCAACACGCCTGTTCCTCAAACACCCGACACGCCCATGCCCTCCATTGGCATGGGCGTGTCGACCTATTTCTCATTTTTTTAAATGATTTTGTGCATGTGATTTGGAGAGGAAAAGCTGTGTAATATTTGGGCAGATTGAAATTTAATCAATGGGCAATGATATTTTTGTCTCAATAAGTAAAAGGCTAATATTGGAAAAGAAAATGCCTTAACCCTGGAATATTTTCTTAGGTTTTTCAATTCCGGGTTGCATGTCCTTGCATGTAGTTATTTGCTGACGTGGCAGGTATTCTTCATTACTTGGTAATCATTTAAAACTTAAACCAAACAGGGATTTTGTTGATAACTTTGGATTGGATGAATAACTAAGGTTATTCCTAATAACCCCGAACCAAACACCCCTTAACGTTTTAAAAAATTTATTTTTTTTTATAAAAGATTTGCAACGAATCTTTGGATTCGTTGCAAATTTGCAACGAATCCAAAGATTCGTTGCAAAATTTATTTAATTTTACCCTCGCGCCCTAATCTTTTCCTTCCCCTCGCGCCCGATCGAACCCTAAAACCCTTTCTTTTTTCCCTCCGCCGGTGTTCCTTCGCCTCCCTTCGCGTGCATGCGGCCACAACCCGCCTCCGTGCCGCCGCAGCCGACCCATCAAAGGCCGGCCGGCCGCTAGACGAAGCCGCCGCCGCGCGAGGCCGGGCCAGCGAGGCCGCTAGCTTGCGCTGCCCCCTCGTCTGGTCGCGTGCCCCAGCCGCGAGCCACGCTTTCGCTGCCTCGCCGGCCGTCGTAGCCTCCTGCCGCCGGTGCCCCTGCCTCGCCCGCCTGGCGTCGCCTCCTGCCCGCTGGCCGGTCGCCTCGCCTCGCTCCACGCCGCCGCGGCCTCGCCTCCTGCCTCCTGCCGCGCCGTCGGCCGCCTCCACTGCGGTAGTCGGCCGCCTCCTGCCGGCTGGCGCCTCGCCTCCTCACCGGCGCCACCTCCTACCGCGACGTCGCCTTCTGCCAAGACCCACGAGTCTCGCCATTGTCCGACCGCCTGGCCGCCTCCTGCCCCAATGAGCCAGGCCGGTGTCAGCGATTCCGGCTGCCCGAGCGACCACACGGCGACGGTCATGTCGAGGCTGTCGCGCCCGCGTGAGTCCACCCTTGTGCCGATAGGCACTGGTTAGGTCTCTGTCAGAGAGGTCCTGGCCGCAGCAGTAGCCGTCGATAGCCATCAATCAATCGGCTCGGAGGCGCGCGACCACCGAAGGTATAAATTTACTTTTTTCTATATTTAACTCCATAATTAACTCTGAAGCTTTATCTGCTATCCTACTTATTCTCAGAACTATATAGTTAACTGTAAAACTACAGAAGCTTTAAGCTGCTAATTTGCCATAGAGATACACATACCAAATAATGCTAAGTACTAAGTTGGAAGAAATATTTTATGATTTTGTTTAGTCACATATAGGAAGTTATGGGATAAAACAAGCAGTTGATAAGGCTTAGATGAGCAAATCATGCACATCTACCTGAGTAATTATAAGCATCTTATTAATGTCCTCGTTAAGACCGAGGCGTGACAAAAATGAATGGTGGCTGTTTGTAAAACAAAAGCACGGAAAAAAATTGAAGAGCGCTGGCAAGACATTGCATATCAACAAGACAAAGTTACAAATATGTTTCATACCGAGGAATATATAATTCCAACGTTACGAGATCCCAGCGGAGTAGTGATAAACGTGGATGCAACTGAAATTGATGATAATGATGAGAGGGGAAGGAGGAGGAGGGGGACGAGGAGGAAGAGGAGGAGACCGAGGATGAGGATACTGATGAGGATGAGGAAGATGATAATGAGGACTTTGAAATTTGACGTCTAGGGTAAGTTTTTTTATATATAATTTTAGTTTAAAACTATAATTTTACAAATTTTCTCAGCTCAATTATTTGTTTATATAATGTCTCATTGTTAAATTTATATCTTTTGTCTCTGTATGTTGTGTATATTTTGTTCTTATAGGTTATCAGTGGTGAAATCATCGTAGCTTAGCGCAGTCGCAGTCTCTCATCTCTTCATTATGCATATTGTAAGTTTTTCATGTTCTTCATTAAGCATAAAAGTTTTATTTTCTTTATTCTAATTTTGTTTTTGGTTGATAGTTTCGACGTGGTGGACAGAGACGACAGAGTACTAGTAGTGGCCAGACTGATCCACCGCCTGCCAGCACTATACCTACTTGCCCTCCTGATCTGCCTGGACCTTCACATGATCAGTCGCCAGTACCATCTCATTCGCCGGCACGGCCTTCCCATTCTGATTCACACTACGCTGGACACTCCTCTCGAGAACATCGAAGTCAATAGTATATATTTCCGATTGGAGATTCGTAAGTAATATAAGTATTATAATTTTTAAACTATCTTAATTATTTATTCAATTTTTTTTTCACTTTATCTTAGGTTTGAAAATTTTGTACCTGTTATTCGCGAGATCAATAAAATCGTGAATAACTATTGGAGAGGAGACTCTTTGTCATACTCAAGCACGCCAGGACCTACAAAAGAACTATGGTGGTGCGAGTTTCAGGTATAATTGATTCATTTTATATATTAAATAAGTGATTATATAATCAATTGTTTTTTTTCCATCTCAGCGGAGATTTATTTGGGACCCTACTCAAGACTTGGAAGTTAAAAGAATTTTTAAAAAAAATGTGGCGATCATATCCGACATGTATTGAGTCATGCCAAATGTACTGGAAAAAAACCCGCCTGTGTCACGTCAGAAAATTGGAGTAAAATCTCCAATTATTGGCAATCTGATGAGAGCAAAAAAAGAAGTCAACAGAATAAATTAAATCAAGCATGTAATTCTGGAGACTTATCTGCAACATATGCGGGAGGATCTATAAATATCGAGGAGCATTCACATAGATTGGTAATTTTTAAATTCTACAATTAGTTTTTAAATATATTTCAGATTATTATTTTATTTCTAACATTCTTATATTTAGTCTAAGGAATTGGGAAAGGAGCCGGAATTTATAGATACTTTCGTTCGACTTTCCAAAAAAAGATAAGACTTGGAGTGGAGATAGAGCTCGAGCAATTAAGGTTTGAATTAATCTTTAAACTTACTTTATAACTTTAATTGCTAGTTATGTAAATGCTCTGATTAAAATTTTAATTTTGTGTAGGAGAGATATGATCAGTTATCCTCATCTCAGAGAATTTCAGGAGATGACGGTGATACTGAGGGATCTGAGCCATCTGTTAGTAATAATTTGGATTTATGGCTTGAGGCGAGTGGAGGATCAAAAGGGGGAAGGATATTAGGTATGGGTTCTCTGAGCAGAATGCATAATGCTCCTCGTAGATCTATTTCTTCTACTCCACCAGCAGTAGCGGCACAGATACATAACTTAACTGAGGAGGTTAGCAATTTGAAGGGCATAATACATGAAAGAGATCAGCAAATTCTAGAAATACAACAACAAAACTCACAAAGGGATCAAGAAATGATAGAAATGCGACGACAACAAGCCTTTCTTATGCGACAGTTTCAGCAATTTAGTTCTGGTCCAAGTCATATTCCTCCGAGTCATGACGATGATGGTGGCGACGATGATGATATTGTATGCATGTTTTTAATTAGTACTTTTAAAATTTTTTAGTTTATTGAGTTTGTTTATTTTGCTTTAAACAGGAATGATCGATGAAGTTAATCCTTATGGCGGTTGAACATGCACATCATTGTAAGTCTTTGCATATTTATTTTCGTGTTAGTATATAGTTTTTAATAATGTATGATACTTTTTGTTTGTTTCTTTTCTAATGCAGGTAGAAGAATGTCGGCGATTGCTTACCAGATTCTCTTTTCTTTTTTCTTTCCCATCTGTTGAGATCTTTTGTAGACATTTTTATTTTGATATCAGAACTATGTTGATGTTTGAAATGTTGTAGGATATAACTTTTTATTTGGAATGTTGTATTGTTCTTAACTGATTGTGTTGCTTTGTATTTATTTGGATATGATTGAATATTATTTTGTTGTATTGAATGTGTGTGTGTTTTGTTTGTATTGAATGTATTTATTTGGATATTAGAACTTATTGTGTTTTGTTGTGTGTGTGTGAAAATTTGTATATACGATAGAATATCGAAACGGATGAAATCTGTTAAAAAAAAATTTATTTAGCGACAAATTTAGCGACAAAACTACAAATTCGTTGCTAAATTCTGAGAAATCTGCGATGACTTTTGTGATGAATTAAATTTTCGTCGCAAATTAGCGACGAATTTAGCAACGAATCCAACCTGCGAGAAATTTTGCAACGAAATTTGCGACGAAATTTGCGACGAAAATTAAATTCGTCACAAATTTTTGCAACGAAAAAAGAATTCATCACAAAATATTGAACTTTGCATAAATTTGCAATTTAGCGAAT
Organism: Wurfbainia villosa; assembly: GCA_025175895.1. Classification (NCBI taxonomy): domain Eukaryota; kingdom Viridiplantae; phylum Streptophyta; class Magnoliopsida; order Zingiberales; family Zingiberaceae; genus Wurfbainia; species Wurfbainia villosa. The sequence goes on along the minus strand of CM045991.1, from coordinate 75,330,552 downwards.
TTAAATTTATGACAATTTGTATCACCACAATTTACCAATGAATTTCTTATTTCACACAAAAATTACTAACGAAAAATTAATTAAATGCAAAATATGGTTTTTTGTGATGAATTTTGCGACGAATTCAGCGACGAAATTTGCGACGAATTTGTATCAGTCGCAAATTTACCAACGAATTTCTTATTTCGTCGCGAAAGTTACCAACGAAACAATTAATTCGTCGCAAATTTGCAATGAATTTTTAATTCGTCGCAAAAATTTGCGACGAATTTTTAATTCGTCGCAAAAATTTGCGACGAAAATTGCGACGAATTTTTGAAATCCCGATAACTTCTACAACAAAATTAGTGACAAAATTTTAAATTCGTCCCTAATTTTCGTCGCTAAAATTCATCGCAAAAATTCGTCGCTAATTTTGTCGCTATTATTTGCGACGCTTTATTCACAACAAAAATATTTTTGTCGCTAAATTCGTCGCTAATTTATTTTGCAACGAATTTTATTTTAAAATTCGTCGCTAAATTCGTCGCTAATGACTGTTTTTTTTTGTAGTGTATATATGCTTATTGTGATGTTGCATTTGATTGTACTATGCTTGCTGCATTTGGTTGTACATCATATTCATGCATGCTTCTTGCATCTGTTATATGGTTGTGTCGGATACTTGTATATGTGTTGGACAGACCATTAGATACCTTGACCTATAGCATGAGTATATTGTGAGTTGGTATTACTCTTCCTCTTATATATATATGTTGGATATATGCTCAGGTTGGATCAAAGTAGTGTAGCAGACTTTCAGGTATGTTTGCATTTTTTGTTGTTCATTTGGTTAGACGGTATATGCTTGTATTTATATACTATGCTGATATACCTATTGTACCTCTAGATTATGTTGTTGAATTACATGTGATATTTGATATACACATGTTTTTCTATTACCTGCTGATTTTTACTCACCACCACGGACCCTGAGTTTTTCTGTCGCCCAGGTAATAGGTAGCCGACATCGTGATGGACTTGGAGCACCGCTGGCTGGCATTGTCTCATCTCAACTTCGAGAGTCCGGGTTTTTGGGTTTTCCTTATGTCTTGTTATGTATTATGAGTTTTCATGGTGTTATGTGTTATGTGATGTACGCACATGTTGGTGCGGGTTTTGACGAGGTTTTCTTTATGTTCTGGTGTTAGTCATACCGGTATGCATGGTGTGTGATTGTATTGTATATGTGTGGTTATGGGTATGTCGTTGTATTAGTTTCCACTGTGTTTCGTTATGTTGTTATGTTTATATATATATATGTTGTTGTTGTTGTTGGGTTTCCGGCACCGCGGCGTGTGTGTGTTCGATCATGTTTCGTAAACATGAGCACAGCGGAAGCAATAAAAATAATAAATATTCCTATTTATTACAACACACACAACACACGCATGCTATTACAACAAGTGTAGACATAACCGTAAATTAAAATTGCAATAAAAGAAATTAAACTACGTTATACCTTCCGTATGACGTGTAGCGGGAACGGCATCAACCGGAACGATTCTCGTAAGAATCGTCTCTATCCGTATCCACGCCGAGCTCCTCGGGATGACTTCGCCAAGCCACGAGCTTCGTCTTCGTACGGGTTACTAGCCTCGTGTTGAAGACGATGTGATCGAGAGATGATCACGGTCCGAATCCAAATTCGGACCTAAAACAAGTCCTCAAGACTTGCTTCTCCGGAGAGGTATTCGTCAACCGATTGACGAATCCTTCGTCCTCCACCTCAGAGGATTACCGGAGATCAAATCCCCGGTATGTTATCCGCTGTCGGAGCACTAACCGTCGTCCAAACGACGCTCCGACGAGAGGAGAAGCTGTCCAGAAAAACTGGACAGCTTTGGTGGAGGAAATAGGCGCCGGCTAAAGAAGAGATGGAGCCTCACCTTTACACCGAACCCAAGGGAGATCACCGGAGGGTCGCCGGAGGTCCACAGCTTGACGCCGCGGCAAGGAGATGGCAGCCACACAATGAAGTTGGGCGGCAGCCCTTGTTGTTGACGCCAACAACAAGGAGGATGGGTTGGGCGGCCACTAATTGGATTAGCGTTAGGGTTAGGGTTTAATCCCTATTTTATAGAGAACTAATTCTCTTAATGGTTAATGGATCATATCCATAAAGCCCGTTAACCCGCTCCATTAAGATAAGTTAAAATAAACCAAACCATGATGGTTTATTTTAAGTTAAAACGAACCGAACCAACCTTTGGTTCATTCGTTTAATATAAACCAAACCCTTTGGTTTATTCTCATCCATTGGATTAGAACCAAACCATTTTGGTCCATCCATTATGTCTTCATAAGACACTGCCCATCCACGCTTCCATTGCGACTGAAACAATTTCATGCTCGCTTTATGTTTGGTCCAACCAAACATAGTTTCTCTCGGTCTGAGAATCTCATTCTCAAGCTCGTTTTAAATCCTTTGGATTACACTCGTTGTGCGTGTGACCAAATAGGTTCTCGGTTTATGTTGGCCGTCTATAATCAACCATTAATTATAGAACGATCATGAGTGGCACCTAGTAGTACATCATGATCCCCAATTAACCGAAAAGATCAACGGTTGATCCAGAACTATTTCTGAAACCCTTCAGCAGCTCGAATGAATCGTGCCCCATTCCCTTCACTCATCTTATACCCACTTGGTTCGTGACATGGTCTATTGTGTCACCCACTAGGTCGACACGCCACACCTAGCCCAAGTATCATTTCCTCGTCCCTACTGATTCTAGTTACTCCACATGTATCAAGTACCTTACTCTAAACATGTAATGCTTTGGCCAAAGACTTTAGTAACAATCCGACGAGAGGCCATGGGTATACATCTCCTCGCAAGGAGTGGTGAATCCTTTATAGGCTATTCAAACACCTTCGATCACTGACTTATACCCAATCATCCCGGTCCACATCTCCTTAGAGATGTTTGCTTAAGATGTCAAAGCATAAGTCTCCATGATCAAGATGACTTGAATACCGCAAGTCAAAGGAACATCGCACTTAAGCCACAAGAAGAACTTCATTGACATATCTATATATGCAGAGAACCATATGAAGTCTTACGGTGGTCACTCCAATGAACTAGTTACCATAACTAGCATCCACGATTAACTCCGGACATCACTATGTCTCCAGCCAGTGAGAATCAGCTGCTTGGATACACCAAGGAGTATACCTCGTGCTAGTCTCGACAGAATTGATGGTGTCCAAATCCATCAATTCATCGATTAGGGATAATTCCGATACATCACAATTACACATGTAGAGATACTCACTAGTTGTGATCCAATCACAAATTCTCTCATGCTGTGAATCGTATCGTGGACATTCAGTAAATGAGTTTAAGATCCAATCAAATACATTAAACATGTATACTCAAATAGTGAATCTTCATTTATCATATAAATGGTTCATACATAAGGCGATTGCCTTAGGACATCTCTCATATATTACTAACAGACTCCCACTTGGCCTAATGCCAATCGCTACGGTATCCAATACCATAAGCACCAACATGACCCTCAAACTTACTTTGAGGTAATGCTTTAGTCAAAGGATCCGCTAAGTTCCTTTCAGTGGGAATTTTCTCGATTTGTATTTCATTCCTACTGATGATCTCTCTGATAAGATGATAGCGGCGAAGCACATGTTTGGATCATTGATGAGACCACATCAAGTTCAGAGATGAACTTATTGATCCAAACCGCTTCCTTTGCTGCTTCCAAAGCTGCAATGCATTCTGCCTCAGTGGCAGAATCCGCTATAGTGTCAAGCTTGGAACCTTTCCAACTTATTGCGCCTCCATTCTAGGTGAATACATACCCAGACTAAGACATGGAATCATCCTTGTCTTTCTGGAGTTGGCATCCGTATACCCACGTATCACCATGTACCCTTCTCCATATATTAGGAACACATCCTTAGTTCTTCTCAAGTACTTAAGGATCGTCTTAACAGCCGCCCAATGATCCATTCCTGGATCAGACTGGTATCTGCTCGTGACACTCAGAGCATACGATACATCGGGCCTCGTACATAACATAGCATACATGATAGATCCTATTGCGGATGCATAGGGAATCTTACTCATGCAAATCCTCTCGTCTTCTGTGCGCGGACACATAGACTTCGAAAGGTGTACCCCATGCCCGATGGGGGATAACCTTTCTTGGATTCCGACATGCTAAACCTCTTTAGCACTCGGTCTATATATGTAGACTGCGAAAGACCAAGCAACCGTTTCGATCTATCTCTATAGATCTTAATCCCTAGGATGTAGGTTGCTTCTCCCAGGTCTTTCATGGAGAATGTCTTGGATAACCAAACCTTAATCGATCAGAAGATGGACACATCGCTTCCTATAAGTAATATGTCATCGACATACAATACTAGGAACACGATCGCACTCACTAACCTTCTTGTACACACAAGGTTCCTGATTTTGTGAGAAATCAAACTTTTGATCGTCTCATCAAAGCGGATATTCCACTCTGGATGCTTGCTTCAATCCATAAATGGATCGCCGCAACTTGCATACCTTGGTTTTATCAACCGATGTGAAACCTCAGTCAGATCATATACACGCCCTCGAGCAAGTTTCCATTAAGGAAAGCATTTTCACATCCATCCGCCATATCTCATAATCATAATGAGCGCTATGGCCGGAGAGCATCCGAATGGATTTAAGCATAAGCTATAATAGGTTTCGTCATAATCAACACCTTGCTTTTGACGATATCCTTTCGCCACCAATCTAGCCTTATAGGTAATCACATTACCATCCATCCTGTTTTCTTCTTGAAAACCCACTTGCACCCTATAGGCTTTATGCCTTCAGGTGGGTCAACCAAGTTCCAAACTTGGTTTTCGTACATGGAATCCATTTCCGACTTCATGGCACCAAGCCACTTATCCCTTTCTGAACTTGTCAGCACTTCTTCATAACTGGTAGGCTCCTCATCATCAATGAGTAACACGTCGTTCGATTCGCTTACGAGAAATCCATATCTCTCAGGAATGTTGCGTGTTCTACCAGATCTACGAAGATGTGGTGTTACAATAGGTCCAGCCGATTGCTCATCACTATGAGTTGTCAGCTGTTGTTCTTCACCAGGTATCTCATCAATGTCTATTTGAGTCTCTCGAGCCTCCTCAAGCTCGACGACACTCCCACTGTTTTCTTGCAAGAGAAACTCTTTATCTAGAAACACAGCATGCCTTGAAACAAACACCTTTTGTTCCACAGGATGATAGAATTGGTAACCCCTTGTTTCCTTAGGGTATCCAATAAATAGACATTTATCAGACTTAGCATCCAGTTTGTCTGATACAGTCCGCTTCACATAAGCAGGACAACCCCATATCTTCAAGTAAGATACATGAGGTTTCTTACCATTCCATATCTCATATGGAGTAGTTGAGACTACCTTGGTAGGCATTCTGTTTAACAAGTAAACAGCTGTCTGAAGTGCATAACCCCAAAAGGACTTGGGAAGAGTTGCATGATTCATCATTGACCTGACCATGTCCAACAAGGTCCGGTTACGCCTCTCAGATACACCATTATGTTATGGGTGTATAGGGCGGAGTCCATTGAGACAATATGCCATTGTCTCTTAGATAATCAAGAAACTCTTGACTTAAGTATTCACCACCTCGATCCGATTATTTTAATACTCTTGTCATGTTGTTTCTCTACTTCATTTCTGAATTCTTTGAACCTTTCAAAGGCTTGGACTTGTGTTTCATCAAGAACACATACCCAAACCGTGAGTGATCATCGGTGAAGGTAATGAAGTAGCTATAGCCTCCTAATGCTTGAGTTGACATAGGTCCACATACATCAAGATGTATTAGACCTAGTAACTCTCCCACTGCTCACCTTTCCAAAGAAAGGTAACTTAGTCATCTTGCCTTTTAAGCATGATTCGCATGTATCGTATGAATCCAATTCAACGATTCCAATTCCACATCGGTGTAATTCGACATGCGCTTCTTGCTTATATGGCCAAGACGACAATGCCACATATAGGAGTCTATTTGATTATCCTTTCGAGCACTAGTGTTGCTCGCCGATATTGAAATCGTCACCGGATACGCCCAACGATAAACACCATTGCTTAAAGTTCCAGTCCATAAAGAACCCATTCAAAGTTATGTAACAACAATTGTTACTAAGCGTCAAATGGAAACCATTTCTATTTAAACAAGAAATAGAAATGATGTTCTTTATCAACAAAGGAATATAAAGCAATTGTCCAGCTTCTAAGACAAGTCCTGCAGGAGTTTCAACAAATACGCTCCGATGGCAAAGAACCTTTGCTTCATTCCCAACACGTAAATTTGACTCTCCTTGACGAGTCTTCTTCTATTCCTTAGCCCATGTATGTCATTACATATATGTGAGCCACACCCAAAGATCCAATACCCAAGTGTCTAAGGAAATAGAATGACAATCAATAAAGAAGATTTCAAGAAGATGGGGCATCCGATGCCTTATCCTTCTTCACGGACTCAAGATAAATCTTGCACTTTCTTCAAGAATGGCTCTCCTTGCCATAATGATGGCAAGTTTCCTTTGTGCTAGTTCTACCTTCTTAGCCTTTCTCTTCTTTCCTTCTCACTGTTCCTTTGACTTCCTCTTAGAACCTTTCTTCGAGGAATCAACTAACAAGACCGCCCCTCGCTCATGCTTCTCGTAAGACTCCACGCCTTCATATTGAGCAAGACTACGTATGAACCTCCTAGCATCTCGGAGGTGAAGAGGAGCTTTGAGACTTCGAACCTTTCGAATCTCACTTGCTCATCAACCAACTCACAAAGATGAAGGACTACGATATGAGCATCCATATGCTCATGCTGCTTTCGTAGCTTGGGTTCCATCGTGGCTAGCATGATGCAACTCATTTGTTCAGAATCACTCACATGTTTCTGATAGGCCAACAATTGGTCCAGAGTTGCATCGTCACTAGGACGGGCGGGAAGAGGCGCTTCGAGGACATACAAGCTTTTCACCTTGAGAACAATTCTCAAGTTTCTAAGCCAGTCCAAGAAGTTCGGCCCAGTCAATTTATTTGAATCCAAAATGGAACGCAAATTCAAACACATCATGATCAATATATTAACTTAGAAATACAAAACGAGCATATATGAGAAAGATGATTTTAAAATGCATCAATATACATTTATAAATCCCATTCATTTTTCGAATTTCAAAAACCCCAAAATCACTTCGGGAGATTGTAGGTTCATCTCCGAATGGGTTGATATCCATCATAGTTATGAATAACCTTGGAGAGAGTCCAACAAGCCATTCATAGCTACGACGGTAGGTATCATCTATACCGATTGCATATCACGTATATGCAACTATCACAATGTGCTATCAACTATTTGAATGTTCACACATACATCGGGTTGTTAACACATTAACAAGTATGCATCATATGCATAGCACCCAACTTCACCTCCCTTTACATCGACCTTGGAGAGAGTCCAACAAGCCGATGCTCCAGGTTAAAGCCAACCCATTAATCGGACATAGTTTTAATATGGTTAGAGCGCATTCAACCAATTAGCCCAGCTTGGAGAGAGTCCAACAACCAAAGCTAACGATTGACCTCTGACTCTTACCATATTAGTATTAAACTATTCCATGGTTTGAACATGTTCGTGTTCGAGCCGGGCTTGGAGAGAGTCCAACAACCCAAACAAGAAACAGAACTCTGGTTCTAACCATATTAATGGAAGGTGTAGGCTTTAATATTGTTTAAAGGTTTTTATGTCTCATCCTCTTTGCATGCAAATAACTATTATCTACATGGCATGGCATACATGGCATACATCTACATGTCACGACACGCATGACATTATGTTATGCATCTAATGCAATTACATGTCATACAATTATGTCATGTACAATATTTCCTTATATGTCATAACTATTTATGGAAATAAAATATGTTTAAGATTTGATTCTCCAAATCAAATCATAATTAAATTAGGAAACAAATTTCCAAATCTAATCACATATTTTATTCATGGAATTATTTGATTAAGGAAAATCTATTTAGGAAACCAATTTCCTAAATCTTCAAAACTACTTATGGAAATAAAATATTTTAAGATTTGATTTCCCAAATCAAATCAAGATTAAATTAGGAAACAAATTTCCAGAATCTAATCAAATATTTTATTTATGGAAAATATCAATTTCCATAAATACTTCCAACTTTCCAAAAGTGGAAGATTTCCATAAATACTTCTAGACTTTCCAAAATTGAAAAATTCCATAAATACTTCTAAATTTCCAAAATTTAGAAAATTTCCAGAAATACATTATGACTATCGCAAAACCAATTTTACGATTATGTCGAAACACAACCTGGGCTCGATACCACCAAGGTTTCGCACGCATGGCAGGTGTGTGTTCGATCATGTTTCGTAAACATGAGCACAGCGGAAGCAATAAAAATAATAAATATTCCTATTTATTACAACACACACAACACACGCATGCTATTACAACAAGTGTAGACATAACCGTAAATTAAAATTGCAATAAAAGAAATTAAACTACGTTATACCTTCCGTATGACGTGTAGCGGGAACGGCATCAACCGGAACGATTCTCGTAAGAATCGTCTCTATCCGTATCCACGCCGAGCTCTCGATGACTTCGCTAAGTCACGAGCTTCGTCTTCGTACGGGTTACTAGCCTCGTGTTGAAGACGATGTGATCGAGAGATGATCACGGTCCGAATCCAAATTCGGACCTAAAACAAGTCCTCAAGACTTGCTTCTCCGGAGAGGTATTCGTCAACCGATTGACGAATCCTTCGTCCTCCACCTCAGAGGATTACCGGAGATCAAATCCCCGGTATTTTATCCGCTGTCGGAGCACTAACCGTCGTCCAAACGACGCTCCGACGAGAGGAGAAGAAGCTGTCCAGAAAAACTGGACAGCTTTGGTGGAGGAAATAGGCGCCGGCTAAAGAAGAGATGGAGCCTCACCTTTACACCGAACCCAAGGGAGATCACCGGAGGGTCGCCGGAGGTCCACCGGCCGAAGCTTGGATGCCGGCAAGGAGATGGCAGCCACACAATGAAGTTGGGCGGCAGCCCTTGTTGTTGACGCCAACAACAAGGAGGATGGGTTGGGCGGCCACTAATTGGATTAGCGTTAGGGTTAGGGTTTAATCCCTATTTTATAGAGAACTAATTCTCTTAATGGTTAATGGATCATATCCATAAAGCCCGTTAACCCGCTCCATTAAGATAAGTTAAAATAAACCAAACCATGATGGTTTATTTTAAGTTAAAACGAACCGAACCAACCTTTGGTTCATTCGTTTAATATAAACCAAACCCTTTGGTTTATTCTCATCCATTGGATTAGAACCAAACCATTTTGGTCCATCCATTATGTCTTCATAAGACACGCCCATCCACGCTTCCATTGCATCAAACAATTTCATGCTCGCTTATGTTTGGTCCAACCAAACATAGTTTCTCTCGGTCTGAGAATCCCATTCTCAAGCTCGTTTTAAATCCTTTGGATTACACTCGTTGTGCGTGTGACCAAATAGGTTCTCGGTTTATGTTGGCCGTCTATAATCAACCATTAATTATAGAACGATCATGAGTGGCACCTAGTAGTACATCATGATCCCCAATTAACCGAAAAGATCAACGGTTGATCCAGAACTATTTCTGAAACCCTTCAGTAGCTCGAATGAATCGTGCCCCATTCCCTTCACTCATCTTATACCCACTTGGTTGAGGACATGGTCTATTGTGTCAGTCCCCACTAGGCTGACTACGTCACACCTAGCCCAAGTATCATTTCCTCGTCCTACGGATTCTAGTTACTGCACATGTATCGAAGAGTACCTTACTCTAAACATGTATTGCTTTGGCCAAAGACTTTAGTAACAATCCGACGAGAGGCCATGGGTATACGTCTCCTCGCAAGGAGTGGTGAATCCTTTATAGGCTATTCAAACACCTTCGATCACTTCGACTTATACCCAATCATCCCGCGTCCACATCTCCTTAGAGATGTTTGCTTAAGATGTCAAAGCATAAGTCTCCATGATCAAGATGACTTGAATACCGCAAGTCAAAGGAACATCGCACTTAAGCCACAGTAAGAACTTCATTGACATATCTATATATGCAGAGAACCATATGAAGTCTTACTACCTGGTCACTCCAATGAACTAGTTACCATAACTAGCATCCACGATCAACTCCGACATCACTATGTCTCCAAACAAAGGAGAATCACCGCTTGGATACACCAAGGAGTATACCTCGTGCTAGTCTCGATGAATTGATGGTGTCCAAATCCATCAATTCATCGACTAGGATAATTCGATACATCACAATTACACATGTAGAGATACTCACTAGTTGTGATCCAATCACAAATTCTCTCATGCCGTGAATCGTATCGTGGACATTCAGTAAATGAGTTTAAGATCCAATCAAATACATTAAACATGTATACTCAAATAGTGAATCTTCATTTATCATATAAATGGTTCATACATAAGGCGATTGCCTTAGGACATCTCTCATATATTACTAACAGTTGTTGTGGCCTACGGGCCTTGTATTAACCCGAAATGTTGCCACGTATAGGGGAGATATCATCCGTTTGCTTTTCGGCACGGCATGCTCTCGGGGCGTGACACTATATATGCTTGTTGTGATGTTGCAATTGTTTGAGCTATGCTTGCTGCATATGTTTGTTCATCATTTTTCATGTTATTTTCATGATCTATATTGTTGTGTGTGAGATACCAGTGTACGAGTTGGATCAGACTGTTGTACGTATTTGATCAGCGTTATGTTTTGGTATAGGATGGACCAGGTTAGTAATGTATTTGTTTATATGTTGATCATATACTGGGTGTTGATTATAGGTGTAGTATTGTTCATACATGTTGTACGTGTTATATTATTGTATACTTGCTCAGGTTGTATAAGTTGTGTCGTTGCAGACATTTTAGGTATGTTGGAATAGTACATTATGTACAGTTGATCAGTTGGGTTGTATATGAACTGATTAGTATTATACTGATAGTTATTCGTTGTTTCCTTTAAGACTGTATGTCCGTTGATCACCGTATGTATACCTGTAGATCTTCATTTGTATACTTGTTGCTCTCTATATGTTATATGTTGTTCATGCACTATCTTTTAAATTACCGCTGAGTCTTGTACTCACCACCACATACCCTGGGTTTTCTTATCGGCCAGGTTACAGGTAAAAGTTTCATTAGATGCTCAGAGCACCACCAGCTGATCCCATCTCACCTTGAGTATTTGGATTGTAATCCATATTGGTATTGTATTACCTTGGATTGTGCATTTTGGTATTTTATCTTATGTTGTTCCGCATTTTTGGTTTATAGTTGTGTTGTATGTATTGGCTTTTATCATGGATTTGGATGGATGTTGGTTCCGATTATGATTCCTTGTTGTGTCAAGTCGTACCGGTACACAACTATTTGAGTCTTTGTATCTTTATTATTTGTCACTATATTCCACTGTGATTTATGGTTTATTTGTGATAACAACTATTTGGGCAGTGTGTTGGTATTGTTTCATATATTGTCACAAGAGGGTACCGTCCGGTTGATGGACATATATACTCTCGGGCTGTGACAACTTTACTTGCTTAATTTAGAATGGACTAGATAGGAAACAAAGTAGTTTAAATTTGAACAACCTAGTACTAAGACGAAGTGAACTGATAGTAAGTTAGGGAAGCTCTTTGAAGTGCATGTCTAAGAAGTATGTTGGGGATCGATACGGCCGACTAGAGGGGGGTGAATAGCCCTCTTCCGATGGATGTAGGAATTCTCTCATTCGTTTGCTCTTCTACACAATCGTTAGCGCAAGTGGAAGCATAAACAATAAAGACAAAGCAATAAACGAAAATAAAAATGCTAACAAAGAAGATGTAACGTGGTTCACGGCTACGCCGCTAATCCACGATCCCGATTCGTCCGAGGTGAATCACTCCTTCAAAGCCAATCACTATTGGTCTCTCCTTTGCACCAAGCTAGGTGGAGGTAACCTTTACAAATCAAACACACTCCTTCTTTTACAATAGATGTGAAATAAAGCTAAGAGAAGGAGTTTGAATCTTGTGGAGCACTTGGATGGTTGTTTAGAACTTAAGCATTTTCCTCCCAAAGGTCCACACCCTCTCTTTTTATAGAGAGGGCTGATTTCTTCCCGTTGGCCGCCACCAGTCGACTGCTGCCCTTGGAAGTCGACTATCGCCACTCCAACAGCCTTCGAACACGTCGGATCCAGACCGTTGTAGTCCAACAGAACACTTGGCAGTCGACTGATGGACCTCACGCCGATCGGCGCTCCTCAGAGTCGACTTCCCAATGGCTTCTGGCGGTTCTGCACGCGACATCCTTCGGGCTGGGGCATAAACCCATCATCGGATATCACCAAACACACTGACTCAGCGATCATTGCCATTCCATGGCGATCGGTGTGCGTGTGAAACTCAAACTTAACATAAGTTTGAGCTTCCGACAGTCGGGTAAACCTTAACCCTTGCGGTCAAGTCTCCGACACTCAGCCATTCAACCAAGTTCACCTAATGAGCTACTTACATTTCACTCATTCTCTCATCTCACTCGAAGTCCCTCGCCGAAGCTCTCTTCGTTCGCGGCCACGTCCCTCGGCAGCATCAGGCGCACGACTCTGCAATGCTCCTTCGCATCTCTTGCCTCCGAAGTCTGCTTCCTTGGCTTTACTTCAAGTCATCTCGTCCGACGGTCCCTCGGATGCTCCAAGCGCACGGCTTCCGCAAAGTCATCCTTCACCGACTCAAGGACCGAGGTTGTGAGGGTGAACCCGCCAAGGCTCCATGTGCGAATTACTAAGTCCTGCAAGACTCCAACACACATATCAAATAACAATACCAACCTAACTTAAACCCTTTGCCACACACATCAAAACCTTATCATGGCAAGAGATTGCCCTAACAAAGTGGTCATTGCTCCGATATCCATGAAGGTCATGTGCCTCACCATGACCTGGTGCACTAAGATGAGTGGAACTGAACGAAGCTAAATCACAAAGTCTTTGACTAGTTAGACCAAGGCTTAGTCCAAAGTGAATCAAGTACATGATTCCTTCATTGACTTTGTCTATGAAGTGGTCATTGCTCCGATATCCAAGAAGGTCGTGTGCCTCGCCACGACCTGGAAGTAAATGCTGGAAAAACCTACTTGACTAGCTAAAGCTAAGTTTGAATCTAACACAAGTTTAAAAACTTTGAAAATCCTCATTAAATTTAATTAATATAAAAAGAAATTCTCATCTCACAAAACTCATAGGAGTAACGTGTATTGAAAACCTAGCTTGAGTGAGATGATTTAGAATTTAATCAAGCTTAATTAGCTTAATACAATTTATGTAACTTAACAAATTTAAACTAAACAAACTTACTTTAACTATACCTAACTTAATAAATTAAACTAAACACAACTTAATTTAAACTAAGCAAACTTACATTAACTAAACCTAACTTAATAAATTTAACTAAACTCAATTTAACTTAAGCTAAACAAACTTACTTTAAACTAAACTTAACAAACAATATAACTTAACAAATTTATTTAACACAACAACTTAACAAACAAATTAACTTAATTAAACTTAACTTAACAAATTTACTTATACTTAACTCAACCCAACCAAATTTAATCAACTCAACTTAATCAATTCAATTTAATCAAATTAAATCAATCAATGAAATTAACCTAATAAAATCAACTAAACCAAAATAAACATAAAAATTAAAATTAATGGATTTCAGTCGACTCAAAAAGAGTAGACTGAATCAACTTCAGTTGCCTCCAAGTCTCAGGAAGGTAAAAACACGACTTCAGTCGACTGAAATGCAAAGGTTGATAAAAGATAAGTGTCGTAATAAATGGTAAAATTAATTACATTCAATTGAAACAAGTCCATTCGACTTTAGTTCAGTCGATTGAACTATTTCTAGTCGACTGGATTCTCTCTATACGACCAGCGCTAGGGTAGCGCCAAGTCGACTCACAACCACCTTAATCCACCGCGAAAACATTATTTTGAGCCCTTCAAAGTGTCTAGGTCATCATTTCTCTCTGATAACATCGTCTATAATGCTGAGGTAATAATCCTAAACTCTAAATTCAATTATTTTTTAAAAATATTAAATAGTTGTAATTTAATTTGAGGTAAAAAAAGAGCTGTTGAGGTTGAGTCATCTACTCCATGCATGGACATTAGGTTCCCAACTAAGGGGCATAGGATTAGATTTGAGAACACTCTTTATACTCCCATGCCTACTAGATACATCAGCAGATTATTTTTTAGTAACTCATGCACATCTAGTATAGAAGTCATAACACATTACGGATTAGAAAAATTAGTTTATTGTAAAAACTCTATTAACAAAGACTTATGTGCAAAGTTTTTCAATAATTTTAGTAAAATTGTTGATCTTGCATATTCGACTAGAGTACAAGTTAAGCATTTTATTTTTACGTCCTCTATGTTGAGAGAGCATCTAGGACTCATGCATTCATCATGTCCGGTTGCATGTTTTCATCCACTGAGTTACCATACGATGACCCCTACTCTCACATTACATTAGATAGGATACACTTGCATCTATTTGGTGAGGAGAGAATTCCATCTATGAGTATCTTCAGTTCTACTAAACTTAGAGTACACTATGTCCTGTACCGGGTCATATTGAACTGTATTATGTCACTCACCACTAGCTAGGGACATCACTATGATGCGTCCCTATCATTCATTTATACTTTATGCACTTAGTCATAGATTAGATATAGACATTAGTTTAGATATGTTCCATTCCATCATTCATCATTCTAGGTTAGTTACTAGTAGAAAGGCACATTTGCCTTACTGCCATGTCATCACATCCTCACTAGCCACATTAGGATTTGATGTTACCACAAGTAACATCAAACAACTTACTGAGTATGACATGATAGGTTCTAGGCAATTTGGGTTAGCTAAAATAGATTTAGATGAGAATAATGTCCTAGCATGGAAGAGAGATGGCTCTCAGCCCCAGCCCCAGCCTGAGTCGGAGTAGGAGCCTGAGCTTGAGCCCAAGATGGACCCCGAGCACCACTCCAAGTCTGAGGATCAGGAATCCCTAGGATTTGACAATCTATCACAATTTCTTGGGATTCCAGCACCTCCTATTGTAGCAGAGAGATTACCCAAATTAGAGGATGCGATGCAACCCCAGGAGCAGCAGCATCAGGCTCGTCATCTTGAGATGATGCAAATGCTCCAAGCATAGAGAGAGGATCATTGAGAGATGATGGAGTTGTTTAGATCTTGGAGCATGGGTCATCCACCCCTTCCACCTTCTGACAAGGATTGTTTTACTTATGCTAGTTGTTACTATTTGAACTTAAATAATAAATTTATAACTTTTAAATCTTGGTTGTGATTTGGATTATGCTTGGTAGACTAGGAGGCATGTTGATTACTCAAAATTTATTTTGAAAAGTAATATTATATTTTATTGTTTTTAAAAAAAAATTAAAAACCAATCTAGCCTAAGTCAATTTAGATTTCATGATCCTATAGACCTAGGTAAGCCTTCACATCAACACCTAGGATTACCTATTTGTGTATTAAGCCACGAAGATGGCCGTTAGATGTTAGGACTGCACCCCTGGTTGCAGATGTAGATTCAGTGCAACGACATGAACCAATACGTGGTGTAAAAGAGCAGATGAATCACTTCAGTGATTAATTCTAATTCAAAGCTTGATGATAATTTTATATCACTTGAGCTAATAAAGAGTTGGAAATTTGCTTTAAGTACAATTTTTAGATATGGATTTTAAGTATAAAAATAATATTTTTGAATTCATGCTTGGACATATTTTCTATCACATTTGCATCAAATTGAAAATTTTGAAAATTTTAAGGTTCATTTAAATTTTTAGCTATTATTAAGGGAGAGTTTTTAAATTTTTGATAATTAAAAAAATATTTTTTATTGAGTGGGAATGAAAAATTTTGAAAATTTTGAAAATTGAAAAATATTTTTGAGTGGAAGTAAGAAATTTTGAAAATTAAAAATTAAAAAAAAATATATTTGTTATTGAGGGGGAGTTTTAATTTTTTTTTTAAATTTTGATAATTAAAAAAAATTATTTTTTTAGGGGGAGTTAGAAATTTTTTGAATTTAAAGAATATTTTTATTGAGGGGAGTTAGAATTTTTGAAAATTTAGAGTTTGAAAAATATTTTTATTAAGTGAAAATTTTGAAAATTAGAACTTTAAAGAATTTCAAAGATTTTTTGAAAACATTTTAAAAGGGATCATTAATAAATTTTGAAAATTGAGACATTAAGAGTTTTGAAAATTTTAGAAATTTAATGATTTGAAAATTTTGAATCCAAAAAATATAAGGAGAGATCCCATCTTTAAAAGAAAATTTCATTTAAGGGGAGTATTGATATATTATTTATTGGTGCAATCGGCCCGGGTTGACTGAAGTTTGACTCGAGCAGTATTTTGATGATAGACAAAACTTATGACATGAGATTGTCATAGGAAAGTCCAACATGGAGTTGGCATGGAAAATCCAAGCATGGGGCTTGGTGTGGAAAAGTCCAAAGCATTGTGAAGTCGTGCGTTTGGTGCATTTGGGAAGTCTCGAGGACTTGTCAAGTTCACTAGGCTTGGGGTCCTTGAGTCGGTGAAGGATGCCATTGTGAAGTCGTGCACTTGGTGCATCTGAGGGATCGCCGGATGGGGAGCGAATGGAGTGAGACCCAAGGGAAGCATACTTCGAGGGCAAGAGACGTGATGGATGGCGTTGTGAAGCCGTGCGCTTGGCGCATCCGAGGGACGTAGGCCGAGGGAAGAGAGCTTCGGTGGGGAACTCCATGAGAGATGAGGTTGACTTGGCCAAGTGGCTAAGAATGAGTGGTGAATGCTCAAACTTGGTGTTTGACGATTTACCCAACGGTCGGATGCTCAAACAACTTGGTGTCTGAGGTTTTACCCGACAGTACTCGACTAGCATAGGTGTCGGTTCGACTGATCTAGGTCGACTACGGTTCGACTGATGTTAGACTGCATTTTGTGGCCTGACAGTCGACTGCTAAGGGATGGAAGTCGACTGATGTTGACAGCAGTCGACTACCGAGGGATGGCAGTCGACTGATGGAAGTATCGTGGGCACAGAACGCTCCGTAGCCGACTGGGTAGTCGACTACGAGGTCATCAGTTGACTGATGGTCATCATCAGTTGACTGATGGGTGATCCATTGGAACTTGTCTAGCATGGATTAAGCCGTTGTGAGACAACGACTATAGGAGCAGTCGACTGGGGCCTTTTGGCAGTCGACTGCTAAGCACGAAAATAGCTCGATGCAGGTTATAAATGGAGCTCGAGATGGAGGTTTTTTCCAAGACTTTTGGGAAGATTTTGAAGGGGGATTGCTGCTGCATTCCAGTCTTTCAAGAGCAAACAAAAGCAAGCAATAAGCAAGCGATCAAAGCAATTGTGTAAAAGTTTTCTTTTGTATTATATTTGTATTTTGGCTTGTATTTTTGTATTACTATTGTAATTGCTTGTACGAGGTTTCTCCACCTCCGACGTGTTGTCGAGAAGGAGTTTAGTTAGTGTCGTCCGCATAACTAGAGCTCATTGAGCTCGCCCCATGGAGTAGGAACCATTCGGTTCCGAACCACATATATCTTGTGTATGCTTGTATGTGTTGTTAGTATTTTCATTTATATTATCATTTTGCTGTGCTAACTGTAGGGATGTATACTGAAAAGTTTATCTTTTGTATGAACATCTTTATTTTGAAATAAGAATCACAAGATCATTGTTTGCATATTTTTATGGTTATGCATATTGTCTAATACTTTATATTGTAGATAACATGGTGTGTGGTGTCACACGGGAGATCATGTTATCAACTCCTTGAAAAGTATAAGTAAAGGCTCACAACCGAGATGACTTTGGACAAACCATCGGAATGGTTGTAGTGTGATTTGGTATTGGTTTGTCTTGACCATAAAATCACACTAGTGCACTTTGTGTGTATTGAGCAGGACCGACTTAGAGGTGATTCGATTTATTGCTGACTACATAATCGAATCAGACGTCAGATATTATATTGTACATACTCTTAATCCCGATATAATAACGGGCACATATACTTAGTATTCATCTCTTTGATTTACCAATGGGCGAGATTTAAAGATTAAATCGATAGGTTCGGTAAGTTGGGAGGTGATATTATTTATATGTTGTGTCATTGATTATAGGAGGAAACCGTGTCCTATATATTAGGATGATGATGTCCCCTTGAGGAGCTCATAAGGTTCATCATGTAAACCCTGCAGGTGGACTTGGTTCAACATGATGAAAAGGTTGAGTGGTACTACTCATGGAGTTAGATGTAGATTAATTAATGGTCAGTAAATTAATTAATCGACGAACATTCGAGATCTTAAACACGGGGAGAAAATGTACAAATAATATATGGAGCCCATATTAACTTATGGGGGTTGGTGAGGTAGATCAATGATAATCCTTTAGTGGATTGGATTATCATTAATGGATCGGACTTTATGTGGGCTTGATCCATGGGTGGCCAAGATCCAACTCCTCTTCATGGTCCCTTATGTAGCCTATTAACACCTCATGAAGCTCAGATCAAATGAATATAAACAAAACTCTAGATCCAAATGTAGAGATTAAATCTCTAAGATCCGAAGATTGAGATTAAATCTCTAGATCTGACAGTTGAGATTAAATCCCTAGAACCAATGGTGGAGATTAAAAGGAGGCTTATCCCTAACTTTATAAAAGGAGGACAAGGGGTTGGCGTGGGTTTTAAAATGAAGAGAAGTTAGAGTTTTGGAGGTTGGCGGCAAGAGAGCTAGGGTTTGGGCTTGGCCGGCACCTAATAAAGAAACAATTCCTTGCTTTCTTCTCCTTCCTCAAGCTGTCGGTGCCCCTCCTGTTGGGTTTCCGGCACCGCGGCGTGTGTGTGTTCGATCATGTTTCGTAAACATGAGCACAGCGGAAGCAATTAAAAATAATAAATCTATATTTATTACAACACACACAACACACGCATGCATATTACAACAAGTGTAGACATAACCGTAAATTAAAATTTGCAATAAAAGAAATTTATCTACGTTATACCTTTCGTATGACGTGTAGCGGGAACGGCATCAACCGGAACGATCCTCGTAAGAATCGTCTCTATCCGTATCCACGCCGAGCTCCTCGGGATGACTTCGCTAAGTCACGAGCTTCGTCTTCGTGACGGGTTACTAGCCTGCGTGTTGAAGACGACGTGATCGAGATGATCACGATCCGAATCCAAATTCGATCCTAAAACGAAGTTCTCAAACTCGCTTCTCCGGAGAGGTATTCACAACCGCTTGACGAATCCTTCGCCCCCCAATTAGAGGATTACCGGAGATCAAATCCCCGGTAAGTTAGCCGCTGTCGGAGCACTAACCGTCGTCCAAACGACGCTCCGACAACAAAGAAACAAGCTGTCCAGAAAAACTGGACAGCTTTTGGTGGAGGAATAGAGGCCGGCTAAGGAAAGATGGAAGCTCACCTTATCACCGAACCCAAAGGAGATCACCGGAGGGTCGCCGGAGGTTCTCCGGCTGAAGCTTGGACACCGGCAAAGACTTGGACTGCTGCACACAAGCTGGGCAGCGGCAGCTTTAGGGTTGGCGCCAATTAACTCCAAGGTGGAGGTGGGCGGCAACTCAAGGGGGCTAGGGTTTGGATTAGGGCTTAATTATCCCTTAAGCCCTCTTTTATAGAGAACTACTTCTCTTAATGGTTATTGGATCATAACCATTAGGTCCGTTAACCCGCTCCATTAGGATAAGTTAAAATAAACCAAATCATGATGGTTTATTTTAAGTTAAAACGAACCGAACCAACTTTTGGTTCATTCGTTTAAAATAAACCAAACCCTTTGGTTTATTCTCATTCATTGGATTAGAACCAAACCATTTTGGTCCATCCATTATGTCTTCATAAGACACGGCCCATCCACGCTTCCATTGCGACTGAAACAAATTCATGCTCGCTTTATGTTTGGTCCAACCAAACATAGTTTCTCTCGGTCTAAGAATCCCATTCTCAAGCTCGTTTTAAATCCTTTGGATTACACTCGTTATCCGTGTGACCAAATAGGTTCTCGGTTTATGTTGGCCGTCTATAATTAAACATTAATTATAGAACGATCATGAGTGGCACCTAGTAGTACATCATGATCCCCAATTAACCGAAAAGATCAACGGTTGATCCAGAACTATTTCTGAAACCCTTCAGTAGCTCGAATGAATCATGCCCCATTCCCTTCACTCATCTTATACCCACTTGGTTCAGGACATGGTCTATAGTGTCAGTCCCCACTAGGCTGACTACGTCACACCTAGCCCAAGTATCATTTCCTCGTCCTACGGATTCTAGTTACTCCTCATGTATCGAAGAATACCTTACTCTAAACATGTAATGCTTTGGCCAAAGACTTTAGTAACAATCCGACGAGAGGCCATGGGTATACATCTCCTCGCAAGGAGTGGTGAATCCTTTATAGGCTATTCAAACACCTTCGATGACTTCGACTTATACCCAATCATCCCGGGTCCACATCTCCTTAGAGATGTTTGCTTAAGATGTCAAAGCATAAGTCTCCATGATCAAGATGACTTGAATACCGCAAGTCAAAGGAACATCGCACTTAAGCCACAGTAAGAACTTCATTGACATATCTATATATGCAGAGAACCATATGATGTCTTACGGCTGGTCACTCCAATGAACTAGTTACCATAACTAGCATCCACGATTAACTCCGGACATCACTATGTCTCCAGCCAGTGAGAATCAGCTGCTTGGATACACCAAGGAGTATACCTGTAGTCTCGAGTAATTGATGGTGTCCAAATCCATCAATTCATCGACTAGGGATAATTCCGATACATCACAATTACACATGTAGAGATACTCACTAGTTGTGATCCAATCATAAAGTCTCTCATGCTGTGAATCGTATCGTGGACATTCAGTAAATGAGTTTAAGATCCAATCAAATACATAAAACATGTATACTCAAATAGTGAATCTTCATTTATCATATAAATGGTTCATACATAAGGCGATTGCCTTAGGACATCTCTCATATATTACTAACAGACTCCCACTTGGCCTAATGCCAATCGCTACGGTATCCAATACCATAAGCTCTAACATGACCCTCAAACTTATTTTGAGGTAATGCCTTAGTCAAGGGATCCGCTAAGTTCCTTTCAGTGGGAATTTTCTCGATTTGTATTTCGCTCCTACTTATGATCTCTCTGATAAGATGATAGCGGTGAAGCACATGTTTGGATCGTTGATGAGACCTTGGCTCTTTCGCCTGTGCAATTGCTCCATTGTTGTCGCAGTAGACCGGTATTGCTTCAACAATGGCCGGAATCACACCAAGTTCATGAATGAACTTCTTGATCCAAACCGCCTTTGCACGCCCGGCCGCAATGTATTCTCGCCTCGCTGGTAGAATCCGCCATATCTCTTGTTTGGAACTTTTCCAACTCATCGCGCTCATTCAAGGTGAACACGTATCCGCATCCGAGACTCGAATCATCCTTGTCCGTCTCGAAGTCGCATCCGTGATACCGCGTATCACCATGTCCCTTCTCCATATATTAGGAACACATCCTTAGTTCTTCTCAAGTACTTAAGGATCGCCTTAACACCGCCCAATGATCCATTCCTCGATCGATCCGTATCCGCCGTGACACTCAGAGCATACGATACATCGGGCCTCGTACATAACATAGCATACATGATAGATCCTATTGCGGATGCATAGGGAATCTTACTCATGCAAATCCTCTCGTTTTCTGTGCGCGGACACATAGACTTCGAAAGGTGTACCCCATGCCTGATGGGCAGATAACCTTTCTTGGATTCCGACATGCTAAACCTCATATATATAGACCGCGAAAAGACCAAGCAACTGCTTCGATCTATCTCTATAGATCTTAATCCCAAGGATGTAGGTTGCTTCTCCTGTGTCTTTCATGGAGAATGTCTTGGATAACCAAACCTTAATCGATCAGAAGATTGATACATCGTTTCCTATAAGTAATATGTCATCGACATACAATACTAGGAACACGACTGCACTCCCACTAACCTTCTTGTACACACAAGGTTCGTCTGGATTTTGTGAGAAATCAAACTTTTTGATCGTCTCATCAAAACGGATATTCCAGCTCCTGGATGCTTGCTTCAATCCATAAATGGACCATCGCAATTTGCATACCTTGGTTTTATCAACCGATGTGAAACCCTCAGGCTGTATCATATACACGTCCTCGAGCAGGTTTCCATTAAGGAAAGCTGTTTTCACATCCATCTGCCATATCTCATAATCATAATGAGCCGCTATGGCCAGGAGCATCCGAATGGATTTAAGCATAGCTACAGGCGAATAGGTTTCGTCATAATCAACACCTTGCTTTTGACGATATCCTTTCGCCACCAATCTAGCCTTATAGGTAATCACATTACCATCCATGTCGGTTTTCTTCTTGAAAACCCACTTGCACCCTATAGGCTTTATGCCTTCAGGTGGGTCAACCAAGTTCCAAACTTGGTTTTCGTACATGGAATCCATTTCCGACTTCATGGCACCAAGCCACTTATCCCTTTCTGAACTTGTCAGCACTTCTTCATAACTGGCAGGCTCCTCATCATCAATGAGTAACACGTCGTTCGATTCACTTACGAGAAATTCATATCTCTAAGGAATATTGCGTGTTCTACCAGATCTACGAAGATGTGGTGTTACAATAGGTTCAGCCGATTGCTCATCACTATGAGTTGTCGGCTGTTGTGCTTCACCAGGTATCTCATCAATGTCTATTTGAGTCTCTCGAGCCTCCTCAAGCTCGACGACACTCTCACTGTTTTCTTGCAAGAGAAACTCTTTCTCTAGAAACACAGCATGCCTTGAAACAAACACCTTTTGTTCCACAGGATGATAGAATTGGTAACCCCTTGTTTCCTTAGGGTATCCAATAAATAGACATTTATCAGACTTAGCATCCAATTTGTCCGATACAGTCCGCTTCACATAAGCAGGACAACCCGATATCTTCAAGTAAGATACATGAGGTTTCTTACTATTCCATATCTCATATGGAGTAGTTGAGACTACCTTGGTAGGCATTCTGTTTAACAAGTAAATAACTGTCTGAAGTGCATAGCCCCAAAAGGACTTGGGAAGAGTTGCATGATTCATCATTGACCTGACCATGTCCAACAAGGTCCGGTTACGCCTCTCAGATACACCATTATGCTGTGGTGTATAGGGCGGAGTCCATTGAGACAATATACCATTGTCTCTTAGATAATCAAGAAACTCTTGACTTAAGTATTCACCACCTCGATCCGATCGAAGTATTTTAATACTCTTGTCATGTTGTTTCTCTACTTCATTTCTGAATTCTTTGAACCTTTCAAAGGCTTCAGACTTGTGTTTCATCAAGAACACATACCCAAACTGTGAGTGATCATCGGTGAAGGTAATGAAGTAGCTATAGCCTCCTAATGCTCGAGTTGACATAGGTCCACATACATCAGTATGTATTAGTCCTAGTAACTCTCCCACTGCTCACCCTTTCCAAAGAAAGGTAACTTAGTCATCTTGCCTTTTAAGCATGATTCGCATGTATCGTATGAATCCAATTCAAACGATTCCAGAATTCCACATCGGTGTAATTCGGACATGCGTTGCTTGCTTATATGGCCAAGACGACAATGCCACATATAGGAGTCTATGTGATTATCCTTTCGAGCACGCGTGTTGCTCGCTTCGATATTGAAAATGTCACTGGATACGTCCAACGTATAAACACCATTGCTTAAAGTTCCAAATTCCATAAAGAACTCCATTCAAAGTCATGTAACAACAATTGTTACTAAAAGTCAAATGGTACCCATTTCTATTTAAACAAGAAATAGAAATGATGTTCTTTATCAACGAATAAACATAAAAGCAATTGTCCAGTTCTAAGACAAGTCCTACAGGGAGTTCCAACAAATACGTTCCGATGGCGAGTGCAGCAACCGTTGCTCCATTCCCAACACGTAAATTTGACTCTCCCTTGATGAGTCTTCTTCTATTCCTTAGCCCATGTATGTCATTACATATATGTGAGCTACACCCAGTATCGAATACCCAAGTGTCTGAGGAAATAGAATGATAATCAATAAAGAAGATTTCTGAAGAAGATGGGGCATCCGATGCCTTATCCTTCTTCACGGACTCAAGATAAATCTTGCACTTTCTTCACAAATGGCTCTCCTTGCCATAATGATGGCAAGTTTCCTTTTGTGCTAGTTCTACCTTCTTAGCCCTTCTCTTCTTTCCCTTCTGCTATTCCTTTGACTTCCTCTTAGAACCTTTCTTCGAGGAATCAACTAACAGCACCGTCCCCTGCTCATGCTTCTCAGAAGACTCCACAGTCTTCAGCATATTGAGCAGTACCACAGATGAACCTCCTAGCATCTCATAGGTGAAGAGGAGCTTTGAGACTTCGAACCTTTCGAATCTCACTTGCTCATCAACCAACTCACAAAGATGAAGGACTACGATATGAGCATCCATATGCTCATGCTTGTAGCTTGGGTTCCATCGTGGCTAGCATGATGCAACTCATTTGTTCGTAATCACTCACATGTTTTTGATAGGCCAACAATTGGTCCAGAGTTGCATCTCACTAGACAAGTGGAAGAGGCGCTCGAGGACATTTGCAAGCTTTTCAACCTTGAGAATAATTCTGCTTCTAAGCCACCATGAAGCTCGCCCACTAATTTATTCGAATCCAAAATGGAACGCAATTCAAAGACATCATGATCAATCTTAGAAATACAAAACGAGCATATATGAGAAAGATGATTTTAAAATGCATCAATATACATTTATAAATCCCATTCATTTTTCGAATTTCAAAAACCCCAAAATCACTTCGGGAGATCGTAGGTCCATCTCCGAATGGGCTGATATCCATCATAGTTATGAACAACCTTGGAGAGAGTCCAACAAGCCATTCATAACTACGACGGTAGGTATCTTCTATACCGATTGCATATCACGTATATGCAACTATCACAATGTGCTATCAACTAATTGAATGTTCACACATACATCGGGTTGTTAACACATTAACAAGTATGCATCATATGCATAGCACCCAACTTCACCTCCCTTTACATCGACCTTGGAGAGAGTCCAACAAGCCGATGCTCCAAGTTAAAGCCAACCCATTAATCAGGACATAGTTTTAATATGGTTAGAGCGCATTCAACCAATTAGCCCAGCTTGGAGAGAGTCCAACAACCACAGCTAACGATTGACCTCTGACTCTTACCATATTAGTATTAAACTATTCCATGGTTTGAACATATTCGGGTTCGAGCCGGGCTTGGAGAGAGTCCAACAACCCAAACAAGAAACAGAACTCTGGTTCTAACCATATTAATGGAAGGTGTAGGCTTTAATATTGTTTAAGGGTTTTTATGTCTCATCCTCTTTGCATGCAAATAACTATTATCTACATGGAATGGCATACATGGCATACATCTACATGTCACGACACGCATGGCATAATGTTATGCATCTAATGCAATTACATGGCATACAATTATGTCATGTATATATTTCCTTATATGTCATAACTATTTATGGAAATAAAATATGTTTAAGATTTGATTCTCCAAATCAAATCATAATTAAATTAGGAAATAAATTTCCAAATCTAATCACATATTTTATTCATGGAATTATTTGATTAAGGAAAATTTATTTAGGAAACCAATTTCCTAAATCATTAAAACTACTTATGGAAATAAAATATTTTAAGATTTGATTTCCCAAATCAAATCATGATTAAATTAGGAAACAAATTTCCAGAATCTAATCAAATATTTTATTTATGGAAAATATCAATTTCCATAAATACTTCCAACTTTCCAAAAGTGAAAGATTTCCATAAATACTTCTAGACTTTCCAAAATTGAAAAATTTCTATAAATACTTCTAAATTTCTAAAATTAGAAAATTTCCAGAAATATATTATGACTATCGCAAAACCATTTTACGATTATGTCGAAACACAACCTGGGCTCTGATACCACTGTTGGGTTTCCGGCACCGCGGCGTGTGTGTTCGATCATGTTTCGTAAACATGAGCACAGCGGAAGCAATTAAAAATAATAAATCTATATTTATTACAACACACACAATACACGCATGCATATTACAACAAGTGTAGACATAACCGTAAATTAAAATTTGCAATAAAAGAAATTTATCTACGTTATACCTTTCGTATGACGTGTAGCGGGAACGACATCAATCGGAACGATCCTCGTAAGAATCGTCTCTATCCGTATCCACGCCGAGCTCCTCGGGATGACTTCGCTAAGTCACGAGCTTCGTCTTCGTACGGGTTACTAGCCTCGTGTTGAAGACGACGTGATCGAGAGATGATCACGATCCGAATCCAAATTCGGATCCTAAAATGAGTTCTCAAAACTCGCTTCTCCGGAGAGGTATTCGTCAACCGTTTGACGAATCCTTCGTCCCCCACCTCAGAGGATTACCAGAGATCAAATCCCCGGTAAGTTAGCCACTGTCGGAGCACTAACCGTCATCCAAACGATGCTCCGACAACAAAGAAACAAGCTGTCCAGAAAAACTGGACAGCTTTTGGTGGAGGAATAGAGGCCGGCTAAGGAAAGATGGAAGCTCACCTTATCACCGAACCCAAAGGAGATTGCCGGAGGGTCGCCGGAGGTTCTCCGGCTGAAGCTTGGATGCCGGCAAAGACTTGGACGGCTGCACACAAGCTGGGCAGCGGCAGCTTTAGGGTTGGCGCCAATTAACTCCAAGGTGGAGGTGGGCGGCAACTCAAGGGGGCTAGGGTTTGGATTAGGGCTTAATTATCCCTTAAGCCCTCTTTTATAGAGAACTACTTCTCTTAATGGTTATTGGATCATAACCATTAGGCCCGTTAACCCGCTCCATTAGGATAAGTTAAAATAAACCAAACCATGATGGTTTATTTTAAGTTAAAACGAACCGAACCAACTTTTGGTTCATTCGTTTAAAATAAACCAAACCCTTTGGTTTATTCTCATCCATTGGATTAGAACCAAACCATTTTGGTCCATCCATTATGTCTTCATAAGACACGGCCCATCCATGCTTCCATTGCGACTGAAACAATTTCATGCTCGCTTTATGTTTGGTCCAACCAAACATAGTTTCTCTCGGTCTGAGAATCCCATTCTCAAGCTCGTTTTAAATCCTTTGGATTACACTCGTTGTGCGTGTGACCAAATAGGTTCTCGGTTTATGTTGGCCGTCTATAATTAACCATTAATTATAGAACGATCATGAGTGGCACCTAGTAGTACATCATGATCCCCAATTAACCGAAAAGATCAACTGATCCGTAACTATTTCTCAAACCCTTCAAGAGCTTGAATGATTCGTGCCCCATTCCCTTCACTCATCTTATACCCACTTGGTTCAGGACATGGTCTATTGTGTCAGTCCCCACTAGGCTGACTACGTCACACCTAGCCCAAGTATCATTTCCTCGTCCCACGGATTCTAGTTACTCCACATCTATCGAAGAGTACCTTACTCTAAACATGTAATGCTTTGGCCAAAGACTTTAGTAACAATCCGACGAGAGGCCATGGGTATACATCTCCTCGCAAGGAGTGGTGAATCCTTTATAGGCTATTCAAACACCTTCGATCACTCGACTTATACCCAATCATCCCGGGTCCACATCTCCTTAGAGATGTTTGCTTAAGATGTCAAAGCATAAGTCTCCATGATCAAGATGACTTGAATACCGCAAGTCAAAGGAACATCGCACTTAAGCCACGAAGAACTTCATTGACATATCTATATATGCAGAGAACCATATGAAGTCTTACGGCTGGTCACTCCAATGAACTAGTTACCATAACTAGCATCCACGATTAACTCCGAACATCACTATGTCTCCAGCCAGTGAGAATCAGCTGCTTGGATACACCAAGGAGTATACCTCGTGCTAGTCTCGACAGAATTGATGGTGTCCAAATCCATCAATTCATCGACTAGGATAATTCGATACATCACAATTACACATGTAGAGATACTCACTAGTTGTGATCCAATCACAAATTCTCTCATCCGTGAATCGTATCGTGGGCATTCGAAATGAGTTTAAGATCCAATCAAATACATAAAACATGTATACTCAAATAGTGAATCTTCATTTATCATATAAATGGTTCATACATAAGGCGATTGCCTTAGGACATCTCTCATATATTACTAACACCTCCAGCCCTTTTCAGCCATTGGTCGGCAGCCAAAGACCCTCTTCTCTTTCTCCTTAGGTGGTGGAAACAAGATATAGGGCTTTCCCTTGGTGTCTTGGCCGGTTTCCACCATAATCTCCTTCTCCTTGTTGGCCAGCGGCAAGCATTCTCCTTGTTGCTTGTTGGTTCGCTATAGGAAGGAGAAGAGCCTTGTTTCTATTCTTCCTCTTTCTTTGGAAGAGCAAGGAAGGAAGATTTACGATCTAGGAGCTTCAACTTTTGATAAATCGTTGCCCACACGACGTCCGAAAGGAGGAAGGTCATACATTAGAAGATCGAGAGGTATATCTATGCTCTATTCTCTTTTGTTACTTGCTTGTATTTGTTTTTCCAATTATGAGCATGATATAAATCTGTTTGTGGCTAAATAATACTTGGATCCCGAACATAAACACAAAAACCGGCGATCCGGACATCGTCTATTCCACGACTACTCATAGAATAGAGGATGGTCGCTTGAACAACGAGTTTGTTCAAGTGAACTCTCTAAACGAATAGCACGATGATGACCTGATTGTTTGGGCAATCCCTTTTGTCTAGGATTAAATTTTTTAATCCGGGGACATCGATGGGATCGCCATGAACAAGCAACCAAGGTGAAGTGGGAAGCGAAGTTTCCCCTCACGGACTCGATAAGCAAAACCCTTCAATTGGTATCAGAGCCAAGGTTTCCGGTTTCGTGTGTTTAGGATTCGGTTAATTTTTATGCACTTTTCATATATTATATGTACTAGATAATAGTAGGATATGCATAGTTTAACTCTTTGGTTGCAGGCATAAGATCCGACTATTATGGCCATATGTGTGTATGTGATTGTATGTGTGTAAATGTTTATTTTGTTGAATCCTCGGGGTTGACGAGGCTAGTATTTAATTTTTTATAAATTAGATACAACATTATTTATCCACTCTTTTTATTCTAGTTTACTTTCGATCTAGATTTTATGTACACTCCCTCGTAGAGTATAGGATCGATGGATGTAAATTAAAATAGATTTTTTCTCGGCTCGGATCTCCGGATGGCTCTTACAAGGCGTAGGAGGAGCGGACGAGAAGGTGATGCGACGGGAGACATATTGAAGACAAAAGCCATAATAATTGGAAAATAATTTATTTTTTATATTTATTTCTTTTTTTTTGATATGCATGTCGTAGGCTAGGAAAATTCCTCAATATCAAATTACTAAGTGGGAGAGGGAATTTTTTTTTATATTCCCACGGCCTCCATTACAATTTGACAAGTGATGCAAACAAACTTGCGCGTCGGCTCTGAGTGCTTTCCTCCCCATCGGATGAGTTTGTTTGCGGATCACAAGGTCAAATATGGTTATAGGGAATTATCAAGGAGCTGGTGTACTTCCCCATCGGAAGGCACATAACCTGAGGTAATTACCTTTGTACCGAGTAATGGTGAACACTTAGATATAAATATAAGTATCCTCCCTATCGAAGTCACTGCTTTTATTTGTAGGGCCAAAAAGGAACCAACTATTAATTTTACTTGTCAAAAAGTTAGGTTGACAAGATAGTAAAATTAATGGGTAAAATCTCCTCTTACAAATGTAGAATTCGTATACGTCCACACTATCGTGGCATATGATATTCTCGTTGTTTTGAGGTGTTGGTTGATTTTAAAATTTTATTATTAGAGGAATCAATAATTTTTTGAAATCTAATGTTTTGATTTATGTGATTCTTAGGTTTTCTTTCAAAATGACTTTCAACTCACTTGTTGTGATACTGAAAGAGAACAAACTTACTGGACCCAACTATGTTGATTGGAAGAGGAATCTAGACATTGTCTTGACTGCTGAGGAATACAAATATGTACTCCTCGAAGAGTGCCCTCCTAAGCCTACAGAAGATTCCGGGGAAAAGGAGAGAGAGAGTTATAAGAAGTGGATAAAGGCCGATGAGATGACGCGGTGTTACATTTTGGCATCTATGTCAAATGTACGACAACATCAGCATCAAGCCATGCCCACAACTTATGACATGATGCTCAATCTCAAAGAGCTTTTCGGACCCCAGAATCGGGCTGCAAGGCAAGAAGCCATGAGAAACTTGATGACGACCACTATGATCGAGGGAACACCCATAAGGGATCATGTTCTCAAGATGATGGCTCATTTGAATGAGCTGGAGGTCCTTGGAGCTGAGATCGATGGGGAAACCCAAGTCGATATCATACTCCAGTCTCTACCTAGGAGTTTTGAGCAGTTTTGTCTCAACTACAACATGAACAAGAGGTTATATTCGTTGGCGGAGCTTCTGACTGAACTCCAGGCGGCAGAGGGGCTATTTCGTCAGAGTACTCAGGCACATGCCATGGTGACCCAAAAGGTTTCTACTTCTAAGCCGAAAAGCAAGAAGAAGAAGAAACAAACTGGGGCGAAGGCGGCGGGAGGTACTCAGGGAGGAGTGAAGAAGCCGAAAGGCAAGTGCTTCACTTGTAAGCAGACTGGACACTGGAAAAAGGACTGGCCCAACCGCAAGAAGAACAAAGGTATATCTTTTGGTCTAGTCGTTGAAACATGTTTAGCGGTGTTATCTACCGGCACCTGGTGTGTAGATACGGGAGCCCCTGATCATGTCTGCAATACTTTGCAGGGGTTCCAGGAAACTAGACGACTGGTTGAGGGGGAGATTACCGTGTACTTGGGCGATGCCACGAAGGTGGCGATAGTTGCAGTAGGAGACGTTCATTTATCTTTTGAGAAAAATAAAGTTTTTGTTCTTAAGAATTGCCTTTATGTACCCTTATTTAGAAAGAATTTAATTTCAGTTTCTAAATTATTTATGGATGAATATTCTATTTCTTTTAATGACAGAGTTGTTATAAAAAGGAATAGGGACATTATCTGTTCAGGTGCATTGATAGAAAATTTGTACACACTTGAACCAAAAGCTCCTACGATGCATATTAAAATTAATAACTCATCTTCTAATTCCAATAAGAGAAAAGAACCTTCGAAGATGAACCAAACATATCTTTGGCATCTTAGGCTTGGTCACATTAACCGCAGAATTCAAAGGTTGATAGCTGATGGACCTTTGGGTTCATTAGTGGTGGAGGATCTCCCAACCTGCGAATCTTGCTTGGAGGGTAAGATGACCAAGAGGCCTTTTAAGGCCAAGGGGTATAGAGCCAAATATGTGTTAGAATTGGTTCATTCTGATTTGTGTAGTCCTATGTCTATCCAGGCTAGAGGTGGTTTTGAGTATTTCGTCTCCTTTATAGACGATTACTCAAGATATGGATACATTTACCTGATGCGCCGCAAGTCTGAATGCTTTGACAAGTTCAAAGAATTCAAGGCTGATGTGGAGAAATGTCAAGGTAAAAGTATCAAGACACTACGATCTGATCGTGGTGATGAGTACCTCTTGGGAGAGTTTAGGAACTACTTATCAGAGGCTGAGATTCAATCCCAATTGACTGCACCTGGCATACCCTAGCAGAATGGTGTAGCAGATGTTGGATTTCCGGCACCGCGGCGTGTGTGTGTTCGATCATGTTTCGTAAACATGAGCATAGCGGAAGAAATAAAAATAATAAATCTACATTTATTACAACACACACATCACACGCATGCATAGTACAACAAATGTAGACATAACCGTAAATTTAAATTTTGCAATAAAGGAAATTTAACTACGTATACCTTTTGTATCACGTGTAGCGGGAACGGCATCAACCGGAATGATCCTCACTAGAATCGTCTCTATCCGTATCCACGCCGAGTATCCTTAGGATGACTTCGCTAAGCCACGAGCTTCGTCTTCGTACGGGTTACTAGCCTTGTGTTGAAGACGACGTGATCGAGAGATGATCACGATCCGAATCCAAATTCGGATCCAAAACCGAGTTCTCAAAACTCGCTTCTCCGGAGAGGTATTCGTCAACCGATTGACGAATCCTTCGTCCTCCACCTCAGAGGATTACCGTCAGTTACGTATTTGCTACCCTGCAGATAGGTTTTGACGGCTTACGGAGGAAGAGTGCCCTCCGGCGGAAGGAGAACAAACTGTCCAGAAAACTGGACAGCTTTGGTGGAGGAGATAGGCGCCGGCCAACCAAGGGAAGATAAAGCTCACCTTGGTGCCAAACCTAAAGGAGATCACCGGAGCAACAACCGGCAGCAGCTCGATGCCGGTGAGGGGGAAGGAAGGCTCCTTCTGGACGCCGGTTGGAGGAGAAGATGGGGCGGCAATGGAGTTGGCGCCGACTCCTTCAATGGGGTGGGCGGCAACTCTAGCTAGGGTTTTGGATTAGGGCTTAATTATCCCTTAAGCCCTCTTTTATAGAGAACTAATTCTCTTAATGGTTATTGGATCATAACCATTAGGCCCGTTAACCCGCTCCATTAAGATAAGTTAAAATAAACCAAACCATGATGGTTTATTTTAAGTTAAAATGAACCGAACCAACTTTTGGTTCATTCGTTTAAAATAAACCAAACCCTTTGGTTTATTCTCCTCCATTGGATTAGAACCAAACCATTTTGGTCCATCCATTATGTCATCATAAGACACGACCCATCCACGCTTCCATTGCGACTGAAATGATTTCATGCTCGCTCCATGTTTGGTCCAACCAAACTTAGTTTCTCTCGGTCTGAGAATCCCATTCTCAAGCTCGTTTTAAATCCTTCGGATTACACTCGTTGTGCGTGTGACCAAATAGGTTCTCGGTTTATGTTGGCCGTCTATAATTAACCATTAATTATAAAACGATCATGAGTGGCACCTAGTAGTACATCATGATCCCCAATTAACCGAAAAGATCAACGGTTGATCCAAAACTATTTCTAAAACCCTTCAGCAGCTCGAATGATTCGTGCCCCATTCCCTTCACTCATCTTATACCCACTTGGTTCAGGACATGGTCTATAGTGTCAGTCCCCACTAGGTTGACTACGTCACACCTAGCCCAAGTATCATTTCCTCGTCCTACGGATTCTAGTTACTGCACTTGTATCAAAGAGTACCTTACTCTAAACATTTAATGCTTTGGCCAAAGACTTTAGTAACAATCCGACGAGAGGCCATGGGTATACATCTCCTCGCAAGGAGTGGTGAATCCTTTATAGGCTATTCAAACACCTTCGATCACTTCGACATATACCCAATCATCCCGGGTCCACATCTCTTCAGAGATGCTTGCTTAAGATGTCAAAGCATAAGTCTTTATGATCAAGATGACTTGAATACCGCAAGTTAAAGGAACATCGCACTTAAGCTGCAGTAAGAACTTCATTGACATATCTATATATGCAGAGAACCATATGAAGTCTTACGGCTGGTCACTCCAATGAACTAGTTACCATAACTAGCATCCACGATCAACTCCGGACATCACAATGTCTCCAGCCAGTGAGAATCAACTTCTTGGATACACCAAGGAGTATACCTCATGCTAGTCTCGACAGAATTGATGGTGTCCAAATTCATCAATTCATCGACTAGGGATAATTCTGATACATCACAATTAAACATGTAGAGATACTCACTAGTTGTGATCCAATCATAAATTCTCTCATGCTGTGAATCGCATCGTGGACATTCAGTAAATGAGTTTAAGATCCAATCAAATACATGAAACATGTATACTCAAATAGTGAATCTTCATTTATCATATAAATGGTTCATACATAAGGCGATTGCCTTAGGACATCTCTCATATATTACTAACGAAGGAATAGGACTCTTATGGAGATGGTTAGATCGATGATGAGTTATTCTGAGTTGTTAGATTCGTTCTGGGGATATGCTCTAAATATGACGGTGTACATTCTGTACTTGGTTCCATCTAAATCAGTGCCTTCTACTCCCACAGAGTTGTGGACTGGGCGAAAGCCTAGTCTAAGACATATTCGGATATGGGGGAGTCCAACACATGTGCTGAAGGCAGATGCCGGTAAGTTGGTACCTTGTACAAAAGTACGCATGTTCATTGGGTATCCTAGAAGAACGAAGGGTGGTTTGATTTATAGTCCTAGAGATCAGAGGGTGATCGTTAGTACGAACGGTAGATTTCTAGAGGAAGACTATGTGATGAGCCACAAGCCCAAGAGTAAATTTATTCTGGAGGAATTAAAAGGGGAAGTCACTTCTTTAGTACCACCGGTACAAGAGGATATACCACATGTCACTGCACTGCGTGTCATAGAGGATACACAGGTGATACCTTGTCGTAGTGGGAGGGTTGTGAGACAGCCTGATAGATTCAGGTTCTTGGGAGAATCTTCTGATTTGGTCCCTAGTGAACATGAACCTGATCCTTGGACATATGATGAGGCAATCCAAGATAAAGATGCAGTATCTTGGCAAAGTACAATGAATGCTGAGATTGAATCTATGGATTCAAATCAGGTCTGGGAGCTAGTAGAACCACCTGATGGTGTAAAAACCATTGGATGCAAGTGGATCTACAAGAGAAAGAGAGGAATAGATGGGAAGGTTGAGACTTTCAAAGCGAGGCTTGTTGCAAAGGGGTATACTCAGAAAGAGGGTATCGATTATGAGGAGATCTTTTTACTGGTAGCCATGCTTAAGTCTATCCAGATTCTCTTATGCATAACAGCTCATATGGATTATGAGGTGTGGCAGATGGATGTCAAGACTGCTTTCCTTAATGGAAGTCTTGATGAAAACATCTATATGAAGCAACCAGAGGGATTCATTGCTAAAGGCAAAGAGCATCTTGTATGTAAGCTTAATCGGTCCATTTATGGATTGAAGCAAGCTTCGAGATCATGGAACATCCGCTTTGATGAGGTAATCCAGTCTTATGGATTTATTCAAAGTCCAGATGAGTCTTGTGTATACAAGAGATATGACGGAAACATAGTGGTATTTCTTGTACTATACGTAGATGACATTTTGTTGATTGGCAACAATATCAAGGTGTTATCGGACGTAAGGGTATGGTTGTCCAAACAGTTTGATATGAAGGACTTGGGAGAGGTGGGACACATCCTTGGGATCAAGGTTATAAGAGATCGCAGGAAAAGGATGTTGTGCTTATCCCAAGCTTCATATATAGACATGATTATGGATCGTTTTAGCATACAGAACTCCAAGAAGGGTTTTCTACCTTTCAGGCATGGAGTTCCTTTATCTAAGGAGATGTGTCCTAGATATTCTGAGGAGATAGAGGAGATGAAGGTGGTTCCTTATGCTTCGACAGTAGGAAGCCTCATGTATGCGAAGCTATGTACGAGACCAGATATCTGCTTTGTTGTGGGCATGGTCAGCAGATATCAGAGTAATCCAGGACAGGGACATTGGACTGTGGTAAAGCATATATTGAAGTACCTGAGAAGGACTAGGGATTATATACTGGTTTACCGGGCAGACCAATTACTCCCCGTGGGTTACACAGATTTTGACTTCCAATCTGATAGGGATAACAGTAAGTCTACCTCAGGTTTTGTGTTTACTTTGGGAGGTGGAGCCATTGTATGGAGGAGTGTCAAGCAGAAATGCATGGCGGACTCCACCATGGAAGCTGACTATGTGGCAACCTCTGAGGCAGCCAAAGAAGCTTTGTGGCACAGGAACTTCCTGATGGACTTGGATGTGATTCCTGATTTGCCCAGAACTATCACAATTTATTGTGATAATAGTGGTGCAGTTGCAAACTCGAAGGAACCACGAGCCCATAAGGCAAGTAAGCACATAGAGCGCAAGTACCACCTAATACGAGAAATAGTAAAGAGAGGAGAAGTTGATGTGGCCAAGATTGCATCGGAGGATAACCTGACAGATCCTTTCACTAAGGCCTTTCCGGTGAGAGCTTTTGATAGGCATGTGGAGGGAATAGGGATCAGATGTATGGAAGTTTGAGGATAGCATAGTCTTTTAGTATAAGTGGGAGATTGTAGGGATGTATACTGAAAAGTCTATCTTTTGTATGAACATCTTTATTTTGAAATAAGAATCACATGATCATTGTTTGCATATTTTTATGGTTATGCATATTGTCTAATACTTTACATTGTAGATAACATGGTGTGTGGTGTCACATGGGAGAACATGTTATTGGCTCCTTGAAAAGTATAAGTAAAGGCTCACCACCGAGATGGCTTTGGACAAACCATTGGAATGGTTGTAGTGTGATTTGGTATTGGTTTGTCTTGACCATAAAATCACACTAGTGCACTTTGTGTGTATTGAGTAGGACCGACTTATAGGTGATTCGATTTATTGCTGACTACATAATCGAATCGAATCTCAGATATTATATTGTATATACTCTTAATCCCGATATAATAACGGGCACATATACTTAGTATTCATCTCTTTGATTTACCAATGGGCGAGATTTATAGATTAAATCGATAGACTCGATAAGTTGGGAGGTGATATTATTTATATTGTGTGCCATTGATTATAGGAGGAAACCATGTCTTATATATTAGGATGATGATGTCCCCTTGAGGAGCTCATAAGGTTCATCATGTAAACCCTGCAGGTGGATGTGGTCCGGCATGATGAAAAGGTTGAGTGGTACTACTCATGGAGTAAGATGTTGATTAATTAATGGTCAGTAAATTAATTAATCGACGGACATTCGAGATCTTAAACACGGGGAGAAAATGTACAAATAATATATGTAACCAATATTAACTTATGGGGGTTGGTGAGGTAGATCAATGATAATCCTTTAGTGGATTAGATTATCATTAATGGATCGGACTTTATGTGGGCTTAATCCATGGGTGGCCAAGATCCAACTCCTCCTCATGGTCCCTAATGTAGCCTATTAACACCTCATGAAGCTTAGATCCAAAGGATAGAAACAAAACTCTAGATCCAAAGGTAGAGATTAAATCTCTAAGATCCGACGATTGAGATTAAATCTCTAGATCCGACGATTGAGATTAAATCCCTAGAACCAATGGTGGAGATTAAAAGGAGGCTTATCCCTAACTATATAAAAGGAGGGCAAGGGGTTGGCGTGGGTTTTAAAATGAAGAGAAGTTA
The DNA here is from genome assembly GCA_025175895.1 of Wurfbainia villosa. Taxonomy (NCBI): domain Eukaryota; kingdom Viridiplantae; phylum Streptophyta; class Magnoliopsida; order Zingiberales; family Zingiberaceae; genus Wurfbainia; species Wurfbainia villosa. The sequence continues at coordinate 75,292,979 of CM045991.1, read as the reverse complement.
GGGTTTTGGAGGTTGGCGGCAAGAGAGCTAGGGTTTGGGCTTGGGCAACACCTAATAAGGAAAGAATTCCTTGCATTCTTCTCCTTCCTCAAGATGACGGCGCCCCTCTAGCTCTTTCGAGCCATTGTCCGACGGCCAAATACCCTCTTTTCCTTCTCCTTAGGTGGTGGAAACAAGATATAGGGATTTCCCTTGGTGTCTTGGCCGGTTTCCACCATAATCTCCTTCTCCTTGTTGGCCGGCGGCAAGCATTCTCCTTGTTGCTTGTTGGTTGGCTATAGCAAGGAGAAGAGCCTTGTTTCTATTCTTCCTCTTGCTTTGGAAGAGCAAGGAAGGAAGATTTGCGATCTAGGAGCTTCAACTTTTGGTAGATCGTCGCCCACACGACATCCGAAAGGAGGAAGGTCATACATTAGAAGATTGAGAGGTATGTCTATTCTATATTCTCTTTTGTTACTTGCTTGTATTTAATTTTCCAATTATGATCATGATATAAATCTATTTGTGGCTAAATAATACTTGAATCCCGAACATAAACACAAAAACCGGCGATCCGGACATCGTCTATTCCGCGGCTACTCTTAGAATAGAGGATGGTCGCTTGAACAACGAGTTTGTTCAAGTGACCTCTCTAAACGAATAGCACGACGATGACTTGATTGTTTGGGCAATCCCTTTTGTCTAGGATTAAATTTTTTAATCCGGGGACATCGATGGGATCACCATTAACAAGCAACCAAGGTGAAGTGGGAAGCGAAGTTTCCCCTCATGGACTCGATAAGCAAAACCCTTCACTAACGACAATCGTAGACAAGCGACATGCGACGAACGAGTAAATTCCATTCTACGACTATTGAGGGCTATTCACCCCCATCTAGCCGGTCACCTACGTTCCAACAAGTGGTATCAGAGCTAGGAACTTGTCGAGGACTAACCGCCAACACAAGCACAACAAGATGACTGGCTACAACATCCATCCATCGAAATTCGATGGAAACTTTTCTTGGTGGAAGCAAAGGATGGAGGTATATTTCGAAACCGATTTTGATATTATGCTTATTATAGAAAATGGTTTCGAAATGCCTAGGGATAAAGAAATTAAGCCAATAGAGAAGTCAAGATGGACCAAGGACCAAATCAAGGAATTAAAGACAAATCTTGAGGTAATCAAATTGCTAAGTGATTTGATTCCTAACCATATTTGGTCTAGATTAGGTAATTATAGGGACGCAAAGGAATTATGGAATAAGGTAATAAAATTCCATGAAAATTATGAACCGACACAAGTAGAAGTGGAGGCCGAGGAAGAACGTCCATCAACCTTCGATGATGTTGATGATTTGGTGGAGACCTCCACCTCTAGCATTGAAGGGGAAGAGAGGTGTTCCATCCCGGAACAAGTTCAAGAAGAAGCTTCAACATCCGGGAGAAGCGAAAATTCCCTAGGTAACTCAAGTATTATGATTATAAATAAAAATCATATAACATGCTTTGAGTGTAGGGAACAAGGGCACTATAAAAGTAAGTATCCTAAGAAGGTGAAGAAGGCTCAACCGGCACCAAAAGATAAAAATGTCGGAGTCCCCACAATTAGAAGCAAGGAGCACATTGTTTGCTTCAAATGCAACCAAAGGGGCATTATAGAAGCCAATGCCCTAGGGGGAGGAAGAAAGGGCAAGAAGAGGCATCTCATGTGGGGGGAGCTTCCAAAGCTAACCCTAAGGTAAATTCTATTAATGCACCTTCAATTTCTAGGACTTATAAGCATGCTAAAAATTATTTTAGTTCACTTGCCATGATTAATGAAAAGCATGCTAGTAGGAATAAATATGTTTGTCTAGGTGCCAAGCATGTTGACTTACCTAAGGTCAAACCTAGACATCATAACTCTAGATCAATCCTACCAAGGGAGTCAATTAGGAGAATAGAAGAAAACTTGGGCATTAACCCCAAGAAATCTAGGCATATGCCTAAAAGGAAAAACAATTTCCAAAAGATGAATGAAAAATCAAAATTGGGAAGATTAGAGGTGGAAAACCAAGCCTTGAGGTCAAGGCTTGAGAAACTTGAGAAGACCATCAAAATGATTACAAATTCAGTTAACGGGTCAAATGTTCAAAATTTAAGGCCTAGGAAACAAGAACCGACAAAGGGCAAGATAGGTTTGGGTCACAAACCTATGTTCTATCACAATGTTTCATTTAATTATGGAACAATATCTAGGTCTAGAAAAACCAAGGCTAATAGGGAAGTTATCCCTAAGAATAACCATGGTGTGTGTTTAGTGGCTAAGGACTTAAGATAAACCAAGAAAGCCACTAAGAAGGTCAAAGGAGGAGTCACCTCTAGAGTTGACCTAGGAAAGACCCAATTGACAAAGGCTTCAAAGCCAAAAAGGGTCATTAGGAAGGTATCTAGGGAAGTTATCCCTAGTCAATACCTTGTTAACCCATGGAGCTCCAATAGGTATTGGGTTTCTAGGAGCGTGATCGATTCATGCTAGATGGGTTAGAGTGTGTCAATCCTAAGTGGATGGGTAGTTACCTAGCCATAATGAGTTGACATAATAGGATGTGCCAATGTGCATTGAGAAGATAAAAATGATTAAATTGGCATAAATTAGGTCTCAAGAGTAATGGTGTACCATTTTGGATTTTTGGCACACTAGGAGGATAATTGGCATTAAGGCAAAATGAATTTAATTCTAAGAAATGACAATTTGAATTTAATACTTAGGTATTTTATACCTTAGTATTTTATAATTGTCATGCTTTGTTTGTCTTGCCATGACATGACATCATATTTAGTTTTATCATATAAAATGTCATGATCATTTTTAGGGCTATTTCTATATACCATGCATGCTTAGATTTCATTCATATGCCATGACATCATGATTTTGACACATGTTTTATTTTTGTTATCATTATGCCATAATCACCATTCATGCATAAATAAAATTAATTTAAGGACTAAAACATGATTTGAAGTCCTATGCATAAGGGAATCAAATAATGTTGCCTAGAGATATGCATGAAACCCTAAATAACAAAGTCCCCACATCTCACTACTATTTGACTTGTATGCATTTTATACATGTAGATACAAGTGAGATGTTTAGGAAAAATAAATTAAAGGATTTAAATAACATTTCAAAAATATTTATTAAAGGAAGTTATCCCTAGCAATCACCATTGAATGGGATTATACAAAGAGGGCTCAATATTGAAGCTTTTCTCAACTTTTGAACTTTGTGTTAATCTCACTATTTTGTGGGTAAAATAATTTTCAAATATTTTTCTCCCATAATGTTTGTGATAATTAATGTACGTACAAAATTTCATAATTTTTCAATGTATGTATATTTACTTATAAATTTCAGAATTTAGGTTCTGAAAACCTAATTTCTGCATTTGCTTTATGAATGGCAGTCGACTGATGAGGGTGGCAGTCGATTGATATCTGATACAGTTGACTGCCCAAGCTGATTTCGGGTAAACTATGGTGGTTAGGCCCATGTTCAGCTATGTTTTGGTCCCCTAACCACTCCTAACCCTAGGACATGCTTGGGAGAGCATTAGAAATGGTGGAAATCCTTTGGATATGGATTAGGAGAAGTGTTTAGGGTAAGTATCAATTTTAAGGTGGATAGAAGTTCATTGTTGAACTTTGCCTTAATTTTGATTGTTTAATGTTCCTATTGGCTTAGGGACTCTCCAAGGACATTGTTGGTGCAATGGTCAAGGGGGTGCAAGCCTTTAGGGGGAGGCATCCATCATGGGAAGATGGATGTGTCTTTTTCCTCATGAGAGGAAAATTGGGTTGGCTCTCTTTAAGTGATATGAGACTTATCACTAGAAAGATTGTAGGCGTGTGCTCCTCTAAGGGAGAGATTGTAAAATCTCATTGGGATATGAGACATTCATACCCTTGGGGAGGACCTTTTTGATGTATGTCAAAAAGGGAGAGAAGTTACCAAGTTACCAATTGGGTTTGGAATTCTCATTGGGATGTGAGAATTGCCAATTAGGGATAATTGGTAGACTTGAGGGATAGTTTTGTTAATCATAAAAAAGAGGGAGATTGTTGGTGCAATCGGCTCGGGTTGACTCGAGTTTGACTCGAGCAGTATTTTGATGATAGACAAAACTTATGACATGGGATTGTCATAGGAAAGTCCAACATGGAGTTGACATGGAAAATCCAAGCATGGGGCTTGGTGTGGAAAAGTCCAAAGCATTGCGAAGCCGTACGCTTGGTGCATTTGGGAAATCTTGAGGACTTGGCAAGATCACTAGGCTCGGGATCCTTGATTCGGTGGAGGATGCCATTGCGAAGTCGTGTGCTTGGTGCATCCGAGGGACCGCCAGATAGGGAGCGAATGGAGTGAGGCCCAAGGGAAGCATACTTCGAGGGCAAGAGACGCGAAGGATGACATTGCAAAGCCCTATGCTTGGTGCATCCGAGGGACGTAGGCCGAGGGAAGAGAGCTTCGGTGGGGAACTCCATGAGAGATGAGGTGGACTTGGCCAAGTGGCTAAGACTGATTGTCAAATGCTCAAACTTGGTGTTTGAGGATTTATCCGACGATCGGATGCTCAAATAACTTGGTGTCTGAGATTTTACCCGACAGTAGTCGACTGGCATAGGTGCCGGTTCGACTGATCCAGGTCGACAAGGGTTCGACTGGTGTTAGATTGTGTTTTGTGGCCTGGCAGTCGACTGCCAAGGGATGGTAGTCGACTGATGTCGACAGCAGTCGACTGCAGAGGAATGGCAGTCGACTGATGGAAGTATCGCGGGCATAGAATGCTCCGTAGCTGACTGGGCAGTTGACTATGAGGTCATCAGTCGACTGATGGTCATCATCAGTCGACTGATGGGTGATTCGTTGGAACTTGTCCAGCGTGGATCAAGCCGTTGTGAGACAACGACTACAGGAGCAGTCGACTACGACCTTTTGGTCGTCGACTGCTAGGCGCGAAAATAGCTCAATGCAAGTTATAAATGGAGCTCGAGATGGAGGTTTTTGCCAAGACTTTTGGGAAGATTTTGAAGGGGAATTGCTGCTGCATTCCAGTCCTTCAAGAGCAAACAAAAGCAAGCAACAAGCAAGCGATCAAAGTAATTGTGTAAAAGTTTTCTTTTGTATTGTCTTTGTATTTTGGCTTGTATTTTTGTATTACTATAGTAATTTCTTGTTCGAGGTTTCTCCACCTCCGACGTCTTGTCGAGAAGGAGTTTAGTTAGTGTCGTGCGCATAACTAGAGCTCATTGAGCTCGCCCCGTGGAGTAGGAACCATTCGGTTCCGAACCACATATATATTGTGTATGCTTGTATGTGTTGTTAGTATTTTCATTTATATTACTATTCCACTGCGCTAATGACAATCGTAAACATGCGACACGCGACGAACGAGTAAATTTCATTCTACGACGATTGAGGGCTATTCACCCCCCTCTAGCAGGCCACCTACGCTCCAACATTATTTTTGAAACTTAAGCATTTTTGATAGCACATGATCTTTAGTTTGTAAACTTTAATTCTCATCTTATGGCATTTTGAACTTAATGTTGTTTTTTGATGTATGCCAAAAGGGGAGAGAGAGGAGATTTAAAGTTAGAAAGAAGAGACTTAAAGAGAGGGAGATTTAAAGTTCTTTATGTATATGAGCATGTCATGCATATTCAATGCATTTATGATATATGCTATAATTGGATATTGAAGTTTAATTCTCCTAACTTTAACTGATGTGTTGTCATACATCAAAAAGGGGGAGATTGTTGATGCAGAGAGCATCACTCCTTGGTTTTGATGTATAAACCATAGTTGATGTTAGGACTTATTTGTGTTCTAATATCAGTGTTAAGAGTGCAGACTTAACAGGAAGTCCTAGTAGGCCATGTTTGTTGGGATGTATACTGAAAAGTCTATCTTTTGTATGAACATCTTTATTTTGAAATAAGAATAACATGATCATTGTTTGCATAATTTTATGGTTATGCATATTGTCTAATACATTACATTATAGATAACATGATGTGTAATGTCACACGGGAGATCATGTTATTGACTCCTTGTAAAGTATAAGTATAGGCTCACAACAGAGATGGCTTTGGACAAACCATTGGTATGGTTGTAGTGTGATTTGATATTGGTTTGTCTTGACCATAAAATCACACTAGTACACTTTGTGTGTATTGAGCTGGACCGACTTAGAGGTGATACGATTTATTACTGACCACATAATTGAATCAGACCTCAGATATTATATTGTACATACTCTTAATCCCGATATAAAAATGAGCACATATACTTAGTATTCATTTCTTTGATTTATCAATGGGCGAGATTTATAGATTAAATCTATAGGCTTGGTAAGTTAGGAAATGATATATTAGGATGATGATGTCCCCTTGAGGAGCTCATAAGGTTCATCATGTAAACCCTGCAGGTGGACTTGGTCCAGCATGATGAAAAGGTTGAGTGGTACTACTCATGAAGTTAGATGTAGATTAATTAATGGTCAGTAAATTAATTAATTGACGGACATTCAAGATCTTAAACACGGGGAGAAAATGTACATATAATATATGGAGCCCATATTAACTTATGGGGGTTGGTGAGGTAGATCAATGATAATTCTTTAGTGGATTGGATTATCATTAATGGATCAGACTTTATGTGGGCTTGATCCATTGGATGGCCAAGATCCAACTCCTCTTCATGGTCCCTATTGTAGCCTATTAATACCTCATGAAGCTTAGATCCAATGGATAGAAACAAAACTCTAGATCTAAAGGTAGAGATTAAATCTCTAGATCCAACGGTTGAGATTAAATCTCTAGATCCGACGGTTGAGATTAAATCCCTAGAACCAATGGTGGAGATTAAAACAAGGCTTATCCGTAACTCTATAAAAGGAGGGCAAGGGGTGGGCGACAACTTAGAATCCAATTAGAGATAGGATTAGGGTTTTGGGCGGCAAGGCTTGGAGGCTAGGGTTTGGAGTTGGCGGCACCTATTAAGGAAATTTTTCCTTATCTCCTTCTTCTTCTTTGGTGGTTGGCATCCATACAGCACTTTCCAGACCTTGACTGGCGTCCATAGCAGCTCTTCTCCTTCTCCTTGGCCGGTGGAACCAAGGCTTAGGGTCCTCCCTTGAAGCTCTTGGCCGACAATCATCTCTTCTCCCTTCTCCTTGTTGGCTGGCGGCAAGCATCTTTGTTGTTGCTTGTTGGTTGGCTAAAGGAAGGAGAAAAGTCTTGTTTCTATTCTTCCACTTGCTCAGAACGAGCAAGGAAGGAAGATTGGTGATCTAGGAGCTTCAACTTTTGGTAGATCGTCGCCCACACGACGTTTGAAAGGAGGAAGGTCATACAATAGAAGATCGAGAGGTATATCGATTCTCTATTTTCATTTGTTACATGTTTATATTTGTTTTTCAATTATATGCATGATATATATTCTGTTTTGTGGCTAAATATACTTGGACCCCGAACATAAACACAAAAGACGGCGATCCGTACATCGTCTATTCCACGGCTACTCGTAGAATAGAGGTTGGTCGCTTGAACAATAAGTTTGTTCAAGTGACTACTATAATCGAATAGCACGAGGATGACAAGGTTGCTTGGGCAATCCCTCTTATCAAGGATAATTTTTTTTTATCCGGGGATGTAGAAGGGATTGCCATGAACAAGCGACTGAGTTGAAGTGTGAAGCGAAGTTTCCCCTCCCAACAATTGGTATCAGAGCCACGGTTTCCGGTTTTGGTTGTTTAGGATTCGGTTACTCTTATGCATTTTTCATATATTATATGTGCCAGATAATAGTAGGATATGCGTAGGTTAACTCTTTGGTTGCAGGCAAAAGATCCGACTATTATGGTCATATGTGTGTATGTGATTGTATGTGTGTAATAGTATATTTTGTTGAATCCTCGGGGTTGACGAGGCTAGTATTTAATTTTTTGTAAATTAGATACGACATTGTTTAGCCACTCTTTCTATTTTAGTTTACTTTCGATCTAGATTTCATGTACACTCCCTCGTGGAGTATAGGATCGATGGATGTAAATTAAAATAGATTTTTAGTCTCAGCTCAGATCTCCGGATGGCTCGTACATGGCGTAGGAGGAGCAGACGAGATGGCGATGCGACGGGAGACATATTGAAGACAAAAGCCATAATAGTTGGAAAATAATTTTATTTTTCATATTTATTGCTTATTGTTTGATATGCATGTCGTAGGCTAGAAAATTCCTCAATTCCAAATTACTAAGTGGGAGAGGGATATTTTTATAAATTCCCACGCCCTGCATTACGATTTGACAAGTGATACAAACAAACTTGCGCGTCGGCTTTGAGTGCCTTCTGATGGCGTTGCTAGGAGGCTCGTTGGCTCCCATGTCCCCGGATTAAAATTTTCACTAATGAAAACTAATCCGGATGGGATGAGTTTCCTAAGTTCAACCAATTCGTCGTCGTGCTAACGATTTGAGTGATCGCTTGAACAAACTAGTTGTTCAAGCAACCAAGCTCTTCTAGTCGGTTAGCCGAGGAAGAGACGACGGACGGATCGCCGGTTTTTGTGTTTATCTTCGGGGTCCATGATTATACAAATACATATGGATGTAGACATGTATAATCAACACATACAATCATATTAATAAGAACATGCAAAGATCAATAATAAAACTTGTAAAACTTTTATACCTCTCGATCTTCTATCGTATGTCCTAACCTCCTTGTAGACTTCGTGTGGGCGAAGATCCTCCACAAGTTGAAGCTTCCTAGATCTTCTTCAATCAAAAGAAAGAAGAACTCTCCTTCCCTTCTTGCTTGAGCCAACCACCAAGCCACAAAGGCTTGATGCCGCCGGCCCCAAGAAAAGAGAGAACAAGATGGCCAACCAAGGAACCGAACAAGGGAACAATCCCTAGCTCCTTTGTGCCACCGGCCAAGAGGAAAAGAAGAGGAGAAGAGGAATAGGTTGAGCGCCGACCAAGGTAGAGGGAAGAGTGGTAGGAGCCGGCAACACCTTAAGCCTCCTTTTATAGAGTTAGGCTTAAGGCGTGTTTTAATCTCCACCGTTGGTTCTAGGGATTTAATCTCAACCGTCGGATCTAGAGATTTAATCTCAACCGTTGGATCTAGAGATTTAATCTCAACCCTCGGATCTAGGGATTTAATCTTAACCGTCGGATCTAGAGATTTAATCTCAATCGTCGGCTCTAGAGATTTAATCTCCACCGTCGGATCTAGGGATTTAATCTCAACCGTCGGATCTAGAGATTTAATCTCAACCGTCGGATCTAGAGATTTAATCTCCACCGTCGGATCTAGAGTTTTGTTTTCCATCATTGGATCTAGGCTCCATGAGGTTTATATTAGGCTACGATAGGGACCATGAGGAGGAGTTGGATCTTGGCCACCCGATGGATCGGAATCACACAAACATGATCCATCAATGATGTTCCATTCCACTAGAGGATCATCATTGAATTATCTCACCAACCCCCATAAATTAATATGGGCTCCATACATTATTTGTACATCCATCTCCCCATGTTTAAGATATCGAATGTCCATCAATTAATTGATTTACTGACCATCAATCAATTAACATCTAACTCCTCGAGTAGTACCACTCAACCTTATCATCATGTTGACTAAGTCAACCTGCAGGGTTTACATGATGAACCTTATGTGCTCCTCAAGGGGACATCATCAACCTAATATATAAGACATAGTTTCCTCCTATAATTAACGGCACACCATGTAAATAATATCATTTCCCAACTTACCGGGCATATTGATTTAATCCATATAAATCTCACCCTTTAGTAAATCAAAGAAATAAATACTAAGTACATGTGTCCGTTATTATATCGAGATTAAGAGCATGTACAACATAATATCCGAGGTCCGATTCAATTATGTAGTTAGCAATAAATTGAATCACCTCTATGTCGGTCCTACTCAATACACCTAAGTGTACTAGTGTAACTCTATGTTCAAGACAAAACAATACCAAACTACACTACAACCATGCCAATAGTTTGTCCAAAACCATCTTGGTTGTGAGCCTCCACTTATATTCTACAAGGGACTGATAACATGATCTTCTGTGCCACACCAAGCACCATGTTATCTACAATGTAAAGTATTAGACAATATGCACACATATAATAAATATAAAGTGCAAACAATGATCATGTGATTCTTATTTCAAAATAAAAATGTTCATACAAAAAAGCTAGGCTTTCAGTATACATTCCAACAATCTCCCACTTATACTAAAAGATTATGCTGTCATCATACTGCCATACATCTGATCCCCATGTCCTCCACATGCCTATCAAATGCTTTTGCTGGAAGGGCCTTAGTGAATGGATCCGCGGGTTATCCTCCTGATGCAATCTTGGCGGCAACTACTTCTCCTCACTTTACGATCTCGTATCGAGGTGGTACTTTGCACTCTATGTGTTTACTCACCTTATGGGCTCATGGTTCCTTCGAGTTTGCAACTGCACCATTGTTATCACAATAAATTGTGATAGTTCTGGGCAAACCAGGAATCACATCTAAGTCCATCAAGAAGTTTCTGAGCCATACAGCTTCCTTGGCTGCCTCAGAGGCTGCCACATACTCAGCTTCCATGGTAGAGTCCGCCACGCATTTCTGCTTGACACTCCTCCATACTATGGCTCCACCTCCAAAAGTAAACACAACCCCCGAGGTAGACTTACTGTTGTCCCTATCTGATTGGAAATCAGAATCCGTGTAACCCACAGGGACTAATTGATCTGCCCGGTAAACCATCATATAATCCCTAGTCCTTCTGGGTACTTGATATATGCTTTACTGGCGATCAATGTCACTGTCGGGATTACTACGATGTCCGCTAACCATGCCCACGGCAAAGCAGATATCTGGTCTCGTACATAGCATAGCATACATGAGGCTTCCTACTGCCGAAGCATAAGGAACCACCTTCATCTCCTCTATCTCCTTTGATGTTTTGGGACACATCTCTTTAGATAAAGGTACTCGATGCCTAAAAGGTAGAAAACCTTTCTTGGAGTTCTACATGCTAAAACGAGCAAGGATAGTGTCAATGCATGAAGCTTGAGATAAGCACAACATCTTTTTCTTGCGATCCCTTATTACCTTGATCCCAAGGATGTGTCCCACTTCTCCCAAGCCCTTCATATCAAACTGTTTGGACAACCATACCCTTACGTCTGATAACACTCTGATATTGTTGCCAACTAACAAAATGTCATCTACGTATAGTACAAGAAATACCACTACATTTTCATCACATATCTTGTATACACAGGGCTCATCCGGACTTTGAATAAATCCATATGACTGGATTACCTCATCAAAGCAGATGTTCCAAGATCTAGAAGCTTGCTTCAATCCATAAATTGACCGATTAAGCTTACACACAAGATGCTCTTTGCCCTTTGCAATGAATCCCTCTGGTTGCTTCATATAGATGTTTTCCTCAAGACTTCCGTTAAGGAAAGCTGTCTTGACATCCATCTGCCAAATATCATAATCCTCATGAGCAACAATAGATAAGAGAATCCCGATAGACTTAAGCATAGCTACCGGTGAAAAGGTCTCCTCATAATCGATACCCTCTTTCTCAGTATACCCTTTCGCAACAAGCCTAGCTTTTAAGGTCTCAACCTTCCCGTCTACTCCTCTCTTTCTCTTGTAGGTCAACTTGCATCCAATGGTTTTCACACCATCGGGTGGTTCTACTAGCTCCCAGACATGATTAGAATCCATAGATTCTATCTCTGAATTTATCACTCTTTGCCAAGATACTGCATCTCTATCTTGGAGTGCCTCGTCATATGTCCAGGGATCAGGTTCATGTTTACCAGGGACTAAGTCCGAAGACTCTCCCAAGAACATGAATCTTTCGGGTTGTCTAACAACCCTCCCACTACGACGAGGTGCCTCCTGTGTATTCTCTGTGACACGCGGTGCAGTGACTTGTGGTATTTCCTCTTGTACCGGTGGTACTGAAGTATGGACTTCCCCTGTCAACTCCTCAAGAACAATCCTACTCGTGGGCTTGTGGTTCATCACATAGTCCTCCTCTACAAATCTGGCATTCGTACTCACGATCACCTTCTGATCTCTAGGACTATAGAACAAACCACCCTTCGTTCCCTTAGGGTAGCCAAGAAACAAGCGTACTTCTGTACGAGATTCCAACTTACCAGCATCTCCCTTCAGCACATGTGCTGGACTACCCCAAATCCGAATATGTCTTAAACTAGGCTTTTGCCCAGTCCACAATTCTGTGGGAGTAGAGGGTACTGACTTATATGGAACCAAGTTCAGAATGTGTGTTGCCATTTCCAGAGCAAACCCCCAGAACGAATTAGGTAACTCAGAATAACTCATCATCGATCTGACCATCTCCATAAGAGTCCTATTCCTTCGCTCCGCCACACCATTCTGCTGGGGTGTGCCAGGTGCTGACAATTGGGATTGAATCCCAGCCTCTGATAAGTAACTCCTAAACTCTCCCAAGAGGTACTCGCCACCACGATCAGATCGTAGTGTCTTGATACTTTTACCTTGACGGTTCTCCACATCAGGCTTGAATTCTTTGAACCTGGCAAAACATTCAGACTTGCGGCGCATCAAGTAAATGTATCCATACCTTGAATAATCGTCTATAAAAGAGACAAAGTATTCAAAGCCACCTCTAGCCTGGATAGACATAGGACCGCACAAATTAGAATGAACCAATTCTAATACATCTTTGGCTCTATACCCCTTAGCCTTAAAAGACCTCTTGGTCATCTTACCTTCCAAGCAAGACTCGCAGGTTGGGAGATCTTCCACCACTAATAAACCCAAGGGTCCATCAGCTATCAACCTTTGAATTCTACTCAGGTTAATATGACCAAGTCTTAGGTGCCAAAGATATGTCTGGTTCATTTTCGAAGGTTCTTTTCTCTTATTAGACTTAGAAGATGAGTTATTCACTCCTATATGCATCGTGGGAGTTTTCGGTTCAAGAGTGTACAAATTGCCAACCAATGTACCAGAACAGATAATCTCCCTATTCCCTTTTATAATAACTTTGTCATTAAAAGAAATAGAATATCCATCCAGAAACAATTTAGAAACTAAAATTAAATTCTTTCTAAAAGTAGGTACATAAAGAAAATTTCTCAAAACCAAAACTTTATTCCTATCAAAAGATAAATAAACGTCTCCCACTGCAATAGCCGCCACCTTTGAAGCATTGCCCATGAAGACGGTAATCTCTCCCTCAGCTAGTCGTCGGGTTTCCTGGAACCCCTGCAAAGTATTACAAACATGATCAGTGGCTCCTGTATCTATACACCAGGTACTGGTAGATAACACCGCTAAACATGTTTCAACAACTAAACAAGAAGATATACCTTTGTTCTTTCGGCGAGGACAGTCCGCCTTCCAATGTCCAGTCCGCTTGCAAGTGAAGCACTTGCCTTTTGGCTTCTTCACTCCTGCCTGAGGTCCTACTGCCACTTTCTTTGCTCCACCTTGCTTCTTCTTCTTCTTCCCTTTCGGTTTAGAAGTAGAAACCTTCTGAGCAACCATGCCTTGAGCACTTTGACGAAAAAGCCCCTCTGCCGCCTAGAGTTCTGTCAGAAGCTCTGCCAACGAATACAACCTCTTATTCATGTTGTAGTTGAGGCGGAACTGCTCAAAACTCCTAGGCAGAGACTGGAGAATGATATCGACCTGGGTTTCCCCATCTATCTTAGCTCCAAGGACTTCCATCTCATTCAGATGAGCCATCATCTTGAGAACATGGTCCCTGACGGGTGTTCCCTCGATCATGGTGGTCGTCATCAAGTTCCTCATAGCCTCATGTCTGGCCAGCCTACTCTGATGTCCGAAAAGTTCCTTGAGATTGAACATCATGTCATAAGCCGTGGCCATGGCCTGATGCTGATGTTGCAGCACATTTGACATAGATGCCAAAATGTAACACCACGCCATCTCATCTGCCTTGATCCATTTCTTATAACTTTCTTTCTCCTTTTCATCAGAGTCATCGGTGGGCTTAGGAGGACAGACCTCAAAGAGTACAAATTTGTACTCCTCTACAGTTAAGACAATATCCAAATTTCTTTTCCAATTAATATAATTTGCTCTAGTAAGTTTATTTTCTTTTAATATCACAGAAAGTGGGTTGAAAGCCATTTGAAAAACCTAAGAATCACAATGATCAAAATATTAGATTTCAAATATCATTGATTCCTCAAAAAATAAAATTTCGAAATCAACCAACACCTCAAAACACCGAGAATATCGCATGCCGCGATAGTGTGGACGTATACGAATTCTACATTTGTAAGAGGAGGTTTAACCCTTTAATTTTATTATCTTGTCAACCTTACTTTTTGACAAATAAAATTAATAGTTGGTTCCTCTTTGGCCCTACAAATAAAAGCAGTGACTCCGATAGGGAGGATACTTTTTATTTGCATCTAAGTGTGCACCATTACACGATACTAAGGGAATTATCTCAGATTATGTGCCTTACCGATGGGGAAGTACACACGCTCCTAAATAATTTCGTATAACCATTATTTGACCTAGTGATCCGCAAACAAACTCATCCGATGGCCGACGCGCAAGTTTGTTGCATCACACGTCAAATTGTAATGGAGGCCGCGGGAATTAATTAAAATGTCCCTCTCCCACTTAGTAAATTGACAGTGAGGAATTTTCAAGCACACACAACATGCATATAAAATAAATCAGCAATAAATATGAAAAAAAACAGAATTTTCCCAACTATTATGGCATTGATCTCCAATATGCGTCCCATCGTGTCGCCACCTTGTCCGCTCCACCCTTTCCCGTGTGCAAGTCACCAAAGAGATCTGAGCCAAGATAAACTATTTTAATTTACATCCATCGATCCTATACTCCACGAAGGAGTGTACAAATAATCTAGATCGAAAGTAAACTAAAATGAGTGGCTAAACAATGCCATATTTAATTACAAAAATTAAATACTAATTTAACCTCGTCAATCCCGAGGATTCAAATAATATACAATCACACACACATCCAATCACATACACACATATATAGCCATAATAGTTGGATCTTATGCCTGCAACCAAAAAGTTATCCTACGCACATCCTACTATCATCTGGCATACAAAATATATGATAAGTGCATGAAAGTAACCGAATCCAAAACACACAAAACCGAAAACCGTGGCTCTGATACCATTTTGATGGCGTTGCTAGGAGGCTCATTGGTTCCCATGTCCCCGGATTAAAATTTTCACTAATGAAAACTAATCCGGATGGGATGAGTTTCCTAAGCTCAACCAATTCGTCGTCGTGCTAACGACTTGAGCGATCGCTTGAACAAACTAGTTATTCAAGCAACCAAGCTCTTCTAGTCGGTTAGCCGCGGAAGAGACGACAGACGGATCGCTGGTTTTTGTGTTTATCTTCGGGGTCCATGATTATACAAATACATATGGATGTAGACATGTATAATCAACACATACAATCATATTAATAAGAACATGCAAAGATTAATAATAAAACTTGTAAAACTTTTATACCTCTCGATCTTCTATCGTATGTCCTAACCTCCTTGTAGACTTCGTGTGGGCAAAGATCCTACACAAGTTGAAGCTTCCTAGATCTTCTTCAATCAAAAGAAAGAAGAACTCTCCTTTCCTTCTTGATTGAGCCAACCACCAAGCCACAAAGGCTTGATGCCGCCGGCCCCAAGAAAAGAGAGAACAAGATGGCCAACCAAGGAACCGAACAAGGGAACAATCCCTAGCTCCTTTGTGCCGCCGGCCAAGAGGAAAAGAAGAGGAGAAGAGGAATAGGTTGAGCGCCGACCAAGGTAGAGGGAAGAGTGGTAGGAGCTGACAACACCTTAAGCCTCCTTTTATAGAGTTAGGCTTAAGCCTTGTTTTAATCTCCACCGTTGGCTCTAGGGATTTAATCTCAACCGACGGATCTAGAGATTTAATCTCAACCGTCGGATCTAGAGATTTAATCTCAACCATCGGATCTAGGGATTTAATTTCAACCGTCGGATCTAGAGATTTAATCTCAACCGTCGGATCTAGAGATTTAATCTCCACCGTCGGATCTAGGGATTTAATCTCAACCATCAGATCTAGAGATTTAATCTCAACCGTCGGATCTAGAGATTTAATCTCCACCGTCGGATCTAGAGTTTTGTTTTCCATCATTGGATTTATACTCCATGAGGTTTATATTAGGCTACGACAGGGACCATGAGGAGGAGTTGGATCTTGGCCACCCGATGGATCGGAACCACACAAACATGATCCATCAATGATGTTCCATTCCACTAGAGGATCATCATTGAATTACCTCACCAACCCCCATAAATTAATATGGGCACCATACATTATTTGTACATCCATCTCCCCATGTTTAAGATATCGAATGTCCGTCAATTAATTGATTTACTGACCATCAATCAATTAACATCTAACTCCTCGAGTAGTACCACTCAACCTTATCATCATGTTGACTAAGTCAACCTGCAGGGTTTACATGATGAACCTTATGAGCTCCTCAAGGGGACATCATCAACCTAATATATAGGACATGGTTTCCTACTATAATTAACGACACACCATGTAAATAATATCATTTCCCAACTTACCAGGCATATTGATTTAATCCATATAAATCTCACCCTTTGGTAAATCAAAGAAAAAAATACTAAGTACATGTGCCCGTTATTATATCGGGATTAAGAGCATATACAACATAATTTTTGAGATCCGATTCAATTATGTAGTCAGCAATAAATTGAATCACCTCTATGTCGGTTCTACTCAATACACCTAAGTGTACTAGTGTAACTCTATGTTCAAGACAAAACAATACCAAGCTACACTACAACTATGCCAATGGTTTGTCCAAAACCATCTTGGTTGTGAGCCTCTACTTATATTTTACAAGGGACTGATAACATGATCTTCTGTGCCACACCAAGCACCTGTTATCTACAATGTAAAGCATTAGACAATATGCACACATATAATAAATATAAAGTGCAAACAATGATCATGTGATTCTTATTTCAAAATAAAAATGTTCATACAAAAAAGCTAGGCTTTCAGTATCTTTCAGGCTATGCGGTTCCTTATGCCTCGGCAGTAGGAAGCCTCATGTATGTGATGCTATGTACGAGACCAGATATCTACTTGGTCATAGGCATGGTCAGCAGATATCAGAGTAATCCAGGACAGATACATTAGACTATGATAAAGCATATATTGAAGTAGCTGAGAAGGACTAGGGATTATATGCTAGTTTACTAGGCAGACCATTTACTCCCTGTAGGTTACACGGATTCTGACTTCCAATCAGATAGGGATAACAGTAAGTCTACCTCAGGTTTTGTGTTTACTTTGGGAGGTGGAGTTATTGTATGGAGGAGTGTCAAGCAGAAATGCATGGCAGACTCCACCATGGAAGCTGAGTATGTGGTAGCCTCTGAGGCGGCCAAAGAAGTTGTGTGGCTCAGGAACTTCCTGATGGACTTGGATGTGATTACGGGTTTGCCCAGAACTATCACAATTTATTGTGATAATAGTGGTACAGTTGCAAACTCGAAGGAACCACGAGCCCATAAGGCTAGTATACACATAGAGCGCAAGTACCACCTGATACGAGAAATTGTAAAGAGAGGAGAAGTTGTTGTGGCCAAGATTGCATCGGAGGATAACCTGGTAGATCCTTTCACTAAGGCCCTTCCGGCGAGAGCTTTTGATAGGCATGTGGAGGGAATGGGGATTAGATGTATGGCAGTTTGAGGATAGCATAGCCTTTTAGTATAAGTGGGAGATTGTTGGGATGTATACTGAAAAGTCTATCTTTTGTATGAACATCAATATTTTGAAATAAGAATCACATGATCATTGTTTACATAATTTTATGGTTATGCATATTGTCTAATATATTACATTGTAGATAACATGGTGTGTGGTGTCACACGGAAGATCATGTTATCGGCTCCTTGTAAAGTATAAGTATAGGCTCACAACCGAGATGGCTTTGGACAAACCATTGGTATGATTGTAGTGTGATTTAGTATTGGTTTGTCTTGACCCTAAAATCACACTAGTACACTTTGTGTGTATTGAGCTGGACCGACTTAGTGGCGATACGATTTATTGCTGACTACATAATCGAATCAGACCTTAGATATTATATTGTACATACTCTTAATCTCGATATAATAACGGGCACATATACTTAGTATTCATTTCTTTGATTTACCAATGGGTGAGATTTATAGATTAAATCGATAGGCTCGGTAAGTTGGGAAATGATATTATTTATATGGTGTGTCGTTGATTATAGGAGGAAACCGTGTCCTATATATTAGGATGATGATGTCCCCTTGAGGAGCTCATATGGTTCATCATGTAAACCCTGTAGGTGGACTTGGTCCGGCATGATGAAAAGGTTGAGTGGTACTACTCATGGAGTTAGATGTTGATTAATTAATGGTCACTAAATTAATTAATCAACGGACATTCAAGATCTTAAACATGGGGAGAAAATGTACATATAATATATGGAGCCCATATTAACTTATGGGGGTTGGTGAGGTAGATCAATGATAATCCTTTAGTGGATTGGATTATCATTAATGGATCGGACTTTATGTGGGCTTTATCCATTTGGTGGCCAAGATCCAACTCCTCCTCATGGTCCCTATTGTAGCCTATTAATACCTCATGAAGCTTAGATCCAATGGATAGAAATAAAACTCTAGATCCAAAGGTAGAGATTAAATCTTTAGATCCGACGGTTGAGATTAAATCTCTAGATCCGACGGATGAGATTAAATCCCTAGAACCAATGGTGGTCATTAAAACAAGGCTTATCCCTAACTCTATAAAAGGAGGGCAAGGGGTGGGCGACAACTAAGAATCAAATTAGAGATAGGATTAGGGTTTTGGGCGGTAAGGCTTGGAGGCTAGGGTTTGGAGTTGGCGGCACCTATTAAGGAAATTTTTCCTTATCTCCTTCTTCTTTGGTGGCCGACATCCTTACAACACTTTCCAGACCTTGGCCAGCGTCCATAGCAACTCTTCTCCTTCTCCTTGGCCGGTGGAACCAAGGCTTAGGGTCCTCCCTTGAAGCTCTTGGCCGGCAATCATTTCTTCTCCCTTCTCCTTGTTTGCCGGCGGCAAGCATCTTGCTTGTTGCTTGTTGGTTAGCTAAAGGAAGGAGAAAAGTCTTGTTTCTATTCTTCCTCTTGCTCGGAACGAGCAAGGAAGGAAGATTTGTGATCTAGGAGCTTCAACTTTTGGTAGATCGTCGCTCACACGACGTCCGAAAGGATGAAGGTCATACAATAGAAGATCGAGAGATATATCGATTCTCTATTTTCATTTGTTACATGTTTATATTTGTTTTTCAATTATATGCATGATATATATTCTATTTTGTGGCTAAATATAATTGGACCCCGAACATAAATACAAAAGTCGGCGATCCATACATCGTCTATTCCGTGGCTACTCGTAAAATAGAGGTATGTCGCTTGATCAACAAATTTGTTCAAGTGACTACTCTAATCGAATATCTCGACGATGACAAGGTTGCTTGGGCAATCCCTCTTGTCAAGGATAAAATTTTTTTATTCGGGGACGTAGAAGGGATCACCATGAACAAGCGACCGAGTTGAAGTGGGAAGCGAAGTTTCCCCTCCCAACAGTGTTGACTAGATACTAGGCAGATGACTTGACAAATTAGTAGGACCGGACACTAGGCATGAAGTCTAGATGGGTCGTGTGGCCCGGACATTTGTCATGAAGACCGAACAATCGACAAAAAGTCCAGTTGGTCAGGAAGACCAGATAGCTAGTGGAAGCCCTGGCGGGTCAGATCGGATGTTAAGAATGGTAAGTCTGGTAGGTAGCCGACAGGTAAGCCTCGAGTGAAGAGGTGAGGCCGAGTCCTCTTTAGGGGGACAAAGCTAGGCGTCGATTCGATAGAGAGTCCGTGTGGGACTTAGAAGTCGAGATCGAGCAGTATTACTACTGCTATCCTATTTTGTATTATCTATTTGTGCTAATCTCATTTTGCAAGGATCAATGGACCGAATGGACTATAGTCAACTGACATCGAGTCGACTGGGTATGTTTCAGTCGACTGGATACCTAGTTGGCATGATTAGCTGATGATCGTTCGAAGATTTGGCAATGCAGATGGAAAGAGTTTCAGTTGACTGGGGAGTTTCTGCCGATTGAAGAAGCAAACTTCCCGATACAGAGTCAGGTGACCTAGAGTCGACTGGAAGACCAGAAGTTCCATATCGATGGGCTGGTGTGGAGTGGACTGGAAGGCATTTCAGTCGACGGAAAAAAGGTCTATAAAATAAATGCTCGACCAACTCAAAAAATAATACTGTTACTATGTTGAAGTGATGCCTCTATTCATTCTTTCTAGCTAGAGCTTCAAATCCTCACAAAGACGCACATCCGACACTCCATGCCTACTTCCAAATTTCCTTTCATGTCAGTATAACTTAGCTCTAATTTTCTTTGTATTCATTTTCACTTTGTGTACTTAATTTCAAAAGAGAAGGTAGAGTGTTACCTATCTCTCATTATTTGTAAAACCGAACCCCTCTGAAGTTGAGAGTTCTCGAGTCGGAGGGTATATAGTGATTGCCCATCGAGGTAGCTCTTGGAAGAGCTACGGGCCTTAGAGTAGCAACCCTGTTGGGGTTGTGAACCAAGTAAATAGATTATGTCTTGATTTCATTTATTCCGCTGCTTACTCTAATTGAAAATGTAAAATATGTTTTAAAAATCTAAAGAAAATTGTAACCTCCGAGATTCACCCCCCTCTCGGAATATTTCGATCCTACAATAAGTACACCCTAATCTTTATAAATACACCCCTTGCTTTTTCGATATATGGAAAAATGGGAGAAGAGGGCAAAGTTAAGGGGGAGTAAAGTATTTTTAAAAAGTTTATCTAAAGTTAACTCATAAGTTTCTTTTTCAAAAACTCACCTAAGGTCAAGGGGGAGGTAACCTTGAGGGGGAGGGTTTGAAAAAGAAACTTATTCATACTAACTTACTTATGTTTATTGCATGTTTGCTTGATCCTTACACTTGTTTACTTATATCTCATGCTTACTCATGTTTTTTACTACTATTCTTTTTATGCCTAAATTTTTCTTAACTTTGAATCGGTCTTCCATAGATCAAAAAGGGGGAGATTGTTGGTGCAGGGGCACCAAATAATCGAACCTTGGTTTTGATTATGGAAAAGGTTCAAAGTTATGCTATTATTGTTATCTCATGTGTTAGCTTGAGTGTGTAGGAAATGATTAAGCTAAGCTAAATGTCAGCGATGCCCGGAGAATCTCGGGACGAGAAACCGTGGTGGTCGGGCGACACCAGGAGAACCTCATGGAGTCGAGGAACCTCAGTGGCGACCGAAAGATAAGCGACAGGTTAGGTGGACCAGAGGTAAAAACACTGAGTGCATAGTAATGGTGAGGTCATGTCCTCCGTATGGGGATGAACTCAGGTGGCGATTTGACTAAGACTTCTAGGGGAAGGTCTAGGTCGAAATTGGATAGTAAGGAACTGTCGTAATGCCCATTACTCGACATTTTTGTGCTAACTCTTTGCTGTAGGTGAGTGGCCAAGCCAAGAGTTGATAGAAGAATATTGACAGTCGACTGATCCTACCATCAATTGACTGCTGAGGGTCATCAGTCGACTGCTATTCAAACTGGTTAGCCTGAAGAAAGTCAAGATAAGCTCCACCAAAAGTTGGGGGATGAGGAACTTTGACCCAGATTTGGATCTCAACGAGCTAGGGTTTGAAGGGATATAAAAGAAGGGGTTTTTCATCCCTCTGGATCATCCATTCTTGCTCCCAAAGTGCTCCATGATGCCAAGCTTCAATGACAATGCTACGTCGCCATAACACCGACGCTACGAAAAGTTTCTATTCCTTCATCGGTACTTCAAGATAAAGTTGTCATTTGTTTTGTTTTAATTTCTTTTACTCGAGCTTTCAATCAAAAAGAGGAGAGGTAGGCTTGTCTCCTACCTGCAACGAGGAGGAGACTTTTAGTGAATTACCCCATCGTAAGCAGTCAAGGATCGCGGGGTCTTGGAGTAGCAACCTTTCGGTTGTGAACCAAGTAACAAACAAAGGTGTTCATCTTACTTTTGTTTAACTCTTATTTCCGTTGCAATACTCGAGTTTTCGACGAACGAAAAGAAAGTTTTACGATCTCTATTCACCCCCCTCTAGCGACCCTTCGATCAAACAGTTCTTACCTTAATTATGGGATAATTATGGTAATATATGTTCTATTTAAGCCACCTAAGATGACATAATCAAGAGATCTATAAATAGAATCCTTGTTAATCTATGGTGAGGTGGTGGTTTTAGGTTTCTCCCTTGGTAGTCGTCTTTCTTCTCTCCTCTTCTCTTGTCTCCGGCGGTTGGCTAGAACCAATCGGAGACAAAGGCTTGCTGCTCTAGGAGTTGTCTCAGGTGATCCTGGTGTGGATACTGATAGAGACAAGGCCCATTGGTCTTGCTTGTGGTTTCGACAGATTCAAAAGAATATCGAAGGTATAACTTCTCATTCTACTTATGTGTGTTTTCATGTGATTATGCCAAAGAAAGTTTTCTTGGTCCCCAAGGGATGTCTGGGATGTAATAAAAGTTGTTTTATTCACTTTATTCTGCTGTGCATGATCCCAAAATCTCCAACAATTGGTATCAGAGCCACCTTGTTTGTTTGGCATATATTGCATGTTGAAGGAGAATATTTAAAGCATGTTTGATGTTTTAATATACCTGTGTAATGTTTATCTTTATGATATATTAGAGTGTGCTTGATTTTACATATATGATATGTTTGTAACCTAAAAGGGAATACCAAGAATGCACCTAGGAACACCGAAGGTGTTGGCCGCATTGTTAGAGCCTAAGCATAGACTCACATGTCTTACCAATGTGGGACTTTGATTGTATTCCCCATACTCCCAATAATACCCCCCTCAAATGAACGACCACATTGAGCCTCCCTCAAGCCTATTCATCTGCGAAGGACTTTCTCTACATGATATCCGATCCTCAACCCACCAGGACTTTCTACCAACTGTCTGGTCCTCCTGACCCAGCTTGACTTCCTGCCAGTTGTCCATCCCTTCTGGCCCAATTGGACTTTCTGCAAATTATTTGGTCCTTCCGACCCAACTAGACTTCCTTCCTGGTGTATGGTTCTCTTGATCCAAACATGGGAGCGCCACTTCCTTCGTTTGAGGTTCATGGCTTGACATGGACCATAGTTTTGATACTAATTATTAGTGCCTATAAGATTCACATATCTCTACAATGATATAATATTGTCCACTTTGGGCCTAAGCCCTCATAGTTTTGTTTTTGGGCTTTACCCAAAAGGCCTCATACCAATGGATATATCATTTAATCTTATAAGCACATGATCTTTTCCATGTCTTATCAATGTGGGACTTTGATTGTATTCCCCATACTCCCAACACTAAGGAGGAGAGAGACTGCATGGATTAGATCACTTATGCATCTGCTATAGGGTCTATCATGTACGTCATGCTTTGTACTCGCCCCGATGTCTCATATGCTTTGAGTATGACGAGCAGATACTAGTCAGATCCAGGTGAAAGTCACTGGAAAACTGTCAAGAACATTTTTTTGTGAAGGACTAAAAAATATTTCTTGATATTCGGGGGCAATGAGGAGCTAGCTGTAAAGGGTTACAGTGATGCAAGATTCCAAACTGACAAGGATGATTTTAGATCGTAGTCAGGGTACGTATTTTTCCTGAATAGTGGCTCTATGAGCTGGAGGAGTTCGAAGAAAGACACAGTCGCAGATTCTACAACAGAAGCCGAGTATATTGTTGCGTCTGATGCAGCAAAGGAGGTTGTTTGGATCTGGAAGTTCATCATTGAACTTGGGGTGGTTCCTAGCATAGTGAACCCTATAGACTGTTGGGTTTTCGGCACCGCAGTGTGTGTGTGTTCGATCATGTTTCGTAAACATGAACACAGCGGAAGCAATAAAAATAATAAATCTATATTTATTACAACACACACAACACACGCATGCATATTACAACAAGTGTAGACATAACCGTAAATTTAAATTTGCAATAAAAGGAAATTTATCTACGTTATACCTTTCGTATGACGTGTAGCGGGAACGGCATCAACCGGAACGATCCTCGCTAGAATCGTCTCTATCCGTATCCACGCCGAGTTCCTCAGGATGACTTCACTAAGCCACGAGCTTCATCTTTGTACGGGTTACTAGCCTCGTGTTGAAGACGACGTGATCGAGAGATGATCACGATCCGAATCCAAATTCGGATCTTAATACGAGTTCTCAAAACTCGCTTCTCCGGAGAGGTATTCGTCAACCAATTGACGAATCCTTCGTCCTCCACCTCAGAGGATTACCGGAGATCGAATCCCCGGTAAGTTAGCCGCTGTCGGAGCTCTAACCGCCATCCAAACGACGCTCCGATGAGAGGAGAAGAAGCTGTCCAGAAAACTGGACAGCTTGGTGGAGGAGTAGGCGCCGGCCAAAACAAGGAAGCCAAGTGCTCACCTTTTCACCGAGGCCTAGGAAGATCACCGGAGGGTCGCCGGATGGTTCACCGGCTGAAGCTTGGACGCCGGCAAGGAGCTAGACGGCAGCACACCCAGCTGGGCGGCAATGGAGGTTGGGCGGCACAACTAGGTTGGGCGGCAACTCCAAGCTAGGGTTTGGATTAGGGCTTAATTATTCATTATGCCCTCTTTTATAGAGAACTAATTCTCTTAATGGTTATTGGATCATAACCATTAGGCCCGTTAACCCGCTCCATTAAGATAAGTTAAAATAAATCAAACCATGATGATTTATTTTAAGTTAAAACGAACCGAACCAACTTTTGGTTCATTCGTTTAAAATAAACCAAACCCTTTAGTTTATTCTCCTCCATTGGATTAGAACCTAAGCATTTTGGTTCATCCATTATGTCTTCATAAGACACGGCCCATCCACGCTTCCATTGCGACTGAAACGATTTCATGCTCGCTTTATGTTTGGTCCAACCAAACCTAGTTTCTCTCGGTCTGAGAATCCCATTCTCAATCTCGTTTTAAATCCTTTGGATTACGCTCATTGTGCGTGTGACCAAATAGGTTCTCGGTTTATGTTGGCCGTCTATAATTAACCATTAATTATAGAACGATCATGAGTGGCACCTAGTAGTACATCATGATCCCCAATTAACCGAAAAGATCAACGGTTGATCGGAACTATTTCGAAACCCTTGATGACTCGAATGATTCGTGCCCCATTCCCTTCACTCATCTTATACCCACTTGGTTGAGGACATGGTCTATTGTGCCGATCCCCACTAAGTGACTCGTCACACCTAGCCCAAGTATCATTTCCTCATCCTACAGTTCTAGTTACTACACATGTATCGAAGAGTACTTTACTCTAAACATGTAATGCTTTGGCCAAAGACTTTAGTAACAATCCGACGAGAGGCCATGGGTATACATCTCCTCGCAAGGAGTGGTGAATCCTTTATAGGCTATTCAAACACCTTCGATCACTTCGACTTATACCCAATCATCCCGGGTCCACATCTCCTAGAGATGTTTGCTTAAGATGTCAAAGCATAAGTCTCCATGATCAAGATGACTTGAATACTGCAAGTCAAAGGAACATCGCACTTAAGCCACAGTAAGAACTTCATTGACATATCTATGCAGAGAACCATATGAAGTCTTACGGCTGGTCACTCCAATGAACTAGTTACCATAACTAGCATCCACGATTAACTCCGGACATCACTATGTCTCCACGGTGAGAATCACCGCTTGGATACACCAAGGAGTATACCTCGTGCTAGTCTCGCGAATTGATGGTGTCCAAATCCATCAATTCATCGACTAGGATAATTCCGATACATCACAATTACACATGTAGAGATACTCACTAGTTGTGATCCAATCACAAATTCTCTCATCTTGTGAATCGTATCATGGACATTGATAAATGAGTTTAAGATCCAATCAAATACATAAAACATGTATACTCAAATAGTGAATCTTCATTTATCATATAAATGGTTCATACATAAAGCGATTGCCTTAGGACATCTCTCATATATTACTAACGGACTCCCTTGGCCTAATGCCAATCGCTATGGTATCAATACCATAAGCTCTAACATGACCCTCAAACTTATTTTGAGGTAATGCCTTAGTCAAGGGATCGCTAAGTTCCTTTCGATTAGAATTTTCTCGATTTGTATTTCGTTCCCTCGATGATCTCTGATAAGATGATAGCGGCTTACATGTTTGGATCGATGATGAGACCTTGGCTCTTTCGCCTATGCAATTGCTCCATTGTCGCTGTCGCAGAGACCTTATTGCTTTCAACAATGGCCGGAATCACACCAAGTTCATGAACGAACTTTTTGATCCAAACCGCTTCTTTGCCGCCTGGCCGCAATGTATTCGCCTCGTGGTAGAATCCGCCATGCCTCTTGTTTGGAACTTTTCCAACTCATCGCGCTCCATTCAAGGTGAACACGATCAGATCGAGACTGAATCATCCTTGTCCGTTCGAAGCCGCATCCGTATACCCGCGTATCACCATGTCCCCTTCTCCATATATTAGGAACACATCCTTAGTTCTTCTCAAGTACTTAAGGATCGCCTTAATAATGCCAATGATCCATTCTCGATCGGATCGTATCCGCCGTGACACTCAAAGCATACGATACATCGGGCCTCGTACATAACATAGCATACATGATAGATCCTATTGCGGATGCATAGGGAATCTTACTCATGTAAATCCTCTCATCTTCTGTGTGCGGACACATAGACTTCGAAAGGTGTACCCCATGCCTGATGGGTAGGAAACCTTTCTTGGATTCCGACATGCTAAACCTCTTTAGCACTCGGTCTATATATGTAGACTGCGAAAGACCAAGCAACCGTTTCGATCTATCTCTATAGATCTTAATCCCAAGGATGTAGGTTGCTTCTCCCAGGTCTTTCATGGAGAATGTCTTGGATAACCAAACCATCACTTACTGTAAGATTGAAAAATCGTTTCCTATAAGTAGTATGTCATCGACATACAATACTAGGAATATGACTGCACTCCCACTAACCTTCTTGTACACACAAGGTTCGTCTGGATTTTGTGAGAAATCAAACTTTTTTATTGTCTCATCAAAACGGATATTCCAGCTCCTGGATGCTTGCTTCAATCCATAAATGGACCGTCGCAATTTGCATACCTTGGTTTTATCAACCGATGTGAAACCCTCAGGCTGTATCATATACACGTCCTCGAGCAAGTTTCCATTAAGGAAAGCTGTTTTCACATCCATCTGCCATATCTCATAATCATAATGAGCCGCTATGGCCAAGAGCATCTAAATGGATTTAAGCATAGCTACAGGCGAATAGGTTTCGTCATAATCAACACCTTGTTTTTGACGATATCCTTTCGCCACCAATCTAGCCTTATAGGTAATCACATTACCATCCATGTCGGTTTTCTTCTTGAAAACCCACTTGCACCCTATAGGCTTTATGCCTTCAGGTGGGTCAACCAAGTTCCAAACTTGGTTTTCATACATGGAATCCATTTCCGACTTCATGGCACCAAGCCACTTATCCCTTTCTGAACTTGTCAACACTTCTTCATAACTGGTAGGCTCCTCATCATCAATGAGTAACACGTCGTTCGATTCACTTACGAGAAATCCATATCTCTCAGGAATATTGCGTGTTCTACCAGATCTACGAAGATGTGGTGTTACAATAGGTCCAGCCGATTGCTCATCACTATGAGTTGTCGGCTGTTGTGCTTCACCAGGTATCTCATCAATGTCTATTTGAGTCTCTCGAGCCTCCTCAAGCTCGACGACACTCCCACTATTTTCTTGCAAGAGAAACTCTTTCTCTAGAAACACAACATGCCTTGAAACAAACACCTTTTGTTCCATAGGATGATAGAATTGGTAACCCCTTGTTTCCTTAGGGTATCCAATAAATAGACATTTATCAGACTTAGCATCCAATTTGTCTGATACAGTCCGCTTCACATAAGCTGGACAACCCCATATCTTCAAGTAAGATACATGAGGTTTCTTACTATTCCATATCTCATATGGAGTAGTTGAGACTACCTTGGTAGGCATTCTGTTTAACAAGTAAACAGCTGTCTGAAGTGCATAGCCCCAAAAGGACTTGGGAAGAGTTGCATGATTCATCATTGACCTGACCATGTCCAACAAGGTCCGGTTACGCCTCTCAGATACACCATTATGCTGTGGTGTATAGGGCGGAGTCCATTGAGACAATATAACATTGTCTCTTAGATAATCAAGAAACTCTTGACTTAAGTATTCACCACCTCGATCCGATCGAAGTATTTTAATACTCTTATCATGTTGTTTCTCTACTTCATTTCTGAATTCTTTGAACCTTTCAAAGGCTTCAGACTTGTGTTTCATCAAGAACACATACCCAAACCGTGAGTGATCATCGGTGAAGGTAATGAAGTAGCTATAGCCTCCTAATGCTCGAGTTGACATAGGTCCACATACATCAGTATGTATTAGTCCTAGTAACTCTCCCACTCGTTCACCCTTTCCAGTAAAAGGTAACTTAGTCATCTTGCCTTTTAAGAATGATTCGCATGTATCATATGAATCCAATTCAAACGATTCCAGAATTCCACATCGGTGTAATTCGGACATGCGTTTCTTGCTTATATGGCCAAGACGACAATGCCACATATAGGAGTCTATTTGATTATCCATTCAAGCACGCTTGTTGCTCGCTTCGATATTGAAAATATCACTGGATACGTCCAACGTATAAACACCATTGCTTAAAGTTCCAGTCCCTTAAAGAACTCCATTCAAAGTTATGTAACAATAATTGTTACTAAAAGTCAAATGGTATCCATTTCTATTTAAACAAGAAATAGAAATGATGTTCTTTATCAACGAAGGAACATAAAAGCAATTTGTCCAGTTCTAAGACAAGTCCTACAGGGAGTTCCAACAAAAGAACCGTTGCTCCATTCCCAACACGTAAATTTGACTCTCCCCTTGACGAGTCTTCTTCTATTCCTTAGCCCATGTATGTCATTACATATATGTGAGCCACACCCAGTATCAAATACCCAAGTGTCTGAGGAAATAAAATGACAATCAATAAA
This sequence comes from Wurfbainia villosa, assembly GCA_025175895.1. NCBI lineage: Eukaryota > Viridiplantae > Streptophyta > Magnoliopsida > Zingiberales > Zingiberaceae > Wurfbainia > Wurfbainia villosa. The sequence continues at coordinate 75,263,633 of CM045991.1, read as the reverse complement.
GAAGATTTCTGAGGAAGATGGGGCATCCGATGCCTTATCCTTCTTCACGGACTCAAGATAAATCTTGCACTTTCTTCGCAAATGGCTCTCCTTGCCATAATGATGGCAAGTTTCCTTTTGTGCTAGTTCTACCTTCTTAGCCTTCTCTTCTTTCCCTTCTGCTGTTCCTTTGACTTCCTCTTAGAATATTTCTTTGAGGAATCAACTAACAGCACCGTCCCCTGCTCATGCTTCTCAGAAGACTTCACAGTCTTCAGCATATTGAGCAGTACCACAGGTGAACCTTCTAGCATCTCAGAGGTGAAGAGGAGCTTTGAGACTTCGAACCTTTCGAATCTCACTTGCTCATCAACCAACTCACAAAGATGAAGGACTACGATATGAGCATCCATATGCTCATGCTGCTTTCGTAGCTTGGGTTCTATCGCGGCTAGCATGATGCAACTCACCATTTCAGAATCATTCACATGTTTCTGATAGGCCAACAATTGGTCCAGAGTTGCATTGTCACTAGGACGGGCGGGAAGAGACGCTTCGAGGACATTCGCAAGCTTTTCCACCTTAAGAATAATTCTCAAGTTTCTAAGCTAGTCCAAGAAGTTCGGCCCAGTCAATTTATTTGAATCCAAAATGGAACGCAAATTCAAATACATCATGATCAATCTTAGAAATACAAAACGAGCATATATGAGAAAGATGATTTTTAAAATGCATCAATATACATTTATAAATCCCATTCATTTTTTTGAATTTCAAAAACCCCAAAATTACTTCGGGAGATCATAGGTCCATCTCCGAATGGGCTGATATCCATCATAGTTATGAACAACCTTGGAGAGAGTCCAACAAGTCATTCATAACTACGACGGTAGGTATCAACTATACCGATTGCATATCACGTATATGCAACTATCACAATGTGCTATCAACTAATTGAATGTTCACACATACATCGGGTTGTTAACACATTAACAAGTATGCATCATATGCATAGCACCCAACTTCACCTCCCTTTACATCGACCTTGGAGAGAGTCCAACAAGCCGATGCTCCAGGTTAAAGCCAACCCATTAATCGAGAAATAGTTTTAATATGGTTAGAGCGCATTCAACCAATTAGCCTAGCTTGGAGAGAGTCCAACAACCAAAGCTAACGATTGACCTCTGACTCTTACCATATTAGTATTAAACTATTCCATGGTTTGAACATGTTCGGGTTCGAGCCGGGCTTGGAGAGAGTCCAACAACCCAAATAAGAAACGGAACTCTGGTTCTAACCATATTAATGGAAGGTGTAGGCTTTAATATTGTTTAAGGGTTTTTATGTCTCATCCTCTTTGCATGCAAATAACTATTATCTACATGGCATGGCATACATGGCATACATCTACATGTCACGACACGCATGGCATAATGTTATGCATCTAATGCAATTACATGACATACAATTATGTCATGTATATATTTCCTTATATGTCATAACTATTTATGGAAATAAAATATGTTTAAGATTTGATTCTCCAAATCAAATCACATATTTTATTCATGGAATTATTTGATTAAGGAAAATCTATTTAGGAAACCAATTTCCTAAATCATTAAAACTAATTTTGGAAATAAAATATTTTAAGATTTGATTTCCCAAATCAAATCATGATTAAATTAGGAAATAAATTTCCAGAATCTAATCAAATATTTTATTTATGGAAAATATCAATTTCCATAAATACTTTCAACTTTCCAAAAGTGGAAGATTTCCATAAATACTTCTAGACTTTCCAAAATTGAAAAATTTCCATAAATACTTCTAAATTTCCAAAATTAGAAAATTTCCAAAAATACATTATGACTATCGCAAAACCATTTTTACAATTATGTCGAAACACAACCTGGGCTCTGATACCACTGTTGGGTTTCCGGCACCGCGGCGTGTGTGTGTTCGATCATGTTTCGTAAACATGAACACAGCGGAAGCAATAAAAATAATAAATCTACATTTATTACAACACACACAACACACGCATGCATATTACAACAAGTGTAGACATAACCGTAAATTTAAATTTGCAATAAAAGGAAATTTATCTACGTTATTATACCTTTCGTATGACGTGTAGCGGGAACGGCATCAACCGGAACGATCCTCGCTAGAATCGTCTCTATCCGTATCCACGCCGAGTTCCTCGGGATGACTTCGCTAAGCCACGAGCTTCATCTTCGTACGGGTTACTAGCCTCATGTTGAAGACGACGTGATCGAGAGATGATCACGATCCGAATCCAAATTCGGATCTTAATACGAGTTCTCAAAACTCGCTTCTCCGGAGAGGTATTCGTCAACCAATTGACGAATCCTTCATCCTCCACCTCAGAGGATTACCGGAGATCGAATCACCGGTAAGTTAGCCGCTGTCAGAGCTCTAACCGCCGTCCAAACGACGCTCCGACGAGAGGAGAAGAAGCTGTCTAGAAAACTGGACAGCTTGGTGGAGGAGTAGGCGTCGGCCAAAACAAGGAAGCCAAGTGCTCACCTTTTCACCGAGGCCTAGGAAGATCACCGGAGGGTCGCCGGAGGGTTCACCGGCTGAAGCTTGGACGCCGGCAAGGAGCTAGATGGCAGCACAACCAGCTGGGCGACAATGGAGGTTGGGCGGCACAACTAGGTTGGGCGGCACAACTAGGTTGGGCGACAACTCCAAGCTAGGGTTTGGATTAGGGCTTAATTATCCATTAAGCCCTCTTTTATAGAGAACTAATTCTCTTAATGGTTATTGGATCATAACCATTAGGCCCGTTAACCCGCTCCATTAAGATAAGTTAAAATAAACCAAACCATGATGGTTTATTTTAAGTTTAACGAACCGAACCAACTTTTGGTTCATTCGTTTAAAATAAACCAAACCCTTTGGTTTATTCTCCTCCATTGGATTAGAACCAAACCATTTTGGTTCATCCATTATGTATTCATAAGACACGGCCCATCCACGCTTCCATTGCGACTGAAACGATTTCATGCTCGCTTTATGTTTGGTCCAACCAAACCTAGTTTCTCTCGGTCTGAGAATCCCATTCTCAAGCTCGTTTTAAATCCTTTGGATTACGATCGTTGTGCGTGTGACCAAATAGGTTCTCGGTTTATGTTGGCCGTCTATAATTAACCATTAATTATAGAACGATCATGAGTGGCACCTAGTAGTACATCATGATCCCCAATTAACCGAAAAGATCAACAGTTGATCCAGAACTATTTCTGAAACCCTTCAGCAGCTCGAATGATTCGTGCCCCATTCCCTTCACTCATCTTATACCCACTTGGTTCAGGACATGGTCTATTGTGTCAGTCCCCACTAGGCTGACTACGTCACACCTAGCCTAAGTATCATTTCCTCGTCCTACGGATTCTAGTTACTGCACATGTATCAAAGAGTACTTTACTCTAAACATGTAATGCTTTGGCCAAAGACTTTAGTAACAATCCGACGAGAGGCCATGGGTATACATCTCCTCGCAAGGAGTGGTGAATCCTTTATAGGCTATTCAAACACCTTCAATCACTTCGACTTATACCCAATCATCCCGGGTCCACATCTCCTTAGAGATGTTTTCTTAAGATGTCAAAGCATAAGTCTCCATGATCAAGATGACTTGAATACTGCAAGTCAAAGGAACATCGCACTTAAGCCACAGTAAGAACTTCATTGACATATCTATATATGCAGAGAACCATATGAAGTCTTACGGCTGGTCACTCCAATGAACTAGTTACCATAACTAGCATCCACGATTAACTCCGGACATCACTATGTCTCCAGCCAGTGAGAATCAGCTGCTTGGATACACCAAGGAGTATACCTCGTGCTAGTCTCGACAGAATTGATGGTGTCCAAATCCATCAATTCATCGACTAGGGATAATTCCGATACATCACAATTACACATGTAGAGATACTCACTAGTTGTGATCTAATCACAAATTCTCTCTGCTGTGAATCGTATCGTGGACATTCAGTACATGAGTTTAAGATCCAATCAAATACATAAAATATGTATACTCAAATAGTGAATCTTCATTTATCATATAAATGGTTCATACATAAGGCGATTGCCTTAGGACATCTCTCATATATTACTAACATAGACCTCTATTGTGATAATAATGGGGCTATTGCACAGGCTAAGGAACCTCGCTCTCATCAGCGGACCAAACACATATTGCAGTCCTTCCATCTCATTCAAGAGATCATCGATAGAGGAGATGTGAGGATATGCAGAGTACCGACAGATGCTAACATCGCAAATCCTTTGATTAAGGATTTGGCAAAAAGAAAGCATGATGGTCATACTAGGTCACCGTGTATTAGATATTACAGTGATTAGCACTAGTCCTAGTGTGAGATTGTTAGTAATAAGCCCTAGAGACAATTATGTGATGATTGACTTGGGACTTTTTGTATCATATTCTTTTAATAATAAAGGGAAAGTTTGGTTATTATATTTACTTCATACTTGTGTCTGCTGAATAAATATAATAATGCCCTAGAAAGTAGGTTTTTATCTATAACATATCAATTGGTAGAATTAATTGTGAGAAGCTATGGAGAATACTATTCTTAAATATTCGTAGTCAAGTATTAATATACAAGGGCAATATTAATGCATTGAGACTAGCATGTAGGTCAATTGATGATTTGTCTCATAGGTCATGGATATGTGATATCACGTTGACATATGGGTATATATTAGAGAATATATACTGAATTGACTCGCCATGAGAAAGTTTCTTGGATCGTCATATGAGTGTCATAAACTTTCTCATGTGATTATTAGTATAAATAGTCCTTAGACTAGAAATCACTACGGTTCCCTACATGAGGAGTTATGTACTTTGGTATCGTCAAATGTCACTCGTAAAAGGGTGGACTATAAAGGTGATCACTGAGTATGTAACAAATTATGCAGAGGGATGTGAGTGATATAGATGGGATCTATCCCTCCCATATGATAGGAGTCATATCTTTAGGCCTCTTGATAGAGTAGGACCACGAAATACATGACCATGCTCAAATGAGTTAATATGAGATATTGAGCTCATTTGTTTGAGTGAGTCTACTTGGGGATTAAGAAACACAAAGATTGATAAGAGGATGACACGGTCTATGTCTCATTAATCAATCTAGGTATCGAGGATAGAATGATCAGGTTATACATTATAGTAGCCACAGTAAGGTTATGTTGGATCTCGATATTCTTGCCACTTGGGTAGCAATGATGCATTGCTAGATGTCACTCATTACTTATGTTTCTAAAAGGGTTTTAGAAACATTGCTAACGTTGCAAGAACCTATTGAGTCACACACAAAGAACACGTTATTTTGAAGATAGGATCATCTTAGTTTGACTAAATGAATCATTAGTTAATTGAATGGACTAGAATGAGTTAGACTTATTGCTTGGGAAAACTCGAGTTGGACTCAAATTGGTTTAATTTGAGTTAGACTCAAATGAAACCAATTGAAGAAGGTTATCATGATTAATGATGATTAATCATGTATGCAAATGGGAGTTGTTGTATGTAAATGGATTTATTGCATGCAAATAGGATTTGAGAAAAAGCCTCAACATTGCATGCATGCATGCAAATTGAATTTGAGAAGTTTTCTCATTGTTGCATGCAAATAAATTAATGCATGCAAATGGATTAATTTATGAAGATGAAATTTGAGAAGTTTTCTCAATGTTTCATGCAAATGAATTAATTCATGCAAATGGATTAATGCATGCAAATGGAATTTGAGAAGTTGCATGTATTCATTAAGGTCACTCAACATTTCATGCAAATGGAGGTTATTGCATGCAAATGTGATTAATTGCATGCAATGGGATTTAATGGATGCAAATGGGATATAAGTTTCTCCTCAACGTGAACCAAGTGGGCGATTTCTTCCTTGTGTGTATCACATTTGTGCCTAGCATTCATTCCCTTCTCTTCCTTATTCTTGGCCAAAGTATTGTCTTTTGTGGAGAGTCTTTGTGTGGTTGCTAGCAACCAAAGGTTTCATCTCCTTCTCCAAGATAGTGTTCATGTGGATACCATAGAGGCGCGACCATTCTGATTGCGCTAAGATCCGGCGAACCATGGACGAGCGGGATAGACAAAGGGCACACATCAAAGGCATACTCTATAGGATAACACCTATATGATCTATACTTTGTATGAGTTTTTCTTTCACATGGATTGCTCAAGGGATCATTTTTTCATTGCGATTTTATTATTTATCGTATAGTATTCCCAATATTTACAGTCAATGGTGTACTCTTTTCCATCACAATAGTGTTTACCACCTCCATTGCAGCAACTGTTTCGGTTTGTATCTCGACTTCATCAGTGGATTTCAGTTCCTCCATGGAAGTCTTTTGCATCTACACGAATTCAGCCACCAAGAACCGAAGTTGGATGAGTTTACATCATTACTCGAGGAGGCGTAGCGGGCCGAAGGATTGGTCATTCGGAATATTATTTTAGTTTATATATTAATTGATTCGGCTAGTTCACATTTTTTATTTTTAGAAAGATTCTGAATGGGATTAGGAGAGTTCCTATACATTAACCATGTGGATTAGTGATATCTTTACCGTCAGTTGAGGTGTTGACCACCAACCAAGAAATCAAGGGATTCCTTTAGACATCGACAGACATACTCTTACTGTAGACATATATCCTTACGGATATCTAAATTTTGAAACGATAGTATATCATGCCTCTTGGATGTTTGTATAATCCGAGAGTACTTGGATGTAGTTTCAGATGAATTCCTAGGCTTGCCACTGCATAAGAAAGTGAAATTTACGATCGAAATAATTTCAAAAAGTAGCTCTAGTATCGAAGACCCAATACCAGATGACATTGTAGGAATTTAAAGAATGTAAGTTGTGACTCTAGAGGTATTGGATGGGCGATTTATCCATCCCAGTGTTTCTACTTGAGAAGATCTAGGACTCTTTGTCAAAAAGAAAGACAAACCTTTGAGGTTATGCATCGATTATCGACAATTGAATTTAACAACTATTGAGAATGAATATCGTTTTTGTGGATAGAGGATCTATTTAGATCAGCTAAAGGACACCTATATATACTCTAGTTTTGCTTATAATCGAGATATTATCAACTTAGAGTAAAAATGATATAGGTGTATAGACGACCATATTTCATACTCGGTATGAACTTTATGAACTCTTGGTAATATTGTTTGGACTTACTAATGATTCAGTCGTTCATGGACTTGATGAAAAGAGTATTTTTGGAGGAATTGGATTAGTTTATGATCACCTTCTTAGATGATATTTTGATATATGTAGGGTCCGATGAAGAACACAAACATTTTCTTCGCATGGTATTAGAGATTTTATGACGAGAGCAACTCTACGTGAGGTTTAGTGAATATGTATTTTGGTTTCCATAGTGAGATTTATCGGATATATTATTTTTAGCAAAGATATTTTAGAGTACCCTAGAAGCTCAAGATAATTATCAGTTGGAAGCAACCGAAGATAGTAAAGAAGTTCACAATTTCCTTTTAATTGATTGATTGTTACTGTAGATTTGGATAGCATGTTTCTAACGTTGTTACACTACTGACTTGTCTGACCAAGAAGAGAATGAAGGTCCTGTTGGTGCAATCGGCCCAGGTCACAATTGACCAGACTCGAGTAGTGTTTTGATGTTTGACATTGATGTTTGACAATGTGATGGGGAGATTGTTGGTGCATCGACCCAGGTCATGATTGACTGTTTGACGATGGTTTGACCATTATTTGACTATATGGCTGACTTGGGGTTGACCATATGATGGAGAAGTCCAAGTGGGACACTTGGCAATGGGAAAGTCCAAGTCTTGAGTACATGGCATAGAAAGTCCAATCATGGGTCTTGGCAAGGAAAAGTCCAAGCATGGGTCATTGCAAGGGAAAGTCCAAGCTTGAGTCTTGGCATTTGGAAAGTCCAACATTGGGTTGGCATCGAAAGTCCAAGGGTGTAGTCTTGGCCACGTAAGTCCAAGGGTCTAGTCTTGGCGGTGAAAGTCCAAGTCATGGGTACTTGGAATTTGAGAAGTCCAAGGGTTGATATTGGAAGCGTAAAGTCCAAGGGTGGAGTCTTGGTAGCATAAGTCCAATGGTTGGTGACGTAAAGTCCAAGCATGGTCTTGGCAGCGTAAGTCCAATGTGCCTTGGTGGTGTACACACCGTTAGCATGACAATAGTCGATGGAAGCACCTGAAGGCTAGCGTATGGATGAACAAGTCATGGATTACTTGGAGGGATCCAATAGGTACGAGGCTAATGGAGGCGGCCAGAAGGCTTAGGTCTAAGCTAAGGGTGGTTTAGCAAGTATTGGAGAACCTTACTTGGGGTTAAACCTCATGTTTGAGGTTATCGGTTGACTGGGGCTTTATACCATTTAGATGGTCAAGTGTTTGACACTTGGCAACCGAGTCGACACTCAGCAGTCGACTGAGATTATGACCAATTCGACTGCTGTGAGTTGACTAGTGCTCGACTGCGGTTTAGGGCCGAAAAAACCTTGGCAGTCAACTTCTCATTGGAGCAGTTGACTGATGTCACTCGACTGCCATGGATGGCCGTCGACTGATGCTTTGATTAGTGAGCATACAACGCTTGGTAGCCGACCAGGCAGTCTGCTACGGGCGTTGGCAGTCGACTGATGATGTTGGCAATCGACTACCAAGTGATTCGTTGGAACATTTCCAGCGTGTATCAAGCCGTTGTCTCACAACAATAGTGTTGGCAGTTGACTGGAACCTTATGGTAGTCGACTGCCAGGCATGAAAACAACCCGAGTGTAGGTTATAAAGGCAACTCAAAGGGGAGGTTTTGGCACCGATTTCTTGGGTATTTTTGAGGCGATTTGTTGGTGCAAATCAGGGTCTTTAAGCATGGTTCAAGCGATCATCAAGCAAGCATTCCAAAGCAATAGTTGTAAAGTTTTCTTTATGTTGTTTTGTATATTCATCTTGTATTTGCATGTTTTACCTTGTATTACTTAGTGTAATCTCTTGTACGAGATTTCTCAGCCTCCGATTTGTTATCGAGAAGGAGTATTTGATTAGTGGTGTGTGTTTGCATCGCTAGGGCGCTTTCGAGCCCAATCCATGGAGTAGGAACCTTGAGGTTCTAAACCACGTTACATCGTCTTGTATTTATGTTGTGTATTGTGTGTTTGTCTATTTTATTTTTGTATATTCCACTGCATACTAACATATTGTAGAAAAGCACGAGATCAATTCCATCGAACCGATGACATAACGCTATTCACCCCCCTCTAGCGGGCGCATAGGTCCTAACAAGTGGTATCAGAGCGAGGCTGTTCTTCAAGGTTTGGCAACTAAGGAGCACTGCTAGAGGAAGAAGATGAAATTTGAAGAAAGACTAGGAAGGGACATCAACATTCCGGTCCCGTATGCAATCTATGGACGAGAAGTCTTCAATTCATGGAAGGGAAGGATTGAAGACTTCATCATGATGAGGGATTTTGAAGAATGGCCCATTTTGATGGAAGGATTCAAATTTCCAAGAGGGCCTAAGGGAGGATTCCTCAAAATGAAAAAGTGGACCAAGGAACAACTCCAAGAATTTGAGAGAAGTAATAAGGTAATTAAATTCTTGGTTGATTTGATTTCTAACGATATCTTGTGTAGCTTAGGTGACTACAAGGATGCCATGGAGCTTTGGAGCGAATTGGCAAAGTATCATAAAAGTCCATCACCGGTCCAAGAAGAAGGGGAAGAAGAGGAATGATCATCATCTCAATCGGAGGAGACCGAAAAAGCAAGCACATCATCCTCACAAGCAAGTCAGGAGTCGGAAGTTGAAGAGGAGTCAACATCCGGGTCAAGAGAAGAGTGTGAAGAATTGTAGGTTGAGAGGCCATCAACATCCAATGAAGAGGAAGAATTGGAGGAGATTGTTGGATCGATTAGAGCGCTAGAGGGGGTGGGGGTGAATAGCGCAAGACAATTTTCGTTCGTTCGATATAAAATGCAAGTGAGAGTAAATGCAGTGGAAAGAAAATAATACTCATTTGTTTTTACTTGGTTCACAGGCTTCGGCTGCTAGTCCAAGGGCCTAACAGTCCTAGACCGCATACGGAGGGCAAAACACTAAAAACACTCGTCCTATTTAGAGGTAGGAGTAAGAGAATACAATCGATACGAAAAGCTCAAGGTAGAGAGACACTCCCCCTCTCCTTGTTACGATTAAAGCACGATAAATACAAAAATAAAGATGACAATAAGGAAAATACCAACGACTAATAAAGAAATGAAAGTTAGACACTTGTCGTCGGAGATGCAGTAGCACTTTGTCGTCGTAAGGTCGTCGTAGAAGAGTATCATAACGGAGGCTTTTTGGAGAGATTTTGATGATGGAAATGAAGTGGAGAACCCCTACTTGTATAGCCTTGGAAACCCTAGACGTTCACATCTTCAACCAATGAGAGCAAGCCTCCTATCCCTTCAAAAATGGAGATAAGCTTTAACTCTCCTCGAAGTTGATCCTTGACCAATAGTCGACTGCTACCCTTACTAGTCGACTGCTAGATGTAACAGTCGACTGATACAAGCCCTCAGTCAACTGATGACATGTTTTCCAGCTACAACGAAGAGTTAGCTCGAAAATACAGTTAATATAAGTAAATCAAATGGCCATATACCATCCGATCTCGACTTAGACCTTCCATGGGAAGTCTTGGTCGGATCGTCGCCTAAGAATGTCCCCGTACAGAGGACACGACCTTCCTTGCGCTCGCTCACACGAGCTTACCTCAATATTTACCTTGTAGCTTCTGCTTCCGGTCTTCCACTTGATTCCTTCGGCTTCCTCCGAAGTCATCCCGATGTCGCCCGACCACCACGGCTCCCTCCGGGTGTCGCTGACCTTCAACTCTAGCTTTAGTACTTTTCTGCACACTTGATTTAGCTCGTGAGATAACAAAATGACCTTAACTTTGTATTGTTTGCTATAATCAAAACTCAGGTTCAATTTAGGTGCCTACTACACCAACAGAGACCTCCACCTCTAGGATTGAGGGGGAGGAGAGGATTCCCACACCAGAGCAAGAAGAAGAGGAACCATCCACCTCTGATCAAGAAGAGGAAGTAGTCCAAACTTCCACCACCCTAGGTAACTCAAACATTGTAGTTAAAATTAAAAATCATATAATATATTTTGAGTGTAGGGAGCAAGGACACTACAAGAGTAAGTGTCCTAAACGGGTCAAAAAGATGACACAAGTCGTGCCTAAGGTCAAGGATGTCGGCGTCCCCGCTACGAAGAGCAAGGAGCATGTCATTTGCTTCAAATGCCAACAACCAGGACATTATAGAAGCCAATGCCCTATAGGGAAGAAGAAGGGGCAAGAAAGAGGTACACATGTAGGGGGAGCCTCTAAGGCAAACCCTATGGTAAAATTTATTAATGCACATTCTTTAATTTATCGACAAAAGCATGCTTTTAATTCACTTTCAATTCATCATGAAAAGCATGCTAGTAGAAATAATAGATTTTATTGTCTAGGTGTTAAACATATCGATATTAGAACTAAGGAGAAATTTGGGACTAATGTCCCTAGAAAAATTCTACCTAAGGAGTCTATTAGGAAGGTAGAAAATCATTTAGGTTTTAATCCAAAGAATTCTAGACATATGTCTAGGAAGGGCAATAATACTTAAAAAAATAATGGGCCCACCATGTTAGAAAAATAAGAATTTGAAAATCAAGTCTTGAGGTCAAGACTTGAGAAATTGGAGAAGACCCCTAAGAAAATGCAAAATCAATTTCAAGGGTCAAGTGATCAAAAATCTATGTCTAGGAGTCAAAGTCAAAGGCCTAGGAAACAAGAATCATCCATGGGCAATAAAGGTTTGGGTCATAAACCTAAGACAAAAAGGACTTATCATAGTATTCCATTCTATTATGGAACACAACCTAGGTCTAGGAAAACCAAGGTCAATAGGGAAGTCATCCCTAAGGTTGACCAAGTTTGGTGCTTAGTGTTAGTTATATATGAGAGGTGTCCTAAGACAATCGCCTTATGTTTAAACCATTTATATGATAAATGAAGATTCACTATTTGATTAGATCTTAAACTCATTTATTGAATATCCATAATACGATTCACAGCATGAGAGAATTTTTGATTGGATCACAACTAGTGAGTATCTCTACATGTGTAATTGTGATGCATTGGAATTATCCTTAGTCAATGAATTGATGGATTTGGACACCACCAATTCTGTTGAGACTAACACGAGGTATACTCTTTGGTGTATCCAAGCAGCTGAGTCTCATTGGCTGGAGACATTGTGATGTCCGGAGTTAATTGTGGATGCTAGATATGGTAACTAGTTCATTGGAGTGACCAGCTGTAAGACTTCATATTGTTCTCTGCATATATGGATATATCAATGAAGTTCTTACTACAGCTTAAGTATGATGTTCCTTTAACTTGCAATATTCAAGTCATCTTGGTCAAGGAGACTTTTGCTTTGACATCATAAGCAAGCATCTCCAAGGAGATGTGGACCCGGGATGATTGGGTATAAGTCGAAGTGCCCGAAGGTGGTTGAATAGCCTATAAAGGATTCACCACTTCTTGTGGGGAGATGTATACCTAGGGCCTCTCGTTGGATTGTTACTAAAGTCTTTGGCTAAAGCATTATATGTTTGGAGTAATGTACTCTTGGATACATGTGCAGTAACTAGAATCCGAAAGACGAGGAAATCATACTTAGTTCAGGTGTGACGTAGTCAGCCGGGTGGGGACATGACACAATAGACCATGTCCTGAACCAAGTGGGTATAAGATGCGTGAAGGGAACAGGGTACGATTTACTGTGGCTGCTGAAAGGTTTCAGACGTCATTCTGGAGTCAACTGTTAATTTTCTGATTAATTGGGGATCATGATGTACTACTTGTTAGTGCAGTAGGCACCTAAGTCAAACCTGAGTTTTAATTATAGCAAATGATATAAAGTTAAGCTCATGTCGTTATCTCACGAGTTGAATCGAGTGTGCAGAAAATTGCTATAGTTGGAGCTGAAGGCTAGCGACACCCGGAGGAAGGCGCGGTGGTCGGGCGACATTCGAGTGACTTCGGAGGGAGCCGAAGGAATCGAGTGGAAGGCCGGAAGCGAAAGCAACACAGTAAGTATCGAGGTAGGCTCGTGTGTGTGCGAGAGTAAGTGAGGTCGTATCCTCTTTACGAGGATGATCTTAGGCGTAGATCCGACCAAAGACATCCTATAGGTGGTCTAGGTCGAGATCGGATGATCGGAGGTCGTCGAATTAATGTTTTTGTTAAGCTAACTTTGCCTTGCAGCTAGCATCGATCATTGCCGACTTGGAGGACTCATTGCCGTCCAACGATCATTGCTGAGGTTAGCATTCGACGATGTCGCCATCGATCGTGATGATTGCCATCGATCGTGATGGTCGATCGCCTCGAGGAGTCAAGCCTTATCACCATTTTTCAAGGAGCCATGTGCCAAAATTTTATTGGGTGAAGTTCCTCTCGAAAAGGGGCTCAAAGGCTATAAAAGGAGGGTCAATCCTAGGGTTTCATCATCAATTCTAAGCTTCCAAAAGCCTCCGCCAAGCTACAACTTTCCGACAATGAAGTGCTTCTTCTCCGACATCTAGGTTTAATTGTTTTGTTTTTATTACATCGGTTTAAGTTGTTTATTTCTGTTCATTACTTTCAAATCTCGGAGCTATTATCGTAACGAGGAGAGGGGGAGTGTCCCTCTACCTCAAACTTTTTGCTTTTATTTGTAACGATTAACTCTTACCTCTAACGAGGAGGAGTTCTTTAGTGTTTTGCCCTTCGTGCATGGTCAAGGATCACTAGGGCCTTGGAGTAGTAGCCGAAGGCTACGAACCAAGTAAAAATATTTGTCTCCTTTATTTATTGCTTATCTTTCCACTTCAATTAATTATCTACTCGAGTTTTAACGAGCGAACGAAAAAAAAAGTTTTATCGCTATTCACCCCCCTCTAGCGATCCGCTTCGATCCAACACTACTAGATGCCACTCATGATCGTTCTATAATTAATAGTTAATTATAGACGACCAACATAAATCGGGAACTTATTTGGTTACACACAACAAGCATAATCCGAAGGATTTAAAAGGAGCTTGAGAATGAGATTCTCAGAACGAGAGAAACTAGATTTGGTTGGACCAAACAAGGAGTGAGCATGAAATCATTTAAGTCGCATCAGAAGCATGGATGGGTCGTGTTTTTGAAGACATGATGGATAAACCAAATTGGTTTGCTTCCAATCCAATGGTGGAAAATAAATCAAAGGGGTTTGGTTTGTTTTAAACGAATGAACCAAAGTTGGTTCGGTTCGTTTTAACTTAAAATAGACCAATACGGATTGGTTTATTTTCACTTAAGTTATTGGAGCGGGTTAACGGGTTTTGGTTATGAACCAATAACAGTTAGGAGAATGTGTTCTCTATAAAAACACGGCTTAAGGGTTTTTCGAGAAGAATTAATTCGTTCAAGGGTTTTGAAAACCCTAGCCTCCTTTTCTCTCTTCTCCTTGCCGCCGCCGCCCAAGGGGCTCTTGCTGCTGACGCCACCTGCTACCGCCGACCTCCTGTTGCTGTTGGCGATCCTCCGGTGACCCTCCTTGGCTCCGTTGACCAAGGACCAGCCGACCCTTTTCCTTTGACCGACGCCAAGTCCTCAACCAAGCTGTCCAGTTTTTGGACAGCTTGCTTCCTTCTTGTCGGAGCATCATTTGGACAACATTTGGAGCTCTGACAGCAACTTTCTTACCAGGGATTGGATCTCCAGCAATCCTCATAGGTGGAGGACCATGGATTCATCAATCGGTTGACGAATACCTCTTCGGAGAAGTGAGTTTTAGGGATTCATTTTTGCATCCGAATTTTGATTCGGATTGTGATCTTCTCTCGATTACATTGTCTTCGACACGAGGCTAGTGACTCCTACGAAGACGAGGCTCGTAGCTTGGCGAAGCTATCCTGATGTTACTCGGTGTGGATACGGATAGAGGCAATTCTAGCGTGAGTTACTCCGGTTGATGTCATTCCCGCTGCACGTGATATGCAATTTTACCTAGTATAAGTTTCCTTTTATTGCAAAATTTTAAATAGCGATTATGTCTACACATGTTGTATCCTGCATGCGTTTAATGTTGGATCGAAATGAGCGCTAGAGGGGGGGGGGTGAATAGCGATAGAAAATTTTTCTTTTTCGATGTTCGTGTTAAAAACTCAAGAGATAATTAATCGCAGCGGAATGTAAATGTAAAAACAAGAGAGACAAAGGTTTTACTTGGTTTGTAGCCGTAGGCTACTACTCCAAGGCCCTAGTGGTCCTTGACCACGCACGGAGGGCAAATTACTAAACAAACTCCTCGCTGGAGGTAGGAGTTAATCGATACAAAAAACTTGAGGTAGAGGACACTCCCCTCTCCTACGATAAAAAAAGCTTGAAGAATGTAAAGAATGTAAATGAGCACTAAAATTAAAGCCAGCGTGCAAAAATAAAAGGAAATGAAACCTAGAGAAGAAGAGAAGAAGCATGTTGCTTGTGCGGAGACTTTTGAAGCTTAGAATTGTTGTAAAACCCTTGGTTTGGCCATCCTTTTAGAGCATTTGAGCCCATTTTCGAGTTTGTCTTCAACCAATCACAAATTGACACCAAACCGCTTTGAGGTGGAGTGATAAGCCTTGACTCCTCGAATCTGATCATTGACCATCACGATCATCGATGGCCGATCATGGCGATCATGGCGGCCGATCGATTGATGACGCGATCGATACCGTTGATGACCAGTGCCAAACGGCGGCGCAAGTCTCAAAAGTTAGACTCAACAAAAACATACTTCTCGTCTTGGACCACGTCGAGTCTGGTCGATCTACGCTTATGAGATGTCTTGGGTGATACGCTTTATCATCTACGCCACACGAGCTTACCTCGATACTTACGAGCGCTTACCTTTCCTCTTCTCGTTTGCTTGGCTCCTCAGAAATCCTCGAGTGTCGCCGACCACCGCTTCCTCCTGTCGCTAGCCTTCACTCCAAAGATTGAGACTTTTACGCACTTGATTTAGCTCGTGAGATAACAATATAAGCTTAACTTTGTATCGTTTGCTATAATCAAAACTTAGGTTCGACTTAGGTGCCCACTGCACCAACAATTAATGTGTGTGTTGTAATAAATTAGATTTATTGCTTTTATTGCTTCCGCTGTGTGCATGTTTACGAAACGTGTTCGAACACACACTCAACACGGTGTCGGGGAAATCAAACAATCAGATCCACACTGTGTTCCGACATAATCGAAAAATTATTTTGCAATAGTCATAATTGTATTTATGGAAATTTTCTACTTTTAGAAAGTTTAGAAGTATTTATGGAAATTTTCTACTTTTGAAAAGTATAGAAGAATTTATGGAAATTTTTTACATTTGGAAAGTTTAGAAGTATTTATGGAAATTAACACTTTCCATAAATAAAATATGTGATTAGATTTGGAAATTTATTTCCTAATTTAATCATGATTTGATTTGGGAAATCAAATCTCAAACATATTTTATTTCCATAAATAGTTATGATAAATAAGGAAATTCAAATTGGAAATTTCCTAATATGATTAGGAAATTTGTTCCCTAAATTTGATTTGACTTTCCTTAATTAACACTTTCCATAAATAAAATATGTGATTTGATTTGGATTTTTGTTTCCTAATTTAATCATGATTTGATTTGGGAAATCAAATGTAAAATATATTTTATTTCCAAAATAGTTATGATAAATAAGGAAACTATTTGTACATGTTATAATTGTATGTCATGTAATTCCATTATATGCATATCATTATGCCATGCGTATTGTGACATGTAGATGTATGTCATGTGTGTCATGTCATGTAGATAATAGTTATTTGCATGCAAAGAGGATGAGAAACTAAAACCATGGCACAATATTAAAGCCTACACCTTCCATTAATATGGTTAGAACCGGAGTTCTGTTTCTTGTTTGGGTTGTTGGACTCACTCCAAGCCCGGCTCGAACCTGAACATGTTCAAATCATTGAAATAGTTTAACACTAATATGGTAAGAGTCAAAGGTCAATCATTAGTTTGGGTTGTTGGACTCACTCCAAGCCTGGCTAATTAGTTGAATGCGCTCTAATCATATTAAAACTATTTTATGATTAATGGGTCGGCTCTAACTCGGAGCATCGATTTGTTGGACTCACTCCAAGGTCGATGTGAAGAGAGGTGACGTTGGGTGCTATGCATATGATGCATGTTGGGTTTCCGGTACCGCGGCGAGTGTGTGTTCGAACATGTTTCGTAAACATGTGCACAGCAGATGAATTAAAAAGAAATAAATCTAATTTATTACAACACACACAACACACACATGCATAGTACAACATGTGTAGACATAATCGTAAATTCAAATTTTGCAATAAAGAAAATTACTCTACATATACCTGACATATCATGTGTAGCGGGAAAAGGCATCAACCAGAGCGACTCTCGCAAGAATCGCCTCTATCCGTATCCATGCCGAGTATCATCGGGATCACTTCACAAAGTCGTGAGCCTCATCTTCGTACGAGTCACTAGCCTCATGTCGGAGACGATGTGATCGAGAGAATATCACAATCTGGATCAAAATTCGGATTCAAAAACGAGTCCCCAAAACTCGCTTCTCCGGAGAGGTATTCGTCAACCGTTTGATGAATCCTTCGTCCTCCACATATGAGGATTATCGGATATCGAATCCCCGGCAAGGTAGCCGCTGTCCGAGCTCCAAACTTCGTCCAAATGACTCTCCGACATGAAGGAAACAAGCGTCCAAAAAACTGGACAGCTTGGTGGAGGATGTTGCGCCGGCCAAAGAGGATGGCCGGCCAACCCTTGGTTGCCGGAACCAAGGTAAGTCACCGGAGTGTTGCCAGAGGAGTGGCCAGCAGTATGGGTGGACGTCGGAAAAAAGCTGGGCGGCGTGGAACCCTTGGGTGGCGGCAAGGAGAAGAGAGGGAGAGGGTGGCTAGGTTTTCCAACACAAAAAGTTATCCACGAAAAACTCTTAAGCCATGTTTTTATAGAGAACACATTCTCCTAATGGTTATTGGTTCATAACCAAAACCCGTTAACCCGCTCCAATAACTTAAGTTAAAATAAATCAAACCGCGTTGGTCTATTTTAAGTTAAAATAAACCGAACCAACTTTTGGTTCATTCGTTTAAAACAAACCAAACCCCTTTGGTTTATTCTCCACCATTGGATTAGAACCAAACCAATTTGGTTCATCCATTATGTCTTCATAAGACATGACCCATCCACGCTTCCATTGGGACCGAAATGATTTATGCTCGATCCTTGTTTGGTCCAATCAAACCTAGTTTCTCTCGGTCTGAGAATCTCATTATCAAGCTCATTTTAAATCCTTCGGATTACACTCATTGTACGTGTGACCAAATAGGTTCTCGGTTTATGTTGACTGTCTATAATTAACCATTAATTATAGAATGATAATGAGTGACACCTAGTAGTACATCATGATCCTCAATTAGCCGAGAAGATCAACGGTTGATCCAAAACTATTTCTGAAACTCTTTAGCAGCTACAATGAATCGTGTCCTGTTCCCTTCAGGCATCTTATACCCACTTTGTTCAAGACATGGTCTATAGTGTCAGTCCCCACTAGGTTGACTACGTCACACCTAGCCCATGTATCATTTCCTCGTCCTACGGATTCTAGTTACTGCACATGTATCCAAGAGTACCTTACTCTAAACCTGTATTGCATTGACCAAAGACATTAGTAACAATCCAAAGAGAGGCCATGGGTATACATCTCCTCGCAAGGAGTGGTGAATCCTTTATAGGCTATTCAAACACCTTCGGCCACTTCGACTTATACCCAATCATCCCGAGTCTACATCTCCTCAGAGTGTTGGGTAGATGCTTCGGAGGCTCATTGGCTCCCATGTCCCCGGATTAAAATTTTCACTAATGAAAGAATTAATTTCAAGCAACACAACTCTTGTGTTTGTCTTCGGGGTCCATAATTATACAATATATATTCATACACACACATGCATAATCAAAACAAATAAGAACATGCTCAGATCTGTACATAAAGTTAAAATAACTTTATACCTTACGATCTTCTACCGTATGTCCTATCCTTCTCGTGGACGACGTGTGGACGAAGATCCTCCACGAGTAGAAGCCTTCTAGATCACTTTCTTCTCTACCTTGTGCGCTGCGAACAAAGAGAAGAAACCACAAATACCTTCCTATCTAGAACCGGCCACCAAATTATGGAACTTGGTGTAACCGCCGGCCAACGAACTATTGGATGATGCGCCGGCCAACTTCAAGAAGTGTTGCCGCCGGCCACTTTGGAGAATGGGGAGGAGGAAGAGAACCGGCCACCAATGGGAGGAGAACTGCCGGCCAAGGAAGAAGGTAGAGGGCTCTATGATGGGCGCCGGCCAAGGAATGATAGAGGAGGATGGGCGCCGGCAATCAACTTGAAGGAAGAAGCTTGCCACCCAAGCTTTGCTCCAAAACCCTAGCCGCCCAATGAACCCTAGCCGCCCACTTGTGGATGAACCAAACCCTAACTCCAATTCCTTGATTCTTGATCATTCTTGCCGCCCAACCCTAAGCATCTATTTATAGAATAGGGCTTAAGCCTCCTTTAATCTCCACCGTCGGATCTAGGGTTTTATCCCAATCGTCGGATCTAGGGTTTAATCCCAACCGTCCGATCTAGGATTTCATCCCAACCGTCAGATCTAAGGTTTCATCCCAACCGTCGGATCTAGGGTTTTATCCCAACCGTCGGATCTAGGGATTTAATCCCAACCGTCGATTCTAGGATTTCATCCTAACCATCGGATCTAGGGATTTAATCCCAACCGTTGGTTCTAGGGTTTCATCCAACCATCGGATCTAGGGATTTAATCCCAACCGTTGGTTCTAGGTTTTGTTTTACATTCTTGGATCTAGACTTCACAAGGATTATGTTAGGCTACGATAGGGACCATAAGGAGGAGTTGGGTCTTGGCCACCCGATGGATCGGAACCACACAAACTTGATCCATCAATGATGTTCCATTCCACTAGAGGATAATCATTGAACTACCTCACCAACCCCCATAAATCAATATGGGCTCCATATATTATTTGTACATTAATCTCCCTGTGTTTAAGATATCGAATGTCCGTCAATTAATTGATTTACTAACCATCAATTAATTAACATCTAATTCCTCGAGTAGTACCACTCAACCTTATCATCATGTTGACTAAGTCAACCAGCTGGGTTTACATGATGAACCTTATGAGCTCCTCAAGGGGACATCATCAACCTAATATATAGGACACGGTTTCCTCCTATAATCAACGGCACACCATGTAAATAATATCATTTCACAACTTACCTGGCATATTTATTTTATCCATATAAATCTCACCCTTTTGTAAATCAAAGAAATAAATACTAAGTACATGTGCCCATTATTATATCGGGATTAAGAGCATGTACAACATAATATCCGAGGTCCGATTCAATTATGTAGTCAGTACTAAATTGAATCACCTCTATGTCGGTCCTACTCAATACACCTAAGTGTACTAGTGTAACTCTATGTTCAAGATAAAACAATACGAAGCTACACTACAACCATGACAATGGTTTGTCCAAAACCATCTTGGTTGTGAGCCTTTACTTATATTTTACAAGGTACTGATAACATGATCTTCTGTGCCACACCAAGCACCATGTTATCTACAATGTAAAATATTAGACAATATGCACACATATATAATGAATATATAAAATGCAAATAATGATCATGTGATTCTTATTTCAAAATAAAATTTTTATACAAAAAGAGCTAGGCTTTCAGTATACATTCCAACTCAGAGATGCTTGCTTAAGATGTCAAAGCATAAGTCTTCATGTCCAAGATGACTTGAATACCGCAAGTCAAAGGAACATCGCACTTAAGCTGCAGTAAGAACTTCATTGACATATCCATATATGCAGAGAACCATATGAAGTCTTACAACTGGTCACTCCAATGAACTAGTTACCATAACTAGCATCCACGATTAACTCCGGACATCACAATGTCACCAGCCAGTGAGAATCAGTTGCTTAGATACACCAAGGAGTATACCTTGTGCTAGTCTCGACAGAATCAATGGTGTCCAAATCCATCAATTCAACGACTAGAGATAATTCTGATACATCACAATTACACATCTAGAGATAATGACTAGTTGTGATCCAATCACAAATTCTCTCATGCTGTGAATTGTATCATGGACGTTCAGTAAATGAGTTTAAGATCTAATCAAATACATGAAAACATGTATACTCAAATAGTGAATCTTCATTTATCATATAAATGGTTCAAACATAAGGCGATTGCCTTAGGACATCTCTCATATATTACTAACAATGCATACTGTTGGATCGAAGCGGTTCGCTAGAGGGGGGGTGAATAGCGAAAAACCTTTTTTTTCGAGTTCGTATCAAAACAATTAAGTGCAGCGGAAAGATAAATGAAACAAAAAGAGACAAGATATTTTTTTACTTGGTTCATAGCCTTGGGCTACTACTCCAAGGCCCAAACGGTCCTAGACCGTGTACGAAGGGCAATTCACTAAAACACTCCTCCTCGTTGGAGGTAGGAGTTTAACGATTACAAAAACCTTCGAAGCAAAAAGATAGAGAGACAAACCCTCTCTTCTATTTAAGTAAAATGCAACGATAGAAAATCTTGATTAAAAAGAATTGCAATATTGAAAGCAATAACAAAGTAAGATTATACCAAAAACTAGAAAAAAAGTACTTAAGCTAGGGTTGTTGGCAGCACTTCGTTGTTGTAGAGTCGTCGGAGAGTTGCAGCGTTGCGAAGGCTTTTGAGCACTTAGATTTGATGAAGAAACCCTAGGTTAGGACCTCCTTTTATAGCCTTTGAGCCCCTTTTCGAGAGGAACCCTTGCCAATCATATTTGAGCACCACTCTCCTTGAAATTTGGTCATAAGCCTTGACTCCTCGAAGCTGATCCTTTGACCATCAGTCGACTGATGGCCATTATCAGTCGACTGATGGCAGCATCAGTCGAGTGCTAACCTCCGGCAGTCGACTGATTGATGGCAGTCGAGTCCTCCAAGCTGGCAGTCGACTGATGCTTGTTGCAAGTCAAAGTTAGCTCAACAAAAACATAATTTCGACAGTTGTCGACTGTCCGATCTCGACCTAGACCATCTATAGGATGTCTTTGGTCGGATCTATGCTTAAGATCATCCCCGTAAAGAGGATACGACCTCACTTACGCTCACACACACACGAGCTTACCTCGATACTTACTGTGTCACTTTCGCTTCCGGCCTTCCACCAGATTCCTTCGGCTCCCTCCAAAGTCACCCGAGTGTCGCCCGACCACCGCGGCTTCCTCCGCGTGTCGCTAGCTTCAGCTCTAGCTATAACAATTTTCTGCACACTCGATTCAGCTCGTGAGATAATGATATGAGCTTAACTTTGTATCGTTTGCTATAATCAAAACTCAGGTTCGACTCAGGTGCCTACTGCACCAACAATCTCCCCCTTTTTGATTTATGGCAAACCCACATACAACGTTAAGAAAAATAACTTAAGTGCATTAAAAAAATGAGTAAGAGATATGCATGAATGAGCAGGAGTATAAAAACTTTTATGCATGAATGAGCAGAAGTATATAAAAACTTTTTGTTCAAGTGCTCCCCCTTGAGGAATCCTCCCCCTTGACAGAGGGTGAGTACTTGAGAAAGAGTTTTAACTCTCCCCCTTGGTGTTTGCTACTAAACAAAAGAATTAAGTAACTGAAATTACTTAATATTGGCCATAGTGTTTAAAATAAGTTTTGAGTTAAGAGATCAACCTTGGCCTTTACTTCCGTTTGTTAACAAGAATGCCTTTGCCATACAAAAAAAATGATCCCTTAACTTTGGCCTTTTTCTTTCCCTTTTGCCATATATCGAAAAGAGTGAGGGTGTGTGTGAAATAAGTATTAATTTTAAAGTCCAAGCATGTTCCACATTATTTTGAAAAAAATATACTGAAAATAAGTTCATCTATAAAATGTTCGACTCATATTTGGCTTGATTAATATGAAAGATCAACCAGTCCTGGTCAGAGTTGGTTAGTATGTATGATTATACTCCGTGGTTCATAGCGATGCACTAGCTCTACATCTGGAACCAAGAGTAAGGTCATAACATCTCACGCCCATCTACGTGGCTAAGTACACAAACACATTAGTCCTATGTGTTGTGAGATGTACTGGCTCCTTAAATCTATAGGTGCATGATATCTAAGGTATGCCCTATGCTAGTTCCATCAAAATGAAAATTAAGAAATAGTAGTAAGAAAATATAATTTGCAAGTTCCTATTCTACTACGCACATGCCCAATTTTCGTCTTAATAGACTAAATTTGGCTTCGGGTAGGGGTTTAGTAAATAGGTGTGCTAAGTTAGACTTTGATTTGACGTATTCGAGTTGTATGGCTCCGTTGGCCACATGTTCTCAAATGAAATGGTGTTTGACCTCTATATGTTTGGTCCTAGAGTGACATATCGGATTCTTTGTAAGATTAATTGAACTAATGTTATCTACGTGAAGTTTAGTATTCGTAAAGTCTAACTTAAAGTCGCGGAGAGTGTGCTTCATCCAAAGAAGCTGAGTGACACACTCACCCATCGCGATGTATTCGGCTTCGGTGGTAGATAAGGCAACACAATGTTGCTTCCTACTGCACCAACTCACTAGACTCGAGCCGAGAAGTTGACAACAACCACTCATACTCTTTCTATCGAGCTTACTATCGGCATAGTCCGAATCGGAGTAGCCGGTTAGTTCGAACTCGGTAGATCTAGGATACCAAATACCGACATTAAGTGTACCCTTTAGATATCTAAGGATACGCTTGACTAGAGTTAGGTGAGACTCCTTGGCACAGGTTTGAAACCTTGCGCACATACTTACTGCAAATAAGATATTAGGTCGGCTTGCAGTTAAGTAAAGGAGACTCCCTATTACACTCCTATAGTATTTTAAATCAATTGGGTTTCCAATTACATCTTCTTCTATATTAACATTAGTTGCCATTGGGGTATTAATAATTTTAGCGTCTTGCATTCCAAAGCGTTTAATTAATTGCGTAGTATATTTGCGTTGATGTAGGTATATTCCATCTTTAGTTTGTTTAATTTGTAGACCTAAGAAGAAACTTAACTCGCCTACTAAATTCATTTCAAATTAACTTTCCATAAGTGAAATGAACTCATTTAGTAGGATTGAGTTGGTGGTTCTGAAAATAATATCATCTACGTAGATTTGGGCTATGAATATGTCTTTACCTAAGGTTTTTACGAAAAGGGTTGGGTCAACTACACCTTGGTTAAAGCCTTTGGACTTAAGATAAATCGAAAGTCTCTCATACCAAGCTCGAGGAGCCTGTTTAAGTCCATAAAGAGCTTTCTTTAACCTAAGGACATGATCGGGTTTGTCTAAACTTTCGAAACCGGGGGGTTGACTAACATAAACTTCTTCTTTAACGTATCCATTTAAGAATGCAGATTTCACATCCATTTGAAACAACTTAAATCCTCGATGTGCTGCATATGCTAATAGCATTCGAATGGACTCTAATCTAGCTACTGGGGCATAGGTCTCGTCATAATCTAAACCTTCGACTTGACTAAACCCTTTAGCAACTAGTCTAGCTTTATTTCTAACTACTTCACCTTTATCATCAATTTTATTTCTAAACACCCACCTTGTTCCAATGATTGTTTTATCTTTAGGTGGTGGTGCTAATTCCCATACTTCGTTCCTAGTGAATTGAGCCAACTCTTCTTGCATTGCAATAATCCAATCGGGATAAAGAAGAGCTTGGTCAATAGTGTTGGATCGAAAGTGTCGCTAGAGGGGGGGGGTGAATAGCGATACGGTGTCGTTAAAAACTTTTGCAATAAGTAAAAAGCAAGTAGAGAATGCACAGCGGAAATGTAAAGTAGACAAGATATTTTTACGTGGTTCACAATCTTTCGATTGCTAATCCACGGCCCTAGTGATCCTTGATCACGTACGGAGGGAAATTCACTAAAACCACTCCTCTTCGTTGGAAGTAGGAGCAACGATTACAAAAAGAAATCA
Source organism: Wurfbainia villosa (assembly GCA_025175895.1). NCBI lineage: Eukaryota > Viridiplantae > Streptophyta > Magnoliopsida > Zingiberales > Zingiberaceae > Wurfbainia > Wurfbainia villosa. The sequence goes on along the minus strand of CM045991.1, from coordinate 75,238,342 downwards.
AGGCAAAGGGACACTCCCCCTTTCCTTGTTACGATTAAAGCACAAAGACAATTTAAAGAAGTAGAACTTAAATAAATATACCGACAACTCTTATAAGTAGAAGATGTAGCTTTGGTTGTGTGACGCCGTCGTAGCAAATGTGAGTAGTAGTAGCGGCGTTCTGACGGCGTGTTGCTCTTGAATTCTTGTAATTTGCTTGGCTTGAACATGTCTATTTATGGATATTGATCTATGAATTTAGACATAGGTAGTGTCCAAGGTGAGGTTCTTATCCCCAAGACTTGTTCATCCACATCCTTTGCCAACTCAAGGATGAGGTGTTTCATCCAACCACCTTGTGCCACCTCCAACCTCCTTGTGCGCCCAACTCAAGGATGAGGTGTTTCATCCAACCACCTTGTGCCACCTCCAACCTCCTTGGCGCCAACTTGAGGATGAGGTGTTTCATCCAACCACCTTGTGCCACCTCCAACCTCCTTGGGCGCCAACTTGTTGGAGCCATTCAACTTGTGCCACATCATGGGAGCCAACCATCTTGTGCCAACTCACCTTATTTTGGGCGTCCACAAGGAAGCTTGGTGATGGTTTGGATGTCCACCTTGATGCCACATCACCCTTTGTACCAAAACACGAGTCAAGTCCAAATTCACCCCTTGAAATTCGAGCTCTTCTCGAGGTGGAACTTGACTAGCGGTTGGTAGTCAAAGGGTTTTGGACTTGATACAAGTTAGCTTAAAATATAAAAATGCGATGGTTCTAACCATCATCTCGACCCTAGACCTTCCATTGGAGGTATTGGGTCGGATCTACGCTAACGACCTTGCTTCGCTTTCACACGAGCTTACCTTGTAGCCTCGCCGGTCTTCACCCGAGTACCTCGGCTTCCTCCAAGTCCCTCGGCGTTGCCCGACCACCTCGGTTCCCGGGTGTCGCAGACCTTCCGCTCAACTTTAGCATTTACGCACACTTAATTGAGCTCGTAAGATAACAAATATACCCTTAACTATTGAGCCTTTTGCCATAATCAAAATACGGTTCGACTTTGGTGCCCACCGCACCAACAATCTCCCCCTTTGATTCATGGCAAACCGACACAAAAGTTAAGGAAAAATTAAATAACAGCTAGCATAATGATTAAGCATGAATGAGCTAGCATAAAGATTAAATATGAATGAGCTAGCATAATGATTAAGCATGAATGAGCTAGCATAAAGATTAAATATGAATGAGCTAGCATAAAGATTAAATATGAATGAGCTAGCATAATGATTAAATATGAATGAGCTAGCATAAAGATTAAGCATGAGTGAGAAATATTATTGTTTCAAGTTCTCCCCTTTGAGGTAACCTCCCCCTTGACGGAAGGTGAGTTCTTGAAAAATAATTTTTACTCCCCCTTAATAGTTGCTTAAGTAAACGGAATTACTTAATATAAAAGGTAATAATTTTGTTTACTTTCTTCCCCTTTAATTTTGGTAATAATTTTGTTTACTTTCTTCCCCTTTAATTTTGGTTAATTTTGGTTACTTTTGTGACTTTCTCCCCCTTTTGCCTTAACTCAAAAAGTTTGTAAATATATTTTAGGGTTTGTAAGTCCAAGCAAGTTCCCAATATGATTTCTAAGGTAAGACTTAGGCTAATTTCATCAAAAAAAGCAAAAATAGAGTACATAAATAGAAAAATTTAAATCCTACTATATTACTCACATACCTAACTATTAAAGTAGTTAAAGATTAAGATAAAGTCTTGGAGAGTGTGCTTCATCCACGAGTGAGAGACACACTCACCCATCGCATAGCGTATTCAAACCGGTGGTAGATAAGGCAACGCAATGTCGCTCTCTTGCACTGACTCACTAGACTTGAGGATTTGACAACAACCACTGCGTGCTCTTTCTATCGAGTTTACTCGCGCATAGTCGAGTCGAGTAGCCGATTAGATTAAACTCGGTAGATCTAGGTACCAAATACCTACGTTTAGCGTGCCCTTTAGATATCTAAGGATACTTGACTAGGGTTAGGTGAGACTCCTTGGCACAGGTTTGTAACCTTGCGCACATACTTACCGCGAATAAAATGTTGGGTCGGCGCGGTTAAGTATAGGAGACTTCCTATTCGCTCTATAGTATTTTAGGTCAACGGGTTTTCCTTCTACATCTTCGTTTATATTAACATTAGTTGCCATAGGTGTATTGATTATTTTAGCATCTTGCATTCCAAATCGATTTATTAAGTCCTTAGTATATTTTTGTTGATGTAAATATATTCCATCTTTAGTTTGTTTAATTTGTAAACCTAAGAAGAAACTTAACTCTCCCACTAAATTCATTTCAAATTCACTTTCCATAAGTGAGATGAATTCGTTTAGCAGATCGAGTTGGTAGTTCCAAAATTATATCATCTACATAGATTTGGGCTATAAAGATTTCTTTTCCTACGGTTAACTTTAATAAGGTTGGGTCGACTAAACCTTGGTTGAATCCTTTGGACTTAAGATAGATCGAAAGCCTTTCGTACCAAGCTCTTGGGGCTTGTTTGATTCCATATAGGGCTTTCTTAAGTCTAAGGACATGGTCAGGTTTATCTAGATTTTGAATCCGAGGTTGGTAGCGTAAACTTCTTCCTTAATGTATCCATTCAAAAATGCTGACTTGACATCCATTTGAAACAATTTAAAACCTCGATGTGCGATATGCTAACAACATTCGGATGGACTCTAGTCTGGTCTCATCGTAATCTAAACCTTCGACTTGACTAAACCCTTTTGCGACTAACCTAGCTTTATTTCTAACTACTTCACCTTTATCATCAAGTTTATTTCGAAATACCCACCTTGTTCCAATAATTGATTTTTCTTTAGGTGGTGGTACTAATTCCCATACTTCTTTTCTAGTGAATTGAGCTAGCTCTTCTTGCATAGCAATAATCCAGTCGGGATCAAGAAGTGCTTGTTCAATAGTTTTGGGTTCGATTTTGGAAATTAACGAGATTTGACTAAGGTTTCGATATGAAGCTCTAGTTCGAACCCCTAAATTTGGATCACCTATAACTTGATTGATAGGATGATTTGTTTGAGTCTTAGTGTGACTCGGGTTAGGGTCATCTATCACTTGGTCGATAGGATGACTTGGGTGAGTTCTAGTTTGACTTGGGTTAGAGTCATCTATCACTTGGTCGATAGGATGACTTGGGTTAGGACGAGATTCAAGTTCAAGATCAGTCGGGTTCGCTATAAGTTGATTTGCTAGTTGGTTTTGTTAAGGATTGAGCGGGTTCGTGTCCTTCGTCGAAAACTATATTAATGGTTTCTTCGACTCTAAGAGTGTCGTGATTGTATACCCTATAAGCTCTCGGTGGTTGAGTATCCTAGAAAGGTTCGAGAGAGGTTTTGGATTTGAATTTCCCTAGGTAATCCTTAGTGTTTAAGATATGTACCTTGCATCCAAATACCTAAAGTACTTGATGTTCTATTTTATCGTGATAAATCTCGTCTGAGGTCTTTTGGTGCCTCTTTACCATAAGGATCCTATTTTGGACATAGCAAGCCGTACTAACTCTCCCAAAATCTATCGGGTAGGTTATACTCGTTTAACATTGTCCTAGCGGCTTCTTGTAGGGTTCTATTTTTTTACTAACCCATTTTGTTGTGGGGTTCTAGGACATGAAAACTCATGGTGGTATCCGTTTAGGTTACGTAAATCAGAAACTGTGGTTTTCGAATTCACCACCATGATCGCTTCTAAGTCTTTTAATCTTAAGGTTCTTTTGATTTTCGATTAACCTACAAAGATTGATTAGTTGGTCTAGGTATCATTTTTATGTTTGATAAACCTAACCCAAGTAAATCTAGAATAGTCGTCAATTATGACTAAGCAAAATTGACTACCATTGAGTGACTTAGCTCCATGTGAATCAAATAGATCCATGTGTAGGAGCTCAAGAACACTTTTGGTTCGTTCTTGATTAGTTAATTGATGTTGTGTCCTAGATTGTTTACCTTGTTGACAAGCATTACATATTTTATTATCCAAGTTGTTTAGTTTAGGCAAACCTATAACCAAGCCACTCGACTCATCTTGTGGGACGAGTCTTGGAGTGCAGTGTCCGAGTCTTGATTGCCATAACCAAGATTCCTCTTCTTGCTGTGTCATAAGACACTTGGTTGAGGAGTTGGGTAAATTTATTGTGTAGATGTTGCTACTCCTAGTTCCTTTAAGTATTATTTTAGATGTTGCATTTATTTTGATTACGCATTCATTTTCTAGAAATATGACCTTATAATTGTTATCATACAATTGGCTTACACTAAGTAAATTATATTGAAAGTTTTCTACTAATAAGACATTTTGAATTGTAAAGTTAGAGTTGAGCTCAATATCACCTGATCCGATGATTTTGAGCTTGCCGTTATTTCCGAAGGCTACCGATCCTTGTCGTTTGAATCGTAACCCGAAAATTTGAGTTGATCCCGGTCATGTGTCGGGAGCAACCACTGTCCAACATCCATTGATCCTACACATAAGGTAGTTGGATCGGATATTGGAATTAATAAAGGGTTGTTTGTAAGTTTTTAAACCTAAATCATCTCACCAATATCTACATGATCAAAACATGTTATTCCTATGTGTTATTGTGAGATGACTATCAATTTTACTTGATTAATTTTAATGAATTTAAATTAACCAACATTAGGTTAGATTCGGATTTAGTCTAAGCTCATCAAGTAATCTTTTCAAGAGATTAGCTTCGTGTCGTGGCGAGGCACGAGGCCTTCTTTGATCGAACAACGACCACTTCCTTAGACAAAGCTAATTTCAAGAAATTGATAACTCGACTTACTTGAGACTACGTCTTGGTCTAACTAGTTATTTTTGAAAAGAGGCTCCCGAGGCTCAATCTTTTAAATAGGATTTTAGTTGGTTTATTTTTGAAAAGAGGCTCCCGAGGCTCAATCTTTTCGCAGATTTTAGTTGGTTATGAGTCCTATCTAACCATTCTAAAAATAAAGGAAAAACTAAGCATGCAATTTCTAAGACTTAACAAAAATACATTTTGTATTGGCTCCCCCTGGACCATTGAATCGAGTGGGTCTATTCACATAGTGAATTTGGTCCTTGGGAACCCAATACATGTTAGATCCTAAAGTTGAAATCAAAGTGGTCTTAGGGACCCATGCTTGGACATTTTTCTTATGTTGGTTTACTATAGACATATATGACTTATTGGTTGTATTTGAGTTAAACCCGAGTCCGGCCTTGTTGTACACGGCCCTTTGTGATCCAAGTAAGAGGTCAAGTCCCTTGGATCCCAAAGTGAACCTTTCCAACGTGTTCCTAAGGTCTTCGACTTGTGTTTTCAAAAGCGAGTTCTCAACTTCAAGCTTTTCAACTTGAGTTGAGTCCTCCTCTTGAATACGAGTAGTCGAAGAGGTTAGGGAGACCTAATGTTTGAGAAGGTTAACCTCCTCAATTAGGGTCTCGACCTTGGACTCGGACTTAGCTAGTTTCTTATTTAAAAATTTAATTGCACCATACAAAGTATTAAGTAACGACCGACTTACCCTTAATGATTCTTTTGAACCGGATACGGATCCGTGGCTTGTCTTGAATGGAAGCTCATCATCGGATTCGGACTCGGACTCTTCTTGATTTGAGTCGTGCTCGGTCGGCTTGGCCATTAGAGCTTGGATATCGTCTTCTTCCTCCGACAACTCCTCCCAAGTAGCGTTTAGCGCTTTCTTGGTCTTTGATGCGTTATTCTTTAGCTTTGGGCACTTGGACTTGATGTGACCGAACCTGTTGCACTCATAGCATCTAAAATTAGAAGTATTTGAATTAGGTTTAGGCTTACCTTGAGTTGTTGGTCGTTTTCGTCTCTTGATCATCTTCCGAACTAGATTGACTAGTTCGGATTCTATTTCGGAGTCTACTTCCGATTCGGACTCGTCTTCTTCCTTCGGGGGTGGCTTGCTTGCGGGCTTCTTCTTCTTGGAACTCGCAACTAACGCAATACTCTTCTCGGCTTTGGACCACGTTAGTTTGCTCATGTAATTCAAGTTCAAAACAATTCGTCTAACCTAATTTTAGAAAGGTCCTTGGAGACCTTGTAGGCATCGACCATGGATGCCCACAAGGTGGTCCTAGGAAAGCGAGTTAAGAGAATACACGATAAGGTCGCGATTCTCGACCTTTTGTCCGATGGCATGGAGTTGGTTGCGATGTCTTGGATACGAGCATGTAGTTGAGTTGCGGTCTCGTTTTCCTGCATTTTCAAGTTATACAATTTATTTAAAAGTAAATCTCTTTTACATACCTTCGTGTCGTCGGTGCCTTCGTGTAGTTCCACTAGCTTGGTCCATAAGTCCTTTGCACTAATGAAGGCCGACGCGGTTGAGCTCTTCCTTGGACAACCCACATTGCAAGATTTGAGTTGCCTTGGCATCGGCTTCTACTTGTTTTTTCATGGAATTTGACCATTGATTGTAACCCAAAGATTCACCATCTTCATTAATAGGAAGTGTGAAACCGGTTTGGATTACGATCCACATCTCGATTGGGTTTTAGAAAGCATTCCATCCGACCCTTCCAATAACGAAAGTCATTACCGTTGTAAACAGGGTCGAGGCGGTGCTAAACCCTTCGAGATGGGCCATTTAAAACAAGAAGAAGAACGCGAAAAGAATCTTGCAAAACACACACGAAAGAATATTCCAAGACTTTCGTCTTGGATTAGTAGTCTTGAAGTAAAAAGATATATAAAATGTAACTTGCAAAAGAAATAAACAATCAAATGCGAATGTCGTTGAAGTTCGGAGGACAACCTTACTCGGGATCTAACCCAAGGACAACCTTATCCGGATCCTAAAGCCTCTAATGCAATTCTATATGTAGGAGAAGATAAGCAAGTGAAATAATTATACGAAAAGAAATAAATAAATAAAAATCTGTAAAAAAGAAAAACAAAGCTAGATTGGTGGTTTCACCAATCTTAGCGCCCGACTCGATACCAATTGTTGGATCGAAAGTGTCGCTAGAGGGGGTGAATAGCGATACGTGTCGTTAAAAACTTTTGCAATAAGTAAAAGCAAGTAGAGAATGCACAGCGAAATATAAAGTAGACAAGATATTTTTACGTGGTTCACAATCTTCGATTGCTAATCCACGGCCCTAGTGATCCTTGATCACGCACGGAGGGCAATTCACTAAAACCACTCCTCTCGCTTGGAAGTAGGAGCAACGATTACAAAAGAAATCAAGGCAAAGGACACTCCCCTTTCCTTGTTACGATTAAAGCACAAAGACAATTTAAAGAAGTAGAACTTAAATAAATATACCGACAACTCTTATAAGTAGAAGATGTAGCTTTCGTTGTCGGCGGCACTTCGTCGAAGCAAATGTGAGTAGTAGTAGCGGCGTTACGACGGCGTGTTGAGAGCTCTTGAATTCTTGTAATTTGCTTGGCTTGAACATGTCTATTTATGGATATTGATCTATGAATTTAGACATAGGTAGTGTCCAAGGTGAGGTTCTTATCCCCCAAGACTTGTTCATCCACATCCTTTGCGCCAACTCAAGGATGAGGTGTTTCATCCAACCACCTTGTGCCACCTCTAACCTCCTTGTGCGCCAACTCAAGGATGAGGTGTTTCATCCAACCACCTTGTGCCACCTCCAACCTCCTTGGGCGCCAACTTGAGGATGAGGTGTTTCATCCAACCACCTTGTGCCACCTCCAACCTCCTTGGGCGCCAACTTGTTGGAGCCATTCAACTTGTGCCACATCATGGGAGCCAACCATCTTGTGCCAACTCACCTTATTTTGGGCGTCCACCACAAGGAAGCTTGGTGATGGTTTGGATGTCCACCTTGATGCCACATCACCCTTTGTACCAAAACACGAGTCAAGTCCAAATTCACCCCCTTGAAATTCGAGCTCTTCTCGAGGCTGGAACTTGACTAGCAGTTGACTGTAGTCAAAGGGTTTTGGACTGCAGTACAAGTTAGCTTAAAATATAAAGTACGATGGTTCTAACCATCTGATCTCAACCTAGACCTTCCATTGGAGGTATTGGGTCGGATCTACGCTTAACGACCTTGCTTCGCTTTCACACGAGCTTACCTTGTAGCCTCGCTTCCGGTCTTCACCCGAGTACCTCGGCTTCCTCCGAAGTCCCTCTGGCGTTGCCCGACCACCTCGGTTCCCACCGGGTGTCGCAGACCTTCCGCTCAACTTTAGCATTTCTGCACACTTAATTGAGCTCGTAAGATAACAAATATACCCTTAACTATTGAGCCTTTTGCCATAATCAAAATACCGGTTCGACTTTGGTGCCCACTGCACCAACAAATAGTTTTGGGTTCAATTTTAGAAATCAAAGATATTTGACTAAGGTTTCTGTATGAGGCTCTAGTTCAAACTCCTAGACTTGGATCACCTATCACTTGGTCGATAGGATGATTCGTTTGAGTCCTAGTTGGATTTGGGTTTGAGTCTACAACTTGATCCATAGGATGACTCGTTTGAGTTCTAGTTTGGTTGGAGTCATCTATTACTTGGTCGATAGAGTGACTTGGTTGACTTAGGTTAGGATTAACACTAGACCTGATCTCCGGATAAGAGTTAGGTCTAGTATGAGTCGGCTCGCTAATTGGGGTTGCCGGGGGTTTTGTAGGTTCATGTCCTTCATCAAATATTACATTGATAGTCTCCTCGACTCTAAGGGTGTCGTGGTTATATACTCTATAAGCTCTGCTTGTAGTCGAGTATCCTAGAAAGATTCCGGTCGTGGTTTTGGATGTAAATTTCCCTAGGTAATCCTTAGTGTTTAGGATATGTACCTTACACCCAAATACCCTAAAGTACTTGATGTTAGGTTATCGTGATAAATCTCATATGAGGTCTTAAGGTGCCTCTTTACCATAAGGATCCTATTTTGGACATAGCATGTCGTACTCACGGCTTCCGCCCAAAACCTATCAGGTAGGTTATACTCGTTTAACATTGTCCTAGCGGCTTCTTATAGGGTTCTATTTTTGCGTTCTACTAGGCCATTTTGTTCTGGAGTTCTAGGGCAAGAGAACTCATGGCGGTATCCATTTAGGTTACAGAATTCTGTAAACCTATGGTTTTCGAATTAACCACCATGATCAGTCCTAAGTCTTTTGATTTTAATGTTTTGTTGATTTTCTATTAACTTAAATAGGTTGATTAATTGATCTAGGTATCACTTTGTATTTGATGAACCTAACCTAAGTAAATCTAGAGTAGTCATCAATAATGACTAAATGTAATTTACTTCCATTAAGTGACTTAGCCCGTGTGAATCAAATAGGATCCATGTGCAGGAGCCTGCACACTTTTGGTCTGCTCTGATTAGTTAGTTGATGTTGTGTCCTAGATTGTTTACCTTGTCGACAAGCATTACATATTTTATTATCCAAGTTATTGAGGTTAGGCAAACCTCCGACTAGTCACTCCGACTCATCTTGTGGATGAGTCTTGGGTGTGAGTGACCGAGTCGCTGCCATAACCATGATTCCTCTTGCCGTGTCATAAGACACTTAGTTGAGGAGTTAGTTAAGTTAATAGTGTAAATGTTGTTATTTCTAGTTCCCTTAAGAATTGTTTTAGAGGTTTCGTTTGTATTAATTACGCATTCATTTTCTAGAAATATGACCTTATAGTTATTATCACACAATTGGCTTACACTAAGTAGATTATATTGAAAATTTTCTACTAATAAAACATTTTGAATAACAAAATTTGAGTTAAGCTCAATATCACCTGATCCGATGATTTTGAGCTTGCCGTTATTTTCGAAGGCTACCGATCCTTGTCGTTTGAATCGAAGCTTCGAAAACTTGAGTTGATCCCCGGTCATGTGTCGGGAGCAACCACTGTCCAACATCCATTGATCCTACATGCAAGGTAGTTGGATCGGATATTGGATTTATTAAAGATTAGTTGAAAATTATTAACCAAAATCATCTCACCCATGTCTACATGATCAAACACGTTAACCCTATATGTTCTTGTGAGATGACTTCCAATTTTACTTGATTTAAATTTAATGACTTAAACACTTGTCAACCTTGCGTTAGATTCGGATTTGACCTTAGGCTTATCAAGTCACTTTTTCAAGATCATGGCTTCCAGGTCGTGGCGAGGCACAGAGGCCTTCTTTGATCGGAACAACGACCACTTCCTTAGACAAAGTCATTTTCAAGAAAATAGTAACTTGACTCACCTAAGACCACTTCCTGGTCTAACTAGTCTAGGATACGGCGAGGTAGCTTCAGCTAGTTCCACTCGGTCAAGTGAACCAAACTAGATACGCCTTATCTAGCTCGAATACACGAGACTCCGTTTTCCTAGTGCACTATCATCTCACCACGTCTTGGTACTATGTTATCAAGTGTTGACGAGTTATAGTCCTATCTAACCATTCTAAAAAAAATCAAACTAAATAAAAACCTAAGCATGCAATTTCTAAGTTAAAACACAAACAAATTTCGTACTAGCTCCCCCTGGACCGTTGAATCGATTCGGTCTCTCCACATAGTGGATTTGGTCCTTGGGAACCCAGTACTGGTTTGATCCTAAGTTTAAAATCAAGGTGGTCTTAGGGACCCATGCTTGGACACATTTTTTATGTCGACTTACAATCGACATATACGACTTATTGGTCATGTTTGAGCTAAACCTTAGCCCGACCTTGTTGTACACGACCCTTTGCGATCCAAGTAGGAGGTCAAGTCCTTTGGATCCCAAAGTAAACCTTTCCAACGTATTCCTAAGATCTTCGACTTGACTCTTCAAGAGTGAGTTCTCAACTTCGAGTTTTTCAACCCGAGTTGAGTCCTTCTCTTGAACTCGACTAGTCGAAGAGGTTAGGGAGACCTCGTGTTTGAGGAGTTTAACTTCCTCAACGAGGGTCTCGACCTTGGACTCAGACTTAGCTAAATTTCTATTTAAAAACTTAATTGCACTATAAAGTGTAGTAATGAGAGACCGACTTACCTTGAGTGTATCTTTTGAACTAGATGCGTATCCGTGGCTTGTCTTGAATAGTGCTTCGCAGTCCGACTCGTCTTCGGTTTCCGATTCAAGTTCCGGTTCCGACTCCGTCTCCGATTCCACCGGTTTAGCCATGAGGACTCGATCATCATCTTCTTCCTCAGAAGCTTCTTCCCAAGTAGCGTTGAGTACCTTTTTGTGTTTCGGTGCCTTGCTCTTGAGTTTTGGGCATTCAGACTTGATATGTCCAAACCTGTTGCATTCATAACATCTAATATTTGAACTTTTAGGCTTACCTTCGTTGGGTCGAGTGACGGTTCTTTTTCGGCCCTTGACTATCCTCCGAACTAGGTTTACTAGTTTGGCCTCCATTTCCGAGTCGACCTCCGAATCTGACTCATCCTCTTCTTCCTTCGGGGGTGGCTTGCTAGTGGTTTTCTTCTTTGAACCTGCAAATAGTGCTATACCTTTCTCGGGTTCCGAGTTAGACTGCTCATGAAGTTCGAAATCAGAGAAAAGTTCATCTAACCTAAGTTTAGAAAGATCCTTGGAGACCTTGTAGGCATCGACCATGGATGCCCACAAGCTAGTCCTCGGAAAGGAGTTTAGGACATACCTTATAAGGTCGCGGTTTTTGACCCTTTGCCCGATTGCGTGTAGATTGTTGACTATGTCCTGGATGCGGGCGTGGAGTTGCGTCACTGTTTCATGTTCCTGCATTTTTAGATTATATAATTTATTAAATAAAAGGTCGCGCTTACATACCTTGGCTTCATCGGTCCCTTTGTGTAGCTCCACTAGCTTTGTCCAAAGGTCCTTTGCGCTGATGAAGGGGCCAACGCGATTTAACTCCTCCTTGGACAAGCCGCATTGGAGGATTTGTGTTGCCTTGGCGTCGACTTCGACTTGTCGTTTTGTCGCAATGGTCCATTGGTCATAACTCAAGGATTCACCCACTTCGTTAGTCGGAAGTGTGAAACCCATTTGGATTATGATCCACATCTCGATTTGGGTTTTGAGAAAGCATTCCATCCGACCTTTCCAGTAACGGAAATCATCTCCGTTGTAAAACGGAGGTCGGACGGTGCTAAAACCCTCGAGATGGGCCATTTGGAAGGGAAACCTTGCACAAAAAATACCAAAAAAAAACACAAAAAAGGTTCCAAGACTTCGCCTTGGATTAGTAATGTAGGAAATGAAAATAAACAAAAGGAATAAATGAGAAATGACCAACTAAAATAAAAGATGAGCACTTACAACCTTTGATGTCCCAGAAATAGTACTAAACGATGGTTTTTCGGGATGAATACAGCTTGTTACGAGGGTTTACCATCATAAGCAGTGTAGATCTCTCCGAGAGCTTCGTTTTTGTAGGTAGACCATTTCGTGGGTCAACTTGTACGAAAAGTTATGCCCGTTTTACCGTCGACTACTCCAAAAGCGAATACTTGCAAAACAAAACCAAACGAAGAGTACCAAGACTTCGTCTTGGATTAGTAATGCGGGAGAAAAATTTAAACGAACGAAAAAAAAATCTATAAAAAATGCTAGATTGGTGGTTTCACCAAATCTAAGCGCCCTCGGCTCTGATACCAATTGTTGGATCGAAGTGGTTCGCTAGAGGGGGGTGAATAGCGAAAAACCTTTTTTTTCGAGTTCGTATCAAAACAATTAAGTGCAGCGGAAAGATAAATGAAACAAAAAGAGACAAGATATTTTTTTACTTGGTTCGTAGCCTTCGGCTACTACTCCAAGGCCCTAATGGTCCTAGACCGTGTACGGAGGGCAATTCACTAAAACACTCCTCCTCATTGGAGGTAGGAATTTGACGATTACAAAAACCTTCGAAGCAAAAAGATAGAGAGACAAACCCTCTCTTCTATTTAAGTAAAATGCAACGATAGAAAACTTTGATTAAAAAGAATTGCAATATTGAAAGTAATAACAAAGTAAGATTATACCAACAACTAGAAAAAAAGAACTTAAGCTAGGGTTGTTGGCAGCACTTCGTTGTTGTAGAGTCGTCGGAGAGTCGCAGCGTTGCGGAGGCTTTTGAGCACTTAGAATTGATGAAGAAACCCTAGGTTAGGACCTCCTTTTATAGCCTTTGATCCCCTTTTCGAGAGGAACCCTAGCCAATCATATTTGAGCACCACTCCCCTTGAAATTTTGTGATAAACCTTGACTCCTCGAAGCTGATCCTTTGACCATCGATCGATGGCCATCATCACGATCGTGATGGCAGATCAGTGCCTAACCTCCTGTAGTCGAATGATTGACGCAATGAGTCCTCCAAGTCGGCCGATGCTTGCCGCAAGTCGTTAGCTCAACAAAAACATAATTTCGACGTCGATCCCTAGACCATCTATAGGATGTCTTTGGTCGGATCTACACTTAAGATCATCCCCGTAAATAGGATACGACCTCACTTACGCTCACACACACACGAGCTTACCTCGATACTTACTGTGTCGCTTTCGCTTTCGGCCTTCCACCCGATTCCTTCGGCTCCCTCCGAAGTCACCCGAGTGTCGCCTGACCACCGCGGCTTCCTCCGGGTGTCGCTAGCCTTCAGCTCTAGCTATAACAATTTTCTGCACACTCAATTCAGCTCGTGAGATAACGACATGAGCTTAACTTTGTATCGTTTGCTATAATCAAAACTCAGGTTCGACTTAGGTGCCTACTGCACCAACACATACTTGTTAATGTGTTAACAATCCAATGTATGTGTGAACATTCAATTAGTTGATAGCACATTGTGATAGTTAAATATACGTGATATGTAATCGGTATACTTGATACCTACCATCATATCTAAGAATGGCTTGTTGGACTCACTCCAAGGTTATTTTTATATATGTTGGATATCAACCCATTCGAAGATGGACCTACGATCTCCCGAATTAATTTTGAGGGTTTTTGATTTTGAAAAATGAATAGGATTTTGTAAATGTATGTTGATGCATTTTAAAATCATTTTCTCATATATGCTTGATTTGTATTTCTATGTTAATCGATTGATCATGACTTCTTTGAATTTGCGCTCTATTTTGGATTCGAATAAATTGACTGGGCCTAACTTCTTGGACTAGCTTAGAAACTTAAGAATTGTTGTTAAGGTAGAACAACTCGTGTATGTCCTCGAAGAGCCTCTTCCCAATCGTCCTAAGGACGATGCAACTCCAGACCAATTGTTGGCCTATCAAAAACATGTGGCTGATTCTGAACTGGCGAGTTGCATCATGCTAGCCGCGATGGTACCCGAGTTGCAAAAGCAGCATGACCATATGGATGCTAATACCGTAGTCTTTCATCTTGATTAGTTGTTTGATGAGCAAGTGAGATCCAAAAGGTTCGAAGTCTCCAGGCTCTTCTTCACCTCTAAGATGCAAGAAGGTTCATCTGTAGTGCAATTTGTGCTAAAGATGAATGGGTACATCGAGTGGCTAGCTACCCTCAGGTTTGTGATGGATCATGAATTAAGTATTGACTTAATTCTGCATTGCTTACCCAAGAGTTTCTCACAATTTGTGATGAACTACCGGATTAACTAACTTGAATCCACTATTCCTGAGCTCCTCAACATGCTAAAGACTGTAGAGCTTTTTGTGAAGCATGAGGAGAAGGCGGTTTTGTTAGTTGATTCCTCAAAGAAAGATTCTAAGAGAAAGTCAAAGGAACAGAAGAAAGGGAAGAAGAAAAAGGCTAAGAAGGCAGAACCAGCACTTAAGGGCACTTGCCATCATTGTGGCAAGGAGTGCCACTGGCGAAGAAACTGCAAGATTTATCTTGAGTCCGTGAAGAAGAAGAAGACATCTGATGCCCCATCCTCTTCAAGTATATTCGTTATTGATTGTCATTCTATTTCCATATATACTTGGGTATTGGATACTGGGTGTGGCTCACAAATATGTAATGGCATACATGGGCTAAGGAATAGAAGAAGACTCATCAAGGGAGAGTCAAATTTATGTGTTGGGAATGGAGCAAAGGTTGTTGCACTCGCCATCGGAATGTATTTATTGAAACTCTGTAGATGACTTGTCTTAAAACTGGACAATTGCTTTTATGTTCCTTCGTTGATAAAGAACATCATTTCTATTTCTTGTTTAAATAGAAATGGGTACCATTTAACTTTTAGTAACAATTGTTTTTACATAACTTTGAATGACGTTCTTTATGGGACTGGAACTTTAAGAAATGGTATTTATACGTTGGACATATCCAGTGACATTTTCAATATCGAAGCGAGCAACAAGCATGCTAAAAAGATAATCAATTAGACTCCTACATGTGGCATTGTCATCTTGGCCATGTGAGCAAGAAATGCATGTCCGAATTACACCGATGTGGAATTCTGGAATCGTTTGAATTAGATTCATACGATATATGCGAATCCTACTTAAAAAGCAAGATGACTAAGTTACCTTATATGGGAAAAGGTGAACCGGTGGGAGAGTTGCTTGGTCTAATACATACTGATGTATGTGGACCTATGTCAACTCATGCTCAAAGAGGCTATAGCTACTTCATTACCTTCACCGATGATCACTCATGATTTGGGTATGTGTTCTTGATGAAACACAAGTCTGAAGCCTTTGAAAGGTTCAAAGAATTCAGAAATAAAGTAGAGAAACAACTTGGAAAGAGTCTTAAAATACTTTAATCGGATCGAGGTGGTGAATACTTGAGTCAAGAGTTTCTGGATTATCTAAGGGACAATGGTATATTGTCTCAATGGACTCCACCGTATACACCACAGCATAATGGTGTATCTAAGAGGTAAAACCGAATCTTGTTGGACATGGTTAGGTCGATGATAAATCACGCGAATCTTTCCAAGTCCTTTTAGGGCTATGCACTTCAGACTGTTGTTTACTTATTAAACAGAGTCCCGAATAAGGTAGTCTCTACTACTCCATATGAGATATGGAATAGTAAGAAACCTCATTTATCTTACTTGAAGATATAGGGTTGTCTTGCTTATGTGAAGTGGACTGTATCAGACAAACTAGATGCTAAGTCTGATAAATGTCTATTTATTGGATAACTTAAGGAAACGAGGGGTTACCAATTCTATCATCCTGTGGAACAAAAGGTGTTTGTTTCAAGGCATGCTGTGTTTCTAGAGAAAGAGTTTCTCTTGCAAGAAGATAGTGGGAGTATTGTTGAGCTTGAGGATGCTCAAGAGACTCCAATAGACATTGATGAGATACCCGATGAAGCACCACAATCGATAACTCATAGTGATGAGCCATTGACTGAACCTATTGTGACACCACATCTTCGTAGATCTTGTAGAACACGCAACATTCCTGAGAGATATGGATTTCTCGTAAGTGAATCGAACAACATGTTACTCATTGATGATGAGGAGCCTACCAGTTATGAAGAAGTTCTGAAAAGTTCAGAAAGGGATAAATGGCTTAACGCAATGAAGTCGGAAATGGATTCCATGTATAAAAATCAAGTTTGGAACTTGGTTAACCCACCTAATGGCATAAAGCCTATAGGGTGCAAGTGGGTTTTCAAGAAGAAAACCGACATGGATGGTAATGTGATTACCTATAATGCTAGATTGGTGGTGAAAGGGTATCGTCAAAAGCAAGGTGTTGGTTATGACGAGACCTATTCACCTGTTGCTATGCTTAAATCCATTCGGATGCTCATGGCCATAGTGGCTCATTATGATTATGAGATATGACAGATGGATGTGAAAATAGTTTTCCTTAATGGAAACCTACTCGAGGACATGTATATGATATAGCCTGAGGGTTTCACATCGATTGATAAAACAAAGGTATGCATCCGTTTTAATGAGAAAATCAAAAGGTTTGATTTCTCATAAAATTCGGATGAACCTTGTGTGTACAAGAAGGTTAGTGGGAGTGCAGTCGTGTTCATAGTATTGTATGTCGATGACATATTACATATAGGAAACGATGTTTCTTTCTTACAGTCAATTAAAATTTGGTTATCCAAAACATTCTCCATGAAAGACCTGGGAGAAGCGACCTACATCCTCGGGATTAAGATCTATAGAGATAGATCAAAATGATTGCTTGGTCTTTCGCAGTCTATATATATAGACCAAGTGCTAAAAGAGGTTTAGCATGTCGAAATCCAAGAAAGCTTTTCTACCCATCAGGAATGGGATACACCTTTCAAAGTCTATGTGTCCGCACATAAAAGATGAGAGGATTTGCATGAATAAGATTCCCTATGCTTCCGCAATAGGATCTATCATGTATGCTATGTTATGTACGAGGCCCGATCTATGGTATGCTCTGAGTGTCACGAGTAGATGCTAGTCTGATCTAGGAATAGATCATTGGGCGGTTGTTAAGATGATCCTTAAGTACTTGAGAAGAACTAAGGATGTGTTCCTAATATATGGAGAGGGTGATATGGTAATATGAGGGTATACGGATGCCAGCTTCCAGACAGACAAGGATCATTCCAGGTCTCAGTCGTCTCAGTCTGGGTACATATTTACCTTAAATGGAGGCGCAATAAGCTGGAAAGGTTATAAGCAAGACACTATAGCAGATTCTAACATTAAGGTAGAATACATTGCAGCTTCGGAAGCAGCAAAGGAAGTAGTTTGGATCAAGAAGTTCATCTCTGAACTTGATGTGGTCTCATCAATGATCCAAACATGTGCTTCATCGCTATCATCTGATCAGGGAGATTATCAGTAGGAACGAAATTCAAATCGAGAAGATTCCCACTGAAAAGAACTTAGTGGATCTTATAACTGAGGCCTTAGCTCAAAGTAAGTTTGAGGGCCATGTTAGAGCTTATGGTATTGGATACCGTGGCGATTGACATTAGGTCAAGTGGGAGTTTGTTAGTTATATATGAGAGGTGTCCTAAGGCAATCATCTTATGTTTATACCATTTATATGATAAATGAAGATTTACTATTTGAGTTTACATGTTTTCGTGTATTTGATTAGATTTTAAACTCATTTGCTAAATGTCCACAGTATGATTCACAGCATGAGAGAATTTGTGATTGAATCACAACTAGCGAGTATCTCTATATGTGTAATTGTGATGTATTGGAATTATCCCTAGTCGATGAATTGATGGATTTGGACACCATCAATTCTGTCGAGACTAGCACGAAGTATACTTTTTGGTGTATCCAAGCAGTTGATTCTCACTGGCTGGAGACATTGTGATGTCCGGAGTTAATCGTGGATGCTAGTTATGGTAACTTGTTCATTGGAGTGACCAACTGTAAGACTTTATATACATATATGGATATGTCAATAAAGTTCTTATTGCAGCTTAAGTGCGATGTTCCTTTGACTTGCTATATTCAAGTCATCATGGTAATGGAGACTTATGCTTTGACATCTTAAGCAAGCAACTCCAAGGAGATGTGTGTTGGAGGATCGGTGGCCAGCTAGAGGGGGTGAATAGACCAATTCACGTGTATGGTGGAAATCGTCCGTTCGTCGCATGCTCGTCTACAATACTCGTTAATGCACAGTGGAATGATAATAAAACGAATACAAGAATACAACACATGCATAAACACAATGATATACATGGTTCAGAATCTTAAGGTTCCTACTCCACGGGCCGAGCTCAATGAGCTCTTGTTATGCGCACGACACTAACAAAACTCCTTCTCGACCACAAGTCGGAGGTGGAGAAACCTCGTACAAGTAATACAAAATGTACAAGCAAATACAAAGACTACAAATGAAAAATGTAAAGAACACTTTACTACAAATGGCTTTGAACTCTTGCTTGTTGCTTGCTTTGGTTTGCTCTTGAAGGACCGGAATGCAGCAGCAATTCCCCTCCAAAATCTCTCCAAAAACTCTTTCAAAATCCTCCATCTCGAGCTCCATTTATAACCTACATCGAGCTGATTTCACGCCAATCAGTCGACTGATCGTGACCATCAGTCGATTGGTCGTGTAGCCATTGTCTCACAACGACTCGATCCACACTAGACAAGTTCCAACGGATCCATCATCAGTCGACTGATCATGCCCATCAGTCGACTAATGAACCCATCAATCGAGTGCTCACCATGATCACTCGACTAGAAAACATTCTGTGCCCAAATTCACGATCGGTTGATCGCCTCCTCGCGCGATCGTGATGGTGTCGATAGTCAATCGCCATCCCTTGGCGTGATCGTTGTCAAACTAGATCAGTCGAACACCAATCGAACTCATTCAACTTGGAGCAGTTGACTGACACCTATGTCTGTCAACTGATGTTAGGTAAAATATCAAACACCAAGTTGTTTGAGCATCCGACACTAAGTCTTAGCCACTTGGCCAAGTCCACCTCATCCTCTCATGGAGTTCCCCACCGAAGCTCTCTTTCCTGAACCTACGTCCCTCGGATGCACCAAGCACACGACTTCACAATGTCATCCTTCGCGTCTCTTGCCCTCGAAGTCAGCTTCCCTTGGGCCTCACTCCATTCGCTACTCATCCGGCGGTCCCTCGGATGCATCAAGCACACAACTTCGCAATGTCATCCTTCACCGACTCAAAGACCCCGAGCCTACGAGACTAGTGAACTTGCCAAGTCTCATAACTTCCCATTGCCAAGGCTACACACTTGGAGTTTACCAACATCAAGCCCTATGCTTGGATTTTCCCAACACCATGCCCCATGCTGGGACTTTTCACCACCAAGGCTACACACTTGGATTTACGTGGCCAACCCATTGTTGGACTTCCCATGACAATCCCATGTCATACGTTTTGTCTAACATCAAAATATAGTTCGAGTCAAACTCGAGTCCAGTCAATCGTGATCTGGGTCAATTGCACCAACAATCTCCCCCTTTTTGATGTTTGACAAAACCTCAAACTCAAGTCTAGTAATTGTCCCCAATTGGCAATTCTCACATACCAATGAGAATTCCAACTAATCCCAATTGGTAACTTCTCCCCCTTTTTGACATACATCAAAAAGGTCCTCTCCAAGGGTATGAATGTCTCATATCCCAATGAGATCTTACAATCTCTCCCTTGGAGGAAAACACATGCCTTCAATCTTTATAGTGATAAGTCTCATATCACTTAAGAGAGGCAATCTCTCAATTTTCCTACCATGAGGAAAAATACACATCCATCTTTCCATGATGGATACCTCGCCCTAAAGGCCTGCTCCCCCTTGACCATTGCACCAATAATGTCCTTGGAGAGTCCCTAAGCCAATAGGAACACTTAAACAATCAAAATTAAGGCAAAGTTCAACAATGAACTCTCACACACCTTAAAATTGATACTCATCCTAAACACTTCACCCAATCCATATCCAATGGATTTCCACCCTTTCTAATGCTTTCCAATGCATGTCCTAGGGTTAGGAGTAATTAGGGAACCAAAACATAGCTGAACATGGGCCTAACAAACATTGTTTATCTGAATCACCTGACGAAATGACTGATAGTAATTAGTCGATCGCTTTACTACATCGATGACTCCCATTGCGGTAGTCGACGATAATCAAAATCAATTTCAATTATCAGAAATGGTTTTCAAAAATTCATAAGTAATTATACATACGATGAAAAATCATGAAAATTCATGTGCATAATACTTATAACAATCAATATGGGTGACAAATGTTTGAAAAATATTTTGCCTACATAATAGTGAGATTGATACAAAGTTTAAAAGATGAGAAAACCTTCAATATTTGAGTCATCTTTGTATCACCTCATTTAATGGTGATTGCTATCAAAAGATAGACTTCACCAAGGTTTTTCAAAATATTTTTGAAATATTTTTAAAACCTTTAAATTTATTTTCCTAAACATCTCACTTGTATCTAAATGTGTGAAACACATACAAGTCAAGTATTTAGTGAGATGTGGGCTTTGTTCATTTATGGTCTCATGCAATTTACTAGGCAATACTATTTGACTCCCTTATGCATGGGACTTCAAATCATGTCATAGTCCTTAAGTCCATTTTATTTACGCATGAATGATGATTACGGCATAATGATAACAAGAATAAGAGCATGTGTCAATAATCATGATGTCATGGCATGTGAATAAAATCTAAGCATACATGACACAAAACATAACCCTAAATATGATCATGACATTTTACATGATAAAAGTAAATATGATGTCATGTCATGACATATGATAAGTAAATCATGGCAAGTAAAAGATAAAGGTATAAATACCTAGATTTTAGTATTAATTGTCATTTGATATAATTAAATCCATTTTGCCATAATACAACCCATTTCCCTAGTGTGCCAAAAACCCAAAATGACACACCATGACCTCTAAACCTAAAGTGCCAATTTTAATCAATTTTCAACTTCTCAAAACACATTGGCACATCCTAAAGTGTTAACTCTACCATGGCTAGGTTAACTACCCATCCACTTAGGGTTGACACACCCTAACCAATCTAGCATGAATCAATCACGCTCCTAGGAACCAAATACTTATTGGAGATCCTTGAGTTAATAAGGTATTCACTAGGGATAACTTTCCTAGATACCTTCCTAATGACACTTTTTGGCTTTGAAGCCTTAGTCAATTGGGTCTTTCCTAGGTCAACTATAGAGGTGACTCCCCCTTTGACCTTCATAGTGGCTACCTTGGATTTCTTTGAATTTTTAGCCACTAGACAAACACCATGGTTAGTCTTAGGGATGACTTCCCTATTAACCTTGGTTTTCCTAGACCTAGATGTTGTTCCATAATCAAATGGAACATTGTGGTAGGACTTAGGTTTGTAACCCAAACCTCTCTTGCCCTTGGATGGTTCTTGTCTCCTAGGTCTTAGATTTTGATCATTATACCCCTTAAATTATTTTGTCATTCTTGCTAGGGTCTTCTCCAATTTTTCAAGCCTTGACCTCAAGGTTTGGTTTTCTAATTCTAATTTTCCCAATTTTGAATTTTCATTCTTTCTTTGGGAAGGACTTTTCTTAGGCATATGCCTAGACTTCTTGTTGTTAATATCCAAATTTTCTTCAATTCTCCTAATGGACTCCCTATGTAGAATTGGTCTAGAGTTATGGTGTCTAGGTTTTTCCTTAGGTAAATCAACATGCTTGGCACCTAGGCAAAAGTATCTATTCCTACTAGCATGCTTTTCATGATGAACAATAGCAATATTACTAACATGCTTCTTAACTCTAAAAATTGAAGGTGCATTAATTAAATTTACCTAAGGGTTAGCTTTTGAAGCTCCCCCTACATGAGATGACCCTTCTTGCCCCTTCTTCCTCTCCTTAGGGCATTGGCTCCTATAATGTCTCTTCTTATGGGATTTAAAGCACAACACGTGCTCCTTTCTTCTAATTGTGGGGACACTAACATTTTTCACCTTTGGCACCGATTGAGCCTTCTTAATCTTCTTGGGACACTTGCTTTTATAGTGTCTTTGCTCCCTACACTCAAAGCATATTATGTGACTTTTATTTTTAAGTACAATGCATGAGTTACCTAGGGAATTTTCTTCTTGCTCTTCACTTCTCCCGGATATAGATGCCTTTTCTTGTTCTTGATCCGGGATGGAAACCCTCTCCTCCCCCTCAATGCTAGAAGTGGAGGTTTCCTCCAATTCTTCAACATCCTTGGATCCAAATGTTGATGGGGATTCTTCCTCTTGAGCGTGAGAGGATGATCACTCTTCCTCGGCATCCTTCTCTACTTGTGCCGGTTCGGAATTTTCATGGAATTTAACCACCTTATCCCACAACTCCTTAGCATCCCCATATTCACCTATCTTACACAAGATATGGTTAGGTATTAATTTAATCAACATTTTTGTTACCTTAACCGTCATCTTGAATTATTGCCATTGCTCTTCAGTCCATCTTGATTTTACTAACGGCTTGTTGTCTTCATCTCTAGGTGCTTCAAAACTGTTTTCAATTGTTAGCATCATATCAAAATCGGTTTCAAAGTATACCTCCATCCATTTCTTCCACCAAGAAAAATCTCCATCGTATTTCGGTGGACAGATGTTGGAGTCGACCATCTTGTCATGCTTGTGTTGGCGATTAGTCCGTGATAAGCTTCTCGCTCTGATACCACTTGTTGGAGGATCGGTGGTCGGCTAGAGGGAGGTGAATAGCCCAATTCACGTGTACGGTGGAAATCGTCCGTTTGTCACATGCTTGTCTTCAATACTCGTTAATGCGCAGTGGAATGATAATAAAACGAATACAAGAATACAACACACGAACAAACACAATGATATACACGGTTCAGAACCTTAGGGTTCCTACTCCATGGGGCGAGCTCAACGAGCTCTTGTTATGCGTACGACACTAACAAAACTCCTTCTCGACCACAAGTCGGAGGTGGATAAACCTCGTACAAGCAATTACAACAAGTAATACAAAATGTACAAGCAAATACAAAGACTACAAATGAAATATATAAAGAACACTTTACTACAAATGGCTTTGAACTCTTGCTTGTTGCTTTCTTTGGTTTGCTCTTGAAGGACTAAAATGCAGCAGCAATTCCCCTCCAAAATCTCCCCAAAAACTCTTGCAAAATCCTCCATCTCGAGCTCCAATTATAACCTACATCGAGATGATTTCACGCCAATTAGTCGACTGATCGTGACCATCAGTCGACTGGTCATGTAGTCGTTGTCTCACAAAGACTCGATCCACGCTGGACAAGTTCCAACATATCCATCATCAGTCGACTGATCATGCCCATCAGTCGACTGATGAACCCATCAATTGAGTGCTCCCCGCGATCACTCAACTAGAAAACATTGTGTACCCAAATTCACACTGATCAGTTGACTGCCCTCCCTCGGTAGTCGACTGATGGTGTCGACAGTCGACTGTCATTCCTTGGCAGTCGACTGTTCGCCCAGAACTAGATCAGTTGAACACCAGTCGAACTCATTCGAGTTGGAGCAGTCGACTGACACCCAATCGACTAATGTCGGGTAAAACCTTAAACACCAAGTTGTTTGAGCATCTGACACTGAGTCTTAACCATTTGGGCAAGTCCACCTCATCCTCTCACGGAGTTCCCTACCGAAGCTCTCTTCCCTCGGCCTACGTCCCTCGGATGCACAAAGCACAAGGCTTCGCAATGCCATCCTTCACATCTCTTGCCCTCGAAGTCTGCTTTCCTTGGGCCTCACTCCATTCTGTCCCCGTCCGACGGTCCCTCGGATGCATCAAGGGCACGGATTCGCAATGTCATCTTTCACCGACTCAAGGACCCCGAGCCTACGAGACTAGTGAACTTGCCAAGTCCACAAAACTTCCCATTGCCAAGGCCATGCTTGGACTTTTCACCACCAAGGCTACACACTTGGATTTACATAGCCAACCCATTATTGGACTTCCCATGACAATCCCATGTCATACGTTTTGTCTAATATCAAAATATAGTTCGAGTCAAACTCGAGTCCGATCAATCGTGACCTGGGTCGATTGCACCAACAATGTGGACTCGGGATGATTAGGTATAAGTCGAAGTGCCCGATGGTGTTTGAATATCCTATAAAGGATTCATCACTCCTTGTTGGGAGATGTATACCCAGGGCCTCTCAATGAATTGTTACTAAAGTCTTTGGCCAAAGTATTGTAGGGGATCGATCGGCTGGCTAGAGGGGGGTGAATAACCCTTTGTCGTTGGATGGTGGAATTTTCTCGTCTACACAATCGTTAGCGCAAGAAGAATACTAATAAAGACAAGCAAATAAACAATGAAGAATACAAACAATGCTAACACGAAAATATAACGTGGTTCACGGCTACGCCGCTAATCCACGGTCCCCAATTCGTCCTCGGTGAATCACTCCGCAACCAAATCACTATCGGTCTCTCCTTTGCACTAAGCTAGGTGGAGGTAACCCTTACAACTCAAGAACACTCCTTCTTTTACAATAGATGTGAAAGAGATCTAGAAAAAGGAGTTTATCACTTGTGGAGCACTTGGATGATGGTTTGGAATATATAAGCATTAGGCATCCAAAAGCCCACACCCTCTCTTTTTATAGATAGGGTTATTTTCTTCCCGTTGGCCACCACCAGTCGACTGTTGCCCTTGGTAGTCGACTGCCGCCACTTCAACGGCCTCCGACCACATCAGATCCCGACCGTTATAGTCAAATGGAACACTTGACAGTGGACTGATGGATCCCATCACGATCAGCGCTCCGTAGTCGGCCCATCGGCTATGTGTGGTTCTGGGCGAACCCTCTTGATCGATCGACTATCGCCTTCAGCCGATCGGTGATGGTCTTGCGTCGATTGTATGCCATAGATGATCAGCTGGGCCAAAATCCACTCTTCACTCAATCGGATACCAGTAGAACCTATTCGACTCAGAGCAGTCGACTGCCATTCAATGGCAGTCGACTGATCTCGAGAAAAACTCATCTGACACTTAGCCATTCGGCCAAGTTCACCTAATGAGCTACTTATAATTCACTCATTCTCTCATCTCACTCGAAGTCCCTCGTCGGAGCTCTCTTTGTTCGCGGTCACGTCCCTCGGTAGCATCAGGCACACGGCTCTGCAATGCTCCTTCGCGTCTCTTCCCTCTGAAGTCTGCTTCCTTGGCTTTGCTTCAAGTCTTCTCGTCCGGCGGTCCCTCGGCAGCATCAAGCGCACGACTCTACGATGCTCCTTCTCTGAATCAAGAATGAGGTTGTGAGTGATGAACCCGCCTAGGCTCCATGTGCGAATTACTAAACCTTGCAAGACTCCAACGCACATATCAAATCACACTAACAACCTAACTTAAACCCTTTGCCACACACATCAAAACCTTATCATGGCAAGAGATTGCCCTAACAATCTCCCCCTTTTTGATGTGTGGCAATCCGTTTAAGTTAGGTAAAAACATTTGATAAAAACTATTAAGAAAGGAAAGCATGTAAGTAAACATGATTAGCAACTCTCCCCCTTAATACATGAAACTCCCCCCAAATATATTCCCCCTTACTTAAACATATACATTTCTCCCCCTTTGACACCATCAAAAATACTTAACAATGTTTATATAGCATGGCATCAAGGCTAGAGAAACAAAAACCAAAACATGCCTTAAAATCGTGTATCAGAAATTGCTGGGCTATTTTTCAGGTGAGCAAATCGCTATGTATGAAATGCATTATTAATTCCAAAAAATTCGAAAAATAGTGAAATTTGGGGAACACATTTCTTGTAAGTATATTTATCAGTGAAAAATAGTTTTTCATGAAAAATCATTATATTTTCAAGTATTTGCCAAAAATCCAAAAACTTTAAAAACCACTAGGTTTTTGATTATGTTAGTATCCATTTTAACACCTAGTCTTGCTTTGGATTGTTTCAAAACATGAATACACAGATTTTAATGTAAGAAATTGTTTTAAAAACATATGAAATATCCAACCATGATATTTGGGCAATATGTCTATAAATTAAACATAAGCCTTCCCCATGATTGGTCTATTATTTCTATTTTGACACTTTAAATGACGATCTAAATGTCATAGGCATTAGTGGACATTTGTATCATCCTAACATCTCACTCATGCTAAGTTTTCAATCATGGTAGCCTATAGTGAGTGTGAGATGTATCCTAAAGGTATTTGTATATACTTAACCATTATATTCATGTAATTCTATCAAGGTTAAGTATCATCCTAACACTCCTCATGATCATAAAGACATATATGAATGAATTTCACATTATGATCATGAAACACATGTATTCATCAAATTGTTATCATGCATTAGTTATTACATGATGATAACAAAGCAAATCTCACCTAAAACATGATTTGTCTACTTATAGGTGCATTATCATCACCTAACACTATTTCAAAAATGTTGTTCCGCCATCCTAAGTCAACAAAAAATATGATATAGGTCAAGTCCATATGGTTGACTATCCTAGGGTTTTCCTAACCCTTTAGGATGGATTTTGGAACCCAAAATATGTTCTTTCCTATGGGGTTCACTAAATACTCCTTGGGGATCCATTTTCTAGCTATTACCTTCTTTTTATCTTGTCCCCTAGCTATTAAACATTTATAGGCCTTTTCATTTTTCTTTTCTTTATATACTAGGCCTTTCTTGTTGAAGTTTGCCCTTTGGCTCCCAATGATCATGTTAAGGGTATTGGAGCCTATTGTAAATTTTTCTAGGGCTTTGGTCAAATAGTCTACCTTTTCCCTTAGAGCCCTATTTTCATTCATACATGCATCACTAACATCCAAAGGCATATAGTTATCATGTGAGCATGCATCATCATCATTATCATTAAAACATGCTTTTTCTAATTTTTGTTCTAAATCCTTAATTTGCTCAAGCATGCATTTATTTCTTTTCTTTGCCCTAAATACATCCTTAGTGAGGCTAGAAATCATAGAAACTATTTTACTAGGTGAAAGGTTAGTTACCATAGTTTCCATGTCCTCTTCTTCGGATGAGGAGGTAGAGGAGGCTCCCCCTTCACTTGAGCTCTCTCCACTTGAACTTGATCCTTCATTTTCGGAGGAGGAGCAATCCAAGTAGTCAAAGGCCATTAGGGCTAAGTTGGTGACAAAGGCATTTTCCTCTTCCGATGATGATGAAGATGATGAGGAGGGGTCGTCCCAAGTCCTTGCCTTTAGAGCTTTGGTCTTCCCCTTTTCTTTGGCCTTCTTCTCTTCTTCCTTCTTTTTGCTCCCCTTTTTCTTCTTCTTTTCTTCTTTCTTCTTCCTCTCTTCTTTGCTCTTGTTTAGGAGAGGACAATTGTCCCTTATGTGTCCCTCTCCTTGGCAATTGTAACAAATTACCTTTCCCCTTGGTCTTCTCCTCCTATCATTAGATTTATTAAAATGAAAACCTTTTAATGCACGCCTTACCCTCCTTACCATATAGGCTTCTTTCGTGCTATCCATGGAGGAGGAGGAGGACGCTTCATCGGAGGAGGAGGGGATCTCTATCTTCTTCTTCTCCTTATGTGCCATCAAGGCTACTCCCCTTGAAGGTTGAAATTTTGGCTCTTCTACTATTCCTTCAAATCTTGTTTCATGAAGCTCCATAGTTGAGAAGAACTCCTCCAAGGTGCTCACTTCTAAATTCTTTGACATGTAGAATGAGTCCACCATTGAGCTCCATTTCGATGACCGGGGAAAAGCATCAATTGCTTTCATGATGTCCCGGTTTGAAAGTTTTTCTCCTACACATGTTAGCCCAATTAAAATCTCTTTAAACCTAGAATGCAATGATGTTACCTTTTCTCCCTTTTCTAATTTTATGTTGGATAGTTGGGAGCGGAGGAGGTCTCTTCTTGCAAGTTTGGCCTCCGAGGTACCTTCATGAAGCTCTACTAGCTTCTCCCACATCTCTTTTGCACTAGAACATTCCCCTATCCTATTCACCTCTTGTTGGGGGAGTACATTGTAGAGGTGGTGCTTGGCTTTTGAATTCGCCAAATATTCTTCTCTTTTCCTCTTGCTCCACCTTGATTTCTCCAATAGCTCCCCTTCTTCATTCCTAGGCAATTCGAAACCGTTTTCCATAATCAAAAGAATTTCAAAATCCGTCTCGAAAAATACCTCCATTCTCTTTTTCCACAAAGAGAATTCCCCCTCGAACTTTGGCGGATGAATATTTGAGCCGGCCATTCTTGAATGTGCTTGTTGTGGCGGTTAGTCCTCGACAAGCTTTCCTTGGCTCTTATACCACTTGTAGGGGATTGATTGGCCGGCTAGAGGGGGGTGAATAGCCCTTTGTCGTTGGATGGTGCAATTTTCTCATCTACACAATCATTAGCGCAAGCAGAATACTAATAAAGACAAGCAAATAAACAATGAAGAATACAAATAATGCTAACACGAAAATATAACGTGGTTCACGGCTACGCCGCTAATCCATGGTCCCCAATTCGTCCTCGGTGAATCACTCCGCAACCAAATCACTATTGGTCTCTCCTTTGCACTAAGCTAGGTGGAGGTAACCCTTACAATTCAAGAACACTCCTTCTTTTACAATAGATGTGAAAGAGATCTAGAAGAAAGAGTTTATCACTTGTGGAGCACTTGGATGATGGTTTGGAATATAAGCATTAGCTATCCAAAAGCCCACACCCTCTCTTTTTATAGAGAGGGTTATTTTCTTTGTTAAGGCAATCTCTTGCCATGATAAGGTTTTGATGTGTGTGGCAAAGGGTTTAAGTTAGTGTGTCATGTTGATTTGATATGTGCGTTGAAGTCGTGTAGGACTTAGTAATTCACACATGGAGTCGTGGTGAGTTTCACATCTCATGACTCGTGCCTTGAGTCGGTGAAGGATAGCTTTGCGGAAGCCGTGCGCTTGGAGCATCCGAGGGACCGCCGGACGAGAAACTTGGAGTGAAGCCAGAGGAAGTAGACTTCGAGACAAGAGACGCGAAGGAGCATTGCAGAGTCGTGCGCCTGATGCTACTGAGGGACGTGGCTGAGAACGAAGAGAACTTCGAAGGCGAGGGACTCGGAGAGATGAGAGTGAGCGAATGTAACCCGGGAAGGGGTAGCTCTTAGGTGAAACTTGGCTATTTGGCCAAGTGTCGGATGGGTTTTCCCGACACCGATCATTGCGGGGAATGGCAATCGCTTCCGAGTCGATGGTTCAATCGACCGTATAATACCTGATTTAGTGCTTGGCGATCATTGCCATGGATCAGTCGGCCGATCGATCGGCCGATATGATCGACCGCCAGTGGAATGGCGATCGACTCCATTGAGCACTCGACTGATCGAGCATCAGTCGACTGATGGTAGGATCAGTCGACTGATGCCAATACCGTTGGATGGAATCCAACATGGAAAGCGGCCGTTATTGGGCAACGGCTACGGGATCAGTCGACTGATCCTGTGTCAACGGGAAGAAACCCTCTTCCTCTATAAAAAGGAAGGGGATGGGGCTTTGGGAGGCTAATGCTTGAGCTCTAAACTTCTCCCAAAGTGCCATACACGATTTCCTACTCTTCTACTTGTTCTAATCTCTATTCTATTGTAGAAGAGTGATCCTTGTGTAAAAGAGGTTACCTCCACCTAGCTTTGTGCAAAGGAGAGATCTAGTGGATTTGGAGGAGTGATTCACCTTGGACGAATCGGACCGTGGATTAGCGGCGTAGCCATGAACCACGTTACATCTCGTGTTTGTATTGCTTGTTTATATTTTCCTTGTCTTTATTTATATTTGAATATTCCTCTTGTGCTAACATTTTGTAGATGAGCAAAATACGACATCCAACGAAAAGGGCTATTCGCCCCCCTCTAGCCAGTCGTTCGATCTCCAACAAGTGGTATCAGAGCAAGGTTGCTTGTCACCGGACTAACCACCGCAATAAGCTCTACATCAAAAATGACCGGCTCAAACATCCACCCACCAAAGTTCGACGGCGAATTCTCTTGGTGGAAAAAGAGAATGGAGGTATTCTTCGAAACTGACTTTGAAATATTGTTAATTATGGAAAACAGTTTCGAGTTTCCTAGGAACGAAGATGGGGAGCCATTGGAGAAATCAAGATGGAGCAAAAGACAAAGAGAGGAGTATTTGGCAAATTCAAAGGCCAAGCACCACCTCTATAATGTACTCCCCCAACAAAAAGTCAATAGGATAGGGGAATGTTCTAGTGCTAAGGAGATGTGGGAGAAGCTAGTCGAGCTTCATGAAGGTACCTCGGAGGCTAAGCTAGCAAGAAGAGACCTCCTCTGCTCCCAACTATCGAACATAAAATTAGAAAAGGGAGAAAAGGTAACTTCATTGCATTCTAGGTTTAAAGAGATTTTGATTGGGCTAACAAGTGTAGGTAAAGGCTCACCAACCGGGATATGGTAATGAAGGCCATAGATGTCTTTCCCCGGTCCTCAAGATGGAGCTCCATGGTGGATTCATTTTACATCTCCAAGAACTTGGAAGTAAGTACCTTGGAGGAGTTTTTCTCAACAATGGAGCTCCACGAAATGAGGCTTGAAGGAATACAAGAAGAGACAAAAATCCAACCTTCAAGAGGAGTAGCTTTGATAGCGAACAAGGGGAAGAAGAAGATGGAAATCCCCTCCTCCTCCGACGATGAAGCATCCTCATCCTTCTCCTTGAGGCTTGAAGGAATACAAGAAGAGACAAAAATCCAACCTTCAAGAGGAGTAGCTTTGATAGCGAACAAGGGGAAGAAGAAGATGGAAATCCCCTCCTCCTCCGACGATGAAGCATCCTCATCCTTCTCCATGGATAGCACCGAAGAAGCATATATGGTAAGGAGGGTAAGACGTTCTTTAAAGGGTTTTCATTTTAATAAATCTTATGATAGGAATAGAAGACCAAGGGGGAAGGTCATATGCTACAATTGCCAAGAAGATGGGCACATAAGGGACAATTGTCCTCTCCTAAACAAGAGCAAGGAAGAGAAGAAAAAGAAAGAAGAAAAGAAGAAGAAAAAGGGGAGCAATAAGAAAGAGGAGAAGAAGGCAAAAAGAAAAGGGGAAGGCCAAAGCATTCAAGGCCAAGACATGGGATGATCCTCCTTCTTCTTCCTCATCCGATGAAGAAGAGCATGTCTACTCCAACCTAGCACTAATGGCTCTTCATGAGTCGGATTGATCCTCCTCCTCCACCGAAAATGAAGAATCAAGCTCAAGTGGGGAGAGCTCAAATGAAGGGGGAGCTTCTACATCCTCATCATCCGAAGAAGAAGAGGACATGGAAACTATGGTAACCAACCTCTCACCTAATAAAATAGTTTCTATGATTTCTAGTTTAACTAAGGATTTATTTAGAGCAAAGAAGAAAAACAAATGCATGCTTGAACAAATTAAGGAATTAGAACAAAAATTAGAAAAAGCATGCTTAAATGAAAATAAAAATATTTCTTCTTGCCATGATGAAGCATGCTCACATGAATATATGCCATTTAATGTTAGTGATGCATGTATGGATGAAAATAGGGCTCTAAGGGAAAAGGTAGATTACTTGACAAAAGCCCTAGAAAAATTCACAATTGGCTCCAACGCATTAAATATGATTATTGGGAGCCAAAGAGCTAGCTTTAACAAAAAGGGCCTAGGATACAAAGAAAAGAAAAATGAAAAGGCCTATAAATGCCTAATAGCTAGGGGACAAGATAAAAAGAAAGTAATTTCTAGGAAATGGATCCCCAAGGAGTATCTTGTGAACCCAATAGAAAAGAACTTATTTTGGGTTCCAAAATCCATCCTTAAGGGTTAGGATAACCCTAGGGTAGTCAACCATATGCAATTGACCTATATCATATTTTGGTTGACTTAGGATGGCGGGACAACATTTTTAAATAGTGTTGGGTGATGATAACGTGCCTATAAATAGTTAATAATGCTTAAATCATGATGATTAATGTATGGTTGCAATCATGATTTATGATTTTGAAATTTGGCACATTATCATAAGAAATAGGTTTAAATCATGCTTTAGGTGATAATTTGTTTATCATCATCATATAATACCTAATGCATGAGTATTATTTGATGAATACATGAGTTTCATGATCATAATGTAGAACTCATTCATATATGTCTTTATGATCATGAGGATTATTAGGTTGATAATTAACCTTGATAGAATTGCATGAATATATTGGTTAAGTATACACAAATACCTCATAGGATGCATCTCACACTCACCATAGGCTACCTTGATTGAAAATTTAGCATGAGTGAGATGTTAGGATGATACAAATGTCCACTAATGCCTATGACATTTAGATGGTCATTTAAAGTATCAAAATAGCAATAATAGACCAATCATGGGGAAGACTTATGTTTAATTCATATACATATTGCCCAAAGATCATGGTTGGATATTTCATATATTTTCAAAACAATTTCTTAATCTAAAATCTATGTATTCATGTTTTGAAACAATTCAAAGCAAGACTAGGTGTTAAAATGGATACTCTTATGATCAAAAACCTAGTAGTTTTTAAAGCTTTTGGATTTTTGGCAAATATGTGGAAATATAATGATTTTTTATGAAAACCTTTTTTTCACTGATAGATATACTTAAAAGAAATGTGTTCCCCAAATTTCATGATTTTTCGAATTTTTTGGAATTTTTAACGCATTTTTGAAATTCGGTCCGAAAATCAGAAAATCCTGAAAATCATGCCCGGTCGTATCCAACCAATGATCGATGGCCTGTAAATCAGACTAGTTGAGGCTGAATTCAGGTTTTAGAGCAATTTTTGGTATTTTTCCTTCTAATATACTTGATGCCATGAGTTTTTAACTTAGTGTTAATCTTTTTGATGGTGTCAAAGGGGGAGAAATAATTATGTTTAAGTTAATTATGATAGGGGGAGAAAATCGAGAATTTGTAGAGAGAGTTTTATGGATTAAGGGGGAGTTGCATGTTGCTATATCATATTTTATGTTTACATGCTTTCTTACCTTAGAAATTTTTATCAAATATTTTTACCTAACTTAAACGGATTGCCACACATCAAAAAGGGGGAGATTGTTAAGGCAATCTCTTGCCATGATAAGGTTTTGATGTGTGTGGCAAAGGGTTTAAGTTAGTGTGTCATGTTGATTTGATATGTGCGTTGAAGTCGTGCAGGACTTAGTAATTCGCACATGGAGCCATGGCGAGTTTCACATCTCATGACTTGTGCCTTGAGTCGGTGAAGGATAGCTTTGCGGAAGTCGTGCGCTTGGAGCATCCGAGGGACCGCCGGACGAGAAGCTTGGAGTGAAGCCGGAGGAAGTAGACTTCGAGGCAAGAGACGCGAAGGAGCATTGCAGAGTCGTGCACCTGATGCTGCCGAGGGACGTGGCCGAGAACGAAGAGAACTTCGAAGGCGAGGGACTCCGAGAGATGAGAGTGAGCGAATGTAACCCGGGAAGGGGTAGCTCTTAGGTGAAACTTGGCTATTTGGCCAAGTGTCGGATGGGTTTTCCTGACACCAGTCGACTGCCAGGGAATGGCAGTCGACTGCTCTGAGTCGATGGTTCGATCGACTGGTATAATACCAGTTTAGTGCTTGGTAGTCATCGATGGATATCATCGGTGATCGCGACGGTGATCGCCGGAATGGCAATACTCCATTGAGCACTCGACTGATCGAGCATCAGTCGACTAATGGTAGGATCAGTCGATTGATGCCAATACCGTTGGATGGAATCCAACGTGGAAAGAGGCCGTTATTGGACAACGGCTACGGGATCAGTCGACTGATCGAGGGCATCAGTCGACTGATCCTGTGTCAACGGGAAGAAACCCTCTTCCTCTATAAAAAGGAAGGGGATGGGGCTTTGGGAGGCTAATGCTTTAGCTCTAAACTTCTCCCAAAGTGCCATACATGATTTCCTACTCTTCTACTTGTTCTAATCTCTATTCTATTGTAGAAGAGTGATCCTTGTGTAAAAGAGGTTACCTCCACCTAGCTTTGTGCAAAGGAGAGATCTAGTGGATTTGGAGGAGTGATTCACCTTGGACGAATCGGACCGTGGATTAGCGGCGTAGCCGTGAACCACGTTACATCTCGTGTTTGTATTGCTTATTTATATTTTGCTTGTCTTTATTTATATTTGCATATTCCGCTTGCGCTAACGTTTTGTAGACGAGCAAAATACGACATCCAACGAAAAGGGCTATTCACCCCCCCTCTAGCAGGCCGTTCAATCCCCAACATTCTTCCCATTGGCCACCACCAGTCGACTGCTGCCCTTGGTGTTGGATCGAGAAGCGTCGCTAGAGGGGGGTTGAATAGCGATCGTAAATCTTTTCTTTTTCATTCGTTCAATACGCAAAGTAAGCACAGCGGAAAATAAATGAACACGTTTATTTTACTTGGTTCACAACCCAGCGGTTGCTACTCCAAGGCCCTATTGGTCCTAGACCGCGTACGGAGGGCAAAGCACTATAACGTCTCCTCCTCGTTGGAGGTAGGAGACAACGATCACAAAACCGAATATACGAGGATGAGGCAACAAGCCTACCTCACCTCGTTATGAAGAAAAACAAAGAATACAATATCAAAAATATTACTTGATTCTGCTGCCGACGAAGAAGATCGAAACTTGACGTCGCGTCGGCGTTATGACGATGTTGAAGCGTTGGCGTTGTAGGAGCACTTGATGAATAAACTTGATGTGATTTGGAGATGGAATCCTCCCCTCCTTTTATAGAATTTGGCCTCTGAATTTGTCTCCTCTTTTTTCGGAACGGATCATGAAGTTGTCCAAATTTTATCGCGAAGTGGTCGCGTCAAACGTTATCCGTTTTGACCTAGCGCAAAAGCTGAATCGTCGCCATCACCGATCGATGCCTCCATCACGACCGATGGGCATCACGATCATCCATGTCCGCAATGACCGCCACCCACTTCCCTGCAATAAGAGGTTAGCTCGGAAAATGATAAATACGACGGTTTCTAACCGTCCGATCTCGACCTAGACCTTCCACAGGAAGTCTTAGTCGAATCCCCACCTACGATCGTCCTCGTAAAGAGGACACGACCTTACAATCTCTCACTTGTTGGGTTTCCGGCACCGCGGCGTGTGTGTGTTCGATCATGTTTCGTAAACATGAACACAGCGGAAGCAATAAAATAATAAATACTCCTATTTATTACAACACACACAACACACGCATGCATATTACAACAAGTGTAGACATAACCGTAAATTTATATTTGCAATAAAAGGAAATTTATCTACGTTATACCTTTCGTATGACGTGTAGCGGGAACGACATCAACCGGAACGATCCTCGCTAGAATCGTCTCTATCCATATCCACGCTGAGTTCCTCGGGATGACTTCGCTAAGCCACGAGCTTCGTCTTCGTACGGGTTACTAGCCTCGTGTTGAAGACGACGTGATCGAGAGATGATCACGATCCAAATCCAAATTCGGATCCAAAACGAGTCCTCAAAACTCGCTTCTCCGGAGAGGTATTCGCCAACCGATTGATGAATCCTTCGTCCTCCACCTCAGAGAATTACCGGAGATCGATTCCCCGGTAAGTTATCCGCTGTCGGAGCTCTAACCGTCGTCCAAACGACGCTCCGACGAGAGGAGAAGAAGCTGTCCAGAAAATTGGACAGCTTGGTGGAGGAGTAGGCGCCGGCCAAGAACAAGGAAGCCAAGTGCTCACCTTTTCACCGAGGCCTAGGGAGATCACCGGAGGGTCGCCGGAGTATCACCCGCTGAAGCTTGGTCGCCGGCAAGGAGCTGGACGCCGGCACAAGGGGGTTGGGCGGCCAAGGAGCTTGGTAGGCCAAGGAACTTGGGCGGCAACACTAGGTTGGGCGACAACTCCAACTAGGGTTTTGTGATTTAGGGCTTAATTATCCATTAAGCCCTCTTTTATAGAGAACTAATTCTCTTAATGGTTATTGGATCATAACCATTAGGCCCGTTAACCCGCTCCGTTAAGATAAGTTAAAATAAACCAAACCATGATGGTTTATTTTAAGTTAAAACGAACCGAACCAACTTTTGGTTCATTCGTTTAAAATAAACCAAACCCTTTGGTTTATTCTCATCCATTGGATTAGAACCAAACCATTTTGGTTCATCCATTACGTCTTCATAAGACTCGGCCCATCCACGCTTCCATTGCGACTGAAACGATTTCATGCTTGCTTTATGTTTGGTCCAACCAAACCTAGTTTCTCTCGGTCTGAGAATCTCATTCTCAAGCTCGTTTTAAATCCTTTGGATTATGCTTGTTGTGCGTGTGACCAAATAGGTTCTCGGTTTATGTTGGCCGTCTATAATTAACCATTAATTATAGAACGATCATGAGTGGTACCTAGTAGTACATCATGATCGCCAATTAACCGAAAAGATCAACGGTTGATCCAGAACTATTTCTGAAACCCTTCAGCAGCTCGAATGATTCGTGCCCCATTCCCTTCACTCATCTTATACCCACTTGGTTCAGGACATGGTCTATTGTGTCAGTTCCCACTAGGCTGACTACGTCACACCTAGCCCAAGTATCATTTCCTCGTCCTACGGATTCTAGTTACTCCACATGTATCGAAGAGTACCTTACTCTAAACATGTAATGCTTTGGCCAAAGACTTTAGTAACAATCCGACGAGAGGCCATGGGTATACATCTCCTCGCAAGGAGTGGTGAATCCTTTATAGGCTATTCAAACACCTTCGATCACTTCGACTTATACCCAATCATCCCGGGTCCACATCTCCTTAGAGATGTTTTCTTAAGATGTCAAAGCATAAGTCTCCATGATCAAGATGACTTGAATACCGCAAGTCAAAGGAACATCGCACTTAAACTATAGTAAGAACTTCATTGACATATTTATATATGCAGAGAACCATATGAAGTCTTACGGCTGGTCACTCCAATGAACTAGTTACCATAACTAGCATCCACGATCAACTCTGGACATCACAATGTCTCCAGCCAGTGAGAATCAGCTGCTTGGATACACCAAGGAGTATACCTCGTGCTAGTCTCGACAGAATTGATGGTGTCCAAATCCATCAATTCATCGACTAGGGATAATTCCGATACATCACAATTACACATGTAGAGATACTCACTAGTTGTGATCCAATCACAAATTCTCTCATGCTGTGAATCGTATCGTGGACATTCAGTAAATGAGTTTAAGATCCAATCAAATACATAAAACATGTATACTCAAATAGTGACTCTTCATTTATCATATAAATGGTTCATACATAAGGCGATTGCCTTAGGACATCTCTCATATATTACTAACAGACTCCCACTTGGCCTAATGCCAATCGCTACGGTATCCAATACCATAAGCTCGAACATGACCCTCAAACTTATTTTGAGGTAATGCCTTAGTCAAAGGATCCGCTAAGTTCGTTTAAGTGGGAATTTTCTCGATTTGTATTTCGTTCCTACTGATGATCTCTCTGATAAGATGATAGCGGCGAAGCACATGTTTGGATCATTGATGAGACCACATCAAGTTCAGAGATGAACTTCTTGATCCAAACCGCTTCCTTTGCTGCTTCCAAAGCGGCAATGTATTCTGCCTTAGTGGCAGAATCCGCTATAGTGTCAAGCTTGGAACCTTTCCAACTTATTGCGCCTCCGTTCATGAATACATACCTGCAAAGACATGGAATCATCCTTGTCATGCGTTATCACCATGTACCCTTCTCCATATATTAGGAACGCATCCTTAGTTCTTCTTAAGTACTTTAAGGATCGCCTTAATACACCCAATGATCCATTCCCGATCGTGACTAGTATCCGCTCTCGTGACACTCGAGCATACGATACATCGGGCCTCGTACATAACATAGCATACATGATAGATCCTATTGCGGATGCATAGGGAATCTTACTCATGCAAATCCTCTCATCTTACGTGCGGCGGACACATAGACTTGAAAGGTGTACCCCATGCCTGATGGGTAGGAAACCTTTCTTGGATTCCGACATGCTAAACCTCTTTAGCACTCGGTCTATATATGTAGACTGCGAAAGACCAAGCAACCGTTTCGATCTATCTCTATAGATCTTAATCTCGAGGATGTAGGTTGCTTCTCCCAGGTCTTTCATGGAGAATGTCTTGGATAACCGAACCTTCACTGACTGTAAGATTGAAACATCGTTTCCTATAAGTAGTATGTCATCGACATACAATACTAGGAATACGACTGCACTCCCACTAACCTTCTTGTACACACAAGGTTCGTTTGGATTTTGTGAGAAATCAAACCTTTTGATTGTCTCATCAAAACGGATATTCCAGCTCCTGGATGCTTGCTTCAATCCATAAATGGATCGTCGCAATTTGCATACCTTGGTTTTATCAACCGATGTGAAACCCTCAGGCTGTATCATATACACGTCCTCGAGCAAGTTTCCATTAAGGAAAGCTGTTTTCACATCCATCTGCCATATCTCATAATCATAATGAGCCGCTATGGCCAGGAGCATCCGAATGGATTTAAGCATAGCTACAGGCGAATAGGTTTCGTCATAATCAACACCTTGTTTTTGACGATATCCTTTCGCCACCAATCTAGCCTTTTAGGTAATCACATTACCATCCATGTCGGTTTTCTTCTTGAAAACCCACTTGCACCCTATAGGCTTTATCCCTTCAGGTGGGTCAACTAAGTTCCAAACTTGGTTTTCATACATGGAATCCATTTCCGACTTCATGGCACCAAGCCACTTATCCCTTTCTGAACTTGTCAGCACTTCTTCATAACTGGTAGGCTCCTCATCATCAATGAGTAACACGTCGTTCGATTCGCTTACGAGAAATCCATATCTCTCAGGAATATTGCGTGTTCTACCAGATCTACGAAGATGTGGTGTTACAATAGGTCCAGCCGATTGCTCATCACTATGAGTTGTCGGCTGTTGTGCTTCACCAGGTATCTCATTAATGTCTATTTGAGTCTCTCGAGCCTCCTCAATCTCGACGACACTCCCACTGTTTTCTTGCAAGAGAAACTCTTTCTCTAGAAACACAGCATGCCTTGAAACAAACACCTTTTGTTCCACAGGATGATAGAATTGGTAACCCCTTGTTTCCTTATGGTATCCAATAAATAGACATTTATCAGACTTAGCATCCAATTTGTCTGATACACCTACATAAGGTGATAACCCCATATCTTCAAGTAAGATACATGAGGTTTCTTACTATTCCATATCTCATATGGAGTAGTTGAGACTACCTTGGTAGGCATTCTGTTTAACAAGTAAACAGCTGTCTGAAGTGCATAGCCCCAAAAGGACTTTGGAAGAGTTGCATGATTCATCATTGACCTGACCATGTCCAACAAGGTCCGGTTACGCCTCTCAGATACACCATTATGCTGTGGTGTATAGGGCGGAGTCCATTGAGACAATTTACCATTTTCTCTTAGTTAATCAAGAAACTCTTGACTTAAGTATTCACCACCTCGATCCGATCAAGTATTTTAATACTTTGTCATGTTGTTTCTTCTACTTCATTTCTGAATTCTTCAACCTTTCAAAGGCTTCACTTGTGTTTCATCAAGAACACATACCCAAACCGTGAGTGATCATCTGAAGGTAATGAAGTAGCTATAGCCTCCTAATGCTTGAGTTGACATAGGTCCACATACACATGTATTAGACCTAGTAACTCTCCCACTGCTCACCTTTTCCAAGAAAGGTAACTTAGTCATCTTGCCTTTTAAGCATGATTCGCATGTATCGTATGAATCCAATTCAAACGATTCCGCAATTCCACATCGTGTAATTCTGACATGCGTTTCTTGCTTATATGGCCAAGACGACAATGCCACATATAGGAGTCTATTTGATTATCCTTTCGAGCACACGTGTTGCTCGATTCTATATTGAAAATATCACTTGATACGTCCAACGTATAAACACCATTGCTTAAAGTTCCATTCCCATAAAGAACTCCATTCAAAGTTATGTAACAACAATTGTTACTAAAAGTCAAATGGTACCCATTTCTATTTAAACAAGAAATAGAAATGATGTTCTTTATCAACGAAGGAACATAAAAGCAATTGTCCAATTCTAAGACAAGTCCTACAGGAGTTCTCAACAATACGCTCCGATGGCAGTGCAAGAACCTTTGCTCCATTCCCAACACGTAAATTTGACTCTCCTCGACGAGTCTTCTTCTATTCCTTAGCCCATGTATGTCATTACATATATGTGAGCCACACCCAGATCCAATACCCAAGTGTCTAAGGAAATAGAATGACAATCAATAAAGAAGATTTCAAGAAGATGGGGCATCCGATGCCTTATCCTTCTTCACTGACTCAAGATAAATCTTGCAATTTCTTCGCGAATGTCCTCCTTGCCATGAATGATGGCAAGTGCCCTTTGATAGTTCTGCCTTTTTAGCCTTTTTTTTCTTCCCCTTCTGTTGTTCCTTTGACTTCCTCTTAGAACCTTTCTTCGAGGAATCAACTAACAGCACCGCCCCTCGCCATGCTTCTCGTAAGGCTCCACAGCCTTCAAAGATATTGAGCAAGACTACGAGATGAACCTTCTAGCATCTCAGAGGTGAAGAGGAGCTGAGACTTCAACCTTTCAATCTCACTTGCTCATCAACCAACTCATAAAGATGAAGGATCACGATATGAGCATCCATATGCTCATGCCGCTGTGAGTTTGGGTTCCATCATGGCTAGCATGATGCAACTCATTTGTTCAGAATCACTCACATGTTTCTGATAGGCCAACAATTGGTCCAGAGTTGCATTGTCACTAGGATGGGCGGGAAGAGGCGCTTCGAGGACATACGCAAGCTTTTCCACCTTGAGAACAATTCTCAAGTTTCTAAGCTAGTCCAAGAAGTTCGGCCCAGTCAATTTATTTGAATCCAAAATGGAACGCAAATTCAAACACATCAT
Organism: Wurfbainia villosa; assembly: GCA_025175895.1. Lineage (NCBI taxonomy): Eukaryota > Viridiplantae > Streptophyta > Magnoliopsida > Zingiberales > Zingiberaceae > Wurfbainia > Wurfbainia villosa. The sequence goes on along the minus strand of CM045991.1, from coordinate 75,196,988 downwards.
GATCAATATATTAACTTAGAAATACAAAACGAGCATATATGAGAAAGATGATTTTAAAATGCATCAATATACATTTATAAATCCCATTCATTTTTCGAATTTCAAAAAACCCCAAAATCACTTCGGGAGATCGTAGGTCCATCTCCGAATGGGCTGATATCCATCATAGTTATGAACAACCTTGGAGAGAGTCCAATAAGCCATTCATAACTACGACGGTAGGTATCAACTATACCGATTGCATATCACGTATATGCAACTATCACAATGTGCTATCAACTAATTGAATGTTCACACATACATCGTGTTGTTAACACATTAACAAGTATGCATCATATGCATAGCACCCAACTTCACCTCCCTTTACATCGACCTTGGAGAGAGTCCAACAAGCCGATGCTCCAGGTTAAAGCCAACCCATTAATCGAGAAATAGTTTTAATATGGTTAGAGCGCATTCAACCAATTAGCCCACTGAGAGAGTCCAACAACCAAAGCTAACGATTGACCTCGACTCTACCATATTAGTATTAAACTATTCCATGGTTTGAACATGTTCGGTTCGAGTGGGCTTGGAGAGAGTCCAACAACCCAAACAAGAAACAGAACTCTGGTTCTAACCATATTAATGGAAGGTGTAGGCTTTAATATTGTTTAAGGGTTTTATGTCTCATCCTCTTTGCATGCAAATAACTATTATCTACATGGCATGGCATACATGGCATACATCTACATGTCACGACACGCATGGCATAATGTTATGCATCTAATGCAATTACATGGCATACAATTATGTCATGTATATATTTCCTTATATGTCATAACTATTTATGGAAATAAAATATGTTTAAGATTTGATTCTCCAAATCAAATCATAATTAAATTAGGAAACAAATTTCCAAATCTAATCACATATTTTATTCATGGAATTATTTGATTAAGGAAAATCTATTTAGGAAACCAATTTCCTAAATCATTAAAACTACTTATGGAAATAAAATATTTTAAGATTTGATTTCTCAAATCAAATCATGATTAAATTAGGAAACAAATTTCCAGAATCTAATCAAATATTTTATTTATGGAAAATATCAATTTCCATAAATACTTCCAACTTTCCAAAAGTGGAAGATTTCCATAAATACTTCTAGACTTTCCAAAATTGAAAAATTTCCATAAATACTTCTAAATTTCCAAAATTTAGAAAATTTCCAGAAATACATAATGACTATCGCAAACCATTTTACGATTATGTCAAACACAACCCGGGCTCGATACCATCTGGTTTCCGACCGAAGGCGTGTGTGTGTTCGATCATGTTTCGTAAACATGAACACAGCGGAAGCAATAAAATAATAAATACTCCTATTTATTACAACACACACAACACACGCATGCATATTATAACAAGTGTAGACATAACCGTAAATTTAAATTTGCAATAAAAGGAAATTTATCTACGTTATACCTTTCGTATGACGTGTAGCGGGAACGGCATCAACCGGAACGATCCTCGCTAGAATCGTCTCTATCCGTATCCACGCCGAGTTCCTCGAGATGACTTCGCTAAGCCACGAGCTTCGTCTTCGTACGGGTTACTAGCCTCGTGTTGAAGACGACGTGATCGAGAGATGATCACGATCCGAATCCAAATTCGGATCCAAAACGAGTCCTCAAAACTCGCTTCTCCGGAGAGGTATTCATCAACCGATTGACGAATCCTTCATCCTCCACCTCAGAGAATTACCGGAGATCGAATCCCCGGTAAGTTATCCGCTGTCGGAGCTCTAACCGTCGTCCAAACGACGCTCCGACGAGAGGAGAAGAAGCTGTCCAGAAAACTGGACAGCTTGGTGGAGGAGTAGGCGCCGGCCAAGAACAAGGAAGCCAAGTGCTCACCTTTTCACCGAGGCCTAGGGAGATCACGGAGGGTCGCCGGCACAAGGGGGTTGGGCGGCCAAGGAGCTTGGGCGGCCAAGGAACTTGGGCGGCAACACAAGGTTGGGTGGCAACTCCAACTAGGGTTTTTGGATTTAGGGCTTAATTATCCATTAAGCCCTCTTTTATAGAGAACTAATTCTCTTAATGATTATTGGATCATAACCATTAGGCCCGTTAACCCGCTCCGTTAAGATAAGTTAAAATAAACCAAACCATGATGGTTTATTTTAAGTTAAAACGAACCGAACCAACTTTTGGTTCATTCGTTTAAAATAAACCAAACCCTTTGGTTTATTCTCATCCATTGGATTAGAACCAAACCATTTTGGTTCATCCATTACGCCTTCATAAGACTCGCCCATCCACGCCTTCCATTGCGATCAAACGATTTCATGCTCGCTTTATGTTTGGTCCAACCAAACCTAGTTTCTCTGGTCCGAGAATCTCATTCTCAAGCTCGCTTTAAATCCTTTGGATTACGCTCAGCGTGTGACCAAATAGGTTCTCGATTTATGTTGGCCATCTATAATTAACCATTAATTATAGAACGATCATGAGTGGCACCTAGTAGTACATCATGATCCCCAATTAACCAAAAGATCAACGGTCTGATCCGTAACTATTTCAAACCCTTCAAGAAATCGAATGATTCGTGCCCCATTCCCTTCACTCATCTTATACCCACTTGGTTCAGACATGGTCTATTGTGTCCCTCACTAGGTCCGACTACGCCACACCTAGCCCAAGTATCATTTCTCGCCCCACGGATTCTAATTACTCCACATGTATCGAAGAGTACCTTACTCTAAACATGTAATGCTTTGGCCAAAGACTTTAGTAACAATCCGACGAGAGGCCATGGGTATACATCTCCTCGCAAGGAGTGGTGAATCTTTTATAGGCTATTCAAACACCTTCGATCACTTCGACTTATACTCAATCATCCCGGGTCCACATCTCCTTAGAGATGCTTGCTTAAGATGTCAAAGCATAAGTCTCCATGATCAAGATGACTTGAATACCGCAAGTCAAAGGAACATCGCACTTAAGCTACAGTAAGAACTTCATTGACATATCTATATATGCAGAGAACCATATGAAGTCTTACGACTGGTCACTCCAATGAACTAGTTACCATAACTAGCATCCACGATTAACTCCGGACATCACTATGTCTCCAGCCAGTGAGAATCAGCTGCTTGGATACACCAAGGAGTATACTCGTGTTAGTCTCTAATGTAATTGATGGTGTCCAAATCCATCAATTCATCGACTAGGGATAATTCCGATACATCACAATTACACATGTAGAGATACTCACTAGTTGTGATCCAATCACAAATTCTCTCATGCTGTGAATCGTATTGTGGACATTCAGTAAATGAGTTTAAGATCCAATCAAATACATAAAACATGTATACTCAAATAGTGAATCTTCATTTATCATATAAATGGTTCATATATAAGGCGATTGCCTTAGGACATCTCTCATATATTACTAACATCACTCACACGAGCTTACCTCGATAGTAGCTCTCGCTTCCGGCCTTCCACTCGATTCCTTCGGCTCCCTCCGAAGTCATTCGAGTGTCGCCCGACCACCACGACTTCCTCCGGGTGTCACTAGCCTTCAGCTCCAGCATTAATACTTTTCTGTACACTCGATAGCTCATGAGATAACGATGTAAACTTAACTTTGTGTCTTTGCCATAATCAAAACACAGGTTCGATTATCTAGTGCCCCTGCACCAACACTTGACAGTCGACTGCCGCCACTTAAATGGCCTCTGACCACGTCGGATCATGACCGTTGTAGTCCAACGGAACACTTGGCAGTCGATTGATGGATCCCATCAGTCGACTGCTGCCTCCGTAGTCGATTGCCCAGTTGGCTAGCGCCTGTGACTAAACCCTCTTGATCACCGATCCGCGCCTTGGTCGATCGATGGTCTTGGCAATGATCACGCCATATGGCGCTTGATCACGGGCCAAAATCCACTCTTGACTCATTCGGATACCAGTCGAATCTATTCGACTGAGAGCAGTCGCCTGCCATTCAATGGTAGTCGACTGATGTGGGAAAAACTCATCCAACACATAGCCATTCGGCCAAGTTCACCTAATGAGCTACTTACAATTCACTCATTCTCTCATCTCACTCGAAGTCCCTCACCGAAGCTCTCTTCGTTCGCAGCCACATCCCTCGGCAGCATCAGGCGTACGGCTCTGCAATGCTCCTTCGCATCTCTTCCCTCCGAAGTCTGCTTCCTTGGCTTCGCTTCAAGTCATCTCGTCCGGCGGTCCCTCTGTAGCATCAAGCGCACGGCTCTGCAATTCTCCTTCTCCGACTCAAGCACAAGGTTGTGAGTGATGAACCCGCCTAGGCTCCATGTGCGAATTACTAAGCCCTGCAAGACTCCAACGCACATATCAAATCACACACACAACCTAACTTAAACCCTTTGCCACACATATTAAAACCTTATCATGGCAAGAGATTGCCCTAACAAGTATTACATGTTTAGAGTAATGTACTCTTGGATACATGTGCAATAACTAGAATCTGAAGGACGAGAAAATCATACTTGGGCCAGGTGTGACGTAGTCAGCCTGGTGGTGACTGACAAAATATACCATGTCTTGAACCAAGTGAGTATAAGATGCATGAAGGAAATGGGGCACGATTTACTGTGGGTGTTGAAAGGTTTCAGAAGTCGTTCTGGAGTCAACCGTTGATTTTCTGATTAATTAAGGATCATGATATACTACTAGGTGTCACTCATGATCGTTCTATAATTAATGGTTAATTATTGATGACCAACATAAATCGGGAACCTATTTGGTAACATGCACAACGAGCGTAATCCAAAGGATTTAAAACGAGCTTGAGAATGAGATTCTCATAACTATATAAACTAGATTTGGTTAGACCAAACATGGAGCGAGCATGAAATCATTTCAGTTGCATCGGAAGAATGAATGGACCATGTATTTTGAAGACATGATGGATAAACTAAATTGGTTTGGTTCCAATCCAATGGTTGAAAATAAACCAAAGGGGTTTGATTTATTTTAAACGAATGAACCAAAGTTGGTTCGGTTCATTTTAACTTAAAATATACCAACGCAGTTTGGTTTATTTTAAATTAAGTTATTGGAGTGAGTTAACGGGTTTTGGTTATGAACCAATAATCGTTAGGAGAATGTGTTCTCTATAAAAAAACAGCTTAAGGGTTTTTCGAGAAGAATTAATTGGTTCAAGGGTTTTGAAAACCCTAGCCTCTTTTTCTCTCTTCTCCTTACCACCACCACACAAGGGGCTCTTGTCGTCAACGCCACCTACTGTTGTCGACCTTTTGCTACTGCCGATGATCCTCCAGCGACCCTTCTTGGCTCTGGTGACCAAGGACCAACCGGCCCTTTTCCTTTGGCCGACGCCAAGTCCTCCACCAAGCTTTCCTATTTTTGGACAGCTTGCTTCCTTCTTGTCGGAGCGTCATTTGGACAGTGTTTGGAGCTTCGACAACAACTTTCTTTCCAAGAATTGGATCTCCCGAAATCCTCATAGGTGGAGGACCAAGGATTCGTCAATCGGTTGACAAATACTCCTTCAGAGAAGTGAGTTTTGGGGACTTGTTTTTGCATCCGAATTTTGATTCGGATTGTGATCGTCTCTCGATCACATCGTCTTCGACACGAGGCTAGTGACTCCTATGAAGATGAAGCTCGTAGCTTGGAGAAGCTATCCCGATGGTACTCGGCGTGGATACGGATAGAGGCAATTCTAGCGTAAGTTGCTCCGGCTGATGTCATTCTCACTGCACGTGATATGTCAGTTATACCTAGTATAAGTTTCCTTTTATTGTAAAATTTTAAATAGCAATTATGTCTGCACATGTTGTATCCTGCATGCATGTGATGTGTGTGTTGTAATAAATTAGATTTATTTCTTCCGCTGTGTGCATGTTTACGAAACATGTTCGAACACACACTCGCCGCAGTGCCGGGGAAATCCAACACTTAGTGGCTAAGATTTCCAGGAAACCTAGGGAAGTGATTAAGAAGGTTACAAGGGGAGTTACCCCTAGAGTTAACCTAGGTAAGACCCAAATGACCAAGGCTTTTAAGCCCAGGAGGGTCATTAGGAGGGTATCTAGGGAAGTTATCCCTAAGAAATACCTAGTTAACCCAAGGAGATCCAATAGGTATTGGGTTCCTAGGAGTGTGATCGATTCGCGCTAAATGGGTTTAGGTGTGCCAACCTTAAATGGATAGGTAGTTAACCTAATCATGATAAAGGTGCCACTTTAGGTCATTTCCAAGGTTATGGGTATCTTGGAAATAAGCTTGATCATAATACTAAAGGATTTTAGGATGTGCCAATATTATTTAAGAATTATGAAAAATCAATTAAATTGGCACATATTAGGTTTAGAGGTCATAGTGTACCATTTTGGGTTTTTGGTACACTTGGGGGATTAGTAGTAATATGCCAAAATATACTAAATAATAACAAATGACAATTAATATTAAAACTTAGGTATTATTATACCTTTACTTTTTATTTTCCATGATTGATTTGTCATATGCCATGTCATGGCATCATATCTATTTTTATCATATAAAATGTCATGATCAATATTTAGGTTAAATGTCATGTGTGCTTAGATTTCATCTTTATGCCATGACATCATGATCATTGGCCATGCTTTATTTATGCTAGCATTTGTTCCATGATCATATTTCATGCATTTAAAGTTAATTAAATTGATTTAAGGAATATGACATGACTTGAAGTCTCATGTATAAGGGAATCAAGTAGTGTTGCCTTAGAAAATGCATGAGGCCTTAGTTTAAGATGAACCAAAACCACATCTCATATCAAATTGACATGTGTGTGTTTTCAAACAAACTAGACACATGTGAGATGTTAGGAAATGAGTTAAGTTCAAGGTGCATAGTTTTTGCATCTAGATGAACTAATACTCATCTAATACCATGGATGAATCATGAGGAAAGTCTGTATACAAGTCATGTGCATTAAGCCCATAGACCATGGTTCAATATAAGGTTTTAAAACAATTTGAAAATCATTTTGTAAACCTTGGTGCAATCTATCTTTTGATAGAAGTCACCATTGAAGATGTTGATACAAAGAGGACTCAAAACATTGAAGTTTTTCTTCACTTTTGAACTTTGTATCAAACTCACTATTTTATGGGTAAATCATTTTTCAAATATTTTTAACTCATTGTATTTGGTATAAGTAATGTACATATGAAGTTTCACTATTTTTTAAATTACATATATTTACTTATGTATTTTTGAAATTCTGATTCTGAATATGAAAACTGCATCTTGCAGTTATCTGTCGACTGCCATTGTTGGCAGTCGACTGGCGTCAACGGTAGTCGACTGGTAACTATCAAGAGTAGACTTCCATGTCTGATTTTTGGTAAACAAGATTTGTTTAGCCCAATTTCAGCTATGGTAAGGTTCCCTAACCATTCCTAACCCTAGGATATCCTTTGGAAAATATTAGAAAGGGTGGAAATCCATTGGATATGGATTAGGAGAGTTGTTTAGGGTGTGTATCAAATTAAGGTGAGTGAAAGTTTAATGTTGAACTTTTAACCTTATTTTTAATGGTTTAGTGTTCCTATAGGCTTAGGGACTCTCCAAGGACATTGTTGGTTCAATGGTCAAGGGGGAGCAAGCCTTTAGGGGGAGGTTGCTGGTGCAATCGGCCCAGGTCACGATTGACCATACTCGAGTGTGACTCGAGTAGTGTTTTGATGTTTGACATTAATGTCTCACATTGATATCTGACAAGTGTTGGGGAGATTGTTGGTGCAATCAACCCAGTTCAAACTTGATGTTTGACGATGGTTTGACCATTGTCATAGGAGAAGTCTATGCTTGAGTCTTGGCATGGAAAGTCCAAGCATGGGTCTTGGCAAGGAAAGTCCAAGCATGGGTCTTAGCATGGAAAGTCCAACATGGGTTGGCAAGGGAAAGTCCAAGCTTGAGTCTTGGCAATTTAGAAGTCCAAGGGGAATATTGGTGGCCTAAAGTCCAAGGGTGGAGTCTTGGCAGCATAAGTTCAATTGTTGATAGTGTAAATCCAAGCGGAGTCTTGGCAGCATAAGCACAATGTGCCTTGACAGTGTATACCACATTAGCATGACAATAGCTGATAGAAACACCTAAAGGCTAGAGTATGGATGAACAAGTCATGGATGACTTGGAGGGATCCGATAGGCATGAGGATGACGGAGGTGGCTTGAAGGCTTAGGTCTAGGCTATGGGTGGTCTAGCGAGTATGGGGGCACCATACTTGGGTTAAAACCTCATGTTTGAGGTGTATCAATCAACTGGGACTATGGTCAGTCGACTGATGGGAGTCAACTAGGGTTTGACTATGGGAAAATTGGAGCGATTGACGATGGCTTTGAGCAAATGATCGACCGAGATCGACTGCTAGTCCACATTTGGGCACAGAAAGTTTTTCAGTCGAGTGATCAGCCCGAGCACTCAACTGATTGAGATATCAGTAGACTGATGGGTATGATCAGTCGACTGATGGTGTATCCATTGGACTTATCCGACATGGCTCATGTCGTTGTGAGACAACGACTATAGGGGTAATCGACTGATGGTCCCGATCAGTCGACTGCTAGGGAAAAATCAGCTCGAGTTACATGTTTAAAAGAAGCACAAAGGGAGGATTTTTGGCATCGGTTCTTGGATGTGTTTGGGGCGATTTGTTACTGCAAATTAGGGTCTCCAAGTGCAACTCAAGCAACCAAACAAGCAAGCATCCAAAAGCTCTTTGTAAAGTTTTCTTTACTTGCATTTTACTGTATTTTGCTTGTATTTCATTATTATTGTTGTAAGAACTATTGTACAAGGTTTCATCACTTCCGAATTGTTCTGAGAAGGAGTTATTGTTATAGTGGTGTGTGATTGGCATCGCTAGGGTTCTTACGAGCCCAATCCGTGGAATAGGAACCTTTCGGTTCTGAACCACGTTACATACTTGTGTATTGGTGTATTTGTGTTTGTCTTCATTTTTATTATTGCTATTAAATATATTTCACTGTGCTAACACAATTTGTAGAAACAAACTATCAATTTCCATCCATGACAAAAACATGCTATTCACCCCCCTCTAGCGGTACGAACATTCCTACAATTGGTATCAGAGCCCGGTAATCTTCTACGGATTAACAACCGGGAGCAAAGATGCTAGAGGGAACAAGATGAAATTTGAAGGTAAATTAGGATGGGACATCAACACACCGCCACCATACGACCAAGAAGATTTTCCAGCATGGAGGGTGAGAATGGAGACATTTTTTATGATGGATATAGAAGATTGGTTCATCATCATGGAAGGCTTTGAACCTCTTAAGGATAAGAAGGGAGAGGTCCTAAAATTGAAGAAGTGGACACAAGAGCAACGTCTCAAGTTCAAGACCGAAGTCAAGGTAACAAAGCTTTTAGAAGATTTGATACCTAATGACATTTTGTCTAGACTAGGTGAATATCAAGATGCCAAAGAGCTTTGGAGCAAATTGGTAAAGTTCTATAAAGGAGAGGAGGAGTCCGAGGAGTGCTGCTCATCCTCTCAAGATCAAGAAGTAAGCACCTCTTCATCACAAGAGCTTGAGGATCCGGAGGGTGATAGAGAATCAACATCCGGGTCGGTAGAGGAGGAAGAAGCACAAGAAGCCTCCACCTCTAGGATTGAAGGGGAGGAGAGTACATCCACTCCGAAATAAGAGGAAAATCAAGAAGAACCATCAACATCCATAAGAGATGAAGAAGTTCAAAATTCCACCACCTTTAACCAAGGTAACTCAAGCACATCAATTCAAAATAAAAATCATATTATGTGTTTTGAGTGTAGGTAATATGGGCACTATAAGAGCAAGTTCCCTAAGAAAGTCAAGAAAAGTCAATCGACACTGAAATCTCAAGAAAAGTCCAAGGATGCCGGAGTCGTCACCATTAAGAGCAAGGAGCTTGTGGTATGCTTCAAGTGTCACCAAAGAGGGCACTATAAAAGTCAATGCCCTAGGAGAAAGGAAGGAGCATTAAATGTGGGGGGAGCCTCTAAGGCAAACCCTAAGGTAAATTTAAATAATGTTCATTCTTTAAGTAATAAGAAAAAACATGCTAGAAGTAATCTCTCTATGTTTCATAAAGAGCATGCTAAAAATAATAAATTTTATTATTTAGGGGCTATAAGTTACAATATTAAAAATAAGGAGAAATTTGGGACTAATGTCCCTAGAAAAATCTTATCTAGTGAAATCATTAAGAAGGTAGAGGATCATTTAGGCATTAACCCTAAGAAGGGTAGGTATATGCCTAAGAAATGGAATAATTCCCAAAGATTAGATCAAAATTCAAAAATTGGGAAATTAGAGCTAGAAAATCAAGTTTTGAGGTCAAAACATGAGAAAATGGAGAAGACCCTTAGAAAGATGCAAAATCAAATTAAAGGGTCAAATTGTCAAAATCTAGGGTCTAGGAGTCAAAACCTAGGGTCTATGAAGCAAGGTCCACCTAAGGGCAAGAAAGGTTTGGGTCACAAACCTAAGCCAAAGGAGACCTACCATAGGGTTCCATTTGATTATGGAACTCAACCTAAGTCTAGGAAAACCAAGGTCATAAGGGAAGTCATCCCTAGGATTGACCATGGTAAGTGTCTAGTGGCTAAGGTTTCCATGAAACCTAGAAAGAGCACTAAGAAGGTTACTAGGGAGGCAATCCCTAAGGTTAACCATGATAAGACCCAAATGACCAAGGCTTCTAAGCCTAGGAGGGTCATTAAGAGGGTATCTAGGGAAGTTATCCCTAGTGTATACATAATTAACCCAAGGAGCTCCAATAAGTATTGAGTTCCTAAGAGCGTGATTCCATCACGGTAAGTGGGTTGGGGGTGTTAACTTGAATTGGTGGGTAGTTAACCCAACCATAGTAAAGTTAACACTTTATAGCATTTTCAAGGTTATGTGATACCTTGGAAATAAGATTGAATGTTAATCCTAAAAGATTTTAGGATGTGCCAATAAGCCTTGAGAATTGTAAAAAATTGATTAAACTTCGCACTTTTAGACTTAGAGATATTAGTGTGCAATTTGGGGTTTTGACACACTTTGGGAATTCATGTATCAAGAAAATTGTCTTAAGGTTTAGAAATTACATTTAATATTAACACTCAAGAACTATATATCTTGATGTCACATACTTGCCATGCTTCATGTGTTTTACCATATGTTTGCATGGAAGGTATATTTATGGTGTATTGCATCTCACAAAATATATCATTCACCTTGATTGTGTATTTCAACACATAGAAAGGATGAGATGCTAGGATTTAAAATTCTTGGATGTTAATGTTTGTGAAAATGAAATAAAATACTAAAATACATTAACAATACATAAACATAGGCATAACACTAATATATTCGATATACATGCCTAAACATTTTAAAATGAAACAAATTGAGTGAAGATATCGAAATTCACTTAATTTCAAAACTGAAAATCAGATATCAGTCGATTGTTAACACTGTAGCACGACACCGCGAGATCAACAGTCGAGTGCTGCTTCCAACACTCGACTAATTATCCATTAGTCGACTGATGCTACTGTTGTTTGGGACAGAAGAGCTAACAGTCGAGTGGCTAGTCCTGCAGTCGAGTGCTTGTCACATCAATTAACTGACGACCCATAACAGTCGACTGATGCTACTGTAGCTCGGCACAGAAGCTTCGACAGTCGAGTGCCGAGCTGATTCAATCGACTATCGATTTTGTGAACCGTTCACTGGACTGCTAACAGTTGACTAATATGACACATCAGTCGACTGGCGTCGTATTTTTATAAGGTTGAACTGCTAGGGTTCGGATTCTTCACGCCTTCTTCTTGCGCGATTTCTTCTCCGATCATCCCAAAACCTCTCCGATCGTCTATCTTGCATTCACGCCGGTGACTCAATGCCCTTAGGTTTGAAACCTAACCCTATTTCTAGTGTTTTGGGTCCTTCTATCATGCTAGTGGCGCTTGCTTCCATTTTCCTCCACCGGAGTTAGGGTTCCGACGAGGCCTTCTTTTCGGCGTTCCTCCAGCATCCTCTCCAACAAGTAGGATGCTCAGTTCGTCCTTCACAGCCCTCAACCCAAAAATGGAACCAAAGTATACCTCTAAACCTTAAACCCCATCTTTTACATATACCACATTTGGATCTAACCATGTTATTTGCATCATCACACTGCATTGCATTACATTCATTGCATTCATGTAGAAAACAACATAGGGGTGAGTCTAGTGAGGTTGGGTCGCTCACGTACCAACCAATGTCAATTAGGTATTTATACGAATGATTCTTTAGAACCTACTGTGGTGATGTCCTTCCGATTGTATGGCATTATCAGTTGATAAAGGTCGTCTTTTGTACGCATGTCGTAAACAATGATCTTCTCAAAGAATTCTACCAAAATTTGAGAAAGGTCGACAATAGCTCGACCTACACCACTCACGTTGCAAAATGTGACTTGGAGTTCACTTCTACGAGTTTGCAGGAGTTCCTAGAGTGTCGGGCATCGGATGACACTTTCGTGTTTTACCCTTCCTTTGATGCACCTCTTCCTGCTCCATTTGACCATATATCATTAGAGTTCATGCATCAACATTTCTTTCTTTATCCTCGTCCACCAACTCAAAATCTATTTCCTATCAATGAATTATCTGCACCTGACAATGTTCTTTACAAAGTCATTGTTGGGTGCATCCTTCTGATTGTGACTCGGGGTCTGGCCAAGATCCGACCTCACCATCTTTTTCTTATGTACGCCATGCATCATCAGTTGGACATAAACATTGCATTGAACATATTTCATTGCATTGTCCATTTTGTGACCTTTGTATAGGGGAAAGTTCATATGTCATTTGGACATGTCATTACAGCATGGTTAGAGTCCATCGACATTAACATATCCAGGGGATCACTGAGGCCACTCTCAGACACATACGACCGCATCACGGTGCAAAACTTTACACTGGCTGGGATGCAGACTGGCCCTGGATAGATGGAGTGGGTGGCTCGGCCTCAGCCCATGGAGCATGAGGAGCCAGCTATAGAGGCTAGAGAGCCCGCGACCGAGCATAAGGGGCCCGCTGTTGAGGAGGATGACCCTGTGACAGCAGATGCATCAGCACTAGGTCTCTCAGAGCGTGTTGCACATCTGGAGGTCAGATTTGAGGACTACCAGCAGACTGTTAACTCATGACTGGCAGAGATCAGATTAGAGCAGTCCTCCATGGGTCAGGAGTTGGGTCAGCAGCTCAGCCAGATAGAGCAGCGCCAGAGTCGGATGGAACATTGCTATATTGATATATATGAGATGATGCAGACCTGGACCCTGGGTCAGCAGCCTCCACCACCTCCAAGAGATGGCTCTAGGGATGATAGCTAGGCGCAGATTAGGGATCTTGTTTTTATTTTCGTAGTGAGGTTGAGAGTTTTTTAGACATCTATTTTTCTTGTAAAAATTGAATTTATATTTTAATGAAATATTTTGTTTATGAAAAATCATGTGTCTTTGTCTGATTGTGTGGGTGTTAATGTGTTTATATATTCTATTTTGTCATGTCATGACATCATATTTTCTTTTATCATATAAAATGTCATGATATTGCTTAGGGTTACTTTTAATGTCACGTAAGCTTAAGTCATATTTTATGTCATGACATCATGATCATTGGGCATGTTTATTTATGATTATCACTTATGCCATGATCATTCATGCATTAATTAAAATTGAGTTAAGGACTATGACATGATTTGAAGTCCCATGTATAAGGGAGTCAAATAGAGTTGCCTAGAAAATGCATGAAGCCATAACAACCCTAATTCCACATCTCACAATCACATTGACTTGTGTGTGTTTTATACACCCTAGATACATGTGAGATGATAGGAAAATAAGTTATGTTCAAGGTGCATAGATGTTGCATCTAGATGAACTTAAACTTATTTCAATAATAAATATAGATTATGAGGAAAGCTAATGTACAAGTCATGTACATCTAGCCAATAGTCCATGGTTCAAAATAGGTTTTCAAAATCATTTTGAAATTCTTTTAGAAAACCTTGGTGAAGTCTATCTTTTGATAGCAATAGCCATTGAAGAAGTTGATACAAAGTAGATCGAAAACATTAAAGTTTTAATGGTTTTTGAACTTTGTATCAATCTTCTATTTTAATGGGTATTTTATTTTTAAACTATTTTTCACCCATTATATTCCTTATAAGTAATGTATGTACGAAATTCCAAATTTTTTTGAAATACGTATATTTACTTACGCATTTTCAAACTTCATTTTTAAAAATCTGATTTCTGAAAATCAGGGATCAGTCGACTGTTACAGTTTATCTATCGACTGATAGTGATTTCAGTTAACTGTTCTATGGAAGAGTCGACTGATAGGCTAATTTCGGGTAAACAAGGATGTTTAGCCCATGTTTCAGCCATGTTAGGGTTCCCTAACAACTCCTAAACCTAGGATATGCTTTGGAAAGCATTAGAAAGGGTGAAAATCTATTGGATATGGATTAGGAGAATTGGTTTAGGGTGTGTATCAATTTAAGGCATGGGAAAGTTCAATGTTGAACTTTTAACCTTATTTTTGATGGTTTAGTGTTCCTATTGGCTTAGGGACTTCCCAATGACATTGTTGGTGCAATGGTCAAGGGAGAGCAAGCCTTTAGGGGGAGGTATCCATCTTGGGATGATGGATGTATATTCTTCCTCATGAGGGGGAGAAATGGGAATTTGAGATGCCCAATTTGGAAATTCGGAGACTTCATAGGAGTGCCTTTCTTGAGTGATATGAGACTTATTACTAGGAAGATTGTAGGCATCCTAGGTGTTTTTGGATCAAGGGAGAGATTTTAAGATCTCATTGAATATGAGACATTGACCTCCTTGGGAGAACCTTTTTTATGTATGTCAAAAAGGGGGAGAAAGTAAAATTATCAATTTGGGAAAATTGGTAAGGGAATTTGAGTTAGGGGCCTAACTCAAGGGTGTTTTTGTCAAACATCAAAAAGTGGGAGATTGTTGGTGCAATCGGCCCAAGTCACAATTGACCAGACTCGAGTGTGACTCGAGTAGTGTTTTGATGTTTGACATTAATGTCTGACATTGATGTCTGACATTGATGTCTGACAAGTGTTGGGGAGATTATTGGTGCAATCGACCTAGGTCATACTTGATATTTGACGATGGTTTGACCATTGTCATAGGAGAAGTCCAAGCTTGAGTCTTGGCATGGAAAGTCCAACATGGGTTGGCAAGGAAAGTCCAATCATGGGTCTTGGCAAGGAAAGTCCAAGCATGAGTCTTGGCATGGAAAGTCCAACATGGGTTGGCAAGGGAAAGTCCAAGCTTGAGTCTTGGCAATTGAGAAGTCCAAGTGGAATATTGGCGGCGTAAAGTCCAAGGGTGGAGTCTTAGCAGCATAAGTCCAATGGTTAGCAGCGTAAAGTCCAAGCGAAGTCTTGGCAGCATAAGCCCAATGTGCCTTGGCAGTGTAGACCACATTAGCATGATAATAGCTGATGGATGCACCTAAAGGCTAGCGTATGGATGAATAAGTTATGGATGACTTAGAGGGATCCGATAGGCGTGAGGATGACGGAGGTGGATAGAAGGCTTAGGTCGAGGTAATGGGTTGTCTAGCGAGTATGGGGGCACCATACTTGGGTTAAAACCTCATGTTTGAGGTGTATCAGTCGACTGGGACTATGGTTAGTCGATTGATGGGAGTCAACTAGGGTTTGACTGCAAGAAGATGGCTTAGCAGTCGACTGCTAGAATTTGGCAGTCGATTGATGGCCTGAGCAGTCGACTGATCTGGAGATCAGTCGACTGCTGGTTAGCTTTCGAGCACATAAAGCTTTTTAGTTGAGTGATCAGCCCTAGCACTCGACTGATTGTGATATCTGTCGACTGATGGGTATGATTAGTCCACTGATGGTCTATCCGTTGGACTTATCTGATGTGGCTCATGCCATTGTGAGGCAACAGCTACAGGGGCAGTCGACTGATGGTCTCGATCAGTCGACTGCTAGGCAAAAATCAGCCAAAGTTGCAAATTTAAAAGGAGCACGAAGGGAGGATTTTTGGCATCAGTTCTTGGACGTGTTTGGGGTGATTTGTTGTTGCAAATCAGGGTCTCCAAGTGCAACTCAAGCAACCAAACAAGCAAGCATCCAAATGCTCTTTGTAAAGTTTTCTTTACTTGCATTTTAGTGTATTTTGCTTATATTTCATTCTTATTATTGTAAGAACTATTGTATGAGGTTTCTCTACCTCTGGATTGTTCCGAAAAGGAGTTATTGTTATAGTGGTGTGTGATTGGCATCGCTAGGGCTCTTACGAGCCCAATTCGTGGAGTAGGAACCTTTTGGTTCCGAACCACGTTATATACTTGTGTATTAGTGTATTTGTGTTTATCTTCATTTGTGTTATTGCTATTATATGTATTCCACTGTGCTAACACAATTTGTAGAAACAAACGATCCATTTCCATCCATGACGAAAACACACTATTCACACCCCTCTAGTGGTACGAACGTTCCTACAGAGGTATCCATCATGGGATGATAGATGTGTTCTTCCTCATGAAGGGGAGGAATGGGAATGTGAAATGCCCAATTTGGAAATTGGGAGAGTTTGTAGGATTGCCTCTCTTGAGTGATATGGGACTTATCACTAGGAAGGGTGAAGGCATCCTAGGTGTTTTTGGACCAAGGGGGAGATTGTAAGATCTCATTGGGATATGAGACATTGACCTCCTTGGGGAGAATCTTTTTGATTCTTGTCAAAAAGGGGGAGAATTTATGGCATTACCAATTTGGGACAATTGGTAAGGATATTTGAGTTAGTGTTTAGGCCTAACTAAAAGGTGTTTGGTTTTTGTCAAACATCAAAAAGGGGGAGATTATTGGTGACATCGGGCCAGGTCACGATTGACCAGACTCGAGTCTGACTCGAGTAGTGTTTTGATATTTGACATTGATTTTTGACAATGTGTTGGGGAGATTGTTGGTGCAATCGACCCAGGTCATGATTGTCTGTTTGACGATGGTTTGACCATTATTTGACTATATGGTTGACTTGGGGTTGACCATATGATGGAGAAGTCCAAGTGGGACACTTGGCAATGGGAAAGTCCAAGTCTTGAGTACTTGGCATAGAATGTCCAAGCATGGGTCTTGGCAAGGGAAAGTCAAAGCATGGGTCTTGGCAAGGGAAAGTTCAAGCTTGAGTCTTGCCATTTGGAAAGTCCAACATTGGGTTGGCATGGAAAGTCCAAGGGTGTTGTCTTGGCGGTGAAAGTCCAAGTCAAGGGTACTTGGCATTTGGGAAGTCCAAGAGTTGATATTGGCGGCGTAAAGTCCAAGGGTGGAGTCTTGGCAACATAAGTCCATTGGTTGGCGGCATAAAGTCCAAGCGTGGTCTTGGCAGTATAAGTCAAATGTGCATTGGCGGTGTAGACTCCATTAGCATGATAATAGCCGATGGAAATACCTGAAGGCTAGCATATGGATGAACAAGTCATGGATGACTTGGAGGGATCCAATAGGCGCGAGGCTGACGGAGGTGGCTAGAAGGCTTAGGTCTAGGCTAAGAGTGGTCTAGTAAGTATGGGGGCACCATACTTGGGGTTAAACCTCATGTTTGAGGTTATCGGTTGACCGGGGCTTTATATCGGTCGGATGGTCAAGTGTTTGACACTTGGCAACTGAGTCGACCCTCAACAGTCGACTGGGATTATGACCAGTTCGACTGTTGTGAGTCGACTAGTGCTCGACTATGATTTAGGGTCAAAAAACCTTGGTAGTCGACTGCTCATTAGAGCAATCGACTGATGTCAGTCGACTGCCATCCATGGCAGTCGACTGATGGTTTGATGTCAGGAGCATAGAATGCTCGATAGCTGACCGGGCAATTAGCTACGTGCGTTGGCAGTCGACTGGCAGGCGCGAAAATAGCCCGAGTGCAGGTTATAAAGGCAGCTCGAAGGGGTGGTTTTGACAATGATTTCTTGGACGTTTTTTAGGCGATTTACTGGTGCAAATCAGGGTCTTCAAGCATGGTTCAAGCAATCATCAAGCAAACATTCCAAAGCAATAGTTGTAAAGTTTTCTTTACGTTGTTTTGTATATTCATCTTTTATTTGCTTGTTTTACCTTATATTACTTAGTGTAATCTCTTGTATGAGGTTTCTCTGCCTCCGACTTGTTATCGAGAAGGAGTATTTGATTAGTGGTGTGTGTTTGCATCGCTAGGGCTCTTTCGAGCCCAATCCGTGGAGTAGGAACCTTGAGGTTCCGAACTATGTTACATCGTCTTGTCTTTGTGTTGTTTATTGTGTGTTTGTCTATTTTATTTTCGAATATTCCGTTGTGTACTAACGTGTTGTAGACAAGCACGCGATCAATTCCATTTATCCGACGATGAAATGCTATTCACCCCCCCTCTAGCGGGCGCATAGGTCCTAACAGGTCCCATGGTCAGAAGCTTGTGAATTAGATTTTTAGAAGGATGTGGAGCTAATCCGATGTAGTTGACCAAGGGGTATCTTATGCTTACTGTCAGCTGAGGGATTATGAGACAAGCTATATTGTACACGATGTGGATTTAGTAGCTGTCATCTTTATTTGGAAGATGCATGAAGTAGAAATTCTCATGAAATTTTAGCTAGCTACTAGGTAGCTATTACAAAGTTGGTTCAAAAATTCTCAGAAATAGAAATTGTTGAAAAGTAGACAGATGCAACAAGGAATACCAATTTTTGAGGATTGCTCAGTTGCTCATCATGGAGAAGATTAAGGAGGCACAAGTTGGTGACCAATACTTACAATTTCTGTGTAGCAGATTGGATTTTGGACAAAGATTGATTCCTCTTGTGAGAAAGGAATACTCTATTTTCGAGGAAGATGGTGGGTTCCGGAATTGCAACTAAAACAGGAAGAGTTGCTCCATGAGGCTCATCATTCAAGATTTGCAGTACATCCTAGTGGTACTTGAATATATTGACATTTGAAACGTTCTTGTTGGTGGAACAACATATAAGATATGGTTGGTTTCGTTGCTTGATGTTTGGTATCAATAAGTAAAGACAGAACATCAGAGACTAGTAGGGTTACTCTAGGGATTTAGATAATGCATGGAATAGAGGCGAGAGCATATTACGTGGATTTTATTGGGAGATTATTTAAAATTCGGAATGAATATGATGCGATTTAGATAATCGTGACCAATTATCGTTTCATAAAATGGATTTGTTGGGTCTCTTGATAGAATTATACTATAAGTAGATTCCATACCCCATGGAGTATTCTTAAGTATCATTTTTTTATAAAGATTCACAATTCATCTTATGATTTTGGCAGAGTCTCTAACAAGCCATGAGTATAGAGCTCCACTTTGGTATAATTTTCACCCTTAGACAGATGGTTAAACAAAGCATACCATGCAGACTTCGAAAGGTCTATTGAGAGCATACGTAATAGATTTTAGAGGTTATTTGAGAACTGAGAAATAATATCCGAGAACAATACCCTATTTATTTTTATTTAGTTGAGGTGCCTAACTTTTCTCGAAGTACGTGAGTGAACTAGAATGACTTTGTTTATTCATTGTGCTTATTGTTGGAAATTTAGGGACAAAATTTTTTATTAGTCGGATAGAATGTTAAATACGACACTTAAATTAATATAGAGTAATAGTATTTAATTAAGAAATTTATTTAGTGACTTAATGGGGTTAATGAAGATTTGATTAAGGATTAATTAAACTTAACACTAGGTTTAATTTGCTTATAAAAAGTTGGCTCCGATTTACTTCTTTCTCTTAGGCCTGTTTTCTCTGATTTCTTTCATTTCTTCTCCCGATTCTTTTCTTCTCTGTCATTTTCTTTCTCATCTTCACCGTGATCGGAAGGCCATGATCAACCGTGCTCGATCGCAGTGAGCTCATCCTCGCCGAGAGCTTGGTCGGCTGTTGCCTTACCCTCTCTTGCATATGCGCATCTCCAATCGACCAACAACGAACAATTGCAGCGCTGATGTCATTTTCACCCGCGATTTCCATGGCACTATTGCCTCTGCATGTTAGTGAGAAAGCCCTAGAGCCAATCATGTGATGATTGTTGTATGGACTTTGTTGTATCATATTTCTATTTATAAAGACATTTCTTTGTGATTATTATACTTACTTGTATTGGTGCCAAATAACTAAGTATGATAATGTCCTTGAGTAGAAGGTTCTTATCTATATCAATTGATTGGTTGAATCGATAATGAGATGATATAAAAAAACACTACTCTTAATCATTTCTAGTCAAGTATTAATATTCAGGGGCAATGTTAATGCGAAGAGACTAGCATGTAGGTCAACTCGATGACTTGATCTCACAAGTCTTGGATATGAGATATCAAGTTGACACATGGGTATGCATTGGAGAATGTATACTGAATGACCCACCATGAGAAAGTATCATGGATTGTTATATGAGTGTTATATACTTTCTCATGTGACTATTAGTATGACTATTAGTCCTTGGACCTGAAGTCACCATGGTTCCCTACATAAAGAGTTGCATACTTTGACTTCATCAAATGTCACCCGTAAATGGGTGGACTATAAAGGCGATTACTGGGTATGTAACAAATTATGTGGAGGGATGCGAGTGATGTAGATGCGATCTATCCCTCCTATATGATGGGAGTGACATTATTATTCTTGATAGAGTGAGACCACTAAGTGCATGGCCTTGCCCAAATGAGTCAATATGAGATATTGAGCTCATTTGATTAGAGTGAGTCTACTTGGAGTTCGAGATATAGATTGTACCGAGGATGACACGGTCTATGCCTCAATTGGTCATCTAGATGTCAAGGATAGAGGGACATTGTCACATATTGTGAGAGTCATAATTAGTAGTCACAAAGGTGATGTTGGATCTCAACATTCTTGT
Source organism: Wurfbainia villosa (assembly GCA_025175895.1). Classification (NCBI taxonomy): domain Eukaryota; kingdom Viridiplantae; phylum Streptophyta; class Magnoliopsida; order Zingiberales; family Zingiberaceae; genus Wurfbainia; species Wurfbainia villosa. Next base: position 75,175,982 of record CM045991.1, on the reverse strand, counting down.
AACTTGGGTAGCAATGATGTATTGCTAGATACCACTCATTGTTTATGTTCCTAAATCGGTTTAGGAGCATTGCCAATGTTACAAGAACCTATAGGGTCACACACAAAGGGCAATTAGATGGAGATTATGTTCATATGATGAACCATGAGGATTAGGTTCATGTAATGAACCAAATTGGATTAAGAGTAATCCAAATTAGACTAATTGAGTTAGACTCAATTTGATTCAAGTGTTGAATGAGTCTAATTTAGATTTGATTCATTGAGTCAATTTAAATTAATGAATAGAGATTCATTAAATTAAATTGACTTAAATCAAATGGTTGGATTTGATCAACCATGGGAGATAAGAGGTCAAGTTTGACTTGACTTGAGAGGGAAGATGAATGGTCAATTTGACTTGACCGATTGCCATGTCATGGTGACTTGGCATGGGGCCGGCCAATGATGATGTTCCACATCATCATGGACACATCATGGGGTGCCACCTCATGAGGGAGACCAAGAGCCATTGGCTCTTGGAATTACATGCATGCATGTAACCCCCTCCATGAAGTGGCCGACCACTTTGGTTGGGAGATTAGTGTGTGAAGTTAAGGTGTGTAACTTCATCATCTTCTTCCACCTTCCCTCAAGCTTTCCTCCTTCCGGCAAGCCATTTGGACGAGCGGGATAAGTGAAGGGCATCACATCAAGGGTAAAACTCTTAACATGTAGATCTTGTAGGGTCGATCGGTGTGTATGTGTTGGCCGGCTAGAGGAGGGTGAATAGCCGTCAATTGTTCGATGGTGGAATTCGTTCGTTCTTATTGCGTTGCTTTCCTATGATTTTCGTTAGCGCAGCGGAAACAATAGAGACAATAATAATACTAACAACAATACAAGCATACGCAAATACACACGATATACGTGGTTCGGAACCGAATGGTTCGTACTCCACGGGCGAGCTCACCGAGCTCTAGTTATGCACACGACACTAACTAAACCGCTCCTTCTCGACAACACATCGGAGGTGGAGAAACCTCTCACAAGCAATTACACTAAGTAATGAAATACAAGCAATACAAAGACAAATACGAAATACACATAAAGAACACTTTACAATGCTTGCTTTGAACCCTTTGCTTGTAGCTTGCTTTGGATGGCCCTTGAAGGACTGGAATGCAGCAGCAATTCCCCTCAAATAGATTCCTTAAAGTCTTGCCGAAATCCTCCAACTTGAGCTCCATTTATGACCTGCATCAAGCTATTTTCGCACCCAGCAGTCGACTTCCAAAAGGCCCAGTCGACTGCCCCTGTAGTCGTTGTCTCACAACGATCAGATCCACATTAAATAAGTTCCAACGGATCACCTACCAGTCATCTGCCAGTCCATGGCAGTCGACTGGTGACCTAGTAGTCGTCTGCCTAGTCAGCTACGGAGTGTTTTGTGCTCACGACATTCCCATCAATCAACTGTCATCCCTTGGCAGTCGACTGCTGTCGACATCAGTCGACTGCCAATCCATGGCAGTCGACTGCCAAGTACAAAACCGCAGTCTAACAACAGTCGAACCCTAGTCGACTTGGATCAGTCGAACCGACACCTATGCCAGTCGACTGTTGTCAGGCAAAACCTCAAACACCAAGTTGTTTGAGCATCCGACCGTCGGGTAAACCCTCAAACATCATGTTTGAGCCTCCGACACTCAGTCTTAGCCACTTGGACAATTCCTCCTTATCCCTCATGGAGTTCCCCACCGAAGCTCTCTTCCCTCGGCCTACGTCCCTCGGATGCGCCAAGCGCACGACTTCGCAATACCATCCTTCGAATCTTATGCCCTCGAAGTATGCTTCCCTTTAGTCTCACTCCATTCGCTCCCTGTCCGGCGATCCCTCGGATGCACTAAGCGTACGGCTTCGCAATGCCATCCTTCACCGACTCAAGGACCCCGAGCCTAGTGAACTTACCATATCCTCAAGACTTCCCACATGCACTAAGCGCACGGCTTCGCAATGCATTTCTCACTAAGCACCAAGCGCATGACTTCGCAATTCTTTGGACTTTTCCACACCAAGCTCCATGCTTTGATTTTCCATACCAACTCCATGTTGGACTTTCCCACACCAAGCTCCATGCTTGGATTTTCCATGCCAACACCATGTTGGACTTTCCCACACAAGCTCCATGCTTGGATTTTCCATGCTAACACCATGTTGGACTTTCCCATGACAATCCCTTGTCATGAGTTTTGTCTATCATCAAAATACTATCAAGGTACTGCTCGAGTCAAACTCAAGTCAACCTGGGCCGATTGCACCAACAATCTCCCCCTTTTTGATGATTGACAAAACTACCATCTCAAGTCTAGCAATTCTCCCATATTGGCAATTCTCATATCCCAATGAGAATTCCAATGAACCCTAATTGGTAACTTGGTAACTTCTCCCCCTGTTTGACATTACATCAAAAAGGTCCTCCCCAAGGGTATGAATGTCTCATATCCCAATGAGATCTTACAATCTCTCCCTTGAAGGAACACATGGCTACAATCTTTCTAGTGATCCCATATCCCTTAAGAGAGGCAACCCAATTTTCCTCCCATGAGGAAATACACATTCATCTTCCCATGATGGATACCTCCCCGTAGAGGCTTGCTCCCCCTTGAGCATTGCACCAACAATGTCCTTGGAGAGTCCCTAAGCCAATAGGAATACTTAACCAATCAAAATTAAGGCAAAGTTCAACAACGAACTCTCATCCACCTTAAAATTGATACTCTCCCTAAACACTTCTCCTAATCCATGTCCAATGGATTTTCACCATTTCTAATGCTCTCCCAAGCATATCCTAGGGTTAGGAGTGGTTAGGGGACCTTAACCTAGCTGAACATGGGCCTAACCAACAAGGTTTAGCCGAAATCAACTTGGACAATCGACTGAATTCAGAAATCAGTCAGCTGCCACCCCCATCAGTCGACTGGCCACCAACAATGTCCTTGGAGAGTCCCTAAGCCAATAGGAACATTTAACCAATCAAAATTAAGGCAAAGTTCAACAATGAACTCTCATCCACCTTAAAATTGATACTCTCCCTAAACACTTCTCCTAATCCATGTCCAATGGATTTTCACCCTTTCTAATTCTCTCCCAAGCATATCCTAGGGTTAGGAGTGGTTAGGGGACCTTAACCTAGCTGAACATGGGCCTAACCAACAAGGTTTACCCGAAATCAGCTTGGACAATCAACTGAATTCAGAAATTAGTCGGCTGCCACCCCCATCAGTCGACTGGCCACCATGGCAGTCGACTGATAACTGCATTTGCAGTTTTTTGAATTTCAGAAATGGATTTCTAAAATCGATAAGTAAATATATGTAGTTTTAAAAATCTTGAAAATTCATATGTATAATACTTATCATAAACACTATGGGTGAAAAATATTTGAAAATTATTTTACCCACTAAATTAATAGATTGATACAAAGTCCAAAAGTTAAGAAAAGCTTCAATATTGAGCCCTCTTTATATCATCCCATTCAATGGTGATAGTTATCAAAAGATAGACCTCACCAAGGTTTTTCAAAATGTTTTCAAAATATTTTTGAAACCTTTAATTCATTTTCCCTAAATATCTCACTTATATCTAGATGTGTAAAACACATACAAGTCAAGTTTTTAGTGAGATGTGGGTTTTTGTTCTTTTAATGGTTTCATGCATATTTCCAAGCAATATTATTTGATTTCCATCAAATCATGCCATAGTCCTTAATTTCACTTTAGTTATATGCATGATGATGATTATGGCATAAATATGATATAGATAAAGGCATATGCCAAAATCATGATGTCATGGCATGTGAATGACATTTTAGCATACATGACATATAAAGAAGAAGTCTAAACATTATCATGACATTTTTAGAGATAAATATGAAGATGATGTCATGACATGGCAAGGCAAATAAGTCATGGCAAGTAAAATATACTAAGGTATAAAATACGTAAGTATTAAATCCAAATTGTCATTTCTAGGGTTAAGTCCATTTTTGCCTTAATGTCATTTATCTCCCAAGTGTGCCAAAAATCCAAAATGGCACACCAATACCTCTAAGCCTATTTGTGCCAATTTAATTATTTTTAACTTCTCAAGCACATTGGCACATCCTAATGTGTCAACTCTACTATGATTAGGTTAACTACCCATCCACTTAGGGTTGAGACACCCTAACCCATTTAGCGTGAATTGATCACGCTCTTAGGAACCCAATATCTATTGGAGCTCCTTGGGTTAACAAGGTATTCTCTAGGGATAACTTCCTTAGATACCTTCCTAATGACCCTTTTAGGCTTTAAAGCCATAGTCTTTTGGGTCTTTCCTAGGTCAACTCTAGAGGTGACTCCTCCTTTGACCTTCCTAGTGGCTACACTTGATTTCTTTGAGGTCTTAGCCACTAAACACATACCATGGCTAGACTTAGGGATGGCTTCCCTATTAGCCTTGGTTTTTCTAGACCTAGATGTTGTTCCATTATTAAATGGAACATTGTGATAGGACATAGGTTTGTGACCCAAACCTTTCTTGCCCTTAGACCGTTCTTGTTTCCTAGGACTTTTGGCAATTAGACCCCTTAACCGAATTTGTGATTATTGCTAGGGTCTTCTCAAGTTTTTCTAGCCTTGACCTCAAGGCTTGGTTTTCTAGCTCTAATTTCCCCAATTTTGAATTTCCATTTATCTTTTGGGAAATGTTCCTCTTCTTAGGCATGTGTCTAGATTTCTTGGGATTAAAACCCAAATTTTCTTCAATTCTCCTAATGGACTCCTTTGGTAAAATATTTCTAGAATTATGAGTCCTAGGTTTGTCCTTAGTTACATGAACATGCTTGGCACCTAGGCAAAAATATTTATTTCTACTAGAATGCTTTTCAAAAATAATAGGAAGAGAGCTAAAATAGTTTTTAGCATGCTTTTTAACTTTAGGAATTGAAGGTGCATAATTTAAATTTACCTTAGGGTTATCTTTAAAAGTTCCCCCTACATGAGATACACCCTCTTACCCTTTCTTCCTCCCCCTAGGGCATTGGCTTTAGTAGTGCCCCTTTTGATTGCATTTAAAGCACACAATGTGCTCTTTGCTTCTAGTTGTGGGGACTCCGACATCCTTTGACTTTGGGTTGACTTTTGGTGCCAGTGTTTTCTTCTTAGCCAATTTTGGGCATTTGCTCTTGTAATGCCCTTTCTCCCTACACTCAAAACAAATTATATGATCTTTATTTAAAATTATAATACTTGAGTTACCTAGGGAGGTGGTGGATTCTTCTTGATCACATCTTCCGGAGGTAGATGGTTCGTTTTGACTTTGCTCCGGAATAGAAACCCTTTCCTCCCCCTCAATGCTAGAGGTGGAGGTCTCCACTAAATCATCAACATCTTAAAATGTTGTGGGTGCTTCTTCCTCGGCATTCTTTTCTACTTGTGTCGGTTGAGAGTTTTCTTGGAATTTTATTATCTTATTCCATAGCTCCCTTGCATCCCTATTGTCACCCAATCTAGACGAAATATGATTAGGTAACAAATCACTAAATAATTTTATTACCTTGAGATTTGTCTTGAAGTCCTTAATTTGGTCTTGGGTCCACCATGACTTCTCAATTGGCTTGTTGTATTTGTCCGTAGGCATCTCAAAACCATTTTCTACAAAAATCATAAAATCAAAGTCAGTTTTGAGATATACCTCCATCCATTTCTTCCACTAAGCAAAATCTCCATCGAATTTCGGTGGATGGATGTTGTAGCCGGCCATTTTGTAGTGCTTGTGTCGGCGGTTAGTCCTCGACAAGCTCCTTAGCTCTGATACCACTTGTAGGGTTGATCGGTGTGTATGTGTTGGCCGACTAGAGGGGGGTGAATAGCCCTCAATTGTTCGATGGTGGAATTCGTTCGTTCTCGTTACGTTGCTTTCCTACGATTGTCGTTAGCGCAGCGGAAACAATAGAAACAATAATAATACTAACAACAATACAAGAAAACGCAAACACACACGATATATGTGGTTCATAACCGAATGGTTCCTACTCCACGGGCGAGCTCACCGAGCTCTAGTTATGTGCACGACACTAACTAAACCACTCCTTCTCGACAACACGTCGGAGGTGGAGAAATCTCTCACAAGAAATTACACTAAGTAATGAAATACAAGCAATACAAAAACAAATACGAAATACACGTAAAAAACACTTTACAACGCTTGCTTTGAACCCTTTGCTTGTAGCTTTCTTTGGATGGCTCTTGAAGGACTGGAATGCAGCAGCAATTCCCCTCTAATAGCTTCCTTAAAGTCTTGGCGAAATCCTCCCACTTGAGCTCCATTTATAACCTGCATCAAGCTGTTTTCACGCCCAACAGTCGACTGCTAAAAGACCCCAGTCGACTGCCCCTGTAGCCATTGTCTCACAACGGCAAGATCCACGTTGGATAAGTTCCAACGGATCACCTACCAGTCGACTGCTATCGACATCAGTCGATTGCTAGTCCATGGTAGTCGACTGCCAAGAACAAAACCTCAGTCTAACACCAGTCGAACCCTAGTCGACTTGGATTAGTCGAACTGACACCTATGTCAGTCCACTGCTGTCAGGCAAAACCTCAAACACCAAGTTGTTTGACCGTCCGACCATCGGGTAAACCCTCAAACATCATATTTGAGCCTCCGACACTCAGTCTTAGCCACTTGGCAAAGTCCACCTTATCCCTCATGGAGTTCTCCACCGAAGCTATCGTCCCTCGGCCTGCATCCCTCGGATGCTCCAATCACACGACTTCGCAATGCCATCCTTCGCGTCTCATGCCCTTGAAGTATGCTTCCATTTAGTCTCACTCCATTCGCTCCCCGTCCGGCAGTCCCTCGGATGCACCATGCGCACGGCTTCGCAATGCCATCCTTCACCGACTCAAGGACCCCGAGCCTAGTGAACTTACCAAGTCCTCAAGACTTCCCACATGCACCAAGCGCACGGCTTCGCAATGCATTTATCACCAAGAACCAAGCGCATGGCTTCACAATGCTTTGGACTTTTCCACACCAAGCTCCATGCTTGGATTTTCCATGCCAACTCCATGTTGGACTTTCCCACACCAAGCTCCATGCTTGGATTTTCCATGCCAACACCATGTTGGACTTTCCCATGATAATCCCATGTCATGAGTTTTATCTATCCTCAAAATACTATCAAGGTACTGCTCGAGTCAAACTCGAGTCAACCTGGGCTGATTGCACCAACAAATCTAGAGTAGATCTAAGTTTTTTATAAACACATACATGTAGTTTTTGTTATTCTTCACATGGATCTGTGGCCGACTTCTGGGGTTTCTGTAACGCAAAAAGCGGTTTTTGCGGCTCGGATAGTTCAACAGTGGTATCAGAGCTACGTGCGAAGCATGTATGTGTTTTAGTTTTGTAGTTTTTGTATTAGATATAAAAATTATAGATCTGTAAGTTTCAATAAATTTTCTATTTTTATAAAATTTGTGGGTATTTTTCTCGAAGAGTCGAAGCAACAAATGTTGGGACACTTGTAGGCTTCAACCACCGAGAAAAACTCTCTGAAATGGCAAATTCTCGCTTTAGGTTTTTGGGAAAGTGACTTAAGTCACTGTAAGATCATGATGGGACACTAACAAGGTTCATTTTACGAGAAGGGGCGCTGCCCCTAATCCCGCAAGGGGCATTGTCCCGTGATCACACTCGGAAATCGCTTAGGGGGACCGTTATGGAGATGTGACTCATAAAATTGAAAAAAAAGAAAAAATTATAGAAATTACTGTAAAATACTTAATTTAGAATTATGTATAATACTATGATGGTCATGGACCAAGAACCCCAATGTGATTGGATAAATTTCTTGTAATTCATAATACGCCTTGCGCGCCATTTTTGTGTTGTGCATGTTATATAATGTATGCGACCTGCGCATCGTGCCTCTCTTTTTAATATTCCAGTTGTAAATAGTTTTAGACTCAAATGTAACTCGAGTTTCATGTTTGTAATGTACAAAAATGGAGCGGTGGAAGATCCACTAGTAGACAGAGTTACGAGGAGGGTACCGACGACACATGGCGGTCAAAGGAGGCGCTTGGAGAAGCCGCTAACCCTAGGTTGACCGTCCGATCATCTCATTGGCTTGAGAAGATCGTAGTACGACCATGACCTCATCACAATTTAATTATATATATATATATGTTGAAATATATATATATATATATATATATATATATATATATATATATATATATATATATATATATATATATATATATATATATATATAGAATTTCGATCTCCTCCATCAACCGTCAGTTCCTCCGCGATGCGCCGAGTCACCGTCTGGCCCACCGCCGGCGACGACGCTCGATTCTGACGCTGTCGATGGTGCCGATTAGCAATTGGCGCAAACCGGCCGGAACGATCGCCATGGCGCGCCGACAGCTGGCGCCGCCACCGCCGGCCGGATCGGCCGGATTCGCCGCCGACCGCGGCCGGAATCAGGCACCGGATGGACCGGAAGCCGACCGCTCCATCCGCCACTCGGCCGCCGCAATGGCCGGAATCCGCCCGACGCGCCAAATCAGCCGCCCGATTCTGGCGGCCGATTTCGGCCGTGATTCGGCCCGCCGGCGGCCGAATGGCGACCGCCGGATTGTACCGGACGTACCTGTTGGGATTCTTTATGCCAAATAGCATATGCGCAACGGAAAAATTAGGATCCCTTCCTAGTGATCCTTGCGAAAGAAAACTCGTACAAAATAAATTTCTCTAAAACCAAACCTATCTTATAGGAGAGGATTACCTTTGTTGCGTGCCCTTGTTAATCCCGCTTTTCCTTTTGGTTTGTTGGATCTTTAGCACGTTCAAATGTCCATGCCTCTATATGTATCCACACGAGCAAGCTCTTGTCTCACAAAAGAAACTAGAAGAGCTCTCCTTTACTTCTTGCTAGAGAAGTCCCTAAAGGAGAGGAATCTTGGGAAAAGGAGAAAGGAACAAGAAGACTACTCTTCTTGCTAGCCTACACTCACAAAGCCACACAACCAAAGCTTCCACCAAGCTCTCAAGCTCTCTCACAACCACAATGCTTACTATGGACGACCACTTCATGGAGTCTTTTATAGGGTTGGAAAAACCCTTTCACCTCCACACATTCAATGCAATCCATTGCATTGAGACACAATCCAAAAAGGAGTTGGCTTCCTTGTTTGGCCGGCCACTTAAGGAGACAAAAACCACTTTGTCTCCTTCCACCTCATCTAGCTTAGGTGGCATGCTTATGTGGCATTCTTATGTGGCATTCATGCATGTTGAATTAATCTTATTAATTCAATTAAGCTTATGTTATCATATTGAATTAATCTCATTAAATAAATAAGGTAACATATTGAATTAATCTCATTAAATCAATTAGCTAAAATTCTCATTAAGCTTAAAGTCCAAAAACCATTTTGTACTTAAGCTTATTCCCAAATTATTCTAGTCAAACTAGAATACTCTAATTCCTCTAATTATTATGCTCTTTGTGTGTGACCCTATAGGCTCTCATAACGTTGGCAGTGGATCTAAACTCTTTTAGATACACAAGCAATGAGCGGCATCTAGCAATACATCATTGCTACCCAAGTTATGAGATAAGTCAAGATCCGACTAACCTTTCCGTGACTACTTTAATGTATGACCGTGTCCTTCTATCCTTGATATCAGATTGACCAATGAGGCATAGACCGTGTCATCCTCGATCAATCTATGTGTTTCTTGATCCCTGAGTAAACTAACTCAAACAAATGAGCTCAATATCTCATATTGACTCATTCGAGCATGGCCATGCGTTTTAGTAGTTCTACTCAATCAAGGGGCCCACCGATATCACTCTCGTCATATGAGAGGGATAGATCCCATCTACATCACTCACATCCCTCCGCATAATTTGTTATATACCCAGTAATCGCCTTTATGGTCCACCCTGTTACGGGTGACGTTTGACGATACCAAAGTACATAACTCCTTATGTAGGGAACCGTAGTGACTTCAGGTCTGAGGACTATTCATACCAATAGTCACATGAGAAAGTTTATGACACTCATATAACGATCCATGAAACTTTCTCATGGCGGGTCAGTTCAGTATATATTCTCTAATATATACCCATGTGTCAACTTGATATCATATATCCATGACTTGTGAGATCAAGTCATCAATTGACCTACATGCTAGTCTTTATGTATTAATATTGCCCTTGCATATTAATACTTGACTAGGAACATTTAGAAAGTGTTCTCTACAGCCTCTCATAATCAATTCTACCAATTGATGTGCTGTAGATAAGAACCTACTTTTCTAGGGCATTACTATATTTAATTTAGCTGGCACAAGCAAGACTTAAATATAATAACCAATCCTTTGCCTTTATAGAATATGATACAAAATGTTCCCTATTCAACCATCACATGATTGGTTCTTAGGGCTATAACTAACAATCTCCCAATAGCACTAGTACCAATCACTATGATATCTAATACCTAGTGACTTAGTGTGACCATCATGCTTCCTCTATGCCAAAGCCTTGGTCAATGGATCTGCGATGTTAGCTTCTGTCGGTACTCTGCATATCCTCACATCTCCTCTATCGATGATCTCTCGAATGAGATGGAAGCGCCGCAGTATGTGTTTGGTCCGCTGATGTGATCGAGGTTCCTTAGCCTGTGCAATAGCCCCATTGTTGTCACAATAGAGGTCTATTGGATCTGTAATGCTAGGAACTACCCCAAGTTCACTGATGAACTTGCGGAGCCAAACAACCTCCTTTGCTGCATCAGACGCAGCAATATACTCGGCTTCTGTTGTAGAATCAGCAACTGTGTCCTGCTTTGAACTCTTCCAGCTCACAGCTCCACCATTCAGGCAAAACACGTACCCCGATTGTGATCTATAGTCATCCTTGTCTGTTTGGAAGCTTGCATCACTGTAACCCTTTACAGCTAGCTCCTCATTGCCTCCAAATATCAGGAAATATTCTTTCGTTCTTCGTAAGTATTTAAGAATATTTTTGACTGCTATCCAGTGACTTTCACCTGGATCCGACTGGTATCTACTCGTCATGCTCAAAGCATACGAGACGTCAGGACGAGTACAAAGCATGGCGTACATGATAGACCCTATGGCAGACGCATAAGGGATCTTATCCATGCGATCTCTCTCCTCCTTAGAAGAGGGACATTGAGTCTTCGAAAGACTCACACCATGTGATAAAGGCAGAAATCCTTTCTTGGAATTTTGCATAGCAAAACGATCTAGCACTTTATCAATGTATGTACTCTGACTTAGGCCAAGTAATTTTTTAGATCTATCTCTATAGATCTTGATGCCTAGAATATAGGCAGCTTCACCTAAGTCTTTCATCGAGAAACAATTCCCTAACCACATCTTCACAGACTGGAGTGAGGGAATATCATTTCCGATGAGAAGTATGTCATCTACATACAAGACAAGAAATACAACTGTGCTCCCACTATTTCTCTTGTAGACACAAGGTTCATCTTCATTCTTGATGAAACCAAACTCCTTGATTGCATCATCGAATCGAAGATTCCAGCTTCGAGAGGCTTGCTTTAGTCCATAAATGGACCTTTGCAGTTTGCATACCTTTCCAGGATGCTTTGGATCTTCAAAACCCTTAGGATGTGTCATGTACACATCCTCGAGTAGCTTTCCATTCAGAAAAGCGGTTTTGACATCCATCTGCCAGATCTCATAATCGTGGTAGGCTGCAATAGCAAGTATTATCCGAATGGATTTAAGCATCGGCCCGGTGAAAAGGTTTCATCATAGTCAATACCATGAATTTGTTTGAATCCTTTAGCCACCAATCTACCTTTATAGGTATGCTTATTACCATCCATGGTCTTTACTTTAATGACCCACTTACACCCAATGGGTTTTACCCCTTCAGGTGGATCAACCAAAGTCCATACTTGGTTAGTGTACATGGATTCCATTTCGGATCTCATGGCCTCTAGCCATTTCTCGGAATCTGGGCTCTTCATAGCTTCTTGATAGGATGTAGGCTCGTCAAGATCGACAAGCAATACATCACGTTGTCACCAAGAGAAAAGAATATCTCTCGGGTTGACGACGGATCCTATCGATCTACGAAGAGGTTGGTCTACTTGAATGTGTGTTTGCTCCACAACTCTTTGGGCAACAATTTCCTCATCCACAACACTTTGTGGTTCCTGTTCATTTTCCATCGAAGCCTTAGTGTTATCGTCATCTTGAACTTCTTCAAGATGAATTTTACTCCCACTAGTTTTTCTAGAAATAAATTCTCTTTCTAGAAAGACAGCATTTCTGGCAACAAACATCTTGCCAAGTGTGGGATTGTAAAAGTAATATCCCTTAGTTTCCTTGGGATATCCTACAAAATAATACTTATCTGATTTGGGTCCTAGTTTATCTGAGACTTGACGTCTAACATAAGCTTCACAACCCCAAATCTTTATAAAAGACATTTTGGGACTCTTCCCAGTCCATATCGTATATGGTGTCTTTTCTACGGCTTTTGATGGGACGCGATTAAGTGTGAAAGCGGCTGTCTCTAGAGCTAGTCCCCAAAAGGAAGTAGGTAGATCAGTCTGGCTCATCATTGATCGTACCATATCTAATAGAGTACGATTTCTCCTCTCAGATACACCATTCCATTGTGGTGTTCTAGGGGGAGTGAGTTGGGATATTATCCCACACTCAGCCAGGTGATCACGAAACTCTTGACTAAGGTATTCACCACCTCGATCTAATCGAAGTAGCTTAATATGCTTACCAAGTTGGTTTTGTACTTCATTCTTGAATGCTTTGAACTTTTCAAAGGATTCTGACTTATGTCTCATCAAATATAAGTAGCCAAATCTACTCATATCATCAGTGAAAGTAATAAAGTACTTATAGCCTCCTCTGGCTTCGACATTGAAAGGCCCACATACAACAGTATGTATGAGTCCTAACAAGTCCGTCGCTCTCTCGCCATGTCTACTAAATGGAGTTTTAGTCATCTTTCCCAAAAGACAAGATTCGCATACCTCATATGATTCAAAATCAAATGAGTCCAATAATCCATCTTTATGGAGTTGGGATATGCGTTTTTCATTTATGTGACCTAGGCGATGCAAGGTGAGATATGTTTGGTTCAAATCATTCGATTTGAACCGCTTGGTATTTACGCTTATAAATTGGGTTTTCTAAATCTAGAACATAGAGACCATTCATAAGTGGTGCATTACAATAGAACATTTCATTTAAATAAATGGAACAACATTTGTCCTTTATTATAAAAGAAAAGTTTTTCTTGTCTAAACAAGATACGTAAATTATGTTCTTGTTAATGCAGTACATAAAAGCACTCTCTAGTTCTAAGATAAGCCCAAAGGCAAAGACAAAGAATATGTTCCTACAAATACAAAGAAAGAACTTTTGCGCCATTGCCTACTCAGAGGTCCACTTCGCTTTTGCCATTAGTCTACTATTTCTCACCCTGCACATTAGTACAAATGTGAGATGCACATCCGATCTAATACCCATGTAGAAGAAATAGATAGATTAACTTCTATAACGTGTATACCGAGGCGTAAGTCCCACTTCTTTCTTCTTTACTTCCTCAAGGTAGACTTTCAGCCCGCCTAAGGTCCGAGCCTCACCGAATGGAAGCAAATTCCCTTCCTTAGGTACTTTACCTTTACCCTTTGAAGTGGATGAATTGGCCTTGCCTTTGGCTTGGTCTTACCCTTGCCTTTGCGCTACCTTTGTCCTTTTGACCATTAGTACATTACTAACTTTCTTTTGAGATTTGGTCTGAGATTCTCAATATGCTGAGAATCTCAGGCAAAGGTTTATCAATTTCATTCATGTTATAATTCATGACGAATTGATTATATGCTTCCGGCAACGATTGCAGGATAACATCGGTTGCCAATTCTTGGCTCAGTGGAAAACCTAGTCTTTCAAGGTTCTCAACGTACCCAATCATTTTGAGTACGTGAGTTCCTACAGGTATTCCTTCTGCATCTTGCATGCAAAAAGAGCCTTAGACACTTCAAAACGCTGTGTTGGCTTGTCCTTGATATAGTTGTTTCAAATGCTCAACCATATCATAGGCATCCATGTTCTCATGTTGCTTCTGAAGCTCAGAGTTCATGGTGGCAAGCATAAGGCATGACACATCTAATGCGTCATCTTGATGCTTCTTATAAGCATCTTTTTCAGCACGAGTGGCCGTAGGGGTGGGTATTTCAGGGGTAGTCTGCTCTAGGACATATAGTTATGCTTCTTGCTTGAGGATAATCCTCAAGTTCCTATACTACCAAGAAAGTTTGCTCCATTGAGCTTGTCCTTCTCAAGGACAGATCGCAAGTTGAGGGGGTGTGTCGTGTTAGATGACATGGTGATCTACAACATTAAAATGCAAAATTTAGTATCATACCTAAGTCATTTAATTAGGCCTTTAATTAAATGAGGCTCCCACTAAATTCTCATAGCTTTGATATGAGCTAATCATTGATGTAGGCAAACACATTTTGCTTACATTATTAGCTTCTATTTAGCTATAAATTTATATGGGATAAAGATCCACATCATAATTCGTCTTGAGTTAGCTTTGGCTAATCGCCCAAGACGTAGTATAATTAGGTAGGCAATCTTTTGCCAATTACATCTGATGTAACTCTTTAATAGCTTTGGTTAAGTTTAGATTAGTTTAGTGTTTATTCCTAAACCAGCTTCCAGGCTGTGGCGAGGCACAGAGGCCTTCTTTGATATCGGAGCAACGACCACTTCTAAGACAAAGCTGATGTTCGGAAATCACACAAAACTAATTTTAAAACTTATGTTCAAAGCTAATATATGCCTCTACTTTCTTAACCAATTAAGAAAAACCTAATTAAGTCTTAACCAAGTTTGATAGCGGGACATCACGATTGTCCACTCGCACTCTTCCAAGATAAAATGCATTGCTTTGCTTTGGCAAACCCAATAACAAATGATCGAGGAAGTAGTGAGTACCAAACTTTGGTAGGCATATCGTTTTTGACTTATTAAGATATAAACTTAAACATGCATCATATACATATTAGCATACATCACATATAAGCTAAATTAACATGCATCACATACAAGCTAAATTAACATGCATCACATACATATTAAACTAAGCGTGTCATGGTTATGGCCCTTATTCTACAATCTTCTCAAGCCAATGAAAAGATTGATTGGTCAACCTAGGGATAGCATCTTCTCCCAAGTGCTTCCTTTTGGTTGTCTTGTGTGTTGACTTCCTCCTTGTAACCTCATCTTCCAATGGACCCTCCATCTTTGTTTTGTATATTACAAAAGGAGAAATACTCGAGTTACATTCGAGTCTAAAACTAATTTTACAACAAGAATTTTAGGAGAAAGGCACGACACGCAGGTCGTATTAAGAATTACAACACACAATCACAAACTTTTTGGGACTAGGCCATAACCATGCACCATGTCAATTTTAACCTTTTAAAAGACATCGGATATTTTATTATGTTTGAAAAATTGCTAATGCAATTATCAACTCATAATAAAATTTATCCTACTTCTATATCATATATAAAATAGAGAAAAACTATTTTTATACGATCTTTCACAAGTGGCTCTGATACCACTGTTGGGATTCTTTATGCCAAATAGCATATGCGCAACGGAAAAATTAGGATCCCTTCCTAGTGATCCTTGCGAAAGAAAACTCTTACAAAATAAATTTCTCTAAAACCAAACCTATCTTATAGGAGAGGATTACCTTTGTTGCGTGCCCTTGTTAATCCCGCTTTTCCTTTTGGTTTGTTGGATCTTTAGCACGTTCAAATGTCCGTGCCTCTATATGTATCCACACGAGCAAGCTCTTGTCTCACAAAAGAAACTAGAAGAGCTCTCCTTTACTTCTTGCTAGAGAAGTCCCTAAAGGAGAGGAATCTAGGGAAAAAGAGAAAGGAACAAGAAGACTACTCTTCTTTCTAGCCTACACTCACAAAGCCACACAACCAAAGCTTCCACCAAGCTCTCAAGCTCTCTCACAACCACAATGCTTACTATGGACGGCCACTTCATGGAGTCTTTTATAGGGTTGGAAAAACCCTTTCACCTCCACACATTTAATGCAATCCATTGCATTGAGACACAATCCAAAAAGGAGTTGGCTTCCTTGTTTGGCCGGCCACTTAAGGAGACAAAAACCACTTTGTCTCATTCCACCTCATCTAGCTTAGGTGGATGCTTAGGTGGCATGCTTATGTGGCATTCTTATGTGGCATTCATGCATGTTGAATTAATCTTATTAATTCAATTAAGCTTATGTTATCATATTGAATTAATCTCATTAAATCAATAAGGTAACATATTGAATTAATCTCATTAAATCAATTAGCTAAAATTCTCATTAAGCTTAAAGTCCAAAAACCATTTTGTACTTAAGCTTATTCCCAAATTATTCTAGTCAAACTAGAATACTCTAATTCCTCTAATTATCATGCTCTTTGTGTGTGACCCTATAGGCTCTCATAACGTTGGCAGTGGATCTAAACTCTTTTAGATACACAAGCAATGAGCGGCATCTAGCAATACATCATTGCTACCCAAGTTATGAGATAAGTCAAGATCCGACTAACCTTTCCGTGACTACTTTAATGTATGACCGTGTCCTTCTATCCTTGATATCAAATTGACCAATGAGGCATAGACCGTGTCATCCTCGATCAATCTATGTGTTTCTTGATCCCTGAGTAAACTAACTCAAACAAATGAGCTCAATATCTCATATTGACTCATTCGAGCATGGCCATGCATTTTAGTAGTTCTACTCAATCAAGGGGCCCACCGATATCACTCGCGTCATATGAGAGGGATCGATCCCATCTACATCCCTCACATCCCTCCGCATAATTTGTTATATACCCAAGAATCGCTTTATGGTCCACCCTGCTTACGGGTGACGTTTGACGATACCAAAGTACATAACTCCTTATGTAGGAACCGTAGTGACTTCGTGTCTAAGGACTATTCATACCAATAGTCACATGAGAAAGTTTATGACACTCATATAACGATCCATGAAACTTTCTTATGGCGGGGTCGATTCAAGATATATTCTCTAATATATACCCATGTGTCAACTTGATATCATATATCCATGACTTGTGAGATCAAGTCATCAATTGACCTACATGCTAGTCTTTATGTATTAATATTGCCCTTGCATATTAATACTTGACTAGGAACATTTAGAAAGTGTTCTCTACAGCCTCTCATAATCAATTCTGCCAATTGATGTCGTAGATAAGAACCTACTTTTCTAGGGCATTACTATATTTAATTTAGTCGCACAAGCAAGACTTAAAAATATAATAACCAATCCTTTGCCTTTATAGAATATGATACAAAATGTTCCCTATTCAACCATCACATGATTGGTTCTGCCGATGGAGCGGTGATGGTAGCCCGTCGACCCGACCGCACCCGGGCCGGATCCGCCCGATCGCGGCCGTAGTGGCGTTTACCACCATCGGGCCGTGAAGCGGTCATTTTCGGCCGGTGTGCGCCGGATTCCGGCTGCTAACTTGCTAAACCGGCCACCGCTGCATCGGGCGCATGAAGTCGAAGGCCGATCGCGCCTCGGCCCAAGTCGGCGGGACTGACGCGCGACGGTGAAGCGGCGTTGCGACTTGACTGCGTCGCGGAGGAGGGGCAACGTTCATGAGGAGATCGAAATTCTATATATATATATATATATATATATTAGTTTTTGCTTGTATGTGTGTGATGCATGCTAGTAAATTTTGCTTGTATGTATATGATGCATGCTAGGATATTTTTCTTGTATGTATATGATGCATGCTAGTATATATTTTTTTTTTTGATGAAGAGTAAATAGATATCATCAAGAAAAAGCACAAACATACAGTAGCCACGGGTTCATTCTCATGTCATGTCTGACGAAATGTCAGATCTGAGATGCACCCCGGCGTAGCGTACATGTGCTGTCATGAGTACAAACCTCTCTCACAATACCTTCCCTCATGTGTACCCTCCTTGTTTCTATGTGCTCACATGCACCGTTCAGAAACTGTACCCCACTTCCCTTTCCTACCTTCTTGAGTCATCCATGTCTTTTACGCTACCTAATAAGAGTCATTTGATGCCAAGGTCTGCCCTCCGGCATCCAGCTGGCAGCTAGTAGCTAGTGCAGTAGCTGAAACTGGCTCCAATTGATGCTCCCGCTGTTGTTTGACCCACGAACTCTCGACCCGCTGCTTCCACGTCCTTTACCCATGCCGGGTATCCATCCACATCCATCTCTCCATCATCCTGTGTGGTGCCAATCCAGTGTTTGTCACTTTTGGCAAGTGACCAACCATCAACGGATTTATAATGTCTTTACCGTAGCCGTTCTCTACGGACTAGATAGGCCATTCAAGTGGGCCTATTCACCTTTATTAGGCTTATTGGCCAAGCCTCAGCCATAAACGGATTTGGGGCATCTTTACCGTAGCGGTTTGCTACGGACTAGATTTTTTTTTCCTCGATTTCCAGACCAAAAAGTGCCCTCATTCAAAGATATCCAGGGCAAGAAGGATCAGGGCAAGAAATGCTCTGATTCCTGGGCAATGGACTGCCCTGGTATACTGGTTTCCAGGGCAAAAGTACCCTACTATACGAAAATCCAGGGCATAGAGGTGCCATCATATGAGGATTTCCTTGACAAGCGAGATCAGGGCAATAAATGCCCTGTTATCTGATCTCTTTGCCGAAGTCTCCCTGGTAATCCGCTGCTCTCGCAAAACTGCCCTGGGCTCCCTAGCCCACTCCAGCCTTGTCAAAATCACCCTGGCAACGATCCATTGTGCAGATTGGAACCACCCTGGCCTTGGAGGGAAACCGCTCCGCTCGCTTGTCGCGCAAAAACCACCTCGGTCTTGGAAGCAAATCGCCTGGCATTGTGAGACCAAGAGCCCGATCTTTAGGCGAACTCGCCAAACGAAACCACCTCGAGAACCATGCCGAGAACCACCTAGGCATCACTTTGCTCAAAAGCGCTCCTGAGAAAATCGCCTCACCCTACCCACAAAAGCGCCTGAGGCTACCTGAAAAACCACCGGGCTAGAAACCGCCTGAAAACCGCCTGGAAAGAAACCACCGAGAAAACCGCCTGCTGACCACTCCTTTGCGTCAAAACTACCCTAAGAAAAGCTCGCCATGACCACTCCTTTGCGCCAAAAACTGCCCTGAGACAACCACCCTGAAAAACCACCCTGGGCTAGAAACCGCCCTGGAAACATTTCTTTAACAAAAAAAACCACTCTGGAAAGAAACTGCCCTGAAAACACTCCTTTAACAAAACCCACCCTGGAAAGAAACCACCCTGGAAAAAACCACTCTACTTACAAGCCCTGGTCTAAGGATTTCCAGGGCAAGGAGTGCCCTGATCAAGGAGGAAACACGAAAAAGAAACAGAGAACCAAATAGGAAAGAGAGATATAGAGAGAAAAAGAAGAAAATTAAGAAAAGAAAAGAAAACTACACTCATGTTATTCCCGGTGGGAATTGGATCCTTTTGTTCTCCGCTACTCTGAAAACATGTATTTGGATCTTCCTGTAGAGCAAGTCTTCATCAAATCTTTCTCCTTCAAACCTGCATGCATTTCGAGCTCTCCATACTAGGTGGATCATCCCTGCTATGCCAAGGTGCCGAAATCGATTCATGTCAGTGGCCCCTTTGTATCTTGTTCTAAAAATTCTGAGCATGTGACGGTATGTGTTCATTTATGTTCTCATCTTCAGCCATCGTCGGACTCGCCCCCATAATTGCTTGATCGGTGTACATTGAAAAAACATATGGTCCATTGTCTCTTCCTCTTGGCCACAGAAAATGCATTGCCTGTCCTCTAAAAATTCTTGTCTTGCTCGCACAGGGAGTTTACCTTTGGCCAGCATCCATAGGGTGAAAGCATGACTTGGTTGTATGTCTTTATGCCATACCGTTGCAGCCCATGACTTCTTCTCCCCTCTTTCCCGAAAAAAATCATATGCACTTCGCGTTCCTTTTTTTTTTTCCTGAACCATGATGTAAGTAGTTGCTCTGCTTGCTCCTTATTTCCCACAGAACTTAGTATTTTGTCCTTGATGTAGATTAGTGTCTTGATAAGGGGTGAGTCCTTGTGTTTGCTTCGCCATTCCCATATTTCCCCATCACATATGTATGTGTGGTGCACCCATCTAATCCATAATGTGTCCTCCTTGCGTTGTATTCGCCACAGTACCTTTGCTAGGAGGGCTAGGTTCCAGGCTTTCAGTTCTTGCAGTCCCATGCCTCCCTCCTCCTTTGGTTTGCACATTTCTACCCATGCTATTGGAGGGTTCTTGGTTGTCCACATGAACACTCTGCAGGTGCTATAGATTTTCTCAATGACTCCTATCGGCAGCGGTAATATTGACATCCAGTAGCATTCGACACCTTGGAGAACCGAGGTAATGAGCTGACTTTTCCCTGCATACAAGAGCGTGTTTCTTGGCCAAACTTTTATCTGCCTGTCCAGTGTGTCTGTGAGAACACTATAGTCTGAAATTCTCAGTTTTTTTGATGCAATAGGAACCCCCAGGTATCTGTAAGGCATGTTCCCTTCCTGAAACCCGGTGATAGCCAGTAATCTCTCCTTGATTGTTGCATGAACTCCTGCCATATAGATGTTAGATTTTGCCATGTTCGCATTCAACCCTGCCATTCCAGCAAACTGCGATAAGCACTCCATTAGCACCTTGATCGTCGATTCATCCCCATGCCCCAGTAGTAGAAAATCATCAACATATACTAAATGCGCTATCCTTAGTTCTTCACACTTAGGGTGAAAATGAAAATTTGACCTGCAGGTTTGCTTCGCTAGTAGCCTGGATAGATATTCCATATGTTGGTGCAGTGGGCACCTAAGTCGAACCTAAGTTTTGATTATAGCAAACGATATAAAGTTAAGCTTATATTGTTATCTCACGAGCTAAATCAAGTGTGCAGAAAAGTCTCAATGCTGGAGCTGAAGGCTAGCGACACCCGGAGGAAGCCGCGGTGGTCAGGCGACACTCGAGTTACTTCGGAGGGAGCCAAAGGAATCGAGTGGAAGGCCGGAAGCAAAAGCGACACATAAGTATCGAGGTAAGCTCGTGTGTGCGAGTGTAAGTGAGGTCGTATCCTCTTTACGGGGATGATCTTAGGCGACGATCTGACCCAAGACTTCCCATGGAAGGTCTATGTTGAGATCGGACGGCAAGTGGCCGACGAATCCACTTATATTTTGAGCTAACTCTTTATTGTAGTCAAAAATCCTGGCCATCAGTTCAACCGGCCAGTTCAACCGGCGCCAGTTCAACCGACGCCAGTTCAACCGGCCAGTTCAACCGGTGGTCAAAAATCAGCCTCGAGGAGTCAAGCTTTATCACCATTTTTCAAGGAGTTTTGTGCCCATTTGTGATTGGTTGAAGACCCATTCGTCGAGGGGCTTAAAGGCTATAAAAGAAGGGCCAAACCTAGGGTTTCATCCTTAATTCTAAGTGCTCAAAAGCCTCCGTTACGCTGCAACTCTCCGACGACTCTACAATAACGAAGTGCTGCCAACAACCCTAGCTTAAAGTTTCTTTTGTTTAGTTGTTGGTATAATCTTAATTTGTTATTGCTTTCAATATTGCAATTCTTTTTAATCGAGGCTTTCATTTTACTTTAATAGAAGAGAGGGTTTGTCTCTCTATCTTTTTGCTTCGAAGGCTTTTATAATCGTAAAACTCCTACCTCCAACGAGGAGGAGTGTTTTAGTGAATTGCCCTTCGTACACGGTCTAGGACCGTTAGGGCCTTGGAGTAGTAGCCGAAGGCTACGAACCAAGTAAAAAAACTATTTTTCTCATTTAGTTTTTATTTACATTTCTGCTGCGTTTAATTGTCTATCGAACGATTTAAAAGAAAAGTTTTTATCGCTATTCACCCCCCCTCTAGCGATCCGCTTCGATCCAACAATTGGTATCAGAGCCGGGGGTTGCTAAGATTTGGTGAAATCACCAATCTTGCCATTTTTCACAGATTTATTTTTCTTTTATTTCTGTTTATTTCTGATTTATTTCGCTTTGTTAAATTTACTCCCGCACTACTAATCCAAGATGCGAGTCTTGGTACTATGTTTTGTGTTTTTGTCGTTGCTAGTTTCTTCGTCTTCGTCCCTTTTTGTCTTTTGTTCTAATGGCCCATCTCGAGGGTTTTAGCACTGTCCGACCTCCGGTTTACAGCGGAGATGACTTCCGTTATTGGAAGAGTCGGATGGAATGCTTTCTCAAAACCCAAATCGAGATGTGGATCATAATCCAAACGGGTTTCACACTTCCGACTAATGAAGTGGGTGACTCCTTGGATTATGATCAATGAACCATTGCGACAAAACGACAAGTCGAAGCCGACGCCAAGGCAACACAAATCCTCCAATGCGGCTTGTCCAAGGAGGAGTTAAATCGCGTCGGCCCCTTCATTAGCGCAAAGGACCTTTGGACAAAGCTTATCGAGTTACATGAAGGATCAAGCTAAGGTTTGCAAACGTGATTTGTTGTTCAATAAATTGTACAAACTAAAAATGCAGGAACACGAGTCCGCGACGCAACTCCATGCCCGTGTCCAAAACATAGTCAACAACCTACACGCAATCGGGCAAAAGGTCGAAAACCGCGACCTTATAAGGTATGTTCTAAACTCTTTTCCGAGGACTACCTTGTGGGCATCCATGGTCGATGCCTACAAGGTCTCCAAGGACCTTTCTAAACTTAGATTAGATGAACTCTTTTCGGATTTTGAATTACATGAGCAGTCCAACTCGGAACCCGAGAGGGGTATAGCCTTGTTTGCAGGTTCAAAGAAGAAGAAAATCGCAAGCAAGCCACCACCAACCGAGGAGGAAGATGAGTCCGAAGAAGAAGTTGACCTGGAATTGACTGCCGAACTAATGAACCTAGCTCGAAGGATAGCCAAGGGACGAAAGCGAACCACAACTCGACCCAACCAAGGTAAGCCTAAAAGTTCTAATATTAGGTGTTATGAGTGTAACAGGTTTGGACATATAAAGTCCGAGTGCCCCAAGCTCAACCACCAAGCACCTAAGCACAAGAAGGCCCTCAATGCGACATGGAAAGAAGCATCATCCGAAGAAGACGAAGACCACGTCTTCATGGCGAAATCGATTGAGTCCGACACGGAGACCGAACTTGAACTTGAGTCAGAACCTGAGGATGACTCGGACTACGAAGCTACCTTCAAGTCAAGCCACGGATACGCATCCGGTTCAAAAGATACCCTTAAGGTGAGTCGAACCTTATTTAATACTTTACATAATACGGTTAGGTTTTTGTCTAGGAAGTTAGCTAAGTCCGAGTCCAAGGTTGAGACCCTGGTTGAGGAAGTTAAACTCCTCAAACACGAGGTCTCCCTAACCTCTTCGACTAGTCGGGTTCAAGAGAAGGACTCAACTCGGGTTGAAAAACTCGAAGTTGAGAACTCACTCTTGAAAAGTCAAGTCGAAGATCTTAGGAATACGTTGGAAAGGTTTACTTTGGGATCCAAAGGACTTGACCTCCTACTTGGATCGCAAAGGGTCGTGTACAACAAGGCCGGACTAGGGTTTAGCTCAAACACGACTAATAAGTCGTATATGTCAATCGTAAGTAGACATAAAAAATGTATCCAAGCATGGGTCCCTAAGACCACTTTGATTTCAACTCTAGGATCCAACTCGTACTGGGTTCCCAAGGACCAAATCCACTATGTGGATAGACCGAACCGATTCAATGGTCTAGGGGGAGCCAGTACAAAACATGTTTGTGTTTTAACTTAGAAATTGCATGCTTAGATTTTTTTTTTCTTCTTTCGTGAACTCACTTAGAACACGTAAATAACCAACTAAAATCCTTCGAAAAGATTGAGCCTCGGGGAGCCTCTTTTCAAAAATAACTAGTTAGACGAGGAAATAATTTTAGGTGAGTCAAGTCATCATTTTCTTGAAAATGACTTTGTCTAAGGAAGTGGTCGATGATCCGATAAAAGAAGGCCCCTGTGCCTCGCCACGACCTGGAAGCCATGATCTTGAAAAGGTAAACTTGACAAGCCTAGGGTCAAATCCAAATCTAACATTACTTAAACATAAATGCACTTAATCAACTTAATTGGAAGTCATCTCACAAAGAACACATAAGTATAACATGCTTGATCATATAGACTCCGGTGAGATGACCTAGGTTTAACAACTTACAACCAATTTTTTTTAAAAAAATATAATAATCTAACATCCAATCCAACCACCTTGTGTGTAGGATCAATGGATGTTAGACGATTGCTCGCACATGGCCAGGGATCAACTCAAATTCAAGCTTCGATTCAAACGACAAGGATCGGTAGCCTTTGGGAATAACGGCAAGCTCAAAATCATCGGATCAGGTGATATCGAGCTTAACTCGAATTTTGTTTTTAAAAATGTATTACTTGTAGAGAATTTTGAATATAACCTGCTTAGCGTAAGCCAATTATGTGACAATAATTATAAGGTCATATTTTTAGAAAATGAATGTGTAATTAAAACAAATGAAGCACTAAAATAATACTCAAAGGAACTAGGACAAATAACATTTATACAATTAACTTAATCAAATCCTCGGCCAAATGTCTTATGACACAGGAAGAGGAATCATGGTTGTGGCACCGACGACTCGGTCACTCGCACCCAAGACTCGTCCACAAGATGAGTCAGAGTGGCCTAGTCGAGGCTTACCCAACCTTAACAATTTGGTTAATAAAATCGTAATGCTTGTCAACAAGGAAAACAACCTAGGACACAACACAAGTTAACTAACCAGAACGAACCTCAAGTGTACTTGAGCTCACGCATATGGATCTATTCGATTCACAATGGAGCCAAGTCACTCAATAAAAGTCAATATTGCTTAGTCATAATTGGCGGACTACTCGAGTTTACAGGTTGGGTTAGGTTCATCAAACATAAAAATGATACCTAGATCAATTAATCAATTTATTCAAATTAATCGAGAATCAAAAAAACCTTAAGGTTAAAAGAATTAGAAGCGATCATGGTGGTGAATTCGAAAATCAAAGGTTCACCGACTTCTGTAACCTAAACGGATACCACCATGAATTCTCTTGCCCTAGGACCCCTCAACACAATGGCCTAGTGGAGCGGAAAAACCGAACTCTACAAGAAGCCGCTAGGACCATGTTGAACGAATACGACCTACCCGATAGGTTTTGGGCAGAAGCAGTAGTCGACATGCTATGTCCAAAATAGAATCCTTATGGTAAAGAGGCACCTTAAGACCTCATACAAGATTTATCACGATAAAATACCTAACATCAAGTACTTTAGGGTATTTGGGTGTAAGGTACATATCCTAAACACTAAGGATTACCTAGGGAAATTTACATCCAAGACCACGACCAGGAATCTTTCTAGGATACTCGACTACAAGTCGAGCTTATAGAGTATATAACCACGACACCCTTAGAGTCGAGAGACTATCAATGTAGTATTTGATGAAGGACATGAACCTACAAAACCCTGCAACCCCAATTAGCGAGCCGATTCATACTAGACCTAACTCGATCCGAGATCGTCTAGTGTTAATCTAACCTAAGTAAACCAAGTCACTCTATTGATCAAGTGATAGATGACTCCAACCAAACTAATGTTCAACCAAGTCACCCCATTGATCAAGCATTAGGTGACACAAACCCAACCCAATCTAGGATTCAGACTAACCACCCTATCGATCAAGTGATAGGAGATCCTAATCTAGGAGTTTGAACTAGAGCATCCTATAGGAACCTTAGTCAAATTTCCTTAATTTCAAAGATAGAACCCAAATCAATTGAATAAGCTCTTCTTGATCCCGATTGGATTATTGCAATGCAAGAAGAGCTAGCTCAATTTACTAGGAATGAAGTGTGGGAATTAGTACCACCACCTAAAGACAAAACGATAATTGGAACAAGGTGGGTGTTTCGAAATAAACGATGATAAAGGTGAAGTAGTTAGAAACAAGGCTAGGTTAGTCGCCAAAGGGTTTAGCCAAGTCGAAGGCTTAGATTACGACGAAACCTATGCCCGATGGCTAGACTCGAATCCATTCGAATGTTGCTAGCTTATGCCACATCGAGGATTTAAGTGTTTCAAATGGATGTTAAGTCGGCATTCCTAAATGGATACATTAAAGAAGAAGTTTATGTTAGCCAACCCCGGATTGAAAATCTAGATAAACCCGACCATGTTCTAAAACTTAAGAAAGCTCTCTATGGACTTAAACAAGCTCCTCGAGCTTGGTACGAGAGACTTTCAATCCATCTTAAGTCAAAAGGGTTTAACCAAGGCTTAGTTGACCCAACTCTCTTCGTAAAAACCTTAGGTAAAGAAATATTCATAGCTCAAATTTACGTAGACGATATAATTTTTGGAACCTCTAACTCAGCCTTACTAAACGAGTTCGTTTCACTCATGGAAAGTGAGTTTGAAATGAACTTGGTAGGCGAGTTAAGTTTCTGTTTAGGTCTACAAATTAAACAAACTAAGGATGGTATATACCTATATCAACAAAAATACACTAAGGAGTTAATTAAAAGATTTGGAATGCAAGACGCTAAGATAATAAACACCCCAATGGCGATTAATGTTAACATAGAAGACCTAGAAAGTAAGTCCATTGACTTAAAGTACTATAGGAGCACGATAGGAAGTCTCCTATACTTAACTGCGAGTCGACCCGACATCCTATTCGCAGTAAGTATGTGCGCCAGGTTTCAAACCTGTGCTAAGGAGTCTCACCTAACCCTAGTTAAGTGTATCCTTAGATATCTTAAGGGTACACTTAACGTTGGTATTTGGTACCCTAGATCTACGGAGTTCGAACTAATCGGCTACTCCGATTCGGATTATGCCGGTAGTAAACTCGATAGAAAGAGCACGAGTGGTTGTTGTCAACTACTCGGCTCAAGTCTAGTGAGTTGGTGCAGTAGGAAGCAACATTGTGTTGCCTTATCTACCACCGAAGCCGAATACATTGCGATGGGTGAGTGTGTAACTCAACTTCTTTGGATGAAGCACACTCTCCGAGACTTTAGGTTGGACTTCACCAAAACTAAAATTTTTGTAGACAACATAAGTTCGATAAATCTAACTAAGAACCCTATATGCCATTTAAGGACAAAGCATATAGAGGTAAAACACCATTTCATTCGAGAACATGTAGCCAACGGCTCCATACAACTCGAATATGTTGACTCGAAGTCTAACCTAGCAGACATATTTACTAAACCACTACCCGAAGTCGAATTTAGTCTCTTGAGACGAAGATTAGGCATGTGCGTAATAGAATAGGAACTTGCAAATTATATTTTCTTACTACTATTTCTTACTTTTTTTTTCATGGAACTAGCATAGGACATACCTTAGATATCATGCACCTATAGATTTAAGGAGCCAATACATCTCACAACACATAGGACTAATGTGTTTGTGTACTTACGTAGATGGGCGTGAGATGTTAGGACCTTACTCACAGTTCCAGATGTAGAGCTAGTGCATCGCTATGAACCACGGAGTATAATCATACATACTAACCGACTCTGACCAGGACTGGTTGATCCTTCATATCAATCAAGCCAAATATGAGTCGAACATTTTATAGATGAACTTATTTTCAGTATATTATTTTTAAAAATAAAAATGTGGAACATGCTTGGACTTTAAATTTAACATTTATTTTGTTTTCCACACACCCCTTACTCTTTTCGATATATGGCAAAAGGGGGAGAAAAAGGAGAAAAAGGACAAAAGTTAAGGGGTCAAAAAAAATTTTTTTGATAACTTAACTCTTACTTCATAATTAAACCAAAAGTTAACTTTAAGTTTTGAAAACTTATTTAACTTTTAACAAAAGGCCAAGGTTAAGAAATCATTTGGTTTAATTATGAAGGGGGAGAGTTACTTTTAACTTAAAACTTATTTTAAACACTATGGCCAATATTAAGTAATTTCGGTTACTTAATTCTTTTTCTTAGTAGCACATATCAAGGGGGAGAGTTAAAACCCTTTCTCAAGTACTCACTCTCGGTCAAGGGGGAGGATTCCTCAAGGGGGAGCACTTGAAAAAGAATTTTTATATACTCCTACTCATTCATGCATAATCTCATAGTTATTTTTGTCTTAACTTTGTATGTGGGTTTGCCATAAATCAAAAAGGGGCAGATTGTTGGTGCAGTGGGCACCTAAGTCGAACCTAAGTTTTGATTATAGCAAACGATATAAAGTTAAGCTTATATTGTTATCTCACGAGCTAAATCAAGTGTGCAGAAAAGTCTCAATGCTGGAGCTGAAGGCTAGCGACACCCGGAGGAAGCCGCGGTGGTCAGGCGACACTCGAGTTACTTCGGAGGGAGCCGAAGGAATCGAGTGGAAGGCCGGAAGCAAAAGCGACACGTAAGTATCGAGGTAAGCTCGTGTGTGCGAGCGTAAGTGAGGTCGTATCCTCTTTACGGGGATGATCTTAGGCGACGATCCGACCCAAGAATTCCCATGGAAGGTCTATGTTGAGATTGGACGGCAAGTGACTGTCGAATCCACTTATATTTTGAGCTAACTCTTTATTGTAGTCAAAATCCGGCCATCGATTCAGCCGCGATTCAGCGCCGATTCAATCGGCGCAACCGCCAGTTCAACCGGTGGTCAAAAATCATCCTCGAGGAGTCAAGCTTTATCACCATTTTTCAAGGAGTTTTGTGCCCATTTGTGATTGGTTGAAGACCCATTCGTCGAGGGGCTTAAAGGCTATAAAAGGAGGGCCAAACCTAGGGTTTCATCCTTAATTCTAAGTGCTCAAAAGCCTCCGTTACGCTGCAACTCTCCGACGACTCTACAACAACGAAGTGCTGCCAACAACCCTAGCTTAAAGTTTCTTTTGTTTAGTTGTTGGTATAATCTTAATTTTTTATTGCTTTCAATATTGCAATTCTTTTTAATCGAGGCTTTTCGTTGCATTTTACTTTAATAGAAGAGAGGGTTTGTCTCTCTATCTTTTTGCTTCGAAGGCTTTTGTAATCGTAAAACTCCTACCTCCAACGAGGAGGAGTGTTTTAGTGAATTTCCCTCCGTACACGGTCTAGGACCGTTAGGGCCTTGGAGTAGTAGCCGAAGGCTACGAACCAAGTAAAAAAACTATTTGTCTCATTTAGTTTTTATTTACATTTCCGCTGCGTTTAATTGTCTATCGAACGATTCAAAAGAAAAGTTTTTATCGCTATTCACCCCCTCTAGCGATCCGCTTCGATCCAACACCATACACATGCCAAAGAGATAGGGGGATAGGGGGTCCCCTTGCCTGAGTCCTCTGCCTCCTGCAAAGTAGCCATGCATGTTTCCGTTGATAAATACTGAAAAAGAAGTGGTGGTGACACACTCCTTAATCCACTCTACAAATCTATCCGGAAACTGTAGTGACCGGAGGACATCCTGCAAAAATTCCCAGTTCACAGAATCAAAAGCCTTTTGTAGATCGACCTTTAGTATACATCTCGGAAGAATTCTTTTCCTAGTGTAACTTCGCATCAATTCCTGAGCCAGGTGGATGTTATCCGATATGCAACGTCACGAACAAAAGCTGCATCGGATTCGAGGTGATCCACAATTTCCGCACTCGCTAGCTAAGATTTTCGATTATTTTGTAGACCTACTTGTTCAGTTACATGTTGCTAATCTTGCACTTTACTTGAATGCGTGACTTAGGTACCCGGCAATTAGGTGTGGTTCCATGATTTGAGTAGCTGACCATTCTCAAAAAATTCTGTGATAGCAGCCACCACATCGTGCTTGACAGTGTCCCACGAGTTCTTGAAAAGCTTTGAGTTATATCCGTCTGGTCCTGGAGCTTTGAGATCCCCAATCCCAAATAGCGCTCCTTTGATTTCTTCTTCTGTCGGAATCCTGAATATTCACAACTGCTGTGTCTCCGTTAGCTTCCTTCCAAACTCCATGCAGGCACCTTGATATTGCATTCTACTTCCATGCTCTCCCAACTGCCCCTGAAAATATTGTAGGAACTCTCCCACTATTTCCTCATGCGAGCTCGTTTGCTCCCCATTATTCTTTTCAACCGTTGTTACCTCCCTCCTCTTATTGTTTCTTTTAACCAGTGCATGCTAGTATATTGCTTGTATGTATGTGATGCATGCTAGTGTAGGGTAATAAAGGCCTTAATGTGTATATGATACACATTCACAATTAGATTAGATCTTAATCGAATCAACTCGAAAATGCCTACCAAATTTTGATACCCATCACTATCTCGATCATTTGTTGTTGTTGAATCTGCCAAAGTAGAGCAACGCATATTATCTTGGTAGGGTGCAGAGGGACAATCTTGGTTCCGCCTATCATAGCTTGGGTGAGAATAAGCTCAATTAGATTGAGTAAAACTAGTTAACTTAATTGGATCAAGTAAAACTATAGGCATATTCCAACCATTGGAAAGGTAGGATAAGATTACATTTACACTAAATCTTGGGCGATTTAGCCAAAGTTTGTTAGTGCAATCAAGCCATTCAAATGTTTCAAAGTTTAACAACAAGGTTTAAGTCAAGGAAATTGAAATCTAGTTTGAGCTAGAGTGTAGTCAAGACATTACCTCAACTGATTCAAACCTAAGGTCACTAAGTTAGATGTTTAGAGTGACATTAGACCTATGGATGAGAAATCCAAGGGTAGGTCTTGGCATGGGAAGTCCAACCTGGAGTTGGCATGGGATGTCCAAGCTTCGGTCTTGGAATGAAAGTCCAAGCATGAGTCTTGGCATGAGAAGTCCAACATGGGTTGGTAAGGGAAAGTCCAAGCTTGAGTCTTGGCAATTGAGAAATCCAAGGGGGAACCTTGGTAAAGGATGAGTACAAGCTGGCCAGAGGCCCAGAAGCTTGGTAATGGAGAGGGCATAGTAACGTGCTCGTTCTCCATTGGAGTTAGAGAGGGCACAAGGGAGTGCTCGGTCTCTAGCTAGTATACTCGTTAGTAAGAGAGTGAACAGTAACGTGCTCGGTCTCTTACTAGGGTACATGGGCCTAATACTCATTTGGCAAGGAGGGCGTAGTAACACACTCGTTCTTTGTCTAGAGTACATGGAGTACTCGTTAGACAAGGAGAGCGTATTAACATGCTCATTCTTTGCCTAGGGTACTTAGAGCATTCGTTAGTTGGAGAAGGCACCGTAACGTGCTTGGTCTCTTACTAGGGTGCTTGAAATGGAAGCTTACTTGGAAAGATACTCATGTGCTTCAAATATTTCCAGTGTCAGTCGAGCCACCATGGGGTTTTCTCCATTGACAATCTTGCATAAAGTCACAGAATCGAGCTGGCTCGACTACCAGCTCGACTGCTCACTACGTGGAATAGCACAGAACTGAGCCCAGCTCAGCTACGGGCTCGACTGCTCCAGGGCACTTTGTCGCTAGGGCACATCCGCCAGAGCACTTCCACCAGAGCAGTTTTTGCATAAACCCTATAGTAGTCTAGTCGATTTGGTAGTGCCTCGACCGGTAGCTATGGATTAAGTCACAGAACCAAGCCCGACTTGGTTGTGGGCTCGACTGACAGGTGTTTTTCGAGTACAGACGCGAGTCAGACTCGACTGCGGGCTCGACTGATGGAGGCAGCAACGGGATGCTTCCGTTTTGAGTAAATATTCAAATGTGCCGATTTTCGGTTGGAGGAGCAGGCTCCGTTCTTGGAAAACCACCAGAAGTTGGAGGTGATTACAGGGACAAGATCAGGTGACAAGAGTTTGGTCGGGCATGGTCTATAGGGCTCCAACGGTGGAAGATAAAAGGATTGCTGGAAGAAACGACTAGAAAAAGAGAAAATAGAGGTTCTTGACTTGTTCAAAATCGCTAAAGCTCCAATTTTTACCTAGAGAAAAACAAGCTCTCTGTGATTCATACTGAAGGAGAAGAAGAAGAAACCAGGCTCTCATCTGGCCTTCTCTCCAACAAGTGCGTTGTCGATCATCTTCTTGCAAGTGCTACAACTTCATCTTCAAAGCAAGAAGCCGAACAGTAATCTATAACTGGTTTTTAATACTTAGCTTACTGTTCTTAAAGTATATTTATTGCATTGTAAGCTTGTAAGAAGTGAATTTTTCACCTCCGGAACCATTCCGATCATACATAGTAGACTTTCCTTTTGAGCTGCCCGTGGAGTAGGAACTGCTGAGTTCCAAACCACGTAAATACCTGTGTTTGGTTTTGTTTGTGCATTGTGTTTTTGTTTTTCTACTTCCGCTATGTAATCCTCTTTTTTGTAGTCAAAAGTGAGTTAGAATTTTTTAACTCGCTATTCATCCCCACCTCTAGCGAGCCTCGTGTAGGGATGTATACTGAAAAGTCTATCTTTTGTATAAACATCTTTATTTTGAAATAAGAATCACATGATCATTATTTGTATATTTTTATGGTTATGCAATATTGTCTAATACTTTACATTGTAGATAACATGGTGTGTGGTGTCACACGGGAGATCATGTTATCGGCTCCTTGAAAAGTATAAGTAAAGGCTCACAACCGAGATGGCTTTGGACAAACCATCAGAATGGTTGTAGTGTGATTTGGTATTGGTTTGTCTTGACCATAGAATCACACTAGTACACTTTGTGTGTATTGAGCAGGACCGACTTAGAGGTGATTCGATTTATTGCTGACTACATAATCAAATCGGACCTCAGATATTATTTAGTACATCCTCTTAATCCCGATATAATAACGGGCACATATACTTAGTACTCATCTCTTTGATTTACCAATGGGCGAGATTTATAGATTAAATCGATAGGCTCGGTAAGTTGGGAGATGATATTATTTATATGGTGTGCCGTTGATTATAGGAGGAAACCATGTCCTATATATTAGGATGATGATGTCCCCTTGAGGAGCTCATAAGGTTCATCATGTAAACCCTGCAGGTGGACTTGGTCCGGCATGATGAAAAGGTTGAGTGGTACTACTCAAGGAGTTAGATGTTAATTAATTAATGGTCAAGTAAATTAATTAATCGTGGACATTCGAGATCTTAAACACGGGGAGAAAATGTACAAATAATATATGGAGCCCATATTATCATATGGGGGTTGGTGAGGTAGATCAATGATGATCCTTTAGTGGATTGGATCATCATTAGTGGATCGGACTTTATGTGGGCTTGATCCATGGGTGGCCAAGATCCAACTCCTCCTCATGGTCCCTAATGTAGCCTATTAACACCTCATGAAGCTTAGATCCAATGTATAGAAAAAAAACTCTAAGATCCATAGGTAGAGATTAAATCTCTAAGATCCAGTTGAGATTAAATCTCTAGATCCGACAGTTGAGATTAAATCACTAGAACAAATGGAGGAGATTAATTCATGACTTATACCTAACTCTATAAAAGGAGGGCATGGGAGTTGGCATGAACTATCATCAAGAGAGCTAGGGTTTGGGCGGCAAGAGAAGGAATCCTTGTTGAGATAGGATTAGGGTTAGGGTTTGGAGGCTAGGGCGGCACCAAATAAGGAAGGTGATTGTTTCTTCTTCTTCCTTCATTGGTCGTCGTCCAGATTGTTTTCCATACCTCTTCCAGCCTTTGGCCAGCGGCCAAGCCTCTCTTCTCCCTCTCCTTAGGTGGTAGAAACAAGATATAGGGCTTCCCTTGGTGTCTTGATTGCTTTCCATCATCTTCTCCTCCTTTTAGTTGGCCAGCGGCAAGGAATTTGTGTGCTCCTTGTTGGTTGGTTTTAGGGAGGAGAAAAACCTTGTTTCTACTCTTCCTCTTTCTTTGGAAGAGCAAGGAAGGAAGATTTGTGATCTAGGAGCTTCGACTTTTGGTAGAGCGTCGCCCACGCGACGTCCAAAAGGAGGAAGGTCATACATTAGAAGATCGAGAGGTATATCGATTCTCTAATTTTTACATGTTACATGTTTGTATTTGTTTTCCATTTATGAGCATGATATAAATCTGTAAATGGCTAAATAATACTTGGATCCCGAGCATAAACATGAAAATCGGCAATCCGGACATCGTCTATTCCGCGGCTACTTGTAGAATAGAGGATGGTCGCTTGAACAACTAGTTTGTTCAAGTGACCTCTCTAAACGAATAGCACGACGATGACTTGATGGTTTGGGAAATCCCTTTTGTCTAGGATTAATTTTTTTTAATCTGGGGACATCGAAGGGATCGCCATGGACAAGCTACCGAGGTTAAGTGGGAAGCGAAGTTTCCCCTCACGGACTCGATAAGCAAAACCCTTCAATTGGTATCAGAGCCAAGGTTTCTGGTTTTGTGTGTTTAGGATTCGGTTAATTTTTATGCACTTTTTCATATATTATATGTGTCGGATAATAGTAGGATATGCGTAGTTTAAATCTTTGATTGCAGGCATAATATCCGACTATTATGGTAATATGTGTGTATGTGATTGTATGTTTGTAAATATTTATTTTGTTGAATCCTCGGGGTTGACGAGGCTAGTATTTAGTTTTTGTAAATTAAATACGACATTGTTTAGCCACTCTTTATTTTATTTTACTTTCGATCTAGATTTCATGTACACTCCCTCATGGAGAATCGGATCGATGGATGTAAATTAAAATAGGTTTTAGTCTCGGCTCGGATCTCCGGATGGCTCGTACATGGCGTAGGAGGAGCGGACGAGAAGGCGATGCGACGAGAGACATATTGAAGACAAAAGCCATAATAGTTGGAAAATAATTTATTTTTCATATTTATTGCTTATTGTTTGATATGCATGTCGTAGCCTAGAAAATTCCTCATTTTCAAATTACTAAGTGGGAGAGGGATATTTTTATAAATTCCCACGGCCTCCATTACGATTTGACATGTGATGCAAATAAACTTGCGCGTCGGCTCTGAGTGCCTTCCTCCCCATCGGATGAGTTTGTTTGTGGATCACAAGGTCGAATATGGTTATAGGAAATTATTAAGGAGCATGTGTACTTGCCCATCGTAAGGCACATAACCCGAGATAATTACCTTGGTACCGAGTAATGGTGAACACTTAGATACAAATATAAGTATCCTCCCCATCGGAGTCACTACTTTTATTTGTAGGGCCAAAGAGGAACCAACTATTAATTTTACTTGTCAAAAAGTTAGGTTGACAAGATAGTAAAATTAATGGGTAAAACCTCCTCTTACAAATATAGAATTCGTGTACGTCCACACTATCGTGGCATACGATATTCTCGGTGTTTTGAGGTGTTGGTTGATTTTGAAATTTTATTGTTTGAGGAATCAAAATTTTTTTGAAATCTACAGTAATGATCGATGTGATTCTTAGGATTTTCAAAAATGACTTTTAGTCCACTTACTATGATACTAAAGGAAATAAACTTACTGTACCCAAATTATGTTGATTGGAAAAGAATCTAGATATTATCTTATCTACTAAGGAGTACAAGTATGCACTCTTCGAAGAGTGTCCTCAAGCCATGGTTGCTCAAAAAGGTTTCTACTTCTAAGCCGAAAGGCAAGAAGAAGGAGAAACAAGGTGGAGCAAAGGTGGTGGGAGGATCTCAGGGAGGAGTGAAGAAGCCGAAAGGCAAGTACTTCACTTACAAGAAGGATGGACATTGGAAGAAGGACTGTCCCAATCCAAGAAGAACAAAGATATATCCTTTGGACTAGTCGTTGAAACATGATTAGCGGTGTTATCTACCGACACCTGGTGTGTAGATACGGGAGCCACTAATCATGTCTGCAATACTTTGTAGGGGTTCCAGGAAACCCGACGACTAGCTAAAAAGGAGATTACCATTTACTTGGGCAATGCCATGAAGGTGGCAGCTATTGCAGTGGGAGAAGTTTTATTTATCTCTTGAGAAAAATAAAACTCAGGTTCTGGAAAATTCCCTTTATCTACCTTTATTTAGAAAGAACTTAGTTTCAGTTTCTAAATTGTTTATGGATGGATATTCTATTTCTTTTAATGACAGAGCTGTTATAAAAAGGAATAGGGAGAATATCTTTTCAGTTACATTGATAGGAAATTTGTATACACTTGAACCAAAACCTCCCACGATGCAAATTGAAGCTAATAACTCATCTTCTAATTTCAACAAGAGAAAAGAACCTTCAAAGATGAATCAAACATATCTTTGGCATCTTAGGCTTGGTCACATTAACCTAAGCAGAATTCAAAGGTTGATAGCTGATGGACCTTTGGGTTCATTAGTGGTGTAGGATCTCCCAACCTATGAATCTTGCTTGGAGGGTAAGATGACCATGAGGCCTTTTAAGGCCAAGGGGTATAGATCCAAAGATGTGTTAGAATTGGTTCATTCTGATTTGTGTGGTCCTATGTCTATCCAGGATAGAGGTGGTTTTGAGTATTTCGTCTCTTTTATAGATGATTACTCAAGATATGGATACATTTATCTGATACGCCGCAAGTCTGAATGCTTTGACAAGTTCAAAGAATTCAAGGTTGATGTGGAGAAATGTCAAGGTAAAAGTATCAAGACACTACGATCTGATCGTGGTGGCGAGTACATCTTGGGAGAGTTTAGGGATTACCTATCAGAGGCTAGGATTCAATCCCAATTGACTGCACTTGGCACACCTCAGCAGAATGGTGTAGCAGAGCGAAGGAATAGGACTCTTATGGAGATGGTTAGATCGATGATGAGTTATTCTTACTTGCCAGATTCGTTCTAGGGATATGCTCTAGATACGGCGGTGTACATTCTGAACTTGGTTCCATCTAAATCAGTGCCTTCTACTCCCACAGAGTTGTGGACTAGGCAAAAGCCTAGTCTAAGACATATTCAGATATGGGGGAGTCCAACACATGTGCTGAAGGCAGATGCTGGTAAGTTGGAATCTCGTACAGATGTACGCATGTTAGTTGGCTATCCCAGGGGAACGAAGGGTGGTTTATTTTATAGTCCTAGAGATCAGAGGGTGATCGTTAGCACGAACGCCAGATTTCTAGAGGAAGACTATGTGATGAGCCACAAGCCCAAGAGTAAAATTGTTCTGGAAGAATTAAAAGGGGAAGTCACTTTTTATTACCAGTCTGAGAGGATATACCACATGTCAACGCACTATGTGTGTCACAGAGGATACACAGGTGATACCTCATCGTAGTGGGAGGGTTGTGAGACAGCCTGATAGATTCATGTTCTTGGGAGAATCTTCTGATTTGGTCCCTGGCGAACATGAACCGGATCCCTAGACATATGATGAGACAATCCAAGATAAAGATGCAACATCTTGGCAAAGTGCAATGAATGATGAGATTGAATCTATGGATTCAAATCAGATCTGGGATCTAGTAGAACCACCCGATGGTGTAAAAACCATTGGATGCAAGTGGATCTACAAGAGAAAGAGAGGAATAGATGGGAAGGTAGAGACCTTCAAAGCGAGGCTTGTTGCGAAGGGGTATACTCAGAAAGAGGGTATCGATTATGAGGAGACCTTTTCACCGATAGCCATGCTTAAGTCTATCCGGATTCTCTTATGCATAGCAGCTCATATGGATTATGAAGTGTGGCAGATGGAGTCAAGACAGCTTTCCTTAATGGAAGTCTTGAGGAAAACATCTACATGAAGAAACTAGAGGGATTCATTGCTAAGGGCAAAGAGCATCTTGTATGTAAGCTCAATCGGTCCATTTATGGATTGAAACAAGCTTCGAGGTCTTGGAACATCCGCTTTGATGAGTTGATCCAGTCTTATGGATTTATTCAAAGTCCGGATGAGTCTTGTGTATACAAGAGATGTGACGGAAACGTAGTGGTATTTCTTATACTATACGTAGATGGCATTTTATTGATTGGCAACAATATCAAGGTGTTATCGGACGTAAGGGTATGGTTGTCCAAACAATTTGATATGAAGGACTTGGGAGAGATGGGACACATCCTTGGGATCAAGGTTATAAGGGATCGCAAGAAAAGGATGTTGTGCTTATCCCAAGCTTCATACATAGACACGATTATGGAGCATTTTAGCATGCAGAACTCCAAGAAGGGTTTTCTATCTTTCAGGCATGGAGTTCCTTTATCTAAGGAGATATGTCCTAGATCATCTGAGGAGATAGAGGAGATGATGGCAGTTCCTTATGCTTCGGCAGTAGGAAGCCTCATGTATGCGATGCTCATGCGAGACCGGATATACGCTGCCAGTGGGCATGGTGGCGAATCTCGAGTAATCCGACGAGGACATTGGGCTGCGGTAAAGCATATATTGAAGTACCTGAGAAGGACTAGGGATTATATGCTGGTTTACCGGGCAGACCAATTACTCCCTATGGGTTACATGGATTCCGACTTCCAATCTGATAGGGATAACAGTAAGTCTACCTCAGGTTTTGTTTTTACTTTGGGAGGTAGAGCCATTGTATGGAGGAGTGTCAAGCAGAAGTGCGTGGCGGACTCCACCATGGAAGCTGAGTATGTGGTGGCCTCTAAGGCAGCCAAAGAAGTT
The DNA here is from genome assembly GCA_025175895.1 of Wurfbainia villosa. Classification (NCBI taxonomy): domain Eukaryota; kingdom Viridiplantae; phylum Streptophyta; class Magnoliopsida; order Zingiberales; family Zingiberaceae; genus Wurfbainia; species Wurfbainia villosa. The sequence goes on along the minus strand of CM045991.1, from coordinate 75,137,345 downwards.
GTATGGCTCAAGAACTTCCTGATGGACTTGGATGTGATTCCTGGTTTGCCTAACTATCACAATTTATTGTGATAATAGTGGTGCAAATGCAAACTCAAGGAACCACGAGCCCATAAGGCTAGTAAACACATAGAGCACAAGTACCACCCGATACGAGAAATCAAAGAGAGGAGAAGTTGTTGTGGCCAAGATTGCATCGAGGATAACCCGGAAGATCCTTTCACTAAGGCCCTTCCAGAGATTTTGATAGGCATGTGGAGGGAATGGGGATTGAGGACAAAGATAGTCTTTTAGTATAAGTGGGAGATTGTAGGGATGTATACTGAAAAGTCTATCTTTTGTATGAACATCTTTATTTTGAAATAAGAATCACATGATCATTGTTTGCATATTTTTATGCATATTGTCTAATACGTTACATTGTAGATAACATGGTGTCTGGTGTCACACGGGAGATCATGTTATCGGCTCCTTGTAAAGTATAAGTAAAGGCTCACAACCGAGATGACTTTGGAAAAACCATCGGAATGGTTGTAGTGTGATTTGGTGTTGGTTTGTCTTGACAAAAGAATCACACTAGTGCACTTTGTGTGTATTGAGCAGGACCGACAGAGGTGATTCAATTTATTGCAGACTACATAATCGAATCGGACCTCAGATATTATTTATTACATGCTCTTAATCCCGATATAATAACGGACACAAATACTTAGTAGTCTTCTCTTTGATTTACCAATGGGCGAGATTTATAGATTAAATCAATAGGCTCGGTAAGTTGGGAGATGATATTATTTATATGGTGTGTCATTGATTATAGGAGGAAACCGTGTCCTATATATTAGGATGATGATGTCCCCTTGAGGAGCTCATAAGGTTCATCATGTAAACCCTGCAGGTGGACTTGGTCCGGCATGATGAAAAGGTTGAGTGGTACTGCTCAAGGAGTTAGATCTTGATTAATTAATGGTCAGTAAATTAATTAATCGACGGACATTCGAGATCTTAAACACGGAGAGAAAATGTACAAATAATATATGGAGCCCATATTATCATATGGGGGTTGGTGAGGTAGATCAATGATGATCCTTTAGTGGATTGGATCATCATTAGTGGATCGGACTTTATGTGGGCTTGATCCATGGGTTGCCAAGATCCAACTCCTCCTCATGGTCCCTAATGTAGCCTATTAACACCTCATGAAGCTTAGATCCAATGGATAGAAACAAAACTCTAAGATCCATAGGTAGAGATTAAATCTCTAAGATCCGACGGTTGAGATTAAATCTCTTGATCCGATGGTTGAGATTAAATCCCTAGAACCAATGGAGGAGATTAATTCATGATTTATCCCTAACTCTATAAATAGAGGGCATGGGAGTTGGCATGAACTATCATCAAGAGAGCTAGGGTTTGGGCGGCAAGAGAAGGAATCCTAGTTGAGATAGGATTAGGGTTAGGGTTTGGAGGCTAGGGCGTCACCAAATAAAGAAGGTGATTGTTTCTTCTTCTTCCTTGATTGGCCGGCGTCCAGATTGTTTTCCAGCCCTCTTCCAGTCTTTGGCCGGCTGCCAAGCCTCTCTTCTCTCTCTCCTTAGGTGGTGGAAACAAGAAATAGGGCTTCCCTTGGTGTCTTGATTGCTTTCCATCATCTTCTCCTCCTTCTTGTTGGCCGGCGGCAAGGAGTTTGTGTGCTCCTTGTTGGTTGGTTTTAGGGAGGAGAAAAACCTTGTTTCTACTCTTCCTCTTGCTTTGGAAGAGCAAGGAAGGAAGATTTGTGATCTAGGAGCTTCGACTTTTGGTAGAGCGTCGCCCACACGACGTCCGAAAGGAGGAAGGTCATACATTAGAAGATCGAGAGGTATATCGATTCTCTAATTTTTATATGTTACATGTTTGTATTTGTTTTCCATTTATGAGCATGTTATAAATCTATAAATGGGTAAATAATACTTGGATCCCGAGCATAAACACGAAAACCGGCGATCCGGACATCGTCTATTCCGCGGCTACTCGTAGAATAGAGGATGGTCGCTTGAACAACTAGTTTGTTCAAGTGACCTCTCTAAACGAATAGGACGACGATGACTTGGTGGTTTGGGTAATCCCTTTTGTCTAGGATTAATTTTTTTTTTAATCCGGGGACATCGAAGGGATCGCCATGGACAAGCTACCTAGGTGAAGTGGGAAGTGAAGTATCCCCTCACGGACTCGATAAGCAAAACCCTTCACCTCGATCCCAACAAAGCTAACTCAAGGTATTTTGTAAATGTGGGTCTTGATCCTATAAACAAGAGTTGCATAGAGATGTAATCAGTAATTTGTTACCTACCAATGATACTAAGTCTTTGTTAGGGCAATCTCTTGCTGTGATATGGTTTTGATATGTGTGGCAAAGGGTTTAAGTTAGGTTGTTATTATGATTTGATATGTGCGTTGGAGTCTTGCAGGACTTAGTAATTCACACATGGAGCCTTGGCGGGTTCACCACTCAGAACCTCGTGCTTGAGTCGGAGAAGGAGCATTACAGAGTCGTGCGCTTGATGCTGCCGAGGGACCACCGGACGAGATGACTTGAAGCGAAGCCAAGGAAGCAGACTTCGGAGGCAAGAGACGCGAAGGAGCTGTTGGACTTTCCGAGCCGCAAAAACTATTTTTTGTGTTGCGGAAACCCCGAAAGTCTGGCCACGGATCCGTGCGAAGATGTTTTAAAACTAAAACATGTATGTGTTTACTAAAAACCCTAGATCTACCTTAGATCTAGAAGGTGAGATCATTACCCTCGATGCGATGCCCTTGGCAAATCCCACTCGTCCAAAAGCATCGCCAGAACTCTAGAGCGTCAAGTGCACACTCCTCTATTTGTATCTACACAAGCAATAGGTGGAGAAAATACACCCTTGAGTGTGCTAGCACCCTATGGATGGTTCGGCCAAATAGAGGGATGGGAGAGCAAGCTTGAGAAGAGGATGATCCAAAGAAGAAGATAAAGTTTTGTAACTCACACAAATAATTCTCATCTAATGAGAATAGTGGCCGACCACTTTTCTTAGGGGGGTTACATGCATGCATGTAACTCCTCCAAGAGCCAATGGCTCTTGGTCTCCCTCATGAGGTGGCACCACATGCTAAGTCCCATGCCAAGTCATCATCCTGACATGACATTTGGTCAAGTCAAACTTGACCTTTCATCTTCCCTCTAAAGTCAAGTCAAACTTGACCTCTTATCTCCCATGGTTGATCAAATCTAACCATTTGATTCAAGTCAATTTAATTTAATGAATCTCTATTCATTAATTTTAATTGATTTGATGAATCAAATCTAAATTAGACTCATTCAACACTTGAATCAAATTGAGTCCAACTCAATTAGTCTAATTAGGATTACTCTTAATCCAATTTGGTTCATCCCATGAACCTATTCCTCATGGTTCATCATATGAACCTAATCTCCATCTCATTTCCCTTAGTGTGTGACCCTATAGGTTCTTGTAACATTGGCAATGTCCCTAAACCGATTTAGGAACATAAGCAATGAGCGGTATCTAGCAACACATCATTGCTACCCAAGTTACAAGAATGTTGAGCTCCAACATCACCTTTGTGACTACTAATTGTGACTCTTACAATATGTAACAATGTCCCTCTATCCTTGACATCTAGATTGACCAATTGAGGTATAGACCGTGTCATCCTCGGTACAATCTATATCTTGAACTCCAAGTAGACTCACTCTAATCAAATAAGCTCAATATCTCATATTGACTCATTTGGGCATGACCAAGCACTTCATGGTCTCACTCTATCAAGAATATCGATGTCACCCCGATCATATAGGAGGGATAGATTCCATCTACATCACTCACATCCCTTCGCATAATTTGTTACATACCCAGTAATCGCCTTTATAGTCCACCCATTTACGGGTGACGTTTGACGAAGCCAAAGTATGCAACTCCTTATATAGGGAACCATGGTGACTTCAGGTCTAAGGACTAATAGTCATACTAATAGTCACATGAGAAAGTATATGACACTCATATAACGATCCATGATACTTTCTCATGGCGTGTCATTCAGTATACATTCTCTAATGTATACCCGTGTGTCAACTTGATATCTCATATCCATGACTTATGAGATCAAGTCATCGTGTTGACCTACATGCTAGTCTCTACGCATTAACATTGTCCCTAAATGTTAATACTTGACTAGGAATGATTAAGAGTAGTGTTCTCTTTATCATCTCATTATCGATTCAACCAATCAATTGATATAGATAAGAACCTACTACTTAAGGACATTATTATATTTAGTTATTTGGCACGAATATAAATAAATATAATAACCATGCCTTTATAAATAGGAATATCATACTATAAAGTCCTTACATCAATAATCAAATGATTGACTCTAGGGCTTTCACTAACAATCTCCCACTAGCACTAGTGCCAATCACCGTAGTATCTAATACCCAATGACCTAGTGTGACCATCATGCTTGTTATGTGCCAAAGCCTTCGTCAAGGGATCTGCGATGTTTGCCTCTGTGGGTACTCTGCAAATCTTCACATCTCCTCTATCGATAATCTCTCGAATGAGATGGAAGCACCGTAGTATGTGTTTGGTCCGCTGGTGTGAAGCGAGGTTCCTTAGCCTGTGCAATCGCTCCATTGTTGTCACAATAGAGCTCTATGGGATCTGCTATGCTAGGAACCACCCCAAGCTCAGTAATGAACTTGCGGATCCAAACTGCCTCCTTTGCTGCCTCAGATGCAGCAATATACTCGGCTTCTGTTGTAGAATTAGCAATTGTGTCCGGCTTCGAACTCTTCCAGCTCACAGCGCCACCATTTAAGCAAAACACGAACCCTGACTGTGATCTATAATCATCCTGGTCAGTTTGGAAGCTGGCATCGCTGTAACCCTTTACAGCTAGCTCCTCATCACCTCCAAATATCAAGAAATATTCTTTAGTCCTTCTCAAGTACTTAAGAATATTCTTGACTGCTATCCAGTGACGCTCACCTGGATCTGACTGGTATCTACTCGTCATGCTCAAAGCATACGAGACATCAGGACGAGTACACAGCATGGCGTACATGATAGATCCTATAGCAGATGCGTAAGGGATCTTATCCATGCGGTCTCTCTCCTCTCTAGAAGAGGGACTTTGAGTCTTCGAAAGACTCACACCATGTGACATTGGCAGAAGTCCCTTCTTGGAATTATGCATGGAAAACCGTAGTAATACCGTGTCAATGTATGTACTCTGACTTAGGCCAAGAAATCTCTTAGATCTATCTCTATAGATCTTGATGCCTAGAATACAGGCTGCTTCACCTAAGTCCTTCATTGAGAAGCACGTCCCCAGCCAAGTCATCACAGACTGTAGCGAAGGGATGTCATTCCCAATGAGCAGTATGACATCCACATACAATACAAGGAAGACAACTGTATTCCCATTAACTCTTTTGTAGACACAGGGTTGATCTTCATTCTTGATGAAATCAAACTGTTTGATCGCATCATCGAATCGAAGATTCCAACTCCGAGAGGCTTGCATTAGCTCATAAATGGACTTTTGCAGCTTGCATACTTTCCCAGTATGCTGTGGATCTTCAAAACCCTCAGGTTGTGTCATGTACACATCCTCGAGTAAGTTTCCATTCAGAAACGTGGTTTTGACATCCATCTGCCAGATCTCATAATCGTGGTATGCTGCAATAGCAAGCAAGATCCGAATGGACTTAAACATCGCCATTGGAGAAAAAGTTTCATCATAGTCAATACCATGAATTTGCTTGAAACCTTTAGCCACCAATCGGACCTTATAGGTATGTGTAAGTCCATCCATGTCAGTCTTTCTCCTAATGACCCACTTACACCCAATGGGTTTGACCCCTTCAGGTGGATCAACCAAAGTCCATACTTGGTTGGTGTACATGGATTCCATCTCGGACCTCATGGCCTCTAGCCATTTCTCAGAATCTGGGCTCATCACAGCTTCCTGATAGGAGGTAGGCTCATTCTCAATGAGCATAACATCATCATGGTCAGACAAGAGAAATGAATATCTCTTAGGCTGACGACGTACCCTATCAGACCTGCGAAGAGGTAGGTCTACATGAACAGGTGGTTGTTCCACAACTCTTTGTGCAACAATCTCATCACCCACCACACTTTGTGGTTCCTGTCCAACCTCCATCAAGGTCTCAGTGCTATGGTACTTATCTTGAATTTCTTCAAGATCGAATGTACTGTTGGGTTTCCTGCACCGCAGCGTGTGTGTGTTCGATCACGTTTCGTAAACATGAACAGAGCGGAAGCAATAAAAATAATAAATCTACATTTATTACAACACACACAACACACGCATGCATATTACAACAAGTGTAGACATAACCGTAAATTTAAATTTGCAATAAAAGGAAATTTATCTACGTTATACCTTTCGTATGACGTGTAGTGGGAACGGCATCAACCGGAACGATCCTTGCTAGAATCGTCTCTATCCGTATCCACACCGAGTTCCTCGGGATGACTTCACTAAGCCACGAGCTTCGTCTTCATACGGGTTACTAGCCTCATGTTGAAGACGACATGATCGAGAGATGATCACGATCTGAATCCTAATACGAGTTCTCAAAACTCGCTTCTCCGGAGAGGTATTCGTCAACCAATTGACGAATCCTTCGTCCTCCACCTCAGAGGATTACCGGAGATCGAATCCCCGGTAAGTTACCCGCTGTCGGAGCTCTAACCGTCGTCCAAATGACGCTCCGACGAGAGGAGAACAAGCTGTCCAGAAAACTGGACAGCTTTGGTGGAGGTGATAGGCGCCGGCCAACCAAGGGAGATAGAGCTCACCTTGATGCCAAACTTGAAGGAGATCACCGGAGCACTAACCGGAAGCAGCTCGACGCCGGCGAGGGGGAAGGTCAGCACCTTATGGACGCCGGTTGGAGCCTCAAGGTGGGCGGCGGCAAGGAGGAGGAGAGTTAGCTCCGAATTTCTCCAAGGAGAGGTGGGCGGCAACTTAGGGTTGTGGATTAGGGCTTAAACCATCCCTTAAGCCCTCTTTTATAGAGAACTAATTCTCTTAATGGTTATTGGATCATAACCATTAGGCCCGTTAACCCGCTCCATTAAGATAAGTTAAAATAAACCAAACCATGATGGTTTATTTTAAGTTAAAATGAACCGAACCAACTTTTGGTTCATTCGTTTAAAATAAACCAAACCCTTTGGTTTATTCTCCTCCATTGGATTAGAACCAAACCATTTTGGTTCATCCATTATGTCTTCATAAGACACGACCCATCCACGCTTCCATTGCGACTGAAACGATTTCATGCTCGCTTTATGTTTGGTCCAACCAAACCTAGTTTCTCTCGGTCTGAGAATCCCATTCTCAAGCTCGTTTTAAATCCTTTGGATTACGCTCGTTGTGCGTGTGACCAAATAGGTTCTCGGTTTATGTTGGTCGTCTATAATTAACCATTAATTATAGAACGATCATGAGTGGCACCTAGTAGTACATCATGATCCCCAATTAACCGAAAAGATCAACGGTTGATCCAGAACTATTTCTGAAATCCTTCAGTAGCTCGAATGATTCGTGCCCCATTCCCTTCACTCATCTTATACCCACTTGGTTCAGGACATGGTCTATAGTGTCAGTCCCCACTAGGCTGACTACATCACACCTAGCCCAAGTATCATTTCCTCGTCCTACGGATTCTAGTTACTGCACATGTATGAAGAGTACCTTACTCTAAACATGTAATGCTTTGGCCAAAGACTTTAGTAACAATCCGACGAGAGGCCATGGGTATACATCTCCTCGCAAGGAGTGGTGAATCCTTTATAGACTATTCAAACACCTTCGATCACTTCGACTTATACCCAATCATCCCGGGTCCACATCTCCTTAGAGATGCTTGCTTAAGATGTCAAAGCATAAGTCTCCATGATCAAGATGACTTGAATTCCGCAAGTCAAAGGAACATCACACTTAAGCTACAGTAAGAACTTCATTGACATATCTATATATGCAGAGAACCATATGAAGTCTTACGGCTGGTCACTCCAATGAACTAGTTACCATAACTAGCATCCACGATTAACTCCGGACATCACTATGTCTCCAGCCAGTGAGAATCAGCTGCTTGGATACACCAAGGAGTATACCTCGTGCTAGTCTCGACAGAATTGATGGTGTCCAAATCCATCATTTCATCGACTAGGGATAATTTCGATACATCACAATTACACATGTAGAGATACTCACTAGTTGTGATCCAATCACAAATTCTCTCATGCTGTGAATCGTATCGTGGACATTCAGTAAATGAGTTTAAGATCCAATCAAATACATAAAACATGTATACTCAAATAGTGAATCTTCATTTATCATATAAATGGTTCATACATAAGGCGATTGCCTTAGGACATCTCTCATATATTACTAACAGACTCCCACTTGGCCTAATGCTAATCGCTACGGTATCCAATACCATAAGCTCTAACATGGCCCTCAAACTTACTTTGAGGTAATGCCTTAGTCAAAGGATCCGCTAAGTTCCTTTCAGTGGGAATTTTCTCGATTTGTATTTCGTTCCTACTGATGATCTCTCTGATAAGATGATAGCGGCAAAGCACATATTTGGATCATTGATGAGACCACACCAAGTTCAGAGATGAACTTCATGATCCAAACCGCTTCCTTTGCTGCTTCCAAAGCTGCTTCCAATCCGCTATAGCATCAAGCTTGGAATATTTCCAACTTATTGCGCCTCCGTTCTAGGTGAATACATACCCAGACTGAGACATGGAATCATCCTTGTCTGTCTGGAGCTGGCATCCGTATACCCACGTATCACCATGTACCCTTCTCCATATATTAGGAACACATCCTTAGTTCTTCTCAAGTACTTAAGGATCATCTTAACAGCCACCCAATAATCCATTCCTGGATCAGACTGGTATCTGCTCGTGACACTCAGAGCATACGATACATCGGGTCTCATACATAACATAGCATACATGATAGATCCTATTGCGGATGCATAGGGAATCTTACTCATGCAAATCCTCTCGTCTTACGTATGCGGACACATAGACTTGAAAGGTGTATCCCATGCACGATGGGTAGAAAACCTTTCTTGATTACATGCTAAACCTCTTTGCTTTTCGGTCTATATATGTAGACTGCGAAAGACCAAGCAACCGTTTCGATCTATCTCTATAGATCTTAATCCCGAGGATGTAGGTTGCTTCTCCCAGGTCTTTCATGGAGAATGTCTTGGATAACCAAACCTTAACTGACTGTAAGACTGAAACATCATTTCCTATAAGTAATATGTCATCGACATATAATACTAGGAACACGATTGCACTCCCACTAACCTTCTTGTACACACAAGGTTCGTCTGGATTTTTGTGAGAAATCAAACTTTTTGATTGTCTCATCAAAACGGATATTCCAGCTCCTGGATGCTTGCTTCAATCCATAAATGGATCGTCGCAATTTGCATACCTTGGTTTTATCAACCGATGTGAAACCCTCAGGCTGTATCATATACACGTCCTCGAGCAGGTTTCCATTAAGGAAAGTTGTTTTCACATCCATCTGCCATATCTCATAATCATAATGAGCCGCTATGGCCAGGAGCATCCGAATGGATTTAAGCATAGCTACAGGCGAATAGGTTTCGTCATAATCAACACCTTGCTTTTGACGATATCCTTTCGCCACCAATCTAGCCTTATAGGTAATCACATTACCATCCATGTCGATTTTCTTCTTGAAAACCCACTTGCACCCTATAGGCTTTATGCCTTCAGGTGGGTCAACCAAGTTCCAAACTTGGTTTTCATACATGGAATCCATTTCCGACTTCATGGCACCAAGCCACTTATCCCTTTCTGAACTTGTCAGCACTTCTTCATAACTGGTAGGCTCCTCATCATCAATGAGTAACACGTCGTTCGATTCACTTACGAGAAATCCATATCTCTCAGGAATATTGCGTGTTCTACCAGATCTACGAAGATGTGGTGTTACAATAGGTCCAGCCGATTGCTCATCACTATGAGTTGTCGGCTGTTGTGCTTCACCAGGTATCTCATCAATGTCTATTTGAGTCTCTCGAGCCTCCTCAAGCTCGACGATACTCCCACTATTTTCTTGCAAGAGAAACTCTTTCTCTAGAAACACAGCATGCCTTGAAACAAACATCTTTTGTTCCACAGGATGATAGAATTGGTAACCCCTTGTTTCCTTAGGGTATCCAATAAATAGACATTTATCAGACTTAGCATCCAATTTATCTGATACTGTCCGCTTCACATAAGCAGGACAACCCCATATCTTCAAGTAAGATACATGAGGTTTCTTACTATTCCATATCTCATATGGAGTAGTTGAGACTACCTTGGTAGGCATTCTGTTTAACAAGTAAACAGCTGTCTGAAGTGCATAGCCCCAAAAGGACTTGGGAAGAGTCGCATGATTCATCATTGACTTGACCATGTCCAACAAGGTCCGGTTACGCCTCTCAGATACACCATTATGCTGTGGTGTATATGGCGGAGTTCATTGAGACAATATGCCATTGTCTCTTAGATAATCAAGAAACTCTTGACTTAAGTATTCACTACCTCGATCCGATCGAAGTATTTTAATACTCTTGTCATGTTATTTCTCTACTTCATTTCTGAATTCATTGAACCTTTCAAAGGCTTCAGACTTGTGTTTCATCAAGAACACATACCCAAACCGTGAGTGATCATCGGTGAAGGTAATGAAGTAGCTATAGCCTCCTAAAGCTTGAGTTGACATAGGACCACATACATCAGTATGTATTAGACCTAGTAACTCTCCCACTCGTTCACCTTTTCCAGTAAAAGGTAACTTAGTCATCTTGCCTTTTAAGCATGATTCGCATGTATCGTATGAATCGTATTCAAACGATTCCAGAATTCCACATCGGTGTAATTCGGACATGCGTTTCTTGCTTACATGGCCAAGACGACAATACCACATGTAGGAGTCTAATTGATTATCTTTTCAAGCACGCTTGTTGTTCGCTTCGATATTGAAAATATCACTGGATACGTCCAACGTATAAACACCATTGCTTAAAGTTCCAGTCCCTTAAAGAACTCCATTCAAAGTTATGTAACAACAATTGTTACTAAAAGTCAAATGGTACCCATTTCTATTTAAACAAGAAATAGAAATGATGTTCTTTATCAACGAAGGAACATAAAAGCAATTGTCCAGTTCTAAGACAAGTCCTACAGGGAGTTCCAACAAATACGTTCCGATGGCGAGTGCAGCAACCGTTGCTCCATTCCCAACACGTAAATTTGACTCTCCCTTGACGAGTCTTCTTCTATTCCTTAGCCCATGTATGTCATTACATATATGTGAGCCACACCCAGTATCAAATACCCAAGTGTCTGAGGAAATAGAATGACAATCAATAAAGAAGATTTCTGAAGAAGATGGGGCATCCGATGCCTTATCCTTCTTCACGGACTCAAGATAAATCTTGCACTTTCTTCACAAATGGCTCTCCTTGCCATAATGATGGCAAGTGCCCTTTGAGTTCTACCTTTTTAGCATTTTTCTTCTTCCCTTCTCGCTATTCCTTTGACTTCCTCTTAGAACCTTTCTTCGAGGAATCAACTAACAACACCGCCCCTCGCTCATGCTTCTCGGAAGACTCCAGTCTTGACAGATGTTGAGCAACCACAGATGAACCTTCTTGCATCTCGAGGTGAAGAGGAGCTTTGAGACTTCGAACCTTTCGAATCTCACTTGCTCATCAACAACTCACAAAGATGAAGGACTACGATATGAGCATCCATATGCTCATGCTGCTTTCGTAGCTTGGGTTCCATCGCGGCTAGCATGATGCAACTCATTTGTTCAGAATCACTCACATGTTTCTGATAGGCCAACAATTGGTCCAGAGTTGCATCGTCACTAGGACAAGCGGGAAGAGGCGCTTCGAGGACATTTGCAAGCTTTTCAACCTTGAGAACAATTCTCAAGCTTCTAAGCCATCCATGAAAAAGTTCGGCCTAGTCAATTTATTCAATCCAAAATGGAACGCATAAATTAAAAGACAACATGATCAATTTTAGAAATACAAACGAGCATATATGAGAAAGATGATTTTTAAAATGCATCAATATACATTTATAAATCCCATTCATTTTCGAATTTCAAAAACCCCAAAATCACTTCGGGAGATCGTAGGTCCATCTCCGAATGGGCTGATATCCATCATAGTTATGAACAACCTTGGAGAGAGTCCAACAAGCCATTCATAACTACGACGGTAGGTATCGTCTATACCGATTGCATATCACGTATATGCAACTATCACAATGTGCTATCAACTAATTGAATGTTCACACATACGTTGGGTTGTTAACACATTAACAAGTATGCATCATATGCATAGCACCCAACTTCACCTCCCTTTACATCGACCTTGGAGAGTCCAACAAGCCGATGCTCCAGGTTAAAGCCAACCCATTAATCGAGAAATAGTTTTAATATGGTTAGAGCGCATTCAACCAATTAGCCCAGCTTGGAGAGAGTCCAACAACCAAAGCTAACGATTGACCTCTGACTCTTACCATATTAGTATTAAACTATTCCATGGTTTGAACATGTTCGGGTTCGAGCCGGGCTTGGAGAGAGTCCAACAACCCAAACAAGAAACGGAACTCTGGTTCTAACCATATCAATGGAAGGTGTAGGCTTTAATATTGTTTAAGGGTTTTATGTCTCATCCTCTTTCCATGCAAATAACTATTATCTACATGGCATGGCATACATGGCATACATCTACATGTCACGACACGCATGGCATAATGTTATGCATCTAATGCAATTACATGGCATACAATTATGTCATGTATATATTTCCTTATATGTCATAACTATTTATGGAAATAAAATATGTTTAAGATTTGATTCTCCAAATCAAATCATAATTAAATTAGGAAACAAATTTCCAAATCTAATCACATATTTTATTTATGGAATTATTTGATTAAGGAAAATCTATTTAGGAAACCAATTTCCTAAATCATTAAAACTACTTATGGAAATAAAATATTTTAAGATTTGATTTCCCAAATCAAATCAAGATTAAATTAGGAAACAAATTTCCAAAATCTAATCAAATATTTTATTTATGGAAAATATCAATTTTCATAAATACTTCCAACTTTCCAAAAGTGGAAGATTTCCATAAATACTTCTAGACTTTCCAAAATTGAAAAATTTCCATAAATACTTCTAAATTTCCAAAATTAGAAAATTTCCAGAAATAAAATTATGACTATCGCAAAACCATTTTACGATTATGTCGAAACACAACCTGGGCTCTGATACCACTGTTGGGTTTCCGGCACCGCGGCGTGTGTGTGTTCGATCACGTTTTGTAAACATGAACACAACGGAAGCAATAAAAATAATAAATCTATATTTATTACAACACACACAACACACGCATGCATATTACAACAAGTGTAGACATAACCGTAAATTTAAATTTGCAATAAAAGGAAATTTATCTACGTTATACCTTTCGTATGACGTGTAGCGGGAACGGCATCAACCGGAACGATCCTTCCTAGAATCATCTCTATCTGTATCCACGCCGAGTTACTCGGGATGACTTCACTAAGCCACGAGCTTCGTCTTCGTACGGGTTACTAGCCTCGTGTTGAAGATGACGTGATCTAGAGATGATCACGATCCGAATCCAAATTCGGATCCTAATACGAGTTCTCAAAACTCGATTCTCCGGAGAGGTATTCATCAACCAATTGACGAATCCTTCGTCCTCCACCTCAGAGGATTACCGGAGATCGAATCCCCGGTAAATCAGCCGCTATCGGAGCTCTAACCGTCGTCCAAACGACGCTCCAACGAGAGGAGAACACGCTGTCTAGAAAACTGGACATCTTTGGTGGAGGTGATAGGCGCCGGCCAACCAAGGGAGATAGAGCTCACCTTGATGCCAAACTTGAAGGAGATCACCGGAGCACTAACCGGCAACAGCTCGACGCCGGCGAGGGGGAAGGTCAGCACCTTCTGGACGCCAGTTGGAGCCTCAAGGTGGGCGGCGGCAAGGAGGAGGAGAGTTAGCTCCGAATTTCTCCAAGGAGAGGTGGGCGGCAACTTAGGGTTGTGGATTAGGGATTAAACCATCCCTTAAGCCCTCTTTTATAGAGAACTAATTCTCTTAATGGTTATTGGATCATAACAATTAGGCCCGTTAACCCGCTCCATTAAGATAAGTTAAAATAAACCAAACCATGATGGTTTATTTTAAGTTAAAACGAACCGAACCAACTTTTGGTTCATTCGTTTAAAATAAACCAAACCCTTTGGTTTATTCTCCTCCATTGGATTAGAACCAAACCATTTTGGTTCATCCATTATGTCTTCATAAGACACGACCCATCCACGCTTCCATTACGATTGAAACGATTTCATGCTCGCTTCATGTTTGGTCCAACCAAACCTAGTTTCTCTCGGTCTGAGAATCCCATTCTCAAGCTCGTTTTAAATCCTTCGGATTACGCTCGTTGTGCATGTGACCAAATAGGTTCTCGGTTTATGTTGGTCGTCTATAATTAACCATTAATTATAGAACGATCATGAGTGGCACCTAGTAGTACATCATGATCCCCAATTAACCGAAAAGATCAACGGTTGATCCAGAACTATTTCTGAAACCCTTCAGCTCGAATGAATCGTGCCCCATTCCCTTCACTCATCTTATACCCACTTGGTTCGTGACATGGTCTATAGTGTCAGCCCCCACTAGTCGACTCGTACGCCACACCTAGCCCAAGTATCATTTCCTCGTCCTACGGATTCTAGTTACTGCACATGTATCGAAGAGTACCTTACTCTAAACATGTAATGCTTTGGCCAAAGACTTTAGTAACAATCCGACGAGAGGCCATGGGTATACATCTCCTCGCAAGGAGTGGTTAATGTTTTATAGGCTATTCAAACAACTTCTATCACTTCGACTTATACCCAATCATCCCGGGTCCACATCTCCTTAAAGATTCTTGCTTAAGATGTCAAAGCATAAGTCTCCATGATCAAGATGACTTGAATACCGCAAGTCAAAGGAACATCACACTTAAGCTACAGTAAGAACTTCATTGACATATCTATATATGCAGAGAACCATATGAAGTCTTAAGGCTGGTCACTCCAATGAACTAGTTATCATAACTAGCATCCACGATTAACTTCGGACATCACTATGTCTCCAGCAAGTGAGAATCAGCTACTTGGATACACCAAGGAGTATATCTCGTGCTAGTCTCGACAGAATTGATGGTGTCCAAATCCATCAATTCATCGACTAGGGATAATTCTGATACATCACAATTACACATGTAGAGATACTCACTAGTTGTGATCCAAGCACAAATTCTCTCATGCTATGAATCGTATCGTGGACATTCAGTAAATGAGTTTAAGATCCAATCAAATACATAAAACATGTATACTCAAATAGTGAATCTTCATTTATCATATAAATTGTTCATAGATAAGGCGATTGCCTTAGGACATCTCTCATATATTACTAACATGTACTCCCACTAGTTTTTCTAGAAACAAAATCCCTTTCTAAAAAAACTCCAGCCTTTGCCACAAACACTTTGTGCTGTCTGGGAATGTAGAAGTAATATCCCTTTGTATCCTTGGGATATCCAACAAAATAGCACCTATTAGATTTGGGTCCCAGTTTGTCTGAGACTTCACGTCGAACGTAAGCCTCACAACCCCAAATCCTCATAAAAGACATCTTGGGATTTCTCCCTGTCCATATCATATATGGTGTCTTTATCACAACCTTGGATGGTACACGGTTAAGGGTAAAGGTTGCTGTGTCTAGAGCATATCCCGAAAAGGATATAGAAAGATCTATGTGACTCATCATAGATTGTACCATATCTAATAGGGTATGATTCCTCCTTTCGGATACACCATTCCACTATGGTGTTCCAGGAGGAGTGAGTTGGGATAGAATCCCACACTCAGCTAGATAGTCACGAAACTCATGGCTAAGGTATTCACCACCTCGATCTGATCGAAGTATCTTAATACTCTTGCCAAGCTGGTTTTGTACTTCATTCTTGAATTCTTTGAACTTTTCAAAGGATTCTGATTTATGTGTCATGAGATACACATAACCATATCTACTAAAGTCATCAGTAAATGTAATGAAGTACCTGTAACCACCTCTAGCAGCAACATTGAAAGGGCCACATACATCACTATGTATAAGTCCTAACAAGTCCATTGCTCTTTCGCTGTGTCCACTAAAGGGAGTCTTGGTCATCTTGCCTAAAAAGCAAGACTCGCATGTCTCATCTGATTCAAAATCAAATGAGTCCAGCAGCCTATCCTTATAGAGCTGGGATAAGCGACTCTCATTTATGTGACCTAAGTGACAATGCCAGAGATAGGTTTGGTTCAACTCATTTGACTTGAACCTTTTGGTACTTATGTTATAAATAGGGCTCTCTAAGTCGAGAAAGTAGAGTCCGTTCATTAGAGATGCACTACAATAGAACATATCATTTAAATAAACTGAACAACATTTGTTCTTTATTATAAATGTAAATCCTTTCTTGTCCAAACAAGAAATCAAAATTATGTTCTTAGTTAAAGTAGGCACATAACAACATTCATCTAATTCTTGTATAAGCCCAGAGGGCAGAGATAGATCATAAGTTCCTACAATAATAGCAGCAACTCTTGCTCCATTGCCTACTCATAGGTCCACCTCGCCCTTTGTCAATGCCCTGCTATTTCTCAGCGCCTACACATTGGTACAAATGTAAGATGGATATCCGGTATCTAATGCCCATGATGAAGAAATAGATAGATTGACTTCTATAACATTTATAACTGAAGTAGAAGTCTCACTTCTCTTCTTCTTAAGATCTTCCAGGTATGCCTTATAGTTACGCTTCCAGTGTCCAACTTCCTTGCAGTGGAAGCAAGCCCCTTCCTTGGCCACCCCTCCTTTGGGTTTCAGTTCCTTGCCTTTGCCCTTGGCTTGGGACTTTCCCTTACCTTTAGGCTTGCCCTTGCCTTTCTTCTTTTACACCATCAAAATGGTGTCAGATTTTCCCTTCTTAAGGTTAAGCTCAGCAGTTCTCAACATGCTGAGCATCTCAGGCAATGGCTTATCAATTTTATTAATGTTATAATTCATGACAAATTGATTGTAGGCTTGTGGAAAAGATTGCAAGATCAGGTCAGTGGCCAGCTCTTGGCCAAGTGGGAATCCCAGCCTTTGTAGGTTTTCTACGTACCCAATCATCTTGAGTACATATGGACCTACGGGAGTCCCATCTTGCATTTTGGACCCAAACAATGCCTTAGAGACTTCATATCTCTCGGCCTTGCTTGTCCTTGATATAGTTGACGAAGATGTTCAACCATATCATAAGCATTCATGAACTCGTGTTGCTTCTGAAACTCAGAGTTCATGGTCGCGAGCATTAGACATGACACATCTAATGCATCATATTGATGCTTCTTGTAAGCATCTTTGTCAGCTCGCGAGGCAGTGGTAGGAGGTGCCTCCGGAATGGGCTGCTCTAGGATGTACAGTTTCCTTTCTTGGGTGAGAATAATTCTCAGGTTCCTGTACCAATCCAGGAAATTTGCTCCATTGAGCTTGTCCTTCTCAAGGACAAAATGCAGAGAGAGAGTGTTCGTGTTTGTCGACATAGTAATCTACAACATACAATGCAGAGAATTAATATCATATTCCTTTTATCATTTAATTAGGCCTTTAATCAAATGATGCTCCCACTGAATTATAGAAATTTTGTAGAATCGAGTTATGGATGTGGTCAAACCACATTACTATATTCATACAAACTAGCTATAATTCTTGCGAGATAAGATCCACATCATACTAAGCCTTGAGTTAGCTTTGGCTAAATCGCCCAAGACTTAGTACGATCGGTAGGTAACACATTACCGGTTACATCTCTATGCAACTCTTGTTTATAGGATCAAGACCCACATTTACAAAAGACCTTGAGTTAGCTTTGGCTAAATCGCCCAAGATTTAGTGTAAATGCGATCTTATCCTATCTTTCCAACGATTGGAATATGCCTATAGTTCTACTTGATCGAATTGAGTTAACTAGTTTTACTCAATCTAATTGAGCTTACTCTAACCCAAGCCATGATAGGCGGGACAAAGATTGTCCCTCCGCACCTTACCAAGATAATATGTGTTGCTATGCTTTGGCAGATTCAACAACTACAAATGATCGAGGTGTTGATGGGTATCAAGGACTTGGTAGATATATATATATATAAAATCAACTGTGATGTGGTCATGGCCCTACTACGATCTTCTCAAGCCAATGAGAAGATCGGACGGTCAACCTAGGGCTAGTGGCTTCTCCAAGCGCTTCCTTTGACCGCCATGTGTCGTCGGCACCCTTCTCGTAACTTCGTCTACAAGTGGACTTTCCACCGCTCCATTTTGTACATTACAAATATGAAATTCGAGTTACATTCGAGTCTAAAACTATTTACAACTAGAATTTCAAAAGAAGAGGTACGACGCACAGGTCGCATACACTATACAACACGCACAACCACAAAAACGGTATGCAGGCCGTATTATGAATTACAACACATCATAATCCAATAAAATTGGGGTCATTGGGCCATGACAATAACATAATTATACATAATTCTAAATTATATATTTTTACATAAAATTTCTATAATTTTTCCTATTTTTTTTTTCAATTTTATGAGTCACCTCTCTGTAAATGTCCCGTAAGCGGTTTCCGGGCGCGATCGCGGGACAAGGCCCCTTTCGGGGATAAGGGCAGCGCCCCTACTCGCAAAATAAACTTTGCGAGTGTCCCTACTACGATCCTACAGTGACTTAAGTCACTGTTCCAAAAACCTAAAGCGAGAACTCGCCGTTTCGGAGAGTTTTTCTCGATGGTTGAAGCCTACAAGTGTCCCAACACTCGTTGCTTCGACTCTTCGAGAAAAATACCCAAAATTTCAATAAAAATAGGAAATTTACAGAAACATAAAAATCTATAATTTTTATATCTAATAAAAATATTACAAAAAATGAAACACATACATGCTTCGCACGTGGCTCTGATACCACTGTTGGACTTTCCGAGCCGCAAAAACTGCTTTTTGCGTTGCGGAAACCCCGGAAGTCCGGCCACGGATCCGTGCGAAGATGTATTAAAACTAAAATATGTATGTGTTTACTAAAAACCCTAGATCTACCGTAGATCTAGAAGGTGAGATCATTACCTCGATGTGGCGCCTTCGCAAATCCCGCTCGTCAAAAGCTTTGGAACTCAAGAGCGTCCACACTCCTCTATTGGTATCCACACAAGCAATAGGTGGAGAAAACACACCCTTGAGTGTGCTAGCACCCTATGGATGGTTCAGCCAAAGATAGGGATGGGAGAGCAAACTTGAGAGGAAGATGATCCAAGGAAGAAGATGAAGTTGTGTAACTCACACAAATAATTCTCATCTAATGAGAATAGTGGTCGACCACTTTTCTTAGGGGGGTTACATGCATGCATGTAACTCCTCCAAGA
The DNA here is from genome assembly GCA_025175895.1 of Wurfbainia villosa. Taxonomy (NCBI): domain Eukaryota; kingdom Viridiplantae; phylum Streptophyta; class Magnoliopsida; order Zingiberales; family Zingiberaceae; genus Wurfbainia; species Wurfbainia villosa. The sequence goes on along the minus strand of CM045991.1, from coordinate 75,117,666 downwards.
GCCAATGGCTCTTGGTCTCCCTCATGAGGTGGCACCACATGCTAAGTCAATGATGATGTGGAGCATCATCATTGGCCGGCCATGCCAAGTCATCATCATGACATGGCATTTGGTCAAGTCAAACTTGACCTTTCATCTTCCCTCTAAAGTCAAGTCAAACTTGACCTCTTATCTCCCATGGTTGATCAAATCCAACCATTTGATTCAAGTCAATTTAATTTAATGAATCTCTATTCATTAATTTAAATTGATTTGATGAATCAAATCTAAATTAGACTCATTCAACACTTGAATCAAATTGAGTCCAACTCAATTAGTCTAATTAGGATTACTCTTAATCCAATTTTGTTCATCCCATGAACCTAATCCTCATGGTTCATCATATGAACCTAATCTCCATCTAATTGCCCTTAGTGTGTGACCCTATAGGTTCTTGTAACGTTGGCAATGTCCCTAAACTGATTTAGGAACATAAGCAATGAGTGGTATCTAGCAACACATCATTGCTACCCAAGTTACAAGAATGTTGAGCTCCAACATCACCTTTGTGACTACTAATTGTGACTCTTACAAAATGTGACAATGTCCCTCTATCCTTGACATCTAGATTGACTAATCGAAGCATAGACCGTGTCATCCTCGGTACAATCTATATCTTGAACTCCAAGTAGACTCACTCTAATCAAATGAGCTCAAAATCTCATATTGACTCATTTGGGCATGGCCAAGCACTTCATGGTCTCACTCTATCAAGAATATCGATGTCACCCCCGTCATATAGGAGGAATAGATCCCATCTACATCACTCACATCCTTCCGTATAATTTGTTACATACTCAGTAATCGCCTTTATAGTCCACCCATTTACGGGTGACGTTTGACGAAGCCAAAGTATGCAACTCCTTATGTAGGGAACCATGGTGACTTCAAGTCTAAGGACTAATAGTCATACTAATAGCCATATGAGAAAGTATATGACACTCATATAACGATCCATGATACTTTCTCATGGCGGGTCATTCAGTATACATTCTCCAATGCATACCCATGTGTCAACTTGATATCTCATATCCATGACTTATGAGATCAAGTCATCGTGTTGACCTACATGCTAGTCTCTACGCATTAACATTGTCCCTGAATGTTAATACTTGACTAGGAATGATTAAGAGTAGTGTTCTCTATATCATCTCATTATCGATTCAACCAATCGATTGATATAGATAAGAACCTACTACTCAAGGACATTATTATATTTAGTTATTTGGCACGAATACAAGTAAATATAATAACCATGCCTTTAGAAATAGGAATATGATACAATAAAGTCCATACATCAATCATCACATGATTGGCTCTAGGGCTTTCATTAACAGGAGCATTGCAGAGTCGTGCGCCTGATGCTGCCGAGGGACGTGGTCACGAACGAAGAGAACTTCGGCGAGGGAATTCGAGTGAGATGAGAGAATGAGTGAATTGTAAGTAGCTCATTAGGTGAACTTGGCCGAATGGCTAAGTGTCGAATGAGTTTTCCCGACATAAGTCGACTGCCATGGAATGGCGGATCGCTTCGAGAGTTGAATGGGTTCGACCGCATCCGACTAAGTTGGTTTGGGGCAGCCGATCCATCGCCATATGTGGGCGATCGCCAAGACCATCCGATCGGCGCAAGGCGGCGATCGATCAAGAGGGTTTGGACCACATAACCACTCATAGTCGATCGGGCGATTGACTACGGAGGCGATCGGCGATGGGATCCATCACCGCCCAAGTGTTCCGTTGGACTAAGCGGCCGAGGATCCGGACGTGTTGAAGTGAGGTGCTGACTCGCAATGATAGGGCGCGATGACCGTGGTGGCGGGAAGAAATCATCCCTCTCTATAAAAAGAGAGGGTGTGAGCTTTTGGATGCCTAATGCTTATGCTCTAAGTGACCATCCAAGTGCTATACAAGATTCAAACTCCTTCTCTTAGCTTTCTTTCACATCTATTGTAAAAGAAAGAGTGTCTTTGAGGTGTAAGGGTTACCTCCACCTAGCTTAGTGCAAAGGAGAGACCGATAGTGATTTGGTTGCGGAGTGATTCACCTGGGACAAATCGGACCGTGGATTAGCGGCGTAGCCGTGAACCACGTTACGACTTTGTGTTAGCATTTTTTGTTTCCTTTTCTTTGTCTTTCTTTGTTTGATTTTCTTGTCTTGTTGTTTCCGTTGCCCTAATCTTGTTTATAGACGAGCAAATTCCGTTATCCAACGAAAGAGGGCTATTCACCCCCCTCTAGTCGGCCGATCGATCCCCTACAAGTGGTATCAGAGCCAAGGAAAGCTTGTCGAGGACTAATCGCCACAACAAGCACATTCAAGAATGGTCGGCTCAAATATTCATCCGCCAAAGTTCGAGGGGGAATTCTCTTGATGGAAAAAGAGAATGGAGGTATTTTTCGAGACTGATTTTGAAATTCTTTTGATTATGGAAAACGGTTTTGAATTGCCTAGGAATGAAGAAGGGGAGCTATTGGAAAAATCAAGATGGAGTAAAAGACAAAGAGAGGAGTACTTGGCGAATTTAAAGGCCAAGCACCACCTCTACAATGTACTCCCCCAACAAGAAGTAAATAGGATAGGGGAGTGTGCTATGTGGGAGAAATTAATAGAAATTCATGAAGGCACATCCGAGGCGAAACTAGCAAGGAGAGATGTCCTTCACTCCCAATTATCCAACATCAAACTTGAAAAGGGAGAGAAGGTAAAATCCCTACACTCTAGATTTAAGGAAATTCTAACCGGCTTGACAAGTGTAGGTGAAAGGCTCTCCAACTGGGATATGGTAATGAAGGTCATAGATGCCTTTCCCTGGTCCTCAAGATGGAGCTTCATGGTGGACTCATTTTACATCTCCAAGAACTTAGAAGTGAGCACCTTGGAGGAGTTCTTCTCAACAATGGAGCTCCACGAAACGAGGCTTGAAGGAATACAAGAAGACACAAAGTTTCAACCTTCAAGAGGAGTAGCCTTGATGGCACACAAGGGGAAGAAGAAGATAGAGATCCCCTCCTCCTCCGATGAAGTGTCCTCCTCCTTCTCCATGGATAGCACGGAAGAAGCCTATATGGTAAGGAGGGTAAGGCATGATTTAAAAGGTTTTCAATTTAATAAATCTAATGATAGGAGTAGAAGACCAAGGGGGAAAATTATTTGCTACAATTGCCAAGGAGAGGGACACATAAGGGACAATTGTCCCCTCTTGAACAAAAACAAGGAGGAGAAGAGAAAGAAGGAAGAAAAGAAGAAGAAGGGGAGCAAGAAGAAAAAGGAAAAAGAAAAGAAGGCCAAAGAAAAAGGGAAGGCCAAGGTATTCAAAGCAAAGACATGGGATGATCCTTCTTCCTCATCATCATCCGAAGAGGAAGAACATGTCTACTCCAACCTTGCACTAATGGCTTTTGACGACTTGATTGCCCCTCCTCTGAAAATGAAGGATCAAGCTCAAGTGGAGAGAGCTCAAGTGAAGGGGGAGCCTCCTCTACATCCTCATCATCGGAAGAGGATTTGGTAAGTGAGGTAACGAATCTACCCCCTAAGCAAATAATGTCAATGATTTCTAGCCTCACTAAGGATTCATTTAGGGCAAAGAAAAGGAATAAATGCATGCTTGAGCAAATTAAGGATTTAGAACAAAAATTAGAAAAAGCATGCTTAAATGATAATAATGATGCATGCTCACATGATAACTATATGCCTTTGGATGTTAATGATGAATGCATAGAAGAAAATAGGGCTTTAAGGGAAAAGGTAGATTATTTGACAAAGGCCCTAGAAAAATTTACAATAGGCTCCAATACCCTTAACATGATAATTGGGAGCCAAAGGGCAAGCTTCAACAAGAAAGGCTTAGGTTATAAAGAAAAGAAAAATGAAAAGGCCTATAAATGTCTAATTGCTAGGGGTCAAGATAAAAAGAAAGTAATTGCTAGGAAATGGATCCCTAAATAATTTTTAGTGAACCCCATAGGAAAGAACTTATTTTGGGTTCCAAAATCCATCCTAAAGGGTTAGGAAAACCCTAGGATAGTCAACCATATGGACTTTACCTATATCATATTTTTGGTTGACTTAGGATGGCGGGACAACATTTTTGAAATAGTGTTAGGTGATGATAATGCACCTATAAATAGATAAATCATGCTTTAGGTGATATTTGCCTTATTATCATGATATAATACCTAATGCATGATCACAATTTGACGAATACATTTGTTTCATGATCATAACATGAAATTAATTCATATATGTCTTTATGATCATGTGGAATGATAGGATGATACTTAACCTTGATAGAATTGCATGAAAATAATGGTTAAGTATATACAAATACCTTTAGGATACATCTCACACTCACCATAGGCTACTTTGATTGAAAACTTAGCATGAGTGAGATGATAGGATGATACAAATGTCCACTAGTGCCTATGGCATTTAGATGGTCATTTAAAGTATCAAAATAGCAATAATAGACCAATCATGGGGAAGACTTATGTTTAATTCATAGACATATTGCCCAAAGATCATGGTTGGATATTTCATATGTTTTTAAAACAATTTCTTACCTTAAAATCTGTGTATTCATGTTTTGAAACAATCCAAAGCAAGACTAGGTGTTAAAATGGATACTAACATGATAAAAAACCTAGTGGTTTTTAAAGCTTTTGGATTTTTGGCAAATCTCTGAAAATATAATGATTTTTCATGAACAACTATTTTTCATTGATAGATATACTTACAAGAAATATGTTCCCCAAATTTCATGATTTTTCGAATTTTATAGAATTTTTTACTCATTTCAAATTCACTTTAAAATCGAATTTCGAATCCATGCTGATCGTAGTCCAATCGATCATCGTAGCCTGATAATATGCCCAATAACCTTTTGTATCCAATTTTAAGGCATGTTTTTCGCTAGACATGATGCCATGATGTATAAACTTTGTTAATCTTTTTTATGGTGTCAAAGGGGGAGAAAACTATATGTTTAAGTAAGGGGGAATATATTTAAGGGGAGTTTCATGTATTAAGGGGGAGAGTTGCTAATCATGTTATTTACATGCTTTCCTTTCTTAATATTTTATCAAATGTTTTTATCTAACTTAAACGGATTACCACACATCAAAAAGGGGGAGATTGTTAGGGCAATCTCTTGCCGTGATATGGTTTTGATGTGTGTGGCAAAGGGTTTAAGTTAGGTTGTTATTATGATTTGATATGTGCGTTGGAGTCTTACAGGACTTAGTAATTCACACATGGAGCCTTGGCGGGTTCACCACTCAGAACCTCATGCTTGAGTCGGAGAAGGAGCATGCAGAGCCGTGCACTTGATGCTGCCGAGGGACCGCCGGACGAGATGACTTGAAGGGAAGCCAAGGAAGCACACTTCGGAGGCAAGAGACACGAAGGAGCATTGAAGAGCCATGCGCCTAATGCTGCCGAGGGACGTGGCCGCGAACGAAGAGAGCTTCGGCGAGGGACTTGTTGGGGGATCGAAAAGGCCGGCTAGAGGGGGGTGAATAGCCCTCGTTCGTTAGATGGTGGAATTTACTCGTTCTCGTTGCGTGCTCGTCTACAATTCTTGTTAGCGCAGCGGAATAACAATAATAATACTAACAAGATACACAAATACACCCAAGCACATGCAATACACAAAGATATACATGGTTCGGAACCTTAGGGTTCCTACTCCACGGGGCGAGCTCAACGAGCTCTAGAGATGCACACGGTAATACTCAAACTCCTTCTCGACTACACGTCGGAGGTGGAGAAACCTCTCACAAGCAATTACAATAGTAATATAGAAATACAAGCAAATACACAAATACAATACACAAGAAAACTTTCACCGATTGCTTTGATCACTTTGCTTGTTGCTTGCTTTAGATGGCTCTTGAAGGACAAGAATGCAGCAGCAATTCCCCTCCAATAGCTCCACAAAAGGCTTGGAAAAAACCTCCATCTCGAGCTCCATTTATAACCTGCATTGAGCTGTTTTCGCGCCTAGCAGTCGACTGCCAAAAGGCCCAAGTCGACTGCCCTGTAGTCGTTGTCTCACAACAGCCAAATCCACGTCAGACAAGTTCCAACGGATCACCTACCAGTCGACTGATGATGCCCATCAGTCGACTGGTGACCTAGTAGTCGACTGCCCAGTCAGCTACGGAGCATTCTGTGCTCGCGACACTCCCATCGATCATCATCCCTCGGCGATCGCCGACATCATTGATCGCCTCCATGGCACTCGACTGTCAAGCACAAAACCCTAGCCTTACACCAGTCGAACCCTAGTCGACTTGGATCAGTCGAACCGGCACCTATGCCAGTCGACTGATGTCGGGCAAAACCTCAAACACCAAGTTGTTTGAGCATCTGACCATCGAGTAAACCCTCAAACATCAAGTTTGAGCCTCCGACACTCAGTCTTAGCAACTTGGCCATGTCCACCTTATCCCTCTTGGAGTTCCCCACCGAAGCTCTCTTCCCTCGGCCTATATCCCTCGGATGCGCCAAGCGCATGACTTCGCAATGTCATCCTTCGCGTCTCATACCCTAGAAGTATGCTTCCCTTTGGGCTCACTCCATTCGCTCCCCGTCCAACGGTCACTCGGATGCACCAAGCGCACGGCTTCGCAATGCCATCCTTCACTGACTCAAGGACCCGAGCCTAGTGAACTTGCCAAGTTCTCAAGACTTCCCAAATGCACCAAGTGCACAGCTTCGCAATGCATTTCTCACCAAGCACCAAGCGCACGGCTTCGCAATGCTTTGGATTTCCCATGCCAAGCATCAAGCGCACGGCTTCGCAATGCTTTGGACTTTCCCATGCCAAGGCTTCCTTCTTGGACTTCCACACCAAGCTCCATGCTTGGATTTTCCATGCCAACCCCATATTGGACTTTCCCATGACAATCCCATGTCATGAGTTTTGTCTATCATCAAAATATTATCAAGGTACTGCTCGAGTCAAACTCGAGTCAACCTGGGCCGATTGCACCAACAATCTCCCCCTTTTTGATGATTGACAAAACTACCATCACAAGTCTACTAATTCTCCCATATTGGCAATTCTCATATCCCAATGAGAATTCCAACGAACCCTAATTGGTAACTTGGTAACTTCTCCCCCTTTTTGACATTACATCAAAAAGGTCCTCCCCAAGGGTATGAATGTCTCATATCCCAATGAGATCTTACAATCTCTCCCTTGGAGGAACACATGCCTACAATCTTTCTAATGATCCCATATCACTTAAAGAGAGGCAACCCAATTTTCCTCCCATGAGGAAATACACATCCATCTTCCCATGATGGATACCTCCCCCTAGAGGCTTGCTCCCCCTTGAGCATTGCACCAACAATGTCCTTGTAGAGTCCCTAACCCAATAGGAACATTAACCAAATCAAAATTAAGGCAAAGTTCAACAATGAATTCTCTTCCACCTTAAAGTTGATACTCTCCCTAAAACCCTTCTCCTAATCCATGTCCAATGGATTTCCACCCTCTCTAATGCTCTCCCAAGCATATCCTAGGGTTAGGAGTGGTTAGGGGACCTTAACCTAGCTGAACATGGGCCTAACCAACAAGATTTACCCGAAATCACTGGGCGATCATCAAATCGTAAATCAATCATTGCCACCCATTCATCGATCATTGCCTCCATGGCGATCGCGATTTATACATTCTGATTTTGACATTCGATGGATTTCCGAAATCCATAAGTAAATATACGTAATTTTAAAAATCTTGAAAATGCATACGTATAATACTTATCCTAAACACTATGGGTGAAAAATATTGGAAAATTATTTTACCCACTAAATTAGAAGATTGATACAAAGTTCAAAAGTTTAGAAAAGCTTCAATAAAGAGCCCTCTTTGTATCATCCCATTCAATGGTGATAGCTATCAAAAGATAGACTTCACCAATGTTTTTTAAAATGTTTTCAAAATGTTTTTAAAACCTTTATTTTCTTTTTCCTAAACATCTCACAAATATCTAGATGTGTAAAACACATACAAGTCAAGTTTTTAGTGAGATGTGGGTTTTGTTTTCTTTATGTTCTCATGCATATTTCTAGGCCACAGAATTTGATTCCCTTCAAATTGTGTCATAGTCCTTAATTTCATTTTATTTAATGCATGATATGATTATGGCATAAATATGGTATAGATAAAAGCATATGCCAAAATCATGATGTCATGGCATGTAAATGACATTTAAGCATACATGACATATAAAAATAAATCTAAACATTATCATGACATATTTAGAGATACAAATGAGAATGATGTCATGACATGACAAGGCAAATAAAGCATGGCAAGAAAAATATACTAAGGTATAAAATGCCTAAGTGTTAAAATCAATTTGCCATTTCTAGGGATTAAATTCACTTTGCCTTAAACCATTCATTTCCCTAGTGTGCCAAAAACCCAAAATAGCACACCACGACCTCTATGACCTAATTGTGCCAATTTAAATCATTCTAAACTTTTCAAACACATTGGCACATCCTAATGTGTCAACTCTACTATAGTAAGGTTAACTACCCATCCATTTAGGGTTTACACACCCTAACCCATCTAGCGTGAATCGATCACGCTCTTAGGAACCCAATATCTATTGGTGCTCCTTGGGTTAACAAGGTATTCCCTAGGGATAACTTCCCTAGATACCTTCCTAATGACCCTTTTAGGCTTTGAAGCCATAGTCTTTTGGGTCTTTCCTAGGTCAACTCTAGAGGTGACTCCTCCATCGACCTTCTTAGTGGCTACATTTGATTTCTTTGAGGTGTTAGCCACTAAACACATACCATGGCTAGACTTAGGGATGGCTTCCCTATTAGCCTTGGTTTGTCTAGACCTAGATGATGTTCCATAATTAAATGGAACATTATGGTAGGACATAGGTTTGTGACCCAAACCCTTCTTGCCCTTAAATGTTTCTTGTTTCCTAGGTCTTGACTTTTGTGCATTAGACCCCTTAATCGAGTTTGATATTATTGCTAGGGTCTTCTCCAATTTTTCTAGCCTTGATCTCAAGGCTTGGTTCTCCACCTCTAATTTCATCAATTTTGAATTTTCATTTATCTTTTGGGAAATGTTTTTTCCTTTTAGGCATATGCCTAGATTTCTTGGGATTAACACCCAAGTTTTCTTCAATTCTCCTAATTGACTCCCTAGGTAAAATAGATCTAGTGTTTTGAGTCCTAGGTTTGTCCTTAGAGAAACTAACATGTTTAGCACCTAGACAATACACCTTATTATTTCTCTTATCATGCTTTTCATTGATAATAGCAAGAGAACTAAAATAATTTTTAGCATGCTTTTTGACTTTAGGAATTAAAGGTGCATTAAGTAAATTTACATTAGGGTTAGCTTTAGGAGCTCCCCCTACATGACTTGCACCTTCTTGCCCTTTCTTCCTCCCCTTAGGGCATTTGCTTCGGTAGTGTTGATGTGTATAAATCATGCTATGTTTTCACTACTCCATATACATGCATTTTATCTCATTTCATGTCCTAGGCATGTATTTTATCATGATTTAGTTAAGTTTAGCATATTTTGGACAAAGAGACTGCTTTTGGGTGTTTTTCGTGTTAACAGGGCAAAGAAGCATGCGTATCAAAACAACACAGGCGTGTCATCAGTGACACGTCCGTGTCAGGAGTTCCAGCCTTCAACACGTCCTGGTTCAGCAGCCGACACGCCCCAGTCAAAGTGTTGACACGGCTGGCATATCAAAACAACACAGGCGTGTTATCAGTGACACATCCGTGTCAGGAGTTCTAGCGCTCAACACGCCCCAGTTCAGCCTTCGACACGCCCCAATTCAAGCGCAACACGCCGGAAGCCGCGACCGCACTGTGCCCTCATTTGGCAGGCGTGTTGTCTGACTCGTTCCTTTTCTGCGAGGATCTTCGTAAATCTTTTGCCTTAATTAAAGAGGAGGCCAAGGCTATAAAAGAGAGATATTCTAACCCTAGAGGAGGACGGCGGGTGGTGAAAATGATGACAGAAGAAGGAGGATAAGGAAGGAGTCGACGACAGAGGAACACAGATGGCACTAAGCATCGTAATTTCTTTCTCTAGCAATTATTGCTAGACTATGGAGTAGTGTCTTGTAATCTTAGGACGGGGGAGTAGCCCTTGACAATTTATGATGGATGATGTAATCTATACTACTTGAATTATTATTTATTTTGATCTAGTTTTTGGATTCTTATTGATAAACCTAATGAGCTAAGGGGAAGTACCTAACAGTGAACCCAAGTTCCCGAAACCCAGAACCAACTAGGGATTAACTCCTGCCAAGTAGCGGTGGTGTATCTATGAGGGCTTGCGGGGGTCTCGTGACAGGTCCCCTTAGCTGATTATGGTCCCGTGTGCAAACCTACTATGAAAAGGAATTTAGACTCTAAAGAAACTCTTATGGACTTAATGGATCTATCAAATCCAGTTTTTACCAAGTAACAGAGGTAAGACTAGGGAGGTTTGCGGGGGTCCCTTAGCTGATTATGATCCCCTACGCTCGAATACCGTGACAGGTAAATTGAGTTTTATAGGTACAGTTAGTGTAGACCTCGAAAGGGGCCATTGATTTACCTTATGATAGGTTCCATCAAAACAACTCTAATAGGGGTAGGAAAGAATTAAATCACCTTATAAATCATTGACGTGGTGAAACCCATATCCTAAGATTCTCCTCAACTATTGACTTTTAGCTCATTCTTCTCATTCGTTGTTCTTGACTGCTCAGTGTCTTTGCTTAATCCACAAATTGATTGACTAGATAACTTGGTATCACGATCATTCGGTAATTGTCCCAATCCCTGTGGGATCGATATTTTTATTACTTGACGACAACAGTGCACTTGCGGAAAATAAGACATCAAGTTTTTGGCGCCGTTGCCGGGGATTGGCACTCAATATTGAATTGAGCATGATTTAGTTAATCTAGATTTCTATTTTTGTTCCTAATCTTTGTGTCTATTCTGAATTCTTGTTTTGGGAGCCTCTCTTGTTGTTGCATGCACAGACTTAATAGGGAAAATCTCGATATTGATCCTGAGATAGAGAGAACTTTCCTTGCTAGAAGACGATTTCAGCAACATCAGGAATACAATCTGACCTCCGACATGGCTGACCAGAACGAGAATAAACCTTTAAGGGATTATGCAGCACCTAGTACAAGGGGATTGAGATCGAGTATTAGAAGACCCCCTATTGAAGCGAACAATTTTGAATTAAAACCGGTTCTACTATCCATGGTCCAACGGCATCAATTCGGAGGAGCACCCACTGAAGATCCAAATCCGCACTTGGAAGTATTTTTGGAATTTTGCAAAACTTTAAAACTGAATGGAGCCTCAGCTGATGCTATTAGATTGCGCTTGTTTCCTTTCTCATTGTGGGACAAAGCTAGAGCCTGGCTACACTCTCTTCCAGCAGATTGCATAACTACTTGGGATCAGCTGGAGCAAAGATTTTTAGACAAGTATTTTACACCCAGCAAAACTGCAAGTCTTCGTCATCAAATCACTAATTTTATGCAAAAGGATGGAGAAACACTATTTGAAGCATGGGACAGATTTAAGGGATTACTACAGTAATGCCCTCATCATGGGCTGGAGAAGTGGCTCATTGTTCATACTTTCTATAATGGAATCTCGTATGCTACTAAAGTTTCTCTTGATTCTGCTGCAGGAGGAGCTCTTATGAACAAAACATTGGATGAAGCATTTGAGATCATCGAGAATGTGGCAATGAATTCTCACCAATGGGCTACAGAATGAGGATATCAAACTAAGATGCCAGGTAAGTTTGAGGTAAGTACCCTTGATCTACTCAGTGCAAAAGTCGATGCGTTAACTCAAAAGCTCGAACATTTTAATGTATCACCAGAACTCGTCTAATGTCACTTGCGAGATGCGTGGTGTAGCGGGACATGTAGCGATGGTGCCGAATCCTACACGCACCATCATCGAAAGGTGGGATTGAGCAAGTAGATCGCTAAATAATTTTAATCGAAGCCTAATGGTGGCAACCCTTACTCGAACACGTACTGATCCGGTTGGAGGAATCATCCCAACTTTTCAGTATAGAGCCAACCAAAATTCTTACAGACGAGCAGTTTTGGAGCACCTTGATTTCACCGGGACCCAAGTCGAGCTTAGAAAGATGATGGAGAATTTTACGTGTCGGGGAAGATAAATGATGAATTTCGACATATTGTAGAATCAAATCGGCAACATCAAAATATCTGAGGCAATCAAGCAATTGGGAGGAAAGGTTGATAATTTGACTAATCACACAAGAATCTTTGGAAAATCAAATTTCCCAAATTGCCATTTCGGCATCAAGGCGCCGCGATTTCTGAAATTGAGTAAACCCAATGAGCATTGTAATTCCATAAGTTTGAGAAGTGGAAGGATTTTAGAAGGAGACAGAGCTCAACAAGCGCCTCCTGTGCTAAAGGACATGGCGTGTCGAGTTGGAAGAAGACGACGCGCTGGGTTGAATAGAAAGGAAGCCGACACACCTAACCCGGGCATGTTGTTCAACACGCTGAGGAGAGAATACCTAGCGAGCCGCGGTCGGTAACACACCCGTGTCGGGTCACTCCGGCGCCACGCCCGGCTACAAGCGACAGGCATGTGTCAATAGGGAACCAAGAACATATAAGCCCCTATCCCGTTCCCTCGTGAGGGTGAAAATTGGATGAACAATTTGGTAAGTTCCTTGAGGTAATTAGGAAGCTATATATTAATATACCTTTTACAGAAGCTCTTCAACAAATGCCTACATACTCCAAGTTCTTGAAGGACATCTTAACCAATAAAAGAAAAGTCGAGGAGCATGTAACAGTGGCTCTTACTGAGGAGTGCAGCGCTTTAATTAAGAACATGGTACCTCCCAAACTAAATGATCCAGGTAGCTTTTCTATCCCTTGCATAATTAATGACTCAAATTTTGATAAGGCTTTTTGCAATTTGGGCGCCAGTGTCAATCTGATACCTCTTTCCATATGCAAGAAATTGGATTTGGGAGAAATGAAACTAACTACTATGGCCTTGCAGTTAGCCAATCGCTCCATTAGATATCCTTTGGGAATCTTAGAAGATGTACCAGTGCAGGTGGGAAATTTTATTATTCCTGCAGATTTTGTAGTGCTTGACATGGATGAAGACCCATGCATTCCACTCATTTTGGGGAGACCTTTCTTAGCTCTGCAGAGCAATGATAGATGTCAAGAACCATAAACTCTCACTTGCATTTGGAAACGACAAAATTGAATTTGACCTTTCAAAAGTTAAACAACCTTCTTTTTGATGTTTGTTGTAGGATTGGATTTCGATCAATAGCACTAGAAGACACAGAACAAACTCATCTTAATAAGCTCGGAGGGGATTTTGAGGATAAAGAGCTGGAGATTTCCGACCCTAACCTCACACAACAGGTAGAACATAAGCCTCTTCCATCAACACTCAGATATGAATTTCTTGGCGAAAACTCTACTTATCCTGTGATCATTAATGCTAATCTGAGCAATGTAGAGACCGAAAAACTGATTGAGGTATTGAAAACACACAAGAACGTCATTGGATACAAGATTGATGACATTAGGGGAATTAGTCCATCGGTTTGCATGCACAAAATTCTACTAGAAGAAAATTTTAAAACCTCTATAGAGCATCAAAGAAGACTGAACCCAGCCATGAAAGAGATAGTTAAGAAAGAGGTCATGAAATTGCTAGATGCAGGAATTATCTACCCAATATCCGATAGCGAATGGGTAAGTCTTGTCCATGTTGTGCAAAAGAAAGGGGGGATAACGGTAATAAGGAATGCTACAAATGAGTTAATCCCCACGAGAGTGGTTACGGGATGGAGAATGTGTATTGATTATAGGAAATTGAATAAGGAAACTAGGAAGGACCACTTTCCCATCCCATTTATTGACCAAATGCTAGACCGGTTGGCAAAACACTCGCATTTCTGTTACATAGATGGATACTCTGGTTTCTATCAAATCCCTATTTATCCTAATGACCAAGAGAAAACAACTTTCACCTGCCCATATGGTACTTTTGCTTTCAAGAGAATGCCTTTTGGACTATGCAATGCACCCGCCACTTTTCAGAGGTGTATGACTTCAATTTTTTCTGATATGATCGAGAATATAATGGAAGTTTTCATGGATGATTTTTCTGTATATGGTGCAGATTTTGATATGTGTTTATCTAATTTGGTCAAGGTCTTGCAGAGATGCGAGGACATGAATTTAATGCTTAATTGGGAGAAGTGCCACTTCATGGTGCGAGAAGGCATAGTACTTGGGCACCTAGTTTCACACCGTGGTATTGAGGTGGACATTGTTAAAACTGAAGTGATCAAGAAGTTGCCTCCTCCAACTGATGTCAAGGGAGTGCGTAGTTTCCTAGGACATGCAGGGTTCTACCGACGGTTCATCAAGGACTTCTAAAAAATTTCAAAGCCATTAACTAATTTGCTTGCTAAAGATGTTGTGTTTCACTTTGATAATCCTTGTCTTGATGCATTTTCCAGGTTAAAGGAAGCATTAACAACCGCCCCAATAATGCAACCTCCAGATTGGAGTCTCCCTTTTGAAATTATGTGTGATGCAAGTGATTTTGTTGTGGGGGCAGTGTTAGGACAAAGGAAGGATCGCAAAGTGTATGCAATCTACTACGCCAGTAAAACATTGGATGAAGCACAAATGAATTATGCTACCACAGAGAAGGAACTCTTGGCTATAGTAATTGCTTTCGACAAGTTCAGATCTTATATCATAGGGACCAAGGTGATAGTTTACACAGATCATGCGACCATAAGATACTTCGAGTAAAGGAATCTAAGCCAAGACTTATCCGGTGGATACTTCTTCTACAAGAGTTTGACTTGGAAATCCGAGACAAACAAGGAACGGAGAATGTAGTTGCAGACCATCTATTGAGGATTCATCAAGAATCAAATGCGGGAAGAGCCGATGATCTTGCTATAAATGATTTCTTTTCGGATGAGCAGCTACTAGCGGTCAGAACAATCAAGGCTCCATGGTATGCTGATTTTGCCAACTACCTAGCTTGCGGGATAATACCTTCTCACATGAGTTATCATCAGAGGAAGAAGTTTCTTTCGGATGTAAAGCATTATGTGTGGGATGAACCATTCCTGTTCAAGCAAGGGGCGGATGCTATATATCGAAGATGCGTATCCGAAGAAGAGATTGAGGATATATTGTATCACTGTCATTCTTCTGCATATGGAGGTCACACGAGCACAGACAAGACTGCGGCAAAGGTTTTGCAAGCAGGATTTTATTGGCCTCATATTTTTAGAGACTCTCGGAATTATGTGACGACTTGTGACCGCTGTCAAAGGACCGGGAACGTATCAAGGAGACATGAGATGCCTCAAAATTCGATATTGGAAGTCGAATTGTTCGACGTCTGGGGAATTGACTATATGGGACCCTTCCCTACTTCCTATAAAAATACCTATATACTGGTGGCAGTGGACTATGTGTCTAAATGGGTTGAGGCTCTACCATCCCCCTCTTGTGATGCAAAAACAGTCATTAAGCTCTTTAAGAGTATAATATTTCCAAGATTTGGAATACCGAGAGCAGTAATAAGTGATGGAGGCTCACACTTTATCGAAAGACAATTTGAAAGCCTTCTCAAGAGGTATGGAGTAACCCATAAACTAGCCTCACCATATCATCCACAAACGAGCGGGCAAGTAGAAGTTTCAAATAGGGAAATCAAGACTATCTTGGAGAAAACAGTATCAAGATCAAGGAAGGATTGGTCTTTAAGACTTGACGATGCTCTATGGGCCTATCGAACTGCCTACAAGACACCCATTGGAATGACTCCGTTTCGATTAGTTTATGGAAAACCATGTCATCTTCCAGTTGAAATAGAGCACAGGGCATATTGGGCAATTAAATGGCTTAATTTTGACCTGAAGAAAGCCAGAGAGAAAAGAAAACTGCAGCTAAATCAACTTGAAGAACTACGCCTTGATGCATATGGACATGCAAGGTCTTACAAGGAGAAAACGAAGAGGTGGCATGACAAGAATATCATGCGCAGAGAATTCCATCAAGGAGACTTGGTATTACTATTCAACTCAAGATTGAAACTCTTTCCTAGGAAGCTGAAATCCAGATGGTCGGGGCCATATCGAGTTGAAAAGGTTTATCCTCATGGAGCTATTGATATATCTAATGAGTCTACAGGAATTTTTAAAGTAAATGGTCAAAGACTTAAGAGATACTTCGCAACCAATTCTATTGAGCTGATTGGAGACGAGGAGGGGCAAAGCACACTCCTCGAGCCATATCCCAAAAACTAGGGAGTAACTGAGGGGTCAAGCTAACGACCTTAAACAAGCGCTTCTTGGGAGGCAACCCAAGCTATTTTCATTTTTTTTTAGTCATTTTATTTTATTTTATTTTATTCTTTATTCTATTTTTATTTTTTCAGGTTTACAGGACACAACATGTTAAACGTACCACTGCGTGCCAAATTAACACTACCCGCCTATGCAGAACGACACAGGCGTGTTGAGGTTATCCGAAGACAACACAGATCGAGCGTGTTGATGAGCACGCCCGTGTCGCACACTTCTCAAATCACTGCGCTGGGCGGACTACGGCACGCTGGTGATCGATGCGACATGCCCTGCCGGCATGCCCGGGAGGACGGAGCACGCCTATGTCGCGCTTAAACGGGTCGGGTATTTGCGTAAGAGGATGCCCGACATGCCTATGCTGCGGATAGCCCTCTAAAGTCGGCCTGAGCATGGCCTAATTTTCCACTCGCGTTACAAGGTTGAAGCAGCCACCGTCGGTCTCTCTCAAGCAGCCGAGGAGCTAACATGCTGTCTCTCCCTCCCCAACGCCATGAGTAAGCGAGTGAAGACTAGAGGAGGAGCTTCTTCCTCTTCGGCAAGGGACAAGGGAAAAAGAAAAGCTCAGTATTTGGGTAACGATCCTCCTCCGACCTCTTGCCATCCATATGGAAATGTTTTTATGATGTTATGAAGTCTAAATTGATAGCTTGAAAAAAGGAAGTTAGTATCTACAAGAACTATAGACTTCTACACATTGACCACCCTAGGGTTAAGAGATGACATAACTTGGTTGACCAATAGGATAGGCTGGACCGAGTTTATCACGCACCATCATCTTACTTACCCTAGCATCACTCTTGAATTCCTTAGCTCCCTGTCTGCTGAAATACTGCAAGGAAAGGATTGTGAGGAAGGAAAAATAAAATTTAGATTAATGAACCATGAGTTTACCCTTTCTTTAAGTGATTTTAATACGATATTTGATTTTCCTAGCGGAGGGGAGATGCAAATTCATAGACATTTTATTGATCATCAATTTTGAAGATTAATTTCTGATGAGGCTCACCCTTATGATGCATCTAGGTCTAAATCATTTAACATCCCTAATCCTACTTTTCGTTATCTCTTTAGGTTTATGGCAAATACAATCTCTGGAAGATATGATAGTGCAGGGGTGGCTAGGCAGAGTGAGTTTCAATTTTTATGGGCCATGCTAAATGAAGTTAATATTGATTCTGGAGCCCATATGGTTAGACATTTAGTTAAGGTTAGTAATAGTCCATCCAGAGTCATAGTCATAGGTGGTATTATCACTAGGATTGTTGTAGCCTTAGGATGTGAATTGGATGACCTTGAATATTGTCCTGCTAGCCCTAGATTGGATTTGGATGCTTGTATAAATATGAAGATGATTGAGGCATTCGACGAGGGGTATCGTTTGGTGTTAAGAAATGGAATTAAAATCCCTCTTCCAAACCCTGAGCGGATGACTGTACGTAATTCATCCAATTGGATTTTTAGAGATGTCCAGGGACCCTTTCCTACCCTCACTGCCCATGCTCCATCACCCTCTCCTAGGGAGCCATCTCACATAGCCCTGAGCCATCACATTCGACTCCTGAACCCCCGCGGTTTCCTACTGACAATGTTTCTGCAGGGTACTCTTCTTTTGATTATTTAGGATTCTGATCATCATTCGAAGCTTTCAGGGTCGAGCATACCTCGCACATAGGTGTGTGGGATTGGTATGCCCAAGCTACAGAGGAGCACCATCGTATGGTGACACAGCATTTGGATAGGGCAGCTGATTTTTATAGGAGGCGATGAGTTTTTTCATCGAGTCCGCCCGGAGGGAAGATGATGATAAATTTCGACAGGAGTCCCGGGAGTTTTACCAGGAGCAGCGACGTAGGTGGGCAGAGGAGGATGCTAGTAGCGAAGACTATGACCATTGACCACCTTGAACTATTTTGTGAGTTTCGATGCACATCCTTTTCGCTTATGTTTGTCTCTACTTAGATTTTTAGTTTGGTTAGTGCTATTTTGTTTGCATCTTTTCATATATCATAACATTGCATTTTTATATCATCTAGCGTAATACAACTGAATATTGGTCGGATCATGATATTCCTTTTTGCCTATTTGATAAGAGCCCTATTTCACTTCTAACACGGTCTATAGGTCTGAGGTATCCAAAAAAGGATTTAAATCCCCCATATCGGACGAGAACTCGATTTTCCATTGGAGACTTGCTCAGACTTGGTTCTTGGAGAAACACTTTCACTAGAAGTATGATCGAAAAAAAAAATGGAATTGTTTTCAAGCACCCCTTTGAGACCAAGTAGTTACTGGGGAAACACCTAAAAGGTGCCCCTTTGAGACTAACTAGTTACTGGGGAAATGCTCTCTATAAATTCCTTTCCTTCTCTCTTAGAAAGTGCTCCTTTGAAACCTTTTGATAATAGGTAAGAATGATCCATGCATTAAGGCAGGTAAGTGCCTCTATGCCATAAATAAGATTGCTCTACGATAGAAGGGATGTCAAATCCGGATTGGTGTCCAATGACTTTAGTCCAACCTTTCACGTGCACTATATAGGGATCTTTCAAACTTGGCAACTAGGAATGACTTGAAAAGATTAAGATCAGATTGTATACCTCTGGATGGTGTCTAGCATTCCCACAAATAAGTTGTCTTTTGAGTTTTCTTTGCTTGAGGACAAGCAAAAGTTTAGGACTAGGGGATTTTGATGTGTATAAATCATGCTATGTTTTCACTACTCCATATACATGCATTTTATCTCATTTTATGTTCTAGGAATGTATTTTATCATGATTTAGTTAAGTTTAGCATATTTTGGACAAAGAGACTGCTTTTGGGTATTTTCCGTGTTAACAGGGCAAAGAAGCAGGCGTATCAAAACAACACAGGCGTGTCATCAGTGACACGTCCGTGTCAGGAGTTCCAACCTTCAACACGCCCTGGTTCAGCAGCCGACACGCCCCAATCAAAGTGTTGACACGGCCGGCGTATCAAAACAACACAGGCGTGTTATCAGTGACACGTCCGTGTCAGGAGTTCCAGCGCTCAACACGCCCCAGTTCAGCCTTCGACACGCCCCAATTCAAGCGCAACACGCCCTGTGGGAAGCCCGCGACATGCCTGTGCCCTCATTTGGCACGGGCGTGTTGTCCTGACTCCGGATTTCCTTTTCTGCGAGAGCCGCGATCTTCGTCTCAATTAAAGGAAAATCTTTTGCCTTAATTAAAGAGGAGGCCAAGGCTATAAAAGAGGAGATATTCTAACCCTAGAACAGGACGACGGGTGGTGAAAACGATGACAGAAGAAGGAGGATAAGGAAGGAGTCGACGACAGAGGAACACAGATGGCACTAAGTATCGTAATTTCTTTCTCTAGCAATTCTTGCCAGACTATGGAGTAGTGTCTTGTAATCTTAGGATGGGGGAGTAGCCCTTGACGATTTATGATGGATGATGTAATCTATACTACTTGAATTATTGTTTGTTTTGATCTGGTTTTTGGATTCTTATTGATAAACCTAACGAGCTAACGGGAAGTACCTAACAGTGAACCCAAGTTCCCGAAACCCAGAACCAACTAGGGATTAACTCCTGCCAAGTAGCGGTGGTGTATCTATGAGGGCTTGCGGGGGTCTCGTGACAGGTCCCCTTAGCTGATTATGGTCCCGTGTGCAAACCTACCGTGAAAAGGAAATTTAGACTCTAAAGGAACTCTTATGGACTTAATGGATCTATCAAATCCAATTTTTACCAAGTAATGGAGGTAAGACTAGGGAGGTTTCCGGGGGTCTCGTGACAGGTCCCCTTAGCTGATTATGATCCCCTACGCTCGAATACCGTGACAGGTAAATTGAGTTTGATAGGTACAGTTAGCGTAGACCTCAAAAGGGGCCGTTGATTTACCTTAGGATAGGTTCCATCAAAACAACTCTAATAGGGGTAGGAAAGAATTAAATCACCTTATAAATCGTCGACGTGGTGAAACCCATATCCTGAGATTCTCCTCAACTATTGACTTTTAGCTCGTTCTTCTCATTCGTTGTTCTTGGTCGCTCTGTCTTTGCTTAATCCACAAATTGATTGACTAGATAACTTGGTATCACGATCATTCGGTAATTGTCCCAATCCCTGTGGGATCAATATTTTTATTACTTGACGACAACCATGCACTTGCGGAAAATAAGACATCAAGTGTCCCTTTTGATTGCATTTGAAGCACACAATGTGCTCTTTGCTCTTGATTTTGGGAACACCGGCATCCTTTGACTTTGGGTTGACTTTTGGTGTTGATGCCTTTTCCTTAGTCAATTTAGGGCATTTACTCTTGTAATGCCCTTTCTCCCTACACTCAAAGCATATTATGTGATTTTTATTCAAAATAATAACACTTGAGTTACCTAGGGTGGTGGTGGAGGCCTCTTCTTGATCTTCACTTCTCCCGGATGTGGATGCTTCTTGTTCTTGCTCCGGGATGGAAGATTGCCTCTCCTCCCCCTCAATGCTAGAGGTGGAGGTCTCCACCAAGTCATCAACATCTTCAAATGTTGTGGGTTCTTCTTCCTCGGCATTTTCTTCTACTTGTGCCGGTTGGAAGTTTTCTTGAAATTTCATTATCTTCTCCCATAATTCCTTTGCATCCTATAATCACCCAATCTTGACCAAATAGTGTTAGGTAACAAATCACTAATCAACTTGATTACCTTTAGATTTTTTTTTAAGTCTTTGATTTGGTCTTGGGTCCATTTTGACTTCTCAATTGACTTGTTGTTTTTATCCCTAGGCATTTCAAAACCGTTTTCTATAATTAACATAGAATCAAAATCGATTTCAAGATATACCTCCATCCGTTTCCTCCACCAAGCAAAATCTTCATCGAATTTCGGTGGATGGATGAAGCCGACCATTTGTAGTGCTCTCGCGGCGGTTAGTCCTTGAAGAGCGACCTCGGCTCTGATACCACTTGTTGGGGGATCGAAACGGCCTGCTAGAGGGGGGTGAATAGCCCTCGTTCGTTGGATGGTGGAATTTACTCGTTCTCATTTCGTGCTCGTCTACAATTCTTGTTAGCGGAGCGGAATAACAATAATAATACTAACAAGATACAGAAATACACACAAGAACATGCAATACACAAAGATATACGTGGTTCGGAACCTTAGGGTTCCTACTCCACGGGGCGAGCTCAATGAGCTCTAGAGATGCACACGGCAATACTCAAACTCCTTCTCGACTACACGTCGGAGGTGGAGAAACCTCTCACAAGCAATTACAACAGTAATATAGAAATACAAGCAAATACACAAATACAATACACAAGAAAACTTTCACCGATTGCTTTGATCACTTTGCTTGTTGCTTGCTTTAGATGGCTCTTGAAGGACTGGAATGCAGTAGCAATTCCCCTCCAATAGCTCCATAAAAGGCTTGGAAAAAACCTCCATCTCGAGCTCCTTTTATAACCTGCATCGAGCTGTTTTTGTGCCTAGCAGTTGACTGCCAAAAGGCCCTACGATCGCTTCGTAGTCGTTGTCTCACAACGGCCGATCCACGCCGCAAGTTCCAACAGATCACCTACCGACCGATGATGGCCATCACGATCCGCGACCTAGTAGTCGATCGCCTACGGCTACGGAGAATTCGTGCTCACGACATTCCCATCGATCAGCCGATCGCCATCCTAGCGATCGGCCGTCGATCATCCGATCGCTACATGATCGACCGAAGCACAAAACCCTAGCCTTACACCAGTCGAACCCTAGTCGACTTGGATCAGTCGAACCGGCACCTATGTCAGTCGACTGATGTCAGGAAAAACCTCAAACACCAAGTTGTTTGAGCATCCGATCGTCGGGTAAACCCTCAAACATCAAGTTTGAGCCTCCGACACTCAGTCTTAGCCACTTGGCCAAGTCCACCTTATCCCTCATAGAGTTCCCCATTGAAGCTCTCTTCCCTCGGCCTACGTCCCTCGGATGCGCCAAGCACACGGCTTCGCAACGCCATCCTTCGCGTCTCATACCCAAGAAGTATGCTTCCCTTTGGGCTCACTCCATTCGCTCCCAGTCCGGCGGTCTCTCGGATGCACCAAGCGCACAACTTCGCAATGCCATCCTTCACCGACTCAAGGACCCGAGCCTAGTGAACTTGCCAAGTTCTCAAGACTTCCCAAATGCACCAAGCGCACGGCTTTGCAATGCATTTCTCACCAAGCACCAAGCGCACGACTTCGCAATGCTTTGGATTTCCCATGCCAAGCACCAAGCGCACGACTTTGCAATGCTTTGGACTTTCCCATGCCAAGGCTTCCCCCTTGGACTTCCACACCAAGCTCCATGCTTGGATTTTCCATGCCAACCCCATGTTGGACTTTCCCATGACAATCCCATGTCATGAGTTTTGTCTATAATCAAAATACTATCAAGGTACTGCTCGAGTCAAACTCGAGTCAACCTGAGCCGATTGCACCAACAGGACTTCGAGTGAGATGAGAGAATGAGTGAATTGTAAGTAGCTCATTAGGTGAACTTGGCTGAATGGCTAAGTGTCGGATGAGTTTTCCCGACATCAGTCGGCTACCATGGAATGGCGCTGATCGCTTCCGAGTCGAATGGGTTCCCGGTATCCAACTAAGTTGTTTAGCCAACAATGATCGCCATTTGGCGCGATCGCTAAGACCATCGTGACCGAAGGCGAATGATCGATCAAGAGGGTTTGGGCCATAGAACCACTCGTAGTTGACTCGGCAGTCGACTACGGAGGCAGCAGTCGACTGATGGGATCCATCAGTCGACTGCCAAGTGTTTCGTTGGACTACAACGGTCGAGATTCGATATGTTCAGAGGTCGTTGAAGTGGCGGCAGTCGACTACCAAGGGCAGCAGTCGACTGGTGGCGGCCAACGGGAAGAAATCAGCCCTCTCTATAATAAGAGAGGGTGTGGGCTTTTGGATGCGTAATGCTTATGCTCTAAGTGACCATCCAAGTGCTCTACAAGATTCAAACTCCTTCTCTTAGCTTTCTTTCACATCTATTGTAAAAGAAGGAGTGTCTTTGAGTTGTAAGGGTTACCTTCACCTAGCTTAGTGTAAAGGAGAGACCGATAGTGATTTAGTTGCGGAGTGATTCACCGGGGATGAATCGGATCGTGGATTAGCGGCGTAGCTGTGAACCACATTATATTTCGGTGTTAGCATTGTTTGTATTCTTTATTGTATATTTGCTTGTCTTTATTAGTATTCCGCTTGTGCAAATAATTGTGTAGACGAGTAAATTCCACCATCCAACGACAAAGGGCTATTCACCCCCCTCTATCCAGTCGATCAATCCCCTACAGTCTTGGGCAATTTAGCCAAAGCTAACTCAAGGCATAGTATGATGTGAATCTTATCCCGTGAAAATTATAGCTAATTTGTATGAATCTAGTAATGTGGTCTGACCACATCCATGACTCGATTCTACAAAAGTCCTATAATTCAGTGGAAGCATCATTTGATTAAAGGCCTAATTAAATGATAAATGGAATATGATATTAATTTTCTACATTGTGTATGTTATAGATTACCATGTCGACAAACACGAACACTCTCTCCCTGCGTTCTGTCCTTGAGGAGGACAAGCTCAATGGAGCTAATTTCCTGGACTAGTAAAGGAATATGAGAATCGCTTCACCAAGAAAGAAAATTGTACGCCCAGCAGCCCATTCCAAGGCGCCTCGCCACACGCCTCAGTGACCGAGAGATGCTTACAAGAAGAATCAAGATGATCCATTAGATGTCTCATAGTTTTAAAATGGGAATCCTTTCATTCCGCGACTTATTTCTTCCCCACGGACTAGCCCTCCCGACTGCGACGAGCATCAGTTGAGCTCTTCATCTCCGTCCAAGCTTTACAACCTCAAAACAAGCTTTCTCTAGTCCAGAGTAAGGATCTTCTTCCTTCTCCTTGCCATTTCCTCTTAACCCTAACCCTATTCTCTGACCACTCGAACACAACTAGGGTTCCAGCAGGAAAACTGCTACTTCTACAGCAAGCGCTTATTCTTGGTTCTATGACACCAAAACTAAAAAGAAAGGAACCTGAGTTCTCCATCTCTAGGCCCTCACGAGAGAGACCTTGCTCGGACCATCGTTTCCCTTCAGAAAATCATTTTCACACCTTTAGGAGGCATGAGTTTGAACTCCTAAGCATCCGATCCATAGATGCACATTTCTTCTCCAATAATGCACCATATGTTAGGGAGATGGTTGAGCATTATAGACTCGGTAAGTTAGTCAACTACAATCATGATATCAATGAAGACCTACTTATCAAATTCTATAACAACCTACAAACCACTAAAGATAGGCTTATCTATAAGTCTAGGGTAGCCAAAACAGACATCACTCTTACTCCAGCCATCTGGAGATCATTTCTCGGATGTAGAGAGTACACCTCTAACCTAGAATGCTATCCTACTCTTCCTGAAAACTTAGTAGGCTTTGACCTCAATCCCATCCACGAATCACTTTTTAGACGCCGTAGAGATGAAGGAGTTAATTTGGTGTCATCCATGACACTAACGGCTCCTGACAACATCTTATACAAGATCATTATCGGATGCATATTTCCCATAGTCTCCAAAGGGCAAGCCAAAGTTAAGCCACATCATTTATTGTCTCTCCACCTTTTCAAAAACCACCTTGATATTAACATAGCCTTGATCATGTTTTTGTGTATTGTTCATTTCTCCATTCCAGTCAAGAAAAAGGTTTACATGCCTTTTGGTCACATCTTCACTTTCTGGTTAGAGTCCCTAGGCATAAACACATCCAGGGTAAAAGCAAGGCAGGTGAAAAGGCTGGACTATATCCATTGGAGGAATTTATCTCTAGCTGGCATGATTAGCACGCATACAGGAGAAATTTAATGGAAGGATGGTCATCAAGGTGAGGAGCATAGGGATCTTGAGGAAGAACTTGCTCTTCCTGCTGAAGAACCACACCATCCGGCTCCTAACCAAGCTAAACAATTGACCACTATCACGGAGCAACTATCTCAACTTCGTGAAGCCCATGAGACTTTTGTGAACACAATCACAATGACGACATCAGATTTCCAACTACAAACCAACCTAAGATAAACTCAAATCCAAGACACCCAAGATAAAATCCTTCAAGAGCAGAAGGAAATCAAAAAGATCATGATTAGTTGGGGAAGTAGCTCGAAGAAACCTTCTCAGATCACCGACAAATAGAATCACGTTAATGATCTCAAATTGTGTCAATTCACCTAGGATAGTTGTACTATGGATATTTGATTGTGTGTTTAAACTTCTAACTATGATTGTTCCTGTGAAAAAGTTTTTGTGAAACCGTTTTTTGGAACGTCAACATTTTGTTCATTTTGTTTTTTGTTGTATGATCTGTTATTGATTATGTGTGGTTGAGTCGGTTAGTGTCTATCAAACTTCTTGTTGTATGTGCAATTCTTGTTAGCGCCACCCGAACAACTCAAACCTTGACTCCATCCCACCATTTTTAGTGCAATCGTTATGTGTGCACCTAATCAACCCTAAAAGAATGTTTGATTGAGGGGGAGCTACAGTTTGGGAAATCCATAGTATTAGTGGGAGCTTTCCATATATTTTATACCCCAAGCCTAACAATACCCTAAGATGCTTGATTATTAGATCTGAATGTCACCATGTTAGAAAAAAATTTCAAAAACATTTTAGAAAACCTTGGTTATGTCTATCTTTTGATAGCAATCACCATTGAGAGAGTTGATACAAAATAGGACCAAAACATTGAAATTTTCAATGGTTTTATGTTTTGTATCAAAATCACTATTTTATGGGTAAATTAATTTTCAAACATTTTTCATCCATTGTATTTGTGATAAGTAATGTATGTTTAAAATTTTGTGATTTTTAAACTTATGTACATTTACTTATGCTTTTTCGAAGTTTTGTTTCTGAAAACTAAAATTTAGAAATTTCAGTTATCAATCGACTGTCATGGATGACACTCGACTGATGGGTGACAAGCTGCCCTGGCGAAAGACTACCCTGTCGACAGATCGCCTCAGGCGAAATGCCTGGCGAGACTACCCGGCAGCAGACTACCGTGGTAGTAAAACCGCTCGCAGGTAAACTTCCACTGGCTAAATCGCCTAGCGAGTGCCGTGGCGAAAAAGCTCACTGGCGACAAACTACTCGCACAAACGCTCGCAAGCGACGGAACTACCCGATGAAGAACTACCCTAGCGTAAAACCGCTTAATACTCGAGTTTCAATAATGATGCTTGGTATCGATCGATGTGTGTGTACGATCGAATGATTCAATCAGCTATGTTTGACATCCCTAACCACTAGTTACCAAAATATATGCTTTGGGAAGCATTAGAAAGAGTAAAATTCATTGGTTATAGATTAGGAGGGTTGTCAAAATGATGTATCAAACTCAAGGTAAGGGAAAATTCAATGTTGAACCTTTAACCTTAACATTGATGGTTTAAAGCTCCTATAGGCTTAGGGACTTCCCACGAACATTGTTGGTGCAATGGTCAAGGGGGAGCAAGCCTTTAGGAGGAACTATCCATCATGGGATGACGGAAATGTTTCTTCCTCATGAGGGGGAGAAATTAAAAAACTTGGAATGCCCAATTTGGAAATTGCGAAAGTTTCTAGGAGTACTTCTCTTGAGTGATATGGGACTTATCACTAGGAATAGTGATGGCATTATAGATGTTTTGCATCAAAAAGAGAGATTTGTAAGATCTCATTGGATATGAGACCTTGACCTCCTTAGGGAGATTTTTTTTATGTATGACAAAGGGGGAGAGTATGGGTTTCAAGTTATTGTGATATTTGTGATATTATTCAAATAGACGTTGCCTTTGTAACAAAGGGGGAAATTTCTTCCCATTACATGTAAAATTTCTGCACTCCAAGTTATATTATCCCTATTACATGAATGATAAATTTCTGATATGAAGTATTTCTGCACCTCAGGAAAAATTATTGATATGAAATATTTCTGCACCTCATGCTAAATTTCTGATATGAACTATTTCTGCACTTAATGCTATATTTCAGAATTTGAGATGAACTGAATTTATATCACCTAAACTTAAACAATGTTGTCAAACATCAAAATGGGGGAGATTGTTAGTGTAATCAAGCCCATCGAATGTTTCAATGTTTAACAACAAGGTTTAAGTCAAGGAAATTGAAATATAGTTCGAGCTAGAGTGTAGTCATGACATTACCTCAACTGATTCAAACCTAAGGTCACTAAGTTAGATGTTTGGAGTGACATTAGACCTATGGATGAGAAATCCAAGGGTAGGTCTTGGCATGGGAAATCCAACCTGGAGTTGCCATGGGAAGTCCAAGCTTACGTCTTGGCATGGGAAGTCCAAGCATGGGTCTTGGCATGAGAAATCCAACATGGGTTGGCAAGGGAAAGTCCAAGCTTGAGTCTTGGCAATTGAGAAATCCAAGGGGGAACCTTAGTAAAGGAAGAGTACAAGCTGGCCGGAGGCCCGGAAGCATGGTGATGGAGAGGGCATAGTAACGTGCTCGTTCTCCATTGGAGTTAGAGAGGGCACAAGGGAGTGCTCGGTCTCTAGCTAGTGTACTCGTTAGTAAGAGAGGGCACAAGAACGCACCTGCCTCTTACTAGGGTACATGGGCCCAATACTCGTTAGACAAGGAGGGCGTAGTAACACGCTCGTTCTTTGTCTAGGGTACATGGAATACTCATTCGGCAAGGAGGGCATAGTAACGCGCTCGTTTATTGCCAAGGGTACTTAGAGTATTCGTTAGTTAGAGAAGGCACCGTAACGTGCTTGGTCTCTTATTAGGGTGCTTGAAATGGCAGCTTACTTGAAAAGATACTCATGTGCTTCAAATATTTCTAGTGTCAGTCGAGCCACCATAGAGTCAGCTCGACTGACACTCTGGCACAAAGGCACAGAATTGAGCAGGCTCGACTGCTCACTACGTGGAACAACACAGAACCGAGCCCAGCTCAGCTGCGGGGTCGACTGCTCCAGGGCACTTTGTCACCAGGGCAGATTGTCGCCAAGTCACTTCCGCCAGAGCACTTCCACCAGAGCAATTTTTGCATAAACCCTATAGCAGTCGAGTCGATTTGGTAGCAGCTCGACTGGTAGCTATGGATTCATTCACATAACAGAGCCCGGCTTGGTTGCGGGGTCGACTAATTGGTGTTTTTTGAGCACAGACGCGAGTCAGACTCGACTGTGGGTTCGACAGATGGAAGCGACAATGGGATGCTTCCATTTCGAGTAAAGATTCAAATGCACCGATTTTCGGTTGGAGGAGAAGGCTCCGTTCTTGGCAAACCACCAGAAGTTGGAGGCAGTTATGGGGACAAGCTCAGGTGACCAGAGTTTGGTCGGGCATGGTCTCTAGGGATCCAACGGTGGAAGATAAAAGGTTTACTGGAAGAAACGGCTAGAAAAAGAGAAAACAGAGGTTCTTGACTTGTTCAAAATCACTAAAGTTCCAATTTTCATCTTGAGAAAATCAAGCTCTCTGTGATTCATACTGAAGGAGAAGAAGAAAAAACCACACTCTCATCTGGCCTTCTCTCCAACAAGTGCGTTGTCGATCATCTTCTTGCAAGTGGTACAACTTCATCTTCAAAGCAAGTAGCCGAACAACAATCTTTAAATGGTTTTTAATACTTTGCTTGCTGTTCTTAAAGTATATTCATTGCATTGTAAGCTTGTAAGAGGTGAAGTTTTCGCCTCCGGAACCATTCCGATCATACATAGTAGATTTTCCTTTTGAGTTGCTCGTGGAGTAGAAACTGCTGAGTTCTGAACCACGTAAATACCTATGTTTGGTTGTGTTTATGCTTTGTGTTTTTGTATTTCTACTTCCGCTACATAATCCTCTGTTTTGTAGTCAAAAGTGAGTTAGAATTTTTTAACTCGCTATTCATCCACGCCCCTCTAGCGAGCCTCGATCCCAACAAAGCTAACTCAAGGTCTTTTGTAAATGTGGATCTTGATCCTATAAACAAGAGTTCCATAGAGATGTAATCAGTAATTTGTTACGTACCAATCATACTAAGTCTTGGGCGATTTAGCCAAAGCTAACTCAAGGCGTAGTATGATGTGGATCTTGTCCCGCGAGAATTATAGCTAATTTGTATGAATCTAGTAATGTGGTTTGACCACATCCATGACTCGATTCTATAAATGTCCTATAATTCAGTGGAGCATCATTTGATTAAAGGCCTAATTAAATGATAAATGGAATATGATATTAATTTTCTGCATTGTGTATGTTGTAGATTACCATGTCGACAAACACAAACACTCTCTCCCTGCGTTCTGTCCTTGAGAAGGACAAGCTCAATGGAGCTAATTTCTTGGACTGGTACAGGAATCTGAGAATCGTTCTCACCCAAGAAAAAAAATGGTACGTCCTGGAGCAGCCGATTCCGGAGGCACCTCCTGCCACTGCCTTGCGAGCTGACCGAGATGCTTACAAGAAGAATCAAGATGATCCATTAGGTGTCTCACAGTTTTAAAATGGGAACCCTTTCATTCCATGACTTATTTCTTCCCCACGGACTACCCATCCCGACTGCAACGAGCATCAGTTGTGCTCTTCATCTCCGTCCAAGCTTTACAACCTCAAAACAAGCTTTCTCTAGTCCAGAGTAAGGATCTTCTTCCTTCTCCTTGCCATTTCCTCTTAACCCTAACCCTAATCTCTGACCACTCGACCACAACTAGGATTCCAGCGGGAAAACTGCTACTTCTACAACAAGCGCTTGTTCTTGGTTCTATGGCACCCAAACTAAAAAGAAAGGAACCTGAGTCCTCCATCTCTAGGCCCTCACGAGAGAGACCTTGCTCGGACCATCATTTCCCTTCAGAATATCATTTGCACACCTTTAGGACCCACGAGTTTGAACTCCTAAGCATCCGATCCATAGATGCTCATTTCTTCTCCAATAATGCACCATATGTTAGAGAGATGGTTGAGCATTATAGACTAGGTAAGTTAGTCTACTACGATCATGATATCAATGAAGACCTACTTATCAAATTCTATAACAACCTACAACCCATTGAAGATAGGCTTATCTATAAGTCTAGGGTAGCCAAAACAGACATCACTCTTACTCCATCCATCTGGAGATCATTTCCAGGATGTAGAGAGTCCACCTCTAACCTAGAATGCTATCCTACTCTTCCTGAAAACTTAGTAGGTTTTGACCTCAATCCCATCCACGAGTCCCTTTTTAGATGCCCTAGAGATGAAGGAGTTAATTTGGTGTCAGCCATGACACTAACGGCTCCTGACAACATCTTATACAAGATCATTGTCGAATGCATATTGCCCATAGTCACCAAAGGGCAAGCCAAAGTTAGGCCACAACATTTATTGGCTCTCCACCTTTTCAAAAACCACCTTGATATTAACATAGCCTTGAACATGTTTTTGTGTATTGTTCATTTATCCATTCCAGTAAAAAAAAAGGTTTATATGCCTTTTGGATATATCCTCACTTTCTGGTAAGAGTCCCTTGGCATAAACACATCCAGGGGAAAAGTAAGGCAGGTGAAAAGGCTGGACTATATCCATTGGAGGAATTTATCTCTAGCTTGCATGATTCGCACACATATAGGAGAAATTCAATGGAAGTATGGTAATCAAGGTGAGGAGCATAGGGATCTTGAGGAAGAACTTGCTCTTCCTGTTGAAGAACTACACCATCCGGCTCCTAACCAAGCTAAACAATTGACCACTATCACGGAGCAGCTATCTCAACTTTGTGAAACCCATGAGACTTTTGTGAACACAATCACAATGACGATATCAGATTTCTATCTACAAACCAACCTAAGATTGACTCAAATCCAAGACACCCAAGATAAAATCCTTCAAGAGCAGAAAGAAATCAAAGAGATCATGATCAGTTGGGGAAGTAGCTCGGAGGAACCTTCTGCATCAGCCCCCGACAAATAGAATCACGTTAATGATCTCAAATTGTGTCAAATCACCTAGGATGGTTGTACTATGGATATTTGATTGTGTGTTTAAACATCTAACTATGATTGTTCCTGTGAAATAGTTTTTGTGAAACCATTTTTTGGAACGTCAACTTTTTGTTCATTTTGTTTTTTGTTGTATGATCTGTTATTGATTATGTGTGGTTGAGTCGGTTAATGTCTATCAAACTTCTTGTTGTATGTGCAATTCTTGTTACCGCCATTCGAACAACTCAAACATTGACTCCATCCCACCATTGTTAGTGCAATCGTTATGTGTGCACCTAATCAACCCTAAAAGAATGTTTGATTGAGAAGGAGCTACGGTTTGGGAAATCCATAGTATTAGTGGGAGCTTTCCATATATTCTATACCCCAAGCCTAATAATACCCTAAGATGCTTGATTATTAGATCTGAGTGTCACCATGTTAGAAAAACATTTCAAAACCATTTTAGAAAACCTTGGTCATGTCTATCTTTTGATAGCAATCACCATTGAGAGAGTTGATACAAAATAGAACCAAAACATTGAAATTTTTTATGGTTTTAAGTTTTATATCAAACTCACTATTTTATGGGTAAATTAATTTTCAAACATTTTCCATCCATTGTATTTGTGATAAGTAATGTACGTATAAAATTTCATTATTTTTCATCTTACGTACATTTACTTATGCTTTTTCGAAGTTCAGTTTTTGAAAACTGAAATTCAAAAATTTCAGTTATCAATTGACTGTCATGGATGTTACTCGACTATTGGGTGACAAACTGCCTTGGCGTAAGATCGCTTCGCGTAGATCGCCTGGCAAAGAAATCGTTTTGGGTGATAGATTGCCCGGTGGCAGATCGCCGACGATAGCAGTAAAACCGCTCGGCAGAGGCAAAACTTCCCCGGTAGCGGCAAAACTGCCCTGGTGATAGAACCGCCCTGGCGGCAAACCGCCCTGGCACAAAACCACCCAGGCAAACCGCACCGGGAACTACCCTGACGAAGAACTACCCTAGCAGAAAATTGCCCTGAAACTCAGAGTTTCAGTCGACTGATGCTTGGTATCAGTCGACTGATGTGTGTGTGGCAGTCGAATGATTACGGTTAGAAGCAATTGCTTATGTTTGAGTTCCCTAACCACTTCTAACCCTAAGATATGCTTTGAGAAGCATTAGAAATGGTGAAAATTCATTGGTTATAGATTAGGAGGGTTGTCAAAATGATGTATCAAACTCAAGGTGAGGGAAAATTCAATGTTGAACTTTTAACCTTAACCTTAATGGTTTAAAGCTCCTATAGGCTTAGGGACTTTCCACAGACATTGTTGGGGCAATTGTCAAGGGGGAGAAAGCCTTTAGGAGGAACTATCCATCATGGGATGATGGAAGTGTTTCTTCCTCATGAGCGGGAGAAATTAAAAAACTTGGAATGCCCAATTTGGAAATTGGGAAAGTTTCTAAGAGTACTTCTCTTGAGTGATATGAGACTTATCACTAGAAAGAGTGAAGGCATTAAAGATGTTTTGCATCAAAAAGAGAGATTTGTAAGATCTCATTGGATATGAGACGTTGACCTCCTTAGGGAGATTTTTTTTCATGTATGACAAAGGGGGAGAGTATGGGTTGTTGGATCAATGCGGTTCGCTAGAGGGGGGGTGAATAGCGAAAGAAAATTTTTCTCGTACGAACTCGTTTTAAAAGAAAACTTATATGCAGCGGAAAGATAAGCAAAACAAAAAGTAAATGAGACAATAGACACAAGAGATTTACTTGGTTCGTAGCCGAAGGCTACTACTCCAAGGCCCTAGTGGTCCTTGACCACGTACGGAGGGCAAAAGCACTAAAGGAACTCCTCCTCGTTAGAGGTAGGAGTTAATCGATACAAGAAGAAACCACAAAAACTTGAGGTAGAGGGACACTCCCCCTCTCCTCGTATACGATAAAAGCTCCGGAAATATAAATGACAAACTGATAACAAAAACTAAGACCGACGTACAATAATAAAGAAAGTTAAACCTAGACGTCGGAATGGAAGGACTTCGTTGTCGTAGAGTTGCACAGAACGGAGGCTTTTGAGCACTTAGAATTGTTGTTAAAACCCTAGGTTTGGCCCTCCTTTTATAGCCTTTGAGCCCCTTTTCGAGTGGGTCTTCAACCAATCACAAATGGACACCAAACCGCTTTGAGGTGGAGTGATAAGCCTTGACTCCTCGAATCGATCATTGACCATCACGACCGATGGCCATCATCACGATCGATGGCAAGATCGCGATTGATAACCTTCAGCGATCGATACAAGTCCTCCAAGTCAATAAAACATAATTTCAATGGTCGTCGACCATCTGATCTCGACCTAGACCATCTATAAGATGTCTTTGGTCGGATCTACGCTTAAGATCATCCCCGTAAAGAGGATACGACCTTACTTACTCTCGCACACACGAGCTTACCTTGATACTTACGTGTCGCTTTTGCTTCTGGCCTTCCACTCGATTCCTTCGGCTCCCTCCGAAGTAACTCGAGTATCGCCCGACCACCGCGGCTTCCTCCGGGTGTCGCTAGCCTTCAGCTCCAGCTATATCAATCTTCTGCACACTCGATTCAGCTCGTGAGAAAACAAAATAGACTTAACTTTTGTGTCTTTGCTATAATCAAAACACAGGTTCGATTTCGGTGCCTCACTGCACCAACATGGGTTTCAAGTTATTAGTGATATTTGTGATATTATTCAAATAGACGTTGCCTTTGTAACAAAGGGGGAAATTTCTTCCCATTACATGTAAAATTTTTGCACTCCAAGTTATATCATCCCTATTACATGAATGATAAATTTCTGATATGAAATATTTCTGCACCTCAGGCTAAATTACCGATATGAAATATTTCTGCACCTCATGCTAAATTTCTGATATGAACTATTTCTGTACTTCATGCTATATTTCAGAATTTGAGATGAATTGAATTTATATCACCTAAACTTAAACCATGTTGTCAAACATCAAAAAGGGGGCGATTGTTAGTGCAATCAAGCCCATCGAATGTTTCAATGTTTAACAACAAGGTTTAAGTCAAGGAAATTTAAATCTAGTTTGAGCTAGAGTGTAGTCAAGACATTAACTCAACTGATTCAAACCTAAGGTCACCAAGTTAGACGTTTGGAGTGACATTAGACATATGGATGAGAAATCCAAGGGTAGGTCTTTGCATGGGAAGTCCAACCTGGAGTTGGCATGGGAAGTCCAAGCGTAGGTCTTGGCATGGGAAGTCCAAGCATGGGTCTTGGCATGAGAAGTCCAACATGGGTTGGCAAGGGAAAGTCCAAGCTTGAGTCTTGGCAATTGAGAAATCCAAGGGGGAACCTTGGTAAAGGAAGAGTACAAGCTGGCCGGAGGCCCAGAAGCTTGGTGATGGAGAGGGCATAGTAACGTGCTTGTTCTCCATTGGAGTTAGAGAGGGCACATGGGAGTGCTTGGTCTCTAGCTAGTGTACTCGTTAGTAAGAGAGGGCACAGTAATGTGCTTGGTCTCTTAGTAGGGTACATGGGCCCAATACTCGTTAGGCAAGGAGGGCATAGTAATGCACTCGTTCTTTGTCTAGGGTACATAGAGTACTCGTTAGGCAAGGAGGGCATAGTAACACGCTCGTTCTTTGCCTAGGGTACTTAGAGCATTCGTTAGTTGGAGAAGGCACCATAACGTGCTTGGTCTCTTATTAGGGTGCTTGAAATGACAGCTTACTTGGAACGATACTCATGTGCTTCAAATATTTCCAGTGTCAGTCGATCCACCATGGGTTTAGCTCGATTGACACTCTTGCACAAAGGCACAGAATCGAGCTGACTCGACTACCAGCTCGACTGCTCACTATGTGGAACAACACAGAACCGAGCCCAGCTCAACTGCGGGCTCGACTGCTCTAGGGCACTTTGTCGCCAGGGCAGATTGTCACCAGAGCACTTCCGCCAGAGCACTTCCACCAGAGCAGTTTTTGCATAAACCCTATAGTAGTCGAGTCGATTTGGTAGAGGCTCGACTGGTAGCTATGGATTCAGTCACAGAACTGAGCCCGGCTTGGTTGTAGGCTCGACTGGCAGGTGTTTTTCGAGCACATATGCGAGTCATACTCGACTGTGGGCTCGACTGATGGAGGCAACAACGGGATGCTTCCGTTTCGAGTAAAGATTCAAAAGCGCCGATTTTCGGTTGGAGAAGCAGGCTCTGTTCTTGGCAAACCACCAGAAGTTGGAGGCGGTTACGGGGACAACCTCAGGTGACCAGAGTTTGGTCGGGCATGGTCTCTAAGGCTCCAACGGTGGAAGATAAAAGGCTTTCTTGAAGAAACGGTTAGAAAAAGAGAAAACAAAGGTTCTTGACTTGTTCAAAATCGCTAAAGCTCCAGTTTTCATCTAGAGAAAAACAAGCTCTCTGTGATGCATACTGAAGGAGAAGAAGAAGAAACCACACTCTCATCTGGCCTTCTCTCCAACAAGTGCGTTTTCGATCATCTTCTTGCAAGTGCTACAACTTCATCTTCAAAGCAAGAAGTCGAACAACAATCTGTAATTGGTTTTTAATACTTAGCTTGCTATTCTTAAAGTATATTCATTGCATTGTAAGCTTGTAAGAGGTGATGTTTTCGTCTCCGAAACCATTCCGATCATACATAGTAGAATTTCCTTTTGAGCTACTCGTGGAGTAGAAACTGCTGAGTTCTGAACCACGTAAATACCTGTGTTTGGTTGTGTTTGTGCTTTGTGTTTTTGTTTTTCTACTTCCGCTACGTAATTCTCTATTTTGTAGTCAAAAGTGAGTTAGAAATTTTTAACTCGCTATTCTCCCACCCCCCCTCTAGCGAGCCTCGATTCCAACAAAGCTAACTCAAGGTCTTTTGTAAATGTGGATCTTGATCCTATAAACAAGAGTTGCATAGAGATGTAATCGGTAATTTGTTACCTATCAATCATATTAAGTCTTAGGCGATTTAGCCCAAGCTAACTCAAGGCGTAGTATGATGTGGATCTTGTCCCGCGAGAATTATAGCTAATTTGTATGAAACTAGTAATGTGGTTTGACCACATCCATGACTCGATTCTACAAAAGTCCTATAATTCAGTGGGAGAATCATTTGATTAAAGGCCTAATTAAATGATAAATGGAATATGATATTAATTTTTTGCATTGTGTATGTTGTAGATTACCATATCGACAAACACGAACACTCTCTCTCTGCGTTCTGTCCTTGAGAAGGACAAGCTCAATGGAGCTAATTTCCTAGACTGGTACAGGAATATGAGAATCGTTCTCACCCAAGAAAGAAAACTGTACTTCCTGGAGAAGCCCATTCCGGAGGCACCTCCTGCCACTGCCTCACAAGCTGACCGAGATGCTTACAAGAAGAATCAAGATGATCCGTTAGATGTGTCATGCCTCATGCTCGCAACCATGAACTCTGAGCTTCTGAAGTAACATGAGTTCATCAATGCTTTTGATATGGTTGAACATATTTGTCAACTGTATCAAGGACGAGCAAGGCACGAGAGATATGAGATCTATAAGGCAGTGTTTCAGTCCATGATGCAAAATGGGACTCCCATAGGTCCATATGTACTCAAGATGATTGGGTACATAGAGAACCTATAGAGGTTGGGATTCCCCCCTTAGCCAAGAGCTGGCCACTGACTTGATCTTGTAATCTTTGCCACAAAGCTACAATCAATTTGTCATGAATTACAATATGAATGAAATTGATAAGCCACTGCTTGAGATGCTCAGCAAGTTGAGAACTACTGAGCTCAACCTTGAGAAGGGAAAACCTGACTCCATTTTGATGGTGCAAAAGAAGAAAGGCAAGGGCAAGCCTAAATGTAAGGGAAAGTCCCAAACCAAGAGAAAAGACAAGGCACTGAAACTGAAAGGAGGGGTGGCCAAGGAAGGGACTTGCTTCCACTGCAAGGAAGCTAGACACTGGAAGCGTAACTGCAAAGCATACCTGGAAGATCTTAAGAAGAAAAGAAGTGAGACTTCTACTTCAGGTATAAATGTTATAGAAGTCAATCTATCTATTTCTTCATCATGGGTATTAGATACCGGATGTGCATCTCACATTTGTACCAATGTGCATGCACTGAGAAATAGCAGGGCATTGACGAAGGGCGAGGTGGACCTACGAGTAGGCAATGGAGCAAGGGTTGCTGCTGTTGCTGTAGGAACTTATTTTCTATCTCTGCCCTCTGGGCTTGTACTAGAACTAGATGAATGTTGTTATGTGCCTGCTTTGACTAAGAACATAATTTCAGTTTCTTGTTTAGACAAGAAAGGCTTTTCATTTATAATAAAGAACAAATGTTGTTCAGTTTATTTAAATGATATATTCTATTGTAGTGCACCTCTGATGAACGGACTCTACATTCTAGACTTAGAGAGCCCCATCTATAACATAAGTACCAAAAGGTTCAAGTCAAATGAGTTGAACCAAACCTATCTCTGGCATTGTCGCTAAGGTCACATAAATGAGAGTCGCTTTTCCCAGCTCCATAAGGATGGGCTGCTGGACTTATACATAGTGATGTAGTGCCCCTTTCAATGTTGCTGCTACGGGTGGTTATAGGTAATTCATTACATTTACTTATGACTTCAGTAGATATGGTTATGTGTATTTGATAACACATAAGTCAGAATCCTTTGAAAAGTTCAAAGAATTCGATCAGATCGAGGTGACGAATACCTTAGCAATGAGTTTCGTGACTATCTAGCTGAATGTGAGATTCTATCCCAACTCACTCCTCCTGGAACACCACAGTGGAATGATGTATCCGAAATGAGGAATCGTACCCTATTAGATATGGTAGATTTATGATGAGTCACATAGATCTTCCTATATCCTTTTGGGTATATGCTCTAGACACAGCAACCTTCACTCTTAACCGTGTACCATCCAAGGTTGTGATAAAGACACCATATACGATATGGAAAGGGAAAAATCCCAAGATGTCTTTCATGAGGATTTGGGGTTGTGAGGCTTACGTTCGACGTCAAGTCTTAGACAAACTGGGACCCAAATCCGATAAGTGCTATTTTGTTGGATATCCCAAGGAAATGAAGGGAAATTACTTCTACATTCCCAGTCAGCACAAAGTGTTTGTGCAAAGACTGGGGTATTTCTAGAAAGGGATTTTGTTTCTAGAAAAACTAGTGAAAGTATGTTCGATCTTGAAGAAATTCAAGATAGGGACCATAGCACTGAGGCCTTGATGGAGGTTGAACAGGAACCACAAAGTGTTGTGGGTGATGAGGTTGTTGCACAAGAGTTGTGGAACAACCACATTCAAGTAGACCTACCTCTTGCAGTGCGATAGGGTGCGTCGTCGACTGAGAGATACTCATTTCTCTTGTTTGACCATGATGACGTTATGCTCATTGAGAATGAGCCTACCTCCTATCAAGAAGCTGTGATGAGCCTAGATTCTGAGAAATGGCTAGAGGCCATGAGATCCGAGATGGAATCCATATACACCAACCAAGTATGGACTTTGGTTGATCCACCTAAAGGCATCAAACCCATTGGGTGTAAGTGGCTCTTTAAGAGAAAGACTAACATGGATGGACTTACGCATACCTATAAGGGCTGATTGGTGGCTAAAGGTTTCGAGCAAATTCATGGTATTGACTATGATGAAACCTTTTCTCCAATGGCAATGTTTAAGTCTATTCGGATCATGCTTGCTATCATAGCATATTACGATTATGAGATCTAGCAGATGGATGTCAAAATCGTATTTCTGAATGGAAACTTGCTCGAGGATGTGTACATGACACAGCCTGAGGGTTTTGTAGATCCACAGCATACTGGGAAGGTATGCAAGCTGCAAAGGTCCATTTATGGGCTGAAGCAAGCTTCTCGGAGCTGGAATCTTCGATTCAATGATGCGATCAAACAGTTTGGTTTCATCAAGAATGAAGATTAACCCTGTGTCTACAAGAGGGTTAATGGAAACACAGTTGTCTTCTTTGTATTGTATGTGGATGACATACTACTCATTGGGAATGACATCCCTTCGCTACAGTCTGTTAAGACTTGGCTGGGGATATGCTTCTCAATGAAGGACTTAGGTGAAGCAACCTGTATTCTAGGCATCAAGATATATAGAGACAGATCTAAGAGATTGCTTGGCCTAAGTCAAAGTACATATATTGACACGGTATTACTACGGTTTGCCATGCAGAATTCCAAGAAGGGACTTCTGCCAATGTCACATGATGTGAGTCTTTCAAAGACTCAAAGTCCCTCTTCTAGAGAAGAGAGAGACCACATGGATAAGATCCCTTATGCATCGGCCATAGGATCTATCATGTAGGCCATGCTATGTACTCGTCCTGATGTCTCATATGCTTTGAGCATGATGAGTAGATACCAGTCAGATCCAGGTGAGTGTCACTGGATAGCAGTCAAGAATATTCTTAAGTACTTGAGAAGGACTAAAGAATATTTCTTGATATTTGGAGGCGATGAGGAGCTAGCTGTAAAGGGTTACAGCGATGTCAGCTTTTAAACTGACCAGGATGATTATAAATCACAATCAGGATTCGTGTTTTGCTTTAATGGTGGCGTTGTGGTGGAAGAGTTGACGAACACGATTCTTGATTCTACAATAGAGGTGAGTATATTCTTTGCATCGGAGGCAAAGAAGGAAATTTGGATTCGCAAGTTCATTACTGAGCTTGGGGGGTTCCTAGCATAGCAGATCCTATAGAGCTCTATTGTGACAAAAATGGTGAGATTGTGTAGGCTAAGGAACCTCACTCACGCCAGTGGACCAAACACATACTATAGTGCTTTCATCTCATTCGAGAGATTATCGATAGAGGAGATGTGATGATTTGTAGAGTACCCACAGAGGCTAACGTTGTAGATCCCTTGACCAAGGCTTTGGCACAGAAAAAGCATGATGGTCACACTAGGTCATTGGGTATTAGATACTACAGTGATTGGCACTAGTGCTAGTGGGAGATTGTTAGTGAAAGCCCTAGAGTCAATCATGTGATGATTGTTGTATCATATTCCTATTTATAAAGGCATTTCTTTGTGGTTATTATACTTACTTGTATTGGTGCCAAATAACTAAGTATGATAACGTCCATGAGTAGAAGGTTCTTATCTATATCAATTGATTGGTTGAATCGATAATGAGATGATATAGAGAACACTACTCTTAATCATTCCTAGTCAAGTATTAACATTCAGGGACAATGTTAATGCGAAGAGAATAGCATGTAGCCTTTGTGACATGTGGTGGAGTCACTTGTGGTATATCCTCTTGTACCGGTGGTACTGAAGTAGTGACTTCCCCTCTTAATTCCTCCAGAACAATCTTACTCATGGGCTTGTGGTTCATCACATAGTCTTCCTCTAGAAATCTGGTATTCGTACTAATGATCACCCTATGATCTCTAGGACTATAAAACAAACCACCTTTCGTTCCTCTAGGATAGCCAACGAACATGCGTACTTCTGTACGAGGTTCCAACTTACCAGCATCTGCCTTCAACACATGTGCTGAACTCCCCCAAATCCAAATATGTCTCAGACTAGGCTTTCGCCTAGTCTACAATTCTGTGGGAATAGAAGGCACTGATTTAGATGGTACCAAGTTCAGAATATACACTATCGTATCCAGAGCATACCCCGAGCGAACTGCAACTCGTAATAACTCATCGATCTAACCATCTCCATAAGAGTCCTATTCCTTCGCTTCACTACACCATTCTGCTGGGGTGTGTCAAGTGCAAACAATTGGGATTGTATCCCAGCTTTTGATAAGTAATTCCTAAACTCCCCCAAGAGGTACTCACCTCCACGATCAGATCGTAGTGTCTTGATACTTTTACCTTGACATTTTTCCATATCAGCCTTGAATTCTTTGAACCTGTGAAAGCATTCAGACTTACGGCGCATCAAGTAAATGTATCCATATCTTGAATAATCATCTATAAAAGATACGAAATATTCAAAATCACCTCTTGCTTGGATAGACATAGGACCACACAAATCAGAATGAACCAATTCCAACACATCTTTGGCTCTATACCCCTTAGCCTTAAAAGGCCTCTTGGTCATTTTATCCTCCAAGCAAGATTCGCAGGTTGGGAAATCTTCCACCACTAATGAACCCAGAGGTCAATTAGCTATCAACCTTTGAATTCTGCTTAGGTTAATATGACCTAACCTTAGATGCCAAAGATATGTTTGGTTCATTTTCGAAGGTTCTTTTCTCGTATTAGAATTAAAAGATGAGTTATTTACTTCTATTTGCATCGTGGGAGCTTTTGGTTCAAGGGTATATAAATTTCCTATCAATGCACCAGAATAGATAATCTCCCTATTCTTTTTTATAACAACTCTGTCATTAAAATAAATAGAATATCCATCCATAAATAATTTAGAAACCGAAATCAAATTCTTTCTAAATAAAGGTACATAAAGGCAATTTTTCAGAACCAAAACTTTATTCCTCTCAAAAGACAAATAAACATCTCCCACTATAACAGTCGCCACCTTCATAGCATCGCCCAAGTAAACGGTAATCTCCCCCTCAACTAGTCATCTAGTTTTCTGGAACCCCTGCAAAGTATTGCAGACATGATCAGTGGCTCCCGTATCTACACACCATGTGCTGGTAGATAACACCGCTAAACATGTTTCAACGACTAGACCAAAAGATATACCTTTGTTCTACTACCGGTTGGGGTAGTTTTTCTTCCAATGTCCAGTCTGCTTGCAAGTGAAGCACTTGCCTTTCAGCTTCTTCACTCCTCCCTGAGATCCTCCCGCCACCTTTTCCACACCTTGTTTCTTCTTCTTCTTGCCTTTCGGCTTAGAAGTAGAAACCTTTTGGGAAATCATGGCCTGAGCCTGAGCACTCTGACGATAAAACCCCTCTGCCGCCTGGAGTTCTGTTAGAAGCTCCGCCAATGAATACAACCTTTTATTCATGTTGTAGTTCAAGTGAAACTGCTCAAAACTCCTAGGTAGAGACTGGAGAATGATATCGACCTGGGTTTCCCCATCGATCTCAGCTCCAAGACTTCCATCTCATTCAAATGAGTCATCATCTTGAGAACATGTTCCCTTACGGGTGTTCCCTCGATCATGGTGGTCATCATCAAGTTCCTCATGGCTTCATGCCCAGCAGCCCGATTCTTGTGTCCAAAAAGCTCCTTGAGATTGAACATCATGTCATAAGCAGTGGGCATGACTTGATGCTGATGTTGCAATACATTTGACATAGAAGCCAAAATGTAACATCGCGCCATCTCATCAGCCTTTATCCACTTCTTATGACTCTCCTTCGTCTTTTCCCCAGAATCATCCACAAGCATAGGAGGACACTCTTCGAAGAGTACATATTTGTACTCCTCAGCAGTCAGGAGAATATCAAGATTCCTCTTCCAATCAACATAATTGGGTCCAGTAAGTTTATTCTCTTTTAGAATTACAGCAAGCGGGTTGAAAGTCATTTATGAAAAACCTAAGAATCACATAGATCAAAACATTAGATTTCAAATAATTATTGATTCGTCAAACACTAAAATTTTAAAATCAACCAACACCTCAAAACACCGAGAATATCGTATGCCACGATCGTGTGGACCTATACGAATTCTACATTTGTAAGAGGAGGTTTTACCCATTAATTTTACTATATTGTCAACCTAACTTTTTGACAAATAAAATTAATAGTTGGTTCCTCTTCGGCCCTACAAA
The DNA here is from genome assembly GCA_025175895.1 of Wurfbainia villosa. Classification (NCBI taxonomy): domain Eukaryota; kingdom Viridiplantae; phylum Streptophyta; class Magnoliopsida; order Zingiberales; family Zingiberaceae; genus Wurfbainia; species Wurfbainia villosa. The sequence continues at coordinate 75,074,432 of CM045991.1, read as the reverse complement.
TAAAAGCAGTGACTCCGATGGGGAGGATACTCCTATTTGCATCTAAGTGTTCACCATTTCTCGGTACCAAGGAAATTATCTCGGGTTATGTGCCTTCCGATGGGGAAGTACACACGCTCCTAAATAATTTCCTATAACCATATTCGACCCTGTGATCTGCAAAACAAACTCATCCGATGGGGAGGAAGGCACTCAGAGCCAATGCGCAAGTTTGTTTGCATCACATGTCAAATCATAATGGAGACCATGGGAATTTAAAAAATATCCCTCTCCCACTTAGTAATTTAAAATTGAGGAATTTTCCTAGCACACGACATGCATATCAAACAAGAAGCAATAAATATGAAAAAAATATTTTCCAACTATTATGCCTTTTGTTCTCCAATATGCCTCCCATCGTATCACCATCTCGTCCGTTCCTCCCTATGCCATGTACAAGTCATCCGGAGATCCGAGCCGAGAATAATTATTTTAATTTACATCCATCGATCCTATACTCCACGTAGGAGTGTAGATGAAATCTAGATTGAAAGTAAACTAAAATAAAAAGAGTGGATAAACAATGTCGTACTTAATTACAAAAATTAAATACTAGCCTCGTCAACCCCGAGGATTCAAATAATATTACACACACATATGCCCATAATAGTTGGATCTTATGCCTGCAACAAAAAAGTTAGCCTATGCACATCCTACTATCATCCGACACATACAATATATGATAAGTGCATAAAATTAACCGAATCCAAAACACACAAAATTGGAAATCGTGGCTCTGATACCACTTGAAGGTGGAAACTTCGCTTCCCACTTCAACTTGGTCGCTTATGCATGGCGATCCCATCTGTGTCCACGGATTAAAAAAATTAATCCTTGACAAAGAGGGATTACCCAAGCAACCGATCCATAGTCGTGCTATTCGATTAGAGTGGTCACTTGAACAAACTTGTTGTTCAAGTAACCTTCCTCTTTTCTTCGATTAGCCATGGAATAGACGATGTACGGATCACCGGTTTTTGTGTTTGTCTTCGGGATCCAAGTAAATTAGCCACATACAATTGTAAACAATTATATACATAATACAAAAAAACACTAATCAAAGTAAACAAGCTTATACCTCTTGTTATACCTCTTGATCTTCTATTGTATGTCTTTCCTCCTTTTGGATGTCGTGTGGGCGATGATCTTTGAAAAGTTGAAGCCTCCTAGATCACGTTCTTCCCTTCCTTTCTTGCTCTGAACAAAGGGAAGAATGAAACAAAACTCTTCTCCTATCTAGAACTGACCACCAAGCTCCAAGCTTGATCCTTGCCGCCGGCCAAGGAGAGGAAGAGGAGCGTCGGCCAACCTTGAAGGAAGTGTTGCCGCCGCCCAAGAGCTCCAATGGAAGAAGAAGGAGCTGCCCTAGGAAAAGGAGAAGCCGGCCAAGATCAAAGGAGAAGAGGAAACCCTTATTCTTCTCTTTTGTTGCCGCCGACCCTAAGGGAGAAGCCAAACAAGTTACCGCCCACCCTTGAAACTCCAAACCCTAGCACTCCAAGGATTCTTGTTGCCCAAGCCAAGGGAAACAAAACCCTAATCTCCCAAAAAATTATTCACGCCCAAGCCTTGGCCCTCTTTTTATAGAGCTAGGCTTAAGCCTCCTTTTAATCTCCACCGTCGGATCTAGAGATTCAATCTCAACCGTCGAATATAGATATTTAATCTCAACCGTCGGATCTAGAGATTTAATCTCCACCATCGAATCTAGAGATTTATTTTCCACCATCGGATCTAGGCTTCATGAGGGTTTTAATAGGCTACAATAGGGACCATGAGGAGGAGTTGGATCTTGGGCACCCAATGGATCCGGCCCACATAAAATCCTATACATTAATGATAATTCATTCCACTAGAGGATTATCATTGATCTACCTCACCAACCCCATAAATAAATATGGGCTCCATATATTAATTGTACAAATATCTCCCCGTGTTTAAGATCTCGAATGTCCATCAATTAATTAATTTACTGACAATTAATTAATCAACATCTAACTCCATGAGTAGTACCACTCAACCTTATCATCATGCCGGACCAAGTCCACCTGCATGGTTTACATGCTGAACCTTATGAGCTCCTCAAGGGGACATCATCATCCTAATATATAGGACACGATTTCCTCCTATAATCAATGACACACCATGTAAATAATATTATTTCCCAACTTACCGGGCCTATCGATTTACTCTATAAATCTCACTCATTGGTAAATCAAAGAAATAAACACTAAGTGCATATGTCCGTTATTATATCGGGATTAAGATCATGTACACCATAATATTCGAGGTCCGATTCAATTATGTAGTCAGCAATAAATCGAATCACCTCTAAGTCGGTTCTGCTCAATACACACAAAGTGCACTAGTGTAATTCTATGGTCAAGACAAACCAATACCAAATTACACTACAACCATACCAATGGCTTGTCCAGAACCATCTCAGTTGTGAGCCTTTACTTATACTCTACAAGGAACTGATAACATGATCTCCCGTGTGACACTACACATCATGTTATCTACAATGTAATGTATTAGACAATATGCATAACCATAAATATGCAAATAATGATCATGTGATTCTTATTTCAAAAATAAAGATGTTCATACAAAAGATAGACTTTTCAGTATACATCCCAACATGGTCGGCGCCTATACCTCCTCCTATTCTTCTCCTTTGGCCGGCGGCAAGATATCAATCTTGGCCGGCAATTCCATCCCCCTCTCCTTGGTGGCCGGCGACAACAACAAAGAGGAGAAGGTGGCTTGATCTTTCTCCAAAAGGATTGTGTCCCGAACTAGAAAGGAGAAGAAGGGAGCTCATTATCTTCCTTTGTTCGGAGCGAACAAGGAAAATAAGATACGTGATCTAGGAGGCTTTGACTTTTGGAAGATCGTCGCCCACACGACGTCCAAAAGGAGGAAGGACATACAATAGAAGACCTAGAGGTAAAAAAGAGATATAATTCCTTTTTAAGTATGTTTTCTTATTCTATACAAATTGTATGTATTGTATGTGGATAATTTACTTGGACCCCGAAGACAAACACAAAAACCGATGATTCGTACATCGTCTATTCCGTGCCTAATCGAAGAAAAGAGGTAGGTGACTTGAACAACAAGTTTGTTCAAGTGACCACTCTATTCGAATAATACGACGATGGATCAGTTGCTTGGGTAATCCCTCTTCGTCAAGGATTAATTTTTAATCCGGGGATGTAGATGGGATCGCTATGCACTAGCGACCAAGTTGAAGTGGGAAGCGAAGCTTCGACCTTCAAAGGAATTAAACTTGAGCTAGGTGTGATATAGTCAACCTAGTGGAGATTAATACAAAGATCATATCCTAAATTGAGCAAGTATAAGATGAGTGAAAAGAACAAAGGCACTGATAATTGTAGCTAATGAAGGGTTCATAAATGTTTTAAAGTCAACCATGATTTTTCGATTAATTGGGGGTCATGATTTTCTGCTAGGTGTCACTCATAACATATTCATAATTAATGGTTAATTATGAATGGACAATATAGTCTGGAACCTATTAGGTCACACACAATATAGGTGATCAAGAGACGTAAAACAAGTTTAAGAATGAGATTCTCAAAGATAGAAATTATATCTTGTTGGACCAATGCTAAAGGGGCTTGAAACAAGGATGACATAACCCACCGTAGGTGTGTCGGGGCATAGCATGATTGTGTCACTCACTATCGAATTGAAATGGGTGAAATAAAGCCCAACATAGTCATGGTAGAGCCAGCATGGTCATGTTAAGATCTGCCAAGGTGACAGGGGGGTGTATAGCCAACACAGTCGTGTCCTGGCCGACATTATCGTGCCAGAGTGCTCCATAGCTTGGTATGGAACACACCACGATCGTGCAATTCACCATGCCCATTGATCGTGGCACTATTTCATGTTTTGACTAAGTTAGAGTTTTCTTTCCAAAATTATGTGCAAATTTTTGTAAGTTTGATCATATATGGTAGTCCTATTATGCTCTAATCAAAAGATCTATAAATATATCTCTTGATGAAAGAAATGGGACCAAGGTTTGTGAGGCATCATTTTCTTCTTCTGTCTAGGTTTTGTTGGTGTATGAGGGAACCAGATAATCGAACCTGAGTTTTGATAATGGCAAAATATCAAAGTTAAGTCATATTGTTATTTAATATGCTATGTTAAGTGTGAAGAACTTGAGTAGTCTTAGCTGGGCTCAAAGACAACAGGAGGAATGGTAATCAAAGATCAGATGCTAAGCAACAAGACAAAGGGTCAAAAGGTAAAGCAAAGCAAGCTCCGGGTGAGGAGTGATGGTGAGGTCGCATCCTCAAGACGAGGACAACCGTAAGCGTCGATCCAACAAAGGCTTCCAAGGAAATGCCCAAGTTGAGATCGGGTGGTCTAAGACTATCATCATCACTATTATTGTATACATTGTATTAATCTTGTGATGCAAGTGACAGGATGGAAACTCAAGTACAGAATGATCAGAGGATCGTGATCGATGGATCGATCGGACAATAGGAGCAGTCAACTTGTGTACTCGTGAAGAGCCAAATGCCACCTCAAAGATAAGATTTTAAGATAAGAGTTTTTATCTAGATCCAGATCTAGATATTGATGAAAATGATGATCTTGAAGGCCTAGGAATAGAGGGATGGTCACAAACCCTAGAAAAATGCTCCTAAGTGCTCTTTCTCTTCGACTATACTCTTTGGTGCTACAATACTACTCTGACCATGCTTCTACTTTCATCTTTAATTGTCAGTATATTAGTTTCATCTTGTCATTTTCTTTGTTGTACTTAATTTGTATAAGGACCGGTAAGGTTGTTGCTGACTTTCAATCTTGTGTAATTGTCTTGTCTCTTACGTCTGATACATGCAAGCACGACCTCAAATCTCCACGAAGATCGCCAAGGACTTGAAGCACGCGCTTGTGCTCAACGCCCGCAAATGCAAGGTTGTCGTCAAGTAATAAATTATGTATCGATCCCATAAAGACTATGAGTCGAGTACTGGGTTTCTAGTGAACATATTATTAGTGCCTATGAGATTCACATATCTCCATAATGGTATGATATTGTACACTTTTGGCCTAAGCCCTTATGTTTTTATTTTTGGGCTTTACCCAAAAGGCCTCATACCAATAGAGATATTTTTTTATCTTTTTTTTTTTGAAAATGCTAAATATATATATAAAGGGCAGATGCCCAATGGGCAATACACCCAACATACACACTAACTCATCATGCATCCCTAGTTGTGGTCTGCATAGACCACAACGTTCCAAACACAACACACATCAACATCACACACCCAAGATAACAAACAACCAAAACATATATGGAGGAACATAAGGATAAATCACAACACTAGACCCTCCACATCCATATCTATTCGCCCTATCCTTCCATGAAATGATGAACATGTATTTGCACCTGACGCACCATCCTATCCACATCCGACAATAACCCCTCAAATCGACATCGATTGCGAGCCTCCCATAGGACATATATAATGGAATAAATCCCCAGGTACATGGCTCTCTCCTTCCGACCCGATCCCTTGTAGTTCTACCCCATGAATGCCAATAGATCCATCACCTTGCTGCCATCATGTTTAATCTCCAACCATTGGTGCACCCTACTCCATAGCATCCCTGCAATCGGACACTCAAGGAACAAATGCAGGTTCGACTCAGGGCTGCTCTGACATAGCACACACTCCTTATCTTGTACATGATCCATACGGTCCACTATCTGTAGCCTCCCATGAGCAAGCAACCAAAGAATGAACCGATGCTTTGGCATAATCTCAGGCCTCCAAACCACTGACGCCCAAGGTACCACTGACGCCTTCAGCTGGAAGAACTCATATGCATTCGTCGTCCCTTTTCTTTCCACCACAAACCAATCAAGCATCCTCATGTTTGCTTCACCAATCCCACCACCCCCTCCTTGGATCTTACTTTTCACCTCCACAAGCTGCTTGATAAGAGGTGAATCCGACGCCTTAGTCTCCCAACTCCAGAAATCAGCCCCCTTTATATAATGTTGGTTCACCCATTTGATCCACAGTGATTCCCTCTTTGACTTTATGTCCCACAACATCTTGCTTAGCAAAGCCTCATTCCATGCCCGTAGATCCCGAAGCCCATATCCACCATGGTTCCTTGAGAGACATATAGTACTCCATGCCACCAGGGGATGTTTAGAAGCCCATACAAATGCCCGATAGATACCATGAACTTTCCTAATCACACCACAAGGAAACGGGAGCATAGAAAGCCAATAACACACTAACCCCTGAAGAAACCCACCAGCTCCAATCTGCCTGCATAATATAAGGTATGCTTTGGCCAAGCATTGACCTTCCGCATGATAGCCTCGAGCAATGGTCCATAGTTAGCAATGCACAACTTCTCCGCCACAAGTGGAATCCCTAGATATCTGAATGGGAATGTACCCTCTTGAAAGACAATAATGCCAAGCAGTTGGGCCTTCGTCACAACATCCACACTCGTCATATACATATGAGACTTCAATGGATTAGCCCTCAAACCCGCCTCAGCCCCAAACCGCTCCAAGCAGACCCCAAGCACTGTGATAGAGCTAACATCCGCCCGTGCAAACATCATCAGATCATCCGTATAAGCAAGGTGAGTGATGCCAGCTTCCTTACATATAGGATGGTAATGAAAAGATGGCATCAAGGAAGCATCCCTCAACCTTCATGACAAAACCTCAATGACCAAACCAAAAGGCAACGGCGAAAGTGGATCCCCTTGCCTCAACGCCCGATGACCACCTAAGAAACCATAAATGCCCCCATTCAGAGTTATAGAATATGAGACCGTCGTAACACAATCTCTAACCCAACCATAGTAATGTTGGGGAAAAACAAAACCAACGAGTGCCTTCATGAGAAAATCCCAATCAATCATATCAAAAGCCTTCCTCAAGTCAACCTTGAGCATACTGTTGGTGCAATCGGCCCAGGTCACGATTGACCGGACTCGAATAGTATTTTGATGTTTGACATTGATGTTCAAAAAAATGTATGACAATGTGATTGTCATGGGAAAGTACAAGTCATGGCTACTTGGCATAAAAAGTCCAAGCTTGAGTCTTGGCAATTGGAAAGTCCAACATGGGTTGGCATGAAAAGTCCAAGCATGGGTCTTGGCAAGGGAAAGTCCAAGCTTGAGTCTTGCCAAATGGAAAGTCCAACATGGGTTGGCAAGGGAAGTCCAAGGGGTGATATTGGTAGCGTAAATTCTAAGCGGGAGTCTTGGCAACATAAGTCCAATGGTTGGCAGCGTAAAGTCCAACCGGTAGTCTTGGAAGCGTAAGCCCAATGTGCCTTGTCGGTGTAGAGCAGCTTAGCATGACAATAGCCGATGGAAGCACCTGAAGGCTAGCATATAGATGAACAAGTCATGGATGACTTGGAGGGATCTGATAGGCATGAGGCTAATGGAGGTGACTAGAAGGCTTAGGTCTAGGCTAAGGGTGGTCTAGCAAGTATGAGAGCATCATACTTGGTGTTAAACCTCATGGATGAGGTTATCAGTCGACTGATGGGAGTTGATTGGAATTCCAATAAGTCATTGTTATAGGCGGCAATCAGGCAATCGATGATTGATGTCACGAACACGAAGGTTCGATCATTAGAGTTTAGTCGATGAGTGATGAGTGATGGCACTATCATTTGACTGATGGGCATGATTAGTTGACTGATGGTCTATCCGTTGGAACTTATCCAATGTGGCTCAGGCCATTGTGAGACAATGGTTACAGGAGCAGTCGACTGATGGTCGCGATTAGTCGATTGCTAGGCAAAATCCAGTCTGAATGCAGGTTATAAAAGTAGCTCGTGGAGAGAGATTTAGAAAGGGTTTCTTGAGGCAATTTAGAGGGGATTTGCTGCTGCAATCCAGACCTTCAAGCCTATTCTCAAGCAACCAAAAACAAGCATTCAAAGATCTCTTATAAAGTGTTTTTCTTTACTTGTATTGTATTCTATCTTTGTATTTTCTTGTATTCATTGTATTACTTAGTGTAATCTTTTGTATGAGGTTTCTCCACCTCCAACATGTTGTCGAGAAGGAGCGTTATTGTTTAGTGGTGTTGTTTGCATCGCTAGAGCTCATTTGAGCTCACCCCGTGGAATAGGAAACCTAAGGTTCTGAACCACGTATATCCTTATTTATTTGTGATTGTGCTTGTGTTTTATGTTCATTGTATATTTTGTATTTCTGCTATGTACTAACATTTTGTAGCAAGCACGATCGAATTCCATCATCGTCAACGAATTGATATTCACCCCCCCTCTAGCGGTCACTAACGATTCCTACACATACAGCTAGGAGAAACCCTTTTCCGCGCATACTTCCGAAGCAGTTCCTGAGTCAAACAAATGTTATCTCCAATACAACTCCCCTGCACAAACGTCACCTGCGTGCGGATCAAGCAAATACCCTAATACCTTTGCCAACCATCCCGCCATTACCTTGGAAATAACTTATAGAATACAATGCAACAAGATATAGGGCGATAATCAGAAACTCCTGGAGCATGGTCCACCATCTGCACTAAGGAAATCAAAGAATGGTTCCATTGCTTAAGTAACTTCCCCTCCCTAAAGAACTCCTGAATAGCAGCAATAAAATCTGCCCCAACAATATCCCATGCCACCGTGAAAAACTTCGCACCATAACCATCCGGACCTGGAGCCTTCTCACTACTAATATCATGCAAAGTTGCATTTATCTCCAAGACCCCAACCTCCTCCACCAGACTCGCAGCTTGGGCGGCATTCAGACATCAGCCAGAGAGGGAGCTACCGTCCAAGGGGTTGCATTGTTCCTTACGCCCAAGTATGTCATGAAAAGCATCCATAAATTCACTTGCTATCTCCCCCAAACTCGTTGTTTGCTCCCCATCCCGCTTAACAAGCGTAATAATTGCATTCCGCTTGTTGTTCCTTTTCACCATATCATGGAAAAATTTAGTACACTTGTCTGCACTCCGTAGGTAAACATTCTTCACCCGTTGTTGGTAAAATTGCTTCTCCACCTCCACAAGGAGAGTGGTTTGCTTCCTCATCCGATCATAACCCCTCGGGGTAGGCCCTCCCCCTAGTATACCCCTTTGCACCTCCTCCAATTCAGCCTTGTCCCTCCTCGTTTTCTTCGAGATATGTCCAAAATGATCTTTGTTTAGCTCCCGTAACTTACACTTTATGTAGAAACGATGGTGGTCGGCTAGAGGGGAGTGAATATCCCTCTTTCGTCATATGAAGAAATTTCTTGTCTACAAATATAATTAGCGCAATGGAAACAAAAATAAACAAGCAATAACAATAAGCAAAAAAAAAATCAATGCTAACACCCGATATAACATGGTTCACGGCCTCGCTGCTAATCCACGGTCCGATTCGTCTCCGATGAATCACTCCACAACCAATCCACTATTGGTCTCTCCCTTTAGCCCAAGCAAGGTGGAGGTAAACCTTTACACCAATGAGATCACTCCTTCTTTTACAATAAATATGAAAGAAAACTAGAAGAAGGAGTTTGAGCTTTGTGGGGCACTTAGTAGGATGTTTGGAGCATGAGCATTAACCATCTACAAGCCCCCACCCTCTCTTTTTATAGAGAGGAAGCAATTCTTCCCGTTGGACACTATCAGTCGACTGATGTCGACTCCAACGACTCCTGACCAGGTCAGATTCACGGGATCCGCAGCCGCTTTCTCCAACAGTCGGATGATCAGTCGACTGATTCTTTCATCAGTCGACTGATGTCGACTTCCAGTCGAGTGACCCACGAGCTTGACTAGCTTCTGTACCCGTGCAAAGTGCTATCAGTCGACTGCTTCCCTTAAGCAGTCAACTGATGTCAACTTGATCCATCAGCCACACCAGTCGATTGCCGATCGACATGGAGCAGTCGACTGCCATGACATGGCAGTCGACTGGTGCTGGGTAGACCTCAAACTTAACATCCGTTTGAGCGTCCGACGGTCGGGTAAACCTCAACCCTTGCAGTCGAGCCTCCGACACTCAGCCATTCAGCCAAGTTCACCTAATGAGCTAGTTACAATTCACTCATTCTCTAATCTCACTTGAAGTCCCTCGCCGAATCTCTCTTCGTTCGCGGCCATGTCCCTCGGCAGCATCAAGCGCACGGCTCTGCAATGCTCCTTTGCGTCTCTTGCCCTTGAAGTCTGCTTCCTTGGCTTCGCTTCAAGTCATCTCGTCCGGCGGTCCCTCGGATGAATCAAGCGCACGACTCTGCAATGCTCCTTCGCCGACTCAAGCACGAGGTTGTGAATGGTGACACTTGCCTAAGCTCCATGTGCGAATTACTAAGTCCTACAAGACTCCAATGCACATATCAAATCCAATCATCCTAACGTAAACCCTTTGCCACACACATCAAAACCATATCACATGGGTTGATTGCCCTAAAAATCTCTCCCTTTTTGATGTGTGGCAATATGTTTAAGTTAGGTAAACAAATAACAATAAGCATAAGCAAGGAAAACATGTAAGTAAAAACATGAATATAAAAAATCCCCCTTAAACATGCAACTCCCCCTTAAGACATGCTAAATTTTCCCTTTTAGCATAATTAACTTAAACTTCCCTATTTCTCCCCCTTTGACACAAAAAACAATTCCCTCCTCGCTTTACTCTGAGATATGTCCAAAATGATCCTTGTTTAGCTCCTGTAACTTACACTTTAAACGCCCCAACTTGACCTTAAGCACATATTGCATCTTCCCAATGACCGGAGGCGGCCATGACTCCGCCACCACCCGCTTGAAATCATCATGCAACATCCACATGTTCAGAAATTTGAAGGGACGATTAGGCAGCCTATCCTTCGGCATGGTGTGCACCACCCCACAAGAGTGATCCGATAGACATCCAGGAACCAAGAATTCCGCATACGCATCAAATTCTGCTATTAACCAATGTGAGTTTACCAAAGCCCTATCAACCTTATAAGAAACATACCATTCATCCAAGTGAGCTGGCAACCCATAAAGCGAAGGTCCACCAACCCGCATGATTGAACCACTTGTTGAAAATCCCTCATTTCATAGTTTGTAACAAGTGCCCCACCTTGCTTATCCTCCAATGATAAAATCGAATTAAAATCCCGCATAACCATACAAGTCTCCGAAATATTCCCTCCAATCTCCATAATCACCTCCCATAACGGTCGTTGTGGACCAATGGAATGCAGCCCATAGACAAAAGTCACCAAGAAGGCCATTCCGGAGACCCGACACCGTATATGGCAATGCATAAACTGATCCGACATCTGAATGACCTCCAAATCAGCCCTTTGTTGATTCTATAATAGCAAAATACGTCCACGGTGAGACATGATAAAGTTATGAACATGCCCCATACTTGCAAACCGCCACTCCATAATATGATCAAGTGAGTTCTCCAAAAGCTTTGTCTCCAATAACGCGATAATCTTAATAACCTTATGTCCAAGGAGGTGCTTCACTCCCCCTTGCTTCAGGGACTTGTGAAAGACCCGAATATTCTATGCAGCGAGCTTCATTGGACACCTCCTCAGACTGCTCACGTCCGTAGTTGACGACCACTTCGATCTGCCCCCACTACTCCTTTCCCAACTCTACTTCCCATACCATTGCTTGAACCAGCTACCAAGGTAGAAGCTGAAGTAGACACTGCCAAAGAAGAAGTTACAGTCGTGGATGAAGAAGTAGAAGACCCCCCAGCAAACATCGCCCCTTGAGAAGGCTGAGCAACCCGATGTTCCAAGCTACCCACTGCACTCCGCACCGCCGTCTGCACACCCTGCACATGACAAACTCTTGGAGACACAACACGTCCTTGTATTGGCTCCTTACAACAAGTTACTTGTTGTTCCACCTGCACAACATCTTGTCAACTACCCACTAGCACACCGTCCGAGCTCACCACCTAAACCGACCTTAGAACTGTCCCCTCCTTCTAACAATCTCACTGGCTGATGTCCCTAGCACCCTCACCCTTCTCCGAAGCAGGATACAATGACAAGGGATGCTCCACCACAATCGGAACCAAGCTAGCCACTGGCACCATCGCCAACTGATTCTTTCTTTCTGGATACCCAGCACACACATTCTGATTAGGCACCTTTTCTAGTTGTCCTGAACGTGTTTGATATCGCCCCCTCGGTACACCTTGACCATTAGCAGATTGCGAATGACGATGGGAAAACCTACGACCATTCGCTTCCCATGCATCAGCTCCTCCCTTAGCCTGAACCTGTTGTCCTGCGGGTTCAGCACCACTCTGACAAAAGTCAGTTCGATGACCAATCCTCCGACACTTCTCCTAGAATACTGGTAATGCCTCATAGACTATGTGAAGATCCACATGTGCTCCAGTCGGCAATGAAATTGGAACCTCCAGCACCCTCTGCCCAAACACCGAAACCTCCACCATCATGCGAGCATACATAAGCCGCTCCCGCGTGAACGTCAACTTATCTATGTACAATGGCATCCCGATCTCCGAACCCACCATACTCAACACCTTTTGTGACCAACAATCCGGAGGAAGCCCATGAATCTGGACCCAAGCAGGAACATGCCATCCATCCTCATCAAACAAGAAACACTGCGGTATAATTTTTAAGAAAACTAAGATACCAAACGCAAAATACGACCCCCTTGCAGAATGCTATCATGATCATCTTGCGTATCAAAACGGTAGACCACCCATCCAATCTTATGCATGAAAAACTTGTATGCAATCTTCCATTGCTCAGCCACCGCAATAACCCCTTTTCTCCTCGGATATAACCCCATAAAATAGCCAACCAAACATAATCCCATGGTGTCTTTGACAATGTCAAGATCATCATACTCGAACGCAAGGCGGTTACCCTTGGCCTCATAGTGATCCGGATGCATGCTTGCTTCATCTTCTTATTGTCCATGAAAAGTCTTGCCCTTGCCCTATCAGCCCCTTCCTCCTTCGCAGCAACCCCTCCCCATCACCCTCAATCACTTCCTCCTCCATCTGCACCTCTGACCCTTCAAATTTCGGCGAAGTCAGTTCCTTCTCCGGTTCATAGCACTCCAAATCAGCATCTATGCATTGCTCCTCTTGATCAACTAGACCTGCCACTTGTCCATCCACCTCATCCACCGGTTCAGCCAATGCAGCACCTTGGATTGGTGAATGGATCTCCCCATATATCATGTCATCATTTGCCACGTCATCAACTGACACCTCATCATTCAACACTGCCTCCGCTTTATCAGCATTAGCCACATACTTACTACTTTGCGTAGATTGCTCTCCTTCTTCTATCCCAGCTCTACATTTCTTATGTTTGGCCATTTAGAAAGCACACTAAGTGTGGAAACTTATCTCCAAACAAGGAAGTGCAACCACCAGGTAAGGAAGGTAATAAACCAGTGATTAATGCAATGAATACTACCTTCAACTTTACTTTTCCGGAGCAATTCGAATCCTCCCTCCCACCCACACTTCCTTGCGTCAAGCACAATAGGAGAAGATGAGCAAGATCGCCGAACTCCCCAAAGGATTGTTGGAAAAATAAAACTCTCCAATCGCAGCACTAGCCCCACACACACCAGAAGCTTACGAACCCTCACCCCCTTGCGCTCCTACACCACCACCTCCCAAGCAGCCAAATACCAAAACCAGACCGGAAACCTCCAAAAACACCCTTCCTTTCTGGCCAAGCCCTCCAAAACCAGCAACCTTGAGCCCTCTCCCTCCCACTAGAGCCGCTGAAGACACCGCTCAGCCCTAACACTACTGGCAAACCCAACTACCTACTGAGATATCTTTTTATCTTATAAGCACATGATCTTTTCCATGTCTTACCAATGTGGGACTTTGATTGTATTCCCTATACTCCCAACAATCCCCCCCCTCAAACGAAGGACCACATTGAGCTCCCCTCAAGCTTATCCGTCCTCGAAGGACTTCCTTTACTTGATGTCCGATCCTCAACCCACCAAGACTTACTACCAACTATCTGATCCTCCTGACCTAGCTAGACTTCTTTCTAGTTGTCTAGCCCTTTTGACCCAACTGAACTTCCTGCTAGTTGTTCATTCCAACCCAATTGGACTTCCTGCCAGTTGTTCACTCCTCCCGACCTAACTGGACTTCTTGTCTGGTGTATGGTTCTCTTGATCTGAACATGGGAGCTCAACTTTCTTCATTCGAGGTTGATGGCTTGACATGGACCATGGCTCTGATACCAATTGTTAGTGGCTATAAGATTCACATATCTCCATAATGGTATGATATTGTCCACTTTGGGCCTAAGCCCTCATGGTTTTATTTTTAGGCCTTTCCCAAAAGGTCTCATACCAATAGAGATATTTTTTTATCTTATATACACATAATCTTTTCCATGTCTTACCAATGTGGGACTTTGATTGTATTTCCTATACTCCCAACACATATGTCGTTCGGAGTGAATCTCTTACGAGTTAGAAGTGTTGTTGGTGATGGTCTTGACTCAATTATGAGTCACTCGGAGAAATTAAGGGTGGACTCAAAGTTGATTAAAAGATTCTAGGATTTTGATTTCACTTATGCATTGTTGAACATGCTATCAATTTTATGCTCCTACGATCTCTAGTTACGATCTTGCAGGAGGATCATCGTGTGTAATCCCGATGAACTGTTACTTCAACCAGGAACTACCTATTCCTAACCAAGTTTCCCTTTTGGATTGACAAAGTAATTGAGTGCCCTTGTCACGAGTCCCACAACCACTGAGTTGATTTCTCCTACTTTGGGCGTTTTGCTAGAATAAGCCCATGGGGTTCTAGGATGCCCTATGGATCCCTATGAATAGGTGGACCATATTTTATATCCTACTCTTTCACAAACTACTTTCTACGGTTATGGGAGAGAGGATGATCGTACGGTTCCTCCTTGATTCTCCTATATTTCAATATAATAGCCTTCCACCCTTATATTGACTACGTACGGTAGAAATAGAATCAAGACATAACTTTCATTGATCTAAATAACATAAATTGCAAATATAACTCAAAAGGCAATGAATAGATATTCAAACTTGCATGTCCAACTTGCATAAGTTACTCCCTACTCCTATAATCAAAGTATCTACTCCGTGAATACGGAAAAACAAAAACAAGACATCGTTCTATCCATCATTACAATTCAAACAGAATTAAAAAGATGAATTATATGCCATGTTGGATACAATGTGTGGTCTTGGCCGCCCCTCAATGTGTTGGAGTGTCGATTCTAGTCCTTGAGTTGCTTCCTCTCTCCCCATTATGAGCCTTCGATGCTTTTAAGAGCACCTGTTGGAGATTTGACGCCGCTAGAGGGGGGGGGGTGAATAGCGTTGTGACCGTACGAAGATAGAATTCGATCATGATCGTGTCTACAATTTCGTTAGCGCAGCAGAATATAGAAATGAAAGCAATAACGAAATACAACAATCACGAACACAAAGATATAACGTGGTTCGGAACCACACGGTTCCTACTCCACGGATCGAGCTCTAACGAGCTCTAGCGACGCCAATGCAATCACTAATCAATAAACTCCTTCTCGACAACAAGTCGGAGGCGGAGAAACCTCGTACAAACATTTACAACAATAAACGAAAGAAATACAAGCAAATACAAAGAAAATGTAAAGAACACTTTACAAACTAGGGTTTTGAGCGCTTGCTTGTTGGTTGCTTGGATGAGCTTGAAGGACCCTGAAATGCACCTGCAAATCGCCTTCAAATTGCCTCACCAAAGCTCCCAAAAATCTGATTGTTGAGCCTTCCACGAACAGCTACTTTTATCATCCATCGGCCGATTTCCGCTAGCCGATCCGCCATAAGTCCTCATGATCGCCAAAGATCAGAGCCGTGAGACAACGGCTCAATCCATGTTGGACAAGTTCCAACGGACTCTTAGCGATCGCACCGCGTAGTCGATCGCCGGCCACGCGAGCATTCTGTGCTCATGGTGAACTAGCAATGATCGCTCGGCGATCGTCAGACATCGCCGATCGCTCCAATGAAGCCGATCAGCGGCCTTCAGCTCTTAAACGGCAGTCGAACTCAAGTCGACTCACGGCAGTCGAACCGGCCATAATGCCAGTCGACTGCCAACCTCAAAGATGAGGTTTTAACCCAAGTATGGTGCCCCCATACTTGCTAGACCACCCTTAGCCTAGACCTAAGCCTTCTAGCCACCTCCATCAGCCTCACGCCTCTCGGATCCCTCCAAGTCATCCATGACTTGTTCATCCATCGCGCTAGCCTCCAGGTGCTTCCCTCGGCTATGTCATGCTAACGGTGTCTACACCGCCAAGGCACATTGGACTTACGCCGCCAAGACTCCGCTTGGACTTTACGCCGCCAACCATTAGTCTTATGCTGCCAAGACTCCCGCTTGGACTTTACGCTGCCAATATCAAACCCTTGGACTTCTCAAATGCCAAGACTCAAGCTTGGACTTTCCCTTGCCAACCCATGTTGGACTTTCCATGCTAAGACCATGCTTGGACTTTCCTTGCCAACCCATGTTGGACTTTTCATGCCAAGACCATGCTTGGACTTTCCTTGCCAACCCATGTTGGACTTTTCATGCCAAGACCATGCTTGGACTTTCCTTGCCAACCCATGTTGGACTTTACATTGCCAAGACCCATGCTTGGACTTTTACAAAGAAAATACAAAGAACACTTTACAACAATAAACGAAAGAAATACAAGCAAATACAAAGAAAATGTAAAGAATACTTTACAAACTAGGGTTTTGAGCGCTTGCTTGTTGGTTGCTTGGATGAGCTTGAAGGACCCTGAAATGCACCTGCAAATCGCCTTCAAATTGCCTCACCAAAGCTCCCAAAAATCTGATTGTTGAGCCTTCCACGAACAGCTGCTTTTATCCTCCATCGGGCTGGATTTCCGCCTAGCGATCGTCGCATAAGTCCTCATTTGCCAAGATCAGAATCGTGAGACAATGGCTCAATCCATGTTCACCCGACTTGGCGATTGAGCTGCCGTAGACATCGATTCATTGCTCAATGAGCGATCATTGCTAGAGCGATTCCGGCTCTTAAACGGCGGTCGAACTCAAGTCGACTCGGCGTGAATGAACCGGCCATAATGCTACGATCGCCAACCTCAAAGATGAGGTTTTAACCCAAGTATGGTGCCCCCATACTTGCTAGACCACCCTTAGCCTAGACCTAAGCCTTCTAGCCACCTCCATCAGCCTCACGCCTCTCGGATCCCTCCAAGTCATCCATGACTTGTTCATCCATCGCGCTAGCCTCCAGGTGCTTCCCTCGGCTATGTCATGCTAACGGTGTCTACACCGCCAAGGCACATTGGACTTACGCCGCCAAGACTCCGCTTGGACTTTACGCCGCCAACCATTGGTCTTATGCTGCCAAGACTCCCGCTTGGACTTTACGCTGCCAATATCAAACCCTTGGACTTCTCAAATGCCAAGACTCAAGCTTGGACTTTCCCTTGCCAACCCATGTTGGACTTTCCATGCTAAGACCATGCTTGGACTTTCCTTGCCAACCCATGTTGGACTTTTCATGCCAAGACCATGCTTGGACTTTCCTTGCCAACCCATGTTGGACTTTTCATGCCAAGACCATGCTTGGACTTTCCTTGCCAACCCATGTTGGACTTTTCATGCCAAGACCATGCTTAGACTTTCCTTGCCAACCCATGTTGGACTTTATATTGCCAAGACCCATGCTTGGACTTTTACATTGCCAAGACCCATGCTTGGACTTTTCATGTGCCAAGTGTCCCACTTGGACTTTTCATGCCAAGTACTCAAGACTTGGACTTTACCAAATGCCAAGTGTTCCACTTGGGCTTTCCCATGACAATTACATTGTCATATGTTTTTGCGAAACATCAAAACATCACTCGAGTCAAACTCGAGTCCTGGTCAATCGTGACCTGGGCCGATTGCACCAACAATCTCCCCCTTTTTGATGTTTGACAAAAACCAAACAAATCATTTGAGTTAGACCACTAACTCAAATCCCTTTCCAATTATCCCAAATTGGTAAACACTCTCCAAATGTTCTCCCCCAAAGATTCTCCCCCTTTTTGACTAACATCAAAAAGGTTATCTCTCCAAGGAGGTCAATGTCTCATGTCCCAATGAGATCTTACAATCTCCCCCTTTTTGACCTAAAAATATCTAGGATGCCAACCATCGTCCTAGTGATTAGTCCCATATCACTCAAGAGAGGCAATCCTATAATCTCTCCCAATTTCCAAATTGGGTATAAAAAACCCATCAATTTTCCCAATTGATGATACTCTCTCAATAACTTCTCCTCTCCAAGGAGAAAAACACATCCATCATCCCAAGATGGATAACTCCCCCTAAAGGCTTGCTCCCCCTTGACCATTGCACCAACAATGTCCTTGGGAAGCCCCTAAGCCAATAGGAACTCTAAACCATCAAAATTAAGGTTCTAAGTTCAACATAGAACTTTCACTCACCCTAAATTTGATACTTTGACCTAACACAGCTCCTAATCCATATCCAATGAATTTTCACCCTTTATAATGCTTCCTAAAGCATATCCTAGGGTTATGAGTGATTAGGGACCTTTACCATGGCTGAACACGGGCTAACCAAACCTAGTTTTCCCAAAATCAATGACTCGACTACCATCGGCTACCGATCATTGCCACACTCATCGATCGATCGCCACTCAGGCGGGCGATCGATAATAAATTCTCAATTTCAGTTATCAGAATCGAGTTTTAGAAATTCATAAATAATTATACGTTTATCAAAAAATCCTGAAAGTTCATACGTATAATAATTATGACACATACAATGGGTGAAAAATATTTTAAAATTATTTTACCCATAAAATAGTGAATTTGATACAAAACTCAAAACTATTGAAATTTTCAATGTTTTGGCCCTATTTTGTATCAACTTCATCAATGGTGATTGCTATCAAAAGATAGACTTCACCAAGGTTTTTCAAAATGATTTTAAAATATTTTCAAAACCTTATTTTGGATCATATTCCATGGGCTCTATGCACATGACTTGTACACAAGCTTTCCCAATGATCCACATTGAATTAAAATGAGTTTTGGTTCAACTAGATGCAAAAACTATGCACCTTGAACTCAACTCATATCCTAGCATCTCACATGTATCTAGGGTGTATAAATACACATACATGTCAATTGGATGTGAGATGTGGGTTTTGTTCTCCCTAATCTAGGGTTTCATGCATCTTTCTAAGGCAACCCTACTTGATTCCCTTATAAATGGGACTTCAAGTCATGCCATAGTCCTTAATTCAATTTCAACCAAATTGTCTTAAATGCATGAATGATTATGGCATTAGAAATGTTAGAAATAAGCATATGCTCATAATCATGATGTCATGACATAATATGAAATCTAAAAGCACATGACATTTAATCCTTAATCCTAAACCATGTACATGACATATAGAATGATTAAAAAATAAGCATGATGTCATGGCATGTTATATGACAAACAAAGCATGGCATATAACATATATAGGTATAGTAATACCTAAATTTTAATATTAATTGACATTTGATATAATTAAGTATATATTTTGCCATAATAACCTTAATCTTCCTAGTGTGCCAAAAACCCAAAATGGCACACTAATACTCTAAACCCTAATTGTGCCAATTTGATCATTTTATCAAACTTCATAACTAATATTGGCACATCCTAAAATCTTTTAGGATCATAATTCAACCCTATTTCCAAGGTATCCATAACCTTGAAAATAACCTAAAATGCCACCTTTATCATGGTTGAGTTAGCTACCCATCCAATCAAGGTTGGCACACCCTAAACCCATCTAGCGTGAATCAATCACGCTCTTAGGAACCCAAAACCGATTTGAGCTCCTAGGGTTAATTAGGTATTCCTTAGGGATAACCTCCCTAGATACCTTCCTAATGACCCTCCTAGGCTTGTTAGCCTTGGTCATTTGGGTCTTACCTAGGTTGACTCTAGGGATAACTCCCCTTGCAACCTTCTTAGTGGCCACCCTAGGTTTCCTTGAAACCCTAGCCACTAGGCACACCCTTTGGTCAATTCTAGGGATGACTTCCCTATTGACCTTGGTCTTCCTAGACCTAGTTTGTTTTCCATAGTCAAATGGAACACTATGGTAAGCTACCTTAGGCTTAGGTTTGTGACCCAAACCTTGCTTGCCTTTAGTTGACTTTTGACTCTTAGGTCCTTGGTGTTGACTTTGACTTTTGGACCTTTGACTTTGACCATTTGACCCTTTAAATTGATTTTGTATATTCCTAAGGGTCTTTTCTAGTTTTTCAAGCCTTGACCTCAAGGCTTGATTTTCAACCTCTAATTGCCCAATTGATTTTTGATTAAGTTTTTGGGCATTACCATTTTCTCTAGGCATATGCCTACCCTTCTTAGGGTTTAGACCTAGGTGCTCTTGCACCTTTCTAATTGTCTCCCTAGGTAAAAATTTTCTAGAGTTATTTGACCTAGGTTTGTCCTTAGATAAGTTGTTTTTAGGGACATTAGTCCGAAATTTCTCCCTATTACCTAAGTGAATATTTTTAGCTCCTAAACAAAAGTATTTATTTCTATTAGCATGCTTTTCATGGCAAATTGCTAGGGAATTGTAATTTCTAGCATGCTTTTGTCTATTAACTAAAGAAAGAGCATTATTAACTTGATATACCTTAGGGTTAGCCTTAGTAGCTCCCACTACTTGTGATGCTCCCCTTTGCCCCTTCTTCTCCCCCTTCGGGCATTGACTCCGGTAATGACCCGGTAGTCATCATTTGAAGCAAATCACTTGCTCCTTGCTCTTTTTCATTGAGGCACCGGTCTCCTTGACTTTTGGCACGGGTGGAGCCTTCTTAACCCGTTTAGGACACTTACTCTTGTAGTGTCCTTTCTCCCTACACTCAAAGCATATAATATTCATTTTATTATTAATTGACATGCTTGAGTTACCTAGGGTGGTTGTGGTGGTCGGAGTTGATTCTTGAGCTTGCTCTTCCTCTCTACCGGATGTAGATGGTTCTTCTTGTTGCTCCGGTATCGAGGATGCCCTAATCTCCTCCCCTTCTATCCTAGAGGTGGAGGTCTCCTCTTCATCCATCACTTCTACCTCTTCCGATCCGGATGTTGATTCCCGATCAACCTCCGAATCCTCTAGCTCTTTGGATGTTTCTTCTTGAGCTTGAGAGGGGGATGGTCCTTCTTCTTGGACGGGTGATAGACTTTCATGGAGTTTGGCCAAATCGCTCCATAGCTCCTTGGCATCCACGTAGTCACCTAGGCTACACAAGAGATCATTAGGAATTAAATCAAAAATGAATTTGATTACCTTCTTGTTTTTATCGAATTGTTGGAGTTGCTCCTCACTCCATCTCTTCTTCTTGAGAAACCCTCCCTTTGGTCCCTTAGGATATTCAAATCCTTCCATCAAGATAGACCATTCTTCGAAGTCCCTCATCATTAGGAAGTCTTCAATTCTTGAGTTCCATTGCTTAAACCCTTCTTGTCCGTATAGAGTGTAGGGCACCGGTGTGTTGATGTCCCAACCTAATTGATCTTGGACTTCCATCTTTTACCCTCTAGCGTCTTTCTCCCGGTTGTTAATCCGTTGAAGAGCAACCTTGCTCTGATACCAATTGTTGGAGATTTGACGCCGCTAGAGGGGGGGTGAATAGCGTTGTGACCGTACGAAGATGGAATTCGATCGTGATCGTGTCTACAATTTCGTTAGCGCAGCGGAATATAGAAATGAAAGCAATAACGAAATACAACAATCACGAACACAAAGATATAACGTGGTTCGGAACCACACGGTTCCTACTCCACGGATCGAGCTCTAACGAGCTCTAGCGACGCCAATGCAATCACTAATCAATAAACTCCTTCTCGACAACAAGTCGGAGGCGGAGAAACCTCGTACAAATGTTTACAACAATAAACGAAAGAAATACAAGCAAATACAAAGAAAATGTAAAGAACACTTTACAAACTAGGGTTTTGAGCGCTTGCTTGTTGGTTGCTTGGATGAGCTTGAAGGACCCTGAAATGCACCTGCAAATCGCCTTCAAATCGCCTCACCAAAGCTCCCAAAAATCTGATTGTTGAGCCTTCCACGAACAGCTGCTTTTATCCTCCATCGGGCTGGATTTCCGCCTAGCAGTCGACTGCCATAAGTCCCCAGTCGACTGCCAGCACTGTAGCTGTGAGACAACGGCTCAATCCACGTTGGACAAGTTCCAACGGGACTCTTGGCAGTCGACTGCCAACATTGGCAATCATTGCCGCCGATAGTCGATCGCCCGATGACTCACGGAGCATTCGTGCTCATGGAACTAGAAGTCATCACCCTTGGCGATCGGCCAGAGATATCGCCATCGATTCATTGCTCAATGAGCGATCAGAGCGAGCGATTCGGCTCTTAAACGGCAGTCGAACTCAAGTCGACTCATGGCAGTCGAACCGGCCATAATGCCAGTCGACTGCCAACCTCAAAGATGAGGTTTTAACCCAAGTATGGTGCCCCCATACTTGCTAGACCACCCTTAGCCTAGACCTAAGCCTTCTAGCCACCTCCATCAGCCTCACGCCTCTCGGATCCCTCCAAGTCATCCATGACTTGTTCATCCATCGCGCTAGCCTCCAGGTGCTTCCCTCGGCTATGTCATACTAACGGTGTCTACACCGCCAAGGCACATTGGACTTACGCCGCCAAGACTCCGCTTGGACTTTACGCCGCCAACCATTGGTCTTATGCTGCCAAGACTCCCGCTTGGACTTTACGCTGCCAATATCAAACTCTTGGACTTCTCAAATGCCAAGACTCAAGCTTGGACTTTCCCTTGCCAACCCATGTTGGACTTTCCATGCCAAGACCATTCTTGAACTTTCCTTGCCAACCCATGTTGGACTTTTCATGCCAAGACCATGCTTGGACTTTCCTTGCCAACCCATGTTGGACTTTTCATGGACTTTCCTTGCCAACCCATGTTGGACTTTTCATGCCAAGACCATGCTTGGACTTTCCTTGCCAACCCATGTTGGACTTTACATTGCCAAGACCCATGCTTGGACTTTTACATTGCCAAGACCCATGCTTGGACTTTTCATGTGCCAAGTGTCCCACTTGGACTTTTCATGCCAAGTACTCAAGACTTGAACTTTACCAAATGCCAAGTGTTCCACTTGGACTTTCCCATGACAATTACATTGTCATATGTTTTTGTCGAAACATCAAAACATCACTCGAGTCAAACTCGAGTCCTGGTCAATCGTGACCTGGGCCGATTGCACCAACAACACCTTCTTGCCATCCCAGCCATCAAGCCTCCTCCTTTAGGTTTAGGCATGCCTTCCTTTTTATAGGGGTTGAATTGGCTTTTCTTAATTGCCTGTGAAAATTGATTTCCTTAAGTTGCATTGTCGCCACACGATCGTGTAGATTCCACACTATCGATCGTGTGGAAGTCTGGAAATCGCGCCCTAAAATCTGAATCTGACAAAAGGCATAGTCGTGTGAAATTCAAATAGTCGGTAATGTCTTCCTCTAGAACTCTAAGCGGATGCCATCTTTTCATCCAAAGCATGCCCGTGTCTTGGGGACATGACCAAAGCACGCTTGCCTTTCTTTAGCTCTATTTGTCATGCCATTTTGCCTCCAAAAAGGCACTCTACACATAAAATAGCAAAAGCAGATCTCCTAGCTAGAAAGTAGTAAATAAGTGCAAAATAAAGGAAATATACAAGAAATAAATATGAAATGCAATGAGATATGTGCTAAAACTACTCCTAAACCCCTATATGATTTATGATTTGCACACATCAAAATCCCCCAGTCTTAGATTTTTGCTTGTCCTCAAGCAAACCTTAGTGCCATGGAAATTTAAAATTGTTGTTCTCATGCTTAGCATGTTTACTAAAACCTATCAAGTGGTACTTACATTCAAAGCAAAGGGATATGTTCTATAAGTTCATTGAGTTAGATTTTTATGCATGTACCAAGACGTTTCCTAAGGGGTTCACATTTCATGTTAAGTTAAGTCGTCATCCTATAGCTTTCCTAAGGTTTCTGACTTTTAGGCACTTACCTGCCCTAAGCGAGGATCATTCCCTAGAGTTGCCACAAAGTCTCAAAGTCGTGCTCGGTATTGAGAGAAATTGGTAGGTTTTCCCCAGTACCCTAACTCAGTCTCAAAGGGGCACCTAATAATTTATACCCATGCAACTATTTTTTTAACCTCTATTTCTTTTTTTTCTCTCTCCCCTTTTTTTTCAAATCTCTTATTTCCTCTCTAGCTCATTGAAACTCTCTCTCTCTCTCTCTCTCTCTCTCTCAAATGATTTTACACGATCCAAGCATCTCTAGTAACTAAAATGCTAATCTAGAGTCACATGTAGATTCCAAAGTACTAGACTATTGGGATAAATTATAACTACGTATGTACTAGATTCTCCCTTTCAAAATTTTCGATAAGTGTAAGTGAAAATAAAAACTAACAAGTGAGAAATTTAGAACATCCATTAAAGCATCTCAAAATAAATTACCAAGAGATAAAAGAAAGTAAACTACCTATGGCACAGGAACATATCATCAAGAATTTTTAAAACAACAGTGAAACAACTTAGAGTAACAAACAACTAAGAGCTGAAAGAAACCTAAATCAACACTACATCCATGAGTAACTAGAATAAATGTAAAACTCTAGCAGATAAAAATGAAAACTATACCTAGATGTCATGAAAATAGAATTCCCAAAAGAAAAATAGTAAAATGTAGGGGCCTCCCCCCAGACCTAAATGAAACCATGCCTCTAGTGCGGCGGTCTAATTGGGAAATCTGGTAGTCACGACATCTTGGGCTCGTGCAAAAGTCGTGAACTCAATTGCTGATGCCACATATACATGTGCTCAACTTGAGAACTAGTGGACTCAACGGCTGCTTTGTGGTCCTCCTCCCTGACCCACTGTGTACGCGCGTCCCGCATAAACTGCTATATCTCCTAAGGGTAGGAGGCCTCCTTCTGGAAATACTACTTTGCATTGCCGTAGAACTAGTTGACCCTATGAAAATGATCTTTCATATCCTAGAACTCTGCCTGTATAAAAATCCTATGCTCCTCCCATCGTTGCCTCTACATCTACTGCTCAGTATAAATATCATCGAAGCATGATCTGAACTCAGAGAAATCATAGGCAAATGTACCTGTATCTTTCTCAAAAGTAGGAAAAGAAGGCAGTGCAGGTGTAGGATCTGGGCATGGACTCTGAGTGCTCCTATGCATGGGTGGATCTAGGTGTGAATAATGTGAAGGTGGCAAACGGGGTGCATGAGTAGAGGGTCCCTTGTGTGGCGGGGACTCCACTATTCTATCCAACTACCAATTGACATGGTTGGTGATGGTGGTACGATCGGTGTCGGGGAGCCTAAGGGGTGGCAAGTTTTTCCTTACAAAACAAAAAGAATTGATATTATCCACTTTGTGCCTAAGCCCTCATGGTTTTATTTTTGGGCTTTACCCAAAAGGCTTCATTCCAATGAAGTTATATTTTCATCTTATAAGCACATGATCTTTTCCATATCTTACCAATGTGGGACTTTAATTGTATTCCCAATACTCCAACAGGTGTTTCCCCAGTAACCTAACTCGGTCTCAAAGAGGCACCTAACCATTTCCACCCATGACAACTATTTTTTTTATCCCTCATAATCTTTTTTTTCCAATTTTTTTTTCTTACTCTCTTTTTCTTTCTTTTTGTCTTTTCTTATTCCATTTTTTTTCTTTCTTTTTTTCTCTCTCTTTTGGGATTTTGATTTTTTTCAAATAGGCTTCCACAATCCGAGCATCTCCAGTAACTAAAATGCTAAATCTAGAGTCACCTATGGATTCCAATGTACTAGATTACTGAGATGAATCATAACTAGGTACACATTAGATTTTCCCTTTCAGAATGTTCGTCATGTGTAGGTGTAAAAATAAAAGCTAACCAGTGTAAGTCTAGAACATTCATTTAGAGCAAATAAAAAAAAATACCATGAGGTAAATGAAGTTAAGCTACCCATGGAAATAACTCATGAACAAACTTTAGAAATACTACTGAGACAGCTTTATAGATAACAAAAATTAAGTGCTGAAAGCAACTAAACAACTTATGCATGAACAAATGAATTCTAACCATAATGCAAATATCAAGAAAGAAACTACTGCTAGAAACAAAATAAATCAAAACTCGGGGTCCCACCTAGACTTAAGCGAAGCATACCCCTAGTATGGTGGACGAGGTGGAAAGTCCTGTAGCCTCGACATCTCGGGATCCTGGGAGAATCTAGTGTTGAGCCATTGATGCCACATGTACATGTGGTCGATCTGAGAGCTGGTGGATTGATGTGAGCAAAACATATAGGGTTTTAGGAGTAGTTTTCGCTCACATCTCATTACATTTTATGTTAGTTTCATGCATATGTCACTTTGTTTTCCATGCATTTCCTATTTTCTGGTTCGGAGATCTACTTTTTATACTTTTGTGTGCAGGATAGCATTTCGTGGAGAAAAGGTGAACTTTCGGAGCAAAAGAAGGGCATTTTGCAACTAGACGCAGAAGGGGACACGGCCAGGGCGTGTGGCTACACATGATCGTGTCCAAGGGGCAAAATCGGCCACCCTAGTGGCACAAATGGCCTAGCCGTACAAAAACACACGGTCGTGTGGTGCTACGTGATTCCAACATGAGTCGATTATTTTTCAGGTTTCAAAGCAATCCGGCGTGATGTCTATATAAGGAAAGCTCCGCTCAAACCCTAGGGAGGAGGCAAGATGACTGGGAAGGCACCCCGAAGCTCTAAAAAGCTTCAGGAACTCGCAATGGGGAGGAAAAATGCGGTCGGAGGTCAAGATTCTGCACTTCAACGCCAGAGAGAATGCTACATTGGCATTGTAAATTTCTATTCTTGCACTTTATCTTTTATTTATTCGAACATGAACACGCCTTGTGTTTCTCCTCTCCTATCTATGGAGTAGTTACTTCGATTCTAGGATTAGGGAGTAGTTTATGTGCGTAGGATATGTTGCTTCAAATTGAATTCTAGTATTGAGTTTGAATTTGCAATTGGAATTAGTTTAGACCGATATCTATGTGTATTTGGTTTTCTATCTACTATGCTTAGACGATACGAGGGGTGACAGCCCTCGTATCTAAGATTTAGGGGATTTATACAAGAAACCTAGGGGTTGGCCTCATCTCCAGTAACCGTGGGTAGAAGGATGCGATAGAACTGGAAATGGTTCATCGCAGGGATTGATTCGGCATCCTCGTACTGCCTATCCAGTCCTTGTAAGGCAGAGATAGCTCCCGATAGATGCGGTGGCTCATCGGGAGAGTGTATGATGTCCCTTTCACAAGACCATAATTAGACATTTAGACACACAAGCGAAACCGAAATCCTAGAATCCCTTTAAAAAGATCTCGCGGCAAACTCTTTTCTTCCTTCGTATGACACCGTATTGAGTAGGACCACTGATAACCCTCACATTCACAACCCTTAGAGTCTAGTCCCGAACAATTACATCCACCAAACAAATCGGTACTCGAATCTCAGTCCCTGTGGGATCGATAATCTTTTTATTACTTGATGACATCCTTGCACTTGCGAGCATTGAGCGTGAGCGCACGCTTTGAGTCCTTGACGGTCTCCATCATGATTTTTGAGGTCACGTTAAGCGAATCAAGTTTTTGGCACCGTTGCCGGGGACTGATTGATTCGATATCGAATCAAGAAAGTGGATAGTTGGATCAGACCTAGGATTGATTTACTTTTCTTGTTTTATTTTATTTTATTTCATTTTTGTTCATTCTGGTGCTCTTTCCTTATTTATAAGTTTCTGCATATAACGATGCATGCTTTTACTCATGATTATTGTCAATTTAATGCTGTAAGTTTTGGTAAAATTTACTGTGAGCATTGTGGTGAAACATGGCATACCATTAACGATTGTCCAGATATATTCGAACCTTCACAATTTGAACAAGAAGATGTCACCTACAATTACAACCAGTGACCACAAGATGCTTCCTATTCATATAGTTATGATCATGGCTACTTAAACCCTCAATATTGTCCGCCTAAATCCCGACTTGAGCATATGATGGAAGATTTCATTCAAATGCAACAAGCGGCGAACGATGAATTCTGATGGCAGAATTCATAGACAAAAACTCAATATTGTTTCCCAAGTGAGAACGAGAGCTATGAATCACCACGCGAATATTATCCAGAATCAAGTCCCCACTTA
This sequence comes from Wurfbainia villosa, assembly GCA_025175895.1. Classification (NCBI taxonomy): domain Eukaryota; kingdom Viridiplantae; phylum Streptophyta; class Magnoliopsida; order Zingiberales; family Zingiberaceae; genus Wurfbainia; species Wurfbainia villosa. The sequence continues at coordinate 75,046,008 of CM045991.1, read as the reverse complement.
GAAGCCTTGCTAGACAATTCTAATAGGGAATGCATGGAGCATAGTCTACAATTCATGGAGATTGTGCAACGGAAAGAAGAAACCAAATGACTAGAAGGTGCCTTCGATGACTGGATTACACCTAATATGGTGAAGACTCACTTTGAGTGAATGGACGAGGAAGACGTAGATGACATAGGAAGTAAAAAAGGACAATCCATTCAATCACCACTTGAAGAAGAACTTGAGAATTATTTAATTAATACTTTAATCGAGGAGTGCATTGCTTCAATTAAAACACCTCCTAACCTCAAGGATCTAGAAGAGCCTACCTTAACCCTCACTGAAACTTTAGTTACTAAGTAACAAAACCCTTTTGGTGATTGATAATGATAAAATTTCATTCGACATAATAGAATCTACTAATCAATCTTTTGGTGAGGATGTCTATGGTGAGTTAAATTATTTACAACAATTAGAATATAATGATCAAACTATTGATGATTCGTTGAGACTAAGCATATTCAACCTCGAGTCAAGGAAAGCAGCGCACAAGTATCTTGCCCCTCCACGAGAAAGATTTAAAAGATATAGTAATGGAGGACCAAAAGGCAGGAAGCGAAAGGTGAGAAAGTATCTGGCCCCTCCACGAGCAAGATTTAAGGGATATAGCGATGGAGGACCACCAGGCAAGAGGAATAAGGTGAGCAAATATCTTACTCCCCCACGAGCAAGATTCAAATGCCTCAAATGAAACATAGGAATAAGGTCGAGCTAAAAGACCGTAAACAAAGCGCTTCTTTGGAGGCAACCCAAGTTTAGTTTTTAAGTTTTCCTTTGATTGTATTTCATGCATTTAGGTTAATTTAAACTTTTATTTCCATTTCATTTAGCATTAGGATCAGAAAAGAACTTTCCTAGGTAAAAATAAATCAATTTTTAGCTTACACAGCGAAGCATGTGAGAAAATATGGACCGTTGTGCATAAAAGGAGAGAAAAAGGGGACACACGGCCTGGTCGTGTGTTTTCCCACGGTCGTGCCCAACCAACCCGAGGTGCACACGGTCTGGCCATGTGTTTTCACACAGTCGTGTCGCGCGAGGATAAAAAGGGTACACCGTGCATTTTCACCCCATTTGCTCCATGAGTTTTAAATTTTCTTGCCCTAGTCGTGTGGATCCTTCATCCCCACCACCTAGAAGCTTTTCCAACCTTCAAAAAAGCCAAAAGAAGCAAGGATGAGAAGGACCAAGCAAGTGGTATCTCGATCCGGTGTTTCGGAGCAGCGAGCAAGGAGAATCGACGCCCCTCAAGCTCCAGAGGAAGGTAACACTCTTCCAACCCTTCTTTTTCGCAACAATGAGCATAAGGATAGATATAACATGCTTTCTACTCGTAAAATCACAGCAACTAGTTATCTTGATGATGATTTACTTGAGTCCTTAGGGTTGTTGGGAGACATTCAAGCCCTATTTGCAAAAATAGGATGGGGAGAGATAATGGGGATAAGACAGCCAACCTACCCTAGGATAGTTTTAGAGTTTTTAAGTTCTTTAGAAGCCGAAGTTTTAACGGGTAGAGAGAGCGAAGAGGGTAGGATTACCTTTAGAATATTTAACATTGAGCATGAATAGACACTACACCAATTGAATTCATGTTTTGGCTTACCAAGTGGAGGAGAGAGAAGAACCCCTATTGGGTTTAACTCTCGGATCTTTTGGATCGAATTGACAGGAGAGCATGCTTACGACCCTTCTATGGCCAAAGCATCGCGCCTCGAAAACCCCATTTTTTGATACCTCCACCGAATCATGGCAAGTACTATATTTTGTCGTGGGGAGAGTGACGGTGTAGTGAGAGCTAGGGAGCTGCTTTGCCTCTGGGACATGCTACAAGAAAGGAGTAGCATCTATGTAGGGTCCCATTTCATTAGACACTTAGTGAAGATGGGCAAAGCAGTGAGAGGAGAGATTATTGTTGGAGGCCTACTTACCCACATTTGCCATTGGATGGGATATGACTACACCGCGCTAGATCGACCTAGGAGTGTGTATTGCCATGAAGATGATTGTAAGAGAGGAACACTCCTTATGGTTTGTAAGGAAAAACCTGACGTCCCTTAGGCTTCCCGACCCTGATTGTACCACCATCACCACATGCGCCAACTGGCCCTTAGACCTAATAGTGGAGTCCCCTCAATGTGAGGGACCATCCACGATGGCACCCATCTCTCCCCCTTTACATCACTCTCCCTCAAGTACACACATGCATAGGATCCCACCTAGTCCACGTCGACATGAGCCTGCACCTGCACCACCTCATTTTTCTACTTTTGAGCAGGATATAGGTACATCTGCCTATGATTTTTTGGATTTCCAATCGTGCCTCGACGACATATATGTCGAGTAGCAGACACAGAGGCAGTGATGGGAGGAGTAGAGAATCTACACATAGGTAGAATTTCAAGGCTTCCGAGAGCACTTCCAACGGGCCGAGGAGTTCTATGATGAGACCCGTATTTATTTCCAGGAGGAGGCTACCCGTCGCTAGGCAGAGGCCGCCTACCACCAGGAGATGCAGCAGTATATGCTAGCCTAGCAGGCACAGTGGGCCCGGGAGGAGGAGCACAAAGCAGCTGCTACATCCACCAGCTCTCAGATCGGCCACATGTACATGTGGCATCAGTGGCTCAGCAGCAAGTTCTCCCAGGATCCCGAGATGTCAAGGCTTCCAGACTTTCCACCTCGTCCACCATACTAGAGGTATATTTTCATTTAAGTCTGAGGGGGACCCCAAGTTTTATTTTGTTTCTAGCAGTAACTTCTTTCCTTATGTTTTAATTTTATTTATCATTCATTTATTCATGCATTAGATGTTTAGTTTCTTTCAGCACTTAGTTTTTGCTACCTATAAGCTGCCTCAGTATTATTTGTAAAAGTTTTCTTCATGAGTTGTTTCCATGGGTAGCTTAACTTCATTTTCCTCATGGTATTTTATTTTATTTGCTCTGAATGAATGTTCTAGACTTACATTGGTTAGTTTTTTATTTTACACACACATGACGAACTTTCTGAAAGGGAGAGTCTAGTACATACCTAGTTATGATTCATCTCAGTAGTCTAGTACTTTAGAATCCATAGGTGACTCTAGATTTAGCACTTTAGTTACTGGAGATGCTCAGATTGTGTAAGCCCATTCGGAAAAATCAAAATCCCAATGAGCCGAAAAGATAAAAGAGAGAAAAGAAAAAAAAAGGAAAAAAAAGAGAGAGAGAAAAAGAAAAGAAAAAGGAAAGAAAGAAGAAAAAGATATTATGAGGGATAAAAACTAGTTATCGTGGGTGGAAATGGTTAGGTGCCCCTTTGAGACCGAGTTAGGTTACTGGGGAAACACCTGCCAATTTCTCTCATACCGAGAAAGCCTTTGAGACTTTGTGCTAGATATAGGGAACGACCCTCCCTTTGGGCAGGTAAGTGCCTAAGAGCCGGAGACCTTAGAAAACTATATGATGATGACTTAACTTATCATGGAATGAGTATCCTCTAAGAAGATTCGCTTGGCACGAGCACGAGGAGCTAACTTAGTGAATTTCTAGAACATATTTATTTTGCTTTGATTGCAAATACCACTTGATAAATTTAGTTAATATGCTAAGTATGGAACAATATCTTCTTAAAATTTCATGGCACTGAGGTTTGCTTAAGGACAAGCAAAGACTTAATTCTGGGGGAATTGATGTGAGCAAAACATATATAGGGTTTTACTAGTAGTTTTCGCTCACATCTTATTAGATTTTATGTTAGTTTCATGCATATGTCACTTTATTTTGCATGCATTTCCTATTTTCTAGTTCGGAGGTTTGCTCTATCTACTTTTGTGTACAGGATAACATTCCGTGGGGAAAAGGCGCACTTTCGGAGTAAAAGAAGGGCATTTTGCAGCTAGACGCAGAAGAGGACACGGCCAGGCCGTGTGGCTACAAACGGTCGTGTCCAAGGGGAAAAATTGGCCACCCCAATGCCACACACGACCTGGCCATGTGGAAACACATGACCGTGTGACACTGCGCGATTCTGACTCGAGTCGATTATTTTTCAGATTTTAGAGCGATCCAGTGTGATGTCTATATAAGGAAAGATCCGCCCAAACCCTAGGGAGGAGGCAAGATGGCTGGGACAGCACCTCGAAGCTCTAAAAGCTTCGGGAACTCGCAACGGGGAGGAAGAACACCGCCGGAGGTCAATGCCAGAGAGAAGGCCACATTGGCATTGTAAATTTCTATTCTTGCACTTTATCTTTTATTTATTCGAACATGAACATGCCTTGTGTTTCTCCTCTCCTATCTATGGAGTAGTTACTTCGATTCTAGGATTAGGGAGTAGTTTGTGTCCATAGGATATGTTACTTCAAATTGAATTCTGGTATTGAGTTTGAATTTGTAATTGGGATTAATTTAGACCGATATCTATGTGTATTTGGTTTTCTATCTACTGTGCTTAGTCGATATGAGGGGTGATAGCCCTCGTATCTAAGATTTAGGGGATTTATACGAGGAACTTAGGGGTTGGCCTCATCTCTTGTTACCGTGGGTAGAAGGATGCGATAGAACTGGAAATGGTTCATCGCAGGGATTGATTCGGCATCCTCGTACCGCCTATCCAGTCCTTGTAAGGCAGAGATAGCTCCCGATAGATATGGTGGCTCATCGGGAGAGTGTATGATATCCCTTCGAAGACCATAGTTAGATGTTTGATGTTTATGACACACAAGCGAAACCAAAATCCTAGAATCCCTTTAAAAAGATCTCACGGAAAACTCTTTTCTTCCTCTGTGTGACACCGTATTGAGTAGGACCACTTGATAACACTTACATTCACAACCCTTAGAGTCTAGTCCCGAATAATTACATCCACCGGTACTCAAATCTCAGTCCCTGTGGGATCGATAATCTTTTTATTACTTGACGACATCCATGCGCTTGCAGGCGTTGAGCGCAAGTGTGCGCTTTGAGTCCTCGACGGTCTCCATAGTGAGATTTGAGGTTGCGTTTGCATGTATCATGGATGAAGCAGCTGCTCGGTGCACCTCCTCCCTAGCCCACTATGCCTACTAGGCTACCGCATCTCCTGACGGTGGGTGGCTGTTGGTGCAATCGACCCAGGTTGACTCGAGTTTGACTTGAGCAGTATTTTGATGATAGACAAAACTCATGACATGGGATTGTCATAGGAAAGTCCAACATGGAGTTGGCATGGAAAATCCAAGCATGGGGCTTGGTGTGGGAAAGTCTAAAGCATTGTGAAGTCATGCACTTGGTGCTTGGTGAGAAATGCTTTGCGAAGCCGTGCGCTTGGTGCATTTGGGAAGTCTAGAGGACTTAGAAAGTTCACTAGGCTTGGGGTCCTTGAGTCAGTGAAGGATGGCATTGCGAAGCTGTGCGCTTGGTGCATCCAAGGGACCGCCGGAGAGGGAGCGAATGGAGTGAGACCAAAGGGAAGCATACTTCGAGGGCATGAGACGTGAAGGATGGCATTGTGAAGTCGTGCGCTTGGCGGAGCCGAGGGACGTAAGCCGAGGGAAGAGAGCTTCGGTGGGGAACTCTATTAGGGATGAGGTGGACCTGGCCAAGTGGCTAAGACTGAGTGTCAGATGCTCAAATAACTTGGTGTTTGTGGTTTTACCCGACATCAGTCGACTTGCATAGGTGTCGATCGCTCTAGGTCGAATCGTTTGACGGTGTTAGATGACCTAGATCCGGTTGAGAATCTATCGAGGAGGGAAGTCGACTGCCGACGCCATCAGTCGACTGATGATGGACATCAATCGACTGATCGGGGCGATTTCAGTCACAGAAGGGTTTCCAGTCGAGTGTTCACGCCAGCACTCGACTGATGGGATGATCAGTCGACTGATGGGTATCATCAGTCGACTGATATGTGATCCGTTGGAACTTGACCAACGTGGATCTGGCCATTGTGAGACAATGACTAGAGGACCAGTCGACTGATGGTCACGATCAGTAGACTGATGGGCGTGAAATCATCTTGATGTAGGTTATAAATGGAGCTCAAGAGGGAAGATTTCGCCAAGACTTTACAGGTGACATTGGAGGGGAATTGGTGTTGCATTCCAGACCTTCAAGAGTTAACCAAAGCAAGCAACAAACAAGCGATCAAAAGCAATCGGTGAAAAATGTTCTTTGTATTGTATTTATATTCTTGTTTGTATTTCATATTACTTGTTGTAATAGCTTGTACGAGGTTTCTCCACCTCCATCATGTTATCGAGAAGGAGTGGTTTAGTTAGTGTCGTGAGCATACTAGAGCTCGGTGAGCTCACCCGTGGAGTAGGAACCATTCAGTTCCGAACCACGTATATCTTGTGTTTTGTCGTGTACTTGCATTGTTGTTAGTATTTTCATTATTATTATTATTCCGCTGCGCTAACGACAATCGTAGACAACCGACCCAAGATGAACGAACGAATTCCACAATACGATTGAGTGCTATTCACCCCCCTCTAGCCGACCACCATCGACCCTACAAGTGGTGTCAGAGCTAGGAGCTTGCCGAGGACTAACCGCCAACACAAGCACTGCAAGATGGCCGGCTACAACCTCCAACCACCAAAATTTGAAGCAGATTTTCAATGGTGGATAAGAAAACTAGAGGTATATCTAGAAACCGATTTTGATTTCATGCTAATCTTAGAAAATGGTTTCGAATTGCCTAGGGATGAAAGAAATTGGCAAATTGAGAAGTCAAGGTGGACCCAAGACCAAATCAAGGACTTCGAGACAAATCTCAAGGTAATCTAATTACTTCATAATTTGACTCCTAACAACATTTGGTCTAGGTTGGGTAATTTTAGGGATGCAAAGGAATTATATTATAAAGTAATGAAATTCCAAGAGAATTCCCAACCGGTACAAGTAGAGGAGAATGTCGAGGAAGAAGCACCCACCATATTTGAAGATGTTGATGATTTGGTGGAGACCTCCACTTATAGCATTTAGGGGGAGGAAAGGGTTTCCATTCTGGAGCAAAGTCAAAACGAAGCATCTACCTCCGGAAGAAGTGAAGAGGCCTCCACCACCTCCCTAGGTAACTCAAGTATTATAATTTTAAATAAAGATCATATAATTTGTTTTGAGTGTAGGGAGAAAGGGAATTACAAGAGTAAATTCCCGAAATTGGCTAAGGAAAAAGCATCGGCACCAAAAGTCAAAGGATGTCGGAGTCCCCACAAGTAGAAAAAAAGCACATTGTGTACTTTAAATGCAATCAAAGGGGACATTACCGAAGCCAATGCCCTAGGGGGAGGAAGAAAGGGCAAGAAGGTGTATCTCATGTAGAGGGGCCTTCTAAAGATAACCCTAAGGTAAATTTAAATTATGCACCTTCTAGTTCTTGAGTTAAAAAGCATGCTAAGAACTATTTTAGCTCTCTTGCAATTATTAATGAAAAGCATGCTAGTAGAAATAATAAGGTTTATTGCCTAGTTGCCAAGCATGTTCATGTAACTAAGGACAAACCTAGGGCTCATAATTCTAGAAATATTTTACCAAAGGAGTCAATTAGGAGAATAGAACAAAATCTAGGCATTAATCCCAAGAAGGGTAGACACATGCCTAAGAGGAAGAACATTTCCCAAAAATCTAATGATAAATCAAAATTGGGAAAATTAGAGCTAGAAAACCAAGTCTTGAGGTCAAGGCTTGAGAGAATGGAGCAAACCCTTAGGATTATCAAAAATTCAATTCAAGGGTCAAATGCTCAAAAGTCAAGACCTAGGTTTCCAAAATGGTCTAAGGGAAAAGAAGGTTTGGGTCACAAACCTAAGCCCAAGAAGACAAATCATAATGTTCCATTTGATTTTTGAACAAAGCCTAGGGTTAGGAAAACCAAGGTTAGTAGGGAAGTCATCCCTAAGTCTAACCATTGTAGGTGTCTTGTGGCTAAGACCTCAAAGAAATCAAATGTAGCCACTAAGAAGGTCAAAGGGGGAGTTACCCCTAGAGTTGACTTAGGAAAGACCCAAAAGACTATGGTTTCAAAGCCTAAGAGGGTAACTAGGAAGGTATCTAGGGAAGTTATCCCTAGTGAATACCTTGTTAACCAAGGAGCTCCAATAGGTATTGGGTTCCTAGGAGCATGATCGATTCACGCTAGATGGGTTAGAGTGTGTCAACCCTAAGTGGATGGGTAGTTAACCCAGCCATGGTGAGTTGACACATTACGATGTGCCAATGTGCTTGAGAAGTTGAAAAATGATTAAATTGGTACAAATAGGTCTTAGAGGTATGGGTGTGCCATTTTGGGTTTATGGCACACTTGGGAGATAATGGTATTAAGGCAAAATAGAATTAATTCCTAGAAATGGCAATTTAGATTTAACACTTAGGTATTTTATACCTTAGTATATTTTACTTGCCATGATTTATTTGCCTTCCCATGTAATGACATTATTTTCATTTTTTTCTATAAAAATGTCATGATCATGTTTAGAATTATTTTAGATGTCATGTATTCCTAGATTTCTTTCACATGCCATGACATCATGATTTTGGCATATGCTTTTATCTATATCATATCTATGCCATAATCATTATCATGCATATTATTAAAATGGATTTAAGGACATGGCATGATTTGAAGTCCCATGCATAAGGGAATCAAATAGAGTTGCCTTAGAATATGCATGAGACCATTAAAGAACAAAAACCCACATCTCACTAAAAACTTGACTTGTATGTGTTTTACACATCTAGATATAAGTGAGATGTTTAGGAAAAAGGAATTAAAAGTTTCAAAAATATTTTGAAAACATTTTGAAAAAACCTTGGTGAAGTCTATCTTTTGATAGCTATCACCATTGAATGGGATGATAGAAAGAGGGCTCAATATTGAAGCTTTTCTTAAATTTTGGACATTGTGTCAATCTCATTAATTTATGGGTAAAATAATTTTCTAATATTTTTCACCCATAATATCTGTGATAAGTATTATACGTATGAATTTTCAAGATTTTTAAAATTATATATATTTACTTATGGATTTCGAAAATCCAAATTGAAAATTGCCATGGAGATCGATACAAGTCGATCAACTGGTATCTGAGAGAGTTGACTGGCAATGGCTGATTTGGTGTAAACCTTGGTGGTTAGTGTTGGAATGTATACTGAAAGCCTAGCTCTTTTTGTATGAACATTTTTATTTTGAAATAAGAATCACATGATCATTGTTTGTACTTTATATATTTATTATATGTGTGCATATTGTCTAATATTTTATATTGTAGATAACATGGTGCTTGGTGTGGCACAGAAGATCATGTTATCAGTATCTTGTAGAATATAAGTAGAGGCTCACAACCAAGATGGTTTTGGACAAACCATTGGCATGGTTGTAGTGTAGCTTGGTATTGTTTTGTCTTGAACATAGAGTTACACTAGTACACTTAGGTGTATTGAGCAGGACCGACATAGAGGTGATTCAATTTATCGCTGACTACATAATTGAATCGGACCTCGGATATTATGTTGTACATGCTCTTAATCCCGATATAATAACGGGCACATGTACTTAGTATTTATTTCTTTGATTTACCAAAGGGTGAGATTTAAATGGATTAAATCAATATGCCCGATAAGTTGGGAAATGATATTATTTACATGGTGTGCCATTAATTATAGGAGGAAATCATGTCCTATATATTAGGTTGATGATGTCCCCTTGAGGAGCTCATAAGGTTCATCATGTAAACCTAGCTGGTTGACTTAGTCAAAATGATGATAAGGTTGAGTGGTACTACTCGAGGAGTTAGATGTTAATTAATTGATGGTCAGTAAATCAATTAATTAACAGACATTCAATATCTTAAACACGGGGAGAAGGATGTACAAATAATATAAGGAGCCCAAATTGATTTATGGGGGTTGGTGAGGTAGTTCAATGATGATCCTCTAGTGGAATGGAACATCATTGATGGATCAAGTTTGTGTGGTTCCGATCCATCGGGTGGCCAAGGTCCAACTCCTCCTTATGGTCCCTATCGTAGCCTAATATAATCCTCAAGAAGCCTAGATCTAAGGATGTAAAACAAAACTCTAAAACCAATGGTTGGAATGAAACCCTAGATCCGACGGTTGAGATGAAACCCTAGATCCGACGGTTGGGATGAAACCCTTGATCCGACGGTTGGGATGAAACCCTAGATCCGATGGTTGGGATGAAACCCTAGATTCGACGGTTGGGATGAAACCCTAGATCTGACGGTTGGGATGAAACCCTAGATCTGACGGTTGGGATAAAACCCTAGATCCGACGGTGGAGATTAAATCCCTAGATCCGACGGTGGAGATTAAAGGAGACTTAAGCCCAATTCTATAAATAGAGGGCTAAGGCTTGGGCAGCAATGATGGTTCTCTTGGATTAGGGTTTTGCCTCTCAAGTGTTTTAGGAGGCTAGGGTTTTGGAAGTGGTTTGGGCGGCAATAAGAAAGGAGATTAGGGTTTCCTTCTTTTCTCCTTGGTGGCCGGCGCTCACTCCCTCTTCTTCCTTGCTTTGGCCGGCCCTCTTCCTCCTCCTTTGCTCCTTGGTGGCCGGTGGTTCTCCAACTTCTTGGTGGCCGGCCCTTCTCCAACTTCTAGGTGGTCGGCGGCAACATTGTCACAAGTTTGGCCGGCGCTCAACCATTCACTCCTTGGCCGGCGGTTACATCGAGCTCCTTGGCTTGGTGGCCGGTTCTAGAAAGGAGAAGGAGTTTTGCTTGGTTCTTCTCTTTGTTCGCAGCGAACAAGGAAGGGAAGAACGCGATCTAGGAGGCTTCTACTCGTGGAGGATCTTCGCCCACACGACGTCCACGAGGAGGATAGGACTTACGGTAGAAGATCGTGAGGTATAAAAGTTTTACAACTTTATTTTCTCATGTTAGCATGTTCTTTTATGTGTTGATTATACAAGTGTGCATTTGTATATATTTTGTATAATCATGGACCCTGAAGACAAACAAAAAAATCGGCGATCCGTCCGTCGTCTCTTCTGCGGCTAACCAACTAGAAGAGTTGTGTTGCTTGAACAACTAGTTTGTTCAAGCGATCACTCAAGTTGTTAGCACGACGACGAATTGGTTGTGCTAAGGAAACTCATCCCATCCGGATTAGTTCTTTCATTAGTGAAAATTTTAATCCGGGGACATGAGAGCCAATCAGCCTCCGAAGCAAATTCCTTCTAGTGGTATCAGAGCCACAGTTTCCGGTTTTGTGTGTTTTGGATTCGGTTACTTTCATGCACATATCATATATTGAGTATGCCGGATAATAGTAGGATGTGCGTAGGCTAACTTTTTGGTTGCAGGCATTAGATTCGACTATTATGGCTATTTGGTTGTATGTGATTGTATGTATATTATTTGAATCCTCGGGTTGACGAGGCTAGATTAGTATTTAATTTTTGTAATTAAATACGGCATTGTTTAGCCGCTCATTTTAGTTTACTTTCGATCTAGATTATTTGTGCACTCCTTCGTGGAGTATAGGATCGATGGATGTAAATTAAAATGATATATCTTGACTCGGATCTCTTTGGTGACTTGCGCACGGGAAAAGATGGAGCGGACGAGGTGGCGACACGACGGGATGCGTATTAGAGAACAATGTCATAATAGTTGGAAAAATTCTATTTTTTTCCATATTTATTGCTTATTTGTTTTATATGCATGTTGTGTATGCTTTAAAATTCCTCATTTTCAATTTACTAAGTGGGAGAGGGATATTTTAATTAATTCCCGCGGCCTCCATTACAATTTGACGTGTGATGCAACAAACTTGTGTGTCGGCTCGGAGTGCCTTCCTCCCTGCGGACGGATTTGTTTGTGGATCACTAGGTCAAATAATGTTTATAGGAAATTATCTAGGAGCATGTGTACTTCCACAGCGGTAAGGCACATAATCCGAAATAATTCCCTTAGTATCGTGTAATGGTGCACACTTAGATGCAAATAAAAGTATCCTCCCCATCAGAGTCACTGCTTTTATTTGTAGGGCCAAAGAGGAACCAACTATTAATTTTATTTGTCAAAAAGAAAGGTTGACAAGATAATAAAATTAATGGGTAAAACCTCCTCTTACAAATGTAGAATTCGTATACGTCCACACAGCGTGGCATGCGGTATTCTCGGTGATTTGAGGTGTTGGTTGATTTCAGAATTTTATTGTTTTGAGGAATCAATAATATTTGAAATCTAATGTTTTGATCATTGTGATTCTTAGGTTTTTCAAATGGATTTCAACCCACTTGCTGTCATATTAAAAGAAAATAAACTTACTGGAACAAACTACATTGATTGGAAAAGAAATCTGGATATTGTCTTAACTGCGGAGGAGTACAAATTTGTACTCTTCAAGGTCTGTCCTCCTAAGCCCACCGATGACTCTGATGAAAAGGAGAAATAAAGTTATAAGAAATGGATCAAGGCAGATGAGATGGCGCGGTGTTACATTTTGGCATCTATGTCAAATGTGCTGCAACATCAGCATCAGGCCATGGCCACAGCTTATGACATGATGTTCAATCTCAAGGAACTTTTCGGACATCAGAGTAGGGCGGCTAGACAGGAGGCGATGAGAAACTTGATGATGACCACCATGATCGAGGGAACACCCGTTAGGGATCATGTTCTCAAGATGATGGCTCATCTTAATGAGATGGAAGTCCTCGGAGCTGAGATCGATGGGGAAACCCAGGTCGATATCATTCTCCAGTCTCTGCCTAGGAGTTTTGAGCAGTTCCGCCTCAACTACAACATGAACAAGAGGTTGTATTCGTTGGCGGAGCTTCTGACAGAACTCCAGGCGGCGAAGGGGATTTTTCGTCAAAGCACTCAAGCCATGGTCGTTCAGAAGGTTTCTTCCTCTAAATCGAAAGGTAAGAAGAAGAAGAAGCAAGGTGGAGCGAAGAAAGTGGCAGTGGGACCTCAGGCAGGAGTGAAGAAGCCGAAAGGCAAGTGCTTCACTTGCAAGCAGACTGGACATTGGAAGGCGGACTGTCCTCGCCGAAAGAATAAAGGTATATCTTCTTGTTTAGTTGTTGAAACATGTTTAGCGGTGTTATCTACCAGTGCCTGGTGTGTAGATACAGAAGCCACAGATCATGTCTACAATACTTTGCAGGGGTTCCAGGAATCCCGACGACTAGCTGAGGGAGAGATTACCGTCTTCATGGGCAATGCTTCAAAGGTGGCGGCTATTGCAGTGTGAGACGTTTATTTATCTTTTGATAGGAATAAAGTTTTGGTTTTGAGAAATTGTCTTTATGTACCTACTTTTAGAAAGAATTTAATTTCAGTTTCTAAATTGTTTATGGATGGATATTCTGTTTCTTTTAATGACAAAGTGGTTATAAAAAGGAATAGGGAGATTATCTGTTCTGGTACATTGGTTGGCAATTTATATACTCTTGAACCAAAAACTCCCACGATGCATATAGAAGTCAATAACTCATCTTCTAAGTCTAATAAGAGAAAAGAACCTTCGCAAATGAACCAGACATATCTTTGGCATCTAAGGCTTGGTCATATTAACCTAAGCAGAATTAAAAGGTTGATAGCTGATGGACCTTTGGGTTCATTAGTGGTGGAGGATCTCCCAACCTGCGAATCTTGCTTGGAAGGTAAAATGACCAAGAGGCCTTTCAAGGCCAAGGGGTATAGAGCCCAAGATGTGTTAGAATTGGTTCATTCTGATTTGTGCGGTCCTATGTCTATCCAGGCAAGAGGTGTTTTTGAATATTTCGTCTCTTTTATAGACGATTATTCAAGATATGGATACATTTACTTGATGCGCCGCAAGTCTGAATGCTTTGACACGTTCAAAGAATTCAAGGCTGATGTGGAGAACCGTCAAGGTAAGAGTATCAATACCCTACGATCTGATCGTGGTGGTGAGTACCTCTTGGGAGAGTTTAGGAATTACTTATCAAAGGCTGGGATTCAATCCCAATTGTCTGCACTTGGCACACCCCAGTAGAATGGTGTAGCAGAGCGAAGGAATAGGACTCTTATGGAGATGGTCAGATCGATGATGAGTTATTCTGAGTTACCTGTTTCATTATGGGGGTATGCGCTGGATACGGCAATGTATACTCTGAACTTGGTTCCATCTAAATCAGTACCTTCTACCCCTGTAGAATTGTGGACTGGGCAAAAGCCTAGTTTGAGACATATTCGATATGGGGAGTCCAAACATGTGTCCAAGGTCGATCCGGTAAGTTGGAACCTCGCATGTAAGTGTGCATGTTTGTTGGCTACCCTAAGGAACGAAAGGTGGTTTGTTTTATAATCCTAGAGATCGAGGGTGATCGTTAACACGTAACGCCGATTTCTAAAGAGGAGGATTATGTAATGAACCACAAGCCCAAGAGTAGGATTGTTCTTGAGGAGTCGGGGAAGTCCCAACCGGTACCACCGGTACAAGAGGAGATACCACAAGTCACGCGTGTCACAGAGCATACAGGGAGGCACCTCGTCGAGTGGGAGGGTTGTTAGACAACCCGAGAGATTCATGTTTTTGGGAGAGTCTTGGACTTAGTCCTCGTGAACATGAACTGATCCTGGACATATGAGAGGCACTCCAAGATAGAGATGTGGTATCTTGGCAAAGAGCGATGAATTTAGATAGAATCTATGGATTCTAATCAGGGAGCTAGAGCCACCCGATGGTGTAAAAGCCATTGGATGCAAGTGGATCTACAAGAGAAAGAGAGTGGTAGACGGGAAGGTTGAGACCTTCAAAGCTAGGCTTGTTGTGAAAGGGTATACTCAGAAAGAGGGCATCGATTATGAGGAGACCTTTTCGCCGGTAGCTATGCTTAAGTCTATCCGGATTCTCTTATCTATAGTTGCTTATATGGATTATGAGATTTGGCAGATGGATGTCAAGACAGCTTTCCTTAATGGAAGTCTTGAGGAGAACATCTATATGCGGCAACCAGAGGGATTCATTGCTAAAGGCAAAGAGCATCTTGTATGTAAGCTTAATCGGTCCATTTATAGATTGAAGCAAGCTTCTAGATTTTGGAACATCCGCTTTGATGAGGTAATCCAGTCATATGGATTTATTCAAAGTCCAGATGAGCCTTGTGTATACAAGAGATGTGACGGAAACATAGTGGTGTTTCTTGTACTATACGTAGATGACATTTTGTTAGTTGGCAACAATATCAAAGTGTTATCAGACGTAAGGGTATGGTTGTCCAAACAGTTTGACATGAAGGACTTGGGAGAAGTGGGACACATCCTTGGGATCAAAGTTATAAGGGATCGCAAGAAAAGGATGTTGTGCTCATCTCAAGCTTCATACATTGACACTATCCTTGATCGTTTTAGCATGCAGAACTCCAAGAAAGGTTTTCTACCTTTTAGGCATGGAGTACCTTTATCTAAAGAGATGTGTCCCAAAACATCAAAGGAGATAGAGGACATGAAGGCGGTTCCTTATGCTTCGGCAGTAGGAAGCCTCATGTATGTTATGCTATGTACGAGACAAGATATCTGCTTTGCCGTGGGCATGATTAGCGTGATATCGAGGGGTAATCTGGACAAGGACATTGGACTGCGGTAAAGCATATATTGAAGTACCTGAGAAGGACTAGGGATTATATGCTAGTTTATCGGGCAGATCAATTAGTCCCTGTGGGTTACACGGATTCAGATTTCCAATCAGATAGGGACAAGAGTAAGTCTACCTCGGGGTTTGTGTTTACTTTTGGAGGTGGAGCCATAGTATGGAGGAGTGTCAAGCAGAAATGCGTGGCGGACTCTACCATGGAAGCTGAGTATGTGGCAGCCTCTGAGGCAGCCAAGGAAGCTGTATGGCTCAGGAACTTCTTGATGGACTTGGATGTGATTCCTGGTTTGCCCAGAACTATCACAATAATTGTGATAACATTGGTGCAGTTGCAAACTCGAAGGAACCACGAGCCCATAAGGCGAGTAAACACATAGAGCGCAAGTACCACCTGATACGAGAGATCGTAAAGCGAGGAGAAGTAGCTATCGCCAAGATTGCATCAGAGGATAACCTGGCGGATCCATTCACTAAGGCCCTACCAGCGAAAGCGTTTGATAGGCATGTGGAGGACATGGGGATCAGATGTATGAGAGTGTGATGACAGCATAGTTTTTTAGTATAAGTGGGAGATTGTTGGAATGTATACTGAAAGCCTAGCTCTTTTTGTATGAACATTTTTATTTTGAAATAAGAATCACATGATCATTGTTTGTACTTTATATATTTATTATATGTGTGCATATTGTCTAATATTTTACATTGTAGATAACATGGTGCTTGGTGTGGCACAGAAGATCATGTTATCAGTATCTTGTAGAATATAAGTAGAGGCTCACAACCAAGATGGTTTTGGACAAACCATTGGCATGGTTGTAGTATAGCTTGGTATTTTTTTGTCTTGAACATAGAGTTACACTAGTACACTTAGGTGTATTGAGCAGGACCGACATAGAGGTGATTCAATTTATTGCTGACTACATAATTGAATCGGACCTCGGATATTATGTTGTACATGCTCTTAATCCCGATATAATAACGGGCACATGTACTTAGTATTTATTTCTTTGATTTACCAAAGGGTGAGATTTAAATGGATTAAATCAATATGCCCGGTAAGTTGGGAAATGATATTATTTACATGGTGTGTCGTTGATTATAGGAGGAAACCGTGTCCTATATATTAGGTTGATGATGTCCCCTTGAGGAGCTCATAAGGTTCATCATGTAAACCCAGCTGGTTGACTTAGTCAACATGATGATAAGGTTGAGTGGTACTACTCGAGGAGTTAGATGTTAATTAATTGATAGTCAGTAAATCAATTAATTGACGGACATTTGATATCTTAAACACGGGGAGATGGATGTACAAATAATATAAGGAGCCCATATTGATTTATGGGGGTTGGTGAGGCAGTTCAATGATGATCCTCTAGTGGAATGGAACATCATTGATGGATCAAGTTTGTGTGGTTCCGATCCATCGGGTGGCCAAGATCCAACTCCTCCTTATGGTCTCTATCGTAGCCTAATATAATCCTCAAGAAGCCTAGATCCAAGGATGTAAAACAAAACTCTAAAACCAACGGTTGGGATGAAACCCTAGATCCGACGGTTGGGATGAAACCCTAGATCTGACGGTTGGGATTAAACCCTAGATCCGATGGTTGGGATGAAACCCTAGATCCGAAGGTTGGGATGAAACCCTAGATCCGACGGTTGGGATGAAACCCTAGATCCGACGGTTGGGATGAAACCCTAGATCCGACGGTTGGGATGAAACCCTAGATCTGACGGTTGGGATAAAGCCCTAGATCCAACGGTGGAGATTAAATCCCTAGATCCGATGGTGGAGATTAAAGGAGGCTTAAGCCCAATTCTATAAATAGAGGGCTAAGGCTTGGGCGGAAATGATGGTTCTCTTGGATTAGGGTTTTGCCTCTCAAGTGTTTTAGGCGGCTAGGGTTTTGGAAGTGGTTTGGGCGGCAACAAGAAAGGATATTAGGGTTTCCTTCTTTTCTCCTTGGTGGCCGGCGCTCACTCCCTCTTCTTCCTTGCTTTGGCCGGCCCTCTTCCTCCTCCTTTGCTCCTTGGTGGCCGGCGGTTCTCCAACTTCTTGGTGGCCGGCGGTTCTCCAACTTCTAGGTGGCCGGCGGCAACATTGTCACAAGGTTGGCCGGCGCTTAACCATTCACTCCTTGGCCGGCGATTACATCGAGCTCCTTGGCTTGGTGGCCGGTTCTAGAAAGGAGAAGGAGTTTTGCTTGGTTCTTCTCTTTGTTCGCAGCGAACAAGGAAGGGAAGAACGCGATCTAGGAGGCTTCTACTCGTGGAGGATCTTCGCCCACACGACGTCC
Source organism: Wurfbainia villosa (assembly GCA_025175895.1). NCBI lineage: Eukaryota > Viridiplantae > Streptophyta > Magnoliopsida > Zingiberales > Zingiberaceae > Wurfbainia > Wurfbainia villosa. The sequence continues at coordinate 75,028,106 of CM045991.1, read as the reverse complement.
ACGAGGAGGATAGGACATACGGTAGAAGATCGTGAGGTATAAAAGTTTTACAACTTTATTTTCTGATGTTAGCATGTTCTTTTATGTGTTGATTATACAAGTGTGCATTTGTATATATTTTGTATAATCATGGACCCCGAAGACAAACACAAAAACCGTCGTGTCTCTTCCGTGGCTAACCAACTAGAAGAGTTGTGTTGCTTGAACAACTAGTTTGTTCAAGCAATCACTCAAGTTGTTAGCACGACGATGAATTGGTTGTGCTAAGGAAACTCATCCCATCCGGATTAGTTCTTTCATTAGTGAAAATTTTAATCCGGAGACATGGGAGCCAATGAGCCTCCGAAGCAAATTCCTTCAGTTAGGCCCTTGTTCAGCTGTGTTTTGGTCCCCTAACCACTCCTAACCCTAGGACATGCTTGGGAGAGCATTAGAAAGGGTAGAAATCCATTGGATGTGGATTAGAAGAAGTGTTTAGAAAGAGTATCAATTTTGAGGTGGATGGAAGTTCATTGTTGAACTTTGCCTTAATTTTGATGGTTTTGTGTTCCTATTGGCTTAGGGACTCTCCAAGGACATTGTTGGTGCAATGGTCAAGGGGGAGCAAGCCTCTAGGGGGAGGTATCCATCATGGGAAGAGGAATGTGTACTTTTCCTCATGGGAGAAAAATTGAGGGATTGCGCCTCTCTTAAGTGATATGAGATTATCACTAGAAAGATTGAGGGCATGCCAAGGGGAAGATTTTAAGATCTCATTGGGATATGAGACATAGACACTCTTGAGGACCTTTTTGATGTAATGTCAAAAAGGGAGAGAAGTTACAAAGTTACCAATTAGGGTTCATTGGAATTCTCATTGGGATATGAGAATTGCCAATATGGGAGAATTGGTAGACTTGAGATGGTAGTTTTGTCAATCATCAAAAAGGGGAAGATTGTTGGTGCAATCGACCCAGGTTGACTCGAGTTTGACTCGAGCAGTATTTTGATGATAGAAAAAACTCATGACATGGGATTGTCATAGGAAAGTCCAACATAGAGTTGGCATGTAAAATCCAAGCATGGGGCTTGGTGTGGGAAAGTCCAAAGCATTGCAAAGCCGCGCGCTTGGTGCTTGGGGAGAAATGCATTGCGAAGTCGTGCGCTTGGTTCATTTGGGAAGTCTTGAGAAATTGGCAAGTTCACTAGGCTCGGGGTCCTTGAGTCGGTGAAGGATGGCATTGTGAAGCCGTGCACTTGGTGCATCCGAGGGAATGCCAGACGGGGAGCGAATGGAGTGAGACCAAAGGGAAGCATACTTCGAGGGCATGAGACGCGAAGGATGGCGTTGAGAAGTCGTGCGCTTGGCGCATCCGAGGGACGTAGGCCGAGAGAAGAGAGCTTCGGTGGGGAACTCCATGAGGGATGAGGTGGACTTGGCCAAGTGGCTAAGACTGAGTGTTGGAAGCTCAAACAACTTGGTGTTTTTGTTCGACCAATATTCTGACCGGATCTGGTGACCGATTGGTATCGAGGAGGGTCGGTCGATCGACACCATCGGTCGATGATGGACATCTGATCGGTCGATCGGGAGATTTGACCACGTGATATGGTTTCCAATGAGTGCTTCAAGGCCAAAGACTGACGATGGATGATCAATGACCGATGGGTATCATCAATGACCGATGATGTCATCCATTGGAACTTGACCAACGTGGATCTGGCCATTGTGAGACAACAGCTACAAGACCAGTCGACTGATGGGTGTGAAATCATCTTGATGCAGGTTATAAATGGAGCTTAAGAGGAAGGATTTTGCCAAGACTTTAAGGGTGACATTGGAGGGGAATTGTTGTTGCATTCCAGACCTTCAAGAGCCAACCAAAGCAAGCAACAAACAAGCTATCAAAAGTAATCGGTGAAAAGTGTTCTTTGTATTGTATTTGTATTCTTGTTTGTATTTCATATTACTTGTTGTAATAGCTTGTACGAGGTTTCTCCACCTCCGACGTGTTGTCGAGAAGGAGTGGTTTAGTTAGTGTCATGAGCATAACTAGAGCTCGGTGAGCTTGCCCTTGGAGTAGGAACCATTCAGTTCCGAACCACGTATATCTTGTGTTTTGTCGTGTGCTTGCATTGTTGTTAGTATTTTCATTATTATTGTTATTCGACTGCGCTAACGACAATCGTAGACAAGCGACGCAAGAAGAATGAACGAATTCCACCATATGACGATTGAGGGCTATTCACCCCCCTCTAGCCGACCACCATTGACCCTACAAGTGGTGTCAGAGCAGGAGCTTATCGAGGACTAACTGCCAACACAAGCACCGCAAGATGGTCGGCTACAACCTCCAACCACCCAAATTCGAAGGAGATTTTCAATGGTGGAAAAGAAAAATGGAGGTATATCTAGAAACCGATTTTGATTTAATGCTAATCTTAGAAAATGGTTTCGAATTGCCTAGGGATGAAAGAAATAGGCAAATTGAGAAGTCAAGGTCGACCCAAGACCAAATCAAGGACTTCGAGACAAATCTCAAGGTAATCGAATTACTTCGTAATTTGATTCCTAACAACATTTGGCCTAGGTTCGGTAATTTTATGGATGCAAAGGAATTATGGGATAAAGTAATGAAATTCCAAGAGAATTCCCAACCGACACAAGTAGAGGAGAATGTCGAGGAAGAAGCACCCACCACATTTGAAGATGTTGATGATTTGGTAGAGACCTCCACTTCTACTATTGAGGTGGAGGAAAGTGTTTCCATTCTGGAGCAAAGTCAAAACGAAGCATCTACCTCCGGAAGAAGTGAAGAGGGCTCCACTACCTCCCTAGGTAACTCAAGTATTATAATTTTAAATAAAGATCATATAATTTGTTTTGAGTGTAGGGAGAAAGGACATTACAAGAGTAAATGCCCAAAATTGGCTAAGGAAAAAGCATCGACACCAAAAGTCAACGAAATGTCAAAGGATGCTAGAGTCCCCACAACTAGAAGCAAAGAGCACATTGTGTGCTTTAAATGCAATCAAAGGGAACATTACCGAAGCCAATGCCCTAGGGGGAGGAAGAAAGGGCAAGAGGGTGTATCTCATGTAGGGGGAGCTTCTAAAGCTAACCCTAAGGTAAATTTAAATTATGCACCTTCTAGTTCTAGAGTTAAAAAGCATGCTAAGAACTATTTTAGCTCTCTTACAATTATTAATGAAAAGCATGCTAGTAGAAATAATAAGGTTTATTGCCAAGGTGCCAAGCAGGTTCATGTAACTAAGGACAAACCTAGGGCTCATAATTCTAGAAATATTTTACCAAAGGAGTCAATTAAAAGAATAGAACAAAATCTAGGCATTAATCCCAAGAAGAGTAGAAACATGCCTAAGAGGAAGAACATTTCCCAAAAATCTAATGATAAATCAAAATTGGGAAAATTAGAGCTAGAAAACCAAGTCTTGAGGTCAAGGCTTGAGAGAATGGAGAAAACCTTTAGGATTATCGAAAATTCAATTCAAGGGTCAAATGCCCAAAAGTCAAGACCTAGGTTTCAAAAATGGTCTAAGGGCAAGGTGTTGGGTTTCCAGCACTGCGGCGAGTGTGTGTTCGAACATGTTTCGTAAACATTTGCATAGTAAAAGAAATAAAAATAATAAATCTAATTTATTACAACAAACACACCATACACATGCATAGTACAACATGTGTAAACATAACCGTAATTTCAAATTTTGCAATAAAAGGAAATTTATACTACGTATACCTGACGTATCACGTGTAGCGGGAAAGACATCAACAGGAACGATCCTAGCTAGAATCGCCTCTATCCGTATCCACGCCGAGTATCTTGAGGATGACTTCACAAAGTCACGAGCCTCGCCTTCGTATGTGTCACTAGCCTCGTGTCGAAGACGATGTGATCGAGAGAAGATCACAATCCGAATCAAAATTCGGATTCAAAACAATTCCTCACACTACAAAAAATATAGTCATTAGCGACGAATTTTAAAACAAAATTTGTTGCAAAATAAATTAGCGACGAATTTAGCGACAAAAATATTTTCGTTGCGAATAAAGCGTCGCAAATATTAGCGACAAAAATAGCGATTTAATTCTTGATTTAATTTTAGCGACAAAAATTAGCGACGAATTTAAATTTTCGTCGCTAATTTCGTTGCAGAAGTTACGACGAATTCAAAATTTCATCGCAATTTTCGTCGCAAAAATTTGCGACGAAATAAAAATTCGTCGCAAAACTTTATGTCGAAAAAATAAATTCATCGCAGAAAATTCGCGACGAAATAACGATTTCGTTGCTAAATTTACGACTGATACAAATTCGTCGCAAAATCAAAAAATATTTTGCGAATTAAATTTTTTCGTCGAAAATTTCATAAATTAAATTTCGCCGAAATTTCATCGCAGTTAGTTCGTTGCTAAATTTGTCGCAGCTAATTTCATAAAATAAAATTCGCAGAATTTAAAATAAAATTCCAGAATTTAGCAACAAATTTGTATTTTTATCGCTAAATTTGTCGTTAAATAAATTTTTTTTTAACAAGTTCCATCCGTTCGATATATTCTATCGATATACAAATTTCACACACACAAAACATAACACAATAAATTCTGATATCTAAATAAATACATTCAATACAAACAAAACACACACACATTCAATACAACAAAATAACATTCAATAATATCCAAAAATATTTCATATCCAAATAAATACAAACTAACACAATAAGGTAAGAATACAACATTCCAAATAACAAAGTTATATCGTACAACATTTCAAACATCAACATAGTTCTGATATCCAAATAACAATGTCCACGTAAAATATCTCAACACATGCGAAAGAAAAAAAGAAAAGTGCATCGCAAGCAGCGGTAGACATTCTTCTACTGCATTAGAAAAGAAACAAACAAAAAGTATCATACATTAAAAAAACTATATACTAACACTAAAAATAAATATGCAAAGACTTACTCGGATGTGCATTTTCAACCCAGATAAGGATTGACTTCATCATTCTGTTTAAAGAAAATAAAAAGTACTAATCAAAATTAAAAAATGAAGGATTAACAAATTCAATAAACTAAAAATTTTAAAAGTACTATTTACAAACATGCATACAATATCATCATCGCCGCCACCATCATCATCATTACTAGGAGGACTAAATTGTCGAATCGCGTGCATAAGAAAGGCTTGTTGTCGTCGCATTTCTATCATTTCTTGATCCCTTTGTGAGTTTTGTTGTTGTATTTCTAGAATTTGCTGATCTCTTTCAAGTATTATTCCCTTCAAATTGCTAACCTCCTCAGTTAAGTTATGTATCTGTGCCATCACTGGTGGAGTAGAAGAAATAGATCTACGAAACATTATGCACTTAGATTGATATCCTTCATGGTGCATTTGAATTGTTCACTGCATACATTGGTTGTTCCATGTGGTAATGTAAGACCTCCTTTAGTTTTGACTTGTTTGTCAGTAGATGAACTGTAAAGCTTTTCCATCGCTTATTGGATACTCTCTAAGAGAGACATTCAGTTATTAGAAAATCTAGCACTTGGGAGCTCAAAATGGAGTTAAGTTTCCCAATCAAAAATAAGCTATGACGAACAACAACGCCAGAAGAACAATAATGTAGAACCAAAATGTTGGGAACATAGAAAACAAACCATTGAACCAGAAGGCTCATGCAAAGCAACGAGAAAAATGTAGCTAATGTGCTCGAGCCCCATACTTGTTTCTGAATGCATATGAAGTCCGAAATATCTACATTGTGGACTGAACTAACTCCTCATTGAATGGTAAATACTTTCGTTTTCCTTGTGTGGTACCAGAACTGAGCCATTAGAGGAGCTATATGAGTTATTGGAAGACCAGATGAACAGAAAACAACACAAGTCTAAAAGCACCACCTGAGTGAAATTGAAGTTATAGGTTCCCCCGTCAGAATAGGAGAAGAATCACCATCCGAGATCCTCTAGATGTACGACTCCAAGTCACCATGTGTGACCAAAGGGACGCAGGCCTTGTAGCTCTCTGGGTCAGTTCTTCCTCCAAGCCCTAAGTTCTGCAAGTACTCCGCTTTGCCTTGCTCGAGAATTTTGCGAAGGGTCTCTCGCTGGTGGTGATCGGCGGACTTGGTCATCGTTTCAAAGTCATCTATCACGCTCTCGATGCTGAAAACTCTCATCTTCTTAGATAATATCAGTAAAGCCTCGAGAAGAAATCTCCAAGATCACTGTTTCGATAAGAGAACAGACCAAATACAACCACGCATGAGAAAGTTAGTGATCGTTAATGGAGTAGAAATCGATTCATTGATAGCAAAAGAAAAATATTCAGCCGCCAGAAAGGCAATTCCAAGCGTCAATTTCGAAGCAGATAAGCTAATACAAGTTGGAAAGTCTAACACAGAACACAGTCCTCAACGAATAGGGAATAGGGAATAGGGATAGTAACAGGAAAATTTCAGGAAAAAAAAAGGGGGAAGAACAGAACTAAAAAGAAACGAGCTCGGAAAAAAGTCAAGTGGGAAATCACTCTCACTTTCCTACCGAAAGAATGGCTCATCCAATAAGAACGATTCAAGCGAACAATTCTTTCGAATAGAATAACCTGTAGAAAGAAGCCAAGGAGGAACTAAAAATCCCAACTTTTTGACATTGCACAAAAATTCCTCAAGGAATAGGCATCAAATCCGCAAAAGCTCATGCCTTTAAGACCTACCATTCCAGCAAGTAACGCCCCTCTCCATGTTCCCCAACCCCTCCATGCGCCGATCGAGGTAGCGATATATAAAAGATTCACAGGACTGCTCTGCGCAGGAGGGCGGAGCAATGATTCCCCTCCGAAGAAAGGCCAAGCGGAACAAACAAGTCCATATAATATTATAAGCACACAGGCACCAATCGCTCACCTTTCTATTCGCCCACAGGCAAGGCGTGATCAAAGACCAGTGAAAACGACGACGATCTTCTGCTTCTTCTTCTTCTCCTCCTTCGAATCCTCTCCTTCCCAAATCTGCTCTGCCTCTGCCGCTGCTGCCAAGCGAGGAGGGTCAGTTACTTATAGTGGAAGCAGGAAAAGTGAAGCAAAGATTCACTCAATTCCCTCAGAATTTCATTTTGATCTTTTTAGATAAAAAACAAAACAAGAAACAAAAAGGCAAAATATGCGACAGAAAACAATTCGACGCAATCAGATGAAAATTTAATTGGTTCGCTACAGGACAAAGTGCCATGGCAGCCTCTAACGAAGTTCGCATTTAACAAATTGATGAACAAAAACCGACGAGATAAAATTTGAGAAATCATTATGTGTTTGAATTGTTCGCTTCATGGTGCGTGCTCGGGGGCGCGTGGTCATGGGCGGGCTCGGCGGCGGCGGCGCCGGGCCTGGCTCGGGCGCCGGCGACCTTCGACCGACGACGCCGACTCGTGGTCTGGGCATGCGTGACCGAGGGATCTCGACGGATGGGCACGCTACGGCATACGGACGCCGGTTCGTGGGCGGACGGCGTGCTCACGGATAGCCCGCTCCGATGATGTCGGGCGCGGACGGTGAAAGGGCGGCGGCGGAGCCTCTTGTGCGCGAGGAGTTGTGGGATTAGGGCATCGGCGGGTGCAAAAAAAAGTGGAAATTTTTAAACGTTGCAAATTTTTAAACGAATATGTGGATTCGTTGCAAATTTGCAACGAATTTGTAGATTCGTTGCAAATATTTTAAAAAAAAAATAAAATTTTTTGAAAACGTTAACTGATTTTTTTAATTTAACCCAGTCATAGATTCGTTGCAAAATATTTGCAACGAATCACAGATTCGTTACAAATATTTTTTTAAAAAAAATTAACAAATTTTAAAACGTTAAATGATTTTTTTAATATATTTTTTTTTTTAAATTTAAAAGTTTGGAACGAATCTATGATTCGTTGCGAAATTTTTGCAACGAATATGTGGATTCGTTGCAAATTTGCAACGAATATGTGGATTCGTTGCAAATTTACAACGAATCCAAATATTCGTTGCAAATATTTTTTAAAAATAAAATTAAAAAACTTTAAAATCGTTAAGTGAATTTTTTTAATATTTTTTTTATAAAATTAAGAGTTTGCAACGAATCTGTGGATTCGTTGCAAAATTAGCAACGAATCCACATATTCGTTGCAAATATTTTTTTATTTTAAAATAAATAAAATACTTTAAACTTGTAAACTAACTTACAGCTATCTGAATGAGATAAATTCAGTGTCAATATGTTCGTCTAGTTCTCCTCATTATATAAACATCATCAAAAAAATTTTAATCCAGGCATTTTTGAATATCGGTCTGTCTGAGAAATCTAATTCACGTTCAAAAAATCACGTATCGCAATATTTTCGGTAAAATTGATTTTTAAAAATATATATATAATCAGGGGAACTAGACGAACACATTGGAACTTATTTCATCTCATTCCGAACTCTCTAAGTCACTTAACCGACATCGAAGAATTTTTAATATTTTTTTTCTAAAAAATAGCTTTTGCAATGAATCCGTGGATTCGTTGCAAATTTGCAACGAATCGACGGATTCGTTGCAAAATTTTTTTTATATAATAAAATAAAAATCTGCGACGAATTATGTATTCGTCGCTAAATTAGGGACGAAACATAAATTCGTCGTAGATTTTTGCAACGAATTTATTTTTTCATCGCAAAATATGCAACGAAAACAAATTCGTCGCAAATTTTGCAACGAATTTTTAATTCATTGCAAAAAACTGCGACGAATTTTGCAACGAAATTTAAATGTTGGAAATTTTATAATTTTTACAACTAATTATTTTTCGTCGGAAATATCGTTACAAATTTGTGACGAAATATTAAAGTCGTCGCAAAATTTGTTGCAGATTTGCAACGAATTATTTTCGTTGCCAAAATTTGTCGCCAAAAAACAGTTTTTTTGTAGTGTCAAAAACTTGCTTCTCCGGAGAGGTATTCGTCAACCGTTTGACGAATCCTTCGTCCTCCACCTATGAGAATTACCGGAGTTCGAATCCCCGGCAAGGAAGCCACTGTCGGAGCTCCAAACATCGTCCAAACGATGCTCCGACATGAAATAAACAAGCTGTCCAGAAAACTGGACAGTTTTTGTGGAGGATTAGTGTCGGCCAAATAAGGAAGCTAGATGCTCACCTTGTCGCCGGACCCAAGGAAGATCACCGGAGGGTCGCCGGAGGATCGCCGGAGGGTCGCCGGAGGGTCGCCGGAGGATCGCCGGCTGAAGCTTGGACGCCGGCAACAAGTTTGGACGACGGCACAAGGGTCGGCAGCGGCTAGGGTTGGGCGCCGACCACAAGAGGAGAAGGAGAGGGTGGGCGGCAACTTTGGGTTGCTTGGATTAGGTTTTCATAAAACCCTTAAGCCCTATTTTATAGAGAACAAATTCTCCTAATGGTTATCGGATCATAACCAAAAGGCCATTAACCCGCTCCATTAATTAAAGTTAAAATAAACAAACCGATTTGGTCTATTTTAAGTTAAAACGAACCGAACCAACTTTGGTTCATTCGTTTAAAACAAACCAAACCCCTTTGGTTTATTCTCCACCATTGGATTAAAACCAAACCAATTTGGTTCATCCATTATGTCTTCATAAGATATGGCTCATCCACGCTTCCATTGCGACTAAAACGATCTAAAGCACACTCCTTGTTTGGTCCAACCAAACCTAGTTTCTCTCGGTCTGAGAATCTCATTCTCAAGCTCGTTTTAAATCCTTTGGATTACGCTCGTTATGCGTGTGACCAAATAGGTTCTCGATTTATGTTGGCCGTCTATAATTAACCATTAATTATAGAACGATCATGAGTGGCACCTAGTAGTACATCATGATCCCCAATTAACCGAAAAGATCAACGGTTGATCCAAAACTATTTCTAAAACCCTTCAGCAGCTAGAATGATTCGTGCCTCATTCCTTTCACCCATCTTATACCCACTTGGTTCAGGACATGGTCTATAGTGTCAGTCCCCACTAGGTTTACTACGTCACACCTAGCCCAAGTATCATTTTCTCGTCCTACGGATTCTAGTTACTCCACATGTATCGAAGAGTACCTTACTCTAAATATGTAATGCTTTGGCCACAGACTTTAGTAATAATCTAACGAGAGGCCATGGGTATACATCTCCTCGCAATGAGTGGTGAATCCTTTATAGGCTATTCAAACACCTTCGATCACTTCATTGACAAGATGTCAAAGCATAAGTCTTCATGATCAAGATGAGTTGAATACCACAAGTCAAAGGAACATCGCACTTAAGCTGCAGTAAGAACTTCATTGACATATCTATATATGCAGAGAATCATATGAAGTCTTACGGCTGGTCACTCCAATGAACTAGTTACCATAACTAGCATCCACGATTAACTCCGGACATCACAATGTCTCCAGCCAGTGAGAATCAGCTGCTTGGATACACTAAGGAGTATACCTCGTGCTAGTCTCGACAAATTTGATGGTGTCTGAATCCATCAATTCATCGACTAGGGATAATTCCGATACATCACAATTACACATGTAGAGATACTCACTAGTTGTGATCCAATCACAAATTCTCTCATGTTGTGAATCGTATCGTGGACATTCAGTAAATGAGTTTAAGATCTAATCAAATACATGAGAACATGTATACTCAAATAGTGAATCTTCATTTATCATATAAATGGTTCAAACATAAGGCAATTGCCTTAGGACATCTCTCATATATTACTAACAAACTCCCACTTGACCTAATGTCAATCGCTATGGTATCCAATACCATAGGCTCTAACATGACCCCCAAACTTACTTTGAGGTAATGCCTTAGTCAAAGGATCTGCTAAGTTCCTTTCAGTAGGGATTTCTCGATTTATATTTCCTTCCTACTAATGATCTCTCTGATCAGATGATAGCGGCGAAGCACATGTTTGGATCGTTGATGAGACCTTGGCTCTTTCGCCTATGCAATTGCTCCATTGTTGTCACAGTAGACCGGTATTGCTTCAACAATGGTCGAACTACACCAAGTTCATAAATGAACTTCGATCTAAACCGCTTCTTTATTGCTTCAAGCCGCAATGTATTCTCCTCGCGGTAGAATCCGCTAAGATCTTGTTTGGAACTTTTCCAACTCATCGCGCACCATTCAAGGTGAACACGATCCAAATCGAGACTGGATTCATCCTTGTTTGTCCGAAGCCGCATTCGTATACCCGCGTATCACCATGTCCCCTTCTCCATATATTAGGAACACATCCTTAGTTCTTCTCAAGTACTTAAGGATTGTCTTAACAGCCACCCAATGATCCATTTCTGGATCAGACTGGTATCTACTCGTGACACTCAGAGCATATGAAACATCGGGCCTCGTACATAACATAGCATACATGATACATCCTATTGCGGATGCATAGGGAATCTTATTCATGCAAATCCTTTCATCTTCTGTGCGCGAACACATAGACTTCGAAAGGTGTATCCCATGCCTGATGGGTAGGAAACCTTTCTTGGATTCTGACATGCTAAACATCTTTAGCACTCGGTCTATATATGTAGACTGTGAAAGACCAAGCAACCGTTTCAATCTATCTCTATAGATCTTAATCCCGAGGATGTAGGTTGCTTCTCCTGTGTCTTTCATGGAGAATGTCTTGACAACCAAATCTTGACTGATCAGAAGATCAAACATCGTTTCCTATAAGTAATATGTTATCGACATACAATACTAGGAACACGACTGCACTCCCACTAACCTTCTTGTACACACAAGGTTCGTCTAGATTTTGTGAGAAATCAAACCTTTTGATTGTCTCATCAAAACGGATATTCCAGCTCCTGGATGCTTGCTTCAATCCATATATGGACCGTCGCAATTTTAATACCTTGGTTTTATCAACCGATGTGAAACCCTCAGGTTGTATCATATACACGTCCTCGAGCAGGTTTCCATTAAGGAAAGTTATTTTCATATCCATCTGTCATATCTCATAATCATAATGAGCCGCTATGGCCAGGAGCATCCAAATGGATTTAAGCATAGCAACAGGTGAATAGGTTTCGTCATAATCAACACCTTATTTTTGACGATATTCTTTCGCCACCAATCATGGCTTATAGGTAATCACATTACCATCCATGTCAGTTTTCTTCTTGAAAACCCACTTGCACCCTATAGGCTTTATGCCTTCGGGTGGGTCAACCAAGTTCTAAACTTGGTTTTCATACATGGAATCCATTTCCAACTTCATGGTTTCAAGACACTTATCCCTTTCTAAACTTGTCAGAACTTCTTCATAACTGGAAGGCTCCTCATCATTAATGAGTAACACGTCATTCGATTCACTTACGAGAAATCCATATCTCTCAGGAATATTGTGTGTTCTATCAGATCTATGAAGATGTGGGGTTACAATAGGTCCAGTCGATGGCTCATCACTATGAGTTAATGGTTGTTGTGCTTCACCAGGTATCTCATCATTGTCTATTTGAGTCTCTCGAGCCTCCTCAAGCTCGACGACACTCCCACTATTTTCTTGCAAGAGAAACTCTTTCTCTAGAAACACAGCATGTCTTGAAACAAACACCTTTTGTTCCACAGGATGATAGAATTGGTAACCCCTTGTTTCCTTAGGGTTTCCAATAAATAGACATTTATCAGACTTAGCATCCAATTTGTCTAATATAGTCGGCTTCACATAAGTAGGACAACCACATATCTTCAAGTAAGATACATGAGGTTTCTTACTATTCCATATCTTATATGGAGTAGTGGAGACTACCTTAGTTGACATTCTGTTTAACAAGTAAATAGATGTCTGAAGCACATAGCCCCAAAAGGACTTGGGAAGATTCACATGATTCATCATTGACCTGACCATGTCCAATAAGGTCTGGTTACGCCTCTCAGATACACCATTATGCTGTGGTATATATGGCGGAGTCCATTGAGACAATATACCATTGTCTCTTAGATAATCTAGAAACTCTTGACTTAAGTATTCACCACCTCGATCCGATCGAAGTATTTTAATACTCTTGTCATGTTGTTTCTCTACTTCATTTCTGAATTCTTTGAACCTTTCAAAGGCTTCAGACTTGTGTTTCATCAAGAACACATACCCAAACCGTGAGTGATCATCGGTGAAGGTAATGAAGTAGCTATAGCCTCCTAAAGCTTGAGTTGACATAGGTCAACATACATCAGTATGTATTAGACCTAGCAACTCTCCCACTCGTTCACCTTTTCCTGTAAAAGGTAACTTAGTCATCTTGCCTTTTAAGCATGATTCACATGTATCGTATGAATCCAATTCAAACGATTCCAGAATTCCACATCGGTGTAATTCGGACATGTGTTTCTTGCTTGCCCCAAGATGACAATGCCACATATAAGAGTCTAATTGATTATCCTTTCGAGCACGTTTGTTGCTTGCTTCGATATTGAAAATGTCACTGGATACGTCCAATGTATAAATACCATTGCTCAATGTTCCAGTTCCATAAAGTACGTCATTCAAAGTTATATAACAACAATTGTTACTAAACGTCAAATGGTAACCATTTATATTTAAGCAGGAAATAGAAACAATGTTCTTTATTAGATAAGGAACACAATAGAAATTGTCCAGTTCCAAGACTAGTCCACTAGGGAGCTTCAGCAAATAAGTTCCGATGGCGACTGTAGCAACCTTTGCTCCATTTCCAACTCGCAAATTTGACTCGCCTCTGACGAGTCTTCTTCTATTCCTTAGCCCCTATATGTCATTACATATATGTGACCCACATCCAGTATCCAATACCAAAGTGTCTAAGGAAATAGAATGATAATCAATAACGAAGATACCTGAAGAGGATGGGGCATCGGATGCCTTCTTCTTCTTCACAGACTCAAGATAAATCTTGCAGTTTCTTCGCCAATGGCCTTCCTTGCCACAATGATGGCAAGTGCCCTTTTGTGCCGGTTCTGCCTTCTTAGCCTTCTTGTTCTTCCCTTTCTTCTATTCCTTTGCCTTCCTCTTAGAACCTTTCTTTGAGGAATCAACTAACAGAACCGCCTTCTCCTCATGCTTCACAGAAGGATCCACAGTCTTCAGCATATTGAGGAGCTCAGGAATAGTGGATTCTAATTTGTTCATCCGATAGTTCATCATAAATTGTGAGAAACTCTTGGGCAAACAATGCAGAATTAAGTCAATACTTAATTCATGATCCATCACAAACCCGATGGTGGCCAGCCGCTCGATGTACCCATTCATCTTTAGCACAAACTGCACTACAGATAAACCTTCTTGCATCTTAGAGGTGAAGAGGAGCCTGGAGTCTTCGAACCTTTCGGATCTCGCTTGCTCATCAAACAACTCATGAAGATGGAAGACTATGGTATTAGCATCCATATGCTCATGCTGCTTTTGCAGCTTAGGTACCATCGTAGCTAGCATGATGCAACTCGCCAATTCAGAATCTGCCACATGTTTCTGATAGGCCAACATTTGGTCTGGAGTTGCATCGTCCCTAGGACGGTTGGGAAGAGGCTCTTCAAGGACATATGCTAGCTTTTTCGCCTTGAGAACAATTCTCAACTTTCTAAGCCAGTCCAGGAAGTTAGGCCCAGTCAATTTGTTTGAATCCAAAATAGTGCACAAATTCAAAGACGTCATGATCAATCGATTAACCTAGAAATACAAAACGAGCATATATGAGAAAATGATTTTAAAATGCATCAATATACATTCATAAATCCCATTCATTTTTCGAATTTCAAAAACCCTAAAATCACTTCAGGAGATCGTAGGTCCATCTCCGAATGGGATGATATCCAACATAGATATGAACAACCTTGGAGAGAGTCCAACAAGTCATTCATAACTACGAAGGTAGGTATCAAATATACCGATTGCATATCACATATATACAACTATCACAATGTGCTATCAACTAATTGAATGTTCACACATACATCGGGTTGTTAACACATTAACAAGTATGCATCATATGCATAGCACCCAACTTCACCTCCCTTCACATCGACCTTAGAGAGAGTCCAACAAACCGATGCTCTAGGTTAAAGCCAACCCATTAATCGAGAAATAGTTTTAATATGGTTAGAACGCATTCAACCAATTAGCCCGACTTGGAGAGAGTCCAACAACCAAAGCTAACGATTGACCTCTGACTCTTACCATATTAGTATTAAACTATTCCATGGTTTGAACATGTTCGGGTTCGAGCCGGGCTTGGAGAGAGTCCAACAACCCAAACAAGAAACGGAACTCTGGTTCTAACCATATTAATGGAAGGTGTAGGCCTAAATATTGAGTAAGGGTTTTTTATGTCTCATCCTCTTTGCATGCAAATAGCTATTATCTACATGACATGACATACATGGCATACATCTACATGTCATGACACGCATGGCATAATGATATGCATCTAATACAATTACATGGCATACAATTATGACATGTACAAAATTTTCTTATATGTCATAACTATTTATGGAAATAAAATATGTTTGAGATTTGATTCTCCAAATCAAATCATGATTAAGTTAGGAAACAAATTTTCAAATCTAATCACATATATTATTTGTGGAAAGTGTTGATTAAGTAAGTCAATTCAGGAAACAAATTTCCTAAATCATCAAATCTACTTATGGAAATAAAATATTTTTAAGATTTAATTTCACAAATCAAATCATGATTAAATTAGGAAACAAATTTCCAAATCTAATCAAATATTTTATTTATGGAAAATATCAATTTCCATAAATACTTCCAACTTTCCAAAAGTAGATGATTTCTATAAATACTTCTAGACTTTCCAAAATTAAAAATTTCCATAAATACTTCTAACTTTCCAAAAGTAGAAAATTTCCAGAAATACCATTATGACTATCGCAAAATAATTTTACGATTATGTCGAAACACAACCTGGGCTCTGATACCACTGTTGGGTTTCCGGCACCACGACGAGTGTGTGTTCGAACATGTTTCGTAAACATGTGCACAGCGGAAGAAATAAAAATAATAAATCTAATTTATTACAACACACACACCACACGCATGCATAGTACAACATGTGTAGACATAACCGTAATTTCAAATTTTACAATAAAAGGAAATTTATACTACATATACCTGACGTATCACGTGTAACGGGAAAGGCATCAACCGGAACGATCCTAGCTAGAATTGCCTCTATCCGTATTCACGCCGAGTATCTTCGGGATGACTTCAGAAAGTCACGAGCCTCGTCTTCATATGAGTCACTAGCTTTGTGTCGAAGATGATGTGATCGAGAGAAGATTACAATCCGAATCAAAATTCAGATTCAAAACGAGTCCTCAAAAACTCACTTCTCCGGAGAGGTATTCGTCAACCGTTTGACGAATCCTTCATCCTCCACCTATGAGGATTACCGAAGATCGAATCCCCGGCAAGGAAGCCTCTGTCAGAGCTCCAAACGTCATCCAAATAATGCTCCGACATGAAATAAACAAGTTGTCCAGAAAACTGGATAGTTTTGGTGGAGGATTAGGGTCAGCAAAATAAGGAAGTTAGATGCTCACCCTGTCGCCGGACCCAAGGAAGATCACCGGAGGGTCACCGGAGGATCTCTGGCTGAAGCTTAGACGCCGACAACAAGTTTGGATGGTGGCACAAGGGTGGGCGGCGGCTAGGGTTGGGCGCCAATCACAAGAGGAGAAGGAGAGGGTGGGCGGCAACTTTGGGTTGCTTGGATTAGGTTTTCACAAAACCCTTAAGCCCTATTTTATAGAGAACAAATTCTCCTAATGGTTATCGGATCATAACCAAAATCCCATTAACCCGCTCCATTAATTTAAGTTAAAATAAACCAAACCAATTTGGTCAATTTTAAGTTAAAACGAACCGAACCAACTTTGGTTCATTCGTTTAAATCAAACCAAACCCCTTTGGTTTATTCTCCACCATTGGATTAGAACCAAACCAATTTGGTTCATCTATTATGTCTTCATAAGACATGATGCATCCACGCTTCCATTGTGACTGAAACGATTTCATGCTCGCTCCTTGTTTGGTCCAACCAAACCTAGTTTCTCTCTGTCTGAGAATCTCATTCTCAAGCTTGTTTTAAATCCTTCGGATTACGCTCGTTGTGTGTGTGACCAAATAGGTTCTTGGTTTATGTTGGCCATTTATAATTAACCATTAATTATAGAACGATCATAAGTGGCACCTAGTAGTACATCATGATCCCCAATTAACCGAAAAGATTGACGGTTGATCCAGAACTATTTCTGAAACCCTTCAACAGCTAGAATGATTCGTGCCTCATTCCTTTCACTCATCTTATACCCACTTGGTTCAGGACATGGTCTATAGTGTCAGTCCCCACTAGGTTGACTACGTCATACCTAGCCTAAGTATCATTTCCTCGTCCTACGGATTCTAGTTACTGCACATGTATCGAAGAGTACCTTACTCTAAACATGTAATTCTTTGGCCAAAGACTTTAGTAACAATCCGACGAGAGGCCATGGGTATACATCTCCTCACAAGGAGTGGTGAATCCTTTATAGGCTATTCAAACACCTTCGATCACTTCGACTTATACCCAATCATCCCGGGTCCACATCTCCTCAGAGATGTTTGCTTAAGATGTCAAAGCATAAGTCTCCATGATCAAGATGACTTGAAAACCGCAAGTCAAAGGAACATCGCACTTAAGCCACAGTAAGAACTTCATTGACATATCTATATATGTAGAGAACCATATGAAGTCTTACGGCTGGTCATTCCAATGAACTAGTTACCATAACTAGCATCCACGATTAACTCCGGACATCACAATGTCTCCAGCCAGTGAGAATCAGCTGCTTGGATACACCAAGGAGTATACCTCGTGCTAGTCTCGACAGATTTGATGGTGTCCAAATCCATCAATTCATCGACTAGTGATAATTCCGATACATCACAATTACACATGTAGAGATACTCACTAGTTGTGATCCAATCACAAATTCTCTCATGCTGTGAATCGTATCATGGACATTCAGTAAATGAGTTTAAGATCTAATCAAATACATGAGAACATGTATACTCAAATAGTGAATCTTCATTTATCATATAAATGGTTCAAACATAAGGCGATTGCCTTAGGACAACTCTCATATATTACTAACACAAGGAAGGTTTGGGTCACAAACCTAAGGCCAAGAAGACTTATCATAATGTTCCATTTGATTATGGAACAAAGCCTAGGGTTAGGAAAACAAAGGCTAGTAGGGAAGTCATCCCGAAGTCTAACCATGGTAGGTGTCTAGTGGCTAAGACCTCAAAGAAATCAAATATAGCCACTAAGAAGGTCAAAGGGGGAGTTACCCCTAGAGTTGACTTAGGAAAGACCCAAAAGACTATGGCTACAAAGCCTAAGAGGATAATTAGGAAGGTATCTAGGGAAGTTATTGTAGGGATGTATACTGAAAAGTCTATCTTTTCTATGAACATCTTTATTTTTGAAATAAGAATCACATGATCATTGTTTGCATATTTTTATGGTTATGCAATATTGTCTAATACTTTACATTGTAGATAACATGGTGTGTGGTGTCACACAGGAGATCATGTTATCGGCCCCTTGAAAAGTATAAGTAAAGGCTCACAACCGAGATGGCTTTGGATAAACCATCGGAATGGTTATAGTGTGATTTGGTATTGGTTTGTCTTGACCATAGAATCACACTAGTGCACTTTGTGTGTATTGAGCATGACCGACTTAGAGGTGATTCGATTTATTGCTGACTACATAATTGAATCGGACCTCAGATATTATTTAGTACATGCTCTTAATCCCGATATAATAATGTGCACATATACTTAGTACTCATCTCTTTGATTTACCAATGAGCGAGATTTATAGATTAAATCAATAGGCTCGGTAAGTTGGGAGAAGATATTATTTATATGGTGTGTCGTTGATTATAGGAGGAAACCGTGTCCTATATATTAGGATGATGATGTCCCCTTGAGGAGCTCATATGGTTTGTCATGTAAACCCTGCAGGTGGACTTGGTCCGTCATGATGAAAAGGTTGAGTGGTACTACTCAAGGAGTTAGATGTTGATTAATTAATGGTCAGTAAATTAATTAATCGACGGACATTCGTGATCTTAAACACGGGGAGAAAATGTAAAAATAATATTTGGAGCCCATATTATCATATGGGGGTTAGTGAGGTAGATCAATGATCAACCTTTAGTGGATTGGATCATCATTAGTGGATCGGACTTTATGTGGGCTTGATCCATGGGTGGCCAAGACCCAACTCCTCCTCATGGTCCCTAATGTAGCCTATTAACACCTCATGAAGCTTAGATCCAATGGATAAAAACAAAACTCTAGATCCCAAGGTAGAGATTAAATCTCTAGATCCGATGGTTGAGATTAAATCTCTAGATCCGATGATTGAGATTAAATCCCTAGAACCAATGGAGGAGATTAAATCATGGCTCTAGCCCAACTCTATAAATAGAGTCATGAAGTGGGCGGCAAGAATAAGCATGGCTTAAGGGGATTAGGGTTTGCTTCCTTTGGAGGCTAGGAATCCTAGTTGGTTTAGGATTAGGTTTGGGTGGCTAGGGTTTTGGGAGCTAAGGGTGGGCGTCCACAAGTGGATGAGGGTTTCCTTCTTCTTCCTAAGGTTGGCCGGCCACTATTCTTCTCCTCTCTACCTTGGCTTGAGCTCATCATAATCTTCTTCCCCACTTCCATGGCCGGCCATAAGGAGGGCTAGGATTAGGGTTTGGAGGCTTAGGGTTTAGGAGGCTTGGGTGGCACCAAATAAGGAAGGTTTCTTTCTTCTTCATCCATTGGTGGCCGGCGCCCACAGCCCTATCCCAGCCCTTGGGAGGCATCCAAAGACCCCTTCTCCTTCTCCTTAGGTGGTGGAAATAAGATATAGGGCTTTCCCTTGGTGTCTTGGCCGGTTTCCACCATTATCTCCTTCTCCTTGTTGGTCAGCGGCAAGCATTCTCCTTGTTGCTTGTTGGTTGTCCATAGGAAGGAGAAGAGCTTTGTTTTTATTCTTCCTCTTGCTTTGGAAGAGCAAGGAAGGAAGATTTGCATTCTAGGAGCTTCGACTTTTTGTAGAGCGTCGCCCACACGATGTCCAAAAGGAGGAAGGACATACATTAGAAGATCGAGAGATATATCGATTCTCTAATCTTTATATGTTACTAGCTTGTATTTGTTTTTCAACAATAAGCATGATATAAATCTGTAAATGGCTAAATAATACTTGGATCCTGAGCATAAACACGAAAACCGGCGATCTGGACATCGTCTATTCTGCGGCTACTCGTAGAATAGAGGTTGGTCACTTGAACAACTTGTTTGTTCAAGTGACCTCTCTAAACGAATAGCATGACGATGACTTGGTTGCTTTGGCAATCCCTTTTGTCTAGGATTAAATTTTTTAATCCGGGGACATAGAAGGGATTGCCATGATCAAGCAACCGAGGTGAAGTGGGAAGCGAAGCTTTCCCTCACGGACTCGATAAGCTAAAACCATTAAATTGGTATGAGAGCTTCCGGGGCAAAAACCCCTTCAATTGGTATCAGAGCCAAGGTTTTCGGTTTTGTGTGTTTAGGATTCGGTTAATTTTTATGCACTTTTTCATTTATTATATGTGTCGGATAATAGTTGGATATGCATAGTTTAACTCTTTGGTTGCAGCCATAAGATCCGACTATTATGGCCATATGTGTGTGTGATTGTTTGTGTGTAAATATTTATTTTGTTGAATCCTCGGGGTTGACGAGGCTAGTATTTAGTTTTTGGTAAATTAAATATGACATTTTTTAGCCGCTCTTTATTTTATTTTACTTTCGATCTAGATTTCATATACACTCCCTCGTGAAGTATAGGATCGATAGATGTAAATTAAAATAGGTTTTAGTCTCGTCTCGGATCTCCAGATGGCTCGTACATGGCGTAGGAGGAGTGGACGAGATGGCGATGCGACGGGAGTCATATTGAAGACAAAAGCCATAATAGTTGGAAAATAATTTATTTTTCATATTTATTGCTTATTGTTTGATATGCATGTTGTAGCCTAGAAAATTCCTCATTTTCAAATTACTAAGTGGGAGAGGGATATTTTTATAAATTCCCACGGCCTCCATTACGATTTGACATGTGATGCAAACAAACTTGCATGTCGGCTCTGAGTGCCTTCCTCCCCATTGGATGAGTTTGTTTGCGGATCACAAGGTTGAATATGGTTATAGGAAATTATTAAGGAGCATGTGTACTTCCCCATTGTAAGGCACATAACCCAAGATAATTACCTTGGTACCGAGTAATGGTGAACACTTAGATACAAATATAAGTATCCTCCCCATCGGAGTCACTGCTTTTATTTGTAGGGCCGAAGAGAAACCAACTATTAATTTTACTTGTCAAAAAGTTAGGTTGACAAGATAGTAAAATTAATGGGTAAAACCTCTTCTTACAAATGTAGAATTCGTATACGTCCACACTATCGTGGCATACGATATTCTCGGTGTTTAAAGGTGTTGGTTGATTTTGAAATTTTATTGTTTGAGGAATCAATAATTTTTTGAAATCTACAGTAATGATCTATGTGATTCTTAGGATTTTCAAAAATGACTTTCAGTCCACTTACTATGATACTAAAGGAAATAAACTTATTGTACCCAAATAATGATGATTGGAAAAGAATCTAGATATTGTCTTATCTGCTAAGGAGTACAAGTATGCACTCTTCAAAGAGTGTCCTCAAGCCATGGTTGCTCAAAAAGGTTTCTACTTCTGAGCCGAAAGGCAAGAAGAAGTAGAAACAAGGTGGAGCAAAGGTGGTGGGAGGATCTCAGGGAGAAGTGAAGAAGCCGACAGGCAAGTACTTCATAAGGTGGATGGACATTGGAAGGACTGTCCCAATCCAAAGCAGAACAAAGATATATCCTTTGGACTAGTCGTTGAAACATGATTAGCGGTGTTATCTACCGGCACCTAGTGTGTAGATACGGGAGCCACTAATCATGTCTACAATACTTTGCAAGGGTTCCAGGAAACCCAACGACTAGCTAAAGGGGAGATTACCATTTACTTGGGCAATGCCATGAAGGTGGCGACTATTGCAGTGAGAGAAGTTTTATTTATCTCTTGAGAAAAATAAACTTTTGGTTCTTAAGAATTGCCTTTATGTACCCTTATTTAGAAAGAATTTAATTTCGGTTTCTAAATTATTTATGGATGGATATGCTATTTCTTTTAATGAAAGAGTTGTTATAAAAAGGAATAGGGAGATTATCTATTCAGGTACATTGATAGGAAATTTATACACACTTGAACCAAAGCCTCCCACGATGCAAATTGAAGTTAATAACTCATCTTCTAATTCCAATAAGAGAAAAGAACCTTCGAAGATGAACCAAACATATCTTTGGCATCTTAGGCTTGGTCACATTAACCTAAGCAGAATTCAAAGGCTGATAGTTGATGGACCTTTGGGTTCATTAGTGGTGGAGGATCTCCCAACCTATGAATCTTACTTGGAAGGTAAAATGACCAAGAGGCCTTTTAAGGCCAAGGGGTATAGAGCCAAAGATGTGTTAGAAATGGTTCATTCTGATTTGTGTAGACTTATGACTATCCAGGAAAGAGGTGGTCTTGAATATTTTGTCTATTTCATAGATGATTATTCAAGATATGGATGACACTACGATCTGATCGTGGTGGTGAGAACCTCTTGGGAGAGTTTAGGAACTACTTATCAAAGGTTGGGATTCAATCCCAATTGACTGCACCTTGCACACCCTAGCAGAACGGTGTAGCAGAGCGAAGGAATAGGACTCTTATGGAGATGGTTAGATCGATGATGAGTTATTCTGACTTGCCAGATTCATTATGGGGATATGCTCTAGATACGGCGGTATACATTCTGAACTTGGTTCCATCTAAATCAATGCCTTCTACTCCCATAGAGTTGTGGACTGGGCGAAAGCCTAGTCTAAGACATATTCAGATATGGGGAGTCCAGCACATGTGCTGAAGGCAGATGCTGGTAAGTTGGAACCTTGTACAGAAGTACGCTTGTTCGTTGGCTATCCTAGAGGAAAGAAGGGTGGCTTGTTTTATAGTCCTAGAGATCAGAGGGTGATTGTTAGAACGAACGCCAGATTTCTAGAGGAAGACTATGTGATGAGCCACAAGCCCAAGAGTAAAATTGTTTTGGAGAAGTTAAAAGGGGAAGTCACTTCTTTAGTACCGCCAGTACAAGGGGATATACCACATGTCACTGCACCACATGTCACAGAGGATACACAGATGATACCTCGTCGTAGTGGGAGGGTTGTGAGACAGCCTGATAGATTCATGTTCTTGGGTGAATCTTCTGATTTGGTCCCTGGCGAACATGAACCTGATCCCTGGACATATGACGAGGCAATCCAAGATAAAGATGTAGTATCTTGGCAAAGTGCAATGAATGCTGAGATTGAATCTATGGATTCAAATCAGGTATGGGAGCTAGTAGAACCACTTGATGGTGTAAAAACCATTGGATGCAAGTGGATCTACAAGAGAAAGAGAGGAATAGATGGGAAGGTTGATACCTTCAAAGCGAGGCTTGTTGCGAAGGGGTATACTCAGAAAGAGGGTATCGATTATGAGGAGACCTTTTCGTCGGTAGCCATGCTTAAGTCTATCCGAATTCTCTTATGCATAGCAGCTCATATGGATTATGAGGTGTGGCAGATGGATGTCAAGACAGCTTTCCTTAATGGAAGTCTTGAGGAAAATATCTATATGAAGCAACCAGAGGGATTCATTGCGAAGGGCAAAGAGCATCTTGTATGTAAGCTTAATCGGTCCATTTATGGATTGAAGAAAGCTTCGAGGTCTTGGAACATCCGCTTTGATGAGGTAATCCAGTCTTATGGATTTATCCAAATTCCGGATGAGTCTTGTGTATACAAGACATGTGACGGAAACGTAGTGGTATTTCTTATACTATACGTAGATGACATTTTGGTGATTGGCAACAATATCAAGGTGTTATCGGATGTAAGGGTATGGTTGTCCAAACATTTTGATATGAAGGATTTGGGAGAAGCGGGGCACATCCTTGGGATCAAGGTTATAAGGGATCACAGGAAAAGGATGTTGTGCTTATCCCAAGCTTCATACATAGACACGATTATGGATCGTTTTAGCATGCAATACTCCAAGAAGGGATTTCTACCTTTCAGGCATGGAGTTCCTTTATCTAAGGAGATGTGTCCTAGATCATCTAAGGAGATAGAGGAGATGAAGGCGGTTCCTTATGTTTCGGTAGTAGGAAGCCTCATGTATGCGATGCTCTGTACGAGACCCGATATCTGCTTTGTTGTGGGCATGGTCAGCAGATATTAGAGTAATCCAGGATATGGACATTGGACTACTGTAAAGCATATATTGAAGTGTCTGAGAAGGACTAGGGATTATATGCTAGTTTACCGGGCAGACCAATTACTCCCTGTGGGTTACATGGATTGTGACTTCCAATTAGATAGGAATAACAGTAAGTCTACCTCAGGTTTTGTGTTTACTTTGGGAGGTGGAGCCATTGTATGGAGGAGTGTCAAGCAGAAATGCGTGGTGAACTCCACCATGGAAGCTGAGTATGTGGCAGCCTCTGAGGCGGCCAAGGAAGTTGTGTGGCTCAGGAACTTCTTGATGGACTTGGATGTGATTTCTGGTTTGCCCAGAACTATCACAATTTATTGTGATAATAATGGTGCAGTTGAAAACTCGAAGGAAACACGAGCTCATAAGGCAAGTAAACATATAGAGCGCAAGTACCACCTGATATGAGAAATCCTAAAAGAGGTAGAAGTTGCTGTCGTCTAGATTGCATCAGAGCATGACCTGGTAGACCCTTTTCACTAAGGCCCTTCTAGCGAGAGCTTTGATAGGCATGTGGAGGGAAGGGGAATCAGATGTATGGCAGTATGAGGACAGCATAGTCTTTTAGTATAAGTGGGAGATTGTAGGGATGTATACTGAAAAGTCTATCTTTTCTATGAACATCTTTATTTTTGAAATAAGAATCACATGATCATTGTTTGCATATTTTTATGGTTATGTAATATTGTCTAATACTTTACATTGTAGATAACATGGTGTGTGGTGTCACACAGGAGATCATGTTATCGGCCCCTTGAAAAGTATAAGTAAAGGCTCACAACCGAGATGACTTTAGATAAACCATCGGAATGGTTGTAGTGTGATTTGGTATTGGTTTGTCTTGACCATAGAATCACACTAGTGCACTTTGTGTGTATTGAGCAGGACCGACTTAGAGGTGATTCGATTTATTACTAACTACATAATCAAATCGGACTTCTGATATTATTTAGTACATGCTCTTAATCCCGATATAATACGGGCACATATACTTAGTACTCATCTCTTTGATTTACCAATGGGCGAGATTTATATATTAAATCAATAGGCTCGGTAAGTTGGGAGATGATATTATTTATATGGTGTGTCGTTGATTATAGGAGGAAACCGTGTCCTATATATTAGGATAATGATGTCCCCTTGAGGAGCTCATAAGGTTCATGTAAACCCTACAGGTGGACTTGGTCCGGCATTATGAAAAGGTTGAGTGGTACTACTAAAGGAGTTAGATGTTGATTAATTAATGGTCAGTAAATTAATTAATCGACGGACATTCGAGATCTTAAACATGAGAAGAAAATGTACAAATAATATATGGAGCCCATATTATCATATGGGGGTTGGTGAGGTAGATCAATGATAAACCTTTAGTGGATTGGATCATCATTAGTGGATTAGACTTTATGTGGGCTTGATCCATGGGTGGCCAAGACCCAACTCCTCCTCATGGTCCCTAATGTAGCCTATTAACACCTCATGAAGCTTAGATCCAATGGATGAAAACAAAACTCTAGATCCAAAGGTAGAGATTAAATCTCTAGATCTGACGGTTGAGATTAAATCTCTAGATCCGACGGTTGAGATTAAATCCCTAGAACCAATGGAGGAGATTAAATCATGGCTCTAGCCCAACTCTATAAATAGAGTCATGAAGTGGGCGGCAAGAATAAGCATGACTTAAGGGGATTAGGGTTTGCTTCCTTTGGAGGCTAGGAATCCTAGTTGGTTTAGGATTAGGTTTGGGTGGCTAGGGTTTTGGGAGCTAAGGGTGGGCATCCACAAGTGGATGAGGGTTTCCTTCTTCTTCCTAAGGTTGGCCGGCCACTATTCTTCTCCTCTCTACCTTGGCTTGAGCTCATCCTAATCTTCTTCCCCACTTCCATGGCCGGCCATAAGGAGAGATAGGATTAGGGTTTGGAGGCTTAGGGTTTAGGAGGCTTGGGTGGCACCAAATAAGGAAGGTTTCTTTCTTCTTCATCCTTTGGTGGCCGGTGACACAGCTCTATCCCAGCCCTTGGGAGGCATCCAAAGACCCCTTCTCCTTCTCCTTAGGTGGTGGAAACAAGATATAGGGCTTTCTCTTGGTGTCTTGGCCGGTTTCCACCATTATCTCCTTCTCCTTGTTGGCCGGCGGCAAGCATTCTCCTTGTTGCTTGTTGGTTGGCCATAGAAAGGAGAAGAGCTTTGTTTTTATTCTTCCTCTTGCTTTGGAAGAGCAAGGAAGGAAGATTTGTGATCTAGGAGCTTCAACTTTTGGTAGAGCGTCACCCACACGACGTCCGAAAGGAGGAAGGACATACATTAGAAGATCGAGAGGTATATCGATTCTCTAATCTTTATATGTTACTTGCTTGTATTTCTTTTTCAACAATGAGCATGATATAAATCTGTAAATGTCTAAATAATACTTGGATCCCAAGCATAAACACAAAAAATGGCAATCCGGACATCGTCTATTCCGCCGCTACTCGTAGAATAGAGGTTGGTCGCTTGAACAACTTGTTTGTTCAAGTGACCTCTCTAAACGAATAGCACGACGATGACTTGGTTGCTTTGGCAATCCCTTTTGTCTAGGATTAAATTTTTTAATCCAGGTACATAGAAGGGATCACCATGATCAAGCAACCGAGGTGAAGTGGGAAGCGAATCTTCCCCTCACGGACTCGATAAGCTAAAACCATTAAATTGGTATGAGAGCTTCCGGGGCTAAAACCCCTTTAGTTATCCCTAGTGAATACCTTGTTAACCCAAGGAGATCCAATAGGTATTGGGTTCCTAGGAGCATGATCGATTCATGCTAGATGGGTTAGGGTGTGTCAACCCTAAGTGGATGGGTAGTTAATCTAGCCATGGTGAGTTGACACATTAGGATGTGCCAATGTGCTTGAGAAGTTGAAAAATGATTAAATTGGCACAAATAGGTTTTAGAGGTATAGGGTGCCATTTTGGGTTTATGGCACACTTGGGAGATAATGGTATTAAGGCAAAAAAGAATTAATTCCTAGAAATGACAATTTGGATTTAACACTTAGGTATTTTATACCTTAGTATATTTTACTTTCCATGATTTATTTTCCTTGCCATGTCATGACATCATTTTCATTTTTATCTATAAAAATGTCATGATCATGTTTAGAATTATTTTAGATGTCATGTATGCCTAGATTTCATTCACATGTCATGACATCATGATTTTGGCATATGCTTTTATCTATATCATATCTATGTCATAATCATTATCATGCATATTAATAAAATGGATTTAAGGACATGGCTTGATTTGAAGTCCCATGCATAAGGGAATCAAATAGAGTTGCCTTAGAATATGCATGAGACCATTAAAGAACAAAAACCCACATCTCACTAAAATCTTAACTTGTATGTGTTTTACACATCTAGATACAAGTGATATGTTTAGGAAAAAGGAATTAAAAGTTTCAAAAATATTTTGAAAAACCTTGGTGAAGTCTATCTTTTGATAGCTATCACCATTGAATGGGATGATACAAAGATTTTGAAAAATCTTGTGTGCCTTTACATCTATGCATGCTCCTGCAGTCGCCAGAAAGGATCTTCCCAAGATGATGGGATTCTGGGGATTTGGTCATGTGTGGAGTATAATAAAATCTGTATGTATAATGAATTTCTTAATGACCACAGTCATATGTGCTAGCATGCCGACGGGTTCCTTGACTTAGTCATCCCTCATACAAATACCAAGGTTCGCTGGTTGGATCCCATTCAGTCCCATCTTCAGATAGAGTGCGTAGGGCATCACGCTGACTGATGACCCTAAATCATACAACACTTCATCGAAGCTCTCCCCATAAATCGAGCAGGGTATAACAAATTCACTAGGGTCCTCAAGTTGGGGTGGAATCTTATCTTCAATTTCGACTTGGTCGGGTAGGGAGGAAATCATGGTTGTACACCCTCGCTTAACTGCTTTCTCCGCTACTCTCTTGCTGCACACTCCCTCTTCCTTGACTTGACTCTGCTCGGGTAATGACAGAGAACTATCCATAGGTTGCGACATGGTTTGGGCTATCTTGGCTACTTGTGTTTCCAACATCCTCGTGTGACTTGCAAGACAGTCAACAGTGGCCTTCAAATCCTTAAGTGACTCTTCTATCTTCTGATGTTGGCATCAGAATTCTTCATTGGCCTTTGTTTGGGTAGCAATGAAGTCTTCCATCATCAATTCTAGCCTAGACTTCTGTGGTTGTTGCTGCACATTACCCTGTTGTTGCCCATACCCTCCTGATGGTTGGAAGTTCCTTGAGTTATTTCGATAGAAAAAATTTAGGTGATTCCTCCATCTAGGATTGTAAGTACCGGAGTATGGGATGTTGGGTCTTTGATTATAATCCCCAACCGCATCGACATGCTCAAGCTGCTCTTCTAAGCCACCCTACCCTCCATAGTAGTCCTCTCGATACGTTGCTGATCCTTCTCCAAAGTCATTAGCTGCACGTGCAGATACAAGATTTAAAGAGTCGAATCGTCTGCTAAGCGTGTCCATCCTCGCTGCTAGGTGGTCCACAGAGTTAACAGCATATCGTTCAACTGTAGGAGTTGAGTGACTATGTTCAGAAGCCCATTGATGGTGGTTATGGGCCACCTCTTTTATCAGCTCCTCCGCTTCCTTGATAGTCTTGTTCATTAGCGCTTCTCTTGCAGTAGAATCGAGGGACATCTTTGTGGCGTACGTGATCCCATTATAGAAGATGTGGATCACCATCCACCTTTCCAGTCCATGGTGGGAGCATTGGTAGAGTAGCCCCTTATAGCGATCCCAAGCTTCAAATAGGGACTCCCCTTCCTTCTGGCGGAAGCTCGTGATTAGATGGCGCATGTGAGCAGTCTTGCTTGGCGGGAAGTACTTGTTCAAAAATTGTTGCTCACACTACTCCCATGTAGTAATGCTTCCTGATGGCAAGGAGTGAAGCCATGCCTTAGCCTTATCCTATAATGAGAAAGGGAATAGGCTCAGGCGAATTGCGTGTAACACCCCCCTAGTCTTTCCACTCTCTACCAGGAGAGATGTCACTACTTTACTGTCTCTATCTTTAATTCATGCAATATACTAATGCAATATGCTAACAACTAAAATAATCATAAGGACCTTTACATCACTTAAACAATAACCATTTCAAGATCTTCACCTAACATGTAAGTATTAAGGCTAACCCAATATGACTCTAGCATTCTTTGGTCTCAACCATAAATAATCCAGTTGAACTTCAACAATATCAAAAGAAAACAAGAAACTAAAAATATGATTTAGACATCTGCACTTAGGATCTTTTACTTCCACTGTTCCGTCGCCACACACACCCAACACTTCATCTGCCATGCCACCTTACTGAAGCTTTTCTTTACCTTTATCTGCAGTATAAGGAAATGCAAACTATAAGCAATAACGCTTAGTAAGTACTTTCTATGCTCACAAAAACATGCACTTTATGAAATCATGCAACTAGTTCGCTTGTCCTGGATACATTGATACACATGCAAACATAACTAGAAATCATAACTCTAATTACTTGTCTCTTGTATAAATCATGCTCTTAAGTATTTTAAAACTTGTAAACAATGTATCTGAACTAGAATGATTAACTTTGAAAACTTTTACTTATACTGATACTTCAAAATAATAATCATCCTGGATATGGGCCCGACATAGTACCAATGCGCGCATTCCTATTAGGCTGGGGTGGCCAACCACCGAACCTACTAGGGTAACTGAGACTTAGGGCCTTGGCCCGTGGGCGAACTGATACCCAGTACATGCCCTGTCAAAAGTAAAATACTTCCTTTATACTTATATTCTTATACATACTGAAAATAAATGCTCTTAATCCCCTAAACCACGAATGGGGAGCACCATAAAGATCATTATGCTCTTGACCCCCAAAATTGAAATGGAGAGCATACTGAAGATCGTCGTGCTCTTAATCCCCAATTCAAATGGGGAGCATCTTTAATTTTCTTTATAAAGGAAATATTTTTACATTTTACTCTACCTCATGCATATAATTGTAAGCTACAACTCATCTACAACATGCATGAACATAAATCACATTCTTATCATGGATCTAAACATGATGCTGAATTACTCATAACATAACGGTAAAATCACGTAACTGAAAACACCATGCATAACTGAAAATAACATGCACATAAAAACATATCAATGATATACAATAACTACTTATACTCCAGGTGAGCAATACTTACATCCTACGCTTTTTCATCAATTTATACCGTTAGACTTCACAAAGAGAAGACCTCCTATGTGTTTCCTTGCTTTAGCGTGATCTTCTACCAAGTCCCTCTTGAAAATCCCCAAAGATCCAAACGCGAGGAGAGGCAAGATTGCTCATAAAAGCGAAATAGAAGAAACAACTCGAAACACACCAGAAGAAGATCGAGATCGCCAGCAACTACATGGCTATTTCCCGATGAATACCACGTCGAAGCTGCAGATCTGCCAATGCCCTCGGCAGCGGAAAACTTCTTTCTTTCGGCGGTGGAGCAAAACGAGAGAGAGAGAGAGAGGTAGAGAGGTGGGCTTCGGCATTGGATATAAAACGAGAGGAGAGAGAGAGAGATTGGCGTGAGATTTATAGAGAGAAAGAAATAAAAAATATATAAATTAGGGTTTTTCCTTAACCTAATTATCCCCTTTAAATAATTAGTCAAATTAACCAATCTCTCTTTTTTTCTACTAATAGATATATTCTGTTATATCCTACTTATTGGTAATCTTATGACTTAGTGGTAGGAAGCCTATTCTCCCAAACCAAGGGTTCATGGTTCAAACCTTGGCTAACGAACCCATTATTTCTATTCTTTATTATTATTATTATTATTATTATTATTATTATTATTATTATTATTATTATTATTATTCTATTCCTATTTTTATTATTTCTATTCTTATTCTTATTTCTATTTTCCTCTAATAAAAATAGGAATTAAAATTTGGGATGTTACATTTCGTCGGCACGGACTCCATTGATCTACATTGTTGAGTAGATTTCCAAAAATATCTCTAGGTGCCGATTCGGGTCTTCAGTCGCAGCTCTCTTGAATTAACTCTTCTGGACCATGTGTATGAGTGTCGATTTCAGCTCAAAGTTGTTTCCAATATGGACGGTCCTGTAACATCCCAAATTTTAGTTACTATATTTTTATTTAAAGGAAATATATATATATATATATATATATATATATAGAAATAAGAATAAAAAAATGAATAAATAGTTCGTAGTCGAGGCTTGAACCATGAACCGTTGATTTGGGGGAATAGGCTTCTCACCACTAAGTCATAAGATTACCAATGAGTAGGATATAACAGAATATATCTATTGGTAGAGAAAAAGAAAGAAGTTGGTTAATTTGACTAATCATTTAAAGGGGTAATTAGGTTAAGAAAAAAAATCCTAATTTATATATTCTCTTTTTATTCCTTTTTCCCTAAATTCCCACGCCGCCTCTCTTTCTCCCTCCTCTCTCCAACGCCGACGCCCACTCTCTCTCTCTCCCTCTCTCTCTCTCTCTCTCGCTCATTTTTCTCTCCAAACGCCGATCCAAGGAAAGGAGTTTCCCTATCATGTTTTTTTTCGACTGATCATGTCAACGTTTTTCGACCGATTCCCTCCCACGAATTTCAGGTAGATCTGGATTCTTAGTTCATTGTGGAGTTCGATTGGTTTGACATTTACCTGGCAGAAATTGTGGCATAACTCGTTGATTGGAAAGGAGTAATTTTTAGGCTTCTTTATCTCGGGTTTCTGATCCGATTCGTTGGTAAGTATCCCCTCACCAGCAGTATAAGTGCTTACGATGTAATGTTGTATGCTTGATTTTGAACGAAAGAATCTAAAACTATGTGTAGAAGGTTCGGCTAATAGGATTAGAGAAATTATTCTGGAACAATCTTATGAAACTCTTTTTTTAGCTTAAGGGGCACCAAATTTCAGAAGCTGTCTTAGTAATAATTAACTAAAATAATAGTAGTTGATGTTTTTTCATCTCACATCAAATTGGTCAAACCAAAATATATATTGAGTTGGTTTGGCTTGATTCCAAGTGCTATGATAGTTTGTTGTGTCAAAAATTAGCCAAGGAAATGTGTCTATTGATTCAGCATAAGTTTTATTTAGCTCCAACAAATTGTAAACCCCAGCAGTCTTATTAGGAGTACTGGAGGATCTTACTAGGAATAGTAAGTGGGTGTGCTAGCATTGGTAAAGTCATCTTGTTATTATAAGAATGAAACATCTATCTATTTATATTTTTGGGGAAATGCTAATTGGTGTTAATCCATTGTACTTAGTTAATGTTTTCTAATATTTGTATATATTTCTTAATTTTTCTGCATATTTTATTGTAAAGGATGTGTCAGTTTGTAGGCTTGCATGAATCTTCTTGTGCTTGTAACAAGGTTTTGGTTTGATGATTTCTATTTATGTTAGTTTAATTTTCCTTATGTCACTACCTTTTGCCATGTTAAATTGTACTCATGCTGATTTATGCTATGCTACATGCTTATGTTTTCACCCATGTTAGGCATGACTCACGTATATGAAATGTCTAAGAAATGTTTCCCTAAGAGTGGGGACATGAACACTCTTTAGGACAAAGAACATGTATGTTATTTAACTTTATGCATGGCTTGTACCGGACTCTAACAAGGTCCACGGGATGGGCTCCAAGGTTTCCCTTAGGTCGACGGACATAGTACGGACCTAGTAACCTTGTAGGTTTGGGATTAGCTACCTCGGATCTATTTAGGATGCGCGCGAATGATGTATGTGGTACAATGTCGGGCCCAATATGTTGAGATTATGTTTAAGTATATAAACTATATGTTTTCAAAGAGCATGTGATATACCATTTTATGTTCATCGAATTATCATGTTTAGAGACAATGTACTGTTGCGATGAAAATGCTAAGTTTATGTTCTTTTCCTAAATTGATCATGTCTCTACTTTAAATAAATGTTGTGCTCATATGTTGTTTAAACGAACATGTCATTACTTTACGTTTAATTCATGATGCATGTTTTTGTGAGTAGGAAAGGACCTTACTAAGCCTATGTGCTTACAGTTTACTTTCCTTGTACTGCAGAAAAGGACAAGGAATGGATAAATTAAAGGGAGCAGCAGGAGGGGCAAAGATGTGTGTGGCATTGGCATGGTGGACGAGATCATTTTTCATATACGGACTTATGCATGATTTTCATGATTTATGTATGTAAACCGTTAGGAGACGCTTAATGCTTTCTATGGTTGTTACTCATGTTTATTTTTATGATCCTTGAAATGGTTAATACATGTTTAGTTAAATAAATTGCTAAGACCTTTTGCCATGATTAAATTGTTAGGTTGATTGGGTTAATGTAATTAGAGTTAAAAGTTGTAAAGTTTTTAAATGCTTTCGCTGTTATATGCATGAATGTATGATCGCGTAGTGCCACCGCCCATCTATAGGTTGTGTGTTAGGAGGACGGGAAGGGCGGGCGTTACAGGTGGTATCAGAGCCCAGTTATGCCTTTCCACTACACACACATCAAGCTTCAAATCCTGCCGCTCCAAGTAAGAAATTCTATGTCTACTCTATTTCTTTCATGTAAGATAAGAAATGCTTTTAGCTTAAATATGCATGAATATATGTATGATAACCTTATGCTAGCCTTTAGTTTAAATATGCATAAATAAATATGAATGATAACCTTATGCTAGATTTATTATAATATATGAAGATAAGCATGGCTAGAAGACGTAGTCATAGAGTCGATGAGACAAGTAATATATGGAAGACGTAGTAATATAGTCGATGAGATGAATATATGCATAATAATCTTATGCTAGCCTTATTATAATATATGAAGATAAGCATGGTTGGAAGACGTAGTAATAGAGGCGATGAGACAGTAATATATGGAAGACGTGGTAATAGAGTCGATAAGATAGTAATATATGGAAGACATAGTAATAGAGTCGATGAGACAGTATTTTTCTCTCCATAGGGAGCTCCAATACTATTGGTAAAGAAGAAAGATGGGTCTATACGAATGTGCATAGATAACGAGCGCTAAATAATTTGACGATCAAGAATAGGTACCCTTTACCACGGATTAACGACCTGTTCGACTAGTTAAAGGGTGCCACTGTCTTCTCTAAGATTGACCTAAGGTCTGGCTATCATCAAGTGAATGTGAAACCAGATGATATATCGAAGACAGCTTTCCGAATAATATACGGACATTATGAGTTCGTAGTCATGCCTTTTGGGGTGACGAATGCTCCTGCTATGTTCATGGACCAGATGAATCGGGTATTCTCAGTGTTTCTTGACAAGTTCGTGATCGTCTTCATTGACGATATCCTCGTCTATTCGAGAAATCAAGAAGAGCATGTCGAACACCTGAAGATTGTATTACAGATTCTTCGAGAAAAGCAACTATATGCCAAGTTCTCCAAATGTGAATTCTGGCTCGATCAAGTATCTTTTCTGGGTCATATTATATCCAAAGACGGAGTTATGATAGACCCAAGAAAGATTGAAGCTGTGAGTAACTGGAGCAGGCCAAAGAATGCTAGTGAAGTGAGGAGTTTTCTCGGATTAGTGGGATATTACCGGAAATTCATAGAAGACTTCACCAGAATAGTAGCATCTATGACAGTTTGTAGGGATGTATACTGAAAAGTCTATCTTTTGTATGAACATCTTTATTTTGAAATAAGAATCACATGATCATTGTTTGCATATTTTTATGGTTATGCAATATTGTCTAATACGTTACATTGTAGATAACATGGTGTGTGGTGTCACACGGGAGATCTTGTTATAGGCTCCTTGTAAAGTATAAGTAAAGGCTCACAACCGAGATGACTTTGGACAAACCATCGGAATGGTTGTAGTGTGATTTGGTATTGGTTTGTCTAGACCATAGAATCACACTAGTGCACTTTGTGTGTATTGAGCAGGACTGACACAGAGGTGATTCGATTTATTGCTGACTACATAATCGAATCGGACCTCAGATATTATTTAGTATATGCTCTTAATCCCGATATAATAACGGGCACATATACTTGGTACTCATCTCTTTGATTTACCAATGGGCGAGATTTATAGATTAAATCGATAGACTCGGTAAGTTGGGAGATGATATTATTTATATGGTGTGCCGTTGATTATAGGAGGAAACCGTGTCCTATATATTAGGATGATGATGTCCCCTTGAGGAGCTCATAAGGTTCATCATGTAAACCCTGCAGGTGGACTTGGTCCGGCATGATGAAAAGGTTGAGTGGTACTACTCAAGGAGTTAGATGTTGATTAATTAATGGTTAGTAAATTAATTAATCGACGGACATTCGAGATCTTAAACACGGGGAGAAAATGTACAAATAATATATGGAGCCCATATTGTCATATGGGGGTTGGTGAGGTAGATCAATGATGGACCTTTAGTGGATTGGATCATCATTAGTGGATCAGACTTTATGTGGGCTTGATCCATGGGTGGCCAAGACCCAACTCCTCCTCATGGTCCCTAATGTAGCACATTAACACCTCAAGATGCTCAGATCCAATGGATAGAAACAAAACACTAAGATCCATTGGTAGAGAGTAAATCTCTAAGATCCGACAGTTGAGATTAAATCTCTAGATCCGATGGTTGAGATTAAATCTCTAGAACCAATGGAGGAGATTAATTCATGGCTTATCCCCAAACTCTATAAAAGGTGGCATGGGGTTGGCGTGAAGAAGATGATAGAGAGGGAGCAAGGCTTGGGCGGCAAGAATAGGGCAATCCTAGTTGAGATAGGATTGGAATTAGGGTTAGGGTTTGGAAGCAAGGGTGGCACCAAATAAGGCAAGTTTTCCTTCTTCTTCCTTGCCTTGTGGCCAACGTCCAGCAGCTATTCCAGCCCTTCCCAGCCCTTGGCCGGCGCCCAAAACACTCCCCTCTCTTCTCCTTAGGTGGTGGAAACAAGATATAGGGTTTCCCTTGGTGTCTTGGTAGTTTTCCATCATCTTTTTCTCCTTCTAGTTGCCCGGCGGCAAGAACTTCTATAGTTCTTTGTTGGTTGAGTTTTTGAAGGAGAAAAACATTGTTTCTCTTCTTTCTCTTGCTTGGGAAAAGCAAGGAAGGAAGTTTTGCAATCTAGGAGCTTCGACTTTTGGTGGATCATCGCCCACACGACGTCCAAAAGGAGGAGGGTCATACATTAGAAGACCAAGAGGTATAACTATTCTTCTTTCTCTTTTATTCATTGCTTGTGTTTATTTTTCAAAATATAAGCATGTTATATTTCTGTAAATAGGCTAAATAATACTGAGATCCCGAGTATAAACACAAAAACCGGCGATCCGGACATCGTCTATTCCGTAGCTACTCGTAGAATAGAGGATGGTCGCTTGAACAACTAGTTTGTTCAAGTGACCTCTCTAAACGAATAGCACGATGATGACTTGGTTGTCTTGGGAATCCCTTTTGTCTAGGATTACATTTTTAATCCGGGGACATCGAAGGGATTACCATGGTTAAGCAACCGAGGTGAAGGGGAAGCGAAGTTTCCTCTCACGGACTCGACAAGGGAAATCCCTTCAATTGGTATCAGAGCTTCCGGGCAAAACCTACAATTGGTATCAGAGCCAAGGTTTCCGGTTTTGTGTGTTTAAGATTCGGTTAATTTTTATGCACTTTTTCATATATTAAATGTGTCGGATAATAGTAGGATATGCGTAGCTTAACTCTTTGGTTGCAGGCATAAGATTCGACTATTATGGCATGTGTGTGTATGTGATTGTATGTGTGTAAATGTTTATTTTGTTGAATCCTCGGGGTTGACGAGGCTAGTATTTAGTTTTTGTAAATTAAATACGGCATTGTTTAGCCGCTCTTTATTTTATTTTACTTTCGATCTAGATTTCATGTACACTCCCTCGTGGAGTATAGGATCGATGGATGTAAATTAAAATAGGATTTACTCTCGGCTCGGATCTCTGGATGGCTCGTACATGGCGTAGGAGGAGCGAACGAGATGGCGATGCGACAGGAGTCATATTGAAGACAAAAGCCATAATAGTTGGAAAATAATTTATTTTTCATATTTATTGCTTTTTGTTTGATATGCATGTCGTAGGCTAGGAAAATTCCTCAATTTCAAATTAATAAGTGGGAGAGGGATATTTTTATAAATTCCCACGGCCTCCATTATAATTTGACAAGTGATGCAAACAAACTTGCGCGTCGGCTCTGAGTGCCTTCCTCTCCATCGGATGGGTTTGTTTGCGGATCACAAGGTCGAATATGGTTATAGGAAATTATCAAGGAGCGTGTGTACTTGCCCATCGTAAGGCACATAACCCAAGATAATTACCTTGGTACCGAGTAATGGTGAACACTTAGATACAAATATAAGTATCCTCCCCATCGGAGTCACTGCTTTTATTTGTAGGGCCAAAGAGGAACCAACTATTAATTTTACTTGTCAAAAAGTAAGGTTTACAAGATAATAAAATTAATGGGTAAAACCTCCTCTTACAAATGTAGAATTCGTATACGTCCACACTATCGTGGCATGCGATATTCTCGGTATTTTGAGGTGTTGGTTGATTTCGTAATTTTATTGTTTTGAGGAATCAATAATATTTGAAATCTAAAGTTTTGATCATTGTGATTCTTAGGATTTTCAAAATGACTTTCAGTCCACTTGTTATGAAACTAAAGGAAATAAACTTACTGTTCCCAAATAATGTTGATTGGAAAGAATCTAGATATTGTCTTATTTGCTAAGAAGTACAAGTATACACTCTTCAAAGAGTGTCCTCAAGCCATGGTTGCTCAAAAAGGTTTCTACTTCTAAGCCGAAAGGCTAGAAGAAGGAGAAACAAGGTAGAGCAAAGGTGGTGGGAGGATCTCAGGGAGGAGTGAAGAAGCCGAAAGGCAAGTACTTCACTTGCAAGCATACTGGACATAAGAAGAAGGATTATCCCAATCCGAAGCAAGAACAAAAGTATATCTTTTGGTCTAGTCATTGAAACATGTTTAGCGGTGTTATCTACCGGCACCTGGTGTGTAGATACGGGAGCCACTGATCATGTCTGCAATACTTTGCAGGGGTTCCAGGAAACCGACGACGCTAGGGGGAGATTACTACTTGGGCAATGCCATGAAGGTGGCTATTCACAAAGGGGAGATGTTCATTTATCTTTTGAGAAAAATAAACTTTTGGTTTTGAGAAATTGTCTTTATGTAACTACATTTAGAAAGAATTTGATTTCGATTTCTAAATTGATTATGGATGGATATTCTGTTTCTTTTAATGACAGAGTTGTTATAAAAAGAAATAGAGAGATTATCTGTTCAGGTACATTGGTTGGCAATTTGTATACTCTTGAACCAAAAGATCCCACGATGCATATAGAAGTAAATAACTCATCTTCTAATTCCAATAAGAGAAAAAAACCTTCGAAGATGAACCAGACATATCTTTGGCATCTAAGGCTTGGTCATATTAACCTAAGTAGAATTCAAAGGTTGATAGCTGATGGACCTTTGGGTTCATTAGTGGTGGAGGATCTCCCAACCTGCGAATCTTGCTTGGAAGGTAAAATGACCAAGAGGCCTTTCATGGCAAAGGGGTATAGAGCCAAAAATGTGTTAAATTGGTTCATACTGATTTGTGCGGTCCTATGTCTATCCAGGCTAGAGGTGGTTTTGAATATTTCGTCTCTTTTATAGACGATTATTCAAGATATGAATACATTTACCTAATGTGCCGCAAGTCTGAATGTTTTGACAAGTTCAATGAATTCAAGGCTGATGTGGAGAAACGTCAAGGTAAAAGTATCAAGACACTACGATTTGATCGTGGTGGTGAGTACCTCTTGGGAGAGTTTAGGAACTACTTATCAGAGGTTGGGATTCAATCCCAATTGATTGCACCTGGCACACCCCAGTAGAATGGTGTAGCAGAGCGAAGGAATAGGACTCTTATGGAGATGGCTAGATCGATGATGAGTTATTCTGACTTGCCAGATTCGTTCTGGGGATATGCTCTAGATACGGCGGTATACATTCTGAACTTGGTTCCATCTAAATCAGTGCCTTCTACTCCCACAGAGTTTTGGACTGGGCGAAAGCCTAGTCTAAGACATATTCGGATATGGGGGAGTCCAACACATGTGCCGAAGGCAGATG
The DNA here is from genome assembly GCA_025175895.1 of Wurfbainia villosa. Taxonomy (NCBI): domain Eukaryota; kingdom Viridiplantae; phylum Streptophyta; class Magnoliopsida; order Zingiberales; family Zingiberaceae; genus Wurfbainia; species Wurfbainia villosa. Next base: position 74,988,410 of record CM045991.1, on the reverse strand, counting down.
CTGGTAAGTTGGAACCTGCATGTATGCGATTGTTCGCTGGCTATCCTGAGGAACGAAGGGTGGATTGTTTTATAGTCCTAGAGATCAGAGGGTGATCGTTAGCACGAACGCCAGATTTCTAGAGGAAGACTATGTGATGAGCCACAAGCCCAAGAGTAAAATTGTTCTGGAGGAGTTAAAAGGGGAAGTCACTTCTTTAGTACCACCGATACAAGAGGATATACCACATGTCACTGCACCGCATGTCATAGAGGATACACAGGTGATACCTCGTCGTAGTGGGAGGGTTGTGAGACAGCCTGATAGATTCATGTTCTTGGGAGAATCTTCTGATTTGGTCCCTGGCGAACATGAACCTGATCCCTGGACATATGATGAGGCAATCCAAGATAAAGATGCAGTATCTTGGCAGAGTGCAATGAATGCTGAGATTGAATCTATGGATTCAAATCAGGTCTGGGAGCTAGTAGAACCACCCGATGGTGTAAAAACCATTGGATGCAAGTGGATCTACAAGAGAAAAAGAGGAATAGATGGGAAGGTTGAGACCTTCAAAGCGAGGCTTGTTGCGAAGGGGTATACTCAGAAAGAGGGTATCGATTATGAGGAGACCTTTTCGCCGGTAGCCATGCTTAAATCTATCCGGATTCTCTTATGCATAGCAGCTCATATGGATTATGAGGTGTGGCAGATGGATGTCAAGACAGCTTTCCTTAATGGAAGTCTTGAGGAAAACATCTACATGAAGCAACCAGAGGGATTCATTGCTAAGGGCAAAGAGCATCTTGTATGTAAGCTTAATCGGTCCATTTATGGATTGAAGCAAGCTTCGAGATCTTGGAACATCCGGTTTGATGAAGTGATCCAGTCTTATGGATTTATTCAAAGTTCGGATGAGTCTTGTGTATACAAGAGATGTGACGGAAATGTAGTGGTATTTCTTGTACTATACGTAGATGACATTTTGTTGATTGGCAACAATATCAAGGTGTTATCGGACGTAAGGGTATGGTTGTCCAAACAGTTTGATATGAAGGACTTAGGAGAGGTGGGACACATCCTTGGGATCAAGGTTATAAGGGATCGCAGGAAAAGGATGTTGTTCTTATCCCAAGCTTCATACATAGACACAATTATGGAGCATTTTAGCATGCAGAACTCCAAGAAGGGTTTTCTACCTTTCAGGCATGGAGTTCCTTTATCTAAGGAGATGTGTCCTAGATCATCTGAGGAGATAGAGGAGATGAAGGCAGTTCCTTATGCTTCGGCAGTAGGAAGCCTCATGTATGCGATGCTCTGTACGAGACCAGATATCTGCTCAGTGGGCATGGTCACATATCGAGTAATCCAGATGTGGACATTGGACTGCGGTAAAGCATATATTGAAGTACCTGAGAAGGACTAGGGATTATATGCTGGTTTACCGAGCAGACCAATTACTCCCTGTGGGTTATACGGATTCCGACTTCCAATCTGATAGGGATAACAGTAAGTCTACCTCAGGTTTTGTGTTTACTTTGGGAGGTGGAGCCATTGTATGGAGGAGTGTCAAGCAAAAGTGCGTGGCGGACTCCACCATGGAAGCTGAGTATGTGGCAGCCTCTGAGGCGGCCAAAGAAGTTGTATGGCTCAGGAACTTCCTGATGGACTTGGATGTGATTCCTGGTTTGCCCAGAACTATCACAATTTAATGTGACAATAGTGGTGCAGTTGCAAACTCAAAGGAACCACGAGCCCATAAGGCTAGTAAACACATAGAGTGCAAGTACCACCTAATACGAGAAATCGTAAAGAGAGGAGAAGTTGCTGTGGCCAAGATTGCATCGGAGGATAACCTGGCAGATCCTTTCACTAAGGCCCTTCTGGCGAGAGCTTTTGATAGGCATGTGGAGGGAATGGGGATCAGATGTATGACACTTTGAGAACAACATAGTCTTTTAGTATAAGTGGGAGATTGTAGGGATGTATACTGAAAAGTCTATCTTTTGTATGAACATCTTTATTTTGAAATAAGAATCACATGATCATTGTTTGCATATTTTTATGGTTATGCAATATTGTCTAATACGTTACATTGTAGATAACATGGTGTGTGGTGTCACACGGGAGATCTTGTTATCGGCTCCTTGTAAAGTATAAGTAAAGGCTCACAACCGAGATGACTTTGGACAAACCATCGGAATGGTTGTAGTGTGATTTGGTATTGGTTTGTCTTGACCATAGAATCACACTAGTGCACTTTGTGTGTATTGAGCAGACTGACATGCAGGTGATTCGATTTATTGCTGACTACATAATCGAATCGGACCTCAGATATTATTTAGTACATGCTCTTAATCCCGATATAATAACGGGCACATATACTTGGTACTCATCTCTTTGATTTACCAATAGGCGAGATTTATAGATTAAATCGATAGACTCGGTAATTTGGGAGATTATATTATTTATATGGTGTGCCGTTGATTATAGGAGGAAACCGTATCCTATATATTAGTATGATGATGTCCCCTTGAGGAGCTCATAAGGTTCATCATGTAAACCCTGCAGGTGGACTTGGTCCGGCATGATGAAAAGGTTGAGTGGTACTACTCAAGGAGTTAGATGTTGATTAATTAATGGTTAGTAAATTAATTAATCGACGAACATTCGAGATCTTAAACACGGGGAGAAAATGTACAAATAATATATGGAGCCCATATTGTCATATGGGGGTTGGTGAGGTAGATCAATGATGGACCTTTAGTGGATTGGATCATCATTAGTGGATCAGACTTTATGTGAGCTTGATCCATGGGTGGCCAAGACCCAACTCCTCCTCATGGTCCCTAATGTAGCCCATTAACACCTCAAGATGCTTAGATCCAATGGATAGAAACAAAACACTAAGATCCATTGGTAGAGATTAAATCTCTAAGATCCGACGGTTGAGATTAAATCTCTAGATCTGACGGTTGAGATTAATTCCCTAGAACCAATGGAGGAGATTAATTCATGGCTTATCCCCAAACTCTATAAAGGGTGGCATGGGGTTGGCGTGAAGAAGATGATAGAGAGGGAGCAAGGCTTGGGCGGCAAGAATAGGGCAATCCTAGTTGAGATAGGATTGGAATTAGGGTTAGGGTTTGGAAGCAAGGGTGGCACCAAATAAGGCAAGTTTTCCTTCTTCTTCCTTGCCTTGTGGCCAACGTCCAGCAGCTATTCCAGCCCTTCCCAGCCCTTGGCCCGTGCCCAAAACACTCCCCTCTCTTCTCCTTAGGTGGTGGAAACAAGATATAGGGTTTCCCTTGGTGTCTTGGTAGTTTTCCATCATCTTTTTCTCCTTCTAGTTGCCCGGCGGCAAGAACTTCTATAGTTCTTTGTTGGTTGAGTTTTTGAAGGAGAAAAACATTGTTTCTCTTCTTCCTCTTGCTTGGGAAAAGCAAGGAAGGAAGTTTTCCGATCTAGGAGCTTCGACTTTTGGTGGATCGTCGCCCACACGACGTTCAAAAGGAGGAGGGTCATACATTAGAAGACCAAGAGGTATAACTATTCTTCTTTCTCTTTTATTCATTGCTTGTGTTTGTTTTTCAAAATATAAGCATGTTATATTTCTTTAAATAGGCTAAATAATACTGAGATCCCGAGTATAAATACAAAAACCGGCGATCCGGACATCGTCTATTCCGCGGCTACTCGTAGAATAGAGGATGGTCGCTTGAACAACTAGTTTGTTCAAGTGACCTCTCTAAACGAATAGCACGACGATGACTTGGTTGTCTTGGGAATCCCTTTTATCTAGGATTACATTTTTAATCCGGGGACATCGAAGGGATCACCATGGTTAAGCAACCGAGGTGAAGGGGAAGCGAAGTTTCCTCTCACGGACTCGACAAGGGAAATCCCTTCAATTGGTATCAGAGCTTCCGGGCAAAACCTACACAGTTCTCACCCGGAAGAACAAGAAGTATGTATGGACGGAAGAATGTGAGAATAGTTTCTTGGAGCTGAAAAGGAGACTTGCAAGTGCTCCAATCCTTACTCTCCCAGAGAACGACAAGAGCTTCGACATGTACAGCGATGCCTCCGGATTGTGACTGAGTGCATACTTACGCAGAGGGTATAGTTATTGCCTATGCCTCTAGGCAACTCAAGGAACATGAAAAGAACTATCCCACTCACGATTTAGAGCTAGCAGTTGTGGTCTTCGCTCTCAAGGTATGGAGGCACTATCTTTATGGAGCACAGTGCAAGATTTATACGAATCACTAGAGTCTGCGGTATTTCTTCACTCAGAAGGACCTCAATATTAGACAATGCAGATGGATGGAGCTCGTGAAGGACTATCACTATGAGATCTTTTACCATCCTGGCAAGGCAAACAAAGTGGCCGATGCACTCAGTAGGAAGTCCAGTGTGTTGGTGCAGTAGGCACCTAAGTCGAACCTGGGTTTTGATCATAGCAAACGATACAAAGTTAAGCTTATATCGTTATCTCACGAGCTGAATCGAGTGTGCAGAAGATTGATATAGCTGGAGCTGAAGGCTAGCGACACCCGGAGGAAGCCACGGTGGTTGGGCGACACTCGAGTGACTTCGGAGGGAGCCGAAGGAATCGAGTGGAAGGCCGGAAGCAAAAGCAACACGTAAGTATCGAGGTAAGCTTGTGTGTGCGAGCGTAAGTGAGGTCGTATCCTCCTTACGGGGATGATCTTAAGTGTAGATCCGACCAGAGACATCCCATCGATGGTCTAGGTCGAGATCGGACGGTTGAAGGCCGTCGAAATAATGTTTTCTTTGAGCTAACTTTGCCCTGCAGCTAGCATCAGTCGACTGCCAGCTTGGAGGACTCGACTGCCGTCAAACAGTCGACTGCCAAAGGTCAACACTCAACTCATGTTGCCATCAGTCGACTGATGATGGCCATCAGTCGACTAATAGTCAATGATCATATTCGAGGAGTCAAGGCTTATCACCCCATTTCAAGGAGATTGGTGCTCAATTTTGATTGGCTAGGGTTCCTCTCGAAAAGGGGCTCAAAGGCTATAAAAGGAGGGCTTGTCTTAGGGTTTTTCATCAATTAAAAAGCTTCCAAGTGCTTTCGATACGCTCTGACTCTTCGACATCCCTACGACGAAGCACTGCCGAGACGACGACTAGAGCTTCGACCTCCATCCTTTGAAGTCGTCGGTAATGAAAGTTTGAATCATATTTCAGTTTATAAGTTGTTCTTATTTCGAGCTTTAAATCATATCAAGGAGAGGGGGAGTGTCCCTCTATCTTGTTCTTTTATCATCTTGTGTATCCGTCTAACTCCAACCTCCAACGAGGAGGAGCTTTTTAGTAGTTTGCCCTCCGTACGTGGTCAAGGACCACTAGGGCCTTGGAGTAGTAGCCTTCGGCTACGAACCAAGTACAACTCTTGTGTCTATTGTCTCTTTCATTTTTTGTTTATCTTTCCGCTGCATATAAGTTTTTTTTTAAAACGAATTCGTACGAAAAATTTCTATCGCTATTCACCCCCCCCTCTAGCGATCCGATCGATCCAAAACAGTGCCACCCTGATGTCCTTATCGGTATTGTCTCGACCGCTGGAGAAAGAAATTATGCGCTATGGAATCGAGGTTATTTCCGGGCAGCTTTCGACCATGGCAATAATACCAGCACTATTCGATGACATATTAGCAAAACAAAGTGATGATCCAAGTCTCCAGAGGATCAAACAAGAGATCCTAGAAGGAAAAGGCGAGGGTTTCCGTATCGCCAATAGCGGAGTATTATACCTTAGGGATCGGTTATGTATCCCTAACGATCCGGAACTACGGAAAAAGATATTAGAGGAGGCTCACGGAACCCCCTATTCTATGCATTCGGGATCCACCAAAATGTATCAAGACCTGAAAGAGAAGTTCTGGTGGTCCGGTATGAAGAGGGGCATAGCTCAAAGACGCCGACTACCGACCGCCAAAGAAGTTAAAGCAGAACACCAGAGGCCTGGAGGAGTTCTGCAACCGATCCAAATTCCACAGTGGAAATGGGAAGACATCTCTATGAATTTCATTTCAGGTCTTCCCAGGACTACGAATGAATATGACGCTATATGGGTTATCATTGACAGATTGACAAAGTCAACTCATTTCCTAGCGATCAAGATGACATATTCGATTGAGCAATTGGCTCAATTATATGCTAAGGAAATCATCAGACTGCATGGTATTCCCAAGACCATCATTTCAGATAGGGATGGTCGCTTCACTTCATAGTTTTGGGGATTCATTCATAAGGCACTTGGCACGAAGCTGCGTTTCAGTACCGCCTTTCATCCTCAGACAGATGGGCAAATAAAAAGGGTGAACCAAGTACTAGAAGACATGTTACGAGCTTGTGCCTTGGATTTCAAAGGGAGTTGGTGCCGCTACTTATGTTTAGCGGAATTCGCTTACAATAATAGCTACCAAGCTACCATCGGAATGGCACCTTATGAAGCATTATATGGGAGGAGATTTAGGTCTCCGATCTGTTGGTACGAAGGTGGTGAGAAGAAAGGGATGGAACTTCAGATAGATTTCATCGATGACACCACCCGAGCGATACAGAATATCCGCCAAAGAATAGAGACTGCTCAGAGCCGGCAGAAGAACAATGCGGATCAGGGACATAGACCTTTGGAATTCAATGTCGGAGATTTGGTATTTCTCCGGGTAGCTCCTATGAAAGGAATAATGAGATTCCTGAAAAGATCCTGAAAAGAGTTGGCAAGGTAGCTTACGAGCTAAGACTACCTCAAGAGATGTCTGCTATTCACAACGTGTTCCATGTCTCGATGCTTAAGAAGTGCATTTCCAGTACCGACCAAGTGGTCGAGCCACAAAAAGTGCAAATTCAAGAGGACCTAAGCTATGAAAGTCGACCTATCCGGATACTAGACCGAGAAGTCAAAAGACTAAGGAATAAAGAAGTAACCTTAGTGAAGGTCCTATAGCAAAGTCAACGATATGAAGAAGCAACCTGGGAACGTGAGGATGACATGAAGAACAAGTACCCCGAGTTGTTCTAAGTTTCAAGGACGAAACTTTTATAAGGTATAAGGGATTGTAACATCCCAAATTTTAGTTACTATATTTTTATTTAAAAGAAATATATATATATATATATATATATATAAATAAGAATAAAAAAAATGAATAAATAGTTCGTAGTCGAGGCTTGAACCATGAACTGTTGATTTGGGGGAATAAGCTTCTCACCACTAAGTCATAAGATTACCAATGAGTAGGATATAACAGAATATATCTATTGGTAGAGAAAAAGAAATAAGTTGGTTAATTTGACTAATCATTTAAAGGGGTAATTAGGTTAAGAAAAAAAAATCCTAATTTATATATTCTCTTTTTATTCCTTTTTCGCTAAATTCCCACGCCGACTCTCTCTCTCCCTCCTCTCCCCAACGCCGACGACCACTCTCTCTATCTCTCTCTCTCTCTCCATCTCTCTCTCTCGCTCGTTTTTCTCTCCAAATGCCGATCCAAGGAATGGAGTTTCCCTATCATGTTTTTTTTTCGACCGATCATGTCAACATTTTTTGACCGATTCCCTCCCACGAATTTCAGGTAGATCTGGATTCTTAGTTCATTGTGGAGTTCGATTGGTTTGACATTTACCTGGCAGAAATTGTGGCATAACTCGTTGATTGGAAAGGAGTAATTTTTAGGCTTCTTTATCTCGGGTTTCTGATCCGATTCGTTGGTAAGTATCCCCTCACCAGCAGTATAAGTGCTTACGATGTAATGTTGTATGCTTGATTTTGAACGAAAGAATCTAAAACTATGTGAAGAAGGTTCGGCTAATAGGATTAGAGAAATTATTCTTGAACAATCTTATGAAACTCTTTTTTTAGCTTAAGGGACACCAAATTTTAGAAGCTGTCTTAGTAATAATTTACCAAAATAATAGTAGTTGATGTTTTTTTCATCTCACATCAAATTGGTCAAACCAAAATATATATTGAGTTGGTTTGGCTTGATTCCAAGTGTTATGACAGTTTGTTGTATCAAAAATTAGCCAAGGAAATGTGTTTTTTGGTTCAACATAAGTTTTATTTTTCTCCAACAAATTTTAAACCCCAGTAGTCTTATTAGGAGTACTGGAGGATCTTACTAAGAATAGTAAGTGGGTGTGCTGGCATTGGTAAAGTCATCTTGTTATTATAAGAACGAAACATCTGTCTATTTATATTTTTGGGGAAATGCTAATTTGTGTTAATCCATTGTACTTAGTTAATGTTTTCTAAGATTTGTATATATTTCATAAATTTTCTGCATATTTTATTGTAAAGGATGTGTCAGTTTGGTAGGCTTGCATGAATCTTCTTGTGCTTGTAACAAGGTTTTGATTTGATGATTTCTATTTATGTTAGTTTAATTTTCCTTATGTCACTACCTTATGCCATGTTGAATTGTACTCATGCCGATTTATGCTATGCTACATGCTTATGTTTTCACCCATGTTAGGTATGACTCACGTATATGAAATGTCTAAGAAATGTTTCCCTAAGAGTGGAGACAAGAACACTCTTTAGGACAAAGAACATGTATGTTATTTTACTTTATGCATGGCTTGTACCGGACCCTAACAAGGTCCACGGGATGGGCTCCAAGGTTGCCCCTAGGTCGACGGACATAGTACGGACCTGGTAACCTAGTAGATTCGGGATTAGCTACCTCAGATCTATTTAGGATGCGCGCGAATGATGTATGTGGTACAATGTCGGGCCCAATATGTTGAGATTATGTTTAAGTATATAAACTATATGTTTTCAAAGAGCATCCTGCATATACCATTTTATGTTCATCGAATTATCATGTTTAGAGACAATGTACTGTTGCGATGAAAAGGCTAAGTTTATGTTCTTTTCCTAAATTGATCATGTCTCTACTTTAAATAAATGTTGTGCTCATACGTTGTTTAAACGAACATGTCATTACTTTACGTTTAATTCATGATGCATGTTTTTGTGAGTAGGAAAGGACCTTAATAAGCCTATGTGCTTAAAGTTTACTTTCCTTGTACTGTAGAAAAGGGCAAGGAATGGATAAATTAAAGGGAGCAGCAGGAGGGGCAAAGATGTGTGTGGCAGTGGCATGGTGGACGAGATCATTTTTCATATACGGACTTATGGATGATTTTAAGTTTATGTGTAAACTGTTAGGAGACGTTAATTCTTTCTATGGTTGTTACTCATGTTTATTTTTATGAATTTTGAAATGGTTAATACATGTTTAGTTAAATAAATTGCTAAGACCTTTTTCCATGATTAAATTGTTAGGTTGATTGGGTTAATGTAATTAGAGTTAAAAGTTGTAAAATTTTTAAATGCTTCCGTTATTATATGCATGAATGTATGATCGCGTAGCACCGCCGCTCATCTATAAGATGTGTGTTAGGAGGAGGGGAAGGGCGGGCGTTACAGGTCCAGCTATACTCGGCCTAAATCCTCTTGCACTAGGGGTTGCATACTCCCGCAAAGGTCGGCTACCTACGTTTACCACGGATGCAGCTTGGTCCTCCATCCTCTTCTGTTCTACTCTCTAGCGATGGTAGGTTCGTTTGATTTCTAGATCGATCAAAATTAGACCTTCCGATCCTAGGCGTCTAAGCATACGAAGAACTGAGCCACAAAATTACGAGTATTGTATAATGCCCATAAACAAGAAATAAACTAATCTTGCTAACTAAATCAAATGAAGAAGAGCTAAAAAAAATGTAAACTACTGCTAAAATAAAATCTAATTCTATATATGAAAAATCTAAAACTGAAGTAAATACAGTAAAATAAATAAATAAAAGTAAATAAATAAAAAATAAAAGTAAAGTAAGTAAATAAATCTAACCTAAGTCCGATCCAATTATCCACTTTTTGATTAGATACCGAATCAATCAGTCTCCGACAACGGCGCCAAAAACTTGATGCATATGAATGCGACCTCAAATCTCATGACGAAGACCATCGAGGACTCGAAGCGCATACTCGTGCTCAACACCCACAAGTACACGGGTGTCATCAAGTAATAAAGATTTATCGATCCCACTGGGACTGAGATTCGAGTTCTGATCTATTCTGTGGACGTTATTGTTCGGAAATCAATTCTAATGGTTGTGTTTCAGAGGGTTGTCAGCGGTTCTAACTCTAGTACGGTGTCATATGGAGGAAGAGAAGGGACGCTACGAGTCTTTGGATGAATTCTAGGATTTCGATTTCGTTTGTGTGTTGCAGAACACATTGTCAATTGGGTTTTGTCTAGGTTTCAAGCTACGATTTTGTGGAAAGGACATCATACACACCTCGATGAGCCTTCGCATATATCGGAAGCTACCTCTGCCATACCAGGTCAACCCCTGGCTTTAGGACGGGATAGTCAGTATGAGGATGTCGAATCTATCCCTGCGACGAGTCGAATACAAGGCGCATTTCCTACTCTATCGCATCCTTCTACCCATAATTACCAGCGATGAAGACAACCCCTAGGTTCCTCTTTAAATTCCTCTAAATCTTTGATATGAGGGTTGTCACCCCTCGTATCGACTAAGCACAGTGACAAGAAAACCAAAACAATAGCTATAGATGTAAACCAAAAACCAATTGCAAATATAGATTCAAGAACGAAAAGATATTTGAACCAACATGTTCTAACTCAACACAAACTACTCCCTAGTCCTAGAATCAGAGAATCTACTCCATGAATGCGAGAAAAGAATCACAAGACATTGTCAAATTCATATATACAAGATAAAGTATGGAAAGAATATAGATTACAATGCATTGAGGCTCTTCTCCCTAGCATTGAGGTGTAGAACTTGGATCTTGAGTGGCTTCCTTCCTCCTCGTTGCAAGTTTCTGAAGCTTTTTAGGGCTTCGGAGTGTTGTCTCGATCGTCGTGCCTCCCCCTAGGATTTGGGCGTGGCTTTCTTTATATAGACATGAGGTCGGCTCTTCACGAAATCCATAAAAAGACCTAATCATGCTAAAACGCTGGGCCGCCACACGGTTGTGTGTTTCCACATGGCCAGGCCGTGTGTGGCCTTGTCGTGGCCAATCTTGATCTTTAGACACGACCGTGTGTAGCCACACGCCTTAGTCGTGTGACATACTACATCCAGTTTCCAAATGCTCTTTTTTTTCTCCGAAAGTGCACCGTTTTCCCCATGAAATGCTATCCTGCACACAAAAGTACAAAGAGTAGATCTCCGAACCAGAAAATAGGAAATGCATGTTAGATATATATGAGAGGTATCCTAAGGCAATCACTGTAACGCCCGTAAAATTTCTAGCAATTTTACGAGAATTTTGGCTTTATGATGATAGGCTTTATGTGGGTTTTTTTTGGGAAAAATAAAAGAAAATAAGCCAAAAGAAAAAAAAGATGCAAAGCCTAGGAATTGAACCCCAAACCTCTAGAGATAGCCAAGCCCTATAGATGCACCCACTAACCATAAGCCCAATAGAATTATATCATTAGAGGAAGAGGGGAATTTATAGATAAGTGGAAGAAGGGTAAGTGAAGAGGCATGACAAAGAAAAGAGAAACTTCTCTTCCTCCCTTTATAAAGAAGAAGGAAGTTTCCTTTTTGCCATTTTCTTCCTCTCCTCTTCATCCTCACCGAAACCAACCCCCCCTTCTTCTTCCTTTGGCCGAGACCCCCCTTCAAGCTAGGAGAAAGCTAGGTGACTCCCATTAGGTCATCTCTCAAGCAAAGCGAAGGATGTAAGTTTCCTCACAGTGTATTAGTTTCGTAAGTTAAATTTCATGTAAGAACGATGAAGTTGTAGCCCTTGTAGGTTTCGGCCAATCAAGTTTTCTTGGGATAAGATTCATGAAAATGTTTCTATGGAACTTCTATAGGATGTATGCTCACTATAGGACCCTTTTAAGGGACAAAAATTCCAACTTGGTGCCCTTATAGGTTTCGGCCACCAAGGCCTTTTAGGGTTAGGGTTTTTTTTTTATGACAACTCCCTCTTAGGAGGTTAGGCCATGATAATGCTTATGAATGAATTTTAGGGGACAAAACCTAAGCTTGAACCCATTCCATGTTTCGGCCAACCCATATAATTAGGGCTAGGGTTGCATGAAAATGTTCCTAATGACACTAGGTTAAGTAATAATGCTTGATGAATGGACTTTAGGGGACAAAACCTAAAGTTTGAACCCATTCCATGTTTCGGCCAACCCATATAATTAGGGTTAGGGTTTCATGAAAATGTTCCTAATGACACTAGGGTAAGTAATATTGCTTATGAATGAACTTTAGGGGACAAAAGTCCAAGGATCTAACCTTACAAGATTCGGCCAACCAATGGAAGTAGGGTTAGGGTTGCATGAAACTATCTCTAATGACACTATGATTAGTTATAAGGCTTCATGAGTGAACTTTAGGGGACAAAACCCAAGCTCAAGCCCCTTACAAGATTCGGCCAACCAATGGAAGTAGGGTTAGGGTTGCATGAAACTATCTCTAATGATACTATGATTAGTTATAAGGCTTCATGAGTGAACTTTAGGGGACAAAACCCAAGCTCAAGCCCCTTACAAGATTCGGCCAACCCATGGTTTTAGGGTTAGGGTTTCATGAAAACACCCCCCCCCCCCCACATGTAGTTGTGCTAAGGGTATGGTTTTGTTTGTTTATATGTCATGAACTATGCTTGTGTGATGTATATGGTTATGATTCAATGCAATAAGAAATAAGCTTAGGTGATGAACATGATTATGACATAGTATGCCATGAAACATACCTAGATGTGGATCATGTTTTGTGATTTAATATGCCATGATTATGCCAAGGAAATAGGCTTCATGTTATGATGTAATGTGCCATGAAATAGGCTTAGGTGATGAACATGTTTTTATGATTTAATATGACCTGAATATGCTTAGGAAACATTCTACATGTTGATGATGTAATTTGTCATGAAAGATGCTTAGGTGATGTACATGTATTTGTTATTTAATATGCCTTGAATATGCCAAGGAAAATATGCTTCATGTTTATGATGCAATGTGCCATGAAAATATGCTTGTATGATGAACATGTTTATACTTTAGGACCCCTTTAGGGTACTCTTATGTTATGAATGCATGTGTCCTCATGATAAGATGGAGATGCTTCCCTTTCAAGTAGGGACCAAGAGCTCTCCTTATGACAAGATGGAGATGCTTCCCTTTCAAGTAGGGATCAAGAGCTCTCCTTAAGATAAGATAAAATGGAGATGCTTCCCTTTCAAGTAGGGATCAAGAGCTCTCCTTATGATAAGATAAGATTAAGATGCTTCCCTTTTTATGTTGGGGATCAAGAGCATTCTTTATATTATGACAAGAAAAGAAAGGAATTAAGTATTTTACTTTGCAAGAGGTTAAGTACCCGACCCGTCAGGTGGTCGTTAATCAAATCCATAGGGACATAAGAAGACGTAAGAGGTCTTGCCCTGGTAAGACGTAAGAGGTCTTGCTCTAGTAGGACTGGTGGCTCGCTACCCCAGCCTACTAGGGAACGCGCATTATGTGGTACTTAACCTGGGGCCCCCCAAACAAGTTATGATGATATTGAAGTATCTATAAGTATATGTTTTGAAAAGAATAGACTTTTATGATTATTGTGTAAGCTCATGTTAAATACTCTGAATGCTTACGAACTATGTTCTTTATGCATGCTAGATGTTATGAAGTTATGATGATATTGAAGTATCTATAAGTATATGTTTTGAAAAGAAAAGACTTTTATGATATTGTGTATGCTTATGTTAAATACTCTGAATGCTTACGAACTATGTTCTTTATGCATGCTAGATGTTATGAAGTTATGATGATATTGAAGTATCTATAAGTATCTGTTTTGAAAAGAAAAGACTTTTATGATATTGTGTATTCTTATGTTAAATACCCTGAATGCTTGCGAACTATGTTCTTTATGCATGCTAGATGTTATGAAGTTATGATGATTTTGAAGTATCTATAAGTATATGTTTTGAAAAGGAAAGACTTTTATGATTATTGTGTATGCTCATGTTAAATACTCTGAATGCTTGCAAACTATGTTCTTCATGCATGCTAGATGTTATGAAGTTATGATGTTTAGAGTTAAGTTTAAGAACGTTGCGACTATGTACTTCATCCTAGTTTAGAATTTATGATGTGGTGAATGTTACGGGTAAGATTATGAATACTTGCGATTATGTTCTTTCTACAAGTTTAGGATTTATGTTATTACAAATGTTTATGTCCAAGTTAAACAAATGCTTATGATTATGTCCTTTATGCATGATTGGATTTCCCTGATGAATGGTCATGGTTAAGTTGAAGAATGTTTGTGCCTATGTACTTTATGTGGGTTTAAGATGTAGGATGTTACGAATGCTTAGGTTAGGAATGCTTATTGTTAAGTTTTAAAACGCTTATGAATATGTCTTTCCTGCATGCTTAGTTTTATGTAGTTATAATGCTTATGTTCAAATTATGCCCTTCTTAGATTAATTATGCTTAACTGGCTTATGAACAATTCTATGCCATGCTTAGTTTTTTTATTTACATAGATATGTTGTTGATTAGTGTTGCTATGAAATACTTAGGTCCTTTATGCTAGTATGCTCATGTTCTAATTGCTTGATGAAGTTGTGGCTTTTGTGAGTAGGCAAGGATCTTACTAAGCTATATGCTTATAGTTCATGTTGTCCATATACTGCAGATAAAGGAAGTCTGTGCTAGAGGAAGTAGCAGGAGGGGCCAAGTGTGTGTGATAGTGGCATGGTGGAAGAAGACCCTATACTATCTGCTTGTATTTATATGCTCTAAGAACAACTTAAGACATTGCTTCCGCTTATAAGACTTGTGTTTAATGAGTATCAACTACTTAAGAAGGTTGGAAATGTTAGAACTCATGAACGAATCTTTATGTATGCATGCTATGAAAGATATGTTAACATGCTAATGATGAATATGATATGTGATGCATGTGCAAAAGAAGGTTTAAGTTATGATGACCTGTTAAAGTACGTAGGTTGTGAGAGGATCCATATGTAGTATGTTCTAAAAAAAAAAAAAAAAAGGAGTAATAGTAGCGCCGCCCTGAGAGCAGATAAGGGCGGGCATTACAATCACCTTATTTTTAAACGATTTATATGATAAATGAAGATTCACTATTTGAGTATACATGTTTTCATGTATTTGATTAGATCTTAAACTCATTTACTGAATGTCCACAATATGATTAATGGCAAGAGAGAATTTGTGATTGGATCAAAACTAGCGAGTATCTCTACATGTGTAATTGTGATGTATTGGAAGTATCCCTAGTCGATGAATTGATGGATTTGGACACCATCAATTCTGTCGAGACTAGGATGAGGTATACTCTTTGGTGTATCCAAGTAGTTGATTCTCACTGGCTGGAGACATTGTGATGTCCGGAGTTAATTATGGATGCTAGTTATAGTAACTAGTTCATTGGAGTGACCAGCTGTAAGACTTCATATGGTTGTCTGCATATATGGATATGTCAATGAAGTTCTTACTATATTTTAAGTGCGATGTTCCTTTGACTTGCGGTATTCAAGTCATCTTGGTCATGAAGACTTAATCTTTGACATCTTAAGCAAGCATCTTTGAGAAGATGTGGACCCGGGATGATTGGGTATAAGTCGAAGTGGCCGAAAGTGTTTGAAAAACCTATAAAAAATTCATCACTCCTTGCGAGGAGATGTATAACCATGGCCTCTCATCGGATTGTTACTAAAGTCTTTGGCCAAAGCATTACATGTTTAGAGTAAGGTACTCTTGGATACATGTGCAGTAACTAGAATCTGTAGGACGAGGAAAAGATACCTGGGCTAGGTGTGACGTAGTCATCCTAGTAGGGACTGACACTATAGACCATGTCCTAAACCAAGTGGGTATAAGATGAGTGAAGGGAATTGGTTACGATTCATTGTAGCTGCTGAAGGGTTTCAGAAATGGTTCTAGATCAACCATTGATTTTTCGATTAATTGGGGATCATGATGTACTACTAGGTGCCACTCATGATCGTTCTATAATTAATGGTTACTTATAGATGGCCAACATAAATCGAGAACCTATTTGGTCACATGCACAACGAGAGTAATCCGAAGGATTTAAAATGAGCTTGAGAATGAGATTCTCAGATCGAGAGAAACTAGATTTGGTTGGACCAAACAAGGAGTGAGCATGAAATCATTTAAGTCACAACGGAAGCATGTATGGGTCGAGTCTTATGAAGACATGATGGATAAACCAAATTAGTTTGGTTCTAATCCAATGGTGGAAAATAAACCAAAGTGGTTTGGTTTGTTTTAAACGAATGAAGCAAAATTGGTTCGGTTCGTTTTAACTTAAAATAGACCAACTCGGTTCGGTTTATTTAACTTAAGTTATTTGTGTGGGTTAACGGGTTTTGGTTATGAACCAATAACACTAAGGAGAAGGTTTCTTGATGGTTAAGAAACACGTGCTCTATAAAAGCGCGGCTAGAGGTTTGGAGAGCCCTAAGTTTATTTTTGGAAAATTCTCTTCCTCTCCTCTCCCTCTCTTCTCCTTGCCGCCACCCAAGGGGTTCTACGCCAGCCCAGCTTTTGTGCCGCCATCCACCCCAGCTGCCGGCGTCCAGCTACTGCCATCCACTCCTCCGGCGACCCTCCGATGATCCACCTTGGCTTCGGTGACCAAGGATTAGCTGACCATCTCCTTTGGTCGGCGCCAAGTCCTCCACCAAGCTGTCCAATTTTTGGACAGCTTGTTTCTTTCTTGTCGGAGCATCATTTGGACGGTGTTTGGAGCTCCGACAGCGACTTCCTTGCCGGGGAATGGATTGATAATCCTCATAGGTGGAGGACCAAGGATTCGTCAATCGGTTGACGAATACTTCTCCGGAGAAGTGAGTTTTTGGGGACTCATTTTGCATCCGAATTTTGATTCGGATTGTGATCTCCTCTCCATAACATCATCTTTGACACGAGGCTAGTGACTCCTATGAAAACGAGGCTCGTAGCTTGGTGAAGCTATCCCGACGGTACTCAGCGTGGATACGGATAGAGACAATTCTAGCGAGAGTTGCTTCCGTTGATGTCATTCTCGCTGCACGTGATATGTCAGGTTTAACTAGCATAATTTCCTTTTATTGTAAAATTTGAAACTGCGATTATGTCTACACATATTGTATCTTGCATGCGTGTGATGTGTGTATTGTAATAAATTAGATTTATTGCTTTTAATTCTTCTGTTGTGCACATGTTTACGAAACATGTTCGAACACACAATTGCCATGGTTCCGGGGAAACGCAACAGTGGTATCAGAGCCCAGGTTGTGTTTCGATATAATCGTAAAATTATTTTGCGATAGTCATAATTGTATTTATGGAAATTTTCTACTTTTGGAATGTTTAGAAGTATTTATAGAAATCTTCTACTTTTGGATAGTTTAGAAGTATTTATATAAATTAACACTTTCCATAAATAAAATATGTGATTAGATTTGGATATTTGTTTCCAAATTTAATCATGATTTGATTTGGAGAATCAAATCTAAAATATATTTTATTTCCATAAATAATTTTGACAATTTAGGAAATTTATTTCCTAAATTAAATTTGACTTTCATTAATTGAGAACTTTCATAAATAAAATATGTGATTAGATTTGGAAATTTGTTTTCTAATTTAATCATGATTTGATTTAGGGAATCAAATCTCAAACATATTTTATTTCCATAAATAGTTATGACATATAAGGAAATTTTGTACATGTCATAATAGTATGCCATGTAATTGCATTAGATGCATATCATTATACCATGCGTGTCGTGACATGTAGATGTATGTCATATATGTCATGTCATGTAGATAATAGTTATTTGCATGCAAAGAGGATGAGACAATAAAACCCTTACACAATATTAAAGCCTACACCTTCCATTAATATGGTTGAAACCAGAGTTCTATTTTTTGTTTGGGTTGTTGGACTCTCTCCAAGCCCGGCTCGAACCCGAACATGTTCAAACCATGGAATAGTTTAATACTAATATGGTAAGATTCAGAGGTCAATCATTAGCTTTGGTTGTTGGACTCTCCAAGCCGGGATAATTGGTTGAATGCGCTTTAACCATATTAAAACTATTTCTCTATTAATGGGTTGGCTTTAACTTGGAACATCGGCTTGTTGGACTCTCTCGAAGGTCGATGTGAAGGGAGTGTTGGTACAATCGGCCCAGGTCACGATTGACCAGGACTCGAGTTTGACTCGAGTGATGTTTTGATGTTTCGACAAAAACATATGACAATGTAATTGTCATGGGAAAGTCCAAGTGGAACACTTGGCATTTGGTAAAGTCCAAGTCTTGAGTACTTGGCATGAAAAGTCCAAGTGGGACACTTGGCACATGAAAAGTCCAAGCATGGGTCTTGGCAATGTAAAAGTCCAAGCATGGGTCTTGGCAATGTAAAGTCCAACATGGGTTGGCAAGGAAAGTCCAAGCATGGTCTTGGCATGAAAAGTCCAACATGGGTTGGCAAGGAAAGTCCAAGCATGGGTCTTGGCAATGTAAAGTCCAACATGGGTTGGCAAGGAAAGTCCAAGCATGGTCTTGGCATGGACAGTCCAACATGGGTTGGCAAGGGAAAGTCCAAGCATGGTCTTGGCATGGAAAGTCCAACATGGGTTGGCAAGGGAAAGTCCAAGCTTGAGTCTTGGCATTTGAGAAGTCCAAGGGGTTTGATATTGGCCAGAAAGTCCAAGTGAGTCTTGGCAAAGATAAGACCAATGGTTGGCGGCGTAAAGTCCAAGCGGAGTCTTGGCGGCGTAAGTCCAATGTGCCTTGGCGGTGTAGACACCGTTAGCATGACATAGCCGAGGGAAGCACCTGGAGGCTAGCGCGATGGATGAAAAGTCATGGTTGACTTGGAGGGATCCGAGAGGCATGAGGCTTATGGAGGTGGCTAGAAGGCTTAGGTCTAGGCTAAGGGTGGTCTAGCAAGTATGGGGGAACCATACTTGGGTTAAAACCTCATCTTTGAGGTTGGCAGTCGATTGACATTATGGCCGGTTCGACTGACATGAGTCGACTTGAGTTCGACTGTCGTTTAAGAGCTGGAACTACTCTGGCAGTCGACTGCTCATTGGAGCGCGATCGCTCAAGGGTCGGCAATGATCGCTAGTTCACCGAGCACGAATGCTCGTGGCCGACTAGGCGATCGCAAGAGTCCCGTTGGAACTTGTCCAACGTGGATTGAGCCATTGTCTCATGACAACAGTGGCATCAGTCGACTGGGGACTTATGGCAGTCGACTGATAGGCGGAAATCCAGCCCGACGCAGGATAAAAGGGAGTTGTTCATGGAGATTGCGGTATCAGATTTTTGGGAGCTTTGGTGAGGCGATTTGCAGGTGCATTTTAGGGTCCTTCAAGCTCATCCAAGCAACCAACAAGCAAGCGCTCAAAACCCTAGTTTTAAAGTGTTCTTTACATTTCCTTTGTATTTGCTTGTATTTCTTTCATTTATTGTTGTAAATGTCTGTACGAGGTTTCTCCGCCTCCGACTTGTTGTCGAGAAGGAGTTTATTGATTAGTGATTGCATTGGCATCGCTAGAGCTCGTTAGAGCTCAATCCGTGGAGTAGGAACCGTTTCGGTTCCCAACCACGTTATATCTCGTGTTGTGCTTGTGTTGTGATTGTATCTTGTGTTTGTATTTGTTATTGTTTATTCCATTGCGTACTAACAAGATTGTAGACAAGCAACGCGAATGAATTCCATCGACGTACGGTCAACGCTATTCACCCCCCCTCTAGCAGCGTCAAATCCCCTACAAGTGGTATCAGAGCCCAGGGCTCTTCTACGGACTAATCGCCGGGAGCTAGGACAAAGAAGCTAGAGGGTGAAGATGGAAGAACAATTGGGATGGAACATTAACACACCGGTCCCTTATTCATTCTATGGACAAGAAGGGTTTAAGCAATGGAAGTCAAGAATTGAAGACTTCCTAATGATGAGGGACTTCGAAGAATGGTCTATCTTGATGGAGGGTTTTAGCTATCCAATAGGACCAAAGGAAGGATTCCTCAAGAAGAAGAAGTGGAGTGAAGATCAACTCCAAGCCTTCGAGAAAAACATGAAGGTAGTAAAATTTATTCTTGATTTGGTCCCTAATGAGATTGTGTGTATGGTAGGGGACTATATGGACGCTAAGGAGTTGTGGAGCCAAGTGGCAAAGCTCCATGAAAACTCATCATTGGTCCAAGAAGAAGAAGAAGAAGAAGAGTGCTCATCCTCTCAAGCTCAAAAAGAAGCAAATACATCTTCATCCAAAGAGCTTGAGGATTCGGAGGTTGATAGAGAATCAACATCTGGATCAAAAGAGGTGGAGGAGGTGGAAGAAGCATCCACTTCTAGGATTGAGGAGGAGATTAGAGTTTCCTCAACACCGGAGCATCAAGAAGAAGCTTCGACATCCGGTCAAGATGAAGAAGTTCAAAATTTGATTCCAGAACCTACAACCACCCTAGGTAACTCAAGCATATGTATTAATAATAAAATGCATATAATATGTTTTGAGTGTAGGGAAGAAAGACATTACAAGAGTAAATGTCCTAAAAGAGTCAAGAAGAGTCCACCCATGCCAAAAGTCAAGGAGACCAGTCCCTCAACGCAAAAGAGCAAGGAGCAAGTGATTTGCTTCAAATGCCGGCTACCGGGACATTACCGGAGTCAATGCCCAAGAGGGAAGAAGAAGGGGCAAGAAGGAGCTACACAAGTAGGGGGAGCCTCTAGGGCAAACCCTAAGATATTTTTAAATAAAGCTTTTTATTTAAATAATGCACCTTCTAAATTTAAAAGTCAAAAGCATGCTAGAAATTTTAATTCTCTTGTAATTCATAAAGAGCATGCTAGAAGTAAGGAATTTTGCTTAGGTGCTAAAAATGTTTACCTTAGGAGTAAGGAGAAATTTGGGACTAATATCCCTAAAAATATTTTACCTAAGGGCAAACCTAGGTCAAATAACTCAAGATCAATTTTACCTAGGGAGACAATTAGAAAGGTGCAAGAGCACCTAGGTCTAAACCCTAAATGGACTAGGCATATGCCTAGGAAGTCCAATGCCCAAGATTTAAATCAAAATTCTAAAATCGGGCAATTAGAAAAGGAAAATCAAGTCT
Source organism: Wurfbainia villosa (assembly GCA_025175895.1). Taxonomy (NCBI): domain Eukaryota; kingdom Viridiplantae; phylum Streptophyta; class Magnoliopsida; order Zingiberales; family Zingiberaceae; genus Wurfbainia; species Wurfbainia villosa. The sequence continues at coordinate 74,967,217 of CM045991.1, read as the reverse complement.
TGAGGTCAAGGCTTGAAAAACTTGAAAAGACCCTTAGGAATATACAAAACCAATTTAAAGGGTCAAATGGTCAAAGTCAAAGGTCCAAAAGTCAAAGTCAACACCAAGGACCTAAGAGTCAAAAGTCAACCAAAGGCAAGCAAGGTTTGGGTCACAAACCTAAGACTAAGGTAGCTTACCATAGTGTTCCATTTGACTATGAAACACAAACTAGGTCTAGGAAGACCAAGGTCAATAGAGAAGTCATCCCTAGAATTGACCAAAGGGTGTGCATAGTGGCTAGGGTTTCAAGGAAACCTAGGGTGGCCACTAAGAAGGTTGCAAGGGGAGTTACCCCTAGAGTCAACCTAGGTAAGACCCAAATGACCAAGGCTAACAAGCCTAGGAGGGTCATTAGGAAGGTATCTAGGGAGGTTATCCCTAAGGAATACCTAATTAACCCTAGGAGCTCAAATCGGTTTTGGGTTCCTAAGAGCGTGATTGATTCACGCTAGATGGGTTAGGGTGTGCCAACCTTAAATGGATGGGTAGTTAACTCAACCATGGCAAAGGTGGAACTTTAGGTTATTTTCAAGGTTATGGATACCTTGGAAATAGATTTGAATTATCATCCTAAAAGTTTTAGGATGTGCCAATATTACTTGAGAAGTTTGATAAAATGATCAAAATTGACACAATTTAGGTTTAGAGGTTAGTGTGCCATTTTGGGTTTTTGGCACATTTGGGAGAAAAATAGAAATATGGCAAAATATAATTAATTATATGAAATGGCAATAAATATTAAAATTTAGGTATTACTCTACCTATATATTTTATATGCCATGCCTTGATTGTCATATGCCATGTCATGACATCATGCCTAGTTCTATGATTTTATATGTCATGTTCATGTTTAGGATTAAGGTTTTAAATGTCATGTGTTTTTAGATTTCATCTTATGCCATGACATCATGATTATGAGCATATGCTTATTTATATCATTTCTCATGCCATAATCATTCATGCATTTAAGATAATTTGATTGAAATTGATTTAAGGACAATGGCATGACTTGGAGTCCCATTTATAAGGGAATCAAGTAGGGTTGCCTTAGAAAAATGCATGAAACCCTAGATTAAATGAACCAAAACCCACATCTCACATCCAATTGATATGTATGTGTATTGATACACCCTAGATACATGTGAGATGCTAGGATATGAGTTAAGTTCAAGGTGCATAGTGTTTGCATCTAGATGAACTAAAACTCATCTAATTTTATTAGTGGATCATTGGGAAAGCTTGTGTACAAGTCATGTACATAGAGCCCAAGGAATATGATCCAAAATAAGGTTTTGAAAACATTTTAAAATCATTTTGAAAAACCTTGGTGAAGTCTATCTTTTGATAGCAATCACCATTGATGAAGTTGATACAAAATAGGGCCAAAACATTGAAAATTTCAATGGTTTTGAGTTTTGTATAAAACTCACTATTTTATGGGTAAAATAATTTTCAAATATTTTTCACCCATTGTGTGTGTCATAAGTATTATACGTATGAATTTTCATGATTTTTCGAATTATGTATAATTATTTATGAATTTCCAAAATTCATTTCTGATAGTTGAAAATCGAGATTTTCAGTTATCGATCGGCCTTACAAGTCGACTGATCGTCCAGTCATTGCCAGGTCTGATTTCGGGTTAACAAGGTTTGTTTAGCCCATTTTCAGCCATGGTAAAGGTCCCTAATCACTCCTAACCCTAGGATATGCTTTAGAAAGCATTATAAAGGGTGAAAATCCATTGGATATGGATTAGGAGATGTGTTAAGTCAAAGTATCAAATTTAGGGTGAGTGAAAGTTCTATGTTGAACTTAGAACCTTAATTTTGATGGTTTAGAGTTCCTATTGGCTTAGGGGCTTCCCAAGGACATTGTTGGTGCAATGGTCAAGGGGGAGCAAGCCTTTAGGGGGAGTTATCCATCTTGGAATGATGGATGTGTTTTTCTCCTTGAAGAGGAGAAGTTATTGGGAGAGTATCATCAATTGGGAAAATTGATGGGTTTTTGATACCCAATTTGGAAATTGGGAGAGATTATAGGATTGCCTCTCTTGAGTGATATGTGACTTATCACTAGGAAGATTGTAGGCATCCTAGGTATTTATTTTTGGATCAAGGGGGAGATTGTAAGATCTCATTGGGATATGAGACATTGACCTCCTTGGAGAGAAAACCTTTTTGATGTTAGTAAAAAAGGGGGAGAATGTTTGGGGGAGAACATTTGGAGAGTGTTTACCAATTTGGGATAATTGGTAAGGGATTTGAGTTAGTGGTCTAACTCAAATGATTTGTTTGGTTTTTGTCAAACATCAAAAAGGGGGAGATTGTTGGTGCAATCGGCCCAGGTCACGATTGACCAGGACTCGAGTTTGACTCGAGTGATGTTTTGATGTTTCGACAAAAACATATGACAATGTAATTGTCATGGGAAAGTCCAAGTGGAACACTTGGCATTTGGTAAAGTCCAAGTCTTGAGTACTTGGCATGAAAAGTCCAAGTGGGACACTTGGCACATGAAAAGTCCAAGCATGAGTCTTGGCAATGTAAAAGTCCAAGCATGGGTCTTGGCAATGTAAAGTCCAACATGGGTTGGCAAGGAAAGTCCAAGCATGGTCTTGGCATGAAAAGTCCAACATGGGTTGGCAAGGAAAGTCCAAGCATGGGTCTTGGCAATGTAAAGTCCAACATGGGTTGGCAAGGAAAGTCCAAGCATGGTCTTGGCATGAAAAGTCCAATATGGGTTGGCAAGGAAAGTCCAAGCATGGTCTTGGCATGGAAAGTCCAACATGGGTTGGCAAGGGAAAGTCCAAGCTTGAGTCTTGGCATTTGAGAAGTTGATATTGGCAGCGTAAAGTCCAAGCGGGAGTCTTGGCAGCATAAGACCAATGGTTGGCGGCGTAAAGTCCAAGCGGAGTCTTGGCGGCGTAAGTCCAATGTGCCTTGGCGGTGTAGACACCGTTAGCATGACATAGCCGAGGGAAGCACCTGGAGGCTAGCGCGATGGATGAACAAGTCATGGATGACTTGGAGGGATCCGAGAGGCGTGAGGCTGATGGAGGTGGCTAGAAGGCTTAGGTCTAGGCTAAGGGTGGTCTAGCAAGTATGGGGGCACCATACTTGTGTTAAAACCTCATCCTACATTATGGCGATTCGGTGGCGTGAGTCGACGAGTTATTGTTGCTCATTGGAGCGGTCAGGCCCGATGTCTGACGGTCGGCGCCATTGCCGGTCGTGATCGATCGCTAGTTGACCAGCGAGCCGCGAGAATGCTCCGTGGGTGGTAGGCGATCGACTACAGCGATCGCGCCAATGTTAGCGATCGGCCGCCAAGTCCGTTGGAACTTGTCCAATGTGGATTGAGCCGTTGTCTCCGCGACAGCGATGGCATCGATCGAGGGACTTATGCGGTGATCGATGGCGAAATCGACGGCGAGGATAAAGGGAGTTGTTCATGGAGATTGAGGTATCAGATTTTTGGGAGCTTTGGTGAGGCGATTTGAAGGTGATTTGCAGGTGCATTTCAGGGTCCTTCAAGCTCATCCATGCAACCAACAAGCAAGCGCTCAAAACTCTAGTTTTAAAGTGTTCTTTACATTTCCTTTGTATTTGCTTGTATTTCTTTCGTTTATTATTGTAAACGTCTGTACGAGGTTTCTCCGCCTCCGACTTGTTGTCGAGAAGGAGTTTATTGATTAGTGATTGCATTGGCATCGCTAGAGCTCGTTAGAGCTCAATCTGTGGAGTAGGAACCGTTTCGGTTCCGAACCACGTTATATCTCGTGTTGTGCTTGTGTTGTGATTGTATCTTGTATTTGTATTTGTTATTGTTTATTCCGCTGCGTACTAACAAGATTGTAGACAAGCAACACGAACGAATTCCATCGACGTACGGTCAACGCTATTCACCCCCCCCCTCTAGCGTCGTCAAATCCCCTACAGGGAGGTGAAGTTGGGTGCTATGCATATGATGCATACATGATAATGAGTTAACAACCCGATGTATGGGTGAACATTCAATTAGTTGATAGCACATTGTGATAGTTGCATATATGTGATATGCAATCGGTATACTTGATACCTACCATTGTAGCTATGAATGGCTTGTTGGACTCTCTCCAAGGTTGTTCATATCTATGTTGGATATCAACCCATTCAAAGATGGACCTATGATCTCCCGAAGTGATTTTGGGGTTTTAAAATTTGAAAAATGAATGGGATTTATAAATGAATGTTGATGCATTTTTCCATCTTTCTCATATATGCTCGATTTTATATTTCTAGGTTAACGATTGATCATGACGTCTTTGAATTTGCGCACTATTTTGTATTCAAATAAATTGATTGGGCCTAACTTCTTGGACTGGCTTAGAAACTTAAGAATTGTTCTCAAGGAAGAAAAGCTCGCGTATGTCCTCGAAGAGCCTCTTCCTAACCGTCCTATGGACGATGCAACTCCAGACCAATTGTTGGCCTATCAGAAACATTTGGATGATTCTGAACTGGCGAGTTGCATCATGCTAGCTGCGATGGTACTCGATTTGTAAAAGCAACATGAGCATATGGATGCTAATACCATAGTCTTCAATCTTCATGAGTTGTTTGATGAGCAAGCGAGATCCGAAAGGTTCGAAGTCTCTAGGCTCCTCTTCACCTCTAAGATGCAAGAAGGTTCATCTGTAGTGCAGTTTATGCTAAAGATGAATGGGTACATCGAGCGGCTGGCTACCCTCGAGTTTGTGATGGATCATGAATTAAGTATTGACTTAATTTTGCATTGTTTGCCCAAGAGTTTCTCACAATTTGTGATGAACTACCAGATGAACAAACTCGAATCCACTATTCCTGAGCTCCTCAATATGCTAAAGACTATGAAGCCATCTATGAAGCATGAGGAGAAGGTAGTTTTGTTAGTTGACTTCTCAAAGAAAGGTTCTAAGAGGAAGTCAAAGGAACAGGCAAAAGGGAAAAAGAAAAAGGCTAAGAAGGCAGAACCAACACAAAAGAGCACTTGCCATCATTGTGGCAAGGAGGGCCACTGGTGAAGAAACTACAAGATTTATCTTGAGTCCGTGAAGAAGAAGAAGATATCCAATGCCCCATCCTCTTCAGGTATCTTCGTTATTGATTGTCATTCTATTTCCTTAGACACTTGGGTATTGGATACTAGGTGTGACTCACATATATGTAATGACATACAGGCTAACGAATAGAAGAAGACTCGTCAAAGGGGAGTCAAATTTGTGAGTTGACAATGAAGAAAAGGTTGCTGTGGTCGCCATCTGAACTTATTTGCTGAAGCTCCCTAGTGGACTAGTCTTAGAACTGGACAATTGCTATTATGTTCCTTCTCTAATAAAGAACATTGTTTCTATTTCCTGCTTAAATAGAAATGGTTACCATTTGACGTTTAGTAACAATTGTTGTTATATAACTTTGAATGGCATACTTTATGGGACTAGAACTTTGAGCAATGGTATTTATACGTTGGACGTATCCAGTGACATTTTCAATATCGAAGCGAGCAACAAGCATGCTCGAAAGGATAATCAATTAGACTCCTACATGTGGCATTATCATCTTGGCCATGCAAGCAAGAAATGCATGTCTGAATTACACCGATGTGGAATTCTGGAATTGTTTGAATCTGATTCATTCGATACATGTGAATCATGCTTAAAAGGCAAGATGACCAAGTTACCTTTTACTGGAAAAGGTGAACCGGTGGGAGACTTACTTGGTCTAATACATACGGATGTATGCGGACCTATGACAACTCATGCTCTAGGATGCTATAGCTACTTCATTACCTTCACCGATGATCACTCACAGTTTGAGTATGTGTTATTGATAAAACACAAGTCTGAAGCCTTTGAAAGGTTCAAAGAATTCAGAAATGAAGTAGAGAAACAATATGACAAGAGTATTAAAATACTTTAATCGGATCGAGGTGATGAATACTCGAGTCAAGAGTTTCTAGATTATCTAAGGGGCAATGGTATATTGTCTCAATAGACTCCGCCATATACACCGCAGCATAATGGTGTATCTGAGAAGGGTAACTAGACTTTGTTGGACATGGTCAGGTCAATGATGAATCATGTGAATCTTGTCAAGTCCTTTTGGGGCTATGCACTTCAGATAGCTATTTACTTGCTAAACAGAATGCCAACCAAGGTAGTCTCAACTACTCCATATGAGATATGTAATAGTAAGAAACCTCATTTATCTTACTTGAAGATATGGAGTTGGCCTGCTTATGTGAAGCAGACTGTATCAGACAAATTTGATGCCAAGTCTGATAAATGTCTATTTATTGGATACCCTAAGAAAACAAGGGGTTACCAATTCTATCATCCTATGGAACAAAAGGTGTTTGTTTCAAGACATGTTTCTTTCTAGAGAAAGAGTTTCTCTTGCAAGAAAATAGTGGGAGTGTCGTTGAGCTTGAGGAGGTTCGAGAGACTCCAATAGACATTGATGAGATACCTAGTGAAGCACCACAACTGATAACTCATAGTGATGAGCAATCGGCTGGACCTATTGTGATACCACATCTTCGTAGATCTAGTAGAACACGCAAAATTCCTGAGATATATGGATTTCTCATAAGTGAATCGAACGACGTGTTACTCATTGATGATGAGGAGCCTACCAGTTATGAAGAAGTTCTGAAAAGTTTAGAAATGGATAAATGGCTTAACGCCACGAAGTCGGAAATGGATTCCATGTATGAAAATCAAGTTTGGAACTTGGTTGACCCACCTGAAGGCATAAAGCCTATAGGGTGCAAGTGGTTTTTCAAGAAGAAAACCGACATGGATGGTAATGTGATTACCTATAAGGCTAGATTAGTAGCAAAAGGGTATCATTAAAAGCAAGGTGTTGATTATGACGAGACCTATTCACCTGTTGCTATGCTTAAATCCATTTGGATGCTCTTGGCCATAGTAGCTCATTATAATTATGAGATATGGCAAATGGATGTGAAAATATCTTTCCTTAATGGAAACCTACTCGAGGACGTGTATATGATACAACCTAAGGGTTTCACTTCGGTTGATAAAACCAAAGTATGCAAATTACGACGGTCCATATATGGATTGAAGCAAGCATCCAGGAGCTGGAATATCCATTTTTATGAGACAATAAAAAATTTTGATTTCTCACAAAATCCGGACGAACCTTGTGTGTACAAGAAGGTTAGTGGGAGTGCAGTCGTGTTCCTAGTATTGTATGTCGATGACATATTACTTATAGGAAACGATGTTTCTGTCTTACAGTCAGTTAAAATTTGGTTGTCCAAGACGTTCTCCATGAAAGACATGGGAGAAGCAACCTACATCCTCGGGATTAAGATCTATAGGGATAGATCAAATCGGTTGCTTGGTCTTTCACAGTCTACATATATAGACCGAGTTCTAAAGAGGTTTAGCATGTCGGAATCCAAGAAAGATTTTCTTCCCATCAGGCATGGGATACACCTTTCGAAGTCTATGTATCCGCGCACAGAAGATGAGAGGATTTGCATGAGTAAGATTTCCTATGCATCCGTAATAGGATCTATCATGTATGATATGTTATGTACGAGGCCCGATGTATCATATGCTCTGAGTGTCATGAGCAGATACAAGTCTGATCTAGGAATGGATCATTAGGTGGCTGTTAAGACGATTCTTAAGTACTTAAGAAGAACTAAGGATGTGTTCCTAATATATGGAGAAGGGGACATGGTGATATGCGGGTATACGGATGCCAGCTTCCGGACAGACAAGGATGATTCCAGGTCTCAATCTGGGTACATGTTCACCTTAAATGAGGGCGCAGTGAGTTCGAAAATTCCAAACAAGACACTGTAGCGGATTCTACCACAGAGGCAGAATACATTGCCACTTCAGAAGTAGCAAAGGAAGCGGTTTGGATCAAGAAGTTCATTTATGAACTTGGTGTGGTTCCAACCATTGTTGAAGCAATACCAGTTTACTGCAACAACAATGGAGCAATTACACAGGCAAAAGAGCCAAGGTCTCATCAACAATCCAAACATGTCCTTAGCTGCTATCATCTAATCAGAGAGATTATCAGTAGGAACGAAATTCAAATCGAGAAGATTTCCACTGAAAGGAACTTAGCGGATCATTTAACTAAGGCCTTACCTCAAAGTAAGTTTGAGGGTCATGTTAGAGCTTATGGTATTGGATACCGTGGCGATTGGCATTAGGCCAAGTGGGAGTTTGTTAGTTATATATGAGAGGTGTCCTAAAGCAATCGCCTTATGTTTAAACCATTTATATGATAAATGAAGATTTACTATTTGAGTATACATGTTTTCATGTATTTGATTAGATCTTAAACTCATTTACTGAATGTCCACAATACGATTCACAACATGAGATAATTTGTGATTGGATCACAACTAGTGAGTATCTCTACATGTGTAATTATGATGTATTGGAATTATCCCTAATCGATGAATTGATGGATTTGGACACCATCAATTCTGTTGAGACTAGCATGAGGTATACTCTTTGGTGTATCCAAGCAGCTAATTCTCACTGGTTGGATACATTGTGATGTCCGGAGTTAATCGTGGATGCTAGTTATGGTAACTAGTTCATTGGAGTAACATGCTATAAGACATCATATGGTTCTCTGCATATATGGATATGTCAATAAAGTTCTTACTACAGCTTAAGTGCGATGTTCCTTTGACTTACGGTATTCAAGTCATCTTGGTCATGAAGACTTATGCTTTGACATCTTAAGCAAGCATCTCTGAGGAGATGTGGACCCGGGATGATTGGGTATAAGTCGAAGTTGTCGAAGGTGTTTGAATAGCCTATAAAGAATTCACCACTTCTTATGAGGAGATATATACCCATGGCCTCTCGTCGGATTGTTACTAAAGTCTTTGGCCAAAACATTACATGTTTAGAGTAAGGTACTCTTGGATACATGTGCAGTAACTAGTATTCGTAGGATGAGAAAATGATACTTGGGCTTGGTGTGACGTAGTCAGTCTAGTGGGGACTGACACTATAGACCATGTCCTGAACCAAATGGGTATAAGATGAGTGAAGGGAATGGGACACGATTCATTATAGCTGCTGAAGGGTTTCAAAAATGGTTCTTGATCAACTGTTGATTTTTCGGTTAATTGGAGATCATGATGTACTACTAGGTGCCACTCATGATCATTCTATAATTAATGGTTAATTATAGACGACCAACATAAACCGAGAACCTATTTGGTCACACGCACAATGAGAGTAATCCGAAGGATTTAAAACGAGCTTGAGAATGAGATTCTCAGAATGGGAGAAACTAGGTTTGGTTGGACCAAACAAGGAGTGAGCATGAAATTGTTTTAGTCGCAATGGAAGCATGGATGGGTCGAGTCTTATTAAGACATGATGGATAAACCAAATTAGTTTGGTTCTAATCCAATGGTGGAAAATAAACCAAAGTGGTTTGGTTGTTTTAAACGAATGAACCAAAGTTGGTTCGGTTCGTTTTAACTTAAAATAGACCAACTCGATACGGTTTATTTTAACTTAAGTTATTGGTGTGGGTTAACGGGTTTTGATTATGAACCAATAACTCTAAGGAGAAGGTTTCTTGATGGTTAAGAAACACGTGATCTATAAAAGCGCAGCTAAAGGTTTGGAGAGCCCTAAGTTTATTTTTGGAAAATTTTCTTCCTCTCCTCTCCCTCTCTTCTCCTTGCTGCCGCCCAAGGTGTTCCACGCCAGCCCAACTTTTGTGTCGCCGTCCACCCCAGCTGCTGGCATCCAGCTGCTGTCGGCCACTCATCCGGTGACCCTCCGGTGATCCACCTTGGCTCCGATGACCAAGGATCAGCTGACCATATCCTTTGGTCGGCGCAATGTCCTCCACCAAGCGTTCCAGTTTTTGGACAGCTTGTTTCCTTCTTGTCGGAGCATCATTTGGACGACATTTGGAGCTCTGACAGCGACTTCCTTGCTGGGGATTGTATCTCCGGTAATCCTCATAGGTGGAGGACCAAGGATTCATCAATCGGTTGACGAATACCTCTCCAGAGAAGCGAGTTTTGGGGGAATCATTTTGCATCCGAATTTTTATTCAGATTGTGATCTCCTATCAATCACATCGTCTTCGACATGAGGCTAGTGACTCCTACGAAGATGAGGCTCGTAGCTTGGTGAAGCTATCTAGACGGTACTCACCGTGGATACAGATAGAAGCAATTCTAGCGAGAGTTGCTCCGGTTGATGTCATTCCCACTGCACGTGATATGTTAGGTATAACTAGCATAATTTCCTTTTATTGCAAAATTTGAAATTGTGATTATGTCTACACATGTTGTATCTTGCATGTGTGTGATGTGTGTGTTGTAATAAATTAGATTTTTTGCTTTTAATTCTTCTATTATGCACATGTTTACGAAACATATTCGAACACACAATCGCCGCGGTGCGGGGGAAACCCAACAATGCATGCTAAACAAAGTAAAATATACATGAAACAAATATAAAATGAAATGAGATGTGAGCAAAAACTACTCCTAAAATCCTATATGTTTTGCTCACATCAAGCTCGTGTGTGAGTGAATGTATGGTCGGGTCCTCCGTACGGGGACATCCTTAGGTGGCGATCCGACAAAGACTTCCCATGGAAGGTCTAGGTCGAGATCGGATGATAAGTGGTCGTCGAATTCACCTATATTGTTTTCAATTCGAGCTAACTTGTTGCAGTAGAGTAAATAAGCTAGCAGTCGACTGCTGGTGGCATCAATTGGCTGGTAGGGTTCATCAGTCGACTGCCAGTCAAACTATCCGCCTCGAGGAGAGTCAAGATAAGCTCTACTTATCTTGGGGAGATGAAGTTCTTTGACCATGAGCTGGAACTAAATGTTGGGGGGCTTCCAAGGCTATAAAAGAAGGGGGATTTCACCCCTTTAGGGCATAAGAAAGTGCTTACAAAGTGATCCCGCAATGCCTCTACTCTACGACGTCGAAGTGCTGCCGCAACGTCAATGACATGAGCTCAACCTCTTCCTCTTTTGTCGTCAATATCAGTTTCATAAGTTTTCATTTCTAATTATTGTAATTCTCTTTCCTATCGAGCTTTTAGCATAATTAGGAGAGAGGGGTTTGTCTCTCTACCCCGAATCTTTCGTGGATTTGTAATCGTTGTCTCCTACCTTCAATGAGGAGGAGACTAGTTTAGTGAATTTCCCTCCGTACATGATCTTGGATCATAAGGGCCTTGGATTAGGCCGGTAGGTTGTGAACCAAGTAAAACCAATTTGTGTTCTTTACTATTCCGCTGTGCATTTACTCTTTTTTACTAGTGTTTTAATCGAACGAATGAAAAGATTTACGTGCGCTATTCACCCCCCCTCCCTCTAGCGCTCTTTTTCGATCTAACACAGTCGACTATCGAGCGTTCTGCTCCTATAACCTCGACTAGCAATGATCTCGCCCTCCATGATACGACTCCTCAAGCCATCAGTTGACTCCCAATGTTAGCAGTCGACTGCCAAGGCCTTTTGCTGTAGTCGAACCCTAGTCAACTCATGGCAGTCGACTGGTCTTAATCCTAGTCGACTGCTACCGAGTGGCAAAACACTTGACCAATCGACTAGTCCAAAGCCCCAGTCCACTGATAACCTCAACCATGAGGTTTAACCCCAAGTATGATTCCCTCATACTTACTAGACTACCCTTAGCCTAGACCTAAGCCTTCTAGTCACCTCCATCAATCTCATGCCTATCGGATCCCTTCAAGTCATCCATGACTTGTTCATCCATACGCTAGCCTTCAAGTGCTTCCATCGGCTATTGTCATGCTAAGCTGATCTATACCGCCAAGGCACATTTGGGTTTGGGCTTACACTGGCAAGACTACCGCTTGGACTTTATGCCGCTAAACCATTGGACTAATGCTTCCAAGACTCCCGCTTGGACTTTACGCCGCAAATATCATCCCTTAGACTTCCCTTGCCAACCCATGTTGGACATAGCATTTGCCAAGACTTAATCTTCGACTTTCTCTTGTCAAGACCCATGCTTGGACTTTTCATGCCAAGTACCCAAGACTTGGACTTTCCATTGCCAAGTATCCTACTTGGACTTCTCGATCATATGGTCAATCCCATGTCAACCATATAGTCAACCCATTGTCAAACAATGGTCAACTCATTGTCAAACATCAAAACACTAACATCAAACCACTACTCGAGTCAAACTCGAGTCTGGTCAATTGTGACCTGGGCCGATTGCACCAACAATCTCTCCCTTTTTGATTTTTGACAAAAACCAATACCTTTGAGTTAGAACACTAACACAAACCAATCCTCCCAATTGTCCAAATAGGGAATTCCAAATTCTCCCTTTGATTTTCTCATCAATTCTCTCCCTTTTGACATACATCAAAAAGGTACTCCCCAAGGGTGTCAATGTCTCATATCCCAATGAGATCTTACAATCTCCCCCTTGGTCCAAAAACATCTAGGACGCCTTTCACTCTTCCTAGTGATACGTCCCATATGAAAGGATCGGCAGTACACCGAGTAAATACGACGCAGTGGAAATATAGTTTAAGATCGCAGTTATAAGTGTAACACGGAAATCACTTGTAAATTAACATAGCCTAAGTTTGAGCACAACCACGAAAATCACGAAGAATGCAACACAAGACAAATAAAAAAACCAACGTAGACATAGTCGATTTTTTTACTTGGTTCACACCTCTCTCCTAGAGCTTCTAGTCCAAGGCCTACCACTATTTTCCCCCCTTTATGAAGCCAAGCTTCGAGGGTGGAGAAAACCTCTTAAAAACCTTTACAGATTATAGATCTTAGATATTAAAAATAAGCACATGGATCTGAATTACAACCAATAAAATAGACAGTAAGAAATAGAGTTTGACAGTATAAAATGATACCAGCCATCGTTCTCATCGTGATAACACGAACCAGTGTTCAGGAAGAAGGCGGTGAAGCATATCAGATGTAGGATGCAAGCAGAGGATGTAGTAGCTTTGAACGTGAAAAACAACTTGCAAGATGCCAAAAGCGGTGGAAGAAGATGCATGCGCAATACAGGGGAGAAAGGCTCAGAGCGCTAAGGATCTCGATTTCTTTGAAGCACCACACGAGAAGATCTGTAGCAGTAGTATCAACATTTTGCTAGGCAGAAGTCTGATCTCTGATGCCTGTCCCTATAGAAAAAACCAACAATAATGAAGAAGAAGCAATATTATTTTTTCTACGCGAAACTAAATAAAATGGTGATCGTTCGTCCGAGCTCTCTTCTCGAATGATTACCTAAGCCCGGAAGCTCAGATCCGCTGCGAGAAGCATTCTCATTAGTAGGATTGTGATCGCCGTTTGAAACCTGCAAGTAGAAACCATCCACGCGTCGAAATGGAGAGGTTTTCTCGTCGGAATTTCGGCTCCGCTTCCCAGCAGTCGAGGCGGCAGTCGAAGCTCACTCGCTTCTGTCCGCAGCTGTCGATGACTAATCAAGGCGCTAGTCGAAGCTCACTCTCTTCTGTCCACAACTACCGACCACTAGTCGAGGCGCCACCTCGACTACACCAGTTGAAGCATCGGTTGAGTCAGCCCTACATTTGCCAGCTTCTGTCAGAGGCCAGTCGAGGTGCCACCTCGACTACTCCAGTCGAACTACCAATCGAGCATGACTTGCTTCTGTCTCCTTCGGCTTCAGGGATCGCCGAGGCACCGCCAATCGCCTTTGAAGTGTCGTCGAGTCTTTGGCTTGATCGTTCTCAAGGCTATCGGCAAATTTCTCAACTGATGAATGCGGTAAGGGTAACACTTGAGGTGTCAACTCATTTTTTTCCTTATGACCAATTGTTTCAGTCAACTCTAAGACTGAAACACGCCTAGTAAAGACTCTACCCAGAGACCCTTTGCTTGCCAAAGCTCCGGCCTCTGACCATTCTTGGACTTTTCACCTTGCCGCTTCCGCAAGGAATTTCTGCCTGCCAAGGAATTTTCCTTCTTTGACTTTTCAGCAAGGTACACCCTTGGATTTCTCATATGCTAAGGAATTACCCATCTTGGACTTTTCACCATGGTCCACCCTTGGATTTTTCCAGTCACTAAGGAATTAACCATCTTGGACTTTTCATCAAGGTTCCACTCTTGGATTTCCCATCGGCCAAGGAATTTCCCATCTTGGACTTTTCACCAAGGTCCACCCTTGGATTTCTCATCTGCCAAGGAATTACCCATCTTGGACTTTTCACCAAGGTTCACCCTTGGATTTTTCCAATCGCCAAGGAATTAACCATCTTGGACATTTCACCAAGGTTTCACCCTTAGATTTCCCATATGCCAAGGAATTACTCATCTTGGACTTTTCACCAAGGTCCACCCTTGGATTTATCTTTCACCAAAGCACTTGGATTTATCCTTCACCAAATCACTTGGATTTCTCCCACCAAGATTTACTTTTTGGATTTCTCACACCTACGATTTACTCTTTGGATTTCTCACACCTACACTACTTAAACCTTTGTCAAACACCAAAACATAATTTAGAGAAATAGCTCCAACAGTCTCTCCCTTTTTGTTATTTGACAATCCGTTTAAGTTTAGGTCACTACTAGTAAAATCAATCAAAGTCACTTTACTCACAGATCTAAGATTAGGTTAAATACGAGATATTATCTCACTGAGATCACAGATAATAGTTTAGTTATATCAGAGATATTAGTTCACTGAGATCACAAATAATTGTCACACACACACCTAAACTACACCTAAACTATATCAGAGATATTAGTACACTGAGATCAGAGATAATTGTCACACACACACACACAGACACACACACACACACACACACATCTAAACCACACCTAAACTACACCTAAACTATATCAGAGATATTAGTTCACTGAGATCACAGATAATAGTCACACACACACCTAAACCACCTAAATGACACCTAAACTATAAACTTTCTCTCCCCCTTTGGCAAACACCGAAAAAGGGTTAGTTAAATCAGAGATATTGGATCAGTTCAGGGTAAATTAGGTAAATCAAGTAATCATGTGTTTGTTAAATTGGATATAGATATGATCAGGTAAATCAAGTGATCAGGTGTTAGTTAAATTGGATATAGATCAGATCAGGTAAATCAGATATTAGAGATCAGATCATGGTAAATCAGAGATTAGAGATCACAGATTACTGTGACACACCATGCACCTAAATCATTAATTCAAGAGAGATCACATATTATTGCACCTAACCTATAAACATTTTCTCCTTCCCCTTTGACACCCCACTGAAAGTGGTTTTGTAAAAGTTAGATTTGGGATTTAGATATTAAACCAGTTCATTAGGTCACTGACGTTGACTGATATTAGGTAAATCAAGGATATCGGTTCAAATTAGATGATAAGTAAAAGATATCAGCTCAGGTTAGATCATCAGTTCATGATAAATCAGCTCAGGTTAGATCAGAGGAATCAGATATAGGTCAGATGATAACAAATCAGAAATAAGTTAGATGATAGTAAATCAGAAATAGGTCAGATGACAAAAAAATCAGAAATAGGTCAGATGATAGAAAATCAAAAATAGGTTAGATGAAAGTAAATCAGAAATAGGTCACCTAAACTCCCCCTTAATATTATCTTCCCTCATTCTCCTCCCTCTTTGGCAAACACCTAAAAGGGGTTATAGGGATATTGAAAGCTTGGGAATACGATAACCTAGCAAGGATTAAAGTATCCTTCCCTTGTGTCCTTACTTCCAGTTATCCATTGTACCAACAATGAAAATCATCAAAATGTAATGGCAAATAGAAAACAATGTAATGAATTAAAAAAAACAAAAGTTTGATGTCCTTCATGGCAATCACAAACAAAGCGATCTTAATTTCATGTTGTTTGGCGGCTAAATAGTTTTAGACCGTCTAGTTCTGGTGGTTGGAGATTAAGACCGGTCTGGTTTATAGACCAGTTGGGCTTTCAAGCAGTGCTTGGGATTTTAGACTGGTTTGAATTTTTGAAATCGGTCTGGAATTAAACAAGTCCGAATTTTAAACTTGCCTGAAATTAAAACCAGTCTGAAATTTAAATCGCCCTGAAATAAACCAGTATAAAATTTAAACCAGTCTGACATTTAAACCGCCCTGAAATAAACTAGTCGGAAATTTAAATCAGTTTGACATTTAAACCGCCCTGAAATAAACCAGTCTGAAATTTAAACCAGTTTAACATTTAAACAACCCTGAGATAAACCAATCGAAAATTTAAAACCACCCTGAAATTAAACCAGTTTGAAATTTTAAACTGCCCTAACATTTAAATCGCCCAAAAATAAATCAGTCTGAAATAAAAACAACTGGTCGGGATTTTGGAAAACTCATCTAGATTTTAAAAAACTTGTCTAAATTTTGGAAAACTGGTCTGGATTTTCGAAAACAAATTTGGATTTTCGAAAAACTTATCTCGATTTTTAAAAATGAGTCTGGATTTTAGATAACTTGTCTGGATTTTCAAAAAACTGATCTGGATCAACCTCATCAAACAAACAACCTTCAATCATATGCATTTTAAAAAAGCCTAGCTCATGTATTCATATTTTACTGTAAGATTGCCCTTGTAATGCTTTTCAAACATTCTCTAGCGTTAGGCATGGTAAACCAACTTTAAATGATCAAAAACAGACAAGGTAAGATCGAATGATAGATTCAGTCGAGGTGCTGGTCGAGGTCTACTCGATTCTGTGAGCTTTAAGCCACATAGGTTAT